>OY821760.1:24693380-27093380 GCA_963682095.1 Potentilla sterilis
ATCATAGAATAATTTAAACGAGATTTAAGAAAGTGGTGACTTTAGTTAATTCTTACTGTCAGTTTACCAAATAAGTTGCATATGAAATAATTGCTCGATCTCCGATTCCATATTGTTGTCACGTATTGATCGCCGCATCGTAATTGATACGTCACATAAAAAAAAATATTTATATGATTAGTCATATTGAATTGTATAAATTGAATATAATATACCATATAATATTAAACAATTTCATATTTACCATTAAATTCGTAAAACAGTAAATATAATTCACTGTACAATACTTTCGAAAATTACCTTTGAATATACCGGTAAAAGGTAAAAATTCTTCCTTTTTTCTTAATTCGCGGGTCGGGTCGATCAAATCCAGGTTGGGCGGATCGTTGAATCCGGGTCGTGCGGCGGTAGTCCTTTGTTGGAGGTCAAGGCGTCGTCGGCGCCGGGCAGCATTGGTCGCTGGGCTGAACAGATGTAGTCGACAAGGTAAAGACACAGGATGACGGATCGGTGTTGTTGAGCACGGGTCAGATCAGAATCATCTGGGTCGATGTTGGGTATGGAACATCAGACGGGTCGGGTTGACCAAAAACCGGGTGTGCAAACCCAGAGGTTGCTTCGATGGAGAAGGGCGCCAGATAGACGCTAGGACAGCAACGTCGTCGTCGGCGTCGTGGCGGCGGACAAAGAGAATCCGGGTTTGGCGAAGAGTCTGTATTCGGAGAACTCGACGTCGTCTTCTGGAGATCAAGGGTGGCCTCAGCGCGCAGTCGAGGGTTGGGGCTTGCCGGCTTCGGGGAAGCGAGAGGTAAGACGGAGCCTCGTCGGCTCTGGGTCGGGTCAGCAAACGACCGGTCCGATCTGAGGAGCTTGATCGGAGGAGATGGAGGTGGGTTGGGTGCCCAGAGAAAAATTATGGTTGCGCTGAGAAGTTTTCTTTCTTTTTCGACGAAGGGGTTGCCGGAAGAAGACACATCAATAGGGTTTTGGTTTTGTTTTTCAGAGACAAAACCTAGGGTTTTTTTTTTCTTTGGTTAAAGCAAGTGCTGATAACGTGTAAAAGTAAAATGAGAATTGGTCTACTGTCACAACCCGACCTTGAGTTATGACTAATGTGGTCGATTAAAACTGAAACTAGAGTAAGACATTTTTTTTTTTGACAGTAATAAGAAAACTGTGTTTCCAAACAGTGAAATAAAAGCAACTCTGATGCTTCCAAACTTAAACTTGGAAGCTTGTTTTCAAATTCGTTTTCTTTTCTTAACTAAACAAATTGAGACTCGTACAAAGTTTGTCAAAGGGAAATATGTACAGCAAAAGCTGAAATAGTACCAACTGAAAGTCAAGGATTGCAGAAGCATTTAAGTTTGTAACTAGGAAGTAATTCATGTGGTGAGTCCAGAAAATGGATATACAAAGAAAACAGTAAGTTTGCACATTGTTGGCACCAAAACAGAGCTTGCAACCTACAAATATACTTATATATAGATACACTTTTCAATTGTAGGTAGAAGAAGCCTTTGTTGGAAGACAGTAAAGTGAAAGGGGCAAGAATACTTCATTAGTTATATATATATATATAATAGACTTTTTACTTGTATAAGCAATCTACCACTTTAATAACAAAATATAATAGACCAAGACAGAGCAGTTAACCTCCTTCAGCCATTGCTAACAAAACATGTACAGAGCAATACCTAATCAAATCAGCAACACATACTCTGTACAGTAAAAGCAAAATAAAGTAGCATGTAGTTCACAACCAAGAAAAACTTATAATGAACCCAGTTCAAGATACACAACCACACTTCTTTCCTGAAAACATAGAAAACAGGAAAAAAATGAGCTCACAAGCTCAATAGGTTCAATAATGTGAAAAAGATAAATATGTTCCTATGTACTTTATACTCATATATAAAACCGAATACTAAAAGCTGAAAATTAAGCTTAAGATAATATTGCTGAAACCTCAAAATGAAATCAAAGATAAATGATAACATAAGTTTGCTTTACTACAAACGACCAAACCAATTAACTCAAATCTGTAAACAATTGAACAAGATGGACAGAACAAGTAAACTGATATCCAAGATTTCTTTTGCTAAATGCTCAAATATAGTTAAAATATATCATCGTCATCGTTAAAATATAGTTAAAACATAAAAGTCAGCAATGTAAAACTAAGAATCCTTTACTTCGCAGCAATATAAAATTTTCATAAATCCAACTTTCAGGGAAATCCTCAAAACCCTTTCTTTTTCCGATTATCCCCCATTGCTCGCGTTAAGGCCACCGAGCACACCCCATACAAGCGGATCCTAATCAGGTTTTGGGTCTTTCACCCTAGGGAGGCACAATCCCTACTTAACTAAATCCCGGGCCTAACCAAATAAAACAATTTAAAACCAAACACATCATTCCGAGAAACCTATGGTTTCTCTAAACCAAATCAGTCGAGGATTTTCAATAAGAACTTGAAACGTCTTTTCTTATAAGAGGTTAAAATTCTGCCAGGAAGCAACTCTTTGAATATATATCTCTTTTCTCTCAAGAAACAGAACTTTAGTAGTTCAAATACCTTTATAAGATCAAAATAGTAAATATACACTTGAACTTGGAATTTTAAAACAGTACTTGCCTAGCTTGAAATATAACATGACCCTAACAAAGAATGTACAGATACAAAGGCAAATCAAATTGATAAAGGTCAGGGTCAACTGAGTTCCCAATAGAAAGCTGAACGTAAAAACAATAAAAGCATATATCAATGGTTTTAACTCTTAAGATAAAAATATATAGATAGACACTTAACAAAGATCATGTAGGACTCAAATCGTTGCAGCCATGACGAGTTTAATATGAAATAATAATTTCATGTAGTACAAAACATACAAGAAGTAACTAAGACTTTCAATACTGAAAGAGTCCACAATTTGTCTCTGTAATACAATTCAAAAGGATAGTATAGAAACATGATCAGAATCATGAGTAAGAGAATAGTTAAAATGTTTGATCAGACGTTTAAGTAGGAAGTTGAATCAGTCTAGACAGAAAACCTAGTATAAGAAATATTTATGAAATATCAACTTTTGATAAGCAAGCCTGGACATGAAAAACAAGATACGAGAAGTTGAAACTTTGTCGACAGATGATTAAACAGTGCTCATCATAAATCCAGCGAAGGTAAAGGTAAGACCATAAAACCTCTTTAACTTTGTCTGAAACTTTTAAAATTCAACAAGTAATATACATACTAGTACATACCATAACTCTGTACCAAATAAATCAGTAGATATATAGATGAATCTAGACATTTTTTGAAAGAAAACAATACTAAAACAACAAGGATTAAAAGTAAAGTACTTGAAGATTAGATTGGCTCCAGAAATTCACTAAGCTTTCGTTAGTCAATGGATGGATTAGAAACTTTCTAGATTCATAGTAAACATATTAAAGAGAAACATACTAAAATCTCAGGCAATTTGGAGTTCAACAAGTGAGGCAAAAGTTAGACACAAATTGACTGGAAGTGTCAGGTTTCAGAAGAATATAGTAGTAGCAAGGTAAGCTTAGAAAATTCACCAAAATTATTTTAAAGTCCAAATGATATAAAATAAATTCTAAAATGGCCATTAAGAAGTATAGTTTCACACATAAAAGGAACAAAAATTAATTTAAACAATTGAGCATTCAAAACGGATAAGAAATCAAGGAGGTTCACTGAAAATTCTGGGAACATATCCAAATGCAAACCAATCTTTGAAAAATTACTAAGCGTTATTTTTCAACGAAATTAGCTGAAAACTCTCAAATCAATAGTTGACAAGTAGAGGATCAACATATCAAAATTTTAGGAAATTTGGACATCAATATAATAGGTAAATGATGCTCCAAAGGCTGTGCATAAAAAGCCAATTTCTGCAGAATCTCATAAGTATAATTCTTTCAGTAAAGCCAACTGTTTAAAAACAAAACTTGTTTAGAGATAGTTTGGAATGTCCACTTCGACAGGGAATAAATCTCAACTAAAATAAGTATTTTAAAACAACATAGGCATATCAGGTTTTGATAGTAAAACACGATTTAAAGAGCCATGGTTGGATCAACAAGATGGGAAGGGAAAGAGAAAACAAGATTGAAGCTTGTTTAAATAAATCCAATGTTCTAAAAGGCGCTAGGCGCTAGTCGGGCAGTGACCCATAGCCTAGCGCCTGGACGGACTAAGCGGGAACTAGGCGATTTACATTTTTCACATTTAATTAATAAATATTATATTTAGAAATAGTTTAATATGAGTAACTTGGAAAAAATTAGTGCAGAATTCAACATAGCAAAATAGCAAATATAACCAAAACTTTTTACAAACCTAAGACTCCACATCTTCTTCTTCTCCATATTCGTCGCCCGCCGAACCGTTGTACGAGACTGAGAGAGAGAGAGAGAGAGAGGGCCAACCGGCCAAGAGGCAGAGAACAATGAGACTGAAGAGGGACTAAGGGAGGCAGTCGCAGAGAAGTGAGAGAACATTAGAAGTTCAGAACATTAGGTTTAAATTTTGGGATTTTTACTTGTTTCAGACCCGACCAGACCCGACCCGGCCCAGCGCCTCGACCCGCCTAGTTCCTAGACCCGCCTCAACCCGCCCAGTGCCTAGGCCCGCCTGGCCCGCCTCGGACTGCCTAGGCGGCTTGCCGCCTGATGGACGCTTGTAGTGGTGAAATCCGGGCGGCTTGGCTCCGCCTACCTAGGCGGAGTTTTTAGAATAGTGAATAAATCCATAAAGAATATTGGATCTTGTGATTCAAGTCATCACAGCAAGAATGATTACTTAAAAGATTAACTTTGATCAATTGGAAAGTGGCTACTTTATACGTTATTCTCATAACATAAGTTCTGTAACAAAACTGATGGACCAAAAGGATTAATAAAAGTGTGGCCTCTCTTTATGAGTTACTAAGACCAAATCAATTTTGCAGATGTTCAAGAGAAACAACTTTATCAATAAGACTTAAATAAATGAATTATATATAAACATTGCAGATGACAAGAATGAAATCAGAAACAGACTCAAATATAGCTATCTGTAAAATCACAAAGCATTACTTTGAAACTGAGGCAGACATAAATCAGATTTTCAATAGAACATTTTGGTAAAGTCTAAAGAATCATTGTTGCAATTAAACCTTAATAATAAGGAATTTGTGAAGGGAAAGGACGTGGTCTCTAGAGCAAATTCAATAAGGGTATTCAAAATCAAGTTTAATATCAAAATCAAAGCATCCAAAACATGGATATTTGCTGCCATGAATAAGTGGCTATCTACTTATTCATATCATCACCATCAGTAGGAATTTAGGACCCAGAGTAACATCATATCAATAGGATTTTCAGCTTGACAAATGATCAATGCTTGTCAAGTAGCAATTAAGAAGAATAGTAGAGGAATTATTCCAAAAAGAAAACATCAATTACAGACCCAACTAGATTCAAAATATATAGAAAAATTTATTTTCCCTACCTCAATCTTTCGATATCGGCAACCAAACAAACTAAGAGAAAATCGTGCAAAACCTCCAAACACAAGAACCCAATCTATTATAGCAGTCTAGCCACCTATCAAAGGGGGTTTGAAATACAGATCACGAACCAACCAATCGAATAATAGCTTAGTCAAGAACGATTAATAGTGAAAGGTCAGAAAATTCTCTTACAGGAGTAAAAGTCTGTCTAGATCGATAGAGAAATCAGAGTCTCTTAGGAAATAGAATTGACAGCAATTCTTTGAAAATTCAGCTCAAGGGCTGCCTTCATTTAATTGAAGGAAGGTTCTTTCTCTCGGGATCAAAGAACAGGAGGAAAAGAAAAGATGAGGATGAACTGATGAATAGTTGTCCGATATAGTTCGAGAGAAATCAGTAAGGAACACGTGAAAAGACAAGAGTGGGCAACGTGTTTTCATCTGGTTTGGATTGGTGGCTGCTCACAGTACAACTAGAGAAATTTTAAGAAATACAACATACTCTTTGTATTTAACAAAACCAAATAACCAAAAGACAAATTACCCAAACCAAAGTATAATCAGACCAAAACTTAATTAAAGAAATAAATAAATCAAGCAGCCTATTAAGGAAAATCTAGATGGTCACATCTACTCATTTCATTGATAATCCTTTTTATATAGGATGAAGATTACAATGGTAATTACAACGTACATAATGACAATAATGACTGATTAATTCGTTACATCATTTGATTGATAATATCATAATTTTCTATCGTCAGTTACTTTGATGAACCACATTAAAGATGTTTTTCCTTCAACAAAAATATATATTTAAAAAATTCACAAAAAAAATTAATAATAAATAAAAATTATTTTATAATACAAATTGAGGAATCTTAATAATTTATTGTTTTCTAATTTTAATATTTCCACCCAAAGTTTCCTTTTATAGTTCTCACTTTCTTTTAGTGTCTAACCAAATTGAAATTCATCTTCAAGCTGTACCAAAGTTGGAAAATAAATAATTATAATAGAAAATAATCCACTTGTAAATAGACACCGTAGCTAGACTAAGGCTTAGTTTGGTATTGACACTACCAGATCCGAGGGAATAGCCGACGAAAAAAATTTCGTCGACTATGCCAAATTTTCGTCGGCTATTCCTTCTGCCGACGAAATTTTCGTCGGCTATACGTCGTCGGAAAAACGCCGTCGGTAATACCAATGGCCGACGAAAATAACGAAATCATCGGCTATTCTCGGGTATGGCCGACGACAGTGCCGACGAAAATTAATTTTGTCGACCAAACCTGGGTAAAATATCCGACGAAATTCGTCGGCTATGCTCGAGCATGGCCGACGATATCGTAAACTATAGCCGACGAAATTCGTCGGCTATTTGTTCTGAAATATAGCCGACGATTTCATCTATTTCGTCGGTTATTTCGTCGAAATAATATTTTAATAGGCATTAATTAGTTATAGCCGACGAAATAATGTCATTTTCGTCGGCTATAGAAGTTATAACAGACGAAAATTGGTAAAAATCGTCGGCTATAAGCACTATAGCCGACGAAATAATGCCAATATCGTCGGCTATTCTTACATTTGGGGGAAAAAAAATTAAATTAATTTCTAAATTACCATTCCAAGCAACCTGCAAATCACAAAGACAATCCATGCATTTGCACCAACAAGAAACACGTCTAAATGATTTATTATCTAATTTGTTCCAATATACATAAAATATAACCCTAATCATCACCTAAAGCACTAAAGTCCACCACGTCATCCCCAGCATCCTGCTCGTCGTCATCGGGAGGTTGAGGCATTGGAGGTTCAACTAACGGCTGAAACGGGGGCGGGAGTTCAAGGCCGTGTTGTTGTGCCGCGAACATATCACACCACCAGTTTTGTTGGGCGGCGTAGTTGTGTTGCCGAACTCTGTCGCATTCAGCATGCCAACTGGCCAGATCCAAATGATATTGTTGTGTTCTGCGGCGTAGCTCCTGTGATCTCTGGGACTGGGCCTCCAATCTTGCGGTCAATCTCTGCACTTCCCCCCTCATCTGTTGGGTGTCCCCGCCTCCCTTCTTTTGACCTCCCTTAGTGGTCTTCAGGAGCCCTATTCCAGAACTTCTCAAACTCCGGCAGTAGTATTGGTTTGACCGGTGTGGGAAGGCTGCGTCGAACATCCTCGCTGCCGTTTGGACATTCGATCGGTCGACCTGGCGCAGGGCTTCTTCCAGATCTGCCTCTGAGATGTTCAGTTGTGCCTCCCGAACTACTTGCTGGAACACCTCTTCTTCGGCCCGCTTCACCCTCTCCTAATTGAACGGGAAAAAAAAAATTAATATTCTAACAAATATATAATTAAGTAAAATTAATAATTAAAATTTTTAAATCGTAATCAACGACTTACGAGCTGTTCTGTCGCTTGTGGATAAGCGATCTTGAACGTCTCCACGTACGGGTTGCTATCATGATGATCTCTAAGAGCCTCCTCCTGATATTGTGCAAACGGCCTAGAACCACCATGATGGGGGGTTGTGTTACGGCGGCGGTTCGAAGAGTTTACTCGAGACCGTTGCTTCAAACAAATAATAAAATATTATAAAAATGCATCAAAAAAATTTAGTGTAATAATTATAAAATAATTAAACTAATAATTAAAATTTTAACAAAATAAACATTTATAGTTAAGTTTAGTATTTACCTGCATAAGTGGGTTGTTGAAGTCTACTGTCTTCAACCAACGCCACTCGTACTTCCTGAACATGAACTCTCTGGGAGTACCCATACGACCACGGTTGTCGTATTGGTTAAAGTGGGAACGGAGCTCGTTCTTCCACTCTTTGAACCTACGGAAAAAATAAAAGTGCATTAGAAATATTATTAATATCATAAAATATTTCGAATTATAAGATAAGGAATTCCCAATGTACCTCAACGACTGCATCGCGTCCGCCCAATGCTGCTTATGTTCTGCAATCTCGAAGTATGTCTGAAAGATAATATTTTATTAGTTTTACAATTATAACAATACCGAAAATTATTAAATATTACGTAAAATAAATTAAATTTTTTAAATTACTCACCGACGCAGCGTTGTTCACCTCCCTCTTGATCTCTTCGGGCACATCAGCCCACTGTGTCCACAACATAGGGACTCTGTCCCTAATCAGTGCCCCCACGCAACCCGTGTAGTCGCGGCGTTTTTTCCCCTGAACCTCCTGATTAGGAGGTTCGTTGATCCGGATCCTCCCGCTGCTCTCAACAGTTCTCCTAAGCGTGTCAAAACATATGACACCTCTCGTATTCCTCGTTGAACTGCTAACGGCTGTCCCTATCACATAAACGACGATTGGTTAATAAAATTAAATATTAGTGGGTTAATTTTAATAAAATATTTAATTAATAAAATCAAATTACCTGAACTGGATGACTCGTTTGTCGACTTTCCTTTTCTCCTAGCCGAAATCAGGAGGTCAGGGTTCTCAAATGGCTGCTGCTGGTATGCCTCCGCAGCACTCACGTACTGAGGCATATCAGGCCATATGGGCACACCTCGAAAGTCGACCTCGGGTATCGCAGGAATGTTGTACGGGAGGTAGAGCTGATTTGGGAGAGTAGGCCCCTCAGTCGAGTCAGCAGCAGACGTCGTCGGACTCGTCATCGGCTCCCGATGAACCTCAAGCATATAGACCTGAGGAACGTCTGCAGCTATCTCGTCCTGAAATAGCTACCTACTGAACCTCGGAGCATCTGGCCCGACAAGGGGACGTGAACTGCTCGACGGCCGCCCCGCCTGGAGAAGGGTCTGGTGCCGAGAACTCACACTCCTCCGCGGCTGGGATGAATCCACAGGCCTCCGCGGCTGGGATGAATCTACACTCCTCCGCGGCTGGTCCTCTCAGGCTGGCTAAGGGTCCTGTCGGACTCTGCGGAACCGGCGGAACTTCCAGAACCCCTAGATCTGGAACGACGACCTCCGAAGAACTGTCTGAATGCATCGGTCATCTGCAGCTTGAGGCATTAATACATTAATTAATATTAAATTATATTACATTAAATAACAAATTCTAATTAATATAATAACCACTAATACTAACATATTTCAAAACATACTAACAAATTAATATTTAAATTTGTACTAATTTCAAATAATACTAACCATTAACCTAAATATAACTATTTATATACAAATATAACTATATTTCATTATTAACATATATATAAATACAAATAACCATTTATATATTAACAAAAATATATAACAATTATATAATTAAAATTACATATATAACAAATATATAACAATTTATTATATAACAATTTATATAATTAAAATTAAATATATAATAATTTCTATACCTAAATTATAACAAATATATAACAATTAAATTTATTAACAAATATATAACAAATATATAACAATTTATATAATGAAAATTAAATATATAATAAATATATAACAATTTATTATATAATTAACAATTTATATAATTAAAATAAAATATATAACAAATATATAACAATTTGTTAAAATTAAATTTATTAAAAAATATATAACAATTTATATAATTAAAATTAAATATATAACAATTTATAAAATTAAAGTAAATTGAAAAAGAAAAATTTAACCGGATTTGAGGAGGAGGCCGGAGGAGGAGGGGAAGGCGGAGGGGAAGGAGGAGGAGGAGGAGGCCGACCGGAATTGCTTGAGGAAGGAGGAGAATCGGAGGAGGATCGGAGGATCGGAGGAGGCCGGAATTGGAGGAGAGGAGCAGCGCCGATTTGAGGAGGAGGAGGAGCAGCGCGGCGGAAACGAAAGGGAGAGGGCCGGTTTGGAGCAGCAGCAGGAGGAGGAGGAGGGTTTCTGGAAAAAGTCGGCTAGGGTTCGACAGTTTCTGCTTTATACCCGAAAGAATAGCCGACGATTAAAAAAGATTTCGTCGGCTATTCTTAACTATAGCCGACGAATTAACATCGTCGGCTATACTTTAATTAGTCGGCTATACTTTGAATGTCGTCGGCTATTCTTTAGGAGATCAGCAGCCGTCTGATCTGAGCCATCCAACGGCGGACAATGAAAAGGCGCGGATCGCAAGAGTTTAGCCGACGAATTCAAATATTTCGTCGACTAAACTTTGGAAAATCAGCAGCCGTTGGATCTGAGCCATCCAACGGCGGACAATAAGCGGATCGCAAGAGTTTAGCCGACGACATATAATTTTTGTCGGCTAAACTGTTGGTCAAACCACTAAGTCAAACCTCTAAACACTTTAAAACGGAAATTAGTCTAGTTAGACGACAGTTTTTTGGCCTGACCTTCAACAGATAATAGTTTCAAATCGATGAGACGCAACTAATCGTATAAAAATTTTCCTCAAAATATTTACCGAACGTCAAGCTACCCATAGGAAAACGGAAGTAAAAAACAGTTAACCGCAACATTCGGGACACAGATTTTGTCGGAATCTTGTCATTTTTCAACCGTGGACGTATTTCATTATTTCGGTCATATCTTATTTGACGACATATTTGCATTTGAAGAGTGTACATATAGTAATTATTTGAAACTATACATTCACTTAAACACTTAGTAAACAAGTTAAGGAACATTAGTGCATATGTTCCAATTTTGAATGTAAAAGTTTGGAAAATCTATTCCAACCGTCAGATATCACCGTTAAGATTAAATACATGTATGAAAAAAAATCCAACTACATCTGACAACGTTGAAGGCTCGATCGGGACGGTCAACCGGGTGAGTCAACCCTTTAAACGCTTAGAAATGGTAATTGGCCTGTCTAAATGACGTTTTTTTGCCTGACCTTCAACAGATAATAGTTTCAAATCGATGAGCCGCAACTAATAGTATAAAAAATTTCCTCAAAATATTTACCGAACGTCAGGCTACCCATAGGAAAACGGAAGTAAAACACAGTTAACAGCAACATTCGGCACACAGATTTTGTCGGAATCTTGTCATTTTTCAACCGTAGACGTATTTCATTATTTCGGTCATATCTTATTTGGCGACATATTTGCATTTGAAGAGTGTACGTATAGTAACTATTTGAAACTATACATTCACTTAAACACATAGTAAACAAGTTATGGAACATTAGTGCATATGTTCCGATTTTGAATGTAAAAGTTTGGAAAATCTATTCCAACTGTCAGATATCACCGTTAGGATTAAATACATGTATGAAAAAAAATCCAACTACATCTGACAACGTTAAAGGCTCGATCAGGACGGTCAACCGGGTGAGTCAACCCTTTAAACGCTTAGAAATGGTAATTGGCCTGTCTAAATGACGTTTTTTGGCCTGACCTTCAACAGATAATAGTTTCAAATCGATGAGATGCAACTAATCGTATAAAAATTTTCCTCAAAATATTTACCGAACGTCAGGCTACCCATAGGAAAATGGAAGTAAAACACAGTTAACCGCAACATTCGGCACACAGATTTTGTCGGAATCTTGTCATTTTTCAACCGTAGACGTATTTCATTATTTTTCGGTCATATCTTATTTCACGACACATTTGCATTTGAAGGATGAAGCAATGGTTTGTCGATAGTGATAGAAAATGGAAGGTGATCTTTTTTTGTTTTTTTTTTTAAATCATAGCCGACGAAATCAAACATAGTACTCTTTTTTTGTCGGCTATTCTTTTGTCGTTTTCTGTCTAAAATAAAATATGTATTTTTCAATATAGTTATAGCCGACGAAAATGTCAACTTCGTCGGCCATACTTCCAAAAAATTTCGTCGGCTAATGTTTCGGAGAAAGGCCGACGAAAATACAAATCGTCGGCTGAAATATGAATATAGCCGACGATTTTTTGAAAATACCAACGAAAAAAGGTTTCGTCGGCTATGGTTAAACTATGGCCGACGAAACATAAAATCGTCGGCTATTCCTTAGAATTACCGACGAAAATTTTAATTCGTCGGCCGTTTTATTTTTTTTCGTCGGAAAAACCCTTTTTTCTGGTAGTATGAATTTACTTACCAGACCACAGTAGTATAAAGAAAACCTATCGCCCCTCTGCTAGGGCTTCGTCGTCTCTTCGATATCCAAAGCTAGGGCTTGCGACAAAACCTCCAAAATCGAACCGTGGATTTAGATCTATTGAGTTGGAATTGTAGAGGAATCTGCAGGGATGATACGACCAGAGCTCTCAAGGATCTCATCAGTCAGAACCGACCTCAGATGGTCTTCCTGTGTGAAACGAAGATTAACAACGCTCAAGACTTTCTTCGTCTCCAGCGCGCGCTACGGTTTTCTAGAGCGGAGATGGTGCTAAGCAATGGCAGGTCCGGTGGCTTGGCTTTATTCTGGTCGGAGGAAGTGCAGGTTCAGACGATTTCCACGTCGGTTCACCATATCGACGTCGAAATCATCAACAGGCCGGGGTTAGCTTCCTGGCGTCTGACAGGTTTTTATGGTTTTGCAGCAACCGAAGATCGAGAGAAATCATGGCAGCTGCTGCATGAGTTGGCGGATGCGGGTTCTCTATCGTGGTTGGTCATTGGTGATTTTAAAGAGATTCTCAATGGTAGCGAGAAAATCGACGGTGCGACGAGGCCGGAACGGCAAATGAAAGGATTCAGGAATGCACTTGGATATACAGATTTGATCGATCTTGGCTACCAGGGCGTTATGGCGACGTGGGGTAACTTGGAAACGCTGCTACGCCTGGATAGGGCAGTCTGTACTCTAGCTTGGTTCGATATCTTCTTCCATGCTAAGTTGTTTCATCTCCCTCCGTTCGACAGTGACCATGTTCCCTTGTTATTGAAAGCTAGTACGGCGCCTCTTGCTGCTCGCCCAAAGATACATCGGTTCCATTTTTGAGGCTTTCTGGTTACAGCATGAAGATTGTGATTCAGTAGTGAAAGAAGTTTGGCAGGAGGATTTTCAAGGCATAGCTATGTTTCAGGTAGTAACAAAGCTGAAGAAAGTTCGAATTTGGCTTGATAAATGGCAGAGAGAAGCTTTCCGGGGACGTCAGGTTAAGATGATGGCTATAAGGAACCGATTGGAAGAGTTGATGGGCAGCCATATAACTATACTGAAGGTCAGGAGGAAAAAGCAGCTTTATTCAGTAACTTACAGAGCTTGCTTCACCAAGAAGAAATTTTCTTGCGGCAACGTTCGAAGGTGAGATGGCTGAAAGAGGGTGATCGTAATACTAACTATTTTCATCAAAAGGCAACTGTTACGAAAAGGAAAAACTCTTTGAAGGGTCTGTTTGATGTAGAAGGTAACTGGCATGAAGATGTTCAGGAAATGGAAAAGGTTGTAACAGACTACTTTGAAAAAATATTTGAGGCTTCAGAGATAGATACAGAGGCACTTAATCAAACTTTAGAGGCCATCGTACCATGTGTAACAGAGGAGATGAATGGACAGTTATGTAGTGATTATTCTAGGGAGGAGATTAGACAAGCTGTGTTCCAAATGTACCCGACAAAGGCACCAGGTCCTGACGGGATGCCCCCTCTATTTTTTTCAGCATTATTGGGAGTTGATTGGTGATGAAGTAGTGTCAGCAGTTCAGAGTTTTCTACATACGGGACAGATTCTGAAGCAAATAAATAATACTCATGTCTGTTTAATTCCCAAAGTTGCGCAACCGGAGAATATGGCGGATCTTCGTCCTATAACTTTGTGTAATGTCATATACAAGATTTGCTCCAAAGCGTTGGCCAATCGGCTGAAAGTAATTCTCCCTGCCATTATTTCACCCTTTCATAGTGCGTTTGTTCCTGGTAGATTAATTACTGATAATATACTGGTGGCCAATGAGATTGCACATTTTGTGCATAATAAGCGATCTGGCAAAGGTTATATGGCTTTGAAACTGGATTTTAGCAAGGCCTATGATCGCATGGAGTGGTTTTTTCTAGAAAGGGTGATGCTTCGCTTTGGATTCAGCACCCAATGGATTCAACTGGTAATGCAATGCATTACTACGGTCATGTATTTGTTTTTGATCCGAGGAAAGGCTCGTGGTTATCTGACATCGGGGCGTGGATTAAGGCAATGTGATCCTCTATCCCCATATTTATTTTCGCTAGGAGCTGAGGGTGGGTTTCTCTGCCCTGTTGAAACAAAAGATGCAGACAGGTGAACTTCCTAGTATTGCAATCTCTGAGGGAGCTCCACCTGTGAACCATTTATTATTTGCTGATGATAGTATGCTTTATGCGAAAGCCTCTTTATCTACTACTTTGGTGGTGAAGGAGATACTTGATGTGTATAGCAGAGCCTCTGGGCAACGGGTGAATTTTGATAAGAGCTCCATGGTTTTCAGTGAAAGTGTGGACATGGAGACAAAGATGTTTATTTCGGATTTACTGGGAGTGCAGATAGTAGATACACATGCGAAATATCTGGGACTACCGACTTATGTGGGAAGGCAAAAGTCAACCATGTTTCAGTACATTAAGGAAAGGTCGGAATCTAGATTAGCGGCATGGCAAGGTAAATTACTTAGTGGTGCTGGGAAAAATATTGTAATTAGTGTGGTGGCACAGGCTCTTCCAAGTTATGCGATGAGTGTGTTCAGACTTACAAAAAAAATATGTGATGATTTGGAGCAGTTATGTACAAGGTTCTGGTTGGGTAGTACGCTGGATAAGAAAAAGATACACTGGAAGAGATGGAATGTTCTCTGTAATCTGAAAGAAACGGGTGGTTTGGGTTTGCGTAGTCTATCCAACTTTAACCTGGCTATGCTGTCAAAGCAAACTTGGAGGGTACTTTCTAATCCTTCATCTCTGATTGCTTCTATTTATAAGGCAAAGTACTATCCAAATTGCTCTTTTTGGGAAGCTCCAGAGTCTGCCTCTCCATCCTTTTCCTGGCGCAGTATTTTCGGTGCTAGAGGTTTACTTAAAGAAAATATTTACTGGCAAGTTGGAGATGGTGTGCAGATACAGACATTTGTTGATAATTGGATCCCAGGTTCAGTACTGGGACGTCCTAAGATGGTGATCCCTACCACAGAGCCTATTTCCAGAGTTTGTGACCTGTTACATGGGAGTGGTGAGTAGAATATTGCCAAAGTAAAGCAGTGTTTTTCAGAATCAGATGTGGAGCTGATACTGGGTATTCCTCTTAGCATCAGATCAGAACGGGATCGTCTTTGTTGGAAGCTAGTCTCTGATGGAAAGTTCTCTATACGATCAGCTTACCGGTATGTTTTTCTTAATTCTACTAGTTATCATCCTATTCTGCCAACCATTGGTAAACTTTTTTGAAAAAAACTCTGGAGTACCAATATTCCGAATAAGGCAAAGATACATGGTTGGAGGGTATGTCTTGATATTTTACCATCTCTGGGGAGTTTAACATTAAAGAGGGTGGTGGTGGATGGTACCCATTGTGTGTTATGTGGAGCTGTTGGGGAATCAACGTTACATTTAAGTCGTGATTGTGTGTTTATCAAAGTAATTCTTCGGTCTCACCCTGTTCTTATAGAGGTTTGTTACCGATGGACTAATTTACATGCAACCTCTGTAGAGTGGCTTGGTACTTGTGCTACTAAGCTTAGTTTATTACATTTTGGGGAACTTGTTTTTGTCCTTTGGTCAGTATGGAAGGAAAGAAATGAAAGAGTGTGGAATCAGAAGTCCATGGCAGCTTTGGATGTTTTTGCACAACTCTCTGCTCATCTGAATGATTTCAGAAGTCATAATTTGGCAGCTTCTAAGCAGAGTAAGGGAAGAGGTCTAGTGATATGGAAGGCTCCATCATTTGGGATATGTAAAATTAATGTGGATGGTACATACTATCCCCTCAGTCGGAAGGGTGGATGAGGTTTTCTTATTCGTGACCATTCAGGGAAGATGCTGGCAGGAGGTGCGGGACCTGCATCGGGTCTGGTGTCGGCAGAACATGTCGAATTGGTTGCCTGTAGTAAGGCAGTTGAGTTTGCAAGTGATAATGGGATTGGTCCAGCAATATTGGAGACTGATGCCTCAGAAGTCAAGCGCCAACTAGATGTATTGGCTCCTAATACATCGAGATTGGGAAGGCTATAAGATAATTTGAAGATACAGATGCAGAACCAGGGTCATTGGATGGTATCTCATACCCGTCGTCAGTGTAATCGGGCTGCGCATTGCTTAGCAGCGTATGCTTGTTCTTTGAACAAGGATGAGTTTTATTTTTCTATGTCTTCTTTTCTTGAATCTGCTATTGTAGCAGAATATTGTAATGCTTGAGATTGATTCTCTTTAATAAATTTTTGTCAACTGATTCAAGAAAACAAAGGCTTAGTTTGGTATTGAGGTGAAAAAATCTCAAATATGGAAAAACTGAGTTTTTTTTTTGTTACAAACGGGGCTTAAAAAGCCCAAACAACAAAAACAAAAGAAAAAACTAAGAGTTAGAGCAGGAGCTCATTCTCCTAGCTCTTGTTACAACACATAGATCATCTAGGAAAGCAGTAGCAGCATGCACAGGCAAATTGTCAAAGTTTATCAAACCAAGCTCATACATAATACTGGAAAAACTGAGTTTTAAATAAGCAACATCTCACCAGCTTTTTAAAATCGTGGTTTTTTTCAACTAAATATTATAAATAAGCACCTTATAAAACACTTACAAAACACATAATTAATCCATAATGATAATTATAAATGATTATTTATTTAAAACGCAATATCAAACTAAGTCTAAATTATTTAATTCAACTATCGACGAACAAAACTCTCTATAAAAATATATATATTTATTATAATATAATAATATCTTTAAAATAATTTTTTATAATCACAACATTATTTATTTATAAAGGTACTGTAACTGTATATTTATCTTTTCATAGAATCCTCAAAACCCTAGTACAGATTGTAAAGTTAATGTAAACTTAATGATTTTGTAATAAGTACAAAGGAAAAAGGAGGAAACGAAAATGCTTGCAACGTGTCAGGCAAACGAGAGTTTGGCTTACCTTCGTGGCACAACCTTATTGGTTCAATGACAACATCACTTTAAATCGTCAAATCCTACGTGGCAGAAGCGAAAAGTCACAACACGTGCTCATCACGTGACCGTTCAGCGCTTTATCTTCCCCACGAAGGATCGGAGAATGAGTACGTAACATACTACGCGTTTTCTAAAACAAGACTTTACTGCCTGCTATAAATTCCACCCCCAAAATGTCACCACCGTTTAGAATTAGGGTTTTGTAAATACACATCTTTTAGCTTATGGAATTCGACGGAAACCTTGACTTTCTTGACTCCGGCGTTGACGTGATCGGAGATATCGACTGGGATTTCGTATTCGACGACGCGAATGGGTTAGGTTTGCTCCAGGAGTTGGATAACTCGGCCGTCGCGGCGGCGCCTGGGGCTTCTCCTTCGTCGTCGTCATCGACGGTGGAGGATGCTCCGGCGAACGCGGAGGCGGGATCGATGGACACGTGGATCGGCGAGGTGGAGGACATGCTGATGAAAGACGACGACGTCAGCAAGGTCGCCTCGGAGGAGCCGCCTAAGGAGTACTATGAGAATTTTCTGGCGGATGTACTCGTGGACTCGCCGTCGACGGAGTCTCCGACCGACGTGGATTCGAACAACGGCTCGGCCGATTCGGAGAAGGAGAAAAGCGGTGGATCGCCGATCAATAACGATACGGATGCTGACGCAGACGCTGACGATCCTGTCTCCAAGAAAAGGAGAAGGTACTGTTAATTTATGACTCTTATCAGTCTTCAATTGGATTATTGAAATCTTGAAGAATGCATGAAATTAATAGATTTATTACTCAAAATTATATTTCAAATTTTATTTATACATTTATTTATTGGTGTGGCTATGTAAGCTATTTAAATTGCTTTGACGATTTGTGTTTATATGTCGTCAGTAGGATTAATCATATTCGGAGATTATGATCTCAGTTCTAACCGGAATGATTTGATATAGTCTCGATTAGAACTTATCTGCTTTTTAAAGTCTGATGTCTTTTGTGAATAATGTGATGATTGTTCTTAATTTTTTATTGCTGTAAAGCTGAAATAATTTCCTGATTGTTATGCTTTGGGTATTGGAGAAATCAAAGGAGAATGTGATGATTATACGTTATCAATTGAGCAAGTAAAAGGATGATGTATGATAAAACTAAGGGGGATGAATTTTGAGAGTAAAGATGCTCTCCAGATGATCTAAATGCAAACATATATGAATTTAATTGTGATGTATTTGATGATTTGGTTAAGTTTACGTTATGATCTGATATTAGTGGATGTGGTTTGTTTGCCATCATTCCAGGCAGCTGAGAAATAAGGATGCTGCTATGCGATCAAGAGAGAGGAGAAAAATGTATGTCACAGATCTGGAGATGAAGAGCAAGTATTTGGAAGGTGAATGCAGGAGGCTGGGGCGTTTGCTTCAGTGCTGCTATGCCGAGAACCATGCTTTGCGACTTAGTCTACAGATGGGCAATGCATATGGCCGTGATGTTTCTGGTACCAAGCAGGAGTCTGCTGTGCTCTTTTTGGAACTCCTGCTGTTGGGTTCCCTGCTTTGGTTCCTGGACCTCACGTGCCTATTTACCCTGCCTCTAATGCCCCACCTGCTACTACTAACTCTAAATCAAGAGCAGGCAAACAAAGCTCTAGAAGGTGTGGGTCCAAGAGCAAGAGGGGAAGCAAGTAAGTTGGTTTTGGCACTTCAGTCTCAATCTTTTGTAATGACTAGGAGGTGCAAGGCGTCCAGGACAAAGATGAAATATATTCCTTATCTCTTGAGTATCTGAGTGAGCTTCACTCTCCTCTCCCTCAAACATGAAGAACTACTGTGAAGAACTCAGCTGGTTGGCTGGTTCTATGTTCTTTTTTTTGTTTTTTACTTTCCTTCAATACTGGTTCTTTAGGCATTAGGTGTATTAGGTTTAAATTCTGGCAGCTGGCCTTATCGAGAGAACTATTTGAACCATCATCTACGTATGCTATGTTGTTAGGTATATATGAAATCTTTCAACTCTGCTCTTAATAACTTGGGATATATCAAATATATTTTGTATATGGAATCTTTCAACTCCGCTCTTAAACACTATGGTTGATTCTCTTTGTATTTATGATGTTGCTACTTGCTACTTTGGAAAGCCTCGAGTGTGTTGCAACTTGCAAACATTCTCTGTTGAGCATTTGAAATCAGTTTACTTCACATGAAGCTATTCATACTTCATACATTTCACTGGTGAAGTGAAGTGTCAAACAAGTATTTCTCTATCACTGCGGCGCTGCCTATGTTAGAATTTGATAACTTTGCAAACTGATTCCAGGGATCTTTCTTCAATGTATGAATAAGAAAAGTAATAGAGGCCACTAATAATAGTTCATCTCAGCAAGAACAGCAATTAACAATGACTGAGAATCTAAATACCGCCCCATCCTAGGAATAGCCTATTTCCTATTGTCAATGCAAATTGCAAAATCAAGAAGCACAGGTCTGGCTAACCCTCTTGCTTGTCAGTTGAATCCCCAGTTGAACTAGCTTTGTGCTCTGATCTCCCACTCATAGAAGCCTCTTCCTTCTCCAATTCTGCTTTCTCGGCCTTCAATAAAAAATCATAGTAATCTTGATTCTCCGTCACACACTTATTCAAAGTTTTAAAAACCTCAACACACTTTACAGCAGCATAATCCTTGTTCTTCTCAGACTCTTTAATGCATTGTTCCCAAGCTGTGAATTCCTCTCCGCATGGACCTGCTTTCATGAATAAGCAAAATCCGCACTCACCTTTCTCTTCATCTCCATTTTCTTCTTCGTCTTCTTCTTCATCATCTTCTTCATCTTCTTCTACTTCTTCTTTGTAAGTCTCTGATTGGCTGTCATCTTGCTGGGAAGGGAGTCGAAGTGTGGAGTTGGAAGAGTTAGGTTCAGTTGTGATGGAAGCACCTTCCATGGATGCTCAAAGCCTCTACACCATGGTAAAAATATGGTGTCAATAAATAGTCAGAAAAAATTTAATGAAAGTAACTGCAAGAAGATATACATTCTCCAAAGTTAATGACAATCACGACTTTACTCGACTGATTAGTTATATGGTTATTGGAGACCAAAAAAGTAGAACTATCTAGACTCTCTAGACCTTATTATGGCACATTTAAGCTATTAACAGTTTAACTTGAGTGTGTTAAAGAACGTTTATTGTTCCAGGACCTCTGTCTGTCCATCCAAAAAGAGTACGATCCCAGTCACCAAGGGCAAAGCAGACTATAGGAATATGATTAACCATTTCCACATTGTACTCTCGAGCAGTAAACCTCAACCCATCAACATGGAAAGACAAAAAGGGTTTTCATACCCAATACAATATTCCTTATTACTAAGAGTAGAAGCTATCCTTCATTCTTCCTATATGATGACCAAACAAATTATTCGTATACTGAATCCATTATTGAAAAAAACTGTCCAGATCAATATATTTCATCATGCAAGGTGACAGTAAGTTTGCAGGCAGAATCTCTGCACAACCAAACTAACAGTTCAGTATTAGTACCCAGTTTCCTATTACTACATAACTTTTCAAACTTAATGCACCCTTGAGGAGGTGTATTTCTGCTCAATACACTTGGCTGAGTTGTAGTAAACAGCAAAGACAAGCCCACATATACTATATGCACAACACTACTTTGTTAATTGAAAAAAAAAAAAAACAAATTATGACACTGAGCTTAGTGCACAACTGCACATTTATCAATATCATTTGAGGATTGACATAGGCCAGAGTGACAGTATCTTAGTTAAATTTCAGAATAACTCGTGCAAAAATTTGAGGGGAAAACGGTGTCTGACTATTGACAGTAACATCACTTGACATGAGACCCATACAAGTAAAACAGAAACATAAGTATAATGCAGACGTACTGATAAACCACAACATGGAAGTATGGACCGTGGACAACAACGATTCAGGATAAAAGCTCACAGGAGTTGTCAAAGCACAAGTATATAAAAGTAGACAATATGTTGAGACGGTTTGAGTTGAAGTTCATGTGCTATTTCTTCTTCTTTTCTCCTCTTAGGCCTTAGCTACAAACTTCATTAGACACTGATGGGACGGGTTTCATATACTCCTGATTTGAAATCAGACTCCCAATTTTGATGGAGGCCTTTCTAAGCTAAAATTCACACACCTAAAAACACACCATCTAAACTGTTAGGTTCCATCTCACATTCTCACCTACTATTATCTAAACTTACGACTACTGCGCAAGTCCTCAACTTAAGTTCTAATGGCTAGTAAGAAGGCATTGAATCTGTCCATGGCATACAATTCAAGGTAGTATCACATCAAGCATACCTGCACCAGTGTATAGACTAACAACATTGTACAAGGCATAACTTAATATCCAAACTAAACACACTATAAAACAAGAACAATTTTGAAAGCTAGATTATGAGGCTTGTAATCACAACAAGGCAAAGCCATAAACAGTTGAACATAAAATTAAACTAACCTCGGCGAGATTTCCGGCACCGAAGTTTCCTGGACGACGGCGCCGACCAAGTCGACAAAGCGAAGCGAGGGCTAATCGAAGTCTCTGGAAACACAAACAGCTACAATCTCTCTCCCCTAAACTCTACACGAACACTATTTAAGTTTTTCCCTTCTTTTTTTTAGATAAAAATATATTTAAATGAAACTAAACGACGTCGTTTTTCTGTCTTTTTTTTTCTCTCTCTTCATTTGAGCGGGATTGAGGCCAAAATGAAAGACGAATTGGCGCTCTTTTTCTTTTTCGGCTCGGTATTTGATTCTGAATCTGACATAATGGGTTTCACAGAGATAAGCAAGGCTTCTTTTGTGGGCTGCAGACTTCTAAATTCGGAGCTGCATAAACTTTGGTAAGTTTTGATTTAATACTTTGAGTTTCTGGGTTTGGTTTTGACAAATATTTGTTGTTATTTTGTATGTATTGAGAGTAAAAGCCTTAATCTTTGTAGTTTCTGGCCATAAGAGTAACATACAGAAAAAGCATAAGTTACTGGAAACTGAAAGTTCTCAAGCTCTAGGAGTTTGTCCTGATACTATGAGAGATAGATTCACTGCTCTTCCAGATGAGGTTGCTCTTCATATACTTTCGTCGTTGGGTCTTCGAGATCTCACTCGAGTAGGTGCTGTGTCTAAGAGATGTTACGAGTTTTATATCTTAACTTCGTCATTCAGCTTTCAGAGGTGTTATGATAATATGAAGATCAAATCAGACAAGATGAATTTTTTCGATCAGTTCTTGCGTCGTCGTGGGAATAATCAGATGCATCGTTTTGCTATTGATTTGTGTCTCCCGAAAAGCCTCTCCTGTAATGTATCCCAAATCATGAGCTGGATAGATACAGCAGCAAGCTGCAGTGTTGAAGTGCTTGATCTTGATTTGAATGCTATCTAATAAGGGGAATATGGTAGGATTGCCGTCTTCCATATTTCGCTGTGTATCGTTGAGGTCACTATTGGTGAACATGGAGGAGATTTTCAAAGTGCCATCCTTTCCTTGTCCCAATAATCTCCAAAGCTTGAACTTGACCTATGTTAAATTAGAGGAGGGGTTTTCCACATGTGGATCTCAAATTCCTGCAAATGTATTAAGGAAATAAAACTTAACTTGGTTCACGCAGAAAATATTACCATTGAGAGCTCATCTTTGGAATCATTTACTTTTGAGGCCTGGTTCGACCTCTGCTCTCTTAAAATCTCAGATGAGAAACTTGAAAGTATACATATAAACTGGAAATTCTATGACCCTGGCAGCAGATCATTACATGTTTGTGCTCCAAATTTAAAGTATCTGAAGTGGATTGGGGATTTGTAGAGTGACCAAAATCTGGGGGACTTATTATGTTTAGAAAGGGCTGAGCTTAAACTGGATGGCCCATCAGACAGTGTCTGTGACTTTCACAACATATTTGAGTTTCTTTGCAGTATTTGCAGGGTTAAAACACTTATTCTAAGCGACAGGATCATTCAGGTATGCAATTTACACAGCAGAAATATCCTCTTTTAGCGAAAGCAAGCTTTATTTTTTTTTTTTTAATTAGGAATGCTGACTTTATTTAAATCTGCTCTACAATCTTTTTAAAGCATTTTACAAGGAACAAACCTTTTCAATGAGCCCATTGAATGCATAATAGGGTCGCCAATAGTTGATTTTGATTCTTTTCAATCAATTGATGGCATTGGTTGTTCTATGATGCTATTGACTGATCCGGGGCTATTTGTGATTTTGGAAATAGGGTAGCTAGATGTAACTGGTTTCTGTTTTAGGTTTTATGACTTAAGAGTGGATGTACTTTTCCCAGTATAATAATTTGCCTTTACATTTCTGCAGGCTTTGTTCAGAGAAGGTTCCATGCCGCACCAATCTTTGATACTTCTTACTTGCGTATAAATTCTTCAAACCTGAATAATGCTTTAGTCCCAGCAATGGTCTCTCTTATGAGAGGAATGTCAAGTTTGAATACATTGGACATAAACTGTGACCCTAACTTCTTTTTCCTCGAACCGAAAGTAAGTCAACACCTATATGCTATATGTTTCTGTTCTCTCGGTCAGACACCATACTCAAGTGCATAGTCTCTATTTTTGTCAAAGTTCCCTTGTTAGGATTGGATTTTATGCATCTTACATTATGTATAACCCCTCTGCAGTATTTATGATAAATTTATCTAGGTTGGTCTTGTAATTCTGGGTATAACATGTTTCTTGAAACTGTATTTGGTTAATCATCTGTTTCCTTATAGAATACTTCTAAATTCTTATTATTTTTTAAATGTCTAAATTATTTTGCTTCTTGCCTCTCCAGTCGTGCGGATTTAATGGGAAATATTGGAAATCCCAAAACCTGGATTTTGTAAATCAGTTGAAGGAGGTAACAATAGAACTTTCAAATGGTAACAATTCATGGCAATTGGCAAGGTTTATTCTTGAGCATGCTCAGAATTTGAAGAAGATGGCCATATTTTATTTACCTGCAAAAAAACATGTTATCGATAAGGTGAGTAACAGCCAGAAGGTCTCATCTGCCACAATCGACTTTCACAAGAAACGGTGGGAGGAGATAAAGCAAAGAAGGTTTAGTTCATCAAAGAATATGTCAATGTTCTAAACTTCTGTGCGGTGTTAACACAGAGGAGTTTTGTTTGAAAGGATCAAAATCTTAAATCCTTTGTTAAGTTTGTTTCTAATGTTGCTGTAAACGGTAAACTTTTCTTCCACTTTCTAGATGTTTGATACTAAATATTGTTGGTGCGCTGTTTCTATTTTTTCAAGTGTTCTTTGACCTCTTGTATTGGATCAACCTATGCTCATAGCAAAAGCAAATGGCAGTTGCACGTTTTAGATTAGTAATAAAAGGTAAGCTCAAGATCTGCTTCGGCATTGTCTCCGTTTGACGTAGTCCTCAGTCAAACGTGATTTTTATCCCCAATTTGCTGCTCGGCACCGTGGGGACCCAAGCTTTTACTGTGGGCACCCAGTACCAGATCAGCATCACCAGAATCTGCTGGGCACCCAGTAGTTCTCAGTCTTCCATCTTGACGTTTCAGTCTTCCATCTCCTGCGGCCTCTATCCTCTTCGACGTCAACGTTCGATTCTCAGGCAGAAGCCACCGCCGCACCCAGCAGGTCCAACCGCCGCCGAATTGGTTCCATCTTCCTCTCCAGCAGGCCCAGCAGATCCTCTCCGGCTCCGGCTTCGCATCCTTCAGGCGTTCCGATTAGCACCTGTACGGTGTACCCAGGCGTCTCATCCTCTCCGGCTCCGGCGTTTGGCGTCGCGTCTGAGGTGCTGCACCTCCGCATCCCTAGAAAAAAAATCCGATCCGGTTCAATTTTTTCGACAGAACCCGCGTCAGTTTTTGACCCAGTTCCTGTGCCCGACCCGGTCCCTGTGCCCGACCCGGTTTCTGTGCCCGATCCGGTTCCTGCTTCAGACCGACCCTGTTCCTGTTGCCTGACCCGTTTGCTGTTGTCCGACCCAGTTCGATCCAGTCCGACCCGGTTTCAGATCCGGTCTAGTCCGACCCGGTTTTAGATCCGGTCTAGTCCGACCCATCAGATCCGACTCGCTCCAGAAGAATGTCTCGGGTGTATATTGGAAATTTGGGTTCTTGGATTTCATAAGGAGAACTTGAAAATGAGTTTCGCGGTTTCAGAATTATCAGAAGAATATGGGTTGCAAGAAGGCCACCGGGTTATGCTTTCATTGATTTTGTGCATAGTAAAAATGCAGAGAATGCCGTTTATGAGTTAGATGGCAAGAATGGCTGGAGAGTTGAGTTCTCATATAAATCTATACATGCGGTTGGTCAATACTGCAATAATGGTAATATTCTCATAACTAATAAGACTCCATCATGTGGTAAGATCAGTATGGCTTTAAAGATTTCTAGCTTTGTTGGTTCTGACACTTGGATTATTGATTCTGGTGTCTCGGATCATATGACTTATGATAATTCTCATTATATTACTGATTTGTCTCATCTACTCGTGTCATATGTCACTAATGCCAATGGTGAAGCTTTTCCTGTGTTAGGGATATGGTCAGTCCGTGTAACCCCTGTTTTAACCTTTCACAATGTCATATATGTACCTGACATGTCACACCATTTGATATATGTTCTCCAGTTAAATACTGAGTCTCGATACTCTGTAATCTTTTATCCCATGTATGTGATTTTTCAGGATCTTCTCACCAGGGAAATAATTGGTCGGAGGGACTTGAGGGGCAGATTGTTTCACCGGGATCAGACATATGCGGGAGAGAAACCAGGAGCACCGTCACGCACTGCTTTGACTGCAAGTTCGAATCAGCTAAGTGAAATTTGGTTATGGCATCGTCGATTAGGGAATCCATCTTTCCATGTTATGAAAAAATTAATGCCGTCTTTGTTTATTAGTGTGGAAGAATCCTCCTTGCGCTGTGAAACATGTGTTCTTTCTAAAAGTCATCGATCTACCTATTCTCCGAGTTTCTCCAAGAGTAGTATCCCTTTTGAATTGATTAATTCTGATGTTTGGGGACCTTCTAAAGAGCCTACGGTCACGGGTATGAGGTATTATGTGTCGTTTATTGATGATTGCACAAGGTTGACATGGATTGTTCTTCTTCAAACTAAAGATGAAGTCTTCCCTACTTTTCAAGCCTTTCATTCTCAGGTCCAAACACAATATAATGATACTATTAAAGTTCTTCGTTCTGATAATGGAGGGGAATATGTCAATTGTGTTTTTCACCAGTTTTTCAAAGCTCATGGGATTGTTCATCAAACAACCTGTCCACGAACACCAGAGCAGAATGGGGTGTCTGAAAGGAAAAACCGGCTTCTTTTTGAAATGGCTCGTTCCATCCTTTTTAGTGCCCATATGCCTAAGAATCTTTGGGGTGATGCTGTCGCAGCTTCTGCTTATCTTATCAATCGCCTTCCATCTAGTGTTCTTCAAGGAAAATTTCCGTTTCAGGTTCTTGCATCTCATGTCTCTCTTCCTTCCTATCATAATATACATGCCCGGGTCTTTGGTTGTATGGCCTTTGTTCATGTTTCTAAGAGCCAGAGATTGTCTAAATTAGAACCCCGGGCGATCAAGTGTGTGTTTGTTAGTTATGAAAGCCATAAGAAGGGATACAAGTGTTATCATCCACCTACCAGAAAATACTATGTCACTATGGATGTTACTTTCTTTGAGGACATGAGCTATTTTACCTCGGATGATCCAGCCCTTCAGGGGAGCATTCATACTTTGAAGAGTTGTATCATGGCGATGTGGAGGAACCAGAAGTAGAAGCCTCAGTACCAGCAGTACCAGAAGTGACAGAAGCTCAACCAGAGGTAGAAGCCTCAGTACCAGCAGTACCAGAAGCAACATAAGCTCAACCAGAGGTAGAAGCCTCAGACATCCATGTTCCAGGAATTGAACCAATAGCTGAGAGCACAATTGTTGTAGAAGATCAATCTGCCCCTCATGTCATCACTCATACCCCTTATCCACAACTCCCTGCTGTAGAAGATCAATCATTTGAGGTATGCCCTTCCAATGTTCCTAGTAGTAGTGAGCCTAATAGTGAACAATATGTGTTACCTAACAGGTCTACTAGAGGTCATCCCCCCAAAAGATATGAACCTAGGTTACAAGCCAAATCAAAATATTCAATAGCCAACTATATGTCCATTAGGAGATTATCAAAGTCATTGGGAGATCCAAAGTGGAGGAAAGCAATGGAGGAAGATATGGAGGCATTGCAGAAGAATGATACTTGGGAACTTGTATCTCCACCACATGGAAAGAAGGCTGTAGGATATCGTTGGGTGTTTACTGTGAAGCACAACGCAGATGGATCAGTGAACCGGTATAAAGCACGCCTTGTTGCAAAGGAATTTACTCAGACATATGGTATTGATTATGATGAGACTTTTGCTCCCGTTGCAAAAATGAATACTATCAGGATGCTTCTTTCGTTTGCAGCTAGTTTGAACTGGCCACTCCGACAGTTTAATGTCAAGAATGCATTTCTTCATAGAGAATTAGCCGAAGAGGTGTATATGAGTCTTCCTCCTGGGTATGTAACTACTTTTAGTGGTGATTTTGTATGCAAATTAAGAAAGTCATTGTATGGTCTCAAACAGTCACCCCGTGCCTGGTTTGGAAGGTTCTGACAGTTCATGCGAAAGATTGGTTACAGACAGAGTAATTCTGATCATACTTTGTTTCTTAAGCATCAGCAAGGAAATGTAGTAGTCCTAATTATCTATGTTGATGATATGGTGATTACCTGTAATGATACTTTAGGGATTGATAGACTGCAGAGACAGCTTGCTTCTGAGTTCGAGATGAAGGACTTAGGTGACCTCAAGTACTTCTTAGGGATTGAGGTAGCAAAGGGGAGAGAAAGAATCTACTTGTGCCAGAGGAAGTACATTCTTGATCTGTTGACAGAGACATGTATGTTAGATTGCACACATATCGACACTCTTATTGAGCAGAATCATCGATTAGCAGAGTATCATGATCAAGTGCCTACCGACAAGACTCGTTATCAGATGTTAGTTAGACGCTTGATTTATTTGGCACATACCAGACAAGATGTTGCATATGCAGTAAGTGTAGTGAGCCAGTTCATGCATAATCCAAGTGTGGATCACATGGATGCTGTTGTGAGGATTTTGAGATACTTGAAGTCAGCTCCAGGAAGATGAGAACTGTTCTCTAAACACAACAACATTCTTGAGGTTAGTGGTTTCACAGATGCAGATTGGGCTGTAAATATTACAGATAGGAGGTCGACATCAGGTTATTTTACCTTTGTGGGAGGTAATTTGGTTACATGGAAGAGTAAGAAGCAGAAGGTTGTGGCGCGATCTAGTGCTGAGGCTAAGTATAGAGGTATGGCTCATGGAGTGTGTGAATTGTTGTGGTTGAGAAATCTGCTACGTGATTTAGGTGTTAAGTTGTCAAATGCGATGCGGTTATATTGCGACAACAAAGAAGCTATTGATATATCACAAAATCCAGTTCAACATGATTGTACTAAACATGTGGAGGTTGATTGTCACTTTATAAAAGAAAAGTTAGATGCTAAGATCATTAGCTTTCCTTTTGTTCCTTCAGAAGAGCAAGTTGCGAATGTACTCACAAAATGAGTGTGTAAGAAGGCCTTTTATGACTCACTTAGCAAGTTGGGCATGGTTGATGTGTATGCTCCAACTTGAGGGGGAGTGTTAGTGTGAGCCATGCAATTTAGGAATGTAAATTAGGTAGTTAGTACTTACCTATTCTGTGTATGTAGTGCATGGTAGTACCAAGCAAGTAGGGTTGTAGTACATCTTGTATCCTCTTTATATAGCATCCAATGTGAGATGAATATACATTAGAAAATTCATCCTCCAAATCGTATTATATTTGACTCTACCTTGATTCCTCTCTGAGCAATACCCAACTTGGAATTTCATTGTCTTCTGAAATTTCACATTGGTAGTGAAGCCATTGCTTCATCAGATACTTACTGGATTATTGGTCTCCGACAAAGATTCCAGACGAGATCACCATACTCAGGAAGTGGCAACGAAGACGTTGCAGCTCACTTCCATCAGACCAGCTTCCAGTACTGAACCGCACGGCCGTCGCAGCATTGATCTCAAGACCGCCATCGAGCCTCTTCGTAGTGATACAGCTTGCAGGGTACGTGCACCAAGCAATATAATAGCCATTAGATTTGTGCTGACCCACTCACCCGAGCCCAAGCCCAATCTGCTAGGCCCGACCACTTCCAGTACCAAAAGCTGTAAGTTGGTTCCAAAAAAAAAAAAAAAAAAGGGGGACTCTATTTGCACCTCCAAAATTGCTATTTAGACCTCTATTTATTTATTTTTGAACATTTTAAAATCCTATTTTACCCCTTTCAAACTAGAACAAATAAAAAAAAACTCCAATATTTGATCTCCGTCCATCTCTCAATATCACAGTTTCCCCCGATTTAAATCAAGTTGAATAAAAGTGAAATGGTTGGTGTGATTGGCTTAACTTTATCCAGTCCCCTATATTCAATCAGAATAAAGTCTTACCGTTTGAGCAAGAGTTGTAACCAAAAACCGATTGTAAAACATAGTTTGTTATCAAATTAGAACAAACAAAATTTTCTTATTGTTTGTGATTGAAGACTTGAGGATTAAGCACAATCATGACGATTGCGGTTTTCATAAGTTGTTGGGAATTAAATGGAGGTAGGATGGTGATTGGGTGTTCATCGATTGCTGGAAATTAAATGAAGGTAGGATGAAGGTGTAAAGAGAGAAAAGAGAAAAGAGATATTACTAGAACTTTAATGCTAACAAATATTGTAGGAGGTACAAATAGCAATTTTGGAGGTCTGAATATAACTCCCCTTTTCTTATAGGTTTGCAAGGGGTTAAATAGGATTTTAAATGTACAAAAATAAATGGAGGTTGAAATAGCAATTTGAGAGGTGCAAATAGAGCCCCAAAAAAAAAGAGATTAGAAATTTTATCCTTTTAACGTCTCGTTCAACACAACTAGGCTCATCCAATTAATGTGATGCCTACGCAAAGGATCGAATAAGAGAACTGCAGCTGAAAGGTTAAAAAGTGAGCATTGCTCCACCAAAATCTTAACCCTCTTGTTTGACCTGGTCACATTGAAACCTGATCACATTGAAAAGAGTTACCGAAAGTTTCCACGATAGGCAACGCCCAAGAATCGGATTTCTCCTCTCTTTACTTAGTAAATACTGAATCATGGTTCTTGATGAAGTACCCATCGAGTAATCACACATATCAGCAACCAACTCAGAATCTTCTTCTCATCATAAAGGGCGAACATCATCCAACGATAATTGCCCCATTGCTCTAGAAAAGTTGGATAGCACCAACTTTATTTCTTGGTCTAAACACGCCAAGTTGAACATCACCGGTCGAAGTAAACTTGGCTATCTCATCGGCAATAAGAAAGCACCATCAGAAGAAGATGATGAGGAGGGTTATGAAACTTGGGTTGAAGAAGACAACCTTGTTCAGGCATGGCTCCTCAATTCCATGCACAAGGATGTCAGAGGAAATTACGAAAGCCTGGAAACAACTAAAGAAATTTGGGATGCTGTCAACACTACTTTTTCAGTAGCCCAAGATGATACAAGAAATTATGAGCTTCAAATTGCTTTTGTTTCCACTAAACAAAATGGAGCTCCTCTTCATGGTTATTACAGCAATATGAAGAAAATTTGGCAGGAGCTCGATATATTAGATCCTCTCCGACTCAAGAATGCAGATTCTATTACCTACATGGCTAATGGAGTCACCAAGCACCGTGTCTACTTCTTTTTGGCTGGACTAGACCCTCAACTTGATGAAGTTCGGAGTAGAAATTTAAACATTAAGCGATTACCTTCCATAGAAGAAGCTTATTCTCAAGTTAGTGCTGAGCATAACAGACTCCAAAAGATGATGTTTGACACCAAGCATGAAGGATCTGCCATGATTGCTCAATACCAACCACCACATGTCCGTAGCTCTCAGCCTTCTTCGTCTACATCATCCTAGAAAAGACCATCTCTAAAGCCTATGAGATGCACTCATTGCAATTCCACCAGACATATGGTGGAGACTTGTTTTTACTTAATTGGCTTTCCAGACTGGTGGGATGATCACATTGCTGCTCGCAAAGAAGCACAAGCAAAAAAAGTACAATAGAAAGCAAAATCAATTTAGCCCCATGGCAATAAGAACCTGAAGAGCTATCGGCCCAAAAGCATACCTCAAGCCTCCTTGCAAGTTGCTTCACAATACCAAAGTTCGAATATAGTTTTCGAGAAACCTGCTCACGATGGTTACTTTAGTAACCCCAATTTTGCCTTCATGGCCATGTCAGGTACATCTTGCTGTTTTCTCTCGAATAATGCTGCCTTTAATTAGAAATATATGTGGATAATTGATTCAGGTGTCACTGATCATATGACTAATAATTTTAGCAATATTCACCATTTAACTCCAGTTCACCAGTCTGGCGTAACTAATGTCAATGGTGGTTCATACCCCATTACTGGTGCTGGGTCTGTCACTCTTTCTGACACAATTACCCTTGATACAGTGTTACTTGTTCTTTCCCTGTCTCATAATCTCTTGTCTGTCAAACAAATAACCAAACAACTTTATTGTTGTGTGATTCTTTACCCCTGGTGTTGTATATTTCAGGACATCCGAACAGGGAAAACCATTGGGCTGGGTATTGAGAATGGGGGATTGTACTACATGGAAATGACCTCTGCTGGTAATCGCCATGTAAGTGAAGTGCATCAGATTCAGAAGAAATCATCAACTGATGAAGAACAAATCTGGTTATGGCATAAGAGGTTGGGACATCCGTCATTTGGCTATCTCCAAACTCTCTTCCCTTTATTATTTCAGCATTGCAGACCATTAGAATTTAAATGCAACACTTGTATTTTGGGCAAGAGTCACCGTGTGAGCTATCCTTTGAGCTCAACTAAAAGTAGTGCCCCATTTGATCTTGTTCACTCTGATGTTTGGGGGCCTGGTCCACCAACGCACATATGAATGAAATGGTTTGTCTTATTTGTTGATGATTGTACCTGGATGAGTTGGATCTACTTGCTACGAAATAAGAGTGATGTTTTTCCAGTATTTCAGACTTTTCACGCCATGATTCAAACTCAGTTCCAAAAGCCCATCAAAGTCCTTCGTACTGATAATGGTGGAGAATATGTAAACAATCTCTTTCACCAATATCTCGTTACTCATGGCATCATTCATCAAACCACATGTCCTCGTACCCCTCAACAAAATAGTGTGGCAGAAAGAAAGAACCGTCACATTCTTGAAACTCCTCGCTCCATGTTGATCGGAGCTCATATGCCTGAATATTTATGGGGTGATGCAATCCTAAATACCGCATACCTCATAAACAGACTTCCTACACAAGCCCTTCAGTTCACATCCAAAGAAAACTCTACACCACCAAAAACACCAATTCAAGCTCTTGCAAGCTATTTGCCTTTAGCACCTGTCCATGCCCTTGATCTAAAGATTTTTAGTTGTATAGCATATGTGCATATCCATCGAAACCAGAGGACTAAGTTGGATGCTTGTGCTGAAATGTGTGTCTTCATCGGTTATGCTTCCACTCAGAAAGGATACCGGTGTTATAACCCCATTACGAAACGTTCCTATGTTTCAATGGATGTTACATTTTGTGAAGATGATTTATATTTTTCCCCGAAGACTCCTCTTCAGGGGGAGAGCAATACTGAGGAAGAGCAGTCCTTAGGGGACTTCTCGGGTCCCTCAGGTCCCGTGGATGACCAAGTACATGGAAATACTAAAGTGACAAGAATTGAACCTGAAGTTGCTGAAATGACAACCAGCTACCAACAACAGAAACAGATCAGTTGCCAACTCTTGAATTAGCAGAGACATATGGTTTTCCCCCTTCTACTACCCAATCAGCACCAATGCTCCCTGAGGATGATCCAGAGGTAATTAATAACCCTGTGTCTGAATTTCATGATAACATAAATTCTGAGCCCAACTTTGAAACAGAACCACATAAGGTCCCTAAATTGCCATTTCGGAAAAATCGAGGTCAACCAAAAGCTCAGTATGTGCCAGATCCTAAAGCCAAGGCCAAATATCCCATAAACAATTACATGTCCTCCCATAGGTTATCCAAGTCATATGCGTCTTTTGTACTTCAGTTATCTGCTATTATCATTCCAAATAAAGTGCAGGAAGCTCTATCAGATCCAAACTGGACAAAAGCTTTGGAGGATGAAATGGAAGCCTCGCAAAAGAATCAGACATGGGAACTAGTGCCAAAACCAACAGGGAAGAGAACAGTCGGGTGCAAATGGATCTATACATTGAAGTACGTGGCTGATGGTACACTGGATAGATACAAAGCCAGGCTAGTCGCTAAAGGATATACTCAAACATATGTCATTGACTATGAGGAGACCTTTGCACCAGTAGCCAAGATGAATATTATTCAAGTACTGCTGTCATTAGCATCCAATCTAGATTGGCCTCTAAAGCAGTTTGATGTGAAGAATGCTTTCCTACATGGAGACCTGAAGGAAGAAGTCTACATGGATCTACCTCCTGGTTATTCCCTACCTTCACAAGCAGGAATGGTGTGCAAGTTGAAGAAGACTCTTTATGGACTAAAGCAGTCCCCCAGGGCGTGGTTTGGAAGGTTCAACCAATCTATGAAACAATTTGGTTACAAACAAAGCAACTCTGACCATACATTATTTCTGAAGCGCTGGAAATATAAACTTTTGACACTTATCGTTTATGTTGATGATATGATTGTGACAGGTAATGACCCTGAAGAAGTGTCGGTTGCATCACCTAACTAATATTATGTGCAAATTTGTGATGCTTCCTACTCCCAAGAATAGGAGGTCAAGTTTTAGTATAGAGGGAAAAAGTAAGAGTATCGTACCCAAGGGATTGAGTAACTCTACCCTAACTAGATTACCGCGAAATGAAACCTAGAAAACACATGCATCTACCTTTTTACAATTCACAACCTTAGCCCTTTGGAAGCTAAAGGTCATGGGGATGGTTTTAACAAGTGGTAGTGAATCGGCTTTGTTGATTTTAGATAAATTAAAGCTAACATAAACATAAAACAAACTAAACTAACAAGTGTTGAGACTAGATCAATGAGAGGAAAAGAGACTTATGCACAAATGTAACCCATAATTGATGTGAAAACATGGTTGACAAATATCCCCCTAGTGCTTTGGTTAAGCTACCAAGAAACTAACTAATCATGCAATTTAACAAAGTCTTTTGGAGCCAAGTTGAATCACACAACCTTAATCCCAATTATGTTACCTTATAACACAAGTGGGCTATGTACCACAAGCCTAACGCCCCCTTAGAGCAATTAAACTCACGGCACAAGCATTAAGTTCATAGTAAGAAATCCAAGCAACTTAATACTTCCCGTAAGAAATACTAAGCCACCACCTAAAGGCTACTCATGCTCACGGATTCAAGAAGTTGTCAATTTCATGTTCCGATTAATTACTTACCTAAACATGCTTTTTAGGTGACAAAGCTAGCTAACACATTTAGTAAGCATAAAGAGTAGGAACCCATAGATTCAAACATGCATCAATCATCAATATAAGGAAATTACATTGTTTGCTCATATCCACAACTCACACACATAGGCATATACATAAAAGCCTTACAAAAGTAATACATCAAGAAAGCAAGAGAAGGTGAGAAAGAACCACAATACCCATGAGCTTCCTAGATGTATACAAAGAGGGTGTGAAGCTTCAAAGTATAGTATTTTCGGTTTTCTCAAACCCAAAACACTATACAAATCCACATACACAAAGAAAAGATTAAGAACAAGGCTTCATGGATCTACCCACAAGTGTGATTGATCAAGGGGTGTAGAATCTTCGGTTTTGGTTATCAACTAAAGATGCTACACCTCTCTCTCTACACAAGGGCTAAACTATTCTAACTAAGCAAACTAAGAGATGAAAAACTATGAAAAATGGAGAGGAAATGAGGGGAGAGAGAGCTTCCTTTTGTCCAAAATGGGAGAGGGGGTTATAAATAGGCCTAAAGTGGTGAATGGAGGGTGGAGATGCAAGAAAATGAAGGGCTAGATGTTATGGACAAAGATGTAAGCACAAATTGTGGATCTAGTCTTTATAAAATGAACAAAAACCTCAAAGATATTTTGGTGGAGAAGGAAAAGGAAAGGGTACTCTTGATATTTGGCCATAAGGACAAGGGGACAAGGTCAACATCAAAGGGACAAAGCCAAAGATGTCCCTTTCACTTGTCTTCTTCCCATTTGAATTTGAATCAACAACTCTTCTTCCCTCCAATGATCCTTCACTTGAATATCAGCCATCACCATCTTCCGACTGCCGGAGATTGACCGAAATTCTGCCCGTTGACCGGTCAAATTCGTCTTTTAGTGTATTTTCCGGTTTTGCTCCTTTGGCTTCGATTCTTCACCCGATTTCTTCAATATGTGCTAAATCCACCATTTTGTCTCTTTTCCGATCTTTAGCTCATTTTCCTAGCATGAATAGGAAACGTTATAAGAAATAGATAAAACACAAAAGGATATAGCGAAAGAATAAAAATAAGGCAACAATTACTAGGTAAATATTGACCTAACAAGAAGTGAAAAGACTCCAAGAACATTTATCATCTGCTTTTGAGATGAAAGATCTTGGAGGATTGAAATACTTCTTGGGTATTGAGGTGGCTAGATCAAATGAAGGCATTTACTTATCTCAGAGGAAGTATGTGGTTGACTTACTCATGGAGACTGGTTTGCTAGCATGTAAACCTGCAAATACACCAATAGAGAAAAACCACAAATTAGCAGAATATCATGACTAAGAACCTACTAACAAAGAGAGATATCAGAGGTAAGTCAATTCATCACATACTCGACCTGATATTGCATATGATGTAAGCGTTGTAAGTCAATTCATGCATGCACCAAGTGAAGATCGCATGGATGCAGTGCACAGAATTTTGCGGTACTTGAAGGCCAATCCAGGTAAAGGGATCATGTTTTCAAAGAATGGCCACACATATATAGCTGGATATACAGATGCAGATTGGACCGGTTCTATTACTACTAGAAGGTCTACTTCAGGTTACTTTACTTTTGTGGGAGGTAACTTGGTCACATGGAGAAGTAAGAAGCAAAAAGTGGTTGCTAGATCCAGTGCTGAAGCCGAGTATAGAGGAATGGCTCAAGGATTATGCGAAATATTGTGGCTTCGTCATCTGATGAAGGACTTGAGATTCAAACCCGAGTATGCTATGAACTTGTATTGTGATAATAAAGCAGCCATCGACATAGCACACAATCCAGTTCAATATGACAGAACAAAACATGTTGAAGTTGATTGACATTTCATCAAGGAGAAGTTGGAGACATAAATCATCAACATGCCACATGTACGCACTAAAGATCAACTTGCAAATATTCTTACCAAAACTGTTTCTACAAAAGTATTCCACAGCTCACTAGACAAGTTGGGTATGCGAGACATCGACTCCCCAACTTGAGGGAGAGTGTTAAGTGAGCTGTTTCATTCAACACAACTACAGTATTAGAAGCAGCAAATTTGGACTCTCTTCCTGACAAGATTTCTGCATTAATGTAGTTGTATTGTATGATTTATAGTTTCTAAGTTTCATATATAGCTCTACTATTGTATACCCCTTTCATACTTAGCTATAGGTTGATATGTACTACTATAAATATCCTCCAGATTTAAGAAGAATGCATCTGGGAATTATATCATATCTATTCTTAAGATGTACAACTAATAATATAAACCAAATTAAACCCAAAACAATAACAATTTGATAGCGAAAATTGAACTAACCGTGGCGAGATTTCCGGCAAGTCGAAGTCGCTGGAAACACAAAGAGCTCCAATTCTCTCTCCTAAACTCAACACACACTACTATTTAAGCTTTCAATTAATCACTTTTATTTTTAAATAAAAAAACAAACCGCAACGACGTCGTTTGGAGTATATAGTGGGGTAGAATAAAAAGCAACTGCTTGTTTTCTTTTTTCTCATTTGAGCGAGATCAAGGCCACAATGGGAGAAGAACTGGCGCTCTTTTCCATTTGGCTCAGTTTTTGATTCCCAATCTTACTAGGGTTTCCCAGAAATAAGTGAAGCTTCTTTTCTGTGCTGCAATCTTCAAATTCGGAGCTGCATCAACTTTGGGTAAGTTCCTCTCCTACTTCTCTACCTTTGGTTATTTGATTTTCTGGATTTCGTTTTACAATCATTGCTAGTAAATCGCTAAGAAATTGAATTTTATTGAGAGAATAACCTTAATAATTGATTCTTTGTATTTTCTGGTTTGATTAGCCTTAATTTTTGAATTTATAATTTGTTGCAAAATTTTGAAGTCTTTAATCTGAATAACCCAATTAAAAGATTGCATAATAGGGTAGCTAATAGTTGATTTGAACCTTTTGTATTATTATAATCTTTGTAATTTCTTGCTTGATTTAGCCAAGAGAACTTAATTACTAAATCTTGGGATTCTTGAATATAAAATCTCGAAATAACCCAATGACCCAGTTAAAAGTTGACGGTTTTATCCAGAGAAGAGATGAAGATAGTTAAAGGATTGTTGCTTTTGCCTTTTGGTATCAGATGTCATATATAGTGCGTAGTTTTGCTTTCCATGTCTATAATCCAATGTTTGTACTTTGTAAGGATAAGGTGATCTGAAAAGTACACATTGAAACCAAGTAGAATGGAAAACAAGCACAAGTCATTGGCAACTGAAAGTGATAGATTTAGTACTCTTCCAGATGATGTTGCTCTTCACATACTTTCGTCGCTGGATCATCAAGATCTCACTCGAGCAGGTGCTGTGTCAAAGAGGTGCTATGAGTTTCATCTCTCAACTCCGTCATTCTGCTTCAAGGCAGATTATAGTAACATACAGCACAAGTCTAACAAGATGAGTTGCTTCAATCAGTTCTTGCGTCGTCGTGGGAATAATAAGATACATCGTTTTGCTATTAATTTGTGTTTCCCGAAAAGCCTTTACTGTAAGGTGCCCCAAGTCATGACTTAGATTGATCTGCAGCAAGCTGCAGTGTTGAAGTGCTTGATCTTCAGTTGAATATTTGAACTAATGGGAATATGGTAGAATTTCCGTCTTCTATATTTCGTTGCGGATCTTTGAGGTCACTATTGTTGAGCATGGAGGTGAATTTCAAAGTGCCATCCTTTCCTTGTCCCAATAATCTCCAAAGCTTGAACTTGACCTATGTTAGTTTAGGTGAGGGGTTTCCCAATTGGATCTCAAGTTCCTGCAAATGCATTAAAGAGATAAACCTTAACATGGTTAAGGCAGAAAATGTAACCATGGAGAGTTCATCTTTGGAATCATTCACTTTTGTGGCCGGTTCCGACCTCTCCTCTCTTAAAATCTCAGGTGAGAAACTTAAAAGTATACATATAAAGTGGACAATCCATATACCTGGCAGCAGATCATTAAATATTTGTGCTCCGAATCTAAAGTATTTGAAGTGGACTGGGGATTTGCTGAGTCACCCCAAACTGGGGGAGTTATTATGTTTAGAAAGGGCTGAGCTTTTTCTGGAGGCCTGGTCGAACAGTACTGTCTGTGAGTTTAACAACATATTCGAGCTTCTTTGCAGTATATGCAGGGTTAAAACGCTTATTCTAAGTGACAGGACCATTAAGGTATGCATTTTACACAGCAGACAAATATCCTCCTTTAGCGAAAGTTAGGAATGCTGATATTATCTGCTCTACAATCTTTCTAAGCATTTTACAAGCATAATAGTTTGCCTTTACAATGCAGGCTTTGTTCAGCAAAGGTTCCATGGCTGCACCAATCTTTGATACTTCTTACTTGCGTATAGTTACTCCAAACCTGAATAATGATCTAGTCCCAGCAATAGTCTCTTTTATGAGAGGAATGTCAAATTTGAAGACTTTGGACATAAAGTGTGACCCTTCCTTATACTTCCTTAAACCAAAAGTAAGTTAACAGTCTATATTTCTGTTCTCTCGCTCACACACTATACATACACAAATGCAAAAAGACTAGAATAAGGAGAATATTGATTTTGGTCAATGTTCTATTTTTAGAATTGGATTACATCTTACATTATAGTTTTTACAGTAATATATGACCCTCTGCAAATTTTATGGTTAATTTATCTAGGTTGGTCTTGTAATTCTTGTAATAACATGTTTCTTGATACTGTATTTGGTTAATGATCTGTATCCTTATAGAATACTTCTAATTTATTTTGCTTCTTACCTCTCCAGTCGTGCGGATTTAATGGGAAATACTGGAAATCCCAAAACCTGGATTTTGTAAATCAGCTTGAGGAGGTAGCAATAGACCTTTCAAATGGTAACAATTCGTGGCAGTTGGCAAGGTTTATTCTCGAGCATGCTCAGAATTTGAAGAAGATGTCCATATTTTATTTACCCACAAAAGAACATGTTATCAATAAGGTGAGTAACAGCAAGAAGGTCTCCTCTTCCAAAATCGACTTTCAGGAGAGACAATGTAGATAAAGCAATGAAGGTTTAGTTTTTCAGAGAATATGTCGATGTTAAACTTCTGTTGGAGTTGACATATAGAGCGTTTTGTTTGAAAGAATCAAAATCTTTAGTGCTTTGTTTTTTTTATAAGGGTAAAAACTGTTTCTACTTTCTGGATGTTTGATACTATATATTGTTGGTGCACTGTTTCTAGTTTTCTCAAGTGCATCTCTTGTACTGGATCAACATATGCACATAGCAAAATAGCTACCAGTTTCATATTTTAGATCAGTACTCGAAAACCAGGTAAGTACAAGATCCTATGCTTGCTGCTGGTTATTAAACTATTTATCTTATTGCTTTAAATATCGCTTTGTCCTTTTCTCATCAAGGAATAGTTTTTCTTCTATTTGATAGCTTTAGGCACAAACATCATATGTGACTATTTTGAACAATTTTGGTATGCTATTATCAAACTGTGGAAATATGCAATTACATACAAAATAGTATTCTTTCCCAAAACAGGAACCAATTGCTATAACTGTTGTCACTGTGAGTCTAACTAGATTAGACTCAACTTATATGACTTTTACAATGACATCATTGAATTGCTAAAACTTGTTCCTATAGAAATCATCTACAAGAATCATCCATCTCTAAAGAAATTCCAATGACTTGAGCCCCAAGAATAGCTGCCTCATTTCCTCATCATTTCTTAGCAAATGAGAAACTGAGCAAAGCATAGAGGCAGATCAGCTGAGGCCTTCAGTAGCTCCACATATTGGAATTTGTTGGTGAGGTGATTGCAAAATATAATACAAGAAAAATGATAGTACATGTTGGAATAATTAATATAACAAACTTTGATTTATTGGAAAATTAAAGGATCAGATTAATTTGTTCTTTTTTATGCTATATAGAATACAGATATATTGATCTTGTAATTAGTTTTGTTCATTTGGCTATTGAGATTCAAACAATAAGAGAAGGGTCAGTGTGCTTAATCTGGTGTTTCCTTTTTGGTTTAATTTATTTAAACTGTTATCCCAACTTTTCAGTTTTATTTTTTAGCTGTTCAAATGTATGAAAACCATTCAGTAAGCTAGATAACTTCGTAAGCAACACATTGTTGTAAGTTTGAAACATAAGAAACCTAGAACCTGATGTTTAAAGAACAGCATTACGACATTTTAACAAAAACACACCATTACCTTATTCAAGAACAAAAATCAGTTTTGCAAGTTTACTAATATATCAATATGAGGATGATCTTTCTTATAACCAATTGACATTTCTAGTTTATAGTTCCTTTTGCTTTACCAGAGACAAGAGTTGTACAAATTCATAATGCAAATAGCTAGAGTAGAAGTCACTCTGTCCCAATTTGTGTAAACGATCATGTATAAAGCTAGATAAAATTTATAGGTCTTGAATGCAGAACAATTCTTCTGGAGAAGCTATGGAATCTAATAACAAGCAAGAATCCACTATTACCTACAATACAGTAGCCAAAGCGAGAAAGAGACAAAACAACAATAAGTTAACCCGAAAACATACCTGAATTGCTTCATATCAGCTGAATTAGCATCTGGACTTGCCTCAATTTCTTGGCTTAGATCAATGTCTTGGGTTTGCAGGAATTGCAGGTAGATTCTCAGCATGAACAGCACTGATAAACGGTTCATATTAGTACCCAGTTCCTATTACTAGATAGCTTTCCAAACTTAAATAAATAGCAAAGACAAACCCACATATACTATAAGCACAAAACAATATTTCTTAATTTAAAAAAAAGAAAAGAAAAAGGAAAAACTGAAGATGACAGTGAGCTTAGTTCACAAATATCCATGTCTTTTGAGGATCGACATAGGCCACAGTGACAGTGGATCTCATAAATTGTTAAGATTCAAAACAACTCGTGGGTTGCTTTGTTATGAAGTTTGAGGGAAAATGGATATGATTATTGAAGGTACTGATAAACCACAACATGGAAGTATGGACCATGGACAACAACGGTTCAGGAGAAAAACACACACAGGACTCTTGTAATTCAAAGAACTCAGAGAAGATTTCTGGGACAAAGTTCCCTTTTTCTTATTCATAAGAATAAAAGAATACAAGAAGAAGACTTTATACAAGTATGAAAGAAAACTAAACAGTGTAAAAAGGTAAATGTCATACCCAGGTATGGACTAAAACTAAGAAGCTGAGTTTCCACCATACTGCCCATACTGCAGTGGGTGAACCCATGCTGTACAGGAGAGCAGTAGGTGGAATGGAGAGCACACCAGGTGGACTGGCGAGTACTAGGAAACTCGCCATCCACCATGCTCGCCACAACCTGGCGAGTGAACTAAGCTCGCCACAACCTGGCGACTCGCCATCCACCATGCTCGCCACAACCTGGCAAGTGAACTATGCTCGCCACAACCTGGCAACTCGCCATCCACTATGGCGAGTACAAACTAACTAACTAGCAAACTTCAACACTCCCCCTCAAGCTTGGTCCAAAAGGTTGAAGGACCCAAGCTTGCATAGAATGTTTTGAAAATGAGCAGAAGTTAAGGACTTGGTAAAGATATATGCTAATTGATCTTCACTTTTCACATACTGTGTGGAGATGATGTTGGCTTGAACTTGATTCCTTATAAAATGGCAATCGACTTCAATATGCTTGGTTCTTTCATGAAACACAGGGTTGGAGGCGATGTGCATAGCAGCCTGGTTGTCACAATGCAGACAGATAGGGACAGAACATAAAAAACCTAGGTCAGTGAGGAGACCCTTGAGCCAAATCAACTCACAGGCTGTTGAGGCCATTTCTCTATATTCAGCTTCTGCACTTGACCTTGCAACCACACTTTGTTTTTTGCTTTTCCACGTAACCAAGTTTCCACCAACAAATGAGCAGAAGCCTGTTGTGCTCTTTCTATCAAGGGTATTCCCAGCCCAGTCTGCATCTGCATAGCCAACAATATTGTGATGGCCATTTTTCTTCAAAAGAATTCCTCTACCCACTGAACCCTTTAAATACCTCAGAATTCTCTTGACAATATTCAGATGAAACACAGTAGGCGAATGCATAAACTGACTGACAATGCTAACGGCATATGAAATATCAGGGCGGGTGATAGTGAGGTAGATCAACTTCCCTACTAACCTTTGATATTCACCTATATTCCCAAGAACATCACTGTGAGTATCCAACTGAATCTTACTATCAAGAGGGGTCTTGGCGGGTTTACATTCAAGAACTTCAGCTTCCTGAAGAAGATCAAGAACATACTTTCTTTGATTCAGAAATAATTTTTTTGAAGAAGATGTCATTTCTATACCAAGAAAGTATTTTAATTTACCAAGATCTTTCATTGCAAATCTAGATCGCAAGGAAATCTTTCAAAGAAATGATTTCCTGAGAGTTATCACCAGTGATTATTAAATCATCAACGTAGATAAGGACTGCAAGTTTGCCATTGACGCTGTTTCTGAAAAATAGTGACGAATCAACATTACTTCTGCAGAAGCCAATTCCCTCAAGAACTGAGCTAAGTTTAGCATACCAAGCTCTAGGGGATTGCTTAAGACCATAAATTGTCTTGTGTAGTTTACACACCAAATTTTGATCTGCAGATTGAGGATGACCAGGGGAAACTGCATTGCCTTATGCCAAACTGTACTTTCGCTAGCTTCATTGAAATTTCTAGGTTCATTGACCTCATCAATGACACTTAAGAAGGTTGCATGAGAAGTCGACAGCCTTTGATATCCCAAAAAATCAGTAATTGGATATTTCACATGAAAGCCAACATAATCTTTAAACCTTACGGGGGGATTCCTCTCTCTTGCAGGGTTCCTTCTGGGAATTTGAGATTGCACAGATTGAGGAGCAGCAGCTAAAACAGGTTCTTCAGGATGAGCAAGACGAGCAGGGCTATCAAAAACTGCATTATCGTGCATTTCTTCTATTCCTTGATCATTGGAGATAACTTGTTTATTAATTTCACCAGTGGGTTCAGATAGATCTGCATTTGCCCTAGGTGAAGGAAATAAATCAGTAAATGACTCCCCCTGACCATCAGCATCAACAACTTTCTTAGGGAAAAACAAAACTTCTTCTTCAAATTTCACATCCCTCGAAACGACTAATTTCCGAGATTTATGGTTGTAGCACTTGTAGCCTTTCTGAGTGGTAGAATATCCTAGAAACATGCACTTCACAGCTCTTGGCTCAAGCTTATCCATGTGCTTATCTTGAACATGCACATAACACACACACCCAAACACTTTCAGGTGATTCAAATCAATCTTCCTGCCCTTTAATACTTTGAGTGGAGACATAGAGTTCAACACTCGTCTTGGTAGGCGATTAATGAGGTAAGTTGTAGCAAGGACTGCATGGGACCAGAACTTCTTTGGGACATTTGCATGAAACATCAATGCTCTAGTTTTCTCAAGTAGGTCTATATTCTTCCTTTCAGCAATACCATTTTGCTGAGGTGTTCCAACACAGGATGTTTGGTGAATAATTCCATTTGAGCCATAAAACTGTTGCATTTTGTTGGACATATACTCTGAGCCATTATCTGATCTAAAAATTTGAATTTTGGATGAATACTGAGTATTGACAAGATTGCAGAAAGATTTGAACACATCAATAACTTCACTTTTCATTTTCAAAAGGTACAACCAAGTAATCCTGGTGAAATCATCTACTGATTTTAGAACAGGACCCCATACATCAGAATGAATGATTTCAAACGGATTACTAGCTCTAGAAACTGATAGTTGGAATGGTAATCTAGTGAACTTGGACATATGACACACTTCACAGTTAAGCTGTCCATGACTCAAGTTTGGAAACAAAACAGATAACACTTTCTCTGAAGGATGAGCCAAGCGTTGATGCCACAGTTGATACTCTGAAACCCTACTGGAACTGACTTGAAAGACCTGAGACTTCCGAGACAGGTAATACAGTCCATTTTGAAAAACACCTTCACCAATCGTCTTCTTGGTGATCAAATCCTGAAAAATAACATTTTCGGGAGAAAAAATGACCAAACAATGTAAGACTCTAGAGATTTTTCTAACTGACAGAAATTGAAAAGGAAATGAAGGTACAAATAAAGCATCAAGTTCCAGCTGTTTTTGAAAAAGATTAACTTTCCCTTTTCCTAATACTGGGGCCCCCTTCCCATTTGCAACGGATACAGAGGAAGAAAATTTTTCAAAGTTGTGCAAATTTGATAACTTGTTTGTCATGTTATCAGTGGCACCAGAGTCTATGATCCAACAATCATCTTCAGCACTAACAAATAAAGCAGTTTCAAATGCCTTTAAGATACCTGGGATATCAAGATTGTTGACATGATCTGAATCCGCTAAAAAACCAGCAAACTGACTTAGGAGAGCTGTGTGACTTGAATCCTGACTTCCCAACTTCTGCTTCTGTTAGAGAAAATCTGCAAATTCATTAATGAGAATACATGGATTTGCGGTGAAGTCAACAGGAACAGCTGGTGTCGCCGAGCTAGAGGCCATATTTGCTTTAGGAGTGGAAGAGCTGGTGCTCCTGGGATTCCCTTGCCCTCTTTCCTTGCTTTCTCTTCAAGAAATTTTACTTTCAGCTCTGGGAACAGGATCCAACACTTGTCTCTAAAGTGATTTCCTCCACAGTGAGTACATTTGCCACCAGTGCGCTCCATTTCTGATTCCTATCGTCTGACTGCTTAGAACTTGTAGCATAAGCACTTGACTCAGTATGGTTGGTCTTAATATCAACATTCATCACTTGCCTTCTGGTTTCTTCTCTTTGAACAGTGCTGCAGACAGCTCTAAAGGTGGGGAGTTCAGCATTCATAAGAATGTGACTCCTCAAATCTTCATAATCAGTGCTAAGGTTAGCCAAGAGTTGGAAAATTTTGTCTTCCTCAGCCCTCTTTAGCAGGATGGCTGCATCAGTAGTATGTGGTCTGTACACGTCTAGTTCATTCCACATGCTGGTTAGACTGCCAATATATTGTACAAAGGAGTTACCTTCTTGTTCAAGGCAAGCGATGTCCTTCTTCAGTTGATAAACTCGAGCTGAGTTATTTTTGTTCCCATAAAACTCTTCAATATCCTTCCACGTTTGACTTGCTGAAGTAGAGTAGCTGAAGATCTGAGCCAACTTAGTTTCCATGGAATTGATGAGCTATGCTCGAACCAGTTGATCAGTGCTTAGCCAGGAATTAAAGGTGCTGGAACCAACATCTAGAGCTTGAGTAGTACCATAGATAAAATCTAGCTTGGATTTTCCTCCAAGTGCCAGAGCAACTGCTCTTGACCAATGAATGTAATTAAAAGAATTGAGTAGGACTGAGCATAAACGCTGATTCGTGTTACCATCACCCTTGTAACTCGAATCAGAATTGGGGTTGTTGACAGATCCAAAAGGATTAACATCAGAAGATGCCTCGTCAGTCATTTTAGGCTGACAATAAAGACAAGGAACTCCACTCTCACTTTAAGCAGAGGATAAAGGAGAAATGGACACAAGAACGCAGAGGCAGTAGCAGGATACTAAATATCCTGCTCTGATACCATCTTGTAATTCAAAGAACTCAGAGAAGGTTTCTGGGACAAAGTTCCCTTTTTCTTAATCATAAGAAGAAAAGAATACAAGAAGAAGACTTTATACAAGTATGAAAGAAAACTAAACAGTGTAAAAAGGTAAATGCCATACCCAGGTATGGACTAAAACTAAGAAGCTGGGTTTCCACCATACTGCCCATACTGCAGTGGGTGAACCTCATGCTGTACAGGAGAGCAGTAGGTGGAATGGAGAGCACACCAGGTGGACTGGCGAGTACTAGGAAACTCGCCATCCACCATGCTCGCCACAACCTGGCGAGTGAACTAAGCTCGCCACAACCTGGCGACTCGCCATCCACCATGCTCGCCACAACCTGACGAGTGAACTATCCACTATGGCGAGTACAAACTAACTAACTAGCAAACTTCAACAAGGACTTCTCAAAGCACCAGTATATAAGTAGTAGAATATATGGTTTGATTAGAATCCTTATCTGCATTGAGTTCAAGTTCATGTGCTATTCTTCTTCTTCTCTCAAAGCACAAGTATACAAACTTCATTAGACACTGATGGGACGATGTTTATAAACTCCTCAAATAAATCCATGCGGTCACAAAGCTAACACCAAGACAGAGGCTTACTCAGACTCCCCATTCATTACATAGAAACATTTCCAAGTTCAAACTTGCACACACACACAAACACAAGACTTCCATCTTAACTCTTGGTTCCATCTCACATTCTCACCTTGTATGAATCTGACCTTGCGACTATTACGCATGCAAGTCCTCATCTTACCTCTAATGGCTAATGAGCAAGCATTGAATCTGTCCATGGCATACAATTTATTGTAGTATCATATACCTGCAACAGTGTATGGTAGCAGGTAGGAAATTTCATTTGTGTTAATCCAAAATTTGACACCTAATACAATTATAAAGATACCGAAATTTCCCTGCCGGCAGTTACGAACGGTTAGAGGCCAAGTCGAAGTTGCTGGAAACACAAAGAATTTGACCGTTCGTCGACAGTTGGTCCAACTCTACCCCAAAGGCGCAAACACTATTTAAGCTTTCAATTAATCACTTTTGTTTCCTCTCAAAAAAAAAAATTAAACAATATTATATAAAATTAATATAAAAACCGCAACCACGTCGTATTGGGTAGTTTTTTTTATTTTTTTATATTTAATTCTGAATCCAGTTAGGGTTTCTTTTGCGTGCTGCATGCTTCAAATTCGGAGCTTTATAAACGACGTTGATTTTGGTAATTTGATTTGATACTTTGATTTTCTCATAAAAAAGTTATTATTATTATTTTTTTAAGAAAATAAATATAGAAAGCCACTAATCGAATTTATTTTTTGAATTAATTTCAGTTTATCTATTTAAATTTTAACTCAATCATCATTTCAGTCATTTTTTTTTCATCAAGTACACCCCTGTACTTTTTAAATTAATCAACTGTTACCAATTTTGCTACCTCTTATTTTTAGTTTTGATTATTAGAGATAATCTGGACAAGCAATGCTTTTGAACTTTTTTTGGTTGTTGGATCTAAAACAGTTAATTACATCTTACTGGCTTTGCTAATATTTAAGACAATAATATTATTCCTATTATTAATGAAGTGTATGTTGTGTTATGGTTGTGCTATTTAAGTGTTTTAAACTCTAGGTTTGGTTATTGCAATAGTAGTATTTATATACCCAGATCTATATCATATCAATTTTTTTATTTTTTTTAATGTTAGTACATTAGATTGACTCATACTGACTTCTAGATAAAATTTTAACTTCTAGCCTTATTTGAATTTGTTGGGCTATAATGCTTTTGGAGGGAAAAAAATTGCGTCTAAACTCTTGTTTGTTTATTGTATTAGTATAAAAATGTAACTTGTCCATTATAGCCCTTATTGTGGGCTTATCTATGCTGTTACGTCATCAATTGACGGATCGTTTGGACGAAATTTATAAAAGTGGTGACAACTAATTAATTTAAGAAGCATAAGGGTGTAGGTGATGAAATCAAAAATACGAAATGATAATTGGGCCAAAATTAGTAAACTGAAATTAATTCTTATTCTTTCATACAACAACTACCAAGCTCTATCCTATTATCGAATAGCTTCTTCCAACGCTCATTGGGCAGTTCGACAAGCTTGAACAATCAATAATCAATCAATCACTACACTGTACAATTGACAAACCTCGCCTCCACCTATTAAGTGAGTTTCATAGTCAAGTCACCTAAGTGAGATTAGTTAATGAGACTGGAATTGAACATTTTTCAGACACATGTAGTTTGTAAAGAATGAGTGTAAATTTCACCCTAAAAAAAATATAGCGAGAATTAAAAAATTACTTGATAGATCTCTTAGTCCATCATGACAAGCAAATGTCATGTATAGTGCCTGTACAACCATATCAATTATTTGAGGCTCTTAGCATTTTCATGAGGTTTATTTGGACGTGTTTATGATAGGTAAACTTTACACTGAATTGCTCACCCGAAATACAGCATGAACTGGACTAGCTCAAAGTCGATTGCTCCTTGCGCTTGATAAGAAGATTTATAGAATTGCCATCTTAATTCAGAAAGAGAGAAAATTATTATAAACTTAGATTTAGATCCGATATAAATATGTGATGCGAGATTTTGAAAATTTGATTGATAGCTGAGTGTTAGGTAGATCATACAGATGCATGACGAGTGTTGTTCTTCTTCTAGTTAACGCAGTTAGTTTGGTAAGAGAAGAGACAGTGTGCTCCACTTAATTACCGAAATACCCTTAACGGCATATTCAAACCGAATCTGCGTATATAAGAGATGCTCCCTGCCCTTTCCAACTCCCAAATTCCCCCATCTTCCAGTCAGTTTCTGATGACCTGGCACCATGAAATCAGCCTATTTCCCAGATTGCCCTCTAATGTTGTTCCCATGATTACGATATTGCCCTTCGGATTGATGATTCTACGTCAAGGTTTTTGCACTCAACGTAGCTAATTAAGGTTCGCACTGCATGCTTTTTATTGATATATTTTATGATCAACTTGAGGATTAAAAATAAAAAGGGTTTCTTCAGGTTCTATTTGGCTCTTTCATAGTTTCATCTGTTATAATTTTCTATGTTGTGCAAAACCATGTCTCTGGTACCATGGTTTTGTAATAGTGAAAGCTCTAAGACTAAATCTGATGTCAATTATGTCATGCTAATGAATGACAATTTGTTTGAAATAGGAAGAACCCGAAACATTTTTTTATATTGTCAAACTTTTGGTAGGTCGGCGAATTAGGAAGAACCTAAGTGACACATACGCACTTAGTTAGAGATGAACGTTCCACTAATTAATTATTTTTAGGGAAAAAGACCATTTGAACAAAATGAGTTTAAAAATTGCCCATTCCAACGTTTATATCCCAAACCAATGAATCTTGAGAGAATTACACAACTACCCTAATAAATATAATTCAGTCATTTACCCTACCCTAACCAATACTCTCTCTCTCTCTCTCTCTCAACCCTTCTCCACCGCCTCCTACCCCCACGCGCCCACCGCCGACTCCAACCACAGCCCAAGCGCGGCCACATCTGCTACGTCCCTTGCGCCTTCTCCGCCGTAGCAAACTCCGGCGCCGATTCCCACCCCGACATTCTCATCTCTGTTACCCACACCCCGGCCCTCCCACCTGTACCACCGCCACGTCAGCCCTACTTCAACCTCCGCCGCGCTCTCTCCATCGACCTTGGGCTACTGTGTGGAGGAGCAGACGCCGAGGGCACCGGGATGCTGGGTCGAGGCGTTGGCCTGGGCAGGAATCAAAGCAATCGAGGTCGATATCGGGAGGAAGGCCGAGATCGATGGGTGCCCAGATCAATCTGGGACTGAGTTGATAGAGGGATGCAGGGATTGATGGCCTCGGGTCCGGCTGGAGCGTAGTCGGCCAAGGGTAGGGTGAGAATCCGGGACTGAGTTGATATTGAATGTGTAATCTGGGACTGAGAATCGATGGGTGCCCAGATCAATCTGGGACTGAGTTGATATTGAATGTGTAATCGATTACTGGGGGTCAGTAATCGATTATTGGGGGTCAGTAATCAATTACTGGGGGTCAATAACGGGGTCAGTAACATGGTTACTGAAAAATATGGAATCTGTAACCTGATTACTGGGGGTCAGTAATCGATTACTGGGGGTCAGTAATCGATTACTGGAGGTAAGTAACTTGATTACTATGGATCAGTAACTCCAGTAACCTGATTACTGGGGGTCAATAATCGATTATTGGGGGTCAGTAACATGATTACTGAAAAATATGAAATCTGTAACCTGATTACTAGGGGTCAGTAATCGATTACTGGGGGTCAGTAATCGATTACTAGAAATCTGTAATCTGTAAATTATTTACTGAGGATCAGTAATCATCGTCCAATAACCTGATTATAAAAAAAAAATTAAAAATCTGGCTGAAAAAAAAATTCCGGCGAAAAAAAAATTTGGTGACCGGAATCCGGCGAATCCGGTGACTAGGCTCCGGCGACCGACCATGGGAGGCCGGAGGAGTTGAGTGATATTTCGGCAAAGTTCGTTTTTTTATCTTCCACTTTCTCAGCACATTATAATTCAAAAATATGTTAGATAAGACAAAAGGATAAAAAAGGAAGAAAAAAAATTAAATTTGTACTAGAATTGAAAAAGATTTGTTCAAATGTGCAATAGAGTTGTTACCTTATGTTGAATAAAGGAGAAAAATAAGATGGTCATTGAAATGGGTAATGAGGGGGCCTTTTTTATACTAAATGAGCATTTTTTCTTATTTTTATATATCATCTCATGTTAAAATATAATTACAAATACAACGAAAGAAACTGATGTGAATAAATAAAATAAAATTAAATAAATCAACTATTTTTGCTCACTGTTAACCAAATACTATTTTAGTCAGTAAATAAAGAGAAAATAGCGGATCTGACATAACATTTAATAATATTAAAAAAATAAAAGAAAAACACAAAGCTATTAAACCGAGACGATGAAAGGTGTGATATCCAAAATCTTGAGACATTAAGAAATCCTGATTATTACCACCTAATGACTTGTGAGCCCGTAAGACCCTCGATTGGTAAGATTTTTCCTTCTCTTTTTTGTCCGACTTTTCTTAGTCAGCAGGTAAAGTAAAGCCTAAAAAAAAGAGGATTAATCGTATGGGGGGCAATTAAGGCAATACAGGATGGCAAATGACGTAGCTATACAAAAAACTAGGGGCATATCTGGAAAATCTATGGGTAAAATACCAGAACCGGAGTCCGCATTAGTTTGTTGGTTGTATCGCCAGGGGTGGCCTGGTCCAATTTGTCCCTGCCTCCTATAAAAGCGTTGTTTTAAAGGCCCACGCCCTCTGTCTCTCTCTTGTTAGTGCTACTACTAACCTTTCCACCAAACCAACCAATTCCCATTCTCTCTTTTCTCTCCTTCTCCGCAGTCTCACTCGATATTCCCATGGATTCCGACTACGGCATTCCCCGTGAGCTCTCCGACGTCCAGAAGCTCCGATCTCAGTACCAGCCGGAGCTTCCTCCTTGCCTCCAGGTCCATCTCTCTTCTCTTCAATCCTGCTTTCGTCGTTTTGATCTTGATTTCAATCTCTCTCGTTTATCGTCGTCGTCGTTTGTTCTCGTTGTTGTTTGTTCTATTTGGATTTAAGATCCGGTTTAGTAACGAAAAAGTTGTGATTAGATCCGGTTTAGTAACGAACGCTGTGATTGAATCTGTGGTTTACTATATCGTTTGGTTTTTGGATGTGATATTTCTTCATGATATTAAGTCTGCTGCATTGTGTCTGTTGTATGCTTGCATTTTATAGTATGATGATTTACTGTTCTACAGTGTCTACCTAACATCGTAAACAGTCAAAAATGAAAAGGTGATGATTGTATGAAAGCAGTGATCAAGGATTCGAGTTGAATATAATGAGATTCGCATGTTTGATTTAGTGTTATATTTTCGAAGATGTGTTGAATTACTACGCAACAGTTGATTGTATTGCCTAAGCAATTGTTAAACGTTTCGAGGAATTTTTGGTTCCTCGACACAATGTTTTTGTCTTGTTTATTTTTGGCTTGATGAAGATCAACTGTAATTGAATGTGGTGCAACTTTTATTCCAGAGTGTTGAAGTTTTATACTGAGGTTGTGGTTAAATGTCGTTTTGCAGGGTACTACTGTAAGAGTTGAATTTGGGGACACAACGACAGCTGCAGACCCCACAGACGCCAATACTATTGGTCGATACTTCCCACACACTTATGGTCAGCCCTTGGCTCACTTTCTTAGGGCAAATGCAAAAGTTGCTGGTGCTCAGGTTATTTCTGAGCATCCGGCTCTGAGGTATGGGCACATGTTGCATTATAACCAGTACTGAAGTATTTACTCTCGTTCAATCTTGGATATACTGTGGTGAATAGGCACCTGGCTTCCTATCTTGGATATACTGTGGTGGTGTTTAAATATCCGTTTGATTCATATTTTCAATTGATGCTAATATTAATTTTTTTAACAGAGTCGGAGTTGTCTTTTGCGGGAGACAATCTCCCGGAGGACACAATGTTATCTGGGGCCTTCTCAAGGCTCTTAAAATCCATAACTCCAACAGTACTTTACTTGGATTCTTGGGTAAGCTGTATTTACTGTTTTAGTTTTGTTATTTTCACTGTATTTTGACATGCATATGTTCTCATCAAAGATATTTCCATTACTAATGATGAAACATTGATTTTTTAATAGGTGGTTCTGAAGGTTTATTTGCACAGAAAACTCTTGAGATAACTGATGATGTTCTTGCCAGCTACAAAAATCAAGGTTGGTAGTGATAGCATGTATATTTGACTGTTTTTTAAATTGTTTTGTACTTTGAAACTTATGATTTATATGGTATTGTTGTGTGTGACCAGGTGGTTATGATTTGCTTGGACGGACAAAAGATCAAATTAGAACTAAGGAACAAGTCAACGCTACATTAGCCGCATGCAAGGCTCTGAAGTTGGATGGCCTTGTCATAATTGGAGGTAAACTTCATGTTTAAGTTTCTCATAGTTCATGTATATGCTTATACACACATGAGATAAGTCCTGATCTTTGGTATTCTTGTAGGGGTGACGTCAAACACTGATGCGGCCCAGCTTGCTGAGACATTTGCTGAAGCAAAATGCCAGACAAAGGTACTTTGCGACTTTTTTTTTCTTCCTAATATAACATTTTTTTTTATCATATATTTTGAAATTTAGTCCTTCCAATGCAATTATCCTATTATTCTACCTGGCACCTTCCAAATCTGTTGCAGGTGGTTGGGGTTCCTGTCACTATGAACGGAGATCTTAAGAATCAGTTTGTGGAAGCTAATGTTGGTTTTGATACAGTATGCAAGGTATACAATTCCTTCCAAGATGATTTCTTTCATGGTGTATCACTGTTTATAGTATTGTGCATTTCTTTGGAAATGACTTAAAAAAAATGAGGATAGGTAGTTCTCCATAACGCTGATAAATTTCTTGATGTTAGTCATAATAACCATTTGTTCTCATATGGTATTTGGTTTAATTATTCCATATTAAACACTTTGATCTCATTTGATAATTGAAACTTCTGCTCCTGCCTGTACTTAGGTCAATTCCCAGCTCATCAGCAATATGTGCACAGATGCTCTTTCTGCTGAAAAGGTATAAATATTTGGCATAATTTTCTTTCCAAAATGAACATATCATTTTGAGTCTGTTGACTCTGTTCTGTGTTTTTAATTGCTTTTCTCTGTTCTCTCTCTGTATGGTGATCAATTTTGCTCATGCACTGAGCCTCTGTAAATATCTCTTTTCCAGTATTATTATTTCATTCGACTTATGGGCCGGAAGGCATCACATGTTGCCTTGGAGTGCACCCTCCAATCTCATCCAAACTTGGTTAGTATTCTTTATATCTTTTCATCCTTTAGTTTTCTTAATTAATCTCTCAGTATTAAAATATATGCTTTTTGCAGGTAATTCTTGGTGAGGAGGTGGCTGCATCCAAGCTAACGCTTTTTGATATTACAACCCGAATCTGTGATGCAGTCCAAGATCGTGGCGCACAAGGTTCCTAATAAGTTCTGTTGCTTTCTTATCATTGGTCGGCTCATGTGTTTATTCTAATTCCTCTTATTCTGTGCAGACAAGAATCATGGTGTTATCTTATTACCAGAAGGACTCATAGAAAGCATTCCTGAAGTTTATGCTCTCTTGAAGGTAATTGAACACATTATTTTCATGCGGCTCTCTTATAATCATCCAAACTTCAAGTCTGTAATGAATCTTCCCTTGGTTATGGTTTTGACCAAGAACCATTGGTTATCATTTAGTGCAATACCTGAAATTTGTTCATTTTTTTCCTTGTGAAATTTATATCCTAATGTTAATTATATGTTAATACTGGACAGGAAATTCATGGTTTGTATAGGCAAGGAGTTTCTGCTGATAAGATTTCGTCTCAACTCTCACCATGGGCATCCGCTTTATTTGAGTTTTTACCACATTTTATCAAGAAACAACTGCTTCTTTTGCCTGAATCAGATGACTCTGCACAGTTATCTCAGGTAAATGACTGCAATAATACCTGTTTTCTCAGTCAAATATCAACTACAAATTCTTGATCATTTTCTTTTCTTTTATAGATTGAGACAGAGAAACTTCTTGCACATCTAGTGGAGGTGGAGATGAACAAGCGACAGGTACTGTTCCTGCCTCTCTCTCTCACTTGATATTTTTATTTTCCATCTGAATTCAAAATATTTCTATAGGTAGAAAGATACTGAATTTTCATTGAAGATGCAATATTCTGTCTAACTCATTGTTCTGAAATGTCTGGTTTTCAACAGAAAGAAGGCACATATAAGGGGAAGAAGTTTAATGCTATTTGCCACTTTTTCGGTTATCAGGCTCGGGGGTCTTTACCTTCGAAATTCGACTGTGACTATGCATATGTATGTTGCCTATTGTCACTTCATCTCAGCCTATTTTTTAGTATTATGCTTCATTTGAATATGATTTTTGCTCGTACAGGTTCTAGGGCACATCTGCTACCACATGCTTGCAGCTGGTTTGAATGGTTACATGGCAACTATAACTAACCTGAAGAATCCTTTGAACAAGTGGCGTTGTGGTGCCGCGCCATTAACGGTAGGCTTTTGTACATTATTTTGCCTCCTCAGTGTTGATATTAACTCTGTTTCATCCACCAAATAATAGGATGTAACTTTATTTTGACCACATTTGATTACATTTAGGCCATGATGAGCGTAAAACGCTGGTCTCAAAATCCTGGGTCTGCTGCATCTATTGGAAAACCTGGCATTTTTCCAGCTACCGTAGATTTGAAAGGCAAAGCATATGAGTAAGTAATTGATAGAAAGCTTGTTTGCAAGCATTCCAATCTTAGAATACTCAACCCCTCGCTCACTCTACACTGTCTTTTGACTGTGGTTGCAGGCTGTTGAGGCAAAACGCTACAAAATTCCTGCTGGATGATATATACAGAAATCCAGGGCCTCTTCAATTTGAAGGTCCTGGCGCTGATTCGAAGGCTGTAACTCTGTGCGTTGAAGACCAGGATTACATGGGGCGCATCAAGAAACTACAGGAATATCTTGACCAGGTACTCAATACAATAAACTCAATCATGAAATTACAATCAATTGCTATTTATTCACAATGACAATTGTAATCATTTATTGACAGTCTTGTTATTCCTATATGTTGGGTTGCAAATATGCGTTCCTGCTACTTTTTTGTAGACATAATTGCTGTTTAGTTTTTTGATGTGGCTTCTTTTGAGATTTATGGTTAGTTCTGATGGATTTTTACCCTTCTCTTTTCAGATTCGAACCATTGTAAAGCCTGGGTGCTCACAGGAGGTTCTGAAAGCGGCATTGAGTGTCATGGGCTCCGTAACAGAAGTCCTAACTGTTATGTCTTCATCATCTTTGAATGCCCCGTCTTCTCTTTAAGAGCAGTTTTCTTGTTCTTCGATCAAGCTGTTACAGGGAGTGTGCTAACTGTTTTTGCATCTCCCATGTCTAATATGAGGAACTATAGGTCTGGAAGTGTCAAATTATGGCAATAACTAGATTTTGATTTTTGTTCCCTTTTGAGATTTAACATTTTGTGCAAAATAATCTGAATTATATTAAATTTTGGCACAGAGAATATGATTCTTGTGATAATAAGGTGAAATGCTGTTATGAAATCATAGTTGAGCTTCTTTTCTTGAGTTGACAATTAATTGTTGAGTGCCAACTTGGTGTAATGTCAAGTAATTGTCATTACGTACATATGCAATTCTCCTACACTGGGAGAGAAGGAAGGGAAGACACTCACAATATGAGGGACTTCATACTTTTTTAGCTATATTGCCTACGCTGTTATGTGGTAGCTACTCTGCATCATTTTGGGAAGGATCCCAGTAGGTACTTGGTCTTCTCGTAATGAAACCTTTCCGGGAGGTACTTATGTTGTGGCTAATCGGAGACGAAATCGCCGCCTTCTCTGCTGGAGTGTAGTCACACAGCTCACTTGCAGTCTGCCACAGTAACCAGGAACACACACCATCAGCATTTTAAGATGGAAGGACGACCACCATTGTTGCTGGGATTTTAGGAGAACAAGGACTGCTTCAGGTTTCAGTGACGCAGCTCCGGATGTAATTCGACGAGTTCTAAGAAGCCGTGAAGAGTGAAGACTACTACTGGTCTTTATGTAGTCGCTTTGTTAGACTTTCAACCAAGCTACGTTCAATTCTACCACTCCCACATGTTTCATACGTAGTTTACTGAGCTCAAATCAGATTTTGTTTGGTTAAGGGATGGATAATTCATCCATGATCCATCATTTGTTCAACATTATAGTTCAACAGATGTTTTATAATATTCACCATAGGCTACATGTAATATTTGGGTACTGTTTCTGCACAAACCCTGGGGCCTGGTAGAGACAGGTAAATCTTCGTACTATCTCCTGCAAATCTGCTTACTAAGGGGAATACCGGGCTGGCCGGTCTTCTCCTCTCCGATGCCTAAGTTAGTATAGTTGGAATAGATATAACTTAAGCACGTATATAAGCGGTAGGAAGGATCAGTTACCTATTAATGAGGGTAGTTGGGGCCCTTATATAGGTGGCCAGGAGTGAGGTCTGGCCTTACCCTTCGATGTGGGACTGGTTCCCTTCTGTTTGCACACCAAAGGGCAGCTTTGGTGACCTCTTTGGTAGGCAGGCGCCCTCGACCCCTGGTGGCAGGATAGACTGCTGGACCCCGAGGCCGGGTGCTGGTGATCCGGTCCCGGGCCTTGGCTCGGCCCCTGGTACACTAGCGGCGGGTCTGTGGGCCTGCTGTAGCCCCTCTGTGGCTACTGTCAACAAGTCCCCCAAGTTCCCGGTCAAGTGCAATCTTGAATGGGGACTTAATCTGTCTTGCTCTTGTCCCGCAGACCCGCAGGGTTACCAACCCAACGGTGCCCAGTCCCCCAAGTCCGTATTGAAGATTGGGCGTGACCGGGCGTTGTGCCATATCGGTACGAGTCGGAGTGCATGGGACCTTGACCGGGCGTTCTGCCATTCGGTACGAGTCGGAGAGTGCATGGGACCTCGACCGGGCGTTCTGCCATTCGGTACGAGTCGGAGTGCATGGGACCTCGACCGGGCGTTCTGTCGAGGCGTTCTGCCATTCGGTACGAGTCGGAGTGCATGGGACCTCGACCGGGCGTTCTGCCATTCGGTACGAGTCAGAGAGTGCTAGCCTATGGGAAGGCCTGTTGGTGCGTGTAATGAGCCAACAGGTGCCCCCGGTGTTGCGGTCGTTCTGAAGCACCTGTCAACACTTGCTAGCTCTCAGCTTTTGTTGGAATAAGCGAGGTAAATGTGCAGGTTTGTTAGCCTGCGGAGAGACTTGTTCTGTGTTAGAGAAACAATCTGCCCGGTGGGGTGGCGTTGAGATAACGAGTCTCGCCAAGTATCCCCAAATGTATCACAGTTCAGTGTGATGCAGAGTTTTTATCCTGCTGGACAAGAGTACATGTGTTAGATGTAAACTCACCCGGGTTTATAAAGCCCATGCGTTTGGAAGCCTTGAGTTGTTGCTGGCTCGTTCCTGCCCGTAGGCGAAGGAAAGTGACAACCGGTGGAATGCTTTGGAGTCGGTTGAATGTTACATGCCCGGTGGAATGTTATGGGACCGGGTGAATCTCGCCCGGGCGTTCTGCCATATCGAGACGAGTCCCCCAGTGAGATGCCATGCAGCCGGTTGAATGATACCTAACCGGTGAACTGCCATGGTATCGGATGGATGGCTCATACCCGGAACTCTGCTTTCGAGGCGGTTCGGACCGGTTGAAAGATCATAACCGGTGTCTTGTAGTGAAGATGCCATGCAGTCGGTTGAATGATACCTAACCGTGAACTGCCATGGTACCGGATGGATGGCTCATACCCGGAACTCTGCTCTCGAGGCGGTTCGGACCGGTTGAAAGATCATAACCGGTGACTTGTCTTCAAGCCGGTTGGATACTTCATAACCGGTGAGATGCTGCTCCTTGGCTCAAGGTTGACTTCTTGGGGAAGTGAAAAGAGTGGACGCCTCGTTCTGCGTCCTATCTCCCCTAACTGCCGCTTGTAAGTGGGACAGGTGGCGGACATGCGATGAAGGGGAGAGTCCATCAGTCCCATCAACTTATGATGGCATGGGAACCTTTATCGATGCTGGGACACGTGTCGGAAAGGAACGGTCTGAGATGTGAAGGGAATCTGCGGCTGGGGTTGCCTCTCTTTTATGGTTGCCCTATTTATCAGTTCTTCCGCTCTCCTTCTGCCGTATCTTGCTGCTCCTTGCCATTTGCCTGCCGTTTGTCTGTGTTGCTATTTTGTTACAGCACTAGCTTCCGTTATTCAGGCTTTATGGCATCTGGGAGATCGGCGAATCCTGTCGGTTCCAGCCGTGCGTTGAGGTATGAGCTACTGGATGGCGATAGGGTGATTTTCTGCGACGAGCCAACCAGAAGCATGTCCGAGAGAGAGATAAGGGACTTCCGGGTGAAGTGGGACATTGATTCCTCCATTAAGCTTCGAGGCCTGTATCCCGGGGAACTGGCTTGCAACCCGGAGCCGGGTTGGGTTGCCGTTTTTGATGATCAATTTCTGCACGGACTATCTCTGCCGCTGCCGAAGTTTGTTCAGTTTATGCTGAGCTGTATAAATCTGTCCCCGGCTCAGCTGCCTAGCAACCAGTGGAGGCAGTTGCTTGGGCTCGGGTGCCTATTCAGCCTGAGCAATATGGACTGGCCCACGGTGAATGAGTTTCGGGCGCTGTACAAGGTTCTCTACTCCAAAAAGGCCCAGGCCTGTGGTTGTGTTAACTTTGCCGCGCGTGATTTCGATCCTGCCATCACTCACCTGCCGTCTTCGGTTTCGAATGTATGGGGGAGGTCGGTTGTGATGGCCGGGGGCAGGTGGCAGCGTAGTTCAAGGAACTTTCAGGTACCCAGGGCTTATCAGTTGATTGGAGATCAGTCGTACCAGTTGGTGGACTTATAGAGGCAACGGCTAGCCCGACTTTTTGTGTGCTGGGACGTTCCGGACCGGAGCTTCTACAATTTCATCTGGTGGAATGTGCTGGAGATATGCGAGATGGGGAGAAAACCTGGTAAGGTACCTTGCACTTGTTTTGCAGGGTCGCTTTTATTCTGACCGCTCGGTTTATCGTTTTGCAGCTAATGCCCCCCGGCTCGCTGTTCGGAACGAGGAGACCGTCGAACCGGATGAGGAGCTTGTGGCCCCGAGGTTGATGGAGATGGGGGAGTTGGCTTCTTAAACCGTTGTAGATCCGGTCACCCTAGAGTGCACGGTGCATGACAGGCCTGTGCCGCTCATGTTTCCGGACTCCCACTACTGCAGGCGGCTGGGCGGTGAGGATAAAGCCCCACTCGTTATCCGGGAAGTAAGGTCGGTGGGCCTATCGGGTTCGGAACATGTAGCACGGCCGATGGGGGTACAGACCGCACGGGAGAAAGAGGCAGCGGAGGTGTCTGGGCACCGCAGAAGCGATCGTGGTGAAGCCCCAGCGAAGAGGGCGAGGACGTTTGATGCCAGGGCGTCAAGCTCGGCTGGTGGGGGGTCAGCATTAGTTCCGGTCGGGGAGACCGGCAGCCGAAGGAGTCGGGGGCCGGAAACCGATCGTAGTTCCGGTCGTGGTGGTTTTGGTAGGTTCGTGGCATCTACCATTGAAACCTTGGGACTTGATAGGGAGGGCCCTGGAACTGGGCAGCCAGGCGAGAGCAGGACGAAGCCCGTGGAATTAGCTCTTCGGGTAAGTGTGTTTTCTGGGCTTCCTTTCCCCTTTGTGGTACGAGCTAATGTTCCTTTTGTGTATCTGTGCCAGCTGGTTCATAGTCTTTACGTCGCCGAGCCTAGAGGGGAGGTTGCGGTTTTGGAGAAGCAAGTGGAGGAGCTTACTGTGCGGCTATCCTTGGCGGAAACTAAGCTTGCGCGGGAGAGAGAGGAGGTTGGTCGGCTGACAACTGAGCTTGCGCAGGAGAAAGAGGAAACCGGTCGGTTGACCACTGAGCTGGCGCAGGAGCGGGAGGAAGCCGACCGTCAGGCGACCGCTCGGGAAGCGAAGAATGCTGAGCTGGAGGCGAAGGTTTTGGAACTGCAGACCCAAATGACAGCAGCCCTCAAAGGAGGGGAGAAGCTTGTGGAATCCCGGCTTGCTGAAGTGGCTGATAAAGCTGTCGACGACTTCCGGGAGTCGGTGGAGCTTGAAGAGATGCTGGATGACGCCCGTGCGAAGGGCATAAATGATGCCTATCTGGAGTGGAGGGAGAAAAGGTGGATTGATGCTGAGCAGATGGCGGCTGATGTAGCCCTGGCTGAGATGGCGGAGCAAGAGCGGTCTCTCAAAGGTGGCGGGTCCGGGGTTGAGGGCTCCAGCGGTGCTGGCTAATAGTTTTTTTTTTTTTTTGTATATACCCTGCGACCAGCTGTAGTTTATTTTAAATGCAGTAACTATGTATTGCAGTGTTGGTGCCAAATACACTATTGTCCCTTTACGACCGATTTCATTTAGGGTAGAATCGCAGGTGCTGGATATTCCACGGGCGGGTGGAATAGATGCCTTCGGCGTCTATGATGTGGAATGTTGCCGGGCCCGCAGCTGCGGTGATTTGGTAGGGCCCTTCCCACGTTGGCTCCAAGGCCAGCGGTTTTTTCTGAGCTTTCTTCATGACCCAGTCCCCCACTTGTAATTTCCTTTCCCGGACCCTTCTATCATAGTACCGAGCGACCCGTTGTTTATAGGTTTGGTTTCGCATATGCGCCTGGTCGCGCCGCTCTTCTATGAGATCCAAGTTGAGCCGTATGCCCTCGGCGTTTGTCTCGGCGTCGTAATTTTCGACCCTGCCGCTGAGCATATTGGTCTCTACAGGGAGTACCGCTTCGCTCTCGAATGCCAAACAGAACGGGGTTTCTCCTGTTGCTTCGGCTGCTGTCGTCTGGATGACCCATAGAACCGCGGGGAGTTCTTCGGCCCAACATCCCTTCTTGGCATCCAGCTTTTTCTTGAGGAGGGTTTTGATAATTTTGTTCACCGCTTCCACCTGGTCGTTGGTCTGCGGGTGTGCCACTGAGGCAAACAACATCCGGGTCCCCATGGAGGCCGTGTATTGGATAAGATCAGCATTGTTGAACTGTGTCCCGTTATCCGTGACTATAGTCTACGGTACCCCGAACTTGCAGTAGATGTTCTTCTACAGGAATTTTCTTACCCGCTCCTCGGTGATCTTTACCAGGGGTTCCGCCTCGACCCACTTAGTCTGATAGTCCACGGCCACAATGAAGTATTTGTACTGTCCCACAGCTATTGGGAAAGGGCCGATGATGTCTAGTCCCCATTGTGCGAACGGCCATGGCGCTAACAGGATTGATAACGCGATTGCCTGGGCATGGGGTGTAGAGGCGTACATGTGGCACTTGTGGCAGCCACCTGATATTCTTCTTGATGCTGCTGCCATGTCTGGCCAAAAATACCCCGCCCGGAGCGACTTGTGAGACAAGGACCGGGCGCCAGAGTGATTACCGCATACTCCCTCGTGGATTTCTCGCATGATAGCCTCTCCTGCCTCCTTAGTGACACACTTCAGCTGGGGGAAACTGTGCCCTCTTCGGTACAACTTGCCGTTGAGAAGGCTGTACCTGGCGCACCGGAGGTGTAGCCTCCTAGCCTCCACTGCATCCTGGGGGCCGGTTTTGTCAGCCAAGTATTTAACTATTGGATCCATCAAGCTCGGTGGTGCCTCGTCTACCGCAAATATCTCGGAGATGGTCTTGCTTATACTCGGTTTCTGGAGGGTTTCAATTTTAGCTCTTCAGTACTCCGGAGGGTAGTTTCCGGTTGCCAACCTTGCGAGGGCGTCTGCATGTCTATTTGCCTCTCGGGGTATATGCTGGATCGTGGCACCCTGAAATGGCTCGATCAGGGCCTTGGCCAGAGCTTGGTAGGAGGCTAGCTGGGGTTCCTTGACTTCGAACAGCCCATTCATCTGGTTCACCACTAGGCTCGAGTCGCTGTATATGTCCAGGGATGGGATTCCCATTTCCTTGGCTAGTTGTAAACCGGCTATGAGGGCCTCATATTCAGCGGCGTTATTGGAAGTGTTGAAGAGGAACCGTAGGGCATACTCGTACGATTGGCCATCGGGCGAGGTTAGCATGACGCCGGCTCCGCTCCGCTTACTCGTTACGGAGCCGTCTACGTAGAGCTTCCAACCATTGGGAAGGCCTGGTTCGATCTTTACGGCCTGAACTGCGTCCTTGCCCTCGTACGGGCCGGGGTGTGCTTCTGCCACCATTGGGGTGAGCTCACATATGAAATCCGCAGCTGCCTGTCCCTTGATGGCAGTTCGCGGAGCATAAGTGATGTCGAACTCTCCCAACTCAACTGCCCACCGTACGAGCCTGCCGCTGGTGTCCGGTTTTTGCATGATCTGCCGCAAAGGGTGATTGGTATATAGGGTGATGGAGTGAGCCTGGAAATAGTGCCTGAGCTTCCTGGCACTAACGATCAGGGCCAGAGCCAACCTCTCAATGTCAGGGTACCGGCCCTCGGCTCCGGTAAGTCCCTTCCCTGCATAATATACCGGGAGATCGAGCGTGCCCTCCTTCCTGGCGAGGGCCGCGGAGACGGCCGCTTCGGATGCAGCTATGTAGAGGTATAGCATCTCGCCAGACACTGGTTTGGATAGGAGAGGTATTGCAGACAGATACGTCTTGATGGACTGGAATGCCGCTTCATGCTCCGCCGCCCAGCGGATTTTCTTGAACTGTTGCGCTTTGAGCAGTTTAAAGAATGGGGCGCACTTATCGGTCAGGCGGGAGATGAATCTGGCCAGGGCGGCCAGTCGGCCGGTCAGCATTTGGACGTGGTTTCTTTCCCCTGGTGTTTCCATGTCTAGGATTTCCTGGACCTTCAGTGGGTTAGCTTCTATCCCTCGCTGGTTGATGATGTGGCCTAGGAACAAGCCCTCTGAAATCCCAAAAATGCACTTCTTCGGGTTCAAGCGCATTCCAAACTTGAGCATCTTACCGATGACTACCGCCAAATCTCGAACGTGGGCCCTTGCAGTCAAGCTCTTGACTAGCATGTCATCTACGTATACTTCCACCATTTTACCCATTTCTTGCTCCAGCATGCGATTCACCATCCGCTGGTAGGTGGCTTCGGCATTCTTTAGACCGTACGGCATCCTCCTATAACAGTAGGTACCTCGGTCAGTTGTGAATGATGTGTGCTCTTCGTCGTCCGGGTTCATCATGATTTGATTATACCCGGCGTAGGCGTCCATGAAGCTGAGCAGCTTAAAGCCGGACGTGGAATCTATAAGCTGATCTATCCGGGGGAGCGGGAAGCTGTCTTTTGGGCACGCCCGGTTTAGATTGGTGAAATCCACGCACATGCGCCACCGGTCGGTTCCCTTCTTTGGTACCATAACCACATTAGCAAGCCACCGGGGGCACTAGACTTCCCGGATGAAACCTATGCCCCTTAGCTTCTGTACTTCTTCTCTGATTGGTTCATATTTCGCCGGACTGAAGGACCTCCTTTTTTGCCTTACCGGGGGAACGTTGGGCAACGAATTTAGCTTGTGGACGGCTATCTCCGGGGATATGCCTGACATGTCCTCGTAGGACCATGCGAAGACGGAACTATTGTCTCGGAGGAAGGTGATGAGTTCTTTCCTGATAGCCGGGGCAAGCCTCGTCCCTACCACCACTTTTCGCTCCAGGTGGTCCTCCGAAATGGAGACTGTTTCGGTTTCTTCCACGGCCGAGGGTCGCTTTAGCTTCTCGTCGTCAGAATCGGTGTCATCACGGGGGTCAAGACTCAAATCCGGCACCGGCGCTTGTTGAGTGGCCGTGAAGACCTCGGTCCTCTTTCTCCCGTGGGTCAGGGCCTCCGCATAATACCTGCGAGCGATCCTCTGGTCCCCGCGTATGGTAATGACACCGGCCGGTGAAGGCATCTTCAGCATCAGCATATGGCCGGCTATGAATGTTTTCAGCTTCCATAACCCTGGCCGACCGATTATGCCATTGTACGATGACAGGCAATCCACGACGATGAACTCCAGGTACTCCTTCTTCGTCCTGTCTCCTTCGCCGAAGATTAGCGGTAGGTAATCCGATCCCAAAGGCTGGACCACCTCACCGGAGAAGCTTATCAGCGGCTCGTTATCCTGGGATAACTTATTCTTTCCTCTCTGCAGCCCTTTGTATGCGTCTCGGAACATCACGTTGACAGAAGCTCCGGTATCGATCAGCATACGGCTAGTTATCCAGTGGTCTATTTGGACCGTAATGAGGAAGGGGTCGTTGTGCGGTTGAATCAGATCCTCCGGCTCTTCTTCCTCGTAAAAAGTAACCGAGTTCCATCCTGTTTTAGCGGCCTGGCCACTTCCTCCTCCAAAGGCATATACCTCCTTTCCCCGGATTGCTCTTAAGCACCGCTTCTTTGAACTCCGGGTGAGTCGATCTATATGGTCCCCACCATGTATCATATTTATGCTCCCGTGCACCTCTATCTCCCTGGGGACTCGGGTGCTTATGGTCCCTACTTGCCGAGCTGCCTGCCATTCCCTTTGCGGGTCATCCGGACGGACTCGGCCGTCCACCACCGTCCTCTGGGGTCTTTGGCTGCTACACCGAAGGGCTGGATCTTCGGGCTTTTTTGCCGGCATAATGGCTAGAGCCCGCGGAGGTCGCCCCTGTGGCACAGCTGCTAGGGGCCGTGCCGGTTGCACAAGTGGGGGTCTTCTGGCTGTCCGTGAACTATTGTCACTGCTCCGTCGGGGTCGCCAATCCTCCCGTACTTCGGCTTTCTTGCTAGTCGCAGGTGTATGGTTGCGATCTTGCCGCCCGGTCTTGCTTTCACGGGGAGACGGCGGTAGCGGGTCATCCGGACTCCGCTTGGGCATCTTGTCCCCATACGTCTCGTGCTCCGCCTGGGCATGCCTGACGGCCACGGCCATCAGCTCATCGTACCCTAATGGCTCCTTTACTCGTAGGTTGTACGAGAGTTCCCCAGGTTTTAACCCCTGCTTGAATGCCATCCCCGCTATCCTTTTATCCAAGTTTCTGACCCCGGCCGTGGCGATATGTCACCGGTTAACGAAAGCGCGTAGCGGTTCGTTGTCAGCCTGCATGCAATCGAAAAGGATCGTTGACGTTTGGGCCGTCTTGGCTCTAAAGGCGAACCGGCAGACAAACTTATCAGCCAGCTGTTCGAAAGTTTCTACTGAGTTCACTGGCAGCTCGTAAAACCAACTCAACGCCTCCCCCGAGAGCGTCTCTTGGAATATGTTGCAGTACGTGGCATCTGAATAGCCCCTTGTGCCCGTCTGCGACTTAAAACTGTCCAGGTGCTGGTACGGGCAGCTCGTTCCTGAGTACGTCAGTTTCAGGGGCCTTTGGCTACCAGATCTTCCCGACTCCCTAATCCGGCGAGGAAAAGGTCCAGTGCGCTTGCTGAATCGTGCGCTGTCCCGCGGCTGCCCCGCTTTTTTCTCGCTGACCTTTAGGCGGTCCTTCATGTCCGACACTGAGGCGGAGAGCGCCTCGAGTGTCCTTGCGGTGGAGCTGTCCTGCTCGCTCGACGCCAGGCTTGTGCGGTACGGGGGTTCAACCGGGCCGGAGTTTTTTAAAGCTTTCGGAAAGAGAGGTGTGGGCACATGCGCGGTCATTCTCCTTCCCGTAGGCTGCCCCACCTCTAGGTGCGGGAATTCGTTGGCATTGCTCGCGGGCCGCGATGCCGCCCGAGAAGTGCCCTGCTGGCCCCCTTTCTCCAAGGCCGCCACTAAGATGATGTTCACTGCTTCCAATTCTCGGCACCGGGCATCCGCTCTTAGCCGGTCCCGATCGCCCTCCTCTCGCAATCGAGCGAATTCTGCCTTCATCTTTTTTATTTCCTCCCCCGCATCATACCGGTCGGGGTTCTCTGAGTCTCGGCGATCGTGGGTTCTGTCTTGATCGGGAGAAAGGGCGAACCTCGCACCGACCTCAGCCCTTATGTTTTGGGCCCGGTCGGGGATATGAATTCGCTCTTTCAACCTTCCCGCGTCAGTTTTTATCTTCCTTCCTTCCATGGCCTCCGGATTGCGGATCTGACTGCCTTCCAAAGGATCGATCGGGTTCTATTCTCTGGTAGAGCAATGCTTACTTTTCTCGCGGATCAAAAAACGTTCCCACAGACGGCGCCAATTGTTTCTGCACAAACCCTGGGGCCTGGTAGAGACAGGTAAATCTTCGTACTATCTCCTGCAAACCTGCTTACTAAGGGGAATACCGGGCGGGCCGGTCTTCTCCTCTCCGATGCCTAAGTTAGTATTGTTGGAATAGATATAACTTAAGCACGTATATAAGCGGTAGGAAGGATCAGTTACCTATTAATGAGGGTAGTTGGGGCCCTTATATAGGTGGCCAGGAGTGAGGTCTGGCCTTACCCTTCGATGTGGGACTAGTTCCCTTCTGTTTGCACACCAAAGGGCAGCTTTGGTGACCTCTTTGGTAGGCAGGCGCCCTCGGTCCCCGGACCCCTGGTGGCAGGATAGACTGCTGGACCCCGAGGCCGGGTGCTGGTGATCCGGTCCCGGGCCTTGGCTCGGCCCTTGGTACACTAGCGGCGGGTCTGTGGGCCTGTTGTAGCCCCTCTGTGGCTACTGTCAACAGGTACCATTTATAAATCAGCATTTTAGATTTCATCACACCCTTTCAAAAAAAATTCATCACGCATGTCTATGAATTCGATTAGATTTACATAGGTGACTCCATTAAAGAATATATAAGAAAGATAGTAACGTTTACTGTACCTTAATAAAGTTTTCTGTTCATGCGACAACAATACCTTACCAACGTCGACATGGTGGTAGATTATCGGCGACTATCCACTACTTGATGACAATCACCTAGCCGGCAAGAAATAATTATTGCCTTCCATATATATGTTAAGGCTGTAATCATAATCGATTTCTACTGCATGATTAGAGCAAGTATACACGTCCAAAAGTCTAAATACATGATTTGAATCTTTTCATATCGATTTCTACTCCTCTCTGGCGTGTTCGTGAAGAAAAAGAAAGAGAGGTTTGCTAAACCCTATAAGAGAGAAGAAAAACTCATTGGTGTATATATATACCTCTTATTGTATGCTGCGTTTTGATCTAGCCGTGCAGGCATATAAGGTTCATTCACTTCTTTCGACCGATCCAATTATGCCTGAACAATCTGAGGTGATTTCACAATTCTAGCCTCATGTTGCTGCCCAGTCTGCGCCGGTTAAACTCACCGAAGACAACTATTCACTCTGGAAATCTTTTATGGTCCCAGTTCTAAAGTGCTATGACATGTTGAATATGGTTCAAGGAACGGATCAGCCACTGAGAGAAGACAAAGACCACAAGTGCCTGAGCTTCATGAAGCTCACGTTATCGGAGGCCATGCTCCCATATGCTGCAGAAGGATGCTCAAGTTCCCAAGATCTGTGATTAAAGTTGGAAGAGCAAGGAGGACTTACGAAATTCAAACTACTCCGGCTGAGCGCTGGCCTCATAAATCTGAAAAAAGGAAACTTCATGAGTATGTCGAATTACTACCAGATGAAGAAAGACATGGCTGATAGACTAAAAGCCGTCGGGTCTCCGGTTGCAGACAGTGAGTTTATTGAGCATGTTCTTAATGGACTTCCATCTGAATATAATGCATTTGCCAACTCCATTGGAGCTGGAAACGATGATGATTTATTGACTCCGATCCAGAGGAGCTGCATACCCGGTTGGTTGTTGAAGAATCTTATCGTAAAGAAGATCTACTCCGCGACGTCATATGTGCTGTGAGTGGTGTCGCTTTACTTCTTTATGGCGCTGGTGTCAATACCATTAATTTTTTCAAGGGCAAATAACTAACGGCAAAGCTGGTTTAGGTTCTTGGTGTTTCAGGGTTTTTCTGTTAAGAGCACTAGAGTATTGTTTAGTTTTGTCTATGAAACTTGCATGTATTTTTGGTTTTGGATTATATGTCTATGTATGAACCAAATTGGAGATTGGTTTTATAATTTTTATGTTAATGATTTGTTTGATTCGATGCTTAGATTTAGGTTTAAGTTTCGGCAACAATGATTTTGCATGTTAATTTGTAATATAAAACTTATAAGATTTACACACTTAGATAATTAGGACAGCGGTATAGATGCATGTTGAGGATTTAAATCGGTTAGTAGTCTAAGGGCGTGACTTAAAAACCGACACATTAGTTTTGTCTAACAAATAAGTAAATCTAGATGTTAGGTTTCATCTAACCCGAGTAGAATGAATAAAGATTAAACGTATGTTGCTTTGATTCTATTGTGCTCACCTAGGGTATAACCTTAGCTAAAACTTGCATGTTAAATGAGATGATTGACAACCTTGCTTGTTTACTTGTTTTCGATTATAGACTTTTGTGCTTCAATGTTACGAGTTGTATAACGGTAGCATAACTTTTAGGGTCACTTTGCGAATAGCTCGATCTTAAAACATTAGAGAGTCTCTCAACTAGGTAAGATCGGAAACGTTCTAGTTGTAGGTCGAAACTTGTTTAAATCCAATGCATGCTAAATACTTGTTCCTTACTTTCTTTTGTGTGAGTCTTATGTGTTAAAGAGTTAAGTGTCGAGTGCTTTGTGTGAAAGATGTCGACCAAACTTGTAAATAGTAATTTATGATTTATTTTCTGCATTGTAATTTCGTGTCTAGTGTTATGGGCAGCCTTGCTGCCGAAGCCATACCTTCCCCCATGTGACGATTTTTGTGCATATGTATATATGTTTTTATTTAACAATCTCATGTTTCAGGTACCCTTAATCCCCGGCTTAGAACGATCCCTACTTATGTCTATACTACTAACGATTGTAGGGTTATTATTGTTTGATGCTCGCTTAGGCGACTCATCAATTTTTGGCGCCGATGCCGGGGATTATAAAAGTTTGATTTATGTGATTGTTGTGTATATAATGTTGCTGGAAATTTTTGTTGTAAAGTTGTAAAGTTTGTGATTTTTGGTTTTATTTTAGTTTTGTAAAGTAGAAATATGCTTCGGCATGTAGAGGTTAATTTCGAAAGTTGCATGATGTATAAAGAATGTATGTGTGTACTAAGTTAGTTTAATTTCTAGGAAGTTGATAGTGTTATGTATGTTTGAGTTTATTGTAGTTTCTAAAGTGTAACATGTAGGGAGAAACCGCTTTTGTTGGTCTTAGTCTTAACCCTTTATACGAATGATGCCTAAGCAGATCCGTTTTTATGAACAACCGGGAAACAGGGTAGTGCCCTCCCAATTCATACGAGCGATGCCTTGGCAGACTCATTTTTATGAGGTTGAGGGCGGCTTTGATCAACACTTGTAGACCACTAGTGACCCGAGTTTGTTTTACAAAGTAGAACACGCTCGAACTAGTCAATAGCTTAGGCCGAAGCATCACCTCATTTTAGACGCTAGAAGATAACTTGACATATGTGATCTATTTTCTTCAAAGTAAAACAAATTGTGTGGTTCGAACTCTTGAGGTATATCGGGTAAAGCATGATACTACCGGGGGCTGCATCAGTCCATTGCACCGTTATCTCCTCTGCTCCACGTACCTTGAGAGTTAGAACAAATCTTAAAAGAAATTAGACTTAGAGATTACATGTACACAAAATGTTTCGAATTTTTGTTCTCTTTGCCGATTGTATCTCTTCTTTGCAAATTTCATGTATATGTTTGTCATTGTTTGAAAATTGTTTGTATTTGCTAATGCCATGGCTTGTAAAACTTTGTATATTCTTGCATTTATCTTTGTGTTTTGTTCGTTTTGATGTGTCTTGTGTGTGTCCAGATCGAATAGGGAAGAAACAGTGCAGGAAATACCAACTTCTGCCCAAAACAGAATTCGGGCAGTGCGGTCTGTCAACTTTGGAAGGGTGCTGTTTGCAGCTCACAAAACCTGGGAAAGTGAGCCATACACCGTTGGAAAGGGCTTTGAGTCTACCTTCCGTAGGATTTTACAGAAGTGAATTTGGAGTCACGAGCTGTTCCTAGTTTCAATTTGAGTACAGCAAGGTCAATCTGACAAAACAGGAAACTGGGCAGATCGATAGGTCCGATAAAAGGCCAAACAAAGAGTACTTCTGATGGTCCGATTGCAGAAAACTTTATACCGTTGGAAAGCTCTGTATGTTTTACTACAACATTACTTTATAACACTTTTGCATTAGGATGGTGGAACACACCCAAATTCGAGCCTAAAGGGGAAGTGTACCATCTGCCAAAGCTTCTGCCGAGCTGTCTGCAGCCAGCCCTGCATGCTGCCGATAGTGCCAGGCTGCCGAAGGTGCCACTGGCGAGTGCCTACCTGCTGAGCCTGCTGCTGCCGAGCAGCCCTACTAAAACTCTTGCGCGCAGCCTGCATCTTCGCAGCCTGCCGAGACCAGCACACACTAGAAGCACGCTGCCAAACATCCTGACGAGCTAGCTGCTGTCACGCAGCCTATGCGCGCACGCTGCCCACCTGCCGACGTATCCACGTGTCTTGCCAAGCTGTATCCTGCCGTATCCAATAACAAATCTGACACGTATCTGACCAAGTAGCCATATTCGATACGTATGTCGATACGCCTGTGCTACTGATAACCGTATCCAATACAAACATGGATACGCCATCCGATACGATGCGATGCTGCAGCCCCCTTGCAATGCTGCTGCCCATGTTGCTGCGACTGTTCCTGCTGTTGCCGAGAGCCTGCCTTGCTGCCGAGAAGGGCTGCTGCCCCAACTGCCGAGCAATGCACACGATAAACACATACAATTTACAATGGGAAAAAGTCTAAGCAATGGACTATAAATACAAAGCGCTACTTGGGAGGCAACCCAATTCGACCATTGAAAAACGAAGGAGCCATCACCGAGAGTTTGAAGTTTCTTAACCCTTCTCTTTTTCATTGATTTGTGATGATATGTTGGAATGTGTTAGTCGATTGCATGCTTAGGAAATTCGTTGATATAGAATTGTGCTTACATTGAGGACAATGTAATTTTCTAAGTGTGGGGTGGGATAACGTATTCCGTGTATGTTTTCGTGTGCTTAGAAAAGAAAATTCAGAAAATTGTAATACAAAAATAGAGTCTTTAAATTTGTTTGTTTCGAGTCTTAGGATGCCCCTAATATGTCAATGATGTTTTTCTCCTCTTTGCATACATAGATAATAGTTGTGCATACTTTTAAAATTGTGAGTTTCATGGATTATGTGCATTGGTAGGAGCATGTAGGACTTGTGGTCTAATCAAGCATGCATGTTTTAGCTAGTTTGTTTCCATAATAACCTATGTGAGCTTTAGAGCCAAATTGCTTTCTTTATGAGTGATAAATTTCTGAAAATTTCGAGCATGCTAAATTTATGAACCTCATTATTCTTTGCATATTCAATGATTATGTGCCATAGCTTTTTAATGAACTCTAGAATGCTAGAACTTACTCTTGTAGATTTTTAAAACGTTTATGTCATAAAATACCTTGATTTTGAAAGTGATTGAAAAGATCTTTTAGGTTTACCACCATTGCCAAATAAATCATGGGACACCTTAGTAAACCCCCTTTGAGCCTATATTTAGCCTTTTCTTTTATCACCCTTAAACACTTTCCATGAGCTTAGTATAGTTGTGCCTTTACCCTTGATCAAATTTTTGGCAAAGCTTGATTTTCGAAGGAGTTTCCGTGTGAAGTGATGTAGGAAAATAAGTGTGGGGTAGAGACTTGTCCATAAAAGAAAAAAATTGTGTAGTGCTGTGCCGTAGAAAAGAAAAATTTCGGATCAAAGAAAAAGAAAAAGAAAAGAAGTGATCCGAACCAAAGAAAAAGAAATAGGCACGGATGAGAAAAAGAAAAATTTGTGTGGATATAGTCTTGAAAAAGTGTTGTGAATTTGGAGTATGTATGCATGTGAAGGTCTACTATTGTTTAAATTTCGACCTTTGTTCATATTCACTATGTTTTGGGGAAGAAATGAATGAAGTTTGGGTCCAACAAGAAGAAATCCGATCCTTGGTGAGAAGACATAAGGAGAATTGAGCTTTGCTAAAAGCCATAGTGACGTTTTGAGTCTCCTTATCCTAAATTTCGAATGCCTTTTAAGCCAAGCCCCATTACATCCCTTTTATTGATCTTTTCATGATTCTTAAGATGGTTAAACTTGATTTGTGGAGATTATCTCAAGAGTAAGCATATGGCTTTGGTTCATTGGTGCACATAGTTGTTACATGAGGTTTTTCCATAAAATTTCACAAAGAGCTTTCTTTTCTTGATATATGCAAGTTATTTTAAAAATTGATGAGTCGCCTAAGCGAGCATCAAGCAATAATAACCCTACAATCGTTAGTAGTATAGACATAAGTAGGGATCGTTCTAAGCTGGGGATTAAGGGTACCTGAAACATGAGATTGTTAAATAAAAACATATATACATATGCACAAAAATCGTCACATGGGGGAAGGTATGGCTTCGGCAGCAAGGCTGCCCATAACACTAGACATGAAATTACAATGCAGAAAATAAATCATAAATTACTATTTACAAGTTTGGTCGACATCTTTCACACAAAGCACTCGGCACTTAACTCTTTAACACATAAGACTCACACAAAAGAAAGTAAGGAACAAGTATTTAGCATGCATTGGACTTAAACAAGTTTCGACCTACAACTAGAACGTTTATGATCTTACCTAGTTGAGAGACTCTCTAATGTTTTAAGATCGAGCTATTCGCAAAGTGACCCTAAAAGTTATGCTACCGTTATACAACTCGTAACATTGAAGCACAAAAGTCTATAATCGAAGACATGTAAACAAGCAAGGTTGTCAATCATCTCATTTAACATGCAAGTTTTAGCTAAGGTTATACCCTAGGTGAGCACAATAGAATCAAAACAACATACGTTTAATCTTTATTCATTCTACTCGGGTTAGATGAAACCTAACATCTAGATTTACTTGTTTATTAGACAAAACTAATGTGTCGGTTTTTAAGTCACGCCCTTAGGTTACTAACCGATTTAAATCCTCAACATGCATCTATACCGCTGTCCTAATTATCTAAGTGTGTAAATCTTACAAGTTTTATATTACAAATTAACATGCAAAATCATTGTTGCCGAAATTTAAACCTAAATCTAAGCATCGAATCAAACAAATCATTAACATAAAAATTATAAAACCAATCTCCAATTTGGTTCATACATAGACATATAATCCAAAACCAAAAATACATGCAAGTTTCATAGACAAAACTAAATATAACTACATAAACTTACTAAACCGAAAAAGGGGAGTGGATCACACTTTTGTAGACACCTTGATGACTTCGACTCGTGTGGATCCGGCGGAGTATGGAGGCTGTATGGAGGGGCTGCTTAGCAAAGGGTTGTGTCGGCAGGAATTTCCATGTTTCGGCAGAAACTTGGTTGAAGCTGGAGGGTGATTTTCGGCTAGGGTTTATGTAGGATCTTTGGGGAGAATTTGGTAGAGCTTTTGGCTTTGTGTTTTGGCTTGAGATGTGACCAGTTTTTCTGTGTAAAAGATGGCTATATATAGAGGAAGGAGCTAGGGCTGCCGGCCACAACAAGGAGAGGAGGTTTTCCTTTTCCTAGTTGGCTTATGTTTCCTTGTTGGATAATTATTGCATTCTTGGACTTCTTTTTATGAATTTTCTTCACATCATGGGCTGCATATCTTCATGGACTTCATATGTGGATTTGACAACTCCATTTGGTGAACTTGATCCATGGAAAAATGCCCAATTCGTCAAGAACACAGAACCGGGAGCAAGCTTGGTTTTCTCGGCTGGTATGACCTTGCTCCAGTAAATCCGGCATAACTCTCTCCTCAGAACTCCAATTGGTGTGATTCTAAGTCTCAGAGAAACTAGACATGTAGCGCTTCTTTCATATAAAAGGTCTTGATCAAATTCCATGTGAAACGTTCGGAATGAATTTTCGAAGTTGAGGCACAGTCCCAGGAAAATCCTGGAAGTCCCTGGATTGGTTTGCTCGAACTGCTGTTTTGCAGCCATCTTTTGGGTGACTTCCCGAATTTCGATTGATCTGTATTTTTGACACAAAACCCTTTAGCAAACCAATAACATACATACCAAATTTCAGCAAATTTGGAAAAGGATAGGTCACAATTCTATTCATCTCAGAATCACGAAAAAGACATATTTTGCACTATTTTCCAGAATTCTTGAACTTAGTCATTTTTCGGATTCTAAAGCATATATTTCCAAAATATCAATTCGACACTATACTAAATTATGACTCAATCTTAGACAAATAAGGGTTAAACAAAGCATACACGAGGGCAAATACATATTAATATCGTCGCACATTGTGCTCCTATCAAGTATCTATAGTTCTTTCGTCTTTTTTTTTTTGGGTCAGTTAATACTACTCTTTGTTAGCTTCTTAATCTTATTCTTGGTTAGCATGTTTTTCTTTTGATACAGAACTAGTATGGTGTTGGGTTTAGTACCATGCTGCTACAGTTACCACTAGAGTTACATTATGGCTTAATCAGTAACATGATAGTTACATATATACTTACATATGAAATCCATCTTATGTGTCAGCCTATGTGACATATCTACTTTAATTAATGAAATACACTGATTGTATGGTGTATATGCCACATAGGCCGACACATAAAGTGAGTTCTATATAAATTTTCAAAATGTGGGCTATATAGCATTATATTAACCATAATCAGTAACATGACATATTTTATCAATCATATAGTGATATTTTGCTTCACCAATTGATCGTCAACTTCAGCAATAAACAAACCCTACCATCATTTTGGAAGACTCAAATATTCTCATAATTGACATTCTAGTTAATCCGTAGACATTAGATCACTTCTCTTGATTTTCTCGTTTATTATCTCAAACTTTCCCTGAAAATCTTGTTTGTAAAAATTTCATACCAATTAAATGCTTATTTTTCTTCTAATTTGATTCTCCCCTTTCCTTCATTTTTCAATCATTTACGGATGTAAGAACAGAAAGTTAGAAACTCTAGTCATTTACGGATGTAAAAAGTTAGAAACTCTATATCCCCCATTGGTTTGAAGGGTCGCAGTTGACTAAAGAACGAAGCGTAGCATCAGATCACTGCCCCCTCCTTAAGAAGAACCAAGTTCCATCTTCCTCTCTCACACCCAAAATTGTTTTCCCCCAAAACCTGAAAACCCTCCCAACTCAAACCCCCCAAATTCCCTCCTTATTCTCTTCAACTCAAAACCTCCATTTCTCACACATTCCCACCACAAATGCCAAACCCCAAACTCCAACTTCAACGGCGTCGTTTTGGTCCTCTCAAGCTCACCTCTCTTTATGGTCAGTTATTTTCATTTGGGTTCTTAATTTCTTACAGTAACTTTGAACTCTCGAAATTCATGGAAATTTAGAGACTCTAAATATCATCATCATTATTCATTGGAAATTATACTATGGACTATAAGCCTCTGAATGATGTGGTGGAATTTGACCTCGGTGGTTCTGGGGAAGATGACACTATTGCCCTCGACTTAGAACACCCAGATGATGATGCTTATGATCTTTTCGAAGACGATTTAGTCCAACTAGCCTCTAGTTCCACTAGGTTTGGTGATGATTTGGGCAATGTGGACCCCAATCTTGAACCTTATGAGGGGATGGAGTTCGATTCTGAACAGGCCTCACGCATTTTCTACAATTCTTATGCTAGGAGAGCTGGTTTTAGTACTAGGGTCAGTGTGTACCAGCGGTCACGCCGCGATGGGTCTATAATCTGCAGGCAGATTGTGTGTTCTCGGGAGGGTTTTAGGCGTGATGGAGGTGAGAATAGGTCGAAAAGGCAAAGGACAATTACTAGAGTCGGTTGCAAGGCGCAGATGACTGTGAAGAAGCAGAGTTCAGGGAGGTGGGTTGTTTCGAAGTTAGTTAAGGAACATAATCATGAGCTTGTGCCTCCGGATAAGGTGCATTGTCTCCGTTCTCATAGGCATGTGTCTGGCCCTGCTCGGAGTCTGATTGATACTCTTCAAGCAGCCGGGATGGGTCCCAGTGGGGTGATGTCTGTGCTGATCAAGGAATCGGGGGGAGTTAATAATGTTGGGTTTACGAAAGTTGATTGCCAGAATTACATGAGTAGTAGCCGGCAGAGGACTCTCGGGAGTGGGGGTCGGGTTGTTTTTGACTACTTGAAGCGGAAGCAGGATGAGGATCCTGGGTTCTTTTGTGCTGTCCAGGGTGATTTTGAGAACTCAACAGGTAATGTATTCTGGGCTGATTCAAATTCAAGAATGAACTATAGTTACTTTGGAGACACTGTTACATTTGATACAATATATAGAACAAATCGATACCGGGTTCCATTTGCTCCATTTACTGGGTGGAATCATCATGGACAGCCGGTGTTATTTGGATGTGCATTACTCCTTAACGAGTCAGAGTCCTCGTTTGTTTGGCTGTTCGAGACGTGGTTAGCTGCTATGTCTGGCTGCCAACCTGTCTCAATCACTACAGACCAGGATAGAATCATCAGGGCTGCTGTTATGCAAGTATTCACTGGAACCCGCCACCGCTTCTGTAAATGGAATATGTTCAGGGAAGCCCAGGAGAAGTTGTCCCACATTTATCAATCACACCCGACCTTTGAAGCCGAGTTCTTGAGGTGCATTAATGTGACAGAGACGATTGATGAATTCGAGATATGTTGGGAGTCCCTTATTAAAAGATATGATCTTGATAGTAATGAATGGCTTCAGTCAATGTACTATGCTCGCCAGCAATGGGTTCCAGTTTTCCTTCGTGATACATTTTTCGGGGAGATGTTCGTAACCCAAGGAAGTGATAATATAAACACTTACTTTGATGGCTATATAAATGCATCAACAAATATTCAGGTGCTGATAAAGCAGTATGAAAAAGCAATCACTACTCGCCATGAAAAGGAAGTAAAGGCTGATTATGATACATTAAACATCTCTCCAATTCTAAGGACTCCATCTCCTATGGAAAAGCAAGCTGCAAAACTCTATACGAGGATCATATTCATGAAGTTCCAAGAGGAATTGGTTGAAACACTTGCTTATCCGGCAACTGTGGTTGATGATATGGGATCTGAAACCATGTTTCGGGTTGCAAAATTTGGGGAAGACCACAAAGGGCACTTTGTTAAGTTCAATGTTTTTGAGAAAAAAGCTAGTTGTAGCTGCCAAATGTTTGAGTTTTCAGGTATAATTTGCAGGCACATACTAGCAGTTTTCAAAGTAACCAATGTTCTTACACTTCCATCACACTATATATTGAAACGGTGGACCAGAAATGCCAAAAGCGGAGTTCTGTTGGATGAGAATGCTCTTGGATTGCCAATTGATTCACATGATTCCTCTGCTGCTCGGTGTGACCATCTACGAAGGGAAGTGGCCAGATATGTAGAAGAAGGGGCAGAATCTGAGTGTGCTTATAATGTGGCAATGGCGGCTCTTCATGAGGCTGCAAACAAGGTTGCTGCTGCGAAGAAGCAGGGTCCCGGTGTTGTACAAAATACTCCAATGAATTGCAGCCAGCAGCTACTGTCTTGTACCATGGTACGTTCTTTTCCCATAAGAAGCTTCTCACTGTTTGGCCAGTGCATTGCAACATTTTGTTTTATGCTTCAATAGTATAATTGTGCACCAAGTCTCTGTGTATCCTGTTGTGTATGCTTTATTCTGTCACACTTTTGGAACTTTCTGCTTGTCTTTTCTTTCCCCAAATTGTCATTCTGTTTTAATCAAATTAAAGTTCTAGACATAATCTCGGAGATTTATTGGTATTATACTAAATTGTTATAGGAATGTAGATTTCAGTTTTATAGCTGATGCAGAATATAATCATTAAGAGATTCTGTCATTGTGGCTTCTTGCTTAAATTTCAGAATATACTATCCAAGTATCTATACATTGATGGTATTGATTGTAATTCTGAAAGCAATTGTAGAATATTTACTGAAAGCGCATAGAAGTAGACATTCTCCAAACTATGTAGTTTCAGACAATTCCAGTTTAATAGGCCGATCAGTTTCCTTGTGCTGGTTGTCTTATGCGTTTGATTTATTTTGTTTTCTTTCTTCTTTTCTTGCTTCGCACCAACATGCATGTTTGCTGCAGCTAGTTACCATCCTTTCTTTTGAATGTTGTAGGATCAGAATAAGAGAATTGAGGAGTTGACAGCTGAGTTGGAAATTGCTAGTCAGCGGTGTGAAGCATATCAAGCAAAACTACTTGCTATTTTGAAGGATTTGGAAGAGCAGAAGTTAAAGATATCAGTGAATGTTCGGAATGTAAGGCTAAATCTCAAAATGTAGGACCTTTCCACCGCATTCTTGTAAACTGAAGGCGCATTTGACTGCTGGTTTAGCTCTCACCATCTTTAACCCTCACTTTTAGTTACTGGGTACTGATAGGAATAATATAGTAAGGAAGAGTTTTTTCCCCCTTGTTGCTATTTAGTATTTACCTGTTGTAATGTAAATTATGCAGAACTATAGTTCGATGTAACAGTAGAATAGAAGATGGAGATTACAATTAACCTTTTCTCAATCACATTGTATGTACAGGTTCTGTTTTGAGTGAGCTCTGATGTTCTCTTCTGCAACTCTTGGATTCAGCTTTGAGCCACTGTTTGTTGGGCAGTATTTTGGTGTTCTTTTTAAAAATATGTGCAGAGCGAGATTGAACTATGCTTTGGAATTTTGGGAGTTTAGTTAAATGGAAATTTAATGAAAAATTTCAAATACCGATTGTATCCCGAAAATAATCTTTTTTTTTTGAATCAAGAAAGGACTTTATAAAAGATAAAGATCTCAAGAGAGAAGATTACGGTCATACTTGATGACATCAGTAATACAAGGTGGAATATGGTCAAGCCAAGTATTCCCACCAGGAGATTCAAAGCCATTGCTAGCAAGTCTATGAGCTACCCGATTACATTCTCGAGGAGCATAATGAATGGAGACATGTTGGAGAGTATTCAAGATAAGTTGGATATCATCAATCAGAGCACTATTGGGTAAAAGCAGGTGATCTTTGATGCCAGCCTCATTGACAGCTACAGTGCAATCACTTTCAATAACCACATTAGATACCTGAAGGGAGTAGAGAAGGTCAAGTCCATCCCGAAGAGCTAACAACTCAGTCTGTTTAGCTGACGCTGAATGAGCTATTGGATTTGCAAAAGCAGCTATAAACTGTCCTGTATGGTCACGTAAAACTCTACCAGTTCCTCCTTTATTGAGAGCAGGAAGAAAGGCTGCATCAACATTAAGTTTAAGCATTCCAGCAGTAGTAGGTTGCCAATGCTTTAAAGCTCTTGGAACTTGCTTACTAGGAGTAGGCCTCATCATTAAGCCCGCGGATCAAGTGGGCCGATGGAGGTCCGCAAGCCCGATGGGCTTCAAACCTGACCCGACCCGTCTAAAAGCCCGCTTAAGCTCGGCCCGGTGGGTAGAGGGCCGGGCTTAGTTTAGGGGTTAGAAACTCGGCCCAGCCCACAGGCCCGGCCCGTTAAGAGCCAGTCAAGCCCGCTCCATCAAAAAACTGTAAAGCCAGTTAAAATTCCTACCTCGGGTCTCTACGGGTTATCACACGAAAACGCTATTACGTACTTTTAGATGACTTTGTTTCGTCGACTCTTCCAAACATTAAACTCCCAAATAGATGAGACGTAATCAACCATGTAAAAATTTGGGAATGTTTATCTCCTGATACTATGACTCTCCATAGAGAGAGATAAGTTTAAATAAGGTTGACCGCATCAATCGGGGCTTTAACTTTGTCGGATTTAGGTGATTTTTTGACCATCACCGTATTTCATCATAACGATCAAATGCAATCTCATAGTATTTTTCAAAACTTGACTTCTTTTATACAGTTGTTTCGAAAAGTTGTACACTTGATATAATTTAATCAAGTTATACCACATTAATAAGCATGTTGTCATTATAATGGCTAAATTCACAAAATGAAAATTTTGACCGTCTGATATGATCTTTATAGTTAAATATGAGTAGAGGAGAAAAATCAACTCGTTTTGTGAAAGTTCGATGCTCGATCGAAACGGTCAACCATATTTTCATAAAACTTATCACACGAAAACACCATTACATACCTTTAGATGACCTTGTTTCGTCGACTCTTCCAAACATTAAACTCTCAAATAAATGAGACGTAATTAGCCATGTAAAAATTTGGGAACGTTTATCTCCCGATACTTTGGCTCTCCATAGAGAGAGATAAGTTTAAATAAGGTTAACCGCATCGATCGGGGTTCTAATTTTGTCGGATTTAAGTGATTTTTTGACCATCACCGTATTTCATCATAATGATCAAATTCTATTTCATAGCATTTTTCTAAATTTAACTTCTTTTATATAGTTGTTTCGAAAAGTTGTAAAGCCCAGCCCGCTCCAAGCCCTTGGCCCGGCCCGTTGACGAGGCCTAATACTCCCGAGCTCTTTGAAATTCTCCAAGCCAAACAAAGCTTGGTTCACATGGAACCTAAGAAACTAATGACATCTATTAGAGTAGTTTTAAATACACTCCCCAAAGTACTTGATATACACCCCATACTTGATACACCATCCACAAAATTTCTCATATTGATATTTTACTAAGGATTAATTTCAGTTTACTACCCAAATCTTAGGGTCAAGTTTCAGTTTCGTCCTTAATCTTTCAATTTAATCATGTGTGCCCTTATACTCCTAATTTTCCATCAACCTGAGGCAAAAATTCAAATTCACTTCAAATATGACGTCACCATCCAACGCGGTCGAGACACGCTGACACACTTTTCAGTTTCCAACACTCTTAAAAGGGTATAATAGACTATTTACGACTAAAGTTGTTATTTACACGTCGGATGGTGACATCATATTCGAAGTGAATTTGAAGTTTTGTCTCAAGTTGATGAAACATTAGGAGTATAAGGACACACATGATTAAATTGAAAGATTAAGGACGAAACTGAAACTTGACCCTAAAATTTGGGTAGTAAACTGAAATTAATCATTTTACTAAATACACAACCTAGATTACCTAAAATATCCCTAATCTCAAAACTCATGAATTATCTTATAAATGCAACTATTTAATCTATATATCAACGTTTTTAATTAATCTTGTATTAATTGTTGAAAATACATTAAAATTTATTGCCTATAAATAGATTTTGTATCATTTGAGTTTTCATCCACCAAATACTCATATGATTCTTGATAAAAAAAAAAAAATAAAGTACTCTGATGATCGATTTGCCTATATGTGATTTAGCTAAACTTTCAAGAAAACTTTATCTTTAAACAGAACTATGAAATTGTCATCGAAAAGATCATCGTTGATTCAAAAGCTAAATTATATGGTCCTCACTTCATTTGATTATAAATTTACTTGCTACAAACACACCCGATGGGTGTAGGCAATTGTTCTAGAATTATGGGGAAAACTGTTTTGATTTTTTTTTTATTCCTTTTTTTGTTCTTTCTGATTTTCCAATTCGTGGGTAGTTTTTGGAGATATGGGTGGGTAGTTACTGAAGATATGAGTGGTTATTATTAGAATTTTTTTTTATTCTCTATTATATGCAATTTTATAATTTGACTATTTTATCCCTATCTATTTTTTTAGCATTAATGTTTTTTAATGTTGTAGGGTTAAAATGGTATATTTTTTTATGTTTTGGCTAACAAAGCCTGTTTATTTAATAATAGTGTAGATTAAGGAGAAATTACATTAGGTGTTTCCTAATTTTATTTTTGTATTAAATGAGGACGCCATGAAAAAAAGAAGAAAATAATTTATGTCTTTCTAATTATTTATTATAAATTTATAATTATGGAGTAATATAAGAAAAATGCGTTTCACTATTTCTAACACATAGATGTATATTTTGGTCATTTAAAGTACTTATAAAAATTCGCATGAAATATATAATACTTGGGATGTGTATTAAGAAGTTTGAGGAGTGTATAAAATTTCTCCATCTATTAACTTAAAAAAAATAAAAAAATCGTGAAAATTGTTCCTAAACTCATAGTCCCCGATATTTACCAAGTTAGAGATTATTCAGGAATAGATCAATTCATGATAATGAGGTAGAACCGTAGAACTTGCATTTCATGTTTTACTAACGTACTTTTACCCCTTTTTATGTAGTAAATTTTTGATATAGTAAACGGATGAATTTTAGAGGGGACGAGTCTCAGCAAAGTCAAATTATGGAAATCTCAAAGATAATTTCGATAATTACAAATAGATTTAAATCCTTGTAATATTTAACTATCTTGGGCCGTCCAAGTTAGACTTTGATGGGTGAGGCCCAAACAGTGAAACGGTTCTCTTATGGAAAAAAGCAAAAAAAGGCAACACAGAGAAGCAGCGCCTCCGGTTCGGACAATTTGAATTTCAAAAAGAGTTGCCGTTAGACCAGAATAATATCTCCACACTCCAAAACCGTTATATAAATCCCCCAACTCTCTCTCCTCACTCACTCCCACAAAATCAAACCCAAATTCCAGAGAGAGAAAATGGAGAAGCCAGCGACGATCGCAGTGTCGGCAATGGACGCCTTCGAGAAGCTAGAGAAGGTCGGCGAAGGAACCTACGGGAAGGTCTACAGAGCCAGAGAGAAAGCCACTGGGAAAATCGTGGCCCTTAAGAAGACACGTCTCCACGAAGACGAAGAAGGCGTCCCTCCCACCACTCTCCGCGAGGTCTCCATCCTCCGCATGCTCTCCCGCGACCCTCACGTCGTCAGGTTCCACTCCAATTATCGATTTCTGTGAAATTAGGGTTTCGAATTTGGGGATTTAGGGTTAGGGATTTGAAAATTTGATTTTGATTGATTTTGGAATTGGATAGGTTGATGGATGTGAAGCAAGGTACTAACAAGGAAGGCAAGACGGTACTGTATTTGGTGTTTGAGTATATGGAGACTGATGTGAAGAAGTACATTCGCAGTTTCCGGCAATCCGGAGAGATGATTCCTCCTCCTGTTGTTAAGGTTTGAATTCAGTACTGAATCTCAGTTTTTTCGTTATGCTTGATAGTGTTTTGGAGTGTGTTTGGACATGAATTAGTGGATTTGTGATGATGCAGAGTCTGATGTACCAGCTGTGCAATGGCGTGGCGTTCTGCCATGGCCATGGAATTTTGCATAGGTAGAGGTTTTGTCGATTTGGTTGCTCTAATTTCAGTTTGGTAGAGAAATAGTAGTGGAATTAGTGGGCTTAATGTATCTATTATCACGATTTGCAGGGATCTTAAGCCTCACAATCTTCTGATGGACCGCAAGACTTTGTCACTTAAGATTGCGGATCTTGGACTGGCTCGAGCTTATACTGTGCCCATCAAGAAGTATACTCATGAGGTAGTATTTTGTTTCCTTCAATTGCTTTCGATTTCAAGTTGTTGAGGTGTAGCAGTAGTGAGGTAGTAGTACATTTTTACTTATCTGTGAAGTTGGTGATTGCAGATATTGACACTTTGGTATAGGGCACCTGAGGTCCTTCTGGGATCCACACATTACTCGACTGCAGTGGATATTTGGTCTGTTGGCTGCATATTCGGTACAGACCTAATTCTCAAGCACTAATGTTTGGTCTTTAGTATTTGTATTCTGCAATTGCGTCATTGGTTTTAATAGTATGTTTTATTCGGGCTTGTAGCTGAACTTGTCACAAAGCAAGCACTCTTCCCTGGGGATTCTGAACTGCAGCAGCTCCTACATATATTCAGGTTGACCAAGATGGCTTCCAGTTCTCTCTTTGTAGTGATGATGTGCCTTCTTGCTTTCTTGTCAATTGTGCTTATTGTTTGGGTATTTGTGATGTAGGTTGTTGGGTACTCCAAACGAAACCGTGTGGCCGGGTGTAAGCAAACTCATGAACTGGCATGAGTACCCCCAGTGGAGCCCTCAGAGTTTGTCTAAGGCTGTTCCGAATTTGGATGCTGATGGGTTGCATCTGTTGTCGGTATGTTGATCTACTCAGTTATTCTTACTTGGCCTTGTTTCTTGTTACTCTGCACTGTAAATAACTTACTCGAATAAATCACATGTACAGGAAATGTTGCAATATGAGCCTGGTAAACGCATTTCAGCAAAGAAGGCTATGGAACACAGTTACTTTGATGATTTGAACAAGGCCGGTCTCTGAAAAGAAAAACAAAAGCATATGACAGAATCACTACATGTGGAATTTGGATGGATTCTCGAATTGCTAGCTAACAGATGTTCTGTAGTGAACTTTCTTTGCTTTCCTCAAGCATATTTGCAGTTGTGTTAAATCTATGTTAGGATTGATCTGTAGAAGCATATTGCTACTTTGCATTTAATTCAGAACCTAATTACAACACTTATAGTTGTCCCTGTTGCTTATAATTTGGAAAATATGTCTTTATGTAACAGATCTCCTACGATTTATGAGAACTGAGATGAATGATTTAGATTGTGACTAATGAGATGCTTTTTTAGCTGTTTCACACTAGCCTGGCCAGATACCACATGAAGAAAGCAGACCATAAAGTGAGTGATACTGAAGCAAATACATAAGTCCACAGCAGTATTACTGAACATTCACTCTCTCCTGCTCCGAACAATTGGGTGATAATTCCTGCCATTTTCGGATAAGTGCTGTTAGGACTTGGGAGGGATTATGTTCCAAGCTTATTATAGTAAAGAAATCTTGCAACTGAATTACCTATGTTCATTGCAGGTGGGAGCGTGTACTGAATCAGAAGAACAAATAGATACAATGGATCAAACTGCACTAAGCCAAATTTTAGCGCCCCTTTAATGATCAATATGCCTGTAAGAGGCAGGAACACGTAACGAACAATTATGATCCCAACAACGATAGATTTCTGTATCCCTGATCCTCTCAAACCTGAAAGAACAATGTAAACTAAGTTAAACACCATAATGCATGAATACAGGAAATGTAGACTTAGTATTTGGCATTGAATACCTTTAAGAAGGTTTCCTCCAATTATCAAAGTGAGAGCGGGGATAGCTCCATCTCTGCAGTCAGAAAGAGATGAGTTATAGAACTAAGCAGTTATACACACAATAGTTGTAGGTTCTTATTGATGTCAATGCACTTCAGTAAAGTCATTATGCTACAATGAGAAGCAATCTCATTTGAATGCACGCCTATAGAAGCAAACATCATCTCTGGAATCATGTGTAAGCATTCCATAATTATTTTCAAATCATAGAGTTGGTACAGTTTCTGTATAGGTTATATACCCCAACAAGCTAGTAGTGTCTTGGATCACCCGTAGAGGAGCACCATCTCCTATAATTAGTTTACGAATCTGAGGGATGACTCCGATTACAAACCCTACAATCTTTACAAGAAAAAAGCATAAGTGAGTCAATTTGTCACCAAATCACTGCTCATTTAGCAACAAAAAGTATATGAAACACAGGAAAATGCAGTGCTGAAAGGCCATACATACCGCTCCAATAGTTGAAGGGGCAAATATCGTTTTCAGATTAAGCATTTGGCACATCCTCACTATACGGTTCTTGGATTTACTCGGAGGTTCTATCTGCCATGACAAACGACAACAGTATGGTGAGTTAGAATTTAGGTAAATACCTAATTGCCAAAAGCATGTTATGCTATGAAACTATCAATATGAACTCTACATTCAAACTCTATCAGCTGATCGCTTAGAAGTCTAGTTTGATATTCTAGTAACATAACATGCAAGACTATTTGGAAACACACCGGTTTCTGCATTGTTGAACAGATCTGAAATGGTTTGAAGTACATAAACACAATCAGAGAGCATTAAATCATGCAACTTAATAATCAAGTTTATAACCTTAGAGTCTTGTTGAGATATAGTGCAGGGCAGTGCATACTGATCGGCATTGTCCTCCACTATCCCATATTCCTTGGAAGAAAGCAGAGGCTCAGTGTAACTTACTTGGTTTGATTCGGAGGCTTCCTCCAAAGAATGTGGGGAGTCTTGAATACCCTTCTTTGAAGATATCCTCACAATGTTATACACGTAGGTCCAAATATAAATGGCCCCTGTCTGAAGAACAAAAGACACAAACAAGATAAAGAACCACCGTACTAATGAGATTGAAGATACAGACGGCGAAGAAGTGTACTACTTACTGCCATTGACAGTGATGCATAAGCCATTCCATAGGTGTGACAGACACCAGGAGCTCCAAATGGGCTTCCCTTCTCTTTACAGACTGCTGGGATTATAATGAGGAGCAAGTTCCCCAAATTTCCTGTTCACATCAAATTAGGTACTAACTTCAGAAATCATTAGACCAAATAAAGATTCCGAAATCCAAAAGAGAATTCAAACTTACCAGCAGCGCAGCAACCCAAAATGAGGCCTCTGAGATGTGGAGGAGGTCTTGCTAATAGGATGAGTATCCATCCAAGTGCAGAACCAACAATAAATGTGATCAAGATGTTCACAGGCATAAACCACCTATATATAGTCACAGAGTCATATACAGCATATTGAATACATAAATTAAGTAAATTTTGAAACCAACTACAAAGGATTTGAACTCACAGTTTGATAACACTGTCATATGTAATAGTCTGGGCAAGGTTTACTGCCACCAGGGCAGGACTGAATACATAAAACACAACCTGTTCATAAACACAATAACTGTATTATGTATAAAACTAACCATATGGTAAATCCACATAATCCCATTACCAAAAGTATAATTCTTTTTCAAGGAAATTAAAGCTTACAGTGTTCATGCTCTTCCTGGTTTCTTCCCCAAGAATATTAACGCGCTCAAGTGCAAGATAGGAGCCGAGTGCAGTGATCAAGAGAACTTTCAATACCGGAATCGAGGCGGTGATGAAGAGCTGCAAAACCTCGGCCATTGTTGAAACCAACATGCTCTTCACCACTGATCACCCAGAAATCAATATGATCAGCTTCAATTACCTAGCTACCTCCTCTCCTTTGCCTAAAAATAAATCAAAAATACACATGAATTCTTCAGAAATTTCAGGTCTAAAGGAACCCTTTAAAGATATGACGAAGAAGAAGCTGAAAATCTTGGAATTGGTTCTGAATCATAGAATGACAAGGTAAGGAAGCAAGTGGGATAAAGTGACATAAGAAGGAGCATTTAGTAGTCTGTCCTCATAGAATTAATGGCACCATTAATATGAATATTGTAGATGAACAACATGGAATTACATAATCTGCGTCACGTGTTTGATTTGTTTTGGTGATGATGGGCTGATGATGGCTGGGAATCTCACAACTGTACTATTTCAATACAATTTTGCCTTCTGTTTTTGCGGTCGTCGTTGATGCATGCATGCCGCAATCGCTTTCCATGGTGAAAGTGAACCAAACTAGCTCTCGAGGGTTTCGTAATTCGTAGCTTCCTGGGCGAATTACAAGGTGTGCCCTACAAATTGCGCCATTGTTCCCAAACTTTGAAGCACTTGAAACAAAAGGATGTAATCGAGTGGCTCATTTGTTTGTTTGCTCGTCCAGCACTATTGGTGTTACACGACTCGGCATTTATTAAGGTGATCTCAATTCTTGATATGTATTCTTTTTTTTTTTTCACTCAAAAAGTGTATTTAATGTTTTCAACCGTCAAGTACACGTCGGTGCTTTGAATCCTCGGAGTTTGATGCTCGTTTTGTTTACTTCCGTAGCTTGGCCAATGAGTATGTATACGAGAGCTGCAATGTTCCTTTGTTTTTCTTTTATTTTCAATTTTGTAGCTGTTGTATGCAAGAACATTATTTTTCATACAGTCGTGTTCTGCTTAAGAACACTATAATTCTTTTGTATAAGTGCACCCTAACAAAATTGTGAATATGTGAATATGCTAACGACCTCCTTTTTGTGAATGGAGTCATGGTATCACCATATCAGGATGTAATCCTCAAAAATCCTTGATGACGACGAGGAATCGCAATTCATTGTCATAGGCACAAGGGGTCCTTGTAAGTTATATTTTCCTACAAAGAAAAAAAACTCAAGCCACTAGATAACTTCTTGTGAGGAAATAATTTGGATGATCCTAAACCCCCTACACTCCCATCGCCATTGTCGTCATTGCACTATAACCAAGCAAGTCAAAGTTGATTTAGCTGCTCAGATGGCTGCTCAGATAGCTGCTGGAGATATTCAAAGCAAAATGCCAAGCTCAGATGGGGCTCATGAAAGCAACAACAATCCTATAAAGAGACGTACTAGTCTAGAGTTGTGGCTCTGTCGTCTCTTCTTCCAATTATTAATCCGTATACGAGGAAAAGAGAGACTTGAGCACCTCTACCATTCATTTGTTTAGTACGTACTCATTAGTCATTACCACTAAATTGGTAATCAACATAACCCCACAAGCAAGGTATCATCCAAAGCCTCCAAGGGAAAACAACACTTGTCTTTGCCCTCGTTTTCAAATTATGACAACTTCCGAAGAGATAGATCAAACCTAAAGGTGGGATCATATTTCTTCTAATTAATATAAGATGTTTATGAATTATGAAGCTTATTCCATTTGATAGTTAGGTCTTTTTTTTGTTACAACAAATTAGTCTTTTAGGAACACTGTTTCATTTTTCATTAATCTATAATTAGGGCTGGGCATCCAAACCCGGTCTCGTGATCCCGTCCCAATCCTATCTCGAAAATTGATGGGACGGGACAGGACTCGAAATAAAAATGAGAATCCCGTCCCAATCCGTCCCATATTAAAAGAAAATGGACGGGATCGGAATCACTTAATTAGACTTATTAAATCCCGTCCCGTCCCGTTAATATAAAAATTAAAATATTTATTATTAAATTTGTATGTAGTGGCTTTATGTGAGTCATTAGATTGATCAAGATAAACTATTTAATATAAAAAGTCACTCTTTTAACGCTTTATGTATGCATCCTTTCTATCACTTTGATTTTAAAGTTTTCAAATGTTAAATCTTGATTAGATTTCATCGGAGCAAAGAGAAACCAACGAAGATGATCTAGGTATTTTATTTTTCTTTGTACAATTTTTAGTTTTTTTTTTTTTCGGGATCCCGAATTAGTCCCAATTCCGTCTTTTTCCCGAACGGGATTTAGGACCTCCGGGATCAAGTATGAAAAATAGCAATTCCGTACCGTCCCGTCCCAAAAAATAATTACAGGATCAAGACCGAGATTAGTCGAAACCGGCCCGTCCCGGCCATTTCCCAACCCTATCTATAAAAATATGGAAAAGAGATCTGTCATACTAGCCGTGTATCTGAAAAAAAAAAAAAAAAAGGAGGCCAAAAATAACAAACAATCGACAGACCGGCGGAGGGTTAAAGAATGTTGATGCTAAAGATTCAATACTAATTATCTAAAATTAATATCACCTATCAACCTAAATACATTCACTTTCTTTTGATCAGACAACAGTACAATATATAAGCTGTGCAGTTATTAGGTCTGTGAATAAAACACTTGTGCAAAATTTAAACTAAAGTAAGACTCATCAAGCCATTCATTTACCGGCATACCATCAGTCCACGATATAAAATTATTGATTGCAAGAAAACTCTCATTCCTTCATAATTTGTTCTGAGATGATATATGCAAGTATTAGAACTATATCTTCATGAATTTATCTCATTCATTTTATCTTTATTCCATGTAAACGTGATATACAAGATCCAAACAAAATTCATGTTATTTCACCTTTTTTATTTATTTCAATATAAAGAACCACCTATTGTTCTCTCCCCATCTTCTTCTGATAGGTTTTCCTCAGAATTCAGAAGTTCTTGGCGAAAACACTCTATTGAAGGGTGGTGACAGGTGAACTAAAACAAGTAGGCGAAAACATTTAGGAAGAATCCTAACCTGTAAATCATTAGCTGCGGGCATTGTAGAATCTGACAGGCAACTCCCTGTTAAACAGGAAAATACAGGAGCCCCGATTCAACAAGCTCTATAAATCCCTCCATCTATCATTGAACTCATTTATCACAGTTCTAAAAGAAGCAAAACACATCAAACAATTCCCTTCATTCCAATACCACAGTAGCACCCAACTCCTTCAGCTTGTCAACAATGAGCCCTGCCTCCTCTTTGGTAACACCCTTCTTCAACACAATTGGAGCCTTTTCCACCAAGTCCTTAGCGTCCTTTAGTCCCAAATCAGTGAAAGTCCTAACCTCCTTTATGATCTTGATCTTTGCGGATGCATCAAACTTCTCAAGCTTTATATCAAATGCGGTCTTCTCCACCACCATGGAGTCTGTTGAAGCAGACCCAGATTCAGAAGATGTTGGGCCTATCCCTGAGACTGCTGGACCATATCGGTTCAGGCCCATTTTTAGCCTGAATAGGATGGAGTAGTCATGCCTTTCAATTTTAGTGAGGTCCAAGAGGTTGTCAGCAATGCGCTCAAGATTCTTCGACCGAGACTCACTTGCTGCAGTGGCTGTGTAGAGAGTGTGATCCAGACTGCATGTAGTAGGTCTGGATTGCGACCTGCAGGCAACATTTGTGGTTAAGGACATTCTGGAAAACTAAAGGGATTGGGGTGCAACAGAGATTCATTACCTAGCAGGACTACATGCCTATCATTACTTGACCAAAGAAAAAGAAAAGACGATAAGTTGATCATTATATTTCCTGTAAGCCAAGTAGTTCAGTCAAAATTTAACAATAGAAGCTCAAGTATAGCAACGGGTTACGTACATTGACATTCATTATCTATCTCCCATGTATACAACTATACATAGGTTGAAACTATTAGAACAATAACAGAATGGAAGAAACACAAGAAATTATGAATCAATGATCAAAACTTAGAGCAAAACCTCTTTGAGGAAAAAGCTCTAAGTTTAACTGAATATTATTACAATGAATCAAGTGTAATACAAACAGTATAAACAAATTTCCAAACTCTCACACAGTTTGGTTACTAAACTCTCACACAGTTTAGTCCTAACTATTCTCACTCAATAGCTAGATCAACATAGACTCTCACACAGTCTATGAATGCAGTTTAAACTTAACTGCACTGTCTAAAGCTCTCACACAGCTTTCTAGGAGGTTCTCACTTAACCTCAGACAATGTACTGTATTGAACTCTCACTCAGTTCATTTACAAGGTTCTCACACAACCTAATACAATACTACACCACTCACACTGATGTAAATAGATTCTCACACAATCTAGATTCAAGTTCTCACACAACTTGATTTGAACAACACTGTTCTTGATCTGATGTGAAGGTCTCAGTCAACCAAATGCATGAATGCAGATGCAATGCTAACTGAACCTATGATACACAGAGAGATTTAGAATACCAATAAGTATATGCAATGTAATGCAAATATGAACAATACCTATTTCACTTTTTCCACAAAATCTCTAAATGTTACAGAATATGCAGAAGCATTTTATAGAGCAAGTTTTTCGAACAGCTGGATGATTACTGATCTCTAGGTAATCATCCACTGATTCAGGGATATAAGAATCCTCATTTAATGCATATTCCATACTTGCAATATTTTGAATTTAAACACTTAATCATTTTCCAAAAACATTCTAGTGTAAAGTCAACTAATAACTCAGATAGAATAAGGCAACAATTATGTTCATGTATTCCTTAACTATCTTATTCTATCATGAATGCAAATGATCCTTACCAAGTTGACTGAGACCTAATTAAAAGGCAATCTTCATCTGATGTAGCAGAATCAAGTTCTGATTGCCCGAAGATCTTGTTTCTTTGATGCAGCAGCTTTTCCTTGTGCAGCAAGGAATCCAGGGTTGACTTGGAAAAAGGCAATCCTAGTTGGACTAGGATGCACACATATACCTTCAATCTCCCCCTATGTGTGACATTCCTATCCAACTCACTTGCATCATATCTGCATTAAAGAAATTAGCAAAAAGAGCAAGCATAAGCTTTTAAAGGAAAAGTAGAAGTAACAGATTAGGATCAGTTTCCATCCTTTCCCAAGTTACTCTACTATAATTTTTTAAAAACTATCTAAAGCATCCAAGTTTGTGCTTATGCACTTACAGACCAAAAACAGAATCAAAATGTCTTAAAAAAAACTTGAAAAGTAAAAAGAAATAAAAGACAGAAGACAGCGTCCTGCATGCAAGATTTCTCCCCCTTTGGATATGAATGTTTAAATGCCAGAAGTTGTAGTGCTGGAGTTTTTCCGAGGTCTGCCTCTCCCCCTCTTGATTACAGGAGCAGATCCACTTGGTGTGAAACCAGGAGGAGAAGTGGGAGAACGTTCAGAAACCAAACCCTGCAGATACACCAACTCTTTGCAGATAAATGCCAAACACTTCTCAGTCTTGTCCAGCTTCTCTTCCAACTTCTTGCACCAGTCTCGTATATTTGTCTCCATGTCCACAAGAAAAGTGGTTACTGGTTCAGTATTATAGACTGCAGGTGGAACAGGAGGACGCCAAGACTCCCCCTCAAACCTAGCAGGTGGTGGAATGCCAAAAGGTTGAGAGGATGAGACGTGATATGCAGGCATCTGAGTCCACTGGAATGGAGATGAGATTGAGGGCATCGTGATGTCCTCGTTTGGAGATGAGCAGTATGGAGGAGAGTGAGGCTCTTCTTTCACAGGTGCCTTGCCATGACGACGAGGACGATCTCCAGTAGTCATTCTGGTTGTCTTCAGAAGTCTCATGTACCTGCACACAGAAAGATCAAAAGAGCAACTCTAGAGAAATTGTTTAAGTTTTTCTCTAGAGAAGATGAGACTTTATAGAGAACAGGAAGAGATTAAGAGGGCAATGAAAGGGCAAGAATCAGAACTGCAAGCAACCTATTGATAGAAAACATAAATTTTCTAGGATTCCAGATCGTTTTGGTTGCCAACTTGCCTGTTCAGGTTTCCAACTTGCCTTTTCATGTTAGATGGACATACAAGTTCAAACCGAGGCCCAATGAGCTGCAAGATGATGTAAACATAGGAATATGCAAAACCAGTATTTTCACGCAACCGATCTCAGTCAAGATCTCTTTCTCTTTGTTGATTGGTGTATGCATATAGCAAAACTTGTCGTACAAGAAACCAGGCATAGTGAATCAACTAGAATCAGGAATATGATTAACCAAGAGAAATTTTGTAACTAAGAATAATATGTATTCTAGCAATCAGTGTATGTATAGCCAGAAGAATGTGCAAGACCATCAGCAATATAAGTGCTTTTCAGTTGAGTATGAAGACAGAACCACTAGAATTGAAGCACAAAACTCCTCTTATTTCCACATTCAGTGAGGCATTGCTCACACATTTTTATATGTTCAGAGGCTCATATAGCGAGTGGAAGAAAACACTCCCAAACCAGACGGTTTTAGGGTGCTAGATGTAACAAGGACACCCTAAATTCTTAGACTCGAGCATGAACAGTAATTTTTCAGTAAGCCAAGCCATTCCCGTTTCTAACTCAGTACCATATATCCTTCATGAGGGACCATGGCATGCTTACTTGAGGAATGGCCTGATTTAATTTTTATTTTTTTATTTAACACCAGATACATTTGGAAATATCTTCATACTCAGTGAAACAATCTGCACATAGAATGTGTCAGAAATATAGTATGCTGATGATCAATAATTCAGACTGCCATACCATCAAAGATCCAGAATAAGAATTAACTTAGTTAACAAAATAAATCGAAGTTAGGCATAACTGAAAGCAAGTCAAACTAAGTTCAAGATTTCTCACATAACAAGATGTTATTTAACAAAGAAGACCAGATGTGAGAGAGAGCAAGATTGATCATGGCTCAGTGCAAATGCCAATTGCACTTCTTAGATTTTCAAACCTTGCAGTGTCAAGAGGCTTAGTAAATATATCAGCAAGTTGTTTCTCAGTGGAAACAAAAGTAAGTTCTAATATGTCTCGTTCAACTAAATCACGAATGTAGTGATATCTCAGATCAATATGCTTGGTGCGTGAGTGTTGAACAGGATTCTTAGCAATGTTTATGGCACTAGTGTTATCGCAGAAAATAGTCATCTTACCTTGATGAATGCCATAGTCAAGGAGTATTTGCTTCATCCATACCATTTGTGTACAGCAACTACCAGCAGCCACATACTCAGATTCAGCAGTTGATAATGAAATACAGTGCTGTTTTTTGCTGTGCCAGGCCACCAAATTTGTTCCAAGAAAGAAACATCCACCAGAGGTACTTTTACCATCTTTTGCACTTCCTCCCTAGTCAGCATCTGAGTAGCCTGCAACTTCAATATTTGAACTGTTAGAGTAAAACAACCCACATCCTGTAGTGTTACTTACATATCGAATGATTTTCTTAATAGCATCCAAATGAGATTCCTTTGGATTTGCCTGAAACCTGGCACAGACACCAACACTGAAAGAAATATCAGGTCTACTTGCTGTTAGATAGAGCAAGCTGCCTATCATACTTCTGTACTTGGTTTGATCCACGCTTTTTCCATCATTATCAGCATGAAGTTTAGTAGTTGTACTCATAGGATTTAAGACATTCTTCTTAGAAGTGAGACCAAACTTTTTGACCAGGTTTTCTGCATACTTTGTCTGTGATAGAAACATACCATCTTCTTTTTGGCTTACTTGCAGACCAAGAAAATATGTTAGAACTCCAAGATTACTCATCTCAAACTCACTAGCCATAACAGAAGAAAACTCTTTAACTAGTGAGTCTGAGGTAGAGCCAAATACGATGTCATCAACATATACCTGAGCTACCACAAACTGACCATTTTGTAATTTCACAAATAAAGTTTTGTCAATTGTTCCTCTAGTATAACCTTTCTGAATTAAATAGGAAGAGAGACGTTCATACCATGCTCTTGGAGCCTGCTTTAGTCCATATAGTGCCTTTTTGAGTTTATAAACATGATCAGGATGATCACTGTCCACAAAACCATCAGATTGCTTGACAAACACTTCTCTGTCTATCATTCCATTCAAAAAGGCAGTTTTGACATCCATTTGATATAGCTTAAATCTCAGATGACAAGCAATGGCCATCAAAATTCTCACAGACTCAAGTCTTGCAACAGGAGCAAAAGTTTCATCATAATCTAGTCCTTCAATTTGAGCATACCCTTGAACAACAAGTCTGACCTTGTTTCTGGTAATGGTGCCTTTCTCATCACTTTTGTTCCTGAAAACCCATTTGGTACCAATAATATTCACATCAGCAGGTCTAGGTACGAGTTCCCAAACTTGGTTTTTCTCGAATTGATTAAGTTCTTCCTGCATTGCAACAATCCAATTGCTGTCAGTTAAGGCTTCTTTCACATTTTTTGGTTCCATAAGAGAAACAAAACCATAACAAGTTAATAAATTAGTTTCATGAAGAAATTCCTCAGCAAAACAACATAAGGCTTGATCAGAATCAATTTCATCATTTGTCTTTCCAACAAGTTTCCTTCGAGTAGTGATTCCTTCTCCCAGTGAACCAATAATGTCATCTTTTGAATGATCTTTTCGAACTTGTTTGAAACCAGTTCTCACTTGATGAGTTGGTTGGAGATCTTGATCATCAGTTGTGCATGGAGGTTCAGACACTTGATCAGTAGGCTTTGAACCATAAGCTGTTTGATGCTCCATAGTATCCTCAATATCACCTATTAACCTGGAAAGAATTTGGTTTTCTTCCTTTCCAGAGCTCATAAGGTGTTTCAACCTTACCTGACCTGAGAAGCACCCTATTTGAAGTGTAGCAAGCTGTGTTGATTGCCTCAGCCCAGAAACTTTCACCAACTTTGGATGTATTAAGCATGACACGTCCCATTCCTATAAGTGTTCTATTTTTTCTTTCAGCAACTCCATTTTGTTGTGGAGTCCTAGGAGCTGACATGCTTGCATGCTGTGCTGGTCCCATGAGATCCATGTGTAACAGTTCAAGGCAATTTGAAGTAGTATTAGAATTTACTATCTTGTGTGGCACCTTGGTTTGCTTACCAGACTTGCAATCTCCACAGATTACATCAGTTCTCCCTTGTAGCTGAGGAAGTCCTCTAATGCAGTGTTTATTTGATAACTTGAGTAAGTCTTGGTAGTTTACATGACCTAGTCGCCTGTGCCACAGCTCAAAAGTCTCATCAGAAGACATTGTCCTCAGACAATTGTTAGGAAAATAATTTTCATAATCACGAGAAACATGATAACAATTATCAGTCGATCTTTTACCTCCCATAACCAACCTGCCTTTTTTAAATTTACAATTTCATTAGACAAGTTATTAATTAAAACAGCTTGACTTGTTAAAGTGGATGAAATATGAGAGATTTCTCTTTCAACCAACTCTTGTCGATTGCTTAACCTTTTAAGTTCACAAGACTCTTCACTTGAAATAGACGTAAGTTTCTTAGAGCAAGTAGCATGAGTATCAGTAAAAGAAGTGGTGTTGCAAGGTTCAGTAATTAAGTTTAAATCAGAAACAGATGTGAAAGTATGCTTGAAAGTAGTTAAGGGAAGTGTTACCTTATTTTTGCCAGAAGAAGATTCTTCTTCAATTTTTGTTGTACCTTTGACAAATTTTGTTGAGGATGAACATTCTCCATTAAAACCAAGACCACTCTTGTCAAGAGGTGATTTTCCTACTCCAAGCATTCTTGACACGTTTAGAGAGCTAGACTGGTACTGTTTGAACTTTTCATGAGCACTAGAGAGTTTGTCCAACAGTTCATCCTTTTCACAGATAAGTGCGTCAATACACGTTTGTTGACATATCACAGTAGAATTTAGAGCTTCAATCTTACATAGAAGCTCCCTTTTCTCTATCCTCCATTCATCTTCAGTTGAACTTTCGTCAAATATATCAATTCTTTGGATTAAATCCTTCTTTTCAAGTTCCCAATTCTCCTTCTCCTTTTGATAAGACAGGATAGAGGCTTCAAGTTCCTCATTTTTCTTTGAGACAGTTTCGGCCATAGTACAGACTTGATCGAATTTTGTCTCAATTTCATCTTCCTCATTCTCGGATATGTAACTGTCTTGATCATTTTCTGAGTCAGAAACATCAAAGCTAAGAGAAGCAATAAGTGCAAAATTCTTTCCTCCTTTTCTTGTACTGTGTTGCTCATCATCACTATCAACATCACTCCAAGTGGCTTTCATTGCATGCTTACCACCATCATATTTCTTGTTGCCACAATCAGCTGCAAGATGTCCTATACCACCACAAGTAAAACATTTAGGTTTATAATTTGTACTTTTCTTTTGTGAAAAATTATCATCTTTTGAAAAATTTGTATTCTTCTTTTCAAATTTTTTCTTTAAACCATAAGAGCCATTTGAAGATCCTGCTCCAGAGTTTCTGTTTTTCAATAGTTTCTTGAGCTGACTTGTCAAGAGTGACAGTTCAAAAATATTTCCACCTGTATCAGAAGATTGGTTAGTGGCTGTTTTAGTAGAAAGAGCAATATCTTTGTTACCGGAAGAGGAGTGTTTTTCAGAGGTGTCAAAAGCTAATTGTTGTTCATGTGATTGTAAACCACCAATCAATTCATCAAGGGCGAGTTTGTTCAAGTCCTGTCCTTGCAGAACAGTTCTCTGCATTGCAAACTTTGGCGATAGTGATCTCACAATTCTCTTAACGATATCTTTTTCTTCAATTTTATGATCAAGACCCTGCATTAGAGAAGTAAGATTTGTCAATCTAGAATAAAAGCTAGAAATCGATTCATCATCATTCATTCTCAGAGATTCTAGTTTAGAAGTGAGCATGGCAAGTTTTTGTTCCTTCACAACTGCATTTCCTTCATGAATAGTGCATAACTTGTCCCATGCCTCTTTTGATGTGGAACAGTTCTGAACATGATCAAACTGTTCACTAGACAAGGCTGTAAAAATCGCATTTAAAGCTTTCTGATCAGCATTACACCATGCAATCTCACTTTCGGTCCAATCATCAGGAGGCTTGAGTTCTTTGAGAGAAGATGATCCTGATGTAGATTCAGCCTTTTGTGAAACACCAAGAGCTAGTTCACCAAATAATTCAGCAGCGGAAATACCTTTACCTTTATCATCAACCTTAGGAGGACTCCAGCCTATCTGCATTACTCTAATAGCTTTAAGATCAAGTGCAGATATATATGTTTTCATAGCTATTTTCCATTTTGAAAAATTTTCCCCTTTAAACATAGGAGGTTGATTGATACTGTTCCTTTCCATCCTTCAGATCTACTAGACAATCTAGAACCTGCTCTGATACCAATTGAAACTATTAGAACAATAACAGAATGGAAGAAACACAAGAAATTATGAATCAATGATCAAAACTTAGAGCAAAACCTCTTTGAGGAAAAAGCTCTAAGTTTAACTGAATATTATTACAATGAATCAAGTGTAATACAAACAGTATAAACAAATTTCCAAACTCTCACACAGTTTGGTTACTAAACTCTCACACAGTTTAGTCCTAACTATTCTCACTCAATAGCTAGATCAACATAGACTCTCACACAGTCTATGAATGCAGTTTAAACTTAACTGCACTGTCTAAAGCTCTCACACAGCTTTCTAGGAGGTTCTCACTTAACCTCAGACAATGTACTGTATTGAACTCTCACTCAGTTCATTTACAAGGTTCTCACACAACCTAATACAGTACTACACCACTCACACTGATGTAAATAGATTCTCACACAATCTAGATTCAAGTTCTCACACAACTTGATTTGAACAACACTGTTCTTGATCTGATGTGAAGGTCTCAGTCAACCAAATGCATGAATGCAGATGCAATGCTAACTGAACCTATGATACACAGAGAGATTTAGAATACCAATAAGTATATGCAATGTAATGCAAATATGAACAATACCTATTTCACTTTTTCCACAAAATCTCTAAATGTTACAGAATATGCAGAAGCATTTTATAGAGCAAGTTTTTCGAACAGCTGGATGATTACTGATCTCTAGGTAATCATCCACTGATTCAGGGATATAAGAATCCTCATTTAATGCATATTCCATACTTGCAATATTTTGAATTTAAACACTTAATCATTTTCCAAAAACATTCTAGTGTAAAGTCAACTAATAACTCAGATAGAATAAGGCAACAATTATGTTCATGTATTCCTTAACTATCTTATTCTATCATGAATGCAAATGATCCTTACCAAGTTGACTGAGACCTAATTAAAAGGCAATCTTCATCTGATGTAGCAGAATCAAGTTCTGATTGCCCGAAGATCTTGTTTCTTTGATGCAGCAGCTTTTCCTTGTGCAGCAAGGAATCCAGGGTTGACTTGGAAAAAGGCAATCCTAGTTGGACTAGGATGCACACATATACCTTCATAGGTTATTCAAGATATCACTAGAACATGTAAATTGCTTCTACAAATTACATTCATCATTCAGCAGAACATCGGGTGCACAAGAAACTGGACGCAAAACTTATAAAACCCATCTACTGCTACTAAACAGAATACCAGTGAACCAAAAGCATATCCAAATTCTATTAAAAGAGCAATAATAGCAAAAAATATGATGAACAAAAGAGAGAGAAAAAAAACGATAAAAGGAACATACTTTTGGGACATGAAGCTGATTTCCACCTCCCAAACTTACCCTGATATTTGATGAGCCACAGTTCTGGTAGGTGAGTGTATTACAGCCTGGAATATGTGTAAAGCAACAAATTATAGGAAGAAAAACTGAAAAAATAAATAACAATTACCAAGCATAATCAATTCTGAGAAAGTGTAAAATGTCATTTTATGACAGATGTACCTTACTTTGAAGATGTTCTTTGGACCCTAAGATAGTATTAATGGTTTGAGAAACACGGGCATGGCTCGACAAGCGCTGTAGAGATGCCATTGGTTTTTAACAACCAATTGGAGATGCAAACTTGCACCCTGTCAAATGTATAATCATCATCAGATACAACTTGAGAATCAAAGTACCACATTTTCATCTTATATTATTTGACTATATGAATTATAGGACATTCTAAAGTGATAATTTTCACATAATTAACCTAAGAAAAATAAAACAATCAAAATGAACTGTTGAATAAGTGAGTTAACAATCCCAGCAGCTCAAACGGTTGGCACCTACTGCTAGACACATAGTGATGAAGATGGTAAGAAAAGTAGGAGTATGCCATCGGACAGTTGCTTGAGCCATTGCCCATATATGTATGGACTGTTCCAACCCAATCAGTAAACCCTTCTTTGTTTTAGCAAGAATTAGTAGTACTGAAACCCTTATAGCAAAATCCTCTGTCACATTTATAAATTTAAGGAACAGAAAATCCGATTTCCCTGAGAGTTCTCAAAATAAAAAAAGGAAATTAATGCAATTAGCTAATATATGGATTTCATTGGAGTTTAAAGAAAATCCTAAGACAATCTTAGGTTAGAGAGTTGGGTTCCCATGTCTGTATAGTACGTTTTTAAATGGTTGCTGGAAGATGGCATACTTTAACTTTTCGAACCATCATATGAGATAAAAATAGGATATTGCATAGAAGATGTAGCAAACCATCACTGATAAAAAAGAACCTGTGATCAAATGTACTAACAACAATGCACCAAAACAACAAGAAAACAACGCAGCAAGTTCCTTCAACATAGAAACACTGCAAATATATGGCTAATAACTCTGCTTGTTATAAATACAATATACCTCCTTGACAAAAAATTGGAAAAATAAAAATACATTGCCAATATTGATCATGAAATGAACTCCTCAAGCCAATGGCCATCTACCTGGATTAAGCAGTGCAAGCCTTATTTCCGGGGGCTTGCTTAATTCTGCCCTTGACTCCCAACTCTATCCTTGATCCCAAATGCAAACGACCTCAAGAGCCTAAATGATATTCTCAATCCTATGTAAACCATCGACTACAAATCAGGATTACCCGTTTAAGTACAAGTTCTCTATTGGGTTCCCAACACTAACATAAGTACACAACAATTAGCTCTTCCCACTCATACAGTTTGACCCTCTTATGTACATTTCAGTATATGCCAACATTATTCATACTATGTCACGATTTTGGTCCAGTTCAACCGATCTGACCTTTCAAATGGATTCAAACTCATGTTTTTTTTTTATCACACATTGGATTGATACCCTTACAGTTTATATCGCCGCCATAAGATACATAGTTTCTATACTCAGTATTAACTACTTTACAATGTGAGACTATGATACTCTACAGATTCCATCTTCATATGGTTTTGCTATTAGCTTTAGACACATACCAGTCCAAACGATCATAATTAACCTCTGTTGCACGGACACGGCAAAAACAGCCGAATCCGCGCGTCCGACACGGCCGGACACGGCGACACGATACGACACGGGAAAATACGTGTCGGACACGCCATCTGGCGTATCGGCCAATGTTGACTTTTCAGACACTTTGACCGACACGTATCCTTAATTTCCGACACGCCACGTCAGGAAAAAAAAAAAAGTTGAAAAAAAACCCTAACTCACCTCTCTCACCTCTCCTTCTGCCGATCTTCTTCTCCCTCCCTCCTTCTGCCGATCTCTCCTTCTGCCGATCTTCACCTCTTCTTCTTCCTCTTCTTCTCCCTCCCTAGATCTCCCTCCCTAGATCTTCTTCCTCTTCTTCTCCCTCCCTAGATCTTCTTCCTCTTCTTCTCCCTCCGCTGCTCGGCCCTCCTCCTGCTGATCTTCTTCTTCCTCTTCTTCTCCCTCCCTAGATCTTCTTCCTCTTCTTCTTCCCCCGCTGCTCGGCCCTCCTCCTGCTCGGCCCTCCTCCGCTGCTCGGCCTCCCTCCCCTGCTCGGCCTTCCTGGTACGTCAGGAACTTAGAACTTAGTACCACAATTTTTAAAAGTTGTGCGGTTGTATTTGACTCTTTGATGTTATTTCTTATAAATTATGGATTGAATTTACAACTTTTAGTAATATTATCAATTTATTTTATGTATTAAAAATATATAAATTATAATTTATTTGCCGTGTCCCAGCCGTGTCGGAAAATTGATTTTTGAGATTTGCTGTGTCGCCGTGTCGCGCCGTGTCCGTGTCCGTGTCCGTGCAACATAGTAATTAACTAACCCATCATCAACAACTGATCTAAAATCTCAATCTTCAACCTATTCCGATCAGCCAAAACCCCGACAGAAGCAATTAAAGAAATGAGAAAAGAGAACCTAACAGCAAATCAAGAACACCCAAGACAGCAAAATCAGAAATTTCTAGTATAACAGAGAAGAGATAATTAGATAAATAAGAAAGTTTTAGTATAACAGAGAAATTTTTAGCAAAATAAGAACCAAACCTGAACTCAAGGACACTGACGAAGAGTGAAGAGGAAGTTGGAAATGGGCTGCCAGTAGTGTGGGACTTTTGAGAGTTTTGTTTGTTTGAATGAGCGAAGGACCCATAACGAATTCCAATAAAACCCCAGCATGTCTTCACGTTTTTTTCTTTTCTTTTGTTTTCTTTTCTATTTTGTTCTTTTTTATAAGATATTAGAATAAAAAACCATCTCACTTTGAAAATAAGAAAAAAAATCTCTTATTTTCCACTTTGTAAAGAAAGACACAAGTTTAATATCTTTATCATAAAATAAACAATTTTTATTTGATTAATTAATATAGGGCCAATTATAAAAAAGGACTATTAAAAGTCCATAATTAGAAAAAATGCCTAAATTTTAAAGACCTTATAAAAAAGGACACCAGTTAACAAATACTCAAAAAAACTGATATAATTACATATCATGCCACTGAAAAAACGGAACGGAAACGGGTAAACACTACCGTTGATTGGTTACGTGGTTACGGCCGATCAAACAATATTCACTCTCACACTCCACTACTAAGTCTACTATTCACTCTCTCTTTCTCTGAAAATCAAATACTGTTCACTCTCTAGGTTAAAACTTCTCTCCTCCTTTACTCTCTCTTTCTCTGAATCTCCGACGCGGAATCGAATCTCCACCGTCACCGACTCACGCTCCTTATCAACTCTCACCGGCTTTCTCCACCGTCACCGCTCACGTTGCTTCTCGATTGTCACCGACTAAAAATCACATCACCACCGTCACCGGCTAACCACCGCTTCTCCACCTCACTCACTGTACCGGATAGTTACAGGAAACCACCGCTTCTCCACCGCTTCTAAAATCTAAGATGATTAGACTGGGTTGAAGAGGAAGAAGGTAGAGGATGGATAATGATTTTAGATTTCGGGGATTGACTGACAAATTGGAAGATGATTTTAGCTTGATTACATATATACAGTGTTGACCAGTTTTTATACAACATTTTGTGAAAGAATAAATGGTTGGAACTATCAAACTAACTATTTCATTTTGAATTTTGCTTGAGCGCTAAATATTCTGACTGTTTATGTATGAGTGGAAGAATGAAACTGTGTTAGAACTATATCAATAACTATTCTAGTAACTATCAAACTGTTTTTAATTTATGTGAATGAAACTATCTTATATAAGTATTGAATAACTGTGTTAGTGACTGTGGAATTTGCTGATACATATATATGCAGAAAATGACACCAAAACAAACAAGTAGTCAAGAAAAACAGGTCACTAGCAGTGATGATGAAAGAGAATACGAGTTAAGATCAAAGAAAAGGAACGATCAAAATGTCCAGAAAACAACTGGAAAGCAAATTCAGCAAAAGGTAACTATCTATCTTTGTAACTGAAACTTTTATTTTTTATAGAAACTAAGAAATATGATAGTAACTATCATAGTAACTATGAAAAATAACTAGTAACTATCATAGTAACTATAAAAAAAATAACTAGTAACTATCACAGTATCTACTAACTATCATAGTAACTAGTAACTATGATAGTAACTAACCAAAGTAGATAGTAACTATCATAGTAACTATGAAATTATGGAAACTATTAATGTAACTATTAAGAAGTTGGTAAATGCAAAATGTTAATGTATAAATTATCTAATTAACTATGAATTGATTGGACTGCAGAAGAAAAAAGAAGAACAACCAGAAGGGGAAGACAAAAAGAAGAAACGGGAAAGGAAATCACCACAATCAGTATGTAAAAAAACTACTAACTGTATTTCTTATAAGTAACTACCTCAGTAACTATGTTATAACTGAATGAGTGTCTCAGTCTATGTGTTTATTAAATGTGCAGCTACGCGAAGGTAAAGTATCGTCACCTGCCAAAAGAAAAAGAAAAACAAATGGTGAAAGTGGCGGGAATGATAATGTTGCTGCTGATGTTAAAAAAGGAAAGCAAGTACGAAAATCAGTAAGTAACTGTCATAGTAACTGTTTTTCTTTTGAGTAACTATCTTACTAACTGTGTTATAATTGAAAAAACTGCCATAGTAACTTTGCTTATCAAATGCGCAGATAACGGAAGAAAGGGGAGCAAGAGATAAAAAAAGAAAATGGCAACAACAGGATGATGGTGATGAAACTGAATATGATCCATCTAGTAGTGGTAGTGGATCTGATTATCAAACGGATGAAGATGATGATAAAGGTGCAAAGAAGATCATACTGATAGAAAAACAAGAACATCAACTGCAAAATCCTGTAAGTAACTATCACAGTATATACTAACTATCATAGTAACTATCACAGTATCTACTAACTATCATAGTAACTATCACAGTATCTACTAACTATCAAAGTAACTATCACAGTAACTAGTAACTATCATAGTAACTATGAAAGTAACTAGTAACTATCAAGGTAACTATCATAGTAACTATGAAAGTAACTAGTAACTATCAAAGTAACTATCATAGTATCTATGAAAGTAACTGGTAACTATCATTGTAACTATTAAAGTAACTAGTAACTATCAACTGTCATACTAATTTTGTTTTAATTGTGTTAATTGTGTTTTCAAATGAGCAGAAGAAAAAGGGGCAGACCCTACAGTTCAGAAGCACCCTACCAAATTTCAATGAATATGGGGGCCAAATACCAGAGGCAGTACTATAGCTGATCGAGAGGACTCCTTTTGCCAAGCTGTTTCAAGCACTACACCAGAACCTTGTTTACGGTTCAAAGTCAAACAACCAATTGGGGATAGTGCTAGAAGCTTACGATCACGTAAGAGATGAGTTTCAGTTTGCTGGGAAGAAGTTCCAAATAAAATCATCAGATATTTCACAAATTCTAGGGCTGAACCGTCCAGGAGTGTACATTCAGAGAAAAGAGACGCCCATTTCTGATTTTGTGATCAGATTTTTCGGACAATCAAAGGAAGTCAATAAAAAGATGGTGAATACAGCCATAACAGCCGAATTAAATAAGAATCCTCAATCTGATGAGGAAAGAGGAAGCAGAGATGCAAATATAGCAAGGCTGATTATTGTCGACATTCTCATCAAGCTTCTCTTCCCAAATGCAAAGGGAAGCCTCCATATAGACATGGTCAGAGCTGTGGAGGATTTAGATGAGACATCTAACTATGCTTGGGCAAAAGAAGTCAAAATCTTCTTGAAAAGATGTCTCACAAAGTACAAGAAATCGAACCGTGCATCAAAGAATATAGGTGGATGTGTTCATGTCATTCTGGTAAGCAGTGCGCGAGTTTTATATTCCTTATTTTATGTTATATCATTTTGCTTTTTATAAACTAACATTCCTTCTGCAACCAGTATTGGCTGTGCATGAAGACAAACTTGGTGGAGCCAATTCCAGGGAGGGACAATGAACAACACCAGATCAGGAAATGGGACCTGGAAAAGTTGAAGAAAAAGATGTGGAAGTATCAACTCAAAGACTTGTCAGTAAGTATCATCTTAGTAACTATCTTAGTAACTATCATTTTTGAATAGCTATCTCTGTAACTGTGTTAGTAACTACCTTAGTAACTATCAATTTTGTAAACTATTTGTGTAGTTATCTTAGTAACTATCTTAGTAACTATCTCAGTAACTATAAATTTTGTAAACAACCTGTGTTAGTATGTTAGTAACTGTGTTAATTAGTAACTATTATCTTTGTAACTATGTCTGACTAACTATATTAGTAACTAGTAACTATCGTAGTAACTATCAAAGGTGACTATCTATCATCTTTGTAACTATGTCTGACTAACTATTTTAGTAACTATTTTGGTAACTATCATTTTGGTAACTATGTCAGTAACTGTGTGAGTAATTATTATTTTATTTTTTTCAGAAACATTTCGCAAAAGCAGAGAAGACCTGGAAGAGACAAGTGAGGATGAGGATGAACCTGAAGCAGCTGAGCAAACTGAAAAAGAACAAATGCAACCTGGAATCATCAACAAAGAAAATTCAGAACAGCTCAGGCAAAAGCAAATGCAGATTGAGCATTTGGAAAAAAAATTGCAAGAAAAGGAAAAAAATCTGGCACAGATGTCACAAGATTTGGAAGACGCCAGACTGGAAATTGTGGTGATGAAAGAGAGTGCAACGGCACAAGAGCTGGAAAATTTAAAATTAAAGGCTGAGTTGGAGAGGCAAAAGAAAATTGTGGCTGCACTGACTCAATTCTCCGACCCAATGGAGATGACACCACCACAATCTCAATCAAATGGCCTGGAAAAACTGGCGACTGAAGCCGAAAAAAAAGGGCAGGCAACTGAAGTGAAGGAAAGCAGTAAGAAAAATGCAAAAGAAGAAGAAGAAGAACACCTTGTAGCAGATCAGCTAGACGCTTTGAAAAAAGTTGAGGAAGAATTAGAAAGGAAGAAAAAAGAAGAGGCTGAAAAAAGAAGAGAGGAAGAAAAAAGCAAAGGTAATAAAAATTTGTTATTACCTATCAATTTTGAAAAATATCTGTGAAACAATGTTAGTAACTATGAATTTTGAATAACTATCTTAGTAGATATAATATTAGTAACTATCAATTTTGAAAACTATCTGTGTAACTATGTTAGTAACTATCTTAATAACTATATGATTTTGAAAACTATTCTGTGTAACTATGTTAGTAACTATCTTAGTAACTATCATCTTTGTACCTATTTTGTGCAACTACCTTAGTAACTATCATCTGAGAAAACTATCTGTGTAACTATGTTAGTAACTATCTTAGTAACTATCTGATTTTGAAAACTATTCTGTGTAACTATGTTAGTAACTATCTTAGTAACTATCATCTTTGTACCTATTTTGTGCAACTACCTTAGTAACTATCATCTGAGAAAACTATCTGTTTAACTATCTTAGTAATTATCAAAAGAACTGAGTAACTATCATCTGAGTATCTGTATTAGTAACTATAACTGTAACTATAACTATCATCTGATTTCCTATCTCGTAGGTGATGAGGATGAAACAAGAACATATCGTAGAAAAATCGCAAAGGAAGCAAGATGGTCACCAAAGACACCGGTGACGGAAATGCCGGAAATGCCTTCTTTCAACATTTTGCGCGCCGGGGATTGTATCTCCTTGGGGAGGTCACAGCACTCCAACTGCATCACCGCAACAACAAATTGATATTCCAGCAGAAAATCTCAGGACTCCATCAGTTCTCATTCCTCTTGCAACTGGATCACCCTCTCTGAATGACATGATAGCTGAACCTCACAAGTTCCAGATCATAGAGTCACCGGTTCCCATGCCTATTTTCAACCAAGCTGAGGCAAGAAAGAAGAGAAAAGTGCATTTCAAATCAAACAAAAGTGTGACGGAATTTAAGATTGACGAAATGCACTCTGGGTGTTCAGCAGAGTCGCTGGGAATATATTCGTATGTTGTGTGGGTAAAAACCAGAAAGAGAACTTCTAAAAAGGACAACATCTACTGGTGGGGTGATGTCAAGGCTGAACGGGAGAAAAAAAGAAAAAGGCAAGAAGAAAACAGAAGGAAGAGGGAAGAAGAGATGAGAAAGAAGAAGGAGGAGGAAAGTCTGAAAAAGGTGGTCCAACCAGAATAGATGCAATCTGAAAGTGCTATTCAGACGTCTGAAAATCTTATTCAGACGTCATTTGACGATCTGGCTGGGATCACAGAGGATGGTGAACCGATATACCTCATTGGTGATTCATAGGAACCTATCCAACCCAGCCAAAGGGAAGTTATGGACTGGGATGAACACACAGTTTACAAAGATCATATGGACGAAAACACGAAGCAAAGGTTTCGAGAATACTGGAACAAGGCGCCAAGCGGGTAATCTATCCTTCTATCTGTCTTACTAACTATTTCCGGGTATATGTCTGGACAACTTCTTTAGTAACTATGTTAGTAACTATCAACTGAGCATCTATCTTTTTAACTATCTGTAAGTAACTGTCTAAGTAACTATCATCTAAAAACCAATTCTTTGTAACTGTCTTTCTACTGGTGGGGTGATGTCAAGGCTGAGTAACTATCTGACAACCTATCATCTGTGTAACTACCATCTGTGTGACTATTTTAGTAACTATCTTAATAACTATTATCTGATTCACTTTCATCTGAATATCTGTATTAGTAACTACTAAATATGATAGTAACTATCAAAGTAACTAGGAAAAAATAACTAGTAACTATCAATGTATCTACTAACTATCATAGTAACTAGAAACTATGATAGTAACTATCATAGTAACTATCAAAGTAACTTGTAACTATCAACTTATTTAATTTCATGTGTGTAGAGTGTTCTTCTGGGAAGGCAAAGATGTGGGAACATAAATTGCTAAGTATGAAATAAATCAGGTGGTGATCGGAACTGAAGTTGCGAACAACATGATTGATGCCTATGCTGCTCTATTATATTCTGAAATGATAGACAAGGACGATCCAGATGAATATAAAGTAGAAATTATGCAGACTCACTCTTGGGTAAGATACTTTTTAACAGGACAATTATACTTTGTAAAAAATTATGAGATAACTAATCATAGGTTTTGTTTGTTTGAAAACAGATGTCCACAGAAGAGCTAGAAGCAAAAACAATGCACCAGTTCCTGTGTGAACCACTGTACGAGAAGCTGGGTAAAGCGGAAATGATTCTGATCCCATTTACTCATAAGAGGAATTTTCACCATACTCTACTCGTTTTTGACACAAAAGCATGCAGATTTGCACACTTAGACTCCATAAAATCCAGAAAACCAGGAACCGGGCAAAGTTATAATGATGCTAAAAAAATGGTATGTTAGTAACTATCTTAGTAATTATCGTCTGTGGAAATCTTATTGAGTAACTATTTATTTAGTAAATATCAAACTATTTATTGAGTAAATATCATCTTTGTAACTATCTTAGTAACTGTCATTCTAGTAACTATCTGTTTTAGTAACTATCAACTGTTTCAGTAACTATCTTTGTAATTACCTTTGTAACTATAATCTACGTATCTATCTTACTAACAATCTTAGTAACTATCATTCTAGTAACTATCTGTTTTAGTGACTAACTGTTTTAGTAACTATCAACTATTTTCGTAACTATCATAGTAACTACCTTTGTAATTATAATCTGAGTATCTACCTTACTAACTATCTGTGTGTTGACAATAGCCACAGAGGGGCAACAGCAGGCCCACAGACCCGCAGCTAGTGTACCAGGGGCCGGCCCGAGGCCCGGGACCGGATCACCAGCACCCGGCCTCGGGGTCCAGCAGTCTATCCTGCTACCAGGGGCCCGGGGACCGGGGGCGCCTGCCAGCCAAAGAGGTCACCAAAGCTGCCCTTTGGTATGCAAACAGAAGGAAACCAGTCCCACATCGAAGAGTAAGGCCAGACCTCACTCCTGGCCACCTATATAAGGGCCTCAACTACCCTCATTAATAGGTAACTGATCATTCCTACCACTTATATACGTGCTTAAGTTATATCTATTCCAACTATACTAACTTAGGCATCGGAGAGGAGAAGAGCGGCCCGCCCGGTATTCCCCTTAGTAAGCAGGTTTGCAGGAGATCATATGAAGATTCATCTGTCTCTATCAGGCCCCAGGGTTTGTGCAGAAACAATTGGCGCCGTCTGTGTGAAGTTTGGACAAGAAACCACGTAAGCACTATCGATGGCAGAGAATTCGGAAGTAAGACAGGAAATGAATACCACCAAGGAGCAGCGTGTTGCACCAGTGCAAATGCTTGTCTCCACCCCGGTCGTTATGCGGGAGCAGCGCATCGACTAGGAAGGCGGGAACTGTGGGAGGCCGACCGGCACGCCGGGGCCACACCACGACAGCTCGCGCAGGAAAGGCCCGGCGGAGGACGACAGGCCTGTGCACCAGGGCTTTTCTCTGACGTTCTCGGATGATCCGAGTGACCGAGAGGAGAGCCCGCGCTGTAACAGTGACCGGGACACCACGTACAGCCCCGACCAGAGCAGTATGGCGGGGGAGATACGGGCAATGGCCGTAGAGGTCAGTCGCCTGCGTGAGGAGGGTGACCGGGATAGAGCCAAGTCTAACGCCCGGTATGAAGAAATGGAGGCGGTGAACGCTGCCCTAGTATCCGCCCTGGAGAGAGGACAACAGCGCAACGACGCTATGGTCAGGGCACAGGCACCCCCGCTAATTCGATCTCAGCAGTTTGAAGCGGGGCAGTCATCGGGCGGTAGGCCCAGTGATCCCGGGCGAACAGATTCGCCGGCAGGCACGGCCCCACCAAAGAGCACGCCGACGCCTCGCCAGCCCCACACTTCGTTCGAGGATGAAGCCGTGACCCCGACTGCACGGGCATTGCAGATGCTCGCCGACACTGTGTCGGATTTGAAGGCCCAAATGGAGGCCAACAAGAGAAGAGCGGCACTGCCGATGGAAGGCGCACGGTTCAACGAGCGCATGGGCCCTTTCTCGCACCGGGTTATGGAGTCGGGGAGGTCTGGTAACCAGAAGTCTCTCAAGCTCACCTACTCGGGGTCCGGCTGCCCGTACCAGCACCTGGATAGTTTCCGGTCCCAGACGTGCGCCAAGGGCTACTCCGATGCAATATGCTGCAATATTTTCCAGGAAACTCTGTTTGGAGAGGCGCTCAGCTGGTTCTATGAGCTTCCGGCAAATTCAATCGAGGCCTTCGAACAGTTGGCCGACCGGTTTGTAGGCCGCTTCATCCTCCGGGTCGAGGAAGCCCGGACATCGACCATCCTTTTTAACGGCATGCAAGCGCCCGGCGAGGAATTGAGGACTTTCGTCAACCGTTTGTAAACGGCGACGGCCGGGGTTCGGAACCTTGACAAAGGTATCGCCGAGATGGCGTTCAAGCAAGGGCTCCGCCCGGGAAAATTTTCCTATGCCTTACGGGTGGAACTCCCGCAGGGGTATGACGAGTTAATGGCAATGGCCATCCGGCACGCCCAGGCTGATCACGAGACGTACGGGCATCACATGCTGAAGAGGAAGCGGGAAGAGCAGCAGGAAGACCACCCCCGGGAGGAGCACCCCCCACCCAGCCAAGAAGACAAGACCAGCCAGCGGACCGAGAACCGAGCCGCCCGACCGAGCCGGCCCAACAGAAATTGGGGGCAACGGCAGCAGAGGCCCTATCATGATAGACCCCAGAATGAGCACAAGCCGGCGCAGTTCCGGCAAGAACGCCCCCAGGCAATCATGCCAGCACAACCGGCCGGTCAAGAGGTCTTCACCGCTCTCACCTCTTCATACGAGGACATTTTGCTCGAGAACGGGAGCATGATTCCCCCACCGCCCAGGAGAAAGTACCCGAAGGGGAAGCTTACCACGGCGCAAACGGGCAAGTACTGCTCCTATCATGATGAGGCTACTCATCGAACGAGCCAGTGCTGTGCTCTCAAGACAGCGGTGGAGGGTTTGATTAGTAACGGCCAGCTCCAATGGTATATAGGGGAAATGAGAGCAGATCCCAACCGGGAGCAAGACCGGGGCTGGTAGACTCGCCAAGCCTCCAAGCGGTTAGTTTGGCATATCACCGGTTCAACCGCTGTAACATCACAAGATATATATGCAAACTACTTTCAAGAAAAATTCCACCGGTTTCACCAATTCAAGTATATTCATAGTCAAGGGATAACATAAGCAGAAGCCATTCCGGCAAGTTTACAAAAAAGAGCAAGGGCAAAATCCTAAGGAGCTACGCCTCCCCCCTCAGCGGGCAATCCGCCAGCCTCTCCGGATGAAGCAGCCGCGCCTTCAGCAATCTGAGGTCCACCCTCCCCTTCCGGTTGCTCTTCCGCCGACTGCTCATGGATATCCGACTGCTCATGGATATCCTCATCAGCGGCCTTCGGCATCTGGGAAGTATCCAGGTACCCCTTCTGCTCCCATTCTGTGTACGCGTCTGCGATGCCCGACTCCCTGGCCTTCTCCAGGAACTGAAGGAATTGATCGCTCTCATGGTATTTGAGAACAACCCGCTCGTAGAGTTCCGGGTCCTCTTCCCCGGCTGCAGCGGCAGAGGCGGCGCGCACAGCGGCAGCTCCCACCTGGCGCTCGTCCACCTTGGCCTCTAGTTCGGCCCTCTCCTCCTCAGCCAGCTCCTTCTCCCTCTCTAGGCTCCGGACCTGCTCCTCCAACTTGGCCACCTGCTTCTTGGCCCTCTCCTCCAATCTGGCCTTCTCCCGCTCTAGCCGGGACTTCTCTGCTTCCAGCCGCTCTCGGGCTTCTGTCAGCTCGGCCACCTGCCTCTTCAGCTCCTCGCTCGGATCGGGCTGGTACAGATTGTACAGCAACTGGATAACAACAGAGAGCCAATTAAGCAAGCAACAAAGGAAATGAGTTACGAGCGGTGCAATGGCACCAGGCAATTCTTACATGCAGGACCGACTCCTTGAACTTTTGGCGCTTCCCGCCCGCCAAGGCTCCGGTGACCTCGGATCTGTCTAGACCAAGGCCGGCCAAGTCTGCCGCTAGCTGCCGGGCGAGTGCACTCTCCGGGCTTCCCCTCTGTGCCTCCGCAGGCACGGGGCTACTCTGCCGGGCAGCGGCAACCTTTACCCCAGCGGAACTCGGGGCACCGCTGGTTACCTTGAGCCGTTTGGCCAGATTCTCACCGGACGACCCGCTGGTCAGCGTCACCAGCGTGGAGGGAGGAACGTCCATGATCCTCCGCCTCTTCTCACCCTGGCCGTCCGGCGAAGAAGATTGTGCTCCTAATCGGGTGACCCGGGTGACGAGCGGGACTGATCCCGGCCGGTACGGAATCCGGCTCACTCCACCGGGAATCTTTAGTGGCCCCCCGGTAGTCTTGCCCTTACCGGGTCCCGCCTTGGGCGCAGCAGGGTGACTCTTCACACGCCTCAGGACATAGCCGTCGTCCTCAACATCCATGGCCCTCGGTTCGGGATGAACCGTAAGCCGACCGGACTCCTCGTCCACCGAGGTCCGCGAAACGGCCTCGCCTTTCTCCTTCAGCCTCGCGAGAAGGTCTTCACCGTCCATGGATAGGGTTGTTTCGGGTTTGATGACCGCCCAGGAAGATGCACCTGCAGGACGAGCAAAAGTTAGTATTTAAAAGTTAGCAAAAGTATCACCACTAGCACTCGCTACGTACCGGGATCTCGCCCGAGACAGCAGTACTCCAACACTTCTCTCCAGATGAAGTTGTAAGAGCTCCGTTCGAGATCATCCCAACATCCGAGTATGGTCGTGATCCTCTCCTGCTCCAACTCGGACAGTTCGAACGATTGATCCCCAGGGGGGCTGGAAGGTACCAGGAACCCGGTACATCTTACTCCTCTTCTGCCACTTACCGCCCGCCATCACAACCTTCTTCCTCCAGTTGTTATCCACTCAAGAAGGCATATTGGTGATGATAGGTTGAATGCACCGGGCGCTGAAGAACAGACAACCCCGGGACCCTCGCTTCTTCGAGTAGGACAACCTGTACAGTGCCCGGAATTCGTTTACCGTTGGCATACTCATCCCGGAAAGCTCGTACAGGCAGCCGAGGCTCAGCAGTCGCCTCCACTGGAGCCCTGGAAGCTGCGCGGGAGATACTTGCAGTGCACTAAGCATGTACTGCACGAAATCTGGCAGTTGGAGTGAGAAGATGCACGGCAACCCAACCTGCCTCCGGGTTACAAGCTGACTCCCCGGGATTCAATGGCCGTAGCGCCACCTCATCCGGGATACTCCACGTCTCCCGAAATGCAGCAATCTCTCCGGAGTTCATGCTACCCTCCGGCTCATCACACACCACGGCACATTTCCCTCTCCCGATGGTGTAGCTCACGGGCGGAGCACCAGCAAGGCGCACCCCGTGCAGTATTTCCTCAGATCCTGAGGATCCGAAAGACGAAGCCCCGCTCCGGGAGCGGTCAGCGGCTTCAGACACCGGGGATTCAGAACCAAGCCAGTCCTCCAGTCTCTCCTCATCGTCCACGACGGGACGCCTGACGGCCGATTCGGAAGCCCCATCAGAACTTGCAGAAGACATTTTTAACCTAATGGGAAGAAAAACAAAACCCTAGCGTTGGTCAGCAACATGCTAGAACAGCGCCCTCTGCGGCCCCTCCCCAAGTTTACCGCAGACGCTCCGCTTAAAACAACTCAGTCGGCGACAGAGATCCCCTCCCCCCGCCGCAAAAACACCGAAAAGAAAAGCAAGAACAACACCAGACAAAGAAAGCAAGAACTTACCGATTAGTATGCTCAACCGAGGAAAGTCCGCCCTGCGAAAGCAGCGAGCAATGGTAGGAAAAGAGTAAAAGAGCACTTGAGGCAACGGATGTCGCGGGGCACCTCCACAGAGCTTTCGCCGGATTTCTCTCTCTCTTATTCTCACTGAGCAAGGAGCAAAACAGAACTTAAGAAGGCGGAGGAGGCCTTTTTATAGAGAGGTCCGGTGCCCTAGGCGCTTGTTATCCCCCCAAAACACGCAATCAAAGCAACTCAAACGCCCGCGAATCCAGACCCTCCATCTCAGACCGCTCCCTACCAGCACGTGTCCCAGCATCAGTAAACTTCCCACGCCATCATAACTGATGAGACTGATGGACTTCCTCCTTAAATGCATGTCAGCCACTTGTCCCGCCTGCTGGCGACAGGTAAGGAGCTGGAACCGAGGTGTCAGCCCCCCCCCACTTCCCCAGGCTCCACGGCTGCATGACATTTTCACTGCAAGTCACCGGTTATGATCTTTCAACCGGCTTGAAGACCTCTCACCGGTCATGATTTTTCAACCGCCTCGAGAGCATTGTTTCGGGTATGAGCCATCCATCCAGTACCATGGCAGTTCACGGTTAGGTATCATTCAACCGGCTGCATGACATCTTCACTGCAAGTCACCGGTTATGATCTTTCAACCGGCTTGAAGACCTCTCACCGGTCATGATTTTTCAACCGCCTCGAGAGCATTGTTCCAGGTATGAGCCATTCATCCGGTACCATGGCAGTTCACGGTTAGGTATCATTCAACCGGCTGCATGGCATCTTCACTGCAAGTCACCGGTTATGATCTTTCAACCGGCTTGAAGACCTCTCACCGGTTATGGTTTTTCAACCGCCTCGAGAGCATTGTTCCGGGTATGAGCCATCCATCCGGTACCATGGCAGTTCACGGTTAGGTATCATTTAACCGGCTGCATGGCATCTTCACTGCAAGTCACTGGTTATGATCTTTCAACCGGTTTGAAGACCTCTCACTAGGATATGGTTTTTCAACCGCCTCGAGAGCACTGTTCCGGGTATGAGCCATCCATCCGGTACCATGGCAGTTCACGGTTAGGTATCTTTCAACCGGCTGCATGGCATCTCACCGGTTAGGTAACATTCAACCGACTCGAGACCATCTCACCGGTTTTGATCATCCAACCGGCTCGAGAGCATTTTTCCAGGTACGAGATCCACCCGGCCCCATGGCATCTCACTGGGGGACTCGTCTCGATATGGCAGAACGCCCGGTCGAGATCCACCCGGCTCCATGGCATGACCCCGGTTATGAGAACATTCGACCGGCATGGGCTTTATACACCCGGGTGAGTTTACATCTAACACATGTACTCTTGTCCAGCAGGATAAAAACCCTGCATCGCACTGAACTGCGATCAATGTGGGGCTCCACGGCGAGACTTGTCACCTCAACGCCACCCCATTACCTCAACGCTTACTCCAACACAAGCTGAGAAGAACTAGCAAGTGTTGACCGGTGCCTCAGCAGACCGCAACACCGGGGCCACCTCCCCGCAGTCTAGCAATATGGACTCGTCTCGATATGGTAGAACGCCCGGTCGAGGTCCCATACTCTCCGACTCGTCTCGATATGGCAGAACGCCCAGACGAGTTCTAGGGCACAAGTTCACTTGGGGGACTCGTCTAGATATGGCAGAACGCCCGGTCGAGGTCCCATACTCTCCGACTCGTCTCGATATGGCAGAACGCCCGGACGAGGTCTAGTGCACAAGTTCACTTGGGGGACTCGTCTCGATATGGCAGAACGCCCGGTCGAGATCCCATGCTCTCCGGCTCGCTCTGATATGGCAGAACCCGGGGTCCAGGTTCCATACACAAATCTACTGCATGGCGGATTTCATTGCCCCATAATCATTCCATGCACACATCTATTGCATGGCGGATTTCAACGCCCCACTATCATCTCATGCACTCTCTGGGTTTCACCCCGCTCCATGCTCATAGCACTACAACACTTGAGCACAGTACTACTTATATTGCAAACATACTCATAAACTGTTGCACATCATCGGTAAACAGGTACTCACCCCGGTCACGCCCAATCTTCAACGCGGACTTGGGGGACTGGGCACCGTTGGGTTGGTAACCCTGCGGGTCTGCGGGACAAGGGCAAGACAGTTTAAGTCCCCACTCAAGATTGCACTTGACCAGGAACTTGGGGGACTTGTTGACAGTAGCCACAGAGGGGCTACAGCAGGCCCACAGACCCGCAGCTAGTGTACCAGAGGCCAGCCCGAGGCCCGGGACCGGATCACTAGCACCTGGTCTCGGGGTCCAGCAGTCTATCCTGCTACCAGGGGCCCGGGGACCGGGGGCGCCTGCCTGCCAAAGAGGTCACCAAAGCTGCCCTTTGGTATGCAAACAGAAGGGAACCAGTCCCACATCGAAGGGTGAGGCCAGACTTCAGTCCCGGCCACCTATATAAGGGCCTCAACTACCCTCATTAATAGGTAACTGATCTCTCCTACCGCTTATATACGTGCTTAAGTTATATCTATTCCAACTATACTAACTTAGGCATCGGAGAGGAGAAGACCGGCCCGCCCGGTATTCCCCTTAGTAAGCAGGTTTGCAGGAGATCATACGAAGATTCATCTGTCTCTATCAGGCCCCAGGGTTTGTGCAGAAACACTGTGTAACTATCATTTTAGAAACTATCAACTATTTCAGTAACTATATTGGTAAATATGGTCTTCGTAACTATACGTGTAACTATGTTAGTAACTATCTAACTAACTGTGTCTGTAACTATCTGAGTAACTATCTTATATGAACTATCTGACTAACTATGTTATTAACAGGTCACAATGATTGATATATGGATGAGAGCTGTCCTTGATCAAGCAGATGATATGCTGGAGCAAGGATGCCGGTACAAAATAGACACCAGCAAAAGCTCCAGCACAGAATTGAAGATGGTAGAAGAGGCTCTTAATGAAGCTGAAATTCAAACTATAAGGTGGATTAAGGACAACTACAAGTCCAACATGACTCTAAGTCCGTTCAAGGGAAAATTGCCTCAACAACTATTTGATTCGTAAATTTCTAAACCCAGCATATGTTAATAACTATCAACTTGTAACTGTCTGTAGAACTATGTTTAGTATATATTTGAGTAATATCATCTTTGTAAATTCTCTGTGTTTTTATAGTAGTAACTATCTCAGTAACTATCATATCTGTAACTGTCATCTTTATAACTGTCTGACTTTAAGTAATCTTTTTATTTTGACAAAACAGCGTCGACTGTGGAATATATGTGATGTACTTCATGAGCCTCATTTTTTCACAAGGTGATTTCACAAAGAAGTTTGGGAAGAAAGAGGCTGACAAGTTCAGGGCTCACATTCTAAAGAAGTTTGCGGACAATCGGCATAGTTGGAGGCCCTCTTAGATGGATTAAACAGATTTTTCATGCTTTGTTTTGAACAGTTAAACAAATTATTGACGATAATTTGTTTAGGGAACAAATTTTGTATCTATTCAGGCTGACAAGTTGAGGGAACAAATTACTATTCAGGGAACAAATTTTGTATCTATTCAGGCTGACAAGTTTAGGGATCATTTTCAGTAACTATCAGACTAACTATCACTTTTTTCATATACTATCAAACTAACTATCATCTTAGTTTATATTAATTTCATATACATTATTTGCAATCTGATTATGTTTCTGTTTAGTTTGTAAACCCCTGTTTTTCTGTCTAGTTTGAAAGGTGATCAACTAGACAAATGATTCTATGCATAGTACAGATCTGTTCAGAAGTTATTTAATTACAAACTATCTTTCTAGCTATCATTATAACTTTCAAACTAACTATCATACAGTAACTATCAAACTAACTATCATTTTCGTTCCTAACTGTACAAGTAACTATCAAATTAACTATCAAATGCAGGAAACTAACTATCAAATTAACTGTACAAGTAACTATCAAATTAACTCTCAAGCTAACTATCATTTTAGTAACTATCTTACTAACTATCATCTTTCTAATTATCTTTCTAATTATCTAACTGTCATATTAATAACTATCTTACTAACTATCATTTAAGTTACTAACTATCAAAGTAACTATTATCTTACTAGCAATCATCTAAGTACCAATCAGACTCTGTGTTAATAACTATATAAGTAACTATGAAAAACACAATTGCTGCACAGAAGAGCAACTTATCCAAGTATGAAAAATACAGGATAGAATGCAGTGTGCCGCTGCACCGCGCAACGGCAGCGTTCCGCTGCCGAACTCAACATGAATATAATAATAAAAGAAACCTTTCAATTATTGTAAAACAAGTAAACAATCAATGTACATTTCAATATAACCATCATAAAAAAAAATAGAACTGCATGAATAGCTGTCTAGGGAACTATATAATTTCTCTACAGCTTGTTCTGTTGTGACCAACATATTTGTTACACCTGCTGCACTTGACTGTCCTTTTCACTTCATTTTTACTTCTGTACCTCTGTAATTTTGGCCTTCCAGGTGGTCTCTTTGTTAATGGTGGTTGCACCAACAATGCAGGCTGAGCTAGATCCACCGGCTTTGAAATAGTAGGAACCGGGTTGATTGCGAAAGAATAAGTTTCACGATATTTATCCACCTAAAAAAAAATTAAGAAGGAAAAATAAAGGATATAATGTCAGGTTCATGTAACTGTACCAGTAACTTCACTAGTATCTGTCAGTGTAACTATTTTATTTGAAGTAACTATCTTACTAACTACCTCGGTAACTGTTTAAATAATGTTAAATTTAGGAAAAGTGGTGCACCTTGAAAATTGGATTGACATATGAGTACACATTAGAACCGTGTTTCTGAATTACGACAAGGGCATGTGAGCAAGGAAATCCGTGAACTTGCCATTCTCCACATGAACAGTATAATGCTTCCAAGTTTACCATCATAGAATACTTTTGGCACTGAACTTCATAAACATATGTATCAGATCTACTCACTAACCAGTGTCTACCTAACTTCAAGTTGTCAACCAGCTTCTTTTCCAACTTTGGACACAGCTCAGTAACCCATCCAACAGATTCTTCCTTCCGAGAAGCAATTAAAGCCATAGACTTAAGACGAATGCCTTCGTTAAATTCAATAATGGGAAGGCTCTTCAACTCTTTCACCCAATTGTTGAAACACTCAGCCAAATTATTTGTCATTTCACCAAACCTTTCACCAAACCTTTCACCATTAAAAAAAACTAGAAGCCCATGTTTCCAGAGGGAGATCCTTCAAAAACTGATCAACAACCTCACCACCTTCATGCTTCAACTTCTCAAAATTAATCTCAAAATATTCACGAGTGCGAGAATAAGCACACTTCATAAACAACAATGGAATTCTTTTGCTCAGATAAGAACCACATGCAAACTTGTTGTTCAGATTAGCCTGAAGATGCCTATAACAAAATCCATGAGGACTATTGGGAAAGATTGCACGAACTGCATTTAGAAGACCAATATTAGGATCAGATATGAAAGTAATTTGCCTTGTAGAATATCTCGACAACTCTTCAAACAACATCTTAAGAAAGAAGGTCCAGTTGCTCTCATTTTCAGAATCAACAATAGCATAAGCAACTGGATATAATCCTAAACAAAAGAAAGAAAAAAAATAATGTCAGATTCATATAAATAACTATCAAAGTAAAAGTAACTGCACTAGTATCTATCAAAGTAACTATTTATGCTGAAAGTTCCTGTAACTATAAAAGAATTTCCAGTAGTATGTATCAAAGTAAATGTATAATCTGAAAAATTCATTTAACTATACCAGTAACTACCATACTATCTATCAAAAGTAACTATTTGGTCTTGAGCTTTCTGTAACTGTATAAGAAACTACCATAGTATCTATCAAAATAACTGTTGGTCTGAAAGTAATGTAAATGAAAACCAACAGCAATGAAGAAAAGAAAGAACAAAACAATGAAGAAAGTGATGTACCAAAATTCGCATCCTTTGTCGAAGCAGCAAGAAGCATGCCTTTGTATTTATTTGTGATGAATGTAGCATCAATACAGAGAATTGGTCTGCAAGACTGAAAACCATTCAACCAAGCAGAATACGTAACAAACATACGCAGGAACCTTTGTGTTTAAGATTCGTACTCTACAGCTAGCCTAGAATATGGGTTGCATTCATATGTGCGCTGGCAAAACCATGATAAATTCTGGTAAGACTCAGAATCAACTCCAACCACAGCATCCCTTGCAAGTTCTTTGCCATACCAAGCAGTATGATAGGGGACATCTAAGCCGTAGTTTAGCTTTATGTCATGCAGTATATCAATAGTTTTCTTACTGGGATTCTCACGAACCTTGTCAAGCATCACCTCCCTAATAATCTTACTGCACATCATCTTACTATTTTGAAGCTGGATGACACAACGACATCTATGTTCGTTCACCAATTCATTGATCACAAAGAAACCATTATACCTGAATAAAAAGGTGCAAAACTCAATCAACATATATACTTTTTCATAGTAACTATCCAAGTAACTAATAACTATCCAGTTAACAATTCCTGTAACGTTAACAATGAGAAATATAGAAGTAACTATCTAAGTAACTACTAACTACTGAAGAAAAAAATAGGTAACTATCAAAGTAACTATCAAAATAAAAGTTTGTCTGAGTTCAAAACTAAGAAATATATAAATAACTATCTAAGTAACTATACAAGTAACTATCATGCTTAAAAAGTGAAGCACACAATGCAGCGTGCCGCTGCATCGCAAATATGGCAGCACAACACTGCCGATATCAACTATACAAAATTAAATTTAACAAATACAAAAATGCGTGCAACGGCTAGTGAAAATGTACCTGCATAAAGATGCCTTCACACACACCAATTACAACCTTCAGAATGTTTTTTCTTGCAGAAAGCAACAACGCGTTCAGGCTTATTTCTATCAAACAAATACTCAAAATCAATCTCCAAAGCATATATCCGCAACTTCAGCCTAAACTCTTTTACCCCACCCTCAAACGTCTGACCCTTAGAGTGAATAAGATCTTTCCATCTTTTAGAAAGATACATTTTTGGGTCCTCACGCCTATAACATCCCAAAAATTCATTCTCTTCCACCAAAACACTACTCTCCTCACTAATAGTATTACTAACTGCACTTTCGGAAACAGAAGCAATGAGATCCACACAATGAACATCCACATCAACAAAATCAGATTGATATCGTCCCAAAACTCTAAACATCATGCGCATATCAACCTCATTTTCCAGAAAGTAAACAGTAGGATCTGGATAAACATTGTACTTAAGTTTGAAAACCAATCTTTCCAAGTCGGGAAAACGATCGCGTATCTTATGACAAAAATCAACAAAACTACAATTATGAATAAACAAAAGTGCTGCTCCTTCACCAGAATACACGAGCTTAACAGTATAAAAATTGTCCATTGCACCTATAGGAAAAATCATAACAACAAAAATAATTATAATACTATCAGAGGGCATCATAATTATATCTGTTACTATCTGTTTCTGCACAAACCCTGGGGCCTGGTAGAGACAGGTAAATCTTCGTGCTATCTCCTGCAAACCTGCTTACTAAGGGGAATACCGGGCGGGCCGATCTTCTCCTCTCTGATGCCTAAGTTAGTATAGTTGGAATAGATATAACTTAAGCACGTATATAAGCGGTAGGAAGGATCAGCTACCTATTAATGAGGGTAGTTGGGGCCCTTATATAGGTGGTCAGGAGTGAGGTCTGACCTTACCCTTCGATGTGGGACTGGTTCCCTTCTGTTTGCACACCAAAGGGCAGCTTTGGTGACCTCTTAGGCAGGCAGGAGCCCCCGGACCCCGGACCCCGGGCCCCTGGTAGCAGGATAGACTGCTGGACCCCGAGGCCGGGTGCTGGTGATCCGGTCCCGGGCCCTGGGCCGGTCTCTGGTGCACTAGCTGCGGGTCTGCGGGCCTGCTGTAGCCCCTCTGTGGCTACTGCCAACAAGTCCCCCAAGTTCCCGGTCAAGTGCAATCTTGAATGGGGACTTAAAACTGTCTTGCCCTTGTCCCGCAGACCCGCAGGGTTACCAACCCAACGGTGCCCAGTCCCCCAAGTCCGCGTTGAAGATTGAGCGTGACCGGGGTGAGTACCTGTTACCGATGATATGCAATAGTTTGTATGTTTGCAATATAAGTAGTACTGTGCTCAAGTGTTGTAGTGCTATGAGCATGGAGATGATAGTGGGGCGTTGAAATCCGCCATGCAATAGATGTGTGCATGGAATGATAATGGGGCGTTGAAATCCGCCATGCAATAGATGTGTGCATGGAATGATAATGGGGCGTTGAAATCCGCCATGCAATAGATTTGTGCATGGAACCTGGACCCCGCGTTCTGCCATATTAGAGCGAGCCGGAGAGCACGGGATCTCGACCGGGCGTTCTGCCATATCGAGACGAGTCCCCCAAGTGAACTTGTGCACTAGGCCTCGACCGGGCGTTCTGCCAAATCTGTACGAGTTGGAGTATGAGACCTCAACCGGGCGTTCTGCCATATCGAGACGAGTCCATATTGCTAGGCTGCGACCTCGACCGGGCGTTCTGCCAAATCGGTATGAGGCGGAGTATGGGACCTCGACCGGGCGTTCTGCCATATCGAGACGAGTCCATATTGCTAGGCTGCGACCTCGATCGGGCGTTCTGCCAAATCGGTACGAGTCGGAGTATGGGACCTCGACCGGGCGTTCTGCCAAATCGAGACGAGTCCATATTGCTAGGCTGCGACCTCGACCGGGCGTTCTGCCAAATCGGTACGAGTCGGAGTATGGGACATCGACCGGGCGTTCTGCCATATCGAGACGAGTCCATATTGCTAGGCTGCGGGGAGGTGGCCCCGGTGTTGCGGTTTGTTGAGGCACCGGTTAACACTTGCTAGTTCTTCTCAGCTTGTGTTGGAATAAGCGTTGAGGAAATGGGGTGGCGTTGAGGTGACAAGGCTCGCCGTAGAGCTCCATATTGACCGCAGTTCAGTGCGATGCATGGTTTTTATCCTGCTGGACAAGAGTACATGTGTTAGATGTAAACTCACCCGGGTGTATAAAGCCCATGCCGGTCGAATGTTCTCATAACCGGGGTCATGCCATGGAACCGGGCGGACCTCGACCGGGCGTTCTGCCATATCGAGACGAGTCCCCCAGTGAGATGCCATGGGGCCGGGTGGATCTCGTTCCCGGAAGAATGCTCTCGAGCCGGTTGGATGATCATAACCGGTGAGATGGTCTCGGGGCGGTTGAATGTTACCTAACCGGTGAGATGCCATGGAGCCGGTTGAATGATACCTAACCGTGAACTGCCATAGAACCGGATGGATGGCTCATACCCGGAACAATGCTCTCGAAGCGGTTGAAAAACTCATAGCGGTGAGAGATGCCATGCAGCCGGTTGAATGATACCTAACCGTGAACTGCCATGGAATCGGATGGATGGCTCATACCCGGAACAATGCTCTCGAAGCGGTTGAAAAACTCATAGCGGTGAGAGATGCCATGCAGCCGGTTGAATGATACCTAACCGTGAACTGCCATGGAACTGGATGGATGGCTCATACCCGGAACGATGCTCTCGAAGCGGTTGAAAAACTCATAGCGGTGAGAGATGCCATGCAGCCGGTTGAATGATACCTAACCGTGAACTGCCATGGAACCAGATGGATGGCTCATACCCGGAACAATGCTCTCGAAGCGGTTGAAAAACTCATAGCGGTGAGAGATGCCATGCAGCTGTAGAGCCTGGGGAAGTGTGGGGGGGGGGGGGGGGGGGGGCCTAACGCCTCGGTTCCCGCTCCTAACTCCTTTACATGTCGCCAGCAGGCGGGACAAGTGGCTGACATGCATTTAAGGAGGAAGTCCATCAGTCCCATCAGTTATGATGGTGTGGGCAGTTTACTGATGCTGGGACACGTGCTGGTAGGGAGCGGTCTGAGATGGAGGGTCTGGATTCTCGGGCGTTTGAGTTGCTCTGATTACGTGTTTTGGAGGGATTACAAGCGCCTAGGGCACCAGACCTCTCTATAAAAAGGCCTCCTCTGCCTTCTCAAGTTCTGTTTTGCTGCTTGATCAGAGAGAATATGAGAGAGAGAAATCCGGCGAAAACTCTGTGGAGGTGCCCCGCGACATCCGTTGCCTCAAGTGCTCTTTTACTCTCCTCCTATCATTGCTCGCTGTTTTCGCAGGGCGGACTTTCCTCGGTTGAGCATACTAATCGGTAAGATCTTGCTTTCTTTGCCTGGTGTTGTTCTTGTTTTTCTCTTCGGTGTTTTTGCGGCCATGCGGGGGAGGGGGGGGGGGGGTCTCTGTCGCCGACTGAGTTGTTTTAAGCGGAGCGTCTGCGGTAAACTTGGGGAGGGGCCGTAGAGGGCGCTGTTCAAACCTGTTGCTGACCAGCGCTAGGGTTTTGTTTTTTCTTCCCCTTAGGTTAAAAATGTCTTCTGCAAGTTCTGATGGGGCTTCCGAATCGACCATCAGGCGTCCCGTTGTGGATGATGAGGAGAGACTGGAGGACTGGCTCGGTTCGGAATCCCCGGTGTCTGAAGCCGCTGACTGCTCTCGGAGAGGGGCTTCGTCTTCCGGGTCCTCAGGATCTGAGGAAATACCGCACAGTGTGCGCCTTGCTGGTGCTCCGCCCAGGGGTTATACCATCGGTAGAGGGAAGGGTGTCGTGGTGTGCGATGAGCCGGAGGGTAGCATGAACCCCGGAGAGATTGCTGCATTTCGGGAGACGTGGAGTATCCCGGATGAGGTGGCGCTACAGCCATTGAATCCCGGGGAGTCAGCTTGTAACCCGGAGGCAGGTTGGGTTGCCGTGCATCTTCTCACTCCCACTGCCAGATTTCGTGCAGTACATGCTCAGTGCACTGCAAGTATCTCCCGCGCAGCTTCCAGGGCTCCAGTGGAGGCGACTGCTGAGCCTCGGCTGCCTGTACGAGCTTTCCGGGATGAGTATGCCAACGGTAAACGAATTCCGGGCACTGTACAGGTTGTCCTACTCGAAGAAGCGAGGGTCCCGGGGTTGTCTGTTCTTCAGCGCCCGGTGCATTCAACCTATCATCACCAATATGCCTTCTTGGGTGGATAACAACTGGAGGAAGAAGGTTGTGATGGCGGGCGGTAAGTGGCAGAAGAGGAGTAAGATGTACCGGGTTCCTGGTACCTTCTAGCCCCCCTAGGGATCAATCGTTCGAACTGTCCGAGTTGGAGTAGGAGAGGATCACGACCATACTCGGATGTTGGGATGATCTCGAACGGAGCTCTTACAACTTCATCCGGAGAGAAGTGTTGGAGTACTGCTGTCTCGGGCGAGATCCCGGTACATAGCGAGTGCTAGTGGTGATACTTTTGCTAACTTTTAAATACTAACTTTTGCTCGTCCTGCAGGTGCATCTTCCTGGGCGGTCATCAAACCCGAAACAACCCTATCCATGGACGGTGAAGACCTTCTCGCGAGGCTGAAGGAGAAAGGTGAGGCCGTTTCACGGACCTCGGTGGACGAGAAGTCCGGTCGGCTTACGGTTCATCCCGAACCGCGGGCCATGGATGTTGAGGACGAGGGCTACGTCCTGGCGCGTGTGAAGAGCCATCCTGCTGCGCCCAAGGCGGGACCCGGTAAGGGCAAGACTACCGGGGGGCCACTGAAGATTCCCAGTGGACTGAGCCGGATTCCATAACGGCCGGGGTCAGTCCCGCTCGTCACCCAGGTAACCCGATTAGGCGCACAATCTTCTTCGCCTGACGGCCAGGGTGAGAAGAGGCTGAGGATCATGGACGTTCCTCCCTCCACGCTGGTGACGCTGACCGGTGGGTCGTCCGGTGAGAATCTGGCCAAACGGCTCAAGGTAACCAGCGGTGCATCGAGTTCCGCTGGGGAGAAGGCTGCCGCTGCCCGGCAGAGTAGCCCCACGCCTGCGGAGGTACGGAGGGAAAGCCTGGAGAGTGCACTCGCCCGGCAGCTGGCGGCAGACTTGGCCGGCCTTGGTCTGGACAGGGCTGAGGTCACCGGAGCCTTAGCGGGCGGGAAGCGCCAAAAGTTCAAGGAGTCGGTCCTGCAGGTAAGAATTGCCCGGTGCTATTGTACCGCTCGTAACTTATTTCCTTTGCTGCTTGCTTAATTGCCTCTCTGTTGTTATGCAGCTGCTGTACAATCTGTACCAGCCCGATCCGAGTGAGGAGCTGAAGAGGCAGGTGGCCGAGCTGACAGAAGCCCGAGAGCGGCTGGAAGCAGAGAGGTCCCGGCTGGAGCGGGAGAAGGCCAGATTGGAGGAGAGGGCCAAGAAACAGGTGGCTAAGCTGGAGGAGCAGGTCCGGAGCCTGGAGAAAGAGAAGGAGCTGGCTGAGGAGGAGAAGGCCGAACTGGAGGCCAGGGTGGTGGACGAGCTCCAGGTGGGAGCTGCCGCTGTGCGCGCCGCCTCTGTCGCTGCGGCCGGGGAAGAGGACCCGGAACTGTACGAGCGGGTTGTTCTCAAATACCATAAGAGCGATCAGTTCCTTCAGTTCCTGGAGAAGGCCAGGGAATCGGGCATCGCGGATGTGTACACGGAATGGGAGCAGAAGGGGTACCTGGATACTTCCCGGATGTCGAAGGCCGCTGATGAAGATATTCATGAGCAGTCGGATATCCATGAGCAGTCGGCGGAAGAGCAACCGGAAGGGGAGGGTGGACCTCAGATTGCTGGAGGCGCGGCTGCTTCATCCCGAGAGGCTGGTGGATTGCCCGCTGAGGGGGGAAGCGTAGCTCCTTAGGATTTTGCCCTTGCTCTTTTTTGTAAACTTGTCGGAACGACCTCTGCTTGTACTATCCCTTGACTATGAATGTACTTGAATTGTTGGAACCGGTGGATTTTTTCTTGAAAGTAGTTTGTATATACATCTTGATGTTACAACGGTCGAACCGGTGATATGCCACACTAACCGCTTGGAGGCTCGGCGAGTCTACCAGCCCCGGTCTTGCTCCCGGTCGGGATCTGCTCTCCTTTCCCCTATATGCCGTTGGAGCTGGCCGTTACTAATCAAACCCTCCACCGCTGTTTTGAGAGCACAGCACTGGCTCGTTCGATGAGTAGCCTCATCATGATAGGAGTAGTACTTGCCCGTTTGCGCCGTCGTAAGCTTCCCCTTTGGGTACTTTCTCCTGGGCGGTGGTGGAATGATGTTCCCGTTCTCAAGCAAAATGTCCTCGTATGAAGAGGTGAGAGCGGTGAAGACTTCTTGACCGGCCGGTTGTGCTGGCATGATTGCCAGGGGGCGTTCTTGCCTGTATTGCGTCGGCTTGTGCTCGTTCTGGGGTCTGTCATGATAGGGCTTCTATTGCCGTTGCCCCCAATTTCTGTTGGGCCGGCTTGGCCGGGCGGCTCGGTTCTCGGTCCGCTGGCTGGTCTTGTCTTCTTGTCGGGGTGGGGGATGCTCTTCCCGGGGGTGGTCTTCCTGCTGCTCTTCCCGCTTTCTCTTCAGCAGGTGCTGCCCGTACGTCTCGTGATCGGCCTGGGCGTGCCAGATGGCCATTGCCATCAACTCGTCATACCCCTGCGGGAGTTCCACCCGCACGGCATATGAAAATTTTCCTGGCCGGAGCCCTTACTTAAACGCCATCTCGGCGATACCTTTGTCAAGGTTCCGAACCCCGGCCGTCGCCGTCTGCCAACGGTTGACGAAAGTCCTCAATTCCTCGCCGGGCGCTTGCATGCAGTTGAAGAGGATGGTCGATGTGCGGGCTCCCTCGACCCGGAGGATGAAGCAGCCTCCAAACCGGTCGGCCAACTGCTCGAAGGCCTCGATTGAATTTGCCAGAAGCTCATAAAACCAGCTGTGCGCCTCCCCAGACAAAGTTTCCTGGAAGATGTTGCAGCATACTGCATCAGAGTAGCCTTTGGCACACGTCTGGGACCGAAAACTATCCAGGTGCTGGTACGGGCAGCCGGACCCCGAGTAGGTGAGCTTGAGGGACTTCTGGTTACCGGACCTCCCCGATTCTATAACCCGGTGCGAGAAGGGGCCCATGCGCTCGTTGAACCGTGCGCCTTCCATCGGCCGTGCCGCTCTTTTCTCGTTGGCCTCCATTTGGGCCTTCAAATCCGACACAGTGTCGGCGAGCATCTGCAATGCCTGTGCAGTCGGGGTCACGGCTTCATCCTCGAACGAAGTGTGGGGCTGGCGAGGCGTCGGCGTGCTCTTTAGCGGGGCCGTGCCGGCCGGTGAATCTGCTCGCCTGGGATCACTGGGCCTACCGCCCGATGACTGCCCCGCTTCAAACTGCTGAGATCGAACTGGCGGGGGTGCCTGTGCCCTGACCATAGCGTCGTTGCGCTGTTGTCCTCTCTCCAGGGCGGCTACTAGGGCAGCGTTTACCGCCTCCATTTCTCCATACCGGGCGTTGGACTTGGCTCTATCCCGGTCGCCCTCCTCACGCAGGCGACTGACCTCTGCGGCCATTGCCCGTATCTCTCCCGCCATACTGCTCTGGTCGGGGCTGTACGTGGTGTCTCGGTCACTGTTGTAGCGCGGGCTCTCCTCTCGGTCACTCGGATCATCCGAGAACGTCAGAGAAAAGCCCCGCTGCACAGGCCTGTCTTCAGTTGCCGGGCCTTTGCCGCGCGAGCTGTCGTGGTTTGGCCCCGGCGTGCCGGTCGGCCTCCCACAGCTCCCGCCTTCCTGATCGCCCTGGTCGCCGTGCTGCTCTCGCATAACGACCGGAGTGGAGACAAGCGTTTGCACTGGTGCAACACGCTGCTCCTCGGTGGTATTTCTTTCCTGCCTTGCTTCCGAACTCTCTGCCATCAATAGTGCTTACGTGGTTTTTTGTCCAAACTTCCCACAGATGGCACCAATTGTTTCTGCACAAACCCTGGGGCCTGGTAGAGACAGGTAAATCTTCGTGCTATCTCCTGCAAACCTGCATATTACGGGGAATACCGGGCGGGCCGGTCTTCTCCTCTCCGATGCCTAAGTTAGTATAGTTGGAATAGATATAACTTAAGCACGTATATAAGCGGTAGGAAGGATCAGTTACCTATTAATGAGGGTAGTTGGGGCCCTTATATAGGTGGCCAGGAGTGAGGTCTGGCCTTACCCTTCAATGTGGGACTGGTTCCCTTCTGTTTGCACACCAAAAGGCAGCTTTGGTGACCTCTTAGGCAGGCAGGAGCCCCCGGACCCCGGGCCCCTGGTAGCAGGATGGACTGCTGGACCCCGAGGCCGGGTGCTGGTGATCCGGTCCCGGTCCCTGGTGCACTAGCTGCGGGTCTGCGGGCCTACTGTAGCCCCTCTGTGGCTACTGTCAACACTATCTTACTAACCATTCTAGTATCTGTCATCGCAGTAACTATCTTATTAACTATTGTACTAACTATCATTTTAGTAATTATCTTACTAACTATTACTTAGTAACTATCTTACTAAATATGAAAAATAAAAAATGCAGCAACTATCAGCCTAGTAACTAGCTTACTAACTATCGTAGAAGCTGAAATAATAACTATGAAATTAGTAACTATCTTACTAACTATTAAATGGTTGGAACTATCTTACTAACTATGAAAAATAAAAAATGCAGCAACCATCAGCCTAGTGACTAGCTTACTAACTATCGTAGAAGCTGAAATAATAACTATGAAATTGGTAACTATCGTACTAACTATCATCTTGGTAAATATCTCACTAACAGTAACTATCTAACTAACTATGAAAAAAAAATGCAGAACGAAAAAGATGATGAGGAAGTTTTCGGAGCAGTATGAAGAAATTTTCGGAGCAGTATGAGGAAGTTTTCGGAGCAGTAACAATATGACAAATAACAGACGTAAAGTTTCAAAGGCAAATCGAAAATCGCAGAATGAGCAAATCTAAACAGCTGCAAAACATTAACATACCTCCTTCAGAGACAAATAGTCGCAACGCAAATATTCAGAGACAAATTTGAATCGCAAATTGAGCAATTAAACAGTTGAATTGCAGATCGCCGGAAGAAAACGAATTACAAAATCGGCGACAAAAAAGGAATTGCAGATCGGCGACAATGAGGAACTGAAGATCAGAGGCAATGAGGAATTGAAGATCAGAGACAGAGAGAAAGAGAGAAAGAGAGAGAGAGAGGCGGCAATGAGAAGAAGAAAAAGAAAACAGAGCTGAAAGAGAAAACGTAACAGAACGGGAATAATTCAATGCTTAAGGGTAAAATCGTCCGTTAGAAAATCAAAAACAGCCCTTTTTTATAATTTACTAAAAATGAAAATAGCCTTTTGTGGTAAAAGTATTAAAAACCTGCCCTTTTTTATGAAGTGAAAAACAGGGGACTTTTTTTCTAATTTACAAAGCTAGATGGTCCTTTTCTCTAAAATCTTGATTAATATATATATATATATATATATATATATATATTTTTTTTTTCATTTTATTTATGACCATAATACCTTTTTTTTTGTTTTTTCTTTTATACATAATACTCTTTCCTCCTATACTCTCTCTCTCTCTCTCTCCATAAGTCCTTCTCTGCCTCCAAATACTCATTGTTGCCGCTGGTGTCGGAGTTTGTAGCATTCGCGGTCGCCAGCGCTCTGCTTCAGCGAGCACCGCGGAAAGGCCACCAGTGGCGGCGAGCCGTCTACATGTGCCTGCTCTTCTTCTTCCTAGGGTTCCTCCTTGGTCTCGTCCCCTTCGGCCATGTCGACGACGTCGACGCCGCCGCCGCGATTCGCCGCAGCCAGGGATTCAATTTTGAAGGAGGAGGTGGTGCCGAGGAAGCAGGTGATTGTGGTAACGTCGCAGCTGAATTGAAGCCTCGTTTCCGGCAATGGAGTCGATTCTGGCCCTCGCGCACTGTGCAGCTCTCCAATCTAGGTCAAATTCGCCTCTAATTCTTCGCCGCAATTTCGTTCGGTAATGGAAGGTTTTCTTATTCGTTTGTGGTTTTGGATTACAGATATGGACGGCGACGCTTTGCACTCCAACATGGGATTGCCGCCGGCGATACACGTCACCACCGCCAGAGTCGGCAAGCTTGAGATAGTGGTTGGTGATTCTTAATCCTGCACTCATTTGTTTACTGATTCGGTTTAATGCGATTCTCGAGTAGATGTAGGCATGTAGCTTAAGCTTAGTGGAAATTGAGAAGGAAATGAATTGAGGAGTTTTGTATTAAGTGTTTTTTTTAGTAGACCTGAAGAAGATCGTGAGTGTGATGTGCGACGCGGCGAAGAAGTCGTTGAGAAGCCGAGAGCTCTCAGTGCCAACTCGACGCGGCCCAGGAGGAGAGATTTGATGACGTGGCGCAGAGGAGGTGGTACCGAGGAAGCAGGTGATTATGGTGACGCCGACGTACAATCGCGCATTTCAGGCCTACTTCTTGAACAGGGTGGCGCAGCTGCTGAGGCGGTGCTTTGTGTGGCGTGGCCGGAGTTTGGTGGTGCTGTAGGGAGCTGATCAAGTCTAGGGTTTTAGCTGCTCTAGATTTGGGGCTGAGCTTCAAGCCTGGTGAGGATGATGATTATGGAGGTCTGAGACATGGGAAGGATCCTTTTGATTCTGATTTGTATTCCTGATTGTAAAAAGGCAAGTTTTTTCGAGCTTGATTTGACTTAAATGCTTGGAAATTTTGCGATTATTGTGATGCTGATAGTTTTGTTAATTTGAGTTTGATGTGTAAATGATAAAGGAAAGTTTGACGAGTTGGTTGAAGATAAAGGTGTGAAGATATTGATCGATCCAAAGGCTCTGATGCATGTAATTGGAACCAAGATGGATTTTGTCGATGACAGACTCAGGTTAGCCTCGTCGCTCAATTTATTTGGGGTTAATTGAAACTGAGAAAAACAAGAAACGATTACCTGTGATTTTATTTTGTGTATTTCAGGTTCATTTATTCTTCAGAACTAAGAATTTGTGCTTTGATTTGGTTTAGTTATCAACTTATCATGCTTAGTTCTTTTATAGGGAAAAATAGGTTGGGGATGGTGGATATTTCTCTGTGGTAGAAATGGAATAGCTCCTTTGTGTGGCATTGTGGTTATAATTGATAAAATAGCTGATGCAAATAGAGATTGGTTGAACTGGCATGTTATGCCTTTGGGATACCCTTTGCGATGCAAAAAAGAAAAAACTAGCATGTTATTTTACTGAGGAACTTTGAAGTTTCTCCTTTAACTGTAGACAGTATGAATTTATTTGCTGATCGGATGAAATAGGACAGAATAATAACCAAAAACTATTTCCTGTTACTGCCATTATTGTCTAGTACTGTATTCGGATGCGAGATTCCTTCCCGAGATCGAAGCTTAGTAGTGGTACAACTATAATAACATAAAGCAACTATAAGTGACCAATGCCTTCCATCGACTTTAGCTCTCCACCCTCAACTAGGTGATAGTAAGATTGCCCTTTTTTTAATCTTTGGTGAACTGCTGATGCTCACGCCTTTACATCCTGACTAATTCTGCCACCAGTTCATTAGTCCAAAATGAAACCATCAACACCTCCAGCACTGGCCACACTAGTTCACAATAGTGGAGACGGATTATTGATAGCTATGATACTATGTCAGTGTATTGGTAGGATTGCGTCTGTGAATATAACTTAGGAAGGAAAATCGGATGTGTCGGATGTGCGACGATATTAATGTGTTTACGCCCTCATTTATGCTTCGTTTAACCCTTATTTATCTAAGATAGAGTCATAATATAGTTTAATGTCATTTTGGTAGAGTTTTGGAAATATATGCTTTAGAGTCCGAAGAATGACTAAGTTTAAGAATTCTGGAAAATAATGCAAAATGTGTCTTTTTCGTGATTCTGAGATGAATGGAATTGTGACCTATCCTTTTCCAAATTTTCTGAAATTTGGTATGCATATTATTAGCTTGCTAATGGGTCTTGTGTCAAAAATACAGATCAATCGGAGTTCGGAAAGTCACCCAAAAGATGGCTGCAAATCAGCAGTTCGAGCAAACCAATCCAGGGACTTCCAGGAATCTTCCTGGGACTGTGTCCTAACTTCAAAAATTCATTCCTGACGTTTCACAAGGAATTTGATCAAGCCCTTTTTTATGGAGGAAGCTCTATGTGTCTAGTTTATCTGAGACTTGGAATCGTATCAATTGGAGCTCCGAGGAGGGAGTTATGTCAGATTTACCGGAGCAAGGTCATATCTGCCGATTCCAGATAGAGAAAGACATTGAGCCAAGGCAATAGAGGAAAAAGTGAAGAAAAGAAGATTTCATAGTCAAGCTAGGATTGTATGCTGATCGGCCAGCAATGCTGCCGGTGTTGTGTTCTTGGCTGCCCCTAATGCTAAAGAACACGAAAATAAAACCTAAAGGGGGAAAGTATGGCGTCGGCAGCCCTAGGGCTGCCCTAGCTATGCTACACGAAAATTCAAAAGAAAAGCTGAAAATTAAATCCTAAAGCTACTATTTACAAGGTTGGTCAACATTCTTCCACAAAGCACTAACACGAAATCAATCAAAACACATAACAAACAAGCAAATAGGACTCATGGCAAAGTGTTAAAGCGTTCTAGACTCAACTTAACTCCGACCTAGTTAGCTCCCTATAGGTATTACTAACCGATAGATTTCATAAGTATTCAAGATTAACTTTACATCTAACCCTAAAATTGTACTAAACATATTTGAGAACTCCTATAGATGAAAACAAACATGCAAAGTAATTGAGCTCGAAATCTTTTTAGTCGGAAACAAGTTAATATAGTAAAGCGTCACACTTCTTATTAAACAAGCATGTTTTTTAAATCACTCTAACCCTTGTGAAAACAACACAAACAAAATAACTTGTTGGTTACTTAATCTATATTATTTTCGGCTAATGAGATTAATAATCTACGTATTGCAATTACATAGGCTACAAATCTTTAAGCACACGAATTTAAAGAACAAGTCAAGAAAACCCTAAAATCAAATTAGCACATGTTTTGCCTAAAATCCTACTTACTAATTCATTACATATTTACCTTACTCTTTAACATACAATCCATATTCTTACATCCAAAAGCCAAATAAAGATAAAGAAAACGAATTGATCATGTAAATTATAAAACCAAACTTCAATCCAAAAATACATAAACATAGCATTTGAAACCAAGAATTCATGCTAATCTCATAGACAAAGTTTAACATAACTACAAAGAAAGAATTACAAAACCGAAAGTGGGGAGTAGATCACACTTTTGTAGACACCTTGGATGACTTCGACTCGTGTGGATCCAATGGATGGTGGATGAGATGGGGCTGCTCGGCAGTAGGTGTGTCGGCAGGATTTTAAGGTGAGATGGTGGTGGTTTGGCTGGCTTTTGTGGTGCTGGAGGTAGGGTTTTAGGCTTGTAGTTTCTTTGTAGGATTCTTGGGGACTTTTGGTAGAGCTTTGGCTAGATTTTTGCTTTGGAATGTGACCAGTTTTTCTGTGTAAAAGATGGCTATATATAGAGGAAGGAGCTAGGGCTGCCGGCCACAACAAGGAGAGGAGGATTTCCTTTTCCTAGTTGGCTTATGTTTCCTTGTTGAATAATTATTGCATTCTTGGACTTCTTTTTCTGAATTTTCTTTATGGCATGGGCTTCACATCTTTATGGACTTCATATGTGGGCTTGACAACTCCATTTGGTGAACTTGATCCATGGAAAAACGGCCGAAGCCCGCCAAGAACACAACGCCGGCAGCATTGTTGGCCGATCGGCATACAATCCTAGCTTGACTAGGAAATCTTCTTTTCTTCACTTTTTCCTCTATTGCCTTGGCTCAATGTCTTTCTCTATCTGGAACCGGCACATATGACCTTGCTCCGGTAAATCTGACATAACTCCCTCCTCGGAGCTCCAATTGATGCGATTCCAAGTCTCAGATAAACTAGACACATAGAGCTTCCTCCATATAAAAGGGCTTGATCAAATTCCTTGTGAAACATCAGGAATGAATTTTTGAAGTTGGGACACAGTCCCAAGAAGATTCCTGGAAGTCCCTGGATTGGTTTGCTCGAACTGCTGATTTGCAGCCATCTTTTGGGTGACTTCCCGAACTCCGATTTATTTGTGTTTTTGACACAAGACCCATTAGCAAGTAATAACATGCATACCAAATTTCAGAAAATTTAGAAAAGGATAGGTCACAATTCCATTCATCTCAGAATCACGAAAAAGACACATTTTGCATTATTTTCCAGAATTCTTAAACTTAGTCATTCTTCGGACTCTAAAGTATATATTTCTAAAACTCTACCAAAATGACACTAAACTATATTATGACTCTATCTTAGATAAATAAGGGTTAAACGAAGCATAAATGAGTGCGTAAACACATTAATATCGTCGCACATTGTGCTCCTATCAAGTAACTATCATCTGAGTAAACTATTCTGTGTAACATCCTTAGTAACTATCATCTGAGTAAACTATTCTATGTAACTGTCTTAGTAACTATCATCTGAGTATATATATTATGTGTAACTATGTTATTAACTATCTTAGTAACTATATTTTTAAGTAACTATTATGTGTAACTATGTTAGTAATTATTTGAGTAACTATCAACTTTGTAACTATTATGTGTAACTACCTTAATAACTCTCTTAGTAACTATCATATTTACGTAACTACCTTGTACCTATTCTGTCTAACATACTAACAGAAGCCTTTAAAGAAATGCATATTGTAAGTTGCGATTCTTCAAGCATATACACCAGGTACTAATCTCAGCTATTAGGAAGTTTGAGGCATTTGTTCTTACCATTTCTCTATTACATTCATGTACGAGCTAAGCTCAGATCCACGGTAACAAAATCCACACAGAGATACAAGATCAAAATCCAAATCGAGGTCAACTCGAAGATCAAAATTCACACGAAGGTCGTGGTTCAGCTTCGAAATTTAAACGAAATTTAGAAAATTCAAATCGAAGCTCCGATTCTTCAGAACTCCTTCATTTCTCAAGAAAATTCACACAGAAAACACAGATTCAAGCCCAAAATTCACTAAAGTAAAATTCAAATCATAAGCAAAACCGCACATATATACAAAATCCAAATCCACGAATTCAAACTGGTTCTCCAAAATTAAAATTCAAATTGAGAGAGAGAGAGAGAGAGAGAGAGAGAGAGAGAGATCAGAGCAGTTGGATTGGGAGCGGTGGTGGCTTGCGTGGTGGTTCGAGTTCCGATGGGCATGGCCGGTTATCATCTCAGCCGCAACAAGATGCTCTTCTTCAGCGGCGCCCTCTTCATCACTCTCACCATCGGCGTCCACCTCACCCCTTACTTCCCTTCCGTCACCGACTTCGTCACCTCCGTCTCCTCCGTCGTCCTCTTCCAGAACCACCGCGACTCCTGCCTCTCCTACCTCCACGAAGTCATCTGGGACGTCACTGCTGATGTCGACAACACCTCCTCCCTCAATTACCACAAGTCCTGGGCCTGGGACACCTCCTCCTCCCCCGCCGTTGCCGCCTACGGCTTCTAGAAGCTCAGCCGGTCCGACGTCGCCGTTTTGCTCAACGGATCTTGGATCATCGTCGCCGGCGATTCCCAGGCGAGGCTGGTGGCGGTATCACTACTGAGCCTGGTGTTGGATTCAGAGAGAATCGAGAAGATTCGGAGCGACCTGTTCAAAAGGCACAGTGATTATCAGATTATGGTTGATGAGATTGGGATGAGATTGGGATGAGATTGGGATGAGATTGGGATGAGATTAGACTTCTTATGGGCTCCTTATGCTTTCAATTTAATTATAATGGTATATTTCATAATTAAATTATGTTTTATGGTTATTTGTTAAACAATGTCTTTTTTTATGATCAGCACAAAATTAAGGTCTTTTTTATAATTTTGGGCTTTCAAATTAAGGTCTTTTTTTTTTTTATAACTTTGGCCTTTTTTTATGATCAGCACAAAACCCCTTCTTTTTATAATCAGTTTGTAATATGCAATTCAGAACAGAGTTCCGCTTTGTATTTGTAATTGAGAAAAAGTGAATTTTTATATTTATGGAAGAAGAAAGTTATAAAAGACCAAATATGAAAAAGAGAACCACTACACATGTATTATATTTACAGTGCATTTGGATGAGAAAACTATGAAATCCATGAAAATTTATAAATGATGGCATCTTGAATTCCATCAATTTGAAATCCATCAATTGTAAATTCTATTGTTTGGTTATATTTATATGGAATTTGAAGTGTGTAATATATTTAAAAAGTTTTTAAATTAAAAAAATTTAAAAGTCTTATTTTGAAAAGATAGTTGAACGCTGCAAAGGAATTTGTAAATGACACATATTTTATGAATAATTCAAGTAAGAAATTTAAATGATGAATTCCTTCGTTTTCTTTTCCACAAAAAATTTGTAATTTCCTATTTGATAATGCCAAACGACGGAATTGGCTTTTAGGAATTATGAAATCCTCATTTTCAATTAAATTCCTCCGGATTTCTCCTCATTCAAGCACACTCTTAAGGAAATCTATGGAATTTAAAAGTTCAGGTGTATTCAATACTGACTTTTAATTATCTATAAAAGTCTGGGTGTATTCGATTACGATTTTAAAAAGTTTTTATGAAATCCATAAAGTCTAGGGGTATTCATTTAGGACTTTTAAAAGTGAATAGAAGTTTGAAAGTATTCAAAATATCATTCATACTTATGGAATTAGTAGTTCATAGATAATCATGGACTCTATAGTATAAATTATGTATACCAAACTCCAATATTTTTCTAGAGTAAAGATTTTGAAAAGTCTACGATAGACATTTTTAGCCCGTCACTCTTTATTTTTTATTTTTTAAATAACATATCATATTTTTTTTTGTTTTTTCTTCTTCTTCTCATCTTTTCTATAAATATTTTATATAATCAAACACTACATCAATAAGTGCATCAGATAACACTACACAGTCAATGGTTTTATGGCGTAACGTTGTGTGCCAAGAGAAAGTGAATCACATAACAGTTTTTAAGAGCAGTTCGTTGTGTGATCCCATAAAAAATTTGAAAGTTGATTTTACAAAAAAACTGCACAACGGTTTCAACCATATTTGTTGTGCGTATCATACAAAAAAAAGACGACAACCTCCCCTCATAAGATTACTGAAATATGGGTTGTAATCATACAACAAAAAATATAAAATACGTTGTGTGAACGTAGGTATTCAGAGATTCACACAACAGTTTTTCATTATCGGTTGTGTTATAAATCTTTCATGTAGGGTTCTGCCAATCGTTTTCTCGATTTGGTGCTCACATTCTCCGCAACCATAAACCTTTGGGGAAGATAGCATATAAGTTTTTAATCCAACAACATAGCTACGAAAAAACTGATGTCTGAAATTAGGAGAGAAAAACAGACACACAACAGTTTTTATTTCACTGTTGTAGGAATACAACTTAGGATGATCAAAGCATTTCCTCAATTTGGCACTCACATTCCCAAAAATCAACAAGTTTTGTGTAAGATATCCTCGATATTTAATCACCCAACAGATTTTTCCTAATACCGTTGTATGAATATAAAGCAAAAACGTATATATGTTTATGCTTCCCTATGGAGAGCTAACTCATTGAGGGATAAATGACCCAATTTTTTTGCATGATCTCATACTCCCCATCTTTGTGAGAATGTGAGAGTTGACGGATTGAAAAAATAAGGTACGAGAATGTAGTTAAAAACGTTTTTCTTTTAGATAAATATCGTCGATTTATGATTAATCCATACGATCAAGACCCAAACCTTATCAAAAATTCGAGAATTTCGTACCATGATCTTATTTCAATACAGTGATCACATACAACGGTCGAATGTTTGTTTTATCGAGTTTAGTCAATTTGCTCATTTGAATCATGGTCATGCCTACTAATGTCATATAACTTGTTTGTTAGGTTATACATAAGTGCGTATCTTTCTAAACTAACTATATGAAGGAAATGAAAAATATAGAAAACAGACCATACGATGTGATCACGATAGTGAAATATGGATATGGTACGAAACTCACTCATTTTCGATAACTTTTTAGCCTCGATCGCATGGGTCAACTCTAATTATGCCTATTTAATTGACCGTATTCATACAACAGTAGTATTTAGATGCATTCTGTGACTGTAATCATACACGACTAATATTTACATGCGTTGTGTAAATTTAGAGTTTACAGTTTAGAATTTAGAGTTTAGGAGTTTTGGTATTTGTGTTTAGAGTTTAGAGTTTAGGATTTAGGGTTGAAATTCTAGAGGGAAAATTCCCTCTCATTTTTTTACTTTTCTTTTTTGGGATGAAGGTTTTGGACACATTTTGGTTTTAGAGGGAAAATTCCCTCTCATTTTGAGCATTTTCCCTCTCTTTTAGTCAAGTTACAATATTGCTATGAGACAACTAAATGAAAATAATATGTTGTCTCATTCATTTGTTAGTTGTTACAAAAGTGTGGTATTCATTTAACTATAGACAGAAACCCATGCCACCCACGCACTCACTATCGACAATTAACAGATAGCCTCGGGGTGTTTAATCACCCAACAAATTTTTCCTAATACCGTTGTATAAATATAAAGCAAAAACGTATTTATGCTTATGCTTCCCTATGGAGAGCTAACTCATTGAGGGATAAAAGACCCAATATTTTTGCATGATCTCATACACCATCTTCATGAGAGTGTGAGAGTTGACGGATTGAAAAAATAAGGTACGAGAATTTAGTTAAAAACGTTTTTTTTTAGATAAGTATCGTCAATTTATGGTTGATCCATATGATCAAGACCCAAAAATTATAAAAAATTCAAGAATTTCGTACCATGATGACCCTATTTCAATACGGTGATCACATTCAACGGTCAAATTTTTGTTTTATCGAGTTTATTCATTTGAATCTCGACGTGTCTACTAATGTCGTATAACTTGTATAACTTGTTTACTAGGTTATATGTAAGTGTATATCTTTATTAACCTACTGTTTCTGCACAAACCCGTAGGTCTGGTAAAAACTGGTGGATCTTGATGCGACTTCCTCTTGCGAACCCTGCTAACTAAGGGGAATACCGGGCGGGTCGGTCTTCTCCTCTCTGATGCCTAAGTTAGTACCGTTGGAGCAAATAGATAACTTAAGCGGGAATAATAAGTAGTTGGAGAGTTGAGTTACCTATTAATGAGGGTAGTTGAGGCCCTTATATAGGTGGTCTAGCGTGAGGTCTGGTCTTACTCTTCGATGTGGGACTTGTTCCCTTCTGTTCGTACGCAAAGGGGCAGCTAAGGTGACCTGTTTGGCAGGCTGGTGTCCCCGGCTCCCGGGCCCCCAGTCACAAGTTAGACTGCTGGGCCTCGGGTCCGGGTGCTGGGGATCCTGCTCCGGGCCTCGGGTCCGGCCCCGGGCATGCTAGCTGCGGGTCTGTGGGCCTGTGTAGCCCCTCTGTGGCTACTGTCAACAAGTCCCCCAAGTTCCTGGTCAAGTGCAATCTTGAATGGGGACTTAATATGTCTCGCTCCTGTCCCGCAGACCCGCAGGGTTACCGACCTAACGGTGCCCAGTCCTCCAAGTCCGTATTGAAGATTGGGCTTGGCGGGCGTGCGAGCAGAAAGGCTGTTATGATGGTGCGTGGTGATGTGAGTACCTATTAATGATGACGTGTGGCAGTTATGAGTATGTGTTTGTAATAATGATGGTGTTGTGCTGAAGTCTTGCCATGCCATGAGTATGGAACGGGGTGAAACCCGGACGAGTGCATGGGATGATGATGTGGCGTTGAAATCCGACATGCGATGAATATGGAGCGTAAGGACTCGACAGGTGGAGTGCCATGTTGGGACGAGTCCCCCAGTGAAAATTGCTGCCAACGGTGGAACAGGCCGGTGAGTAACCCGGTGGGGTGTTTAGGCCATGTCATGGCACCAATCCACACCCGCTAATTCGTCCCAGCTTGTGTTGGAGTAAGCGTGGGGTATCGTGCAGGGTTGCGAGCCTGTGGGAAGGCTTGATGGGTGCAAGCCAACAGGTCTACCAATGGGGTGTTGCAGCCATGTTTTAGCATCGGTTAACACTCGCTAGTTCTTCTCAGCTTGTGTTGGAATAAGCGTGAGGTTGTGCAGGATTTCTAGCCTGCGGGGAGATTTGTTCTGTGTTAGAGAAACAATCTACCTGGTGGGGTGGCGTGGAGATAACAAGTCTCGCCATGGATCCCCATATTTTTCACAGCTTAGTGTGATGTAGGGTTTCTAGCTTGCTGGAAGAGTTTGCATGTGTTAGAGGTAAACTCTCCCGGGTTTATAAAGCCCATGTGTTTGAAGCCTTGAGTTGTTGCTGACTTGTCCGTGCCTGTAGGCGCGAAGGAAAGTGACTAGACCGATGAAGTGCCTTGGATCCAGTGGAATGCTACATAACCAGTGGAATGCCTGTGGACCGGTAGAATGCTCGTGAACCGGTGGAATGCCTGTGGACCGGTGGAATGCCTGTGGACCGGTGGAATGCTTCGTAAAACGGTGGAATGCCTCGTAAACAGTGGAATGCGTTTCCTTTGAACTAGGGTTGACGCTTGGGGAAGTGGTGGGATGGTTCGTAACCCCTCGGTTCTCTCCCCTATCTCCCTTAACTGTTGTTTGTAGGCGGGGCAGGTGGCTGACATGCATTGAAGGAGAAAGCCCATCAGTCCCATCAGTCCCATCAGTTATGATGGCTTGGAGATTTTATCGATGCTGGGGCACGTGTCAGTAGGGAGCGATCTGAGATGGAGGGCCTAGATTCGCAGGCGTTTGATTTGCCCCGATTGAATATTTTGGGGGGATTTACAGGGGTGCCTAGGGCATCAGACCCGTCTATAAAAAGGCCTCTTGGGAATTTTTAGAATCTGTGAGTGTGGAGAAGAAGGATGACTCTTTGGTCATTCATTTTAGGTGCCACTGTGACAAAGGCTATCAGTTGAAGTGATTGCCAAGCTCTTGTAGATCACTAGTCACACAGTTGGGGTTCTTTTCTTAACATCTGAATTCAGTCACAGTTGCCCCATTATCTGTTTTAGACCATACCCTTTTAGATACAGCACTTATAATTTGTAGGAAAAGATTCTGGATTTAATAATAGTCGAGAACTGTTCATTTGATCATTTTACACGTAAAGTTCAGACAACAAACTCAATGATATGTTGTATGAACAAATTTTTCACACAACTAGATTTCTATGTTGATCAAGCGTTGTCTGAATATAATAATCACACAAATCTAGTTATATGACAATCCAACGTTGTCTGAATATAATAATCACACAAATCTAGTTATATGACAATCCAACGTTGTCTGAATACATAATTGAACCTCGTTTGAATCAATGATCATACAACAAATTGAAATTCGGATGCAACTTTGTGTGATTATTCAATCACACAATGAGATAAGGAAATAGTTACGTTGTATGAATAACATATCACACAACATAATAGAGAGAATAATTACGTTGTGTGATCCAAAATCATATAACAGCTTTCCACCGTTATGTGACCAAAATTTCACACAACATATTTGTTGCACCTGACAGCCGCTCAACAGCTTCTCGGCAGCTGCCGAGCAACTTCCAGAATTCTGTCGATACTCACACAACGGTGAAAAACTTGGTTTTCTAATTTTTATCAGACAATGCTCGTATACACAATGGTATCGAGGCAATTCAGACAATAGTTTTTTTTTCCGTCGTATGATGCAATTTTTGGTGTAGTGAAACTCGATCTTATACCAACATGTTCATTGTTTTTGAATTTGTTTTTCTTTACTTTGGCTTTCAATTTATTTATGGAACCCTAAAATAGAACTATATATTATATTCTGCACCTAACTACAAACAGCTAATTTTTTTCTTTCTAAGAATCGATCAGTTGCGGAGTTTCAAAATTGGCAACAACGATACTTGTTATAATTGTAGTCGATCTTTGAGCCTTCCATGACTAACTTCTTATATGGGGACGGATCTTTAAGGGTTTCATGACTAACATTTTATATAAGGCAGACGCTCAATCATTTTGTGACTAGGAGTTTTACTTCTCTTGTTAATATTGACTTGTGGTTTTATTGGAGACGGTTGTCGTTGCAACGTCTCTACTTGGGACATGAGAATAAATGTCATCCCTATTGGGCATAATTACATGTGGGTCATCCCCAATGAATATGTTGTCTTTGCCCAAATAACTAGTAATGTCTCAACAACAATTGAATTTTTAGGTACTGAATCAATTATGCGTGGCAGATTGGAGCTAGTATCACCCTATATCAACTAAAATGAATTTTGTTTTTCATTTGATTTTTTTTGTTAATATTGAGAAATATGTACAAGTCGTTCATAATAAGTCTGTAGATTTTTATAAATCAGTCTGAAACCTATGTAAAAGTCTATGGTTTTTAAAATCAAGAGAAATCAATGAACTTTTTGAATAGTCTATGGGTTTTTCAAAACGTCTGTGAATTAAAAAATATTCATACAAATTGAAATACAATACACCCTCCGTAGTTCAGTTGAATTTTCACTCTCGGATTCAAATCTTGATAATGCTTATTGGAGCTTAAAGCCACGAAATATTTTTCTTGCATCACTCTATTCCCATCCATGCTTATTAGTCACATATATCCTTAATTCCTTCTCTGCTTAGAACCGCTATAACTACACATTATAGGATCCCAACAATAATAAGAGAAATAAATTTGAGTTTTAAGGGCAGTCAGATCTGTCGCCGTGGATGATCGATCATGTCAATGTAGCACTTTTCTACTTGTTTTACATATATTTCTTAGAGCTTATCTTTTTTTTTTTTTAATTAATTTTATTAAACAACTCATGCACCCTTTATATATCAGTAAAGTTTGAACTCCATGACCTCAATATTGTCGGTTAAAGCTTATCTTACATTGCTATCGTATTATTGTGTACATGTGTCCATCTCATTATTTCTAAAGTGGGATTGGTGTTGTATCTTCTCCTTTAATATCTTTGAGATAGTACCGCTTAATAAATTTATTATATATATATTTATGAAAAGGAATACAAGCAAGCGTATATGTAAATTTATTCTACTAATGAAACAAAAATATTAAGTACACGACATTTAATACAATAATTTGCAATGACTTAATTATTCGCAATCCTATTATTTAAGTCATGATGCTATTTATGGTTGTGGAGAGTTTAGTTGATGGAGTTATGGACTGTGAGCATCCTTGTCGCCTCTAAACCAGTCGCCGATGACCTGGAAGATATCTTTCTGAAAGCAAAATGTAGTATAAAATGTTAACCTTTAATTCCATCAATGTAATTGTATCATCAAAATGAACTTAGCTGTTGTATACAACAATTCAAATGCTAGAGATCGAAATAAGAGTTGATTAGGGAAATGCAAAAACAAAAAAACTGAAGAACATCAGTTCATATCCATACCCCTGCTTCTCTACCAAATTCTTTAGCCGCTCCTTCGCCCGCTTTTTTCAAGCCCAAGGCACCCGCCCTCCCTCCCTAAACCACCCACTATGGAACCCCACAATTTCTCGTCATCATAGATCTACAAAGACAGTGATATAAATAAAAAAAAGTCAATAACCAAAATATTTATATGAAATTAACTGAGACTAATGTTAATAATATAAGAACAACAACAATATTTGATTAAACAAAAAACAATAAAACAATGAGATTAGCAACAATCAATAATACTAGTCATTGATCAGCGACCTTGTCAGTCGGAAGTGTCGGAGTGTGTAGGTCGCCGGGAGTTGGTGTCTGAAATCACACGCACAGATTTTTAAAACTCATGAGTATCATCAACCCTAATTTAAAGTTTGGAAAAAACCAACGACGACTAAGCACTTTATAATGATACCTCAATCTACAAGTTTTGCGATACCCGGACTCATTTTTTTCTCATCAACACCATACCACCATTAGTTTTCCAATAACTAAATCATTAGTTCGAGCATGTGTTACGTGAGTCACTTAATTAAAAGAAAAAGACTGATCTACCCTGAAGAGCATTTTGTTTTGTTTTCCCTTTCTTTCTTCTTCTTCTTCTTCTTCTTCTTCTTCTTCTTCTTCTTCTTTTCCGGCTTCTTCTTCCTCCTAATCTAATCATCTTCTTCTTTCGCCTAATCAAGACCTCAAACTCTTAATCGGATACTTTGGCTGAACCCAAGAAGTCCAAGTTTGATCTCTAGCTGATCTAAGGGAACCCAACCGATTTAATCAGAGAGTAGAATCTCCAATGGAACACGGACAGAGGTTTTGATGGGGTGATATCAATGTGATCTTATTAATGAAAGTATGCAACAAGGTCAGAAGGCTAGAAATGAAACTAAAAAATTTAACCAGTTTTTTTTATTTATTTTTTTATTTATTCTTGAAAATCATATCACACGAATGAGACATGCTTCAGTTTAACAAAATTATAAATGGTAGACTAATGAAAGTATGTATCAAATGTTGATACGAAACTATAAGTCTAAATATCACACTGATAACTTGTAAGTCCAGGTATCATTTTACATGTATTTTAGTGTCCAGCAATCCCGACACTGTTAGGGAATTTGTTATATGTGACCATTGTTGATACCCAAAAATGTACACTAATACCAAGTGTGTGGAGAATTTAAAAGTCAAAATTTAGGGTTTGACGTCAGGACCATCATGTCAAAATCTATGTTTGGAGCCCAAAATAAGCTAGCCATGTCATGCTCAATAATATGCAAGGAGTAAAACACAGGCCAAACACCTTCCTAGGGTAAAGTTGCACATAAGACTCTTTAACAAGTAAAATACGCATGCAACAAAGTAAGGAACAAGTATCAACACACTTTAGACCTAAATCAGTTTCGACCACAACTAAATGGTTTCCCCTATTACTTAGATGTGAGACTTCTCAAGCTTCCTAAGACACACTTTCGTTTTATCCCAGAAATTATGCTAATCTTATTAAGACTTAACATTAAAACTTAAGAAGCAAATCGAAGACATGTAAACAAGCAAGGTTGTCAGTCATCTTATTTAACATGCAGGTTATCTAAGGTTTTCAACTCTAAGTCGAGCAACAAATCAAAGCTAATAGTTTCCTCACGCTTAGTTCGTTATTACTCTAATTCATTAAACCTAGCATTTAGAATACATCCTAGCTGCAACTAAATACCGATTTTTATTCTCAAACCTTAATTATTAACCAATTTAAATCCTAAACATGCATCTAATACCACTGTCCTAATTATCAAACATACGGAATTTACAAGTTAAAATCACAAAACTAATTTACATAAACATCAAATCAAATTCATACAAGAGTTTTACAAAAACCAAGAAACAAAAAAAGTTCATACAAATCACACAAACATAAAAGAATACAAGAGCCATGGAATGGTAGAATCACACTTTAGAAACCTTGAAGATGTGAAGCTTGGAGATGTACGACAGAAGGTATAAGTGAAGTTCAGATTTTATGGAAGGTGGTGGAAGGGTTTTCGGCTAAGTATTTTCTTGCTTGGTGTTTAAGAGACTTGGTAGAGCTTTAGGCTAGTACTTTTACTTGAGATGAATTATTTTTTTTGTATAGAGACTGCCTCTATATATAGGGAGAAGCTTGTGCAAAGTCGGCAACAAATCCTCTTGCAAATCGGCAAGAAAACCGTTTCCTTGCCGGTTTTGGTTTTCTTGCTTTTCTTGGTTCTTCTAGGACTTGTCTTTACCGATTTCTTCATTGGAATAGGGATGCAAGGTCTCCTTAATGGATCGGCAATAATGCTTGATGAATACATGGCCCAAGGAACGGCTGCAAGGTTCCCTAGCCGAACCAGTAAAATTATTTTCCTAGTTGGCCGATTACATCTTCTTTTCCTAACATGGCTAGGAAACTTATTCATTTCCATGTTTTGCACTTCTTTTTGACAAGGCCGGTTCCCATATGGTCCATGTATCTCAGCAACTTTCATTTGGTGAATTTAGAAACTATTTTGGTGCCCAAATACAGAAATTGGTGAAAATGGGCAGTAGGTTTCTTTCTTGGCAGGGCAGTGACCTTGCTGTCTTGTGACGGGCTTAACTCTCTCCTTAGGAAAGTTTTTGGTGCGATTCTAAATCCTGTAGAAACTAGACTCATAAAGCTTTCCATACATATGTGGATCGCCCTCTAGTTCCTCATGAATCGTTCTGGAGAAATTCTGAAATTTGGATGATGTGCCCAAGAAATTACTGGAACCATTGACATCAGCAGAATTTTCCAATGCAACTCTTGGCTACTTCTTTTGCTCTGATTGGTATAACTCATTCCATTACTCAATCATCAACATGTCTCCTGCATATACGAGAAGAAAAGTCCATCAAAAGTATAGCGGAAGCTTTACAGATCCAACGAAACTTCTCTAAGACTTCATAAATCGGCTTTTGACATTTTTATACATTTTTATCTATACTTAGCACGATTATGTTGTAACTCTACCAAAGTCTCATGACTCTATTATATGACTCAATTCTACAACATTAAGGGTTAATGCAAAGTATAAACGAGGGTAAAATATATATTAAAAACATCGGATTTTATGCTCCTATCACCTCTTAAAGACCAATGACGACCACCTTCTTCAAACCCTCAACCTCTCACATGCAAACCACGACCACCCTCTTCAAACCCAACTCTTACATACAAATCTAAACCATTACCACCACCCTCTTTAGGCACCTCTCTTAAACCACCACCACTTTCTTCATGCATAACTGACCCACTGTTACCACCACTATACCCAACATCACCCAAGCACCAATCTCTGTACCACCCCAGCCACCAACCATTACCCACCTAAGACCCTCTTTTGGGTTAGCAAGTGTAGCGTGAGACTCTATTTTACATCTATGTTTTATTGATGTAATATTTTGAGTGTTTCGAGCCATGCACTTGAACTCTGTTGTTGTACTTAGTTATTTGTATAATAAGTTTTAAGTATTTGAGTTTATTTGTGAATTTCACATTGTCGAATTTGGATTTTTACTATCTTAAATTTTGAGATGTGACAAGTTCAAAGACATCACGTCTACTATTTAGTTAGTAAAGTAAGCATACTCTCACAAGGGAATGTTCAAAGGGTCAAACCTACCTATCCTAAGCAGGTTTCAACCGTAGAAATCTATCACTATGTCTATTGAGTCTTTGGTCGCCAATTTCATTTATGTGGGGAATTGTTGGAAAATGGTGGAAATCGCCATTAATTTTAATCAATTTAATTAGAAGAATTTAAGTGGACGCACTTAATATTCGTTAATGATAAAATATGAATTTGTATTTTCCTGTATGAGGGTTACAAATTCATGTAATCATCTGCTTAAATTAGTTATGGTGTGAATAAAAAATTGTCACCTAAAACAGGCTCACTACTTGAATTCTGGAATGTGTAACAATAGAACCGCTTTGATTTTTGTAACAGCAGATCCAATGAGATTAAATTCTGTAATGACAGGTTTAATGAGATTGAATTTTGACTACCGAATTCATTGTGTAACTATTGTAACGTATGAAATGCAATTCATTGAGGAAATAATTATGATATATGAATTAGAATTCATTTTTAAATTCATTATGTAACGGCTATAACTTATGATATAAAATTCATTTATGAATTCATGGCAATTAAAATAGTAGTTTGATTTCCCCTTATATAAAGAGCGACATATTCCTTTATTCATATATTATCAAAAACAATATTAGACAATAGAAACACACTTATTTCTCTCTCGTCGTTTCCTCTGGTGATAGATAGAAACACACTTATTATCAAAAACTTATTATATAAAATTCATTTATGAATTCATGGCAATTAAAATAGTAGCTTGATTTCCCCCTATATAAAGAGCGACATATTCCTTTATTCATATATTATCAAAAACAATATCAGACAACAGAAACACACTTATTTCTCTCTCGTCGTTTTCTCTGGTGATAGATAGAAGTTACTAACAGTTCGTAGGTGTTCTTGTAGCAGTGCAGCATAAGAGCTCGAAAAGTTGTTGTATCCTGGGAGATGAACGCTAAGAAGTCATTTTGCACCGATAGAGGCGACGTAATTGTCTTAAGGAAAGTGTGTGATACACAAGACTTGACTTCACCAAATCAAATTTCTTATTTTTTCCAACATTTGTCGGTAACTAGTGATATTCGTTATTTATGATTATTATTTTAATTATTAATTAATTTTGGATAATCATATTTGCAAGATCAAAACCCCTCTTTTTGTTTACATGAAGCACTTGCCATCCTTGCCGGCGTGAACTTGGCAGTCGATTTGAACCTGAAAAATGTTGAAATTCGATCGGATTCAAGACAGGTCATGATGGATCTTCAATCTAATTCAACATGCAAAAACTGGAAAACTTCACTGATTGTAGAATAAATCAATTGGAACAGGGGTTTCTTCAATCATGTCAGATGGGATTGGACTCCTCGAGAAGCTAATCGTGCAGCCCATAAGGCAGCACAGCTTGGAAAACGGACGTAGGGGCTTTACAGCTGGTAGAAGACTCCCCTACCGTCTCTCACTTTGGTTCTAATAAATGATGGGCTTCCTTGCCCCCATGTCGATGTAATCTAGGTGGAGCTTGTCTCCACTGATCTTTTTGTTCAGCGACTATTCTTCTTCCTCTTCCCGTGTGATTGAGATGTGAGCAGTTTTGCTGTTTATTATTGACTGGGACTTTCTTTGGGTTTCTGCCCAGTTTTAATGAAGTATTATTCATACAAAAAAAAAAAAAGTGGGCAAGGTGGGGTCAAATTAGTATTATATAAACATTTTCCCCTAAAATTATGAGAGATCACTACCAGAAAAAAGATTTTTCCCGACGAAATAAAAAAAAACGGCCGACGAAATAAAATTTTCTTCGGCTATTCCCAAGAATGGCCGACGAATTTTTTTTCATTGGTAAAAAAAAAATTCGTCGGCTATTCCCCTAGAATGGCCGACAAATTTTTTTTTCGTCGCTAAAAAAAAAAATCGTCGGCTATTCCCCTAGAATGGCCGACGATTTGAATTTTCATCGGCCTTTCTCTGAAACTTTAGCCGACGAAAATTTTTAGAAGAATGGCCGACGAGTACTAGGTTTAATTTCGTCGGCTATGATTAAAAAAAAAAAAAAAAAAAAAACAGCTTCCATTTTCTATCACTATCGACAAACCATTGCTTCGTCCTTCAAATGCAAATGTGTCGTGAAATAAGATATGACCGAAATAATGAAATACGTCTACGATTGAAATGACAAGATTCCGACAAAATCTGTGTGCCGAATGTTGCGGTTAACTGTTTTTTACTTCCGTTTTCCAATAGGTAGCCTGACGGTCGGTAAATATTTTGAGGAAAATTTTTATACGATTAGTTGCGTCTCATCGATTTGAAACTATTATCTGTTGAAGGTCAGGCCAAAAAACGTCATTTAGACAGGCCAATTACCATTTCTAAGCGTGTAAAGGGTTGACTCACCCGATTGACCGTCCCGATCGAGCCTTTAACGTTGTCAGATGTAGTTGGATTTTTTTTCATACATGTATTTAATCTTAACGGTGATATCTGAAGGTTGGAATAGATTTTCCAAACTTTTATATTCAAAATCGGAACATATGCACTAATGTTCCTTAACTTGTTTACTAAGTGTTTAAGTGAATGTATAGTTTCAAATAGTTACTATACGTACACTCTTCAAATGCAAATATGTCGTCAAATAAGATATGACCGAAATAATGAAATACGTCTACGGTTGAAAAATGACAAGATTCCGATAAAATCCGTGTGCCGAAATAATGAAATCAGTCAAAACCCGATTTACTGCAGATTTGGCGTCCGGCGTCCGAATGATGATTGTGATACCATTCCGGAAAGGGAACGACGCCAGGAATCAAAACGGCAGTTTAATATTTTTCATAGAATAGCCGACGAAACATTGTATTTCGTCGGCTATTCTCTAAGTATAGCCGACGAAACATTGTATTTCGTCGGCTATTCTCTAAGTATAGCCGACGAAACAATGTATTTCGTCGGCTATTCTCTAAGTATAGCCGACGAAACATTGTATTTCGTCGGCTATTCTCTAAGTATAGCCGACGAAACATTGTATTTCGTCGGCTAAACTCTTGATCCGCGCCTTTTTATTGTCCGCCGTTGGATGGCTCAGATCTGACGGCTGTTGATTTTCCAAAGTATAGCCGACGAAATATATTAATTTCGTCGGCTATTCTCTAAGTATAGCCGACGAAATTTTTTATTTTCGTCGGCTATTCTCCTTCTAAATCTTTTAAATTGCTGCCTCCCGCCTTTTTTCTCTCCTCCTTCCCCCCCCTCCTCCGGCCTCCTCCTCCTCCTCCTTCCCCTCCTCCTCCTCCTCCTCCTCCTCCTCCTCCTTCCCCTCCTCCTCTTCCTCCTCCTCCGGCCTCCTCCTCCTTCTCCTCCTCCTCCTCCTCCTCCTTCTCCTCCTCCTCCTCCTCCTCCTTCCCCTCCTCCGGCCTCCTCCTTCTCCTCCTCCTCTGGCCTCCTCCTTCCCCTCCTCCGGCCTCCTCCTCCTCCTCCTCCTTCTCCTCCTCCTCTGGCCTCCTCCTTCCCCTCCTCCTCCTCCTCCTCCCCCTCCTCCGGCCTCCTCCTCCTTCCCCTCCTCCTTCCCCTCCTCCATCCAAAGCATAATTTATTTATTTTTTCCCTAAGAATAGCCGACGAATTTTACCAATTTTCGTCGGCTATAAGTTGTATAGCCGACGAAAATTCTAGTAATTCGTCGGCAATAGCTAATTAATGCATATTAAAATATTAATATATTTCGAGGAAATAGCCGACGAAAGTTTAATAAATCGTCGGCTATAGTTAAAACACAATAGCCGACGAAATTCGTCGGCTATAGTTACTGAATTTCGTCGGCCATACTCGAAAATACCTGACGAAATTCGTCGGCAATTTCTCCCAGGTTTGGCCGATGAAAAATATTTTCGTCGGTAAATTCGTCGGCCATACTCTACTATAGCCAACGAATTTGATTTTTTCGTCGGCCATTGTATTACAGACGGGGTTTTCCCGACGACTTATAGCCGACGAAAATTTCGTCGGTAGAGGGTATAGCTGACGAAAAATTGGCATAGCCGACGAAATTTTTTTCGTCGGCTATTCTCCCATATCTGGTAGTGTATACCAGTTTCTACAGGGAGTACCGCCTCGCTCCCGAATGCCATGCAGAACGGGGTCTCTCCTGTTGCCTTTGCTGCTGTTGTCCGGATGGCCCACAGCACCGCGGGGAGTTCTTCGGCCCAACATCCCTTCTTGGCATCCAGCTTCTTTTTGAGAAGGGTCTTGATAATCCTATTGACCGCTTCTACTTGGCCGTTGGTCTGTGGGTGTGCCACTGAGGCGAACAACATCCGGGTCCCCATAGAGGCTGTGTACTGGATAAGATCAACATTATTGAACTGTGTCCTATTATCCGTGACAATAGTCTGCGGTACCCCGAACCGGCAGTAGATGTTCTTCCATAGGAAGTTTTTAACCCGTTCCTCGGTGATCTTTATCATGGGTTCTGCCTCGACCCACTTAGTCTGATAGTCTACTGCCACGATGGCATACTTGTATTGTCCCACAGCCGTTGGAAAAGGGCCGATGATGTCCAATCCCCATTGTGCAAATGGCCACGGTGCCAACAGGATTGATAACGCGATTGCCGGGGCATGAGGTGTAGAGGCGTATATGTGGCACTTGTGGCAGCCGCCTGATATTTTCCTTGACATTGCCGCCATGTCTGGCCAGAAATACCCCGCTCGGAGCGATTTGTGGGATAATGATCTTGCGCCGGAGTGATTACCGTATACCCCCTCGTGGATCTCTCGCATGATAGCCTCTCCTGCCTCTTTTGTCACACACCTCAGCTGGGGGAAGCTGTGCCCCCTTCGGTATAACTGGCCGTTGAGGAGACCGTACCGGGCTCACCGGAGGTGTAGCCTCCTGGCCTCTACCGCATCCTGGGGGCTGGTTTTGTCAGTCAAATACCTGACTATTGGGTCCATCCAGCTTGGTGGCGCTTCTTCTACCGCAAATATCTCGGAGATGGTTTTGCTGATGCTCGGCTTCTGGAGAGTTTCAATTTTTGCTTTCCGGTACTCTGGAGGGTAGTTCCCGGTTGCCAGCCTTGCGAGGGCATCTGCATGTCTATTTTCCTCTCGGGGAATGTGCTGGATCGTGGCGCCCTCGAACGGCTCGACCAGGGTTTTGGCCAAAGCCTGGTAAGAGGACAGCTGGGGGTCCTTGACCTCAAACACCCCGTTCATCTGGTTCACCACTAGGCTAGAGTCGCTGTATATCTCCATGGACGAGATTCCCAACTCCTTGGCCAGTTGCAGACCGGCTATGAGGGCCTCATACTCGGCAGCGTTGTTGGAGGTGCTAAAAAGGAACCGTAAGGCATACTCGTATGACTGGCCATCGGACGAGGTTATCATGACACCGGCGCCGCTCCGCCTGGTCGTTACGGAGCCGTCCACGTAAAGTTTCCAACCGGTGGGGAGGCCTGGTTCGGTCTTTATGGTTCGTACTGCGTCGGTGTCCTCGCACCGGGCGAGGTGCGCTTCTACCGCCATTGGGGTGAGCTCACAAATGAAGTCCGCAGCTGCCTGTCCCTTGATGGCCGTTCGCGGGGCGTAAGTGATGTCGAACTCTCCCAGTTCAACTGCCCACCGTACGAGCCTACCACTGGTCTCTGGTTTTTGTAGGATCTGTCGCAGAGGGTGATTGGTATATAAAGTGATGGAATGAGCCTGGAAATAATGCCGGAGCTTCCTGGCACTAACAATCAGGGCCAGGGCCAATATCTCTATGTCGGGGTACCGGCCCTCTGCTCCAGTGAGTCCCTTTCATAGAATAGCCGACGAAACATTGTATTTCGTCGGCTATTCTCTAAGTATAGCCGACGAAACAATGTATTTCGTCGGCTATTCTCTAAGTATAGCCGACGAAACATTGTATTTCGTCGGCTATTCTCTAAGTATAGCCGACGAAACATTGTATTTCGTCGGCTATTCTCTAAGTATAGCCGACGAAATACAATGTTTCGTCAGCTAAACTCTTGATCCGCGCCTTTTTATTGTCCGCCGTTGGATGGCTCAGATCTGACGGCTGTTGATCTTCCAAAGTATAGCCGACGAAATCTTTTAAATCATCGGCTATTCTCTAAGTATAGCCGACGAAATTTTTTATTTTCGTCGGCTATTCTCCTTCTAAATCTTTTAAATCGCTTCCTCCCGCCTTTTTTCTCTCCTCCTTCCCCCCCCTCCTCCGGCCTCCTCCTCCTCCTCCTTCCCCTCCTCCGGCCTCCTTCTCCTCCTCCTTCCCCTCCTCCTCCTCCTCCGGCCTCCTCCTCCTCCTCCTCCGGCCTCCTCCTCCTCCTTCCCCTCCTCCTCCTCCTCCCCCTCCCCCTCCTCCTCCTCCTCCTCCTTCCCCTCCTCCTCCTCCTCCTCCTCCTCCTCCTTCCCCTCCTCCTCCTCCTTCCCCTCCTCCTCCTCCTCCCCCTCCCCCTTCCCCTTCCCCTCCTCCTTCCCCTCCTCCTCCTCCTTCCCCTCCTCCTCCTCCTCCCCCTCCCCCTCCTCCTCCTCCTCCTCCTTCCCCTCCTCCTCCTTCCCCTCCTCCTCCGGCCTCCTCCTTCCCCTCCTCCTCCTTCCCCTCCTCCTCCGGCCTCCTCCTCCTCCTCCTCCTCCTTCCCCTCCTCCTCCTTCCCCTCCGGCCTCCTCCTTCCCCTCCTCCTCCGGCCTCCTCCTTCCCCTCCTCCTCCTTCCCCTCCTCCTCCTTCCCCTCCTCCTCCGGCCTCCTCCTTCCCCTCCTCCTCCTTCCCCTCCTCCTCCTCCTCCGGCCTCCTCCTCCTCCTTCCCCTCCTCCTCCGGCCTCCTCCTTCCCCTCCTCCTTCCCCTCCTCCTCCGGCCTCCTCCTTCCCCTCCTCCTCCTCCTCCTCCTCCTCCTCCTCCTTCCCCTCCTCCTCTGGCCTCCTCCTTCCCCTCCTCCTCCTCCTCCTCCTCCTCCTCCGGCCTCCTCCGGCCTCCTCCTCCTTCCCCTCCTCCTCCTCCTCCTCCTCCTCCGGCCTCCTCCTCCTCCTTCCCCTCCTCCTCCTTCCCCTCCTCCTCCGGCCTCCTCCTCCTCCTCCTCCTCCTCCTCCTCCTCCTCCTCCTCCTTCCCCTCCTCCGGCCTCCTCCTCCTCCGGCCTCCTCCGGCCTCCTCCTCCTTCCCCTCCTCCATCCAAAGCATAATTTATTTTTTTTCCCTAAAATTTAAGAATAGCCGACGAATTTTACCAATTTTCGTCGGCTATAAGTTGTATAGCCGACGAAAATTCTAGTATTTCGTCGGCTATAACTAATTAATGCCTATTAAAATATTAATATATTTCGAGGAAATAGCCGACGAAAGTTTAATAAATCGTCGGCTATAGTTAAAACACAATAGCCGACGAATTTCGTCGGCTATAGTTACTGAATTTCGTCGGCCATACTCGAAAATACCCGACGAAATTCGTCGGTAATTTCTCCCAGGTTTGGCCGACGAAAAATATTTTCGCCGGTAAAGTCGTCGGCCATACTCTACTATAGCCGACGAATTTGATTTTTTCGTCGGCCATTGTATTACCGACGGGGTTTTTCCGACGACTTATAGCCGACGAAAATTTCGTCTGTAGAGGGTATAGCCGACGAAAAATTGGCATAGCCGACGAAATTTTTTTCGTCGGCTATTCTCCCATATCTGGTAGTGGATCATTTTTTCGGGCAGGAGTGTAAGGGTGGGTTTGGTGCAGCTGGGTTTATAAGTAAAAGCTGACTTATACTTATTTATGAGAATAAGTTATTGATAAGTAAAGTAGCTGAGTGTTTGGTAAACTGACTTTTTAAAAGTGCTGTCAGTGGGAAAAGTTGTGTCAGGGTGTTTGGTAAACCAAAAACCGACTTGTGCTTATATTTGTAAAATGACCAATTTAGACATGAAAATATTAACTTATTATACTATAGTTATTACTTTATTTTTTTTGGTTTGTTTAATTTTTCATTATATGTCCATTTAAAATTGACATTATTACGAAGTATTTCTATAACCCAAGAATTGACATCAAGTAGCAACAAAACATAGCTTAACACATAAAATCATTCCCGTTACTAGCATCAATAACAAGCCACATCTTAATTAGCATGAAGTAGCAATAAAAAAAATTGTCTAATACATACCATTCGAGGTAGCAACATCAATAACAAGATACATTTTTCATTTGCATCAAGTACCCACAAAAAATATCTAGAGACATTTAAAATTCCCTAGTACCACACACATTCATCAAACTTTGAGTAATTTCTCTTCTTATAGCTTCCATTTGTTGTGTCCCATGACCATAATATTCTTCTTGCGCATCATTATCCATCTCTATCTTCATCCCATCACTTGATGTACTTCTCAAATTTTCTTCAATTTGGACAAAATGCCTAGCACGAATAGCATGTCTCCTTATATAATTATGGAGAGTCATAGTTGCAATGACAATCTTCACTTGTTTCTCAAATGAAAAACCTTTCATGTTTCTTAAAATATGCCATTTCTTTTTCCAAACTCCAAATGTGCGTTCAATAACACTTCTAAGAGAAGAGTGAATTTGGTTAAATAACTCTTTTTCATTTCTTGGTGCTCGTTCACGATATTCTTGAAAATGTTGTTTTGGACCTTTATAAGGTCCTAAAAAGCCATTCATTTGTGGGTATCCCGCATCAACGACATAATATTTTCCTATCAAATGATAAAATTACTAAATTTGATAAAATTTCACATGATAAAAGTATTAAAAAAATTACGTAAAAATAATTAAATGTATCACCTGGTGGAGGTTTAGGAAACTTCAAATTAGAATTGTGAAGAACCGATTAAAATATTCTTGTATCATGAGCGGACCCTTCCCAACCGGCACATGCAAATGTAAATTACATATCAAAATCACACACTGCCATAACATTTTGTGTCGGTATTCCTTTTCTACCAATAAATGGTATTTGATGTTGTGGAGATATTGAAGCGGGAATGTGCACTCCATCAATAGCACCAATGCAATCCTTAAAATAATGTAAAATATTTTTCAATTCTTGTATATAATTAATATAAACTAATGGATCAATAGTAAATAAATAAAATATTTGAAGTACCTTAAAATGCGGCATGTATCTCTTATCCCTCATTATCTTCGGCGCAACCTCCTTAAATTCCGAATCCAACGGCTTTATCAATTTATCACCAAGTGAACACAACATGTCTAATGCTTGTCCAAAATACCTACTAACGGTTTCACCGGAATGTTGAAATCGTTCTTGTGCCGACCTATTCCCACATCCTTGTGCTAAAATATATACTACCAATCCCACTACTTCAATATGACTAGTCCTATTTGAACCCAAGACCCTAAATTCCACCTCCAAGTCACTACAGAAATTAAAAAATACTTCCTTCTCCATTCTAAATGCATTGTAACATCAACTTTCATGACCTTGTAACACTTCTATTATCCAACTATTACCTGGTTGCAAGGATTTTTATGAATATAATTTTCATAATAATGTTGAATGAGGAGAGCATTAAGTTGTACGAATCGCATGAATATCTCCTCCTCAACATCTTCTTCTCCACAATTATTCATTTATTCAAACAAAACCTGCAAATATAAATTCAAATTTGTAAATCATTTCAATAGTGAAGTGAATAATGAATACAATATAAATATAAATATATACACATAAACAAAAACATAATAATAAAGATAACACAACCAATTCATAATCATGTCCAACATAATATAAGTGAACCAATACATAAACTTGTCCAACAAATGATGTACCGAATTTAAAATAACCGAATAACATCCTTAAAACCACAAAATTATCTTCTCCTCAATAGTTCATTTTTCGGTCATCTCAAATTTTAGTCACTCTAGCTTCATGTTAGGACCATCCATACAACAAAATATTTCTCTCTTCTCTTGTTGTATGAATAACCTACTTGCAAAAAAAAATATTGGACTACCCTTCCCGACCCCAGGTAATGAACCCACATCCTTCATCACTTCTTTAATACTAGTGCCATCACTTGCTCCCACACTTTTATTGATACTAGAAGTTGCTGTGCTTCTACTCTCAATTGCCTCACACATTCTGTCAATTTTTTTTGCTAAAAGAACAGCACCTCCCACCCTTCCATGTTTTGTACCCATTCCTTTCTCCGCTGCATCACTTCTTTTTCTTTTAGACTTGCCAGATTTTGGTTCAAATGTTTCATCGGAATCCCCACTCTCTTCAAGATCTTCTTCATTATCCCATGCTTTTGGACTTCTAGGCACAGGTAGTGATGCACCTGGTGCATAAGCATGCTTGCCCGTGGCTGAAGTCCCCTTGAACATTCTGTCCAGTTTCTCTTCAAAATCAGGGTGAATTCCTTTTTTTCAAAACCTTGCAAGATCCGCTTTTTTCTGCATAATAGAGTCCAGGAAAATAAATGTCATCACATGTTTAAGTGAATAAAAGATAAAAGTATTCAAACATCAATAAATAGATTTACATACCGCAATTTTTGCAGTCCACCAGTCGTCGGATGCCGCAATGGTTTGGAGCCTACTATCCCACCCGAGACCGGTTTGTTCATCCTTCAAATCTCTCCATAATCTCCATTGCTCCTTAAGGCTATCCCATTTATTTTTTATTTATTTTTTGGTATAATTTTTACCCGTTTCATTATTAAAACTACTTAGCACACTATCACATCCTTCTTTGTTAAGATGTGTGTTTGGACGATTATTTTGTTCCACCTCCTTGATACATAGGTTACAAAATACATCTACTAAGGCATCATTCCAATTGGCCGATTCTTTTCCCATCTAGGTAGACAAGAGAGCAATGCAGAAATCAGCATATATTTCACACTTTCTCTACTTAAAAGGAAATAATCTTATGGTTTATATCATCAAATGACATTAATTTATTAACCAAATTGATAGAAATGCCCTCCATCATGAAACAACAAAGAAGTAGCAGCGCAACAAAGAAGTCTTTTCCTCCATATTCTCAGCAGGATATATACATGAGAATATGAGACTGCAACTGAAAACTGTCATGTCTAACAATATCAAAATGATTAACAATACTGAAACCACAAACCATCAAGACATAGCTGATCAAAAATGCAAAGAGGTTAAGATACTGCTCCAATTATTTGATGATGGTTTGGAAAGTCAAAACCAGATTCTGGAAACAGTATAATTTTTTCTCGAATTACTAAATATTTAGTAGCTTTCAAAGGGTGAGGAGTCGTTAAGTTTGACAAAGAACATAGGGGAGACCATCCAACTATTGTAAGACAGGAGGGACTTGTGTAAGTTATGCTGCAAATGATCTTATTTTGTTTGTTTTTGGTCAACTAAGGAGAGCTCTCAGCCTCCCATATATGTTTTGTGGCAAAATGGACCAACTACACATTGCATCTTAGCTCTGTATATTTTATTAGTAAGAAGATAAATTCACTAATCTGGTTTAGTGTAGTTGTCTCCTACCTAGCTACCAAATGATCTGTGATTAGAGTGTGCTTGATAGGAGCATAATGTGCGACGATATTAATGTGTTTACGCCCTCGTTTATACTTTGTTTAACCCTTATTTATCTAAAATAGAGTCATAATTTAATTTAGTGCATGTCATTTCGGAAGAGTTTTGGAAAAATGTGCTTAATTGTCAGAAAAACGACTAAGTATAGAAATCTGAGGAAAAAGTGCAAAATATGTTGTTTTCGTGATTTTGAGGGCTGTGTTTGACTGACTTATTCTTTTCCAAATTTGTTGAAATTTGGTATGCATGTTACTGGCTTGCTGAAGGGTTTTGTTTCAAAAATATAGATCAATCGGAGTTTGGGAAGTCACCCAAAAGATGGCTGCAACTTGGCAGTCCGAGCAAAGATCACCAGGGACTTCCAGGATTTTCCTGGGACTGTGTCCCAACTTCGAAAAATCATTCCCAACGACTCACAAGGAATTTGATCGAACTGTTTTATATGAAGGTAGCTATGTGTGTCTAGTTTATCTGAACTTGGAATCACTACCAGATCTGAGAGAATAGCCGACGAAAAAAAATTCGTCGACTATGCCGAATTTTCGTCGGCTATTCCTTCTGCCGACGAAATTTTCGTCGGCTATAATTCGTCGGAAAAACGCCGTCGGTAATACCAATGGCCGACGAAAATAATGAAATCGTCGGCTATATTCGAGTATGGCCGACGACTTTACCGACGAAAATTAATTTCGTCGACCAAACCTGGGCAAAATATCCGATCAAATTCGTCGGATATTTTCGAGTATGGCCGACGATTTTGGCAACTATAGCCGACGAAGAAAATCAATTTCGTCGGCTATTTGTTCTTAAAGATAGCCGACGATTTTGTCTATTTCGTCGGTTATTCCGTCAGAATATATTAATATTTTAAGTTCGTCAGAATATATTAATATTTTAAGAGGCATAGCCGACGAAATAATGTGATTTTTGTCGGTAATAAAAGTTATAGCCGACGAAATAAGGTCAATTTCGTCTGCTATTCTTAAATTTTGGGGAAAAAAAAATTAAATTATGTTTTGGTTCAACTGAATATGCAATCTTCCAGGAGGAGGATGCCGCCGGAGGAGGAGGAGGAGGGGAAGGAGGAGGAGGACGCCGGCGCCGATTTGAGGAGGAGGAGAGCGGCGGATTGGAGACGCAGATCGGCGGAGGAGAGCGGAGGAGGAGTTTTTCAAGTGGAGGAGAGAAAAAAGGCGGGCTGAAAGATTTAAAGCAGAGAGAATAGCCGACGATTTAAAAGATTTCGTCGGCTATACTTTGGAAGATTAACAGCCGTCGGATCTGAGCCATCCAACGGCGGACAATAAAAAGGCGCGGATCGCAAGAGTTTAGCCGACGAAATATAATTTTCGTCGGCTAAACTTAGAGAATAGCCGACGATTTACAATATTTCGTCGGCTATTCTATGAACATCGTCGGCTATACTTTGAAAACATATTAAACTGCCGTTTTGAGGCCCTAAACGAACTCGAAAGCCCGAAAAGGCCCACACGTCGTGGCATAGCGACGAGTTTGATTCCTGGCGTCGTTCCCTTTCCAGAATGGTATCACAATCGTCATTCGGCCGCCGGACGCCAAATCTGCAGTAAACCGGGTTTTGACTTGCAACGGTCAATCTACTCTTCAACGCCAAATCTGGCCTCACCTTCAACAGATAATAGTTTCAAATCAATGAGACGCAACTAATCATATAAAAATTTTACAAAATTGATTTAACGGACGTCAGGCTACCCATAGGAAAACGAAAGTAAAAAACAGTTAACCGCAACATTCGACACACGGATATTATCGGAATCTTGTCATTTTTCAACCGTAGACGTATTTCATTATTTCGGTCATATCTTATTTCACAACATTTTTGTATTTGAAGAGTCTACGTATAGTAACTATTTGAAACTATACATTCACTTAAACACTTAGTAAACAAGTTAAGGAACATTAGTGCATATGTTCTGATTTTGAATCTAAAAGTTTAGAAAATCTATTCCAACCGTCAGATATCACCATTTAGATTAAATACATGTATGGAAAAAAATCCAACTACATCTGACAACGTTAAAGGCTCGATCGGAACGGTCAACCGGGTCAGTCAAACCTCTAAACGCTTAGAAATGGTAATTGGACTGTCTAAATAACGTTTTTTGGCCGGACCTTCAACAGATAATAGTTTCAAATCGATGAGACGCAACTAATCGTATAAAATACCCACATATTTTTCACTATTTTTCCCGTTTTTTTTCGTTTTTTTTTAAATGAGCAGCTGCTGTCTAGATTTGAAAATATATAGACTTATAGCCGACGAAAATGCCAATTTCGTTGGCCAAACTTTCAAAAGTTTTCGTCGGCTAAAGTTTCAGAGAAAGGCCAACGAAAATTCAAATCGTCGACTAAAATATGAATATAGCTGACGATTTTTTTTTTTTACCAACGAAAAAAAAATCGTCTGCCATTCTAGGGGAATAGCCGACGATTTTTTTTTTAGCGACGAAAAAAAAATTCGTCGGCCATTCTAGGGGAATAGTCGACAATTTTTTTTTTTAGCGACGAAAATTTTATGTCGTCGGCCGTTTTTTTTATTTCGTCGGGAAAAGCCCTTTTTCTGGTAGTGAATCACATCAATCGGAGCTCCGAGGAGGGAGATATGCCAGAGTTACTACAATAAGGTCGTTTCTGCCGATTCCAGGATGCTACTGCCTCCTTTTCGCAGTTTCTGTTTCCGATGGACAAATTGATGCACAAATGCATATATGATGATAGTCCAAGCTTAAGGAAGGAAAGAGGAAGACACCAAGCTAAAGCAATGGAGAAAAAGATGAAGAAAAGTGCATCTCCTAGTCAAGCCAGGAGATGGTGCCGATCGGACTGCTCAGCTGCCGGCAATGCATGCCGGCTGGTTTGGGGCAATTTTCGGTGGATCAAAACTTATCCAATGAAGTCCAAAGATTATTCAAGAAGTCCTAATTGAACTATGAAAGGAAGGTTTCAAATCCTTAATCCACTTGGTTTTCTGATTACCTTATGCATCTAGGGCAGCCGGCACCCTTTCCTCTATATATAGCCTCACTTTGTCATTCTGAAAATCATCTCATCTTTTGCAAAAGCACTAGCCGAAACTCTACCACACTCTCTACCAAAGTTCTAAACCGAAACCCTAAAACACAAGTCGACCGATTCCACCACCATTCACCACCGATTCCACACCCTATCTCAGCCACTGCCGAGCCTCATTCACCACACCAAGACGAAGCTCTCCAAGGTTTCTAAAGTGTGATCCATCCCTATGACTTGTATTTTTATTCTTGGTTTAGTCACAATTGTTGTTATAAAAATACTTTGTTTTCGTTTGGTTTTGTATGATGAACATGAGTTGCGATTTTTATTGGAATTTATGTGATGAATTTTGCAAACAATTGCATGCTTGAATTCATATGTTAGATTAGGGCAGTAGCATGTTCAAGTGTTTTTAGTTTTTATTCAATTAGTTTCATGAATTCGTGCATAAAAATCAATGTTTACATGATGCCAAGGCCATGGCACTTGTGTAGGTTGCGATTTCATCCAACTTAATAACTTGGGATTGAGTTAGGCGTCGGTCGAACTGAATTCTAGGTTGTTAAAATCAAGGTTACTTAATTCATAGAAATTTGCATGTTAATAGGATGAGTGACGCCATGCCTAAAAGCTTGTTTCCAATATAATAGACTCTTGTGCTCAATTACTCTTTGTGTTTGTCTTCGACGTTGAGTGTTTTCAAACATGATTAGTATAATTTTAGGATTCGACGTTGAGTGTTTTCTAAAATACTTAAGAAGTCTAGTGATTAGATGACCGTTGAGGCTCTAATTGAAATTGGAATTTAATAGAGTCTAAGAAACTTAAACTAATATTGCCGAGTCTTGCATGAATTCTTGTGTGTGAGTTGTGTGTTTTGTGCTATGTGATGCGTGAGAGATGATGATCAACATGTACATAATAGTTTAGAGTTTAAATTCCTGCAATTTAATTTTCGTACCATAGTGTAGAGGGCAGCCCTAGGGTTGCCGAACCATCTTTCCCCCATAAGAGTGACGATTTTTGATGTATATGTGTATATATTTGTCTAACAATCTCATATTTCAGGTACCCTTAATCCCCGGCTTAGAACGATCCCTACTTATGTCTATACTACTAACGATTGTAGGGTTTATTATTTGTGTGAGCTCGCGGCTCACACCAATTTTTGGCGCCGTTGTCGGGGATCGAACCCGGGTCACCCGCGTGACAGGCAGGAATACTTACCACTATACTACAACGACTGTGCTACTGATAACCGTATCCGATACGAACATGGATACGCCATCCGATGCGATGTTGCTGCCCCCTTGCAATGCTGCTGCCCATGTTGCTGCGTCTGTTCTTGCAAACGCAGGAACAGAATTGGTTTTATATTAAACCTTATATATTAAGAACAGAATTGTTCCTGCAAAAGTGTGCTAAATATATTAAACCTTATATTCCTAGAATTGGTTTTAATAACAGCCTGCAAACTAAGTAGCTCAATATATTAGAGTGTGCTAAATATATTAAACCTTAGATTCCAAATGACTAGGTAAACTAAGTAGCTGCAAGTATTTATGCAGCAGCTCAAGTTTTACCAAATCTTGATGCAGCAACCAAAACCGTAAGATTATATATGACTCTATATATGCAACTCAAGTTTTACCAATATAGTTTGATTGAAGGGTGAGAGATTTGAAAGATACAATGATTATATATGACTCTATATATATTGCATCGTTAAATCAAAACCGTAAGATTGTTGAGACTTGTCCTAATTCAAACACAAAACACACGCAATGGATTTCAAATAAGCTAATTGGGATTTCCTCAATCATCATCCTCATATTCCCTGGAAAAAATTAGAGAAATCATAGCTTTTCTCATTACAAGACCATAACCAACATATAGGAAATGTAGAGAAATCAATCTGAAGTCTCACCAAATTGAAAATCATCCATCCAAATATTTTTTTCTCTTCTATGAAGGAAATAAAAATTACATGAGCCCAGAACACATATAAATCAAGTAACCAAGATCAACCTAATTGAAGCAGTAAACCAAAACTAAATTTGCAAAACTCAAATTGCAGCAAACCCATTATCAGCAAAACACCAAAACAAAACAAAACCCTGTTGCAGATATCAAATATGACACAATCAGAATAATCAAAGGCAGGGTGGCACCCAGGGTGCTGCAACCCAACATCAACAAAGGCTCTATACAAAGAATAAGACACCATGAACCCAGAAATAGATCGGAATGGAAATAGAGCAGAAGAAAACCCACGAAAAAAGATGGAGAAATTAATTCATTCTAACCCAGAAATATTATACCTATAAGCACACATATTTTGCTCAGCTCTAATCATACAAATGAACAAAAGGGAGAAATTAGTTGTTTACCTGTGAGCCTAGTATACTGAGCAGTTGCAGAATGAGAGGGAGAAATCCAGAGGAGGCGCACGAAACTGACGAAAGGGTTATAGGGTATATATCTTGGTAATTTTGTAATTAGTGGACATTGTCAAGGATACCCATTGTCATTTGTAAAATTTCATTAAACCCGCGAAAATGGAAAACAGGTGACTTATAAGTATAAGTTAAGTCCCAACAGCTTCTCCTTTTCTTTGAAAAATGACCCTTACTTTTTTAAAAAGCTACTAATATGTTGTTTTACCAAACACCAAATTCTTCCGTGCTTATAAGCAAATGAGCTTATAAGCCCCCCAAACGCAACCTAAGACTTACTTCGACCGGGGCAGTGGGGAACTGAAAGGCAAAAACTAGAAAGGGCTGTTGGCTGAGTGCTCTCTCTCTCTCTCTCTCTCTCTCTCCTCTCTCTCTCTCTCTCTCCTTGGTGCGGCAACCGGCAACGCCACTACTTCATCTCTTTAATGGGTAACATACATATTCTCTTCCCTCGTCTCTAAATTCCAATTAATAACGTTTCTTGAGTTCCTCAAACAATCTACAAACCCCGAATGAGTTTTTTTTTTTTTTTTGTTATACTGTGGACACTATAAAATTCATGATTACATACGTGTGTGGACAGTGTGGTATCAACTAAGCAATGGATTGCAATCCTCGTATGTTGTTTGCCAACAATTATGCACGTTGAGTTGACTAATGCTTCAATCTATCTTATTTTGTTTGGGAGATCTGTTGATGGAATGAACAAAACAGCCAAATAGGGGAGGTTAGTGTTTTTGTGCAGAAAATTTGGCAGCTTCCTTTCTTCTGGGTTGTTTTATGCTCGGGTGTCCTTAGCATTTGTGCTAACTGTCTAGTTGTTCGACTGTTTCGTTTGCTATAATTCATATTTGTCACGTATAATTGGTAGGAGTCAGTCAGCACTGTGGGAATCATGTCACTCAATAATACTAGGGCGAGATTCAATGAAAAATGGTGAACTTCTGTTTAATGTAATGTGAAGTTGACGATAGACATCCCTGTAGTAAACTTTAGGTGTTATAGTCAAAGTTGATCTGTATGTTATTGATGATGATACCGATGGTGATGGTGAACCGGGTTTAGGTTTTGGGTTTTCCATGCTACTGATTAATGATGGTTGGCAAAAGCGAAATTGATATCCAAGTGACAAATATATATTGGGTATTACACTATTATACCCGGTATGAATCTTCATTATGCCTTCAGAAAATGAACTCTGATTCATAATAAAGGCATTCTGAAGATAAACTCATGTTCTACTATGAAGTCAAGTAAGGCATGAGTTGTAAACTTTAGAAGACCATTGTTTTAGTTGCAGAAGCTGCCTCTCTGAGAAGTTCTTGTATTGATAAGGAAGGCTAATTTCTAATAAAAAACCACAATGATCGAGTTGGCATGTACACATGTATATTCATGATTTGATTGTGGCTTCTCTCTAAAATGCTGCCTGTTGATCTGGGTTTTCTACTGAAATGTGCCTATTAGTATTATTCTGCTCGATCCGTAGTCCTACCAGCACCAAAGATGAGTCAGGTATTAGTTAGCATCAGCCAGATTAGAGGAGTCCATGACTTAATTTCTATAACAGGTGGGCAACTTGGCATGAGTTTGTCCTACGTGGTGAGGAAAATTTGATTTGCTCATGGGTTTGTTGCAGTAATTTTAAGCCTCTATAAGAATCAACAACAAAAAATAGCTCGCTCAACTTGGCATTTAATACAAAACCCTCAATTGCTTTTGTTGCTTTATTTCCAAATTTGCCTGCAACTGCAAGACTAATTGATATCAGTCACCTTAAGAAATAGCTTCAATGTGCCTGATGCGTAAAACTCCTTGCTATTTCGACACTCAGGCCACAAGCCACAAGAAGAAGGCAGACCAAAACGTAAGCGATAGCGAAGCGAAAATGTAAGTCCAGAGCATGATGACTGAACACTCACTCTCTCCTTGTCCGAACAGTTGAGTGATGGTTCCTGTTATATCAGTAAGGATAATACACATTTGTTAGGAGAAAGAATGCTGTGTTGCAAAAATTACAGTGAAGCATGAAGAGATTCCTAGTTATGTAATGTGCTATTTACCCATGTTCATTGCAGGAGGGACAGAAAACTGAAGCAGAAGAACAAACAGATACAATGGATCGTTGCTCACAAAGCCAAATTTTACTGCTCCTTTAACAATCAAAATTCCTATAAGAGGTGCGGCAACAAATTTAACGATTATGATGCCAATGAGGATAGATTTTTGTATCCCTCCCACTCTCAAACCTGAAAGATACATGCCAAGTCTGTTGAACCGATACATTTTACGCATGAACACTGAAAATGATTAAGGAATAGTTATGTGAGTTATATTACCTTTTACAAGGTTACCTCCTATTATCAAAGTAAGAAGCGGGATAGCAGCATCTCTGCAACCATATCATCAGAAAGACAGCATTTGAAGGCTAAATGGTAATGTATACAATGAACACGTAAACTTGTAGTTATATACAGGTTATGCATGAGTTTATACCCTAACAACGAAACAGAGTCATCAATCACCGCTAGAGGAGCGTCGTCTCCGATCAAGAAGTTTCGAACCGGAGTGATGATTCCGACTGCAAACCCAATAATCTATAGAAGGAAAAAGCATTAGTATATATGGTTGGTACCTGTCTCGATGAGCATCAAAATGAAGTGCTAATGAAGAAGTCATACCACTGCAATAGTTGAGGGGGAAAATACTGTTTTCAAATTGAGCTTCTTATTCACCATCACCATCCATTTCTTTATTTTACCTAGACGTGTCATCTTCAAACGGCAAATATATACCATGTTAGAGACAGTAAAAAGGTAACATTATCGTGTCAACATGGATCATATGTTAAAATTATAATCCACTAATCCATGTTATAGCAATCCATGAATAAATAAACAGATCGATCAGTCAAAAACTATGGTCAAGTGAACAACCTTAGCCTCTCCTTCAAATGCAAGACTGGGAAATTCAGATTGATCCACATTGTCCTCTATAGAAAGCAGAGGCTCAGTGTGACTTATGTCGTCGGATGTTGATGAATTCCCAGTGGTCTGCGTGGAATCTAGGATGTTCGTCTTTGAAGATATCCGCACAATATTATACACATAGGTCCACAAATATATTGATGAAATCTGAACAAGTCATATAGAGTTGTCTTAGGATAAATAAAAATAGAAGTCCATGACACTTGAATATTCATGTATAACAGCTTTTCCTACACATTTCCCACGTCTAGGTTCCTCGCTAGTATAGGAAAACAATTGTCATTTATCCTCCAAATGATTCCCTATTATAGGGGTGTTCTATAGTGCTCATGAGGACTGAAAGTTTGACACTCCAAAGTTGAGAACCGCTGGATTCTTGCGTGGTGTAAGACGTCATACTTTAAACAAGATCGAGCTAATATAATGGTTCTTAGAGCATCTCCAGCAGCTCTTATATAATTTTTTTATTATAGAGGAGGAAATCACAAAATCTCTAAAATAAAATAGGCTCAACTCCAACAGCTTTTCTATTTTATCATACAATTTTATTTTATTTTTGAATCGGAAATCAAGAATTTTTATATATCTCAGCAGACAGTACAAGAAATAACACACACGAAAGGGCCGACAATAAGAGTTACCCCCTATGACTATCAAACACCTAGCTGCACCTATGTCTCTAACAACCAAAAGTACATATTCACCTTCTCAAGACCGTTTATAGTGTTTTTATTTCAGTAGGCCCGATCCACTTAGACGCTTTGAATAAATTTATCCACCCAAATGGAGAGCCTACCCTTATCGATTCACAATTAGAATCCCTTTTAGGCTATAAAGACCCAGTCCAACCAAATAAAGAATCCAAAAGACCCACCCTAAACATTCAGTAGAATCTGATGCACACAAGGCCCATCTGGCGACCCAAAAGTACCAACCAAGGGTAGCAAACCCTAGATTTGCTGCAGCCGCCACCAACACTGCCGACCCTTGGGAGCCGCCGCCCTCAAAGGAGCCGCCATTACCACAGTTAGCACCACCACACCATATCGCATATCTCATGGAGACGAAGAAATTCAAGAACTCAGTCTTCGAATTCACAGGTAGGCCATCACCATTCCCATCAAATATCTGAAACCCATGACGATCTGGTACATCATGAAACATGGCTTCGCTACCCTTCACAAAAAACAAATTTAGTTTCAAATCCAAAATTATTATCTGAATTTCCTCCAAGAGCACCGCCGCCGGCGACAAGATCTGAATCCCGACACAAAAGATCCAAACCAATGACACGAGCCAAGGCCAAAACAAGAAAGCCAAAGCCGACAATATTTGAGTACCAGGATGCCAAGTAGCCGACACCAGGATTTGGCCAAGGGAAAAGAGTGGTATTCTTCTTCTTGGTAGATGATTCGCAGCCACCACTAGGAAGCCCTAGTTTTGCTGCCACATTATGTCTAGATATTGTAAAATGGGACTTCAGCGTTGCCGCTGAAACCATCTCTTCCAACCAAACTCTACAGAGAAGTCGCAACTCGAGGGCTGTGATCACCTACAGATCGACCTTCGAAACAACAACACAATCACTAGCGCTTGCGACGAAAATGAATAGGCAAAAGCCTAGAAGCCAGGAGTACCGACAAAGACCGGCGGCACCACCAGGAGAAGTGTCAGGACCCGCCACAGATTTCACCCTGAAATCCGAATAAGGTTCTGCGGGGACCACCTTAAGACTAACTCTATCGATAAATCGATAAAGTCAATCTTAGGGTGGACAACCCTAAGACCTGCAACAACCAAAAACACTTCTAAATTCAGTTCCGTCCTCAACACCTGGAGCCATCTGCTCCCCAAATCACAACACCGCCACAAATAAACACAAAATCTAATTCAACTGGCTCACAGGTAGTCAGAGCAATCTAATACAATGAACTGGAAATACAAATGGAAATAGAACAAGAAAATATAAGAATAAGGGATCACAGATCCCACCTAGCGGAAACGGCAGCGATGATAGCTATGCCTCGACTCCGAGTACTTTTGACCTCTGACCACTACTCTGCACACTGGGCGATTTAAACCGAAGGGCCCAGGGGGAAAGTAATTTAAAAACGTTAGAGTGAGTGGATACAAATAATATTGAATAATAGCTTATATAAAAAGTATTATATTACTTTCTCAATATTTTATAATTAAAAACCACGATGCATGCACTTCAATAAAACGTCCCACGTTTCTGAAAAATCATAATTATAAATCAGCCCCGCTGATATATCAAATAAACAAATAATATTTTTCAAGGAATAAATTTTCAAAAAACAAATGATGAATAGCTGGGCCAATCCCATCGGCACATTTCCAAATATTTTCATAATAAAATCCAGCCACACTGGTTCGGAAATTTATTAAATAAATGAAAGTCTCATAAGAGGAAATATTCCCGAAATCCAAAAATAAAGACGAAAAGTCAATCTCATTGGCCCAACAAACGAAACAATGGGGAAGTGGTTACACCATAAACAGGAGCCTCTTAGGCTCGGGTCGGAACCTCCCAGGGCTTCTGATCCAGCGTGGACAAATATGACGACTTAAGCCCTTCAAGCTAAAGGTCGGAACCTCTCAGGCTACTAAACAAATGTCCCATGCTAAGACTAGCTAGCAATGACGACTCAAATACGTGGTGTAAAAACAAATCAAATCCAAAAACACGCTTCCCCCATTTAATCAACAACTCGTACGGTCCTCGACCGTACATCTGAGGTTTATAAACATAATCAATTAAAATAGTAGCCTCGAAGTAAATATATGTATATAATATCGACATGTCTCACATGTCGTGAAATCACAAATTTTGAAATCATAAAATCCCTGGAAATCTCATTTCCGGTCTTTTAAATATAAATATATTTAGAATGCTCAAATATGATTTCAACGAATCATACTATTTTCGGAAATCTCATTTCCGAGTAAAATTACGTACTATTCAAAAGAGTAGAAAATATATACCCCAAATCCATATTTTCCTTTAAATAATAAATGAACAAGTATCATAATCATATTCATACCAAGCTCAAGAAATCATTTAATTAAAGTAAACTCCATTTTCATAAAATATTTATGCATGCATTTATTTAAAATAAAATCCACTCAGAGTACAGCCGAGCTTGCCGCTATTCCGAGCTATCGTCCCGTCGAGTAACCTCTCGACCTGTAACAGGGACGTATTTATAAATATTACGAAACTCAGAATTTATTTATAAACGTTAAATCTACGGACGTCCTCACTCGCACGAAACCTCCCAGTTTTTCCTTTTCAGTTATCGGCATAGGAATTACGCCTCAATACCGACAATCTACGTCCGAAATAACTCAGGACACCCACCTCGTGTCCGATTAATTCTTTTACTAGTTATTTCATCGTAAAACCCTTTTAAAACAGCTTTTACCTTTTTACGGTAAGTCAACAGTAACATTTAATGGTCAAACAGTAATTGTAAAAGTAAAACAGTAAATGGTTAAAATCCAATTACTATTTATCATTTATTTTTACTGTTTACTCTTTACTTTTACTGTTTTACTATTTATTTTTCACATTTTACCGTTTTACTTTAACCTTTTACTGTTTCACTATTCAATATTCTCCCTCCGCCGCTGGCAGTAGCAGCGCCGCTGTCGGAAGCTCCGCCGCTGCCGGAAGCTCCGCCACAGGGGTTAAAAACCTCGTCAAATCAACTCCAATTCAACCCAACACCATCGCCACCACCTCAGGACCTCGTCCCCGTCACCTCCGCCACCAAAAACGCACGCAGCCGCCGCATACGGTGGCCGATACGGCGGCCCAACTGCCCAATCTCTAATTTCTCCAAAACTCAACCAATTCAACCTCAATTTACACTCAATCAACTCCTAACAACACTCTGAACCAGAATTTAACCTCCAAAACCACCAAAAACATCATCTCCATCAAAATCACCAAAAACCCTAGAATTTCAAGATCCAAATTCTCCTTACTTGGACCGAAATGGTTCAATTCCTTCCATGGACTTTTTGTACAAGTCGAGACCTTCAATTCCCCCCCCCCCCCCCCAAAATCGAGCCGAACCGTGTCGGAGGAGGGAGTTTCTAACCGTCAGTGGCGGGGGTTCTTAGGCGTCGCACGGCTGAACGGCAGCGAACCACGCCGCGTCGCTGCCACAGACGAGAAGAGGAGAGGAAGCCGGTTCGAACGCGACCGGTGGCGCGTCGATTGGTGGCCGGACGGCGGAGAACCGATGGCGGCGACTCTGTCGGTGGGTGCGGGCCGAGTCGGGGAGGAGGAGAGAGAAAAAGAAGAAGAAAAGAAAAAAGAAAAGAAAGAAAGAAAAAAAAAATTACCGTTTCGGGAAATTTCCTCCCGGTTATTTATACTCGTTCAAAATCGGACAACTACCGATTTTACATCGTAAATTTTTCGTACGAACTCCAGATTAAACGTGGTACGTGTCCACGAACTCATTTCAACGTCTTCTACCTCGTCATGAAATAAAATCCTCAGTCGGGTCAATTTATTTAAAAGTCAGCCCTTAAAACTTTCGAATCGTAAAAACAATTTCTGAAGAGTAAAAGTAAAAGTAAAACAGTTAAAAGGTAATTCGAGGTTCGGGGTGTGAGAAGAAGAACTAGAGGTTGTGTTTCTAGTTGATAGGCTATCTATCTTCCTATATTTTCAAGTTTAATCGCATCGCTAATAACTACCAAAATTAAATGTTTTCTTATATAATTTAATAAATTTATATAAATATTATATATTTATTTGAGTCAAACAAAATTAAATATTTTTCTTTAGTCACTTCTTTCCTTTTTTTAGGAGAGAGTGAATTCTAAAAGGCAAGCAATATCGTTTAGAGATTTGTTAATGAAGTATACAAATTTTGATAATTCTATAGATATGGAGAATCTCCATCGTTTTTTTTTCCCATTTTGTATTATAGTGATTGGTTTATAAGAGCTGTTAGAACAAAAAAAAATGGTGTTTTTCTCGTAAAATAGAAAAAATTCAAGTTTTACAAGAGCTGTTGGAAATGCTCTTAGCGATGTACTTACTCTTGAATTTGCTTAGGATTTCCTATAACGTATCACACAACGTACAGATAAAGAAATCTAAACAATTTAGAGAGGAAGAAGAAGCTAGAAATATTGTTCATACCGCCATTGAGAGTGAAGCATAAGCAGTCCCAGTAGTATCACAGGTATCAGCATCTCCAAACGGACTCCCTGATTCTTCACAAACTGCTGGAATTATAATGAGGAGAAGGTTTCCTAAGTTTCCTGTTTACAACAACTCAGTAATCAGTTTGTGATGTATATATACAAAGCGTGACAAATTGAGGTATAGAAATAATATATATTCATACATTAATATCAAATTTGTGAAATGTCATGCAAGTGTTTACCCGCAGCGCAACAACCCAGGACTAGACCTCGTAAGTGTGGAGGAGTTCTTGTTAATTTCATTAGTATCCATCCAAATATTGAACCAACGATGAATGTAAGAAGAATATTCACCGGCATGAACCACCTAAAAATCCATTTAAACGAATTAATTTTAGTACTTATACCATTTATACAATGAGCTTTTATTTATTTATTTAATTTTTTTTAATTTTTAATTTTTTTTTTTTTTTTTTTTTTTTTTTTTTTTTTTTTTATAGAAACCATTTATACAGTGAGTTGAGTTTCCACATTCTGGGAGTTGAAAGAATCATGGTGATAGAGAGGTCTAGAATTTAAAGAGATTAGTGAGGGGATCGGAAAGTTTTTTGATGAAAAATTATCATCAAGTATATGAGTACGTCGATACTACAGTACGTCGGGAACCAATCAATTTTATAAATGTAAGGAGCTTAGTGTTGAGTTATAGTTGAATCCTGTTGATTCGGCTTTTTTGATGAAATTTGTTTGGAACTTTGGATTATACGTTTCACATTAATAGTGGAACACTAATATGAAGTAATCTCGAGGATAAGAGTACGAAAATACACTAGCACCATCCACTACATTGACGCTCACTAAAATTAGTGAGCCTACAAGACTATGACTAGCTCTCTTACATACACAATTAAACTTATCATAATTTCATCGGTAGAGGAACCGATACTTACTTATCAAGACCATTGAAGGGCCCCAACATCATGTTGTCGGCAACATGTAACTTATAAGGAAAAAAGGGTGTAACTATCAGTCCCCATAAAAGGGTGTTAATTTCAGTCCCACTTTTACCTACCAAAAAATAAAAGATCTTGAAAGTTCGTTGAAAAAGTGAGGTTTGAGAGTTGGATACACGAGTCACAAAGCATGGTGTTGTCGGCATCAAGTACAATGTACAGTGGTTTAAACATTCAAGCATGATTGAACATATTTGCTTAGTCCATGATCAGTTACAAATCAGATGAACAATACTGTGATTTATGCGGTGTAACTCATTGTAAGATCAGAAAACAAATGAACTAACAACTACTGAATTGGTTCAACAAACTTAACTCAAAGTTAACCATACTGTCATTAATTTATGAAAGATTTGAAGTGGGAGATTAATAAAATAAATCGAACTCACAACTTAACGAGGCTGTCATATGTTATGGTCTCTGCAAGGTTGGCACCGATTAGGGCTGGAGTGAATACGTAGAAAACAATCTGTTCTTCACAAAAGCAAGTGTATATGTAGCTCTACTATATATAAGCAAACGAATAAAACATGAGAAGGAGATAAGTAGAATAAACTGAAAAAAAAAGTTGGAAACAATTACGGTGTTCAAGTGCTTCCTGCTATCTTGCCCCAGAAGGTTAACGCGATCAAGTGCAAGGTATGAGCCAAGCCCAGTGATCAAGAATGATTCCACGACTGGAATCGATGCAGTGACGAATAGTGTCCAAAGATTCATCTTCTCCTCAAAATTCAAAGCTCGAAGACAAATATTCGAACCTGGAAATGATTTAGCATGCCATAGAGCAAACCGGTTCAAATGTTGAAGATCAACCTCAGAACCTCAGAACCTCAGAAGGGGATAGATATGAAATTGGGTAAATATGGTTGCTGCAAATATAGGGAGGTGTCGGGTGTAAGGGGAGGAATAGGGAGTGTTCTTTGTGGCAGTAATGACTGCATCTGCTGCATGGCACATCGCGGGTCCATATATAATGGGACTAGCTAGCTATGTTAACAGCACATGAGCTTTTTAGTCCTCATCACTATCTCAAGTAAATTAGAAATGTGGGAAGATCTACGAGACTTTCTGTCAAGACCAAACTAGGAACTGTATCTAGCTACTAAGATCGTACTGGTGTCACTCCAGAATTAATTCTCGGACAGTCGGACAGTATAGGCTTAGAGAAGTTTAGGGCATGTTTGGTAACCTTTCTGGAAAGAGAAATTTTTTTTTTTTTTTTTTTTTTTGTATATATTGAAAATATTTTAAATTTTCTATTTTCTACATGTTGAGAAATATCTTAACAACTACGTTTTAACCCAAATTTCATTTTCAAAAATAAAATTATGGGTTTGAAAACGTTACTGAACACTTACTTTAATTTTATGCTTTTTGTTTTCACAAATCCTGTAGATTTTTCATTTTTGTTGGTTGTTAATAATTTGACTACATTGGACAGCTTATTTAGTGCTTAAACTTTTGTTTAAGCGTATTTATCTGCCATCACTTGTAATATGAAGAACTTTTAAATCCTTCTAGATTAACGCAGTGACATCATTGAATATAACTCGACTCCGCTTCCTAAAGAATGTAGTTAACATGATGTTTTAATTTTTATGTAAAATTTCTTCCCATTTCGAAATTTCAATTAACGAATGTACACCAATACTTAATCGATTGAATTCAAATAATTATGCTCACGTCAATCATTTTCAACTTAGTAATCAAAATCGTGATAGATGCAGTTAATGGAGTTATCCGGCCACCTTGAAGGTTGATCAAGCTAATCGAGGACGTTAGAAGGTTCGCGTCTTCTTTTGAGAATATTTGTTTCAAACATTGTTAGCATTATATTGAACTCATCATCAAGCATTAAGATGAATACCAATCGGAACAGAATTCAAACATAGGAGTTGTAAACTTCATCATTCCTGTCTTGATTAGGAATAAAGTATATTAAGTTCTTAATCGTATAAGAGTCCATGTAAGATACTGAATTTGGAAATCAGTGTTAGTATTGCATGAGGAATTCTATTCAGAGTGAAACTTGGACAGCAAGTCCTATCCTTATGGGGGATTGCTTGTGTTCAATGAACTCTCACTACCAGAAAAGGGGTCATAGCCGACGACGCCATCTCGTCTGCCGTTTCCATTAAATCGTCGACTATAGTCATAGCCGACGAAGTATCGTCGGCTATTCCGTCGTCGGGAATGCCCCGTCGGCTATAGTATAGCCGACGACACTGAGGCTAAGTCGTCGACTTATAAACCATGAAGTATAGCCGACGAACAAAGCGTCGTCGGCTATTATGAGAACATTGCCGACGATAGAGTCGTCGGCTATAACTCTCCCCTAACCACTAAACCCCGAAGTATAGCCGACGACGCTATCGTCGGCTATAGGTCGAGACATAGCCGACGAATTAATTCGTCGGCTATAACCTTCGCCGGCACCGGAAACGGCTTATTTTTGCAGAAAGCCGGGAGGTTATAGCCGACGAAATATGGTCCATTTCTTCGGCTATAACCCCTAAATATTTAAAAAAAAAATTATAAATTTTGCTCGGGCCCAATTCCACTTCGTCTTCGGTTTGCCTGCAGAAAATCCACAAATGTACATCCAAATAACCAACAAATATCCACATCAATCCATCCGTAATATCCTACTGTACAAACCCCCTAACTAGCCATCTACGTACACTAACTACTCATCACCCCCTAAATGGATGGCGTCGTCGACGGGATCGTTCGAGTTCCGGTGGCTATGACTACCCTGATCGCCTGGCGTACTCCGATGCGGGGGAGGAGTGGGGACGACGAAATCGGGCATCTGTGGCGGAGGCGGGGGCTCCTCTCCAGCTCGCTGGGCCTCCCAAGATTGCCGCATCCATCGGTACATCTCTGCCGCGACCGCGTTGCTGGCCAGCTGCACCGAAGCCTGCTGCTAGAGTGCCTCCACCGCCCTCGCCAAATCCACCTGCGTCCTCTGCAGCTCTGTCTGCAAGTCTCTCCTCGTCGAAGCCGCACGCTGCGTGCTAGGATTGGCCGGCGTGTACTTCAGAACCCCATCTCCCGCCGCGCCTAGGCCTCTCTGATAGAAGTAGTTGTTGCCAGTCCCTACCGCCGCGTGCATGATATGAGAGGCCAAGCGCGGCTCAAGGGTGTCGATCGTGGAGGCAAACTGCACGATCGCCTCGTCGGACGCCCCTTCCCCCAGCGTCTCTCGCGCGATCCTCAAGGTGATCGCGTCGGTCTCTGCATCTATTCTCGCCTAATTGACAAGAAAATATAATAAACGAATTAATAAAAAAATATATATAAATTAATTTAATGAAACACTTTTATTGAAGATGGGCGAATACTTACCACTTGGTCGGGACGGTCCGGATACATCTGCGCATGAATCCACGACAACGGGCTCGGCGGTCGGTCCCTCCTTGCAATCTCTGCCCACTGCCTCCTGGAGCGGGCGCCGCCGTGGTGGGGGTGCTCGTTCCTCTTGCGGTTGTCGCTGTTCGTCTTCGAGATTTTCTTTATTATAAGAACGAACATATAAACGCAAATATAAATTAGTAAGTAACTTAAAATATTAGGAACTAACCAAAAAAAATTATTAACTAATTTAGTTTAATTAGTAACTAACTAACTAACTAATTTAATTTAGTAACTAACTAACTTACTAACTACCTAATTTAATTTAATTTAATTTAATTTAGTAACGAACTAACTAACTATGTAACTAACTAGCTAACTTAATTTAATAACTAACTAACTAACTAATTAATTTAATTTAGTAACTACATAATTTAATTACTAAATAACATTAAAAAGTTATAGACTAGGCTAAATTTTCTTACCGAGACCCTGTCGCTCCCGAAGTAGGCTACCAGCCATAGCCACTCATACTCCCTGTACCGGAACTCGTGGGGGGTTGCACCTCGCCCCAAGCCCTTCTCCACATGGTACGTCCTGTGGTGCGTCGACAGCTCGTTCTTCCACTCGGAGTACCTATATTAACAGAACACAACTGTTAGATATATTCGTACATCTTTAATCGTCTTCAATCTAACTCGAATGATAGTAAAATAACGCGAAACACATAACCTGTTCTTCAGCTGCTCGTCTCTCCACCAGTCCAAGGTAGGATGGACTCTAAACCATTGCTGCAATATTATAAATTAATTAGAAAATATTTTTATATAGTTATAAGGACTCAATTCATAAATGTTTATTTTCTATAATAAAAATACGATTTAACTCACCGACAGTGCATTGTACACTCGCGCCTTGATGTCATCGTGCACAGAGCCCCAGTCGGGCCACAACATTGGGACCCTGTCCCGCACGATCATGCCCGTCGCGTTGATATACTTGGTCGTGGTTTCTCTCCTCTCGATCGGGCTTCCAACCTCACCGGGACCGGGCAGGATCTCCCTGATCCCACCGGCGAGTTCCCTCTCCAGGGTCGACATGTTCGCTGGCCCTCTGGTCCTTCTCGTCCCCGCGGGTTTATTTACGAGGACGCCTGTTTCATAATTAAAATGAATACATGCCTAATAAAAATTCCGTACTAACTAACTAATTGACTAACCAACTACGTACATAATTTACTAACTAACTAATTTAATTTAGTAATTAACTAACTAAATAATTTGCTAAATAATTTAATTTAATAACTAACTAGCTAAATTAAATTAATTTACTAAATAATTTAATTTAGTAACTAGATTAACTAGCTAAATTCTTTAATTTACTAACTAATTTAAATTACTAACTAACTAACACATTTAATTTACTAACTAACTAACTAATTTAATTTAATAACTAACTAACGACCTAACTAATTTAATTTACTAACTAATTATGAACTAAGCTTCGACGTAGTTAAATAATTAATTAAACAATCTAAATAATTAATTAAACTAACTAATTACCTGCGTCGTTGTACTGTTTGTCCTTCTCACGAACACACCACAGGCCGCGGCAGTCCTCTGAGTCGAATGGCCTGTGGACGTAGGCCTCCTCCCAGGGATTCTCGTGCGGCCGGTCGTGCCTCCAAATCTGCCTCCCCCTAGCGTCGTACTCGGGGATGGCAGGGAGGAACTGGACCATGTACATCCCCGATGGCGGAGACATACGGGGCGTGGACCCTGAGGGGCCTGATCCCCCTGTCGGTGGGCCCTGTCGCTGTGGACGCTGTCGCTGTGGGGGGACAGGGAGCATCTCTGGAGGGTCCTGATCGTCGCGCGGTGGGGTCGGCTGCCGATCTTGGAACAGTGCTGAAGTGCAGTGGGGTCTGGAGGGTGCGGCTGTGCGTCCTCCTCTGACGCTCGAGATTGGGCCCGCTCCCGTCGACTCATACGATGAGCCCCCACGTGCATCGCTCGAGGTAAATCCCATCAAAGTCTCCTCGCGCCTGTTCATTGGCCGGCGTAGGCCCCGACGACCGCTGGGTCCGCCCCCCCCCCACGGCTGTGTCCTGCCTGAGCTTCGGGGTCGCTCTCGCTCGGTCTGGCAATCCAGCGGTCTACAGCGCGGCGGTTTTCTGCACAATTAGTATATAAAATCCATAAATTTCACAACAATTCCACAAAAAAATAAAAAACTTCATTAAATATATATATACCTAATTATATATATACCTAAATATATTTATACCTAATTATATATATATATATTCTGAAATATATATATATATATAGATATATATATATCCTCCTAAAAATTCAGTATATTTAACACAAAAAAATAAAAAACTTCATTAAATATATATATACCTAATTATATATATACTTAGATATATTTATACCTAATTATATATATATATATTCTGAAATATATATATATATATATATATATATATATATATATATATCCTCCTAAAAATTCAGTATATATAACACAAAAAAATAAAAAACTTCATTAAATATATATATACCTAATTATATATATACCTAAATATATTTATACCTAATTATATATATATATATATATATATATATATATCCTCCTAAAAATTCACTATATATAACACAAAAAAATAAAAAACTTCATTAAATATATATATACCTAATTATATATATACCTAAATATATTTATACCTAATTATATATATATATATATATATATTCCGAAATATATATATATATTGTTGAAGGAAAAACGTATTATGTGCCTTCGTCAATGTAACTGACGATAGATAATTATGTAGTCATTATTGTCATTATTAATGTATTTCCTATTACCGTTGTAATACTCACCCTATATAAAGGGGATTATCAATGAAATGAGTAGACCAATTCCGATTATTCTACAACACGTTATCAGCACGTAGCTTTACTCGCTGAGAAAGAAAAAAAAAACAAAGAAAAGAAAAAAAAAAAACCCTAGCCGGCAGCAGCCCCCCGGCGCCGCCGCTACCCCCTCCTCTCAGCCTAGCATCGCTAGGCCTCCATCTCCCCAGCCGAGCGCCGACGACGGCAGCCCAGCCGAGCGCCGACGACGGCAGCCCAGCCGAGCGCCGACGACGCCGGCCCACATCTCATCGGCACCCAGAAATTTACTCTGGGCACCCACCCTTCCCCGGCCTGGCTTCCTCGGCCAGTCGACGTCGCCCCCAGCCGGAAGCCTCGATCGACGCAGGCGACCCCTTCATCCCCGTCATCTCTGGTTCCGAACCCGGTCACTTACGCTCCTCCTCGGCCTCGACGCCCCAGCCCTTCAACGTCGATGTGGGTTCCCAGATCTGATCCACCTCGATCCGGCCATCGACGCTGCTCACAGAGCTCGACACGATCGACCTGCATCCATCACAGCGCCGCCCACGCCAACGAATCCCGCCCAGCAGCCCCGTCCGGCGCGCCTCCGCTCCGAAGTTCTCGACCCGGCTGCCTTGGACCTGATCCGACCTGCGTCAAACAAATCTGATCCAGCTTCTACCGACGACAGCTCGTCGGTAAAAAGTTGCTCCAAAAGTTCTCCCGACGAAAATATCGTCGGCAGATTTTGCAATCGACCCGACCCGGCCCAACCCTTGGGCCTGACCCAACCCGAAAAAAAAAAGAAAAAAAGGAATTTTTTTTTGGGGTAAAATTTAAAGGTAATATTTAAAACTACCGTATAGTAATTCCTATTTACTATATTATTATTTACTTTTTTATGAATTTAATGGTATATATTAAATTATTTAATTGATATGGTAAATGTATGATTAAAGTGACTAATCATATGAATATTGTTTATTTTCATGTGAAATACCAATTACGATGCGGTGATAAATATGCGACGACAATATGGAATCGGAGATCGAGCAATCGTCTCATATGCAGTTTATTTGGCAAACTAACAAGTAAGATCTAATTAAAGTCATCATTTTCATTAAATCGTTAATGATATAATGCTCAAACTTATCTTATTATACCATGACATATACTTATGAAATTTGAGCATCATTATATGTCTATTTTATTATGTTAAATAATTATTTTTATTTAACATGTTATTTAGTTTGAGCATTGCCATGATAATGTAATCTCATGAGCAATACAATATAAAATGGACAAACCAACTATTGTGATAAAGCATATTCACGAAGCAAGAAAAATATGACCATTACAAATTTCGGTCTTGAGATCCAATTTTTATTTCTTGAAAATTTTTCAAGATGGATATCTGATTAATTGTGTAAAAAGCAACAATAATGGAATTTCATTAGCTTCACATGCAATGAAAACGGAGAAATCAAATTTTACTGTGATAACGTAATTTCACAAAGCATCGGATTTACCATAATGTATCTTGGTTTATATTAGTTGTCGTGAATGTCATTTAGACCGCGAAACTAATATATTTTATTCTTCCTATATTTTACAGATGGTTTAACCATCACAGTTTGACTTTGACACATTGGGCTCTGAAGAACTTGAGTACCAAATTCCCCTATTGAGCCAACAAAGGCTTGAGCATGGTATATTTATACGAACTGCTTTATGTAAATAGCTAAATATATAATTTCAATATCTTGAATGACAATGTAAAGTCTAAGAAAAAAAATTCCCTGGAACAAATTATGCAAAGTAATGCAACAACCCTACACCAAAGGGCAATGACAATGTAAGGTATGAGAAAAAGAAATTTCCGGGAACACATTTTGAAAAATAAAACAACCCTAAATCAAAAAACAATGACGATGTAAGGTCTTAGAAAAATATATATATATTCTTGAACAAATTGGGCAAAGTAATGCAACGACCCTAAAACAAAGGGTAATTACCATGGACGTAAAATTCATATAATCATCCAAAAGTAAGTGGAAACAATGTAACATTTAAAAGATGACATAGGGGACATGTCATGTGCAGTGAAGTACTCTGTCATTGTTGTAATTCAATGAACTATTGATACGTACATTATACGCTAGCAAAGAATTAGCTACGACTTTCAATAAATATGAAGAATCATATAAATACGCGGATTTTGGAAAAGTATCTTCAATATCCAACAATAACATTGAAAATGAATTTACAACTGAAGACATAACATATGGGAAGAATATGTCAAAATGACACATCTCATCATTGCAGCTATTAAAAGAGCACAAAGGATCTGGCTCAATCCAAAATAGACGTTGATTAGTCTACTTATAAATTTCCAAGATATCCTTATAAAGGTTATTACGCCTAAATACGACTTTTTGTCCTAAATTAGACTTTTTGTCTTAAAGTTTCTCTCTCTAAATTGGATAAGACTAAATGTAATCGTTGGCACGTTCATTTTTGAAATTTCTCTAAAGGAATTGAGATTATTCAAATTTTAATCATAATATACATGATTCAATTTTCTATATCTAACTTTGCAAAGTATTGCATAAAGAAAAACAATATAATATAGGCATGGCACAAAGAACTGTGTGCAAAGACATAATATAGGCATAACACAACGAAATGTGGACAAAGAAACGCACCATGTGATCCCTAGAATAATAGTACTGAAGGACAATGGTACTAATATAGCACAATAGTACTGAAGAACTGTAGTACTATAATGAAAGTGATAAGGATCGGTATATCTGTTCCTTTGGGATTCATAATGCACCTGCCTAACTGGGATTACCAAAGTTTTTATAACAATCCCCATCGAGTTACTCTAAAGAACTTGAGTTACGTTTCGATGTATATATTGAGCATATGTCAAATTGACAATTTATGCGATAAGAGAAAATTGAATTTGTCCTATACTTTAAAGAAATTTATGCCACGATGTTCATGTGAAAAAAGGCACAAGTGAGAATTCATTTGAGCTCCTTTGCATTACCTCTAAATGACTGCGAATGTAAACGAGTATTAGAGAAGATTATATGTCAACTTAGTAGGTTCTAAGTAACCGCTAATTAAATCCAACGTCATAAGAAAATGATCTTTTGGAATTCTGACATAGATTGGCTTTGATCTAGTGATCCATACATTAAAGAAACTACTATGGACACCCATATTTTTGGATAAATAGAAGCAAACACCAGAAGAATATGGTTCACATACGAATCTGAGGACGATCAATGAACATTTGATCCTCAAATATTGTCATATAGGGTTGAAGACGTATGTTCAATTCCTAAATCCCGCCACTCCCCCAATGTGGCATTATAATATATTTGATGCACAAGCATATGCATTTATACCTTATTATGCTTCTCCTATCCGTCGTGATTTTATGGATAAAAGTACATCATTCAAAGCCTATTCGGTAAAACAATTATGATTGAGATCATCATATGCAAAGGACACATGAGTTCCTCATTATGTTGTTATATTGAATCAAAAGAGGATTCAGTGGATCGATTCAACCAACTTGCGGACACCATAGATATTTTATGGTGTTGGTTGTTGTGTCGACACACTGGTCACGTGTCATGACACCATCCACAATTAAAATTTATGTTGCTTATGCTAGAAAGTCAAAGCACTTAGGCCGGGTTAATTTCCGTAGGTGTGATGATTTTATGGCTTATTATATGGGATTTGTAATGGACATCATATTCCTATATATAAAAACCCAATTGGTCTCACGGAAAACGACTACAGTAATAGTCTTAATATTGGTAAAGCACACCAATACTTCCGTTTTGGGTTATGCAATTTTTGCATGCAGCGTTACTTTTTCATCTATGGCCATCATCATTGAACCAATTTACACCATAGCTAGTGACTATGTGTGAGGATTTTAAAGGATTTCAAACGAACTTGTAATCCTTGAGCTCTTTTGGATTGACACGGATCTACAATCCTTGAGCTCCATTAAATGTTTTTATGTGCCAAAATTGCGCCGCCACAGCGCACTACCAGATTTGACAGAATAGCCGACGAAATTTTTTTCGTCGGCTATTCCAAAATTTCGTCGGCTATTCCCTCTACCGACGAAATTTTCGTCGGCTATTCTTCGTCGGTAAAACGCCGTCGGTAATACCAATGGCCGACGAAATTTTTGAAATCGTCGGCCATTCTGAAGTATAGCCGACGAAAATTGATTTCGTCGACCAAACCTTTGAAAAATAACCGACGAAATTCGTCGGAAATTTTCGAGTTTAGCCGACGATTTTGCCAACTATAGCCGACGAAATTAGTCTGTTTCGTCGGCTATACTTCATAAATACCCGACGATTTGTCAATTTCGTCGGTTATTTTCTCCGAATATATTAATATTTTAAAGAATAGCCGACGAAATTTGGTAAAAATCGTCGGCTATACCTGTTATAGCCGACGAAATTTGGTCAATTTCGTCGGCTATTCTTTAATTTTGGGAAAAAAAAAATTAAATTAAATTAAATTAAATTAATTACATTTTGGAGGAGGAGGAGGAGGGGAAGGAGGAGGAGGAGGCCGGAGGAGGAGGGGAAGGAGGAGGAGGAGGAGGAGGAGGGGAAGGAGGAGAAGGAGGAGGAGGAGGGGAAGGAAGCTAGAGGAGGAGGAGGGGAAGGAAGCTAGAGAAGGAGGAGGAGGAGGAGGAGGGGAAGGAGGAGAAGGAGGAGGAGGGGAAGGAAGCTAGAGAAGGAGGAGGAGGAGGAGGAGGGGAAGGAGGAGAAGGAGGAGGAGGGGAAGGAAGCTAGAGGAGGAGGAGGGGAAGGAAGCTAGAGAAGGAGGAGGAGGAGGAGGAGGGGAAGGAGGAGAAGGAGGAGGAGGGGAAGGAAGCTAGAGGAGGAGGAGGGGAAGGAAGCTAGAGAAGGAGGAGGAGGAGGAGGAGGGGAAGGAGGAGAAGGAGGAGGAGGAGGAGGGGAAGGAGGAGGAGGAGGAGGGGAAGGAGGAGGGGAAGGAGGCCGGAGGAGGGGAAAGAGGAAGAGGAGGCCGGAGGAGGAGGCCGGAGGAGGGGAAGGAGGAGGAGGAGGAGAAGGAGGAGGAGGGGAAGGAGGAGGAGGCCGGAGGAGGGGAAAGAGGAAGAGGAGGCCGGAGGAGGGGGGGAAGGAGGAGAGAAAAAAGGCGGGAGGATTTAAAAGATTTAGAAGGAGTATAGCCGACGAAATTAAAATATTTCGTCGGCTATTCTCTAAGTATAGCCGACGAAATCTTTTATTTCGTCGGCTATACTTAGAGAATAGCCGACGAAATACAATGTTTCGTCGGCTATACTTAGAGAATAGCCGACGAAATTAATATATTTCGTCGGCTATACTTTGGAAAATCAACAGCCGTCGGATCTGAGCCATCCAACGGCGGACAATAAAAAGGCGCGGATCAAGAGTTTAGCCGATGAAATATTTGAATTCGTCGGCTATACTTAGAGAATAGCCGACGAAATTTGAATGTTTCGTCGGCTATTCTATGAAAACATACTAAAATGCCGTTTTGAGGCCCTAAACGAACTCGAAAGCCCGAAAAAGCCCACACGTCGTGGCACAGCAACGAGTTTTGTTCCTGGCGTCGTTCCCTTTCCGGAATGGTATCACAATCATCATTCGGACGCCGGACGCCAAATCTACAGTAAACCGGGTTTTGACTGATTTCATTCTTTCGGCACGCGGATTTTATCGGAATCTTGTCATTTTTCAACCGTAGACGTATTTCATTATTTCGGTCATATCTTATTTGACGACATATTTGCATTTGAAGAGCCTACGTATAGTAACTATTTGAAACTATACATTCACTTAAACACTTAGTAAACAAGTTAAGGAACATTAGTGCATATGTTCCGATTTTGAATCTAAAAGTTTGGAAAATCTATTCCAACCGTCAGATATCACCGTTAAGATTAAATACATGTATGAAAAAAAATCCAACTACATCTGACAACGTTAAATGCTCGATCGGGACGGTCAACCGGGTGAGTCAACCCTTCAAACGCTTAGAAATGGAAATTGGCCCGTCTAAATGACGTTTTTTGGCCTGACGTTCAACAGAGAATAGTTTCAGATCGATGAGACGCAACCAATCGTATAAAAATTTTCCTCAAAATATTTACCGACCGTCAGGCTACCCATAGGAAAACGGAAGTAAAAAACAGCTAACCGCAACATTCGGCACACAGATTTTGTCGGAATCTTCTCATTTTTCAACCGTAGACGTATTTCATTATTTCGGTCATATCTTATTTCACGACACATTTGCATTTGAAGGACGAAGCAATGGTTTGTCGATAGTGATAGAAAATGGAAGCTGTTTTTTTTTTTTTTTTTTTTTTTAAATCATAGCCGACGAAATCAAACCTAGTACTCGTCGGCCATACTTCCAAAAATTTTCGTCGGCTAAAGTTTTAGAGAAAGGCCGACGAAAATTCAAATCGTCGGCTATTCCCCTAGAATGACCGACGAAAAAAAAATTCGTCGGCCATTCTAGGGGAATAGCCGACGAATTTTTTTTTTAGCGACGAAAAAAAATTTCGTCGGCCATTCTAGGGGAATAGCCGACGATTTTTTAATTTTTAGCGACGAAAAAAATTTTCGTCGGCCATTATTGAGAATAGCCGACGAAAATTGGTTTCGTCGGCCGTTTTTTTTTTTTTCGTCGGCAAAAGTTTTTTTTCTGGTAGTGGCGCACAATGATGGGTCCATTGAGATGAATAAATATTTATGCTGGATATGAACTTCCAGCTATAGTCCGCTATGTCGAAACCTTGACAGGCGATCTCTTCACCGCTAGATTTGCGGAGTGTCACTTTGATGAGACAGTCTTCCCGTCGTTAGGGGGAGATAAGAACAAGCATGTTCAAGTGGAACGACAGGAATTGTCGTGGTTTGTCCCCACTGTGTCTCATCTCGATCCCCAAAAATCACACAAAGTAAGGTGTGTAGATATCTTATACATTAAAGTGACGAGATCACATAAACCTGCTGCAAATATACCTGCAAGGATTGTGTTTTATCAAAAGGACATGGTACCACCCAAGAGGAATTGGGTATTGCACTGCCACCATGGATGGTGGCATGGTTACGCCATAAGTGGCATAAATGGTGTCATAGGCCGTGGCTCTCCAAGGAAGAGGGGGAGGTCACCTTAAGTTCGATACATACTTGTGTAAAGGAAGAAAACAAGTTTGGCACGACCTGATCTATTGATCAGTGATACTCAAATCCGTCTCATGAGAATATTTATGGATTGTGGTTATCATTGGGGGACGCCTCAAATGTTAGAACCAATCCTTAAAGTATAGAGATCTCTACAAACACATTACACCAGTGTACATGAGGACGTGGAATAATGAGTCTACTATCGAACCATACTTCGTTGAAAAATGTCAACTTAGTAAACTGGCCTAATGGAAAGAAGCGATCCAGTATAAACAAAGAGATAGGTCTTTTGGGCAGGTGACGCCGACACCGCAAATATAAACCCTATCAAATATATCTTTGTTAGAATGCGTAATGAGAATAAGAGTATGCAAACTCACCTTATGGCGCAAGGTCTCTCAAAAACGCACTGGAATCGACTACGAGGAGATACTCTCTCGTAATGGACTATGATGAGACAATCTCTCGTAATGGATGTCATTGCACTCCACTACCTTGTCAGTTTGGTAGTTTCCGAAAAACTGAACATGCAGCTTACGAAAAGTGATCAAAACATATATCTCTATGGGGATCTAAATTAAGAGATATACATGAGGATCCTAAACGGACTTGATCCACCCAAATCAAGTGACTCTAGATCACATGAGTACGTTTGCAAAAGAAATTGAAACGTTCACTAAAGTGACTACTTGATTGGGAAGAGATTGGTGAATTATGCCCTTGCGTGCTCATTATGGATATACACAGACTCTCAATGAATTAAGAGATACTCTATGTATTGTAAATCCTAAGTTAAGAATGAAAAAGATCTTGGGAATACACAGTCTTAAAATGGAACTCAAGGACTGTAATGATGATGGCCATCCATCAATCGGCTTAGGCACTCTAAAGAATAAAGTGAGGCCTACATATACTCCCATGATCAGTCGAAGTCTTTACTCTAACAATAGATCCGCTTTTCATCTAAAGGAAGATGACGAAGAAGTATTGGGAAATGAAATTTCTATACAAGTGCAATGACGCATGATTGTACTTAAACATAATATGTAAGACTCGACCTCTCATTCGATGTAAATTTGTAAAGCTATGTCTAGCTATGCACCTACGCAACGCAAATCGTTCTTTCATTAAAGATATGAAAGATTTGGGCTTATTCAATCTCTACATAGAATGTGACATGATAAAGAAATTATCCACGTCATAGCTAACTATGCGTAAAGAAAAACGCATTAAAGGTGAGATAAGAAAATCTGTTATCACAGATCAATTTCAAATCTCTTAATGGTTCACTCATACTCTAGACGAAGTTATGACTATTTTGTTGTATGAAGGTCATACCACGAGTGAACCTGATGTTCAATATGAACCTATGCATTCAGTTCATGAACAACCTTATCCTCAAGATCAAAGTAAATCAAGTTGGATCTGAGGACGATGTGGCAAGATTTAATTACTAAATCATTGCTCAAAATTATATTTGGAAAAACATGTGAAAATGCATAACTATGCTAATGTTACTGAAGCTCCCTTGATCAAATGAAAGAATCAGGGAGAATCCCATGATTAATGTAAAAATCAGGGGGAGGTGCAGACATCAGGGGGAGTCTAGCACATACATGTTGTTTTCAAATGTAATAGGTGCGTTGCGCTCTTTTTGTCCTTCGACCAAAGTTTTATTTTCTCCCATTGGGTTTTTGTTACTTGGCAAGGTTTTTAATGAGGCAACACCACATGCACCATTCAATCTCTGACTCGGCACAAGGGGGAGTGTTGAAGGAAAAACGTATTATGTGCCTTCGTCAATGTAACTGACGATAGATAATTATGTAGTCATTATTGTCATTATTAATGTATTTCCTATTACCGTTGTAATACTCACCCTATATAAAGGGGATTATCAATGAAATGAGTAGACCAATTCCGATTATTCTACAACATATATATATATATATATATATATATATATATATATATATATATATCTTCCTAAAAATTCAGTGTTAATTCCACAAAATTAAAAAAAAAATTCACAAAATTCACAATTAGCCCTAAAACACTTATACCTAAATCATTTAACCCTAAAAAACAATTAACCCTAATTCAATCAAAAAAATTCTAATTCAAAACCCTAAATAATTCAATAAATCACAATGAGGGAGAGCCGGGACTACCTGACATGGTGGTGCGACGGGGACGAGGTCCGGTGGTGGTGTGGTGCGGCGGCGACGGCGGCTGCGTTCGCACCTGTTCTGGAATGGCTGAAGGTCGGGAACGACGGGGAGGGGTCGGGGATGGGTCGGTGGTGGTCGGGGAGGGTCGGGAGGGGTCGGGGAGGGTCGGTGGTGGTCGGTCGGCGTCGGGGAGGGTCGGGCGGCGATTAGGGTTTTGAGGGGATTCAACCAAAAATGAGGGAAAACGGTCTGCTTCGCTTTAAATCGAAGGACTATAGCCGACGATGTCCATTTTAATTCGTCGGCTATAGTATAGCCGACGAATTTCGTCGGCTATACTCTGACCCTAAATCCGGGCCGGGCCGAAGTTGGGCTTTGCGAGCCGAGGTACGGGCCAGGCCTTGGGCTGTGCGGGGGGCGGGCCGGTTATAGCCGACGAATTTAGCCATTTCGTCGCCTGTAGTATGAATTTCGTCGGCTATACCTTTAATATCGTAGGCTATACTTCACGCGCTCAGCAGCCGTGCGATCTCCTCCATCCAACGGCGGACAATAAAACGGCGCGGATCGCAAGAGTTTAGCCGACGAAGTTAAATATTTCGTCGGCTATTCCTTGGTCAAATTGCAAAGTCAAACCTCTAAACGCTTTAAAACGGCAATTGGCCCGTCTAAATGACGTTTTTTTTGCCTTACCTTCAACAGAGAATAGTTTCAAATCAATGCGACGTAACTAATCGTATAAAAATTTTCCTCAAAATATTTACCGACCGTCAGGCTACCCATAGGAAAACGGAAGTAAAAAACAGCTAACCGCAACATTCGGCACACAGATTTTGTCGGAATCTTCTCATTTTTCAACTGTAGACGTATTTCAATATTTCAGTCATATCTTATTTCACGACACATTTGCATTTGAAGGATGAAGCAATGGTTTCGGTCAATATACTTTAGCCGACGAATTGCAAGTCGTCGGCTATACTTTAGTCGACGACCTTCAACTTTTTGTCGTTAGCCGACGACTTGCATATTAAATTACCCAGAATGGGCATTATAGCCGACGAAGTATGGTCCATTTCGTCGGCTATAATGCTTATCTTTCTGAAAATTTGCCATTTAGGGTCTGAAAATTGCCTATTTCACCTGATAAATTCCTGAACTTCACACAAACAATTCAATACAATTTCCCATAAACTCCGAAAACGGTAATTAAGGACGAAAAATGTATTCATACATGCATGCACCATCGTACACAAATACATACATAAATAGTATACTAAGGATGATAATCAGAATCATCCTCATCACTTGAGTCAGACGTAGTATAGTAGTTAATATCTGGCAACCGGTGCTCGTACTCGTCGTCTGAGTCATCGTCTGCCTGAGATAGACGATTCGGATTAACATCATACATGGGCACCTGACCCCTAGGAAGTCGAACGACTCTGCCCGGCGTCACATTAATATCGCGGATGGTGGAGGATTCTGGAATGTCGACGGCGTCCGGCTCTTGGTATGCGGTCGCTTCTTGACACTCTGTGCTCACACCAAGTGTGGTAGCACTGTATATGTCTCGATGAGACACATGGTTTACTACCTTCCACGTGCCTTTGTTCAATGGATCATCAAGATAAAAGACCTTTTTGGCCGCTGTGACGAAAACAAAGGGGTCATCTTCATACACACTAGTGGCGGTATTCACCGAAAGTATGCCGTACTGATCGGTCCTTATGTGGTGCGGCCTAGTATCAAACCATCGACACTTGAACAAGTGGACTTTCATGCGGTTCCCATAAATGAGTTCAACAACTGACTGTAGGACACTGTAATAATCCTCGCCCCCCTCTGCACCATCGACCATCACCCCACAATTCTGTGTTTTGCGTTCCCCGTCTCTAGCTTCACATATATACTTAACGTCGTTGACATCACACATTGGGCGGACTGTGGAAGATATCGGCTTCATCGACAACAGCCTCAATTCCTCTGAGTAATTTCTATGACCACCCTTCGCAGCCACGTGCATCAGCTGAAAAATATAACTCAAATCACTTGGTGTGTTTATGATTAAAGAATAGGGAACTGTAAAAGAAAGTCATCTAATATATATATTTATACACTTACCCATTGTGGAAAATAGTCTGCAAACGTCGTGTTGTGGTACTCGAGATCACCGCCAACTTTCTTGCAGTTAAGATGGGTTCGTTTCCAATATTGTACCTCCGGACAGTTTATTAGAACCCACCAGTAGGCAATCCCTACCTCATGGTCAGGCAACTTGTCCACACCCTTCTTCTTGAAGCTTCCGTATGGTACAACATCGTTGGCGACGATAGATAGGTTGAACTCGGGGTCATCTCGACTTGGATGTTGTGGGGGGTCCTCCATCGCTCCCAAGTACAACTTGGCGTACGTTACACACTCATGCGCAATGTAAGCTTCAGCAATACACCCCTCAGGCGCAGATTTATTGTGCACATATTTCTTGTAGTCTCCAAGTTGTCTGCAAGGTTAACAAGTGCATGTTAAGAGCATGCAAATTTTATTTAAAAACATGTATAAATCAAATTTATGAATAACATGTACCTTTCGATGGGATACATCCAAGTGTAGTGTACGGGACCGGTAAGCAACAATTGTTGGGGAAGATGGATCATCAGGTGAGGCATGATGTCAAAGAAGTTTGGGGGAAATATCCTCTCGAACTTGCACAAGATAAAAACGATTTCCTCATGCATTCTCATGAGGTCTGATTTTCTAACTTCTCTAGCGCATACCTTCTGGAAGAATCTTGACAACGCCACCAACGGCTCAACCACTTCATCCTCCAAGTACGCTCGAATGAAAATAGGGAAGAGGCGTTGAAGCAGTACATGGCAGTCGTGACTCTTCAATCCGTACATCTTGTTGTCTCGGTAGTTAACACACTTGCTTATGTTACCCGCATAGCCATAAGGATACCTGCATAGCCATTAACAACAATTAGATTTCATGCAGTCCCATGCTTCTGGAATACATGCCTAATAAAAAGTTACCTGACATTACTCATCCATCCAAAGATTTCATGTTTCTGGTCCCTGGTGACGGTGTAAGGAGCTTGGGGCATTTTGCTTCTGCCCTCTCTCAACCACAAATGGTCCCGTAGTCCCATATTTCTCATATCAACACGTGCCTTGTGGGTGTCTTTTGTTTTCTTCTCCCAATTCAAAACTGTGCCAACCACGGCTTCACACACGTTCTTCTCTATATGCATGACATCCAGGTAGTGTCTGATAGCCAACCTGGACCAATAAGGAAGTTCCCAGAAGATGCTCTTGTGTGACCAGAACCTATACCGATCGGGCCTCTCTGGAATCGTGCGCAACACATCGGGATGATTGCTAAGCGGACCAAAGTCATACTCATTCAACACTGCCAATATTTCCTCCCCTGTCCATCGCTCCGGTGCCCAGCCCCTTTCTTCAGTCCCATCAAAAGCCTGTGCATCGTCCCTAAATGGATGGTCATGCGGAAGCCAACAACGGTGACGCATCTGGACAATCTTGCTGCAATGAGGACTGGAGCAATCAACAGTCATGCACTCTGAACAAGCCCTGTAACCCCTGGTGACGCTGCCCGACAACATACCCCTCCCAGGAAAGTCACTGATCGTGCCAACAAGCATGGCACGCATCCGGAACATCTCATTTTTGAACCGGTCGTAGACCAGGTGGCCTTTCAAACTCAAGTACCGAAGCTCCTCAATTACGGGTCTCAAATACACATCGAGACACTTTTCCGGATAACCTGGGCCTGGAATCAACAATGTGAGCATGTTATATTCCTTCTTCATGCACATCCACGGTGGAAGGTTGTACGGAATCAAAATAACTGGCCACACACTGTACTGAAGCTCTTTCTTGCCAAAAGGGTTGAAACCGTCGGATGATAGCCCTAGCCAAACATTTCGAACCTCTGATGCAAATTCAGGAAACTCCAACACATTCTTCTTCCAAGCCTCTCCGTCGGCGGGATGTCTAAGGGTGTCATCGTCAGGCACATTCCTCTCAGCCCACCATCTCATAGCTTCGGCCGTGAAAGCACACATGAACAACCGCTCAAGCCTATCAATCAGCGGGAAGTACCGAAGTATCTTCACAGCTTTCTTGTTCCCTTTAGGAGTGAACTTATACCGCTCTGTATTGCATACTGGGCAGTATTCAAGATCTGCAAGTCCTTCCCCATAAAACAGAACGCAATCGTATCTGCATGCATGAATCTTGATGTAGGAAAGGCCGAGATCTTTAAGGATATGTCGCACCTTATGATGGCTGGTCGGAAGCCGATGTCCGGGGGGCATCGCCCCACCCCATATCTTCAGCCAATCATCAACCGATTTGACAGTGCCTTTGTTCTCCGTTTTGATCTTCATCACTCCCATGACAGATTCAAGGACTGTCTTACTGCATCCGGGGTACAACGAAGTCTGTTGCAATGCGATCAGGTTGTTGTACTTTTCCATACCACTTGTGTTGACTGGTGATCGGGGTAATGGCTCGAGTGGCTCAATATCAGGGAAACACTCCATCTCCGGAGGAGGGAGTTGCACATCTGGTACTTCATCAAAGACACCGCTCTCACGAGGAAATATATCGTTGATCCAGTTCGTTGTTGGATCATTGGACGAACTCCCTCTCTCGGCAAATTGTCCATGATCATGAGGACCCGCAAACTCTAGTTCACCGTGATAAATCCAATTAGTGTATAGGACCCAAAATCCATATCTAGCCAGGTGTTGCTCCACTTTCTCTATGGAAAAACGTTGTCGTGGGCTGGCACACTTGCAGTTTTTACACGGGCAATAATGAAGTGTAGTGTCTCCACAGTTAGCCATCAAAAATTCCAGGAAACTCCTAACTCCATCATGATACGCCTGATCCCATCTTCCAAGGGTAATCCAACTCTTGTCCATCCTGTAAATTCAATAAATAAATATAATTATATATAGATATGTATATATGCACGTACTACGTACGTACGTACATACTAATTAATTAAAAAATTCATCATTACACACACACACACACACACATATATATATATATATATATATATATATATATATATATATATACACATCCCTAAATTAATTAAAACATCGTCAATCTCCCTAATTAATTAAACACAATATATTTTTTATATATACCAACAATATATTTTTAATTACAATTATATTAATTAATATATATATACATTTTTTCATCAAATTCATCTAAAATCACCTCTAAATCAACAATCAATCACTAATCTTCAACAAAACTTGAATTCTATCTAACCAACATATCAACCCATTAATAATCTCATCTCAACACATATATATATATATATATATATATATATATATATATCAAATTAATCACACATTTATTCTAATTAAACTCTAAATTAACACACCTCTGCATATAACCAACTAAATCAACACACACAGCAATATACGTACCTTTCAAACTTATGGCCGAGGTTTTGGACGATTTCAGAGCGTTTTCGAAATTTTTTCAAAAATTTCGACGAAGTGAGCTTGCTGGTGCAGAATAGATCTGATATAAGGGTTATAGCCGACGAAGACCCTCCTCGTCGGCTATAACAAAAAACTTTTCGTCGGCTATAGTTATAGCCGACGACGTCAAGTAATAGCCGACGACTCGTCGGCTATAATATTATAGCCGACGATGTGGCCGACGAAAGAGTAATTCGTCGGCTATAACCCCTTATAGCCGACGAAGTACTCTTTCGTCGGCCGTTTTTTTTCATATCGTCGGCTATGACCCCTTTTCTGGTAGTGTCTTATATGTAGGAGGTTTCGGTCCCTGCTCTCTACACAATTTTTGACATACAGAACCTATCCCATTGATGGTGTCTAAAGCTTGTAGAGAGGAGAAGACTAAGACAAAGAAGAAAAATAGCATTGAAGTGCTTTCTGCTCAGTTAGAAGCCATGGATATTCAGCATAATGAAGGTAAGGTTTCTGTTATGATTACAGTTCATATTGATGCTTTATGTAATGTGTTTGTGTTCTGCAATTGGTCTTGTTAAGCTGATTAAGGTCTACAGTTTGGTATCTGAGCCTAACAAATTGCAACATGAATCGTTTTGAGAAAACATAATGCATGAACTGAATTAATACAAATATAAAACCCTGCGTTTTTTCCTCAAGAACAAGAAGAAAATTTATGCTTCTAAACTTAACAGTATTTTTGGGCCGAATCGGGTCAAACCGAGCCCAAAACCCGCAAGCACCAACCCATAACCCGACTTGTATTTAAATCCCAAATCGACCGTTAAGTTCAACGGTCATATTTTGTAAGGGATCAGGGTTCTTCAGCTGGGTTGAAGGGGCAGAGATTTCACGATCTCTTAAGAAATTCGAGTCCCTATTTGGTGCGGATTAAGCAAGGAAACTGTAAGTAAGTCAATTAAGTTTTTTAACTTCCGCAAAATTAAGAATCATAACCTTGAGAACAGAAGTAAGAAATTCTGGAGTCTTGTTTTAAGTTTTTCCTGTTTTCAAAGCATGTCTATGATTAATGTAATCGCAAGAACCCTAGAAGCATTCCCGGCATGCAAATAAGTTAGGTAGATGAAGGACCGGATGAAATTTCAATTGCATGAGCATGTTCTATGTGGGATTATATGTTCTGATATGAATGAAATTTTATATGGTTGATGTTTTAGTTGTTTCTGTATGTTTGAGAATCTCCCGAAAACAAGCATTAAGAAGATAAATAGATAAAACAACCTAAAACTTCATCTATTTTGGTCTGCATTCTTATAAAACCGCAGAATGTTGCACAAAGCAATTTCTGCAAAAGGAAGAAATTCTTAGCAAAAGACCAAAACTTGTGTTTTTTGATTGTAAACTTTAAAATTATCATAACTTCCAAAGAAGTGTGTCTTTTCTTGTTTTAAAATAAGAAACAACATCACACATATATTCTGAATTCATATACAGGTTCTTAAAGCTTTTCTTCTGTCTAAAGATGTTGACTGCCTTAAGAACAAATTGAATTTATTTTGTATGGTCTGATGATTAAGAAACTTAAGCAAATATCATGTTTTCTGCTATAAAAGTGATGCTTGATATTAAATATAGATAAATTGGGATGTTATGTGTTTTCTGCATTGGTTGTGTTACTTGAACTAATTTGGAATGTGACACTTGTATGCAGAATTCTTGATTTTCCTCAACTTGAAAAATTAGAAACTGTTTTGAGTCAAAACTAAATTTTTCTTTTCTTCTGCTCATTAGAAGTTGCCTTCTTGAACGTCAACAACATTCGTATGCTCACTGGATCAAAATTTAAGGCCTGGAAATCTAGCATAGATCTTTACATGATGACTCACGACAATATGGATATGTGTTTCACACATACCATGCCCTTTTCACTAGATGCAAACAGCACCCTAGAGGATAGGAGGTATCATGATGACTGGTATAGGTCAAACCAAAGGGCTAAGACTCTTATGAGGAATTCCCTAACATCTATAGTTAGAGGAAGCATTGAGGAACCTGTGCTAGCTAGAAACTTCATGCTGAACATTGAGGCAAAGTTCAAGGAAAGCAACAAGGCAGAAGCAGCAAGGATTGGAAATGAGTATAACGAACTGAAGTACAATGGAATTGGAGGAGTTAGGAACCACATCATGAAGCTGATTGAACTAAACTCTCGTCTCAAGGAGCTGGAGCTTGGAGTGAAGGATGATCAGCTAGTACACCATGCCTTGGACTCACTGCCATCCAGTTTTAGTGTTCTCAGGACGAGCTACAATGCACAGAAGGAGAATTGGACTCTAGATGACCTAAAATCTATATGTGTAGATGAGGAATCAAGGATGAAGAAGGAGAAGCAGCCTACAACCTCTATAAATCTAGTTCAGAAACCTAAGTGGAAGAAGTTTAATAAGCTTAAGGTTAATAAAACTATAGCTAAACCTTCAAACAGCAATAAGGGAGTCAAAGTGGACAAGCCATTTAAGTTCAAGTGCTACTTTTGCAAGAAAGTAGGACACATGAAGAAGGACAGTCCCAGATTCAAAGTTTGGCTAGAGAAGAAGGGTATGATTAATTCTCTTAATCTTTTAGAAATTTTTTCTTTAGAAGTTAATTTTGTTAACATAGAACCTCATGCTTATTGGTTAGATTCAGGAAGTCCCTTACACATTACAAACTCTTTGCAGGGCTTCATAAGGAAGAGAAAGCCAAGGAATGATGAGGTCAACGTTTGTGTTGGCAATGGAATGTGTGTAGCTATGAAGGTTGTAGGCACTCTTAGATTGGACTTAGGTTTCGGCAATGTTTTGGTTTTAGATAAAGTTTTTTATGTGCCCTCAATTAAGAGGAATTTACTTTCGGTTAGTCTTTTAGTTAAACTTGGTTGTAGTTTTCTCATTGATTCTAGTGGAATAAAAATTTTCAAGGATTTTTCAACCTTCTTAATTCAGAATTGTTTTACTTTTGGTACTGGTATTATTGAGAATGATTATTTGAAACTAAATTGTTCTCTAAGTCAGCAAGAATGCTTACATATTGAAAATAAACCAGAAAATTATACAGCAAGTAATAATGCCATTATTGGTGTTAAAAGAAGCTTGCATAATGAGAAATCAGCCAACTTATAGCATAGAAGACTAGGGCACATATCTAAAGAAAGATTGCAGAAGCTTATCAAAGACAAAACTTTACCAGAACTAGCCTTTAATGATTTAGGAGATTGTATCGAGTGTTGTAAAGGAAAAATTACAAACTTAAGAAGAAAAGGTGCTTACAGATCTACAAAATTGTTTGAGTTAATACATACTGACATTTGTGGACCTTTTAGACATCAAACAATTTGTTGTAATGTCTATTTTATAACCTTCATTGATGACTTTTCTAAATACTGCTACATTTACTTACTGTCAGAAAAATCACAACCACTTGAAGCTTTCAAAATCTTTAAGGCTGAGGTTGAACATCAGCTAGAAACAAAGATTAAGGTTGTGAGGTCTGATAGGGGGGGAGAATTTTTTGGTAGATACACAGAGCAAGGTCAGCACAAAGGTCCCTTTGCATTATATTTGCAGGAACTTGGCATTAAGGCTGAATACTCTACACCTCATAACCTTCAGCAGAATGGGGTAGCAGAAAGAAAGAATAGAACATTGATAAGCATGGTTAGAAGCATGATGTGCACTTCTGGTTTACCAAAATTTCTATGGGGAGAAGCATTAAGAATAGCAAATTGTATTTGCAATAGGTCCCCAAGCAAGTCCATAGAAAAGGATAAAACTGCTTTTGAATTATGGACTGGTAGAAAACTAAGTTTGCATCATTGTCATGTTTGGGGTTGTCAAGCTGAGGCTAGGATATATAATCCCAGATTAAGCAAGCTTGATCCAAAGTCAGTAAGTTGTAACTTTGTAGGATACTGTGAAAAATCTAAAGGGTTCAAGTTGTATTCAGCTCATCATACACCTAGAGTTTTTGAAACTCATCAAGTTAAATTCATTAATGAAAGTATCTTCAATACAAACTTTGAGGATCTCACCTCGGATTTTGAAGAAGTTGAAAATAATGAGTTTGATATAACAGTAGCACTTGACACTCAAAATATTTCTAAAAACAAAGTTTATGTCTTTGATAAAAACACAGTCCAAGAGAGTGTCAACTTAAGCTTAGAAAAACAAAATCCTTCCATTACAGAAAACTTGGGTAAAAATCTGAACCTAAGACATGATTCAACAGCCGAACCTTCATCTGCTATAATATCATAACCTAATCCAGACTCTCAGCCTACTCAAACCTTGCCTCAAGACCATTTTGTGGAACCTAGAAGATCTCACAGAGCTAAGAAGCCTAGATATGGAGATAAAGATGATATTTATGAAGTTTTTATGAATGAAATAGAGAGTCCATTGATTGATGACAATGATCCGACATCCTTCGATCAAGCAAGCCACTGAAAGTGAAGAATCTAAAAAATGGCAGGAGGCCATGCATGAAGAGCTTGATTCTATGTACAAGAACCAAGTATGGGAATTAGTTAAACCCTCACAAACACAGAAGCCTATAGGTTGTAAATGGGTATTTAAAACCAAGAGAGATGTTAAGGGTAATGTACAAAGACATAAGGCTAGATTAGTAGCTAAGGGTTTCACACAGAAAGAAGGCATAGACTTTACAGAAACCTTCTCCCCAGTTTCAACCAAAGACTCTTTTAGGATTATCATGGCTCTAGTAGCTCATTATGATATGGAGTTACACCAGATGGACGTAAAAACAGCTTTTCTTAATGGAGAGCTAGAAGAAACCATCTATATGGCACAGCCTGAGGGTTTTATTGAAGAGGGAAAAGAAGATATAGTCTGTAGATTAAAAAAGTCTATTTATGGACTTAAGCAAGCTAGTAGGCAGTGGTATAAGAAGTTTGATTCTGTGATTTCATCTTTTGGATTTTCTGAAAATATTGTTGATGAATGTGTTTATCTTAAAGTAATTGGTAACAATTTTATCTTTCTTATTCTCTATGTTGATGACATTCTTCTGGCCAGTAGCAATGTAAAATTGCTGAGAGAAACTAAAGAAATTTTGTCAAAGAATTTTGACATGAATGATCTGGGAGAAGCTTGTTATGTTTTAGGCATTGAGATTAAAAGAGATAGAAAACAGGGTTTGCTGGGATTATCTCAGCAGAACTATATTTCAAAGATTCTTAGAAGATTTGGAATGGAAACCTGTAGTAATGGAGAAGCATCAATATCTAAGGGAGATAAACTAAATAAAACACAGTGCCCTAAAATTGATATTGAGAAAAGGAAAATGGAGTCAGTACCATATGCTAGGCTTGTAGGTAGTCTTATGTATGCACAAGTTTGTACTAGGCCGGATTTATCTTTTGCTGTTGGAATGTTGTCTAGATTTCAGTCCAATCCTGGATTTGATCATTGGACAGCAGGTAAGAAAGTCTTAAGATATCTTTAGAGGACTAAGAGTTATATGCTTGTGTATAAACATGTGAAAGACCTAGAGCTTATTGGTTTTACAGATTCAGACTTTGCAGGAAATTATTCTACATCCTGTAAATCAACTTGTGGTTATGTCTATATGCTTGCATGTGGGGCAGTAGCTTGGAAAACAATGAAACAATCATTAGTAGCTACTTCCACCATGCAGGCAGAGATTATAGCATTATATGAAGGTGTTTGTGAAGGGTTATGGATCCGAAATTTTATTTTGGATATAGAGATATTGAATGATCTCATTGAAAACAAGTTGAAGGTATTTTTTGATAATGAAGGTGCTGTTTTCTTTAGCGAGAATAGTAAGAGGTCTAATAATTCTAAACATATAGACCTCAAAAACTATAGTGTCAGGAAAAGGGTGAAACATGGTGAGATTGATGTCTGCAGAATCAGGACTCAAGATCAGCTGGCAGATCCATTTACAAAAGCTTTGCCTATGACAGCTTTCAAGGAGCATTGCAAGAATATGGGAGTGTTGTCGAGTTTTAAAGATGCTTAAGTTCAGTGGGAGTATTTTGAGTTAGAAAAGAATTTTTTGCTGGTTTTGTTTTGGTTACAGTTTATAGTTTCTGGTTTTACATAATTTTGTATTTAAAGTTTGTGATTCAATTAAGTGAGGAATTTTCAGATATTTGATGCAGTAGTTATTTTCAAAGGATATGTTTACTACTGTTTTTGGTTTTCAGTTCATGTTATCAAGTGGATGTGTATATATGCATATATTCAGTACAGAAGCAAACTGTTTGTTCACTTGAAATTTTGTTAGTTTGCATTGTGATTTTGATATTCAAAATGATTAAGATGGACTGGTTGTTAAATGATAAATTTGCCTGTGATATACATTTTCATTTAACTACAATACGTTAAGTTTGAGTTCATGTAAAGTTTACGTATGATTGCTGTGATCTGGAACAGGCTAGTTCATTTGAACTTGTTCATTTCCAGGTTTTGCTATTGTAGGTTTATTTTGACAGAACAGTATGGACTTAGGATGAGTTACTTCTCATGCGCACTTAAGCTATATTTGAAGGATGTTTCAATTAGTATTTGTGCTTTAAAGTATGATGGTTCAAAGTGGGAGATTGTTAGCATTATATTGAACTCATCATCAAACATTAAGATGATTAATACCAATCGGAACAGAATTCAAACATAGGAGTTGTAAACTTCATCATTCCTGTCTTGATTAGGAATAAAGTATATTAAGTTCTTAATCGTATAAGAGTCCATGTAAGATACTGAATTTGGAAATCAGTGTTAGTATTGCATGAGGAATTCTATTCAGAGTGAAACTTGGACAGTAAGTTCTATCCTTATGGGGGATTGCTTGTGTTCAATAAACTCTTATATATAGGAGGTTTCGGTCCCTGCTCTCTACACAATTTTTGACATACAGAACCTATCCCATTGATGGTGTCTAAAGCTTGTAGAGAGGAGAAGACTAAGACAAAGAACAACAATAGCATTGAAGTGCTTTCTGCTCATTTAGAAGCCATGGATATTCAGCATAATGAAGGTAAGATTTATGTTATGATTACAGTTCATATTGATGTTTTATGTAATGTGTTTGAGTTCTGCAATTGGTCTTGTTAAGCTGATTAAGGTCTACAAACAAGTTTTTAGGGAGACTAATTTTGTGGATGATAGCTTGGCTAATTTGGGTCACAATGTTAACAATGAGATTATTCGGGATAATTGTCTCCCAAGAGAAGTCTCTGCTGCACTTCTCTTTTCTCCTGTAAATTTTTGGTGCCCGCACGGTACCTCTATTTAATACATTTTTATTTCTCATAAAAAAAAAAACTCAGTAACCAAAATCACCCATGCTTGAATTCGAGCTCATTAGTAGAATATGGTCACGGAAACTACCCAAGCCAAATCAAAGCCTAATGAGCTTGAACACATGTACGTTGTTAATGAATTGCAGTCTAAATTAATGAAAGAAAAATCAAGCACGTCTTATGCAAAGGTGGCTGGGTTCTGATATTGTTAATTGGTTTTCCTTTCAAGTACGTGTTGCCCACTCTTTTCAGTGTGCTCAATCATGAAACCAGTGCTTGAAAATATGTACTAAAAACCAAAAGCCATCGACGTAGTGCAGATATTATTGAGACATCTACGGGATAATATCCCAATTAGTTAGGCTTGGTAATCTTGTTGTTACGATAACAGATATCCTAGTTTATTCCATTCCTTATATGTAACTAGAATCATGGAGTCAATATAACTCATAGGCTGTATATACGTTGTTCTTTCAACACAGATGAATACAATAGAAAATGTCTATTTGATACATTTTTTGGGGTCTCTTTGCCCAAATTAATTGCCCAAGTCAACATAAGGTAAACAAGCTATTGCCCAAATAATACAAAAAGTTTTCTTTTCTGTATTTGTTAGACATTTTTGCCCTCACCCCTTATACACTCATATGAAGAGAAAGTGGAAGATAGAGAAAACTTTGCCGGAAGGTTACTAAACTCCGCCGGCGTCCAATGGCCGGTCGTCAGATTCCAGTCACCGGACTCAGGTCACCAAATTTTTTTCGCCAAAATATTATCTTTCCAATATTAAATTACTGACTCTGACTTTAAGCATGTTACTGCCTCTCAGTAATCAGGTTACTAACCCCCAGTAAGCAACTTACAGATTCTAGTAAGTGTGTTACTGACTCTCAGTAATCAGGTTACTGACCCCCAGTAAGCAACTTACAGATTCCAGTAAGCATGTTTTTGACTCCCAGTAACCAGGTTACTGACCCCCACTAAGCAACTTACTGACCCGAGACGGAGATTCTACTCCCCCGAGATGGAGGTTGACATCCAATTCCTCGCCGATGAAGTGCAAGCGCGTCGCGATAAGCAACTTACTGGCCCGAGACAGAGATTCTTCTCCCCCGAGACGGAGGTTGAGATCCAATTCCTCGCCGATGCAGCTGAGCCCGATGAAGTGCAAGCGTGTAGCGATTGCCTCCTCGCGGAATTGCGCAGTGGCGAAGTCGAATCGCAAAAGAGAGTCGAGGAGGTTGGAGGATGCAGCGGTGGTGATTTGACTCCTCAGAAACAGAAGTTGAGGTCCGATTCGTCGTTGCCGATGAAGCAGAGGCCGGTCTCGTCACCGATGAAGATGAAGCTGTAGTCCTTGCATGGGGAGGCATTATTGGAGCTGAGAGAGAGGCGGCGACATCGGCGTCGGAACTTGAACCTTCTCGTCGGAGTTGAACTCGACCTTGATGCTTTTGCTTTTGGGGTGGAGGTGGAGGTGGGGAGAGAGAGAGAGAGAGAGAGAGAGAGAGAGAGAGAGAGAGAGAGAGAGAGAGAGATGTTTTAGATCGGGGAGGGGGTGGAGGTGAAAATGAGTTGAGGGTTACATTTGTCTTTTTATTTAGATTTGATGGAATGGACATGTAACATTGACTTAGGCAACTTTTCTCCTATTTTTAACTAAATGGTCATTCTCCCTTAATACAATTTAGTTTTACACCGATATCAATCTTTATTATGCTATCAGAGCCTTCGTGCTCTTAAGGACCTACCAAACACAAAAACTCTAAACACAAAACCTAAACCTACAACCCTACCGAAACAATGGCAGTAGAAGAAGACCAGAAACCAACAGCCTCAGACAAAGCCCTGGCATGGGAGAATTCCAATCATCCCTTGCACATTCATCATTCAGAACAACCTGGAGCCGTCTTGGTTCCACAACTTCTAGCCGAAGACAACTTCAGTTCATGGATAGACAGCATGAATGCGGCCTTTCAGATCAAAAACAAAATATGGCTCGTCGATGGAACCCTACCTAAGCCCAAGATGAACCCGGACGAGCAGAATCAATGGAATCGATGCGATATCTTAGTCAAAACATGGCTGAAAGCATCGATGTCCAAAGAAATTGGCAAAAGCTTTTCACACCTCAAAGATTCGAGGACGGTTTGGCTTGAGTTGCACGAAAGGTTTGGATAAACAAATACAGTTCAACTCTATCATATTGAGAACTCGATTCATGATTGTACGCAGGGATCTCAAACTGTCACATCCTTCTTCACTCAGTTCAAGAGTCTTCGGGATGAGAAGGAAACTCTCTGTAACATCCCTGCTTGCGTCTGTCAGGCAGGAGAAGAATTAAAAATGTATGTTGAGACTCAAAAGATCATGAAGTTCTTGATGGGCTTGACTGATGAATTTGCTACTAGTCGAAGAAACATTATTGCCATGGATCCACTGCCATCATTGAATAAAGCGTATTCCATTTGCCTCAGACATGAAAAACAAGCGCTGGTTGCAGTAAACAAATCCATAATGCACTGCATTCCATGTGTAGTAGCAGCGTGGCAGCCAGAAGCTCCTTTCCGAGCCCTCTCGTGAGCCCTTTGCGGGCTTATGCACGCAAGTCAGGGCGCACCCACGGCAAGCAGCAGCGCTGCAACAAATGTGACAGAACAAACCACTCTACCGAAAATTGCAAAGCTGACCTACGTTGCACAATTTGCGACTTGAATGGGCACACCGCCGAGACCTGCGGGCAACACTTGCTCTGCTCCTATTGCAACTTCAAGGGACATGTCTATGAAAATTGTAGAAAGAGAAAAACAGCACAATCCGGAGAAGGAACCAGCCGAGTTAATCATATCCTGGCAGCTTGTGAGGGGTCGACCCTCTTCCCTTTTTCACAAGCAGAATGTGCTCGTTTGAGGGAATTTGTGGACAAAAATCAAGCCCCAACTCAAGCTGGTAAAATTCGTGACTATGAGGAACTCTCTGGTAAGGTTGCTTCCCTAGCAAATAATTGTTGTCATACACCATCGTGGCTTATAGATAGCGGTGCCAGTGATCATATTGTGTGCAATGATGACTTTCTTACTTCCAAAAGACTTGTCATGAATTATACTGTGAGACTCCCATCTGGTTCATCTGCTTAAGTTACACACATTGGGACAGTAATATTTGCATCTCAATTAAAGTTGGAGAATGTGCTATGTGCTCCTTCCTTCTATCTGAACCTGATATCTGTTAGCAAACTAGCTCGAGATTCATTCTATGTAACCATATTTCTAAGGCAAGTGTATATTATGCAGGACTTACGATCGAGGAAGATGATTGGGATAGACACTGAGAGGGAGGGACTCTACTGTCTCGATCACCATCAGAAAGGAACATGCAATATGGCTCGAGTTCAAAAATCCAACCTCTGGCATCAGTGTCTTGGCTACCCATCACAATGAGTATTTTCCTTATTTCCTTTTTTCTAAGGACAATTGTGCACCAAATAATTGCTTAATTTGCCCTTTGGTTAAGCAAACTCGTCAACCATTCTCTTTAAGTATTACTTCCAGTAAAGATTGTTTTGAATTGATTCATGTTGATATTTGGGGTGGTTATCATGTTCCTTCACTCACTGGTGCGCAGTACTTCCTCACCATTGTTGATGATTATTCACGGGCTACATGGGTTTACCTTATGAAACACAAGTCTGAAGCACGTTCTCTCATTGTTAGTTTTGTTCATTTAGCTAAAACTCAATTTGATAAGCGCGTCAAGGTCATTAGAAGTGACAATAGTCCTAAGTTTCTCATGTCTGATTTTTATGCATCTAAAGGCATAGAACATCAAACAACTTGTGTCAATAATCCACAACAAAATGGTGTTGCCGAAAGGAAACATCGTCATCTTTTAAATGTTGCTCGTTCACTCCTTTTTCAAGCCAATCTTCCGAAACGATTTTGGGGGGAAGCCATTCTCACAACTAGCTATCTCACAAACCGCACTCCAACACCTCTTTTGAAAGGAAAAACACCCTTTGAAAAACTTTTCTCCAAAGAACCAAATCATGACCATTTACGAGTTTTTGGTTGTAGGTGTTTTGTCTCCACACATCCATTGAAACCCAGCAAATTTGATCCCAAATCAATTGAATGCATTTTCTTGGGTTATCCTCGTGGTAAAAAGGGTTATCGGTTATATGATTTTAAAAACAAGAAAATTCTATTCTCTCGGGATGTGATTTTCTTTGAGGAAGACTTCCCTTACCGTACAAAATCTCCTAACTTCTCTGATCTATCCATTCCCCAAAATTCTCTGTTCACTTTCGGTGATTCTTTGCCAAATTCTGGCGCCATAAATCACGCCAACAGTCTTGCTGAACACGCTAATCCCAAGAGTTCCAACTATCCTACCTAGTCAAACCACTCCACGTCAAAACAATCTTACATACTCTCCTTCCTCTACTCCTTCCACTTCTCCGCCAATCACTCTATCTGCTTCTACACATCCTGATATCGAGTCCATCGAGTCACCTTCCACTGCTCAAACCTTCCCATCACCAAGTCCTATTCTCCAAACACCTCAATCTCCTCCAATAAGTGTGTCTAGTTCTCATGCGTCTCCCAATTCCTCTCCAAAGCCGGCTCCACGTCGATCAACTCGACCAACACGGACTTCAAGCCTATTGGAAGACTTTCATATCGAGGTAACTCTCCCCTCACGTGTCGTCACACCATCTTAACCGACCGAGGTCTCAGGTATAGCTCACTCTTTATCTGCTGTATTGTCTTATGATACACTTTCGAGTTCGTACCGTGCCTTTACTGCTGCGCTAACCATGCAGCGTGAGCCTACATCTTTCTCACAGGCAGTTCTTGATCCCAAATGGTGTCAGGCCATGCAAGATGAGATTCGAGCCTTGTAAAATAACCGTACATGGAGCCTTGTGGCACCACCCTTGCATAAACGTCCCATTGGTTGCAAATGGGTATACAAGATTAAATACAATCCATATGGCAATGTTGAACGGTACAAAGCCTGCCTCGTTGCTAAAGGTTACAGTAAGATTGAAGGCATAGACTATCGTGAAATGTTTGCACCAGTAGCCAAGCTCACTACTATTCAAATCCTTCTCAGTTTGTCAGCTTTACAAGGGTGGCATCTTCACCAGCTTGACATCAGTAATGTTTTTCTACATGGGGATTTGTATGAAGAGGTTTACATACAACTTCCTCGCGGCTTCGGAGGAAAGGGGGAGAATCGAGTCTACAAGCTACACAAATTATTGTATGGTCTTAAACAAGCATCTAGACATTGGTTCATCAAATTATCCAAAGCTCTCACCACTGCCGGTTTTCACCAATCCTGGTCAAATTATTCTTTATTTGTCAGGAATTACAAAGGCCGCTTCACAGTCTTACTGGTATATGTTGATGACATTATTCTAGCAGGAAGTCAAATTGACGACATAATCATGGTGAAAAGGTACTTATCTGGCAGTTTTAAGTTGAGAGATATGGGAGTAGTCAAATACTTTCTTGGAATAGAAGTTGCTCGTTCCAAACAAGGAATTGTGCTCAGTCAAAGGAAGTATGCATTGGAAATACTGAAGGATTCGGGTTTCCTTGGTGCAAAACTGATGAGTCACCGAAGCGAGCATCAAGCAATAATAACCCTACAATCGTTAGTAGTATAGACATAAGTAGGGATCGTTCTAAGCCGCGGATTAAGGGTACCTGAAACATGAGATTGTTAACACAAAATATTCACAAACACATATGTACACAATTGTCACACTTATATACATATATACATATTCACACGAAATCAAGGGGGAGAAAAGGCTTGGCAGCAAAGCTGCCTCTAAATTCCTAGACAAGAAAATAAATTGCTGAAAATAAATTCTAAATCTACTATTTACAAGGTTGGTCGACATTCTTCCACAAAGCACTAGCACGAAAGCAATCAAAACACATAACAAACAAGCAAATAAGACTCACGGCAAGGCATTAAAGTGTTCTAGACTCAACTTAACTCCAACCCAATTAGCTCCTAAATGGTATTACTAATCGATTAAGACTCCTCATGTATTTTAAGTGACTAAACGCCTAACCTTAAAATTATACTAGTCATCTTTGAATATTCTAAACGACGTAAACAAACATGACAAGTAATTAAGCACAAAGCCTTTTTTATTAGTTGGAAACAAGTTAATTAAGTAAGGCGTCACTCTTCTTATTAACAAGCATGTTCTTTAAATTACTCTAGCCCTTGTGAAAACAACACAAATAAAATAACTCGTTGGTTACTTAATCTATATTATTTTCGGCTAATGAGATCAATAATCTACGCATTATATTTACATAGGCTACCAATCTTTAAGCACACGAATTCAAAGAACAAGTCAAGAAAATCCTAAAATCAAATTAACACATGTTTGCCGATTATCCTAGCTACTTACTAATTCATTACATATTTTTCTTACTCTTTAACATGCAATCCGTATTCTTACATCCAAACACCAATTAAAGATAAAGAAAACGCATTGAACATACAAATCATAAAACCAAACTTCAATCCAAACAATACATAGACATAGAGTTTGAAACCAAGAATTCATGCTAACTTCATAGACAAAGTTTAACATAACTACATAAAAATTACAAAACCAAAAGAGGGGAGTGGATCACACTTTTATAGACACCTTGATGGCTTCGACTCGTGTAGATCCGGCGGATGGTGGAGGAGATGGCTGCTCGGCAATGGTGTGTGTGTCGGCAGGAATTTTAGGGTGAGATGGTGGTGATTTTCGGGTAGGGTTTTATGTAGGACTCTTGGGAAATATTGGTAGAGCTTTGGTTAGATTTTTGCTTTGGAATGTGGCCCCTTTCTTCATGGTGCCGGCCTCTATTTATAGGAGAAAGGCTATGAAGTTTGAGACTTTTTCTTGTTTAAAACGGGATAGAAATCTTCAATAAATAAGGTTTCCAAATCCGAGTTGGAATAGGCTTTTCTCTCCTTATTGAACAAAGAAACTCTTGCTTGGCCGGCTTATGACTTCTTCTTGGACGTTGCAAATCTCTTTGGAATGATTTGGCACGCTTGCAGCCGCTTGAAGATATTACCGGAAATTCCTCTCTGCTCGCGAGTACAGACTTTGCTAGTATTGGGTACTGGCGAGGCTTCTTGGTGGCGAGTCTGGGCTTCTGGCGGGTAGCGCGAACATGTATGCTGGCATGCGCGGATGATTGGCGAGCGGATATGTGCAAGCTGGCGAGCTAGTGTTGGTGGCTGATCTTCCGGCGAGCAAGGTTGTTGGCGAGCAAACAAGGGCTTGGCGAGCGGACATTCTCTCGGAATATTTTGACCTTTGTGTCTTCAGTCGAGCATAACTTTTTGCTCAGAACTCCGATTGATCTGAATTTTTGACACAAGACTCATTATCAAGCTGATAACATGCATACCAAATTTCAGCAAAGTTGGAAAAGGATAAGTCACAAATCTATTCATCTCAGAATCACGAAAAAGACATATTTTTCACTATTTTCTAGAATTCTTAAACTTAGTCATTTTTCGGACTCTAAAGCATATATTTCCAAAACTTTACCAAAATAACACTAAACTATATTATGACTCAATATTAGATAAATAAGGGTTAAACAAAGCATAAACGAGGGTAAATATACATTAATATCGTCGCACATTGTGCTCCTATCAAAAACCTACCACCTTTCATGTAGAATACAATACGGCCTTAACACAAGTAGAGGGAAAACTGTTATCTGACCCTGCACAGTACAGACGATTGGTAGGAAGACTAATCTATCTCACTATCACAAGATCAGACATTGTGTATGTTGTTCACATTCTAACTCAGTTCATGAATAAACCAAGAGAGCCACATCTGGAGGCGGTACACAAAATACTTCGATATTTGAAGCAGACGCCAGGACAAGGCATATTGCTGCCATCCACATGAAGAATACAACTAAGAGCTTATTGTGATGCAGATTGGGCAAGATGTAAAGACACGAGGAGGTCAGTAACTGGTTATTGTATTTTCCTTGGTAATGCACCTATATCTTGGAAAAAGAAGAAACAAACAACTGTGTCAAGATCCAGTGCAGAAGCTGAATATAGGTCTATGGCGTCTACATGTTGTGAAATTACATGGTTGCAGAATAATATTCTGAAAGACTTGAACGTAAAAGGTACACATCAAGCACTTTTCTTTTGCGATAATCAAGCTGCACTTTATATAGCATCCAATCCTGTTTTTCATGAGCGAACAAAGCATATTGAAATTAATTGTCATTTTGTTCGTGAGAAAATCCAAAGAGGACTTGTCAAAACTGCTAATGTTCGAACAGTAGAACAACATGCTGATATATTTACCAAGCCGTTACAGCCAAAGCAATTTGCTGAGCTCACTACTTAGCCGACGAAAAAAATTTCGTCGGTTATGCCTATTTTTTGTCGGCTATACCATCTGCAGACGAAATTTTCGTCAGCTATACTTCGTCGGAACAAAACCGTCGGCTATACTAATGGCCGACGAAAAAAATGAATTCGTCGGCTATAGTAGAGTATGGCCGACGAATTTACCGACGAAAATATTTTTCGTCGGCCAAACCTAGGAGAAATTGCCGACGAGTTTCGTCGGGTATTTTCGAGTATGGCCGACGAAATTCATTAAGTATAGCCGACGAATTCATAAATTTTCGTCAGCTATTGGTTGTTAACAATAGCCGACGATTTTATAAATTTTCGTCGGCTATTTCCTCGAAATATATTAATATTTAATATAGTTATAGCCGACGAAATAATATAATTTTCGTCGGCTATACAACCTATAGCCGACGAAAATTGGTAGAATTTGTCGGCTATAGTTATTATAGCCGACGAAATAATGCCAAAATCGTCGGCTTTTCTTACATTTGAGGAAAAAAAATTAAATTATTTTCTAAATTATCATTCCAAGCAACCTGCAAATCACAAAAACAGTCCATGCATTTGCACCAACAAGAAACACGTCTAAATACCCTTTTTATTAAATTCGTTCTAATATACATAAACCCTAAACCCTAATCATCACCTAAACCACTAAAGTCCACCAGGTCATCCCCAGCATCCTGCTCTCCATCAGGCTCGTCATACTGCTGACCGAACTCGGGAGGTTGAGGCATTGGAGGTTCCGCTAACCGCTGAAACGGGGGCGGGGGTGGAAGGCCTTGGTTTTGTGCCGCGAACATCTCATACCACCAGGCTTGTTGGCCGTCATAGTTTTGTTGCCGAATTCTGTCGCATTCGGCATGCCAACCGGCCATATCCAAATGATACTGCTGTGTTCTGCGGCGCATCTCCAAATGATACTGCTGTGGGCTGCGGCGCAGCTCCTGTACTGTCTGGGACGAGGTCGCCAATTCTGCGGCCAATCGCTGCACTTCCCCCCTCATATGTTGGCTCTCCCCGCCTCCCTTCTTTTGACCTCCCTTAGTGGTCTTCAGAAGCCCTAGTCCAGAACTTCCCAAACCCCGGCAGTAGTAGTTGTTTGACCGGTTTGGGAAGGCTGCGTCGAACATCCTCGCTGCCGTTTGGACACTGGACCGGTCGACATGGCGCATGGCTTCTTCCAAATCTGCCTCTGAAATGTTCGGTTGTGTCTCCCGAACTACTTGCTGGAACACCACTTCTTCGGCCCGGTTGACCCTCTCCTAAGTGGACGGGAAAAAAAAAATTAATATTATAACAAATATATAATTAAGTAAAATTAATAATTAAAATTTTTAAATTGTAATGAACGACTTACGAGCTGTTCTGTCGCTTGTGGATAAGCGATCTTGAACGTCTCCACGTACGGGTTGCTATCAGGATGATCTCTGATCGAGCGCCTCCTCCTGATATTGTGTAAACGGCCGTGAACCAGCATGATGGGGGGTTGTGTTCCGGCGGCAGTTCTCAGAGTTTATTCGAGAACGTTGCTTCAAACAAATAATAAAATGTTAGAAAAATGCATCAAAAAATATTAGTGTAATAATTATAAAATAATTAAACTAATAATTAAAATTTTAACAAAATAAACATTTTTACTGAAGTTTAGTATTTACCTGCATAACTGGGTTGTTGAAGTCTACTGTCTTCAACCAACGCCACTCGTACTCCCGGAACATGAACTCCCTGGGAGTACCCATACGACCAAGGTTGTCGTATTCGTTATAGTGGGAACGCAGCTCGTTCTTCTACTCTTTGAACCTACGAAAAAAACAAAAGTGCATTAGAAATATTATTAATATCATAAAATATTAATAATTATAAGATAATTATAATATCATAAAAACAAACGTACCTCGAGTTCTGCTGGGTGTCCGCCCAATCCCGCCTGTGTTCGGCAATCTCGAAGAATGTCTGAAAAATAATATTTTATTAGTTTTACAATTGTAATAATACCGAAAATTATTAAATATTACGATAAATAAATTAAATTTTTTAAATTACCCACCGACGCGGCGTTGTTCACCTCCCTCTTTATCTCTTCGGGCACATCAGCCCACCGGGTCCACAACATAGGGACTCTGTCCCTAATCACTGACCCCACGCAACCCGAGTAGTCGCGTGTTTTCTTCCCCTGAACCTCCTGATTAGGAGGTTCGTTGATCTGAATCCTCCCGCTGCGCTCAACAGTTCTCCTGAGCGTGTCAAAACATATGACACCTCTCGTATTCCTCCGTGAACTGCTAGCGGCTGTCCCTATCCCAAAAATGACGATTGGTTAATAAAATTAAATATTAGTGCGTTAATTTTAATAAAACATTTAATTAATAAAATCAAATGTTACCTGAACTGGATGACTCGTCTGTCGACTTTCCTTTTCTCCTCGCCGAAATAAGGTGGTCAGGGTTCTCAAATGGCTGCTGGTGGTATGCCTCCGCAGCACTCACGTACTGAGGCATATCAGGCCATATGGGCACACCCTGATAGTCGACCTCCGGTATCGCCGGAATGTTGTACGGGAGGAAGAGCTGGTTTGGGAGAGTAGGAGCCTCAGTCGAGTCAGCAGCAGACTGAGTCGGACTCGGCATCGGCTCCCGATGAACGTCAGGCATCCGAACCTGAGGAACGTCGGCAGCTATGTCATCGTGAAATAGCTGCCGACTAAACCTCGGAGCCACAGAGGGACCGGCATGCGGAAGTGAAGTGCTCGACGGCCGCCCCGCCTGAAGAAGGGTCTGGTGCCGAGAACTAACACTCCGTCGCGGGTGGGCTGCATCCACAGTCCTCTGCGGCTGGGATGAATCTACACTCCTCCGCGGCTGGCTGGTGGTCCTCTCAGGCTGGCTAGCGGTCCTCTCGGAGTCTGCGGAACCGGCGGAATTTCTAGAACCTCTAGATCTGCCGCCACGACGGCCTCCGAATAGGTTTCTTAATGCATCGGCCATCTAAAGCCCGAGACATTAATACATTAATTGATATTAAATTATATTATATTAAATAACAAATTCTAATTAATATAATAACCAATAATACTAACATATTTTAATATAACAATTTATATACTAACATATTAAATTATATTATATTAAATAACAAATTCTAATTAAATATAATTAAGCTATATATATAATTACGCTAAATTATACAATTAAGTTATCAATTTATATAATTAAAAAACCAATTTATACGTATAAATTATACAATTAAAATAAATTTGAAAACAATTACCTAAATTAACATAAATACCTAAAATTTATCTAAATTAACATAAATACCTAAAATTTACCTAAATTAACATAAATACGTAAATTATACCTAAATTAACATAAATACCTAAATTATACATAAATTAACATAAATACCTAAATTATACCTAAATTAACATAAATACCTAAATTATACCTAAATTAACATAAATACCTAAATTATATCTAAATTAACATAAATACCTAAATTATATCTAAATTAACATTAATTAACATACATGACAAAAAAAAAAAAAAAACCTTACAACGAAAATGGAAGGGAGGAGGAGGCCGGCCGGATTTGAGGAGGCTGGGCCGGAGGAGGGACACGCCGGAGGAGGGACAGGCCGGATTTGAGGAGGAAGAGGGAGGAGGGGGTTGCCGGATTGGAGGAGGAAGAGGGAGGAGGACGACGAGGCGAGCGGCGGAGGATCGGTTGGAGGCGAGCGGCGGAGGATTTGGAAATATGCAGCAAATGGAGGCTAGGGTTTGGCTGCAACAAACTTATACCCGATAGTATAGCCGACGAATTAAAAATATTTCGTCGGCTATTCTTTGAATATCGTCGGCTATAGTTTAGGCGCTCAGCAGCCGTCCGATCTCCCCCATCCAACGGCGGACAATGAAAAGGCGCGGATCACTAGAGTTTAGCCGACGAAATTAAATATTTCGTCGGCTATACTTTGGAAAATCACAGCCGTTGGATCTGAGCCATCCAACGGCGGACAATAAGCGGATAGCAAGAGTTTAGCCGACGAAATCAAATATTTCGTCGGCTAAACGTTTGGTCAAACTACGAAGTCAAACCTCTAAACCCTATAAATTAAAACGGAAATTGGCCTGTCTAAATGACGTTTTCTGGCCTTATCTTCAACAGAGAATAGTTTCAAATCGATGAGACGCGAATAATCGTATAAAAATTTTCCTCAAAATATTTACCGACCGTCAGGCTACCCATAGGAAAACGGGAGTAAAAAACAGTTAACCGCAACATTCGGCACACAGATTTTGTCGGAATCTGCTCATTTTTCAACCGTAGACGTATTTCAATATTTCGGTCATATCTTATTTCACGACACATTTGCATTTGAAGAGTCTACGTATAGTATCTATTTGAAACTATACATTCACTTAAACACTTAGTAAAAAAGTTAAGGAACATTAGTGCATATGTTCCGATTGTGAATCTAAAAGTTTGAAAAATCTATTCCAACCGTCAGATATCACCGTTAAGATTAAAAACATGTATGAAAAAAAATCCAACTACATCTGACAACGTTAAAGGCTCGATCGGGACGGTCAAACTGCAAAGTCAAACTTCTAAACGCTTTAAAACGGAAATTGGCCCGTCTAAATGACGTTTTTTTGCCTGACCTTCAACATAGAATAGTTTCAGATCGATGAGACGCAACTAATCGTATAAAAATTTTCATCAAAATATTTACCGACCGTCAGGCTACCCATAGGAAAACGGGAGTAAAAAACAGTTAACCGCAACATTCGGCACACAGATTTTGTTGGAATCTGCTCATTTTTCAACCGTAGACGTATTTCAATATTTCGGTCATATCTTATTTCACGACACATTTGCATTTGAAAAGTCTACGTATAGTAACTATTTGAAACTATACATTCACTTAAACACTTAGTAAACAAGTTAAGTAACATTAGTGCATATGTTCCGATTTTGAATCTAAAAGTTTGAAAAATCTATTCCAACCGTCAGATATCACCGTTAAGATTAAAAACATGTATGAAAAAAAATCCAACTACATCTGACAACGTTAAAGGCTCGATCGGGACGGTCAAACTGCAAAGTCAAACTTCTAAACGCTTTAAAACGGAAATTGGCCCGTCTAAATGACGTTTTTTGGCCTGACCTTCAACATAGAATAGTTTCAGATCGATGAGACGCAACTAATCTTATAAAAATTTTCATCAAAATATTTACCGACCGTCAGGCTACCCATAGGAAAACGGCAGTAAAAAACAGTTAACCGCAATATTCGGCACACATATTTTGTCGGAATCTTCTCATTTTTCAACCGTAGACGTTTTTCAATATTTCAGTCATATCTTATTTCACGACACATTTGCATTTGAAGGATGAAGCAATGGTTTGTCGATAGTGATAGAAAATGGAAGCTTCTCTTTTTTTGTTTTTTTTTTAATCATAGCCGACGAAATAAAACCTAGTACTCGTCGGCTATTCTTTTGTCGTTTTCGGTCAAAAATAAAATATTTATTTTTAAAAAAACTTATGGCCGACGAAATAATGAATTTTTCATCGGCCATTGTGAGAATAGCCGACGAAAAAGGCCGACGAAATAATGAATTTTTCATCGGCCATTGTGAGAATAGCCGACGAAAAATTCATTTTTCGTCGGCTATTCTCTGAAAAAAAAAACCAAAAAAATCAGTGGTTTTACACCTCTCATATTCCGATGTCCTGTTCACATATAACCAAAATTGAACATAAAAAACCAGAAACCCAACAATCAACATATTTCAAATTTTTTTTAAGGGGTTTGGAACCCAGCCTAGCTGGGAGGCTCATCCCCACGCCCGTTCATTAGAAATGAGTTGATTACAAATGAAAGGCTTACATAATTTAAATTACTTAATCCGTCGGATTGTAATCGGAATCATCAGATGAGTCTTCTTCGGTTTCTGAATTGCTCGATAGGGGTAATCTATGTCTTTCCTCACCACTAGAGTCCTCGTTAGTTTCTTCATTTGGATCAACATCAACAAGCAGTGGCTCTTCACGTCGAATTCGCACCGGCATGTCTAGGCGAATAAAAGACGAGTCAGGAATACCGTTTGAGTTGGGCTCTTAATACGCAGTGCCCCCTTCCTCGTTCTCTTCAGCCACTCCAAGTGTAGACGCCCGGTAAATGTTGCGATGGTGGATAGTGTTGACTACTTTCCACGGGTCACCCTTGGCGAGATCATCAAGATAAAACACTTGTTTCACCCATGTGGCTAAAACGAACGGGTCGTCCTCATACCATGATGTACTAGTGTTCACAGAACTTACGCCGTATTGATCGGTTTTCATGCTCTGCGGCCGTGTGTCAAACCATCTACACTTGAAAAGGTGCACTTTCATGCCTTCCCCGTAATGCAGTTCCACAACTGAATGGAGAACACCGTAATAGTCAACTCCACCATCCCCACCATGTGCCATAACCCCTGAATTTTGTGTTTTCAGTCTGAGGTCTCTGTCTTCACATCGAAATAACACACCATTCACCTTGCACGTCGCATAAACTTTTGAATAGACCGGCCTCCTCGCTAAAAGTCTGAGTTTGTGCGACCAATTTGGGTGATTATCATTTGCAATAAGGTCCATCTGCAACCATCAGAATCAACTATAAATATGAATAAATATACACAATAATATATGAACACGTATAAAATAGTGTTAAAGGTACGTACCCAGCGGCCGAAATACTCTGCGAATGTCTGGTTGTGGTAATCGCGATCACTTGCTACTCCTTCATAGCGTAGATGTATGTCCTTCCAAAACTGAACTTCTGGACAGTTGATTAGTACCCACCAATGTGCAATGGCTACCTCATAATCTTTCAACTTATAGGAAACTGGCATGTTTCCACCGAGTACAACATCGTCGGAGAGTATGGAAAGATTGAACTGTGAAGGTACATCTTCCGGTATGCTTTCCTGTAACGCTCCGAAATACAGCTTCATGTAGGTAACACACTCGTGCGCAATATATGCTTCAGCTATACATCCTTCAGGTGCGGATCTGTTTTGGACAAAACCACCGTATTGTCCAAGTTGCCTATAAATCAAGTTTTTAAAGTGTTATGATAATACATTAACACTATATCACATATATTGATGAGGAAATTAACATAAGGTGTAAAATACGTACCTTTCCATCGGATACATCCAAGTGAAGTGCACATGACCGGTAAGCAACAACTGCCGAGGAAGATGGATCATGAGGTGAGGCATGATGTCGAAAAAATTTGGAGGAAATATCATCTCAAATTTACACATGATATGAACGATGTCTTGTTGCATTTCCCGGAGGTCAGATTTTCTCACTTCCCGTGTGCATACCTTCTGGAAAAATCTTGCCAACGCTACTAACGGCTGCACAACGTGACGGGGAAGGAACGGTCGAATGAAAACAGGGAAGAGACGTTGTAGCAGGATATGATTGTCATGACTTTTCAACCCGTACAGATTGTTGCATTGTCTGTTGACACACTTGGCTATATTTCCAGCAAAGCCTGAAGGATACTTGGCCTCACTTATCCAATGCAAAATTTCTGATTTATGCTCAGGCTTGACGGTGTAAGGAGCTTGAGGCATTTTTCTCTTCCCTTGTTTCAACCATAGTGGTTTTCTGATATTCATGTTTTGCAGATCAGTGCGAGCCTTAGGACCGTCTTTCGTCTTCCCCTCCAAGTTCAGCGTTGTGCCCACCACACTTTCAGAAACATTTTTTTCTATGTGCATAACGTCTAGAAAGTGACGGATCAGCAACTCACACCAGTACGGGAGTTCCCACAATATGCTCCTATGTGTCCAGAATTTGTACTCCTCAGGCCTTTCAGGTATTTCCGCTACAATATCGGGATGATTGCTGAGGGCCCAAAATCGTACTGATTAAGTCTTGCTAAAATTTCTCTTCCTGTCCATCTTCTGGGAGCACGGCCGTGTTCTTCGGTTCCATCAAATGCGGCGGACTCGTAACGCCAGTGGTGATCCGCCGGAAGGAACACACGATGACCCATTCGGCATATCTTGTTGCAATGAGGGGTGCTCCCATAATCGCTGAGGCACTCTGGACAAGCCTTGTATCCCCTAACAACGCTGCCCGACAACATCCCATAAGCAGGAAAATCACTGATGGTACCAATAACCATGGCATGCATCTGGAACGTCTCCTGCTTGTACTTGTCAAAAGTGGGATGACCAACGTCCCACAATACCTTAAGCTCTTCAATCAATGGTCTCATATACATATCGAGACATTTCCCTGGGTAACCAGGCCCCGGAATCAACAACGTCAACATATTATATTCCTTCTTCATGCACATCCACGGAGGAAGGTTGTAAGGTACCAAAACCACCGGCCATATACTGTATGAAAGACTCATGGTGCCGAAAGGGTTGAACCCGTCGGTTGAGAGCCCGAGCCTGACGTTTCTGACATCTGACGCAAAATGAGGAAACTCATTGTTTATATGCTTCCAAGCCGCTCCGTCAGAGATGTGTGTCATGATATCTGCGTCTCCCGCGTCCCGCTCACCGTGCCACCTCATAGCTTTTGCGGTGGTTTCTGACATGTACAACCGCTCAAGCCTATCTCTCAACGGAAAATACCGAAGTACTTTCACAGGTTTCCTATTGCCTGCTCCCGTCAACTTATATCGGTCAGACTGACATATCGGACATGCGTCAAGGCTAGCAAGGTCATTCCCTTCTGCATCTTCACCCCAGAAGAGAACGCAGTCAAATGCGCATGCATGGATCTTAATGTAGGGAAGCCCTAGATCTTTGAGGATACTTCGGACCTGACGGTGATTGGTAGGATTGCGATGACCCTCCTCCAACAACGAAGAAGTGTACTGTAGATATTCATCCACTTGCCTGATGCTCCCTTTTGTCTCGACTTTAATCCTCATTACCTCCATCACACTTTGAAGAACTGTCTTCTCAGAACTTGAAGACACAGGGGTCTGTTGCAATGCAATTAGTTTGTTGTACTTGTCAAAGGCAGCAGTGTTGACAACTTGTGGGAACGGCTGCACCGGGTCCTGCATATATTGTTCCCCACGTACACCGCTTTCAAAAGGAAACACGTCGTTGACGAATGCCATTGTTGGATCGTTGGATGTACTACTACTGCCCGCCTCAAAATACTGCCATGATCATGCGATCCATCTAATGATGGCTCACCGTGATATATTCAACGTGTGTACTTCGGCCAAAACCCATTACTCTTTAGGTGCTCCCATACTGTCATAATCGGAAATCGACACATATCACTGCGACACTTACATTTCTTGCACGGGCAATAATGGTAATTCCCGTTTGCATTTTCCTCGACGAACTGCAAAAAATCCACAACTCCTATAGTGTATCGTCGGTCATGCCTTGGAAGCGAAATCCAACTCTTATCTCGATCCATATATAACCTGATAATAATATATATGTATAACTTTAATTAATAATAAATTAATTAACACTAATCGACATTACAATATATATTATTATCAACATCAACTCATATATATATATATATCATTAATTAACAACCATTATTTAAGTTCATTACACTATCAACAACCATTAATTAACATATTTATATATATTTTAACACTAATTAAAATAACATTATTAAATTAAAACACATAATTATACTCTAACTGAAAATCAACTCAACTACAACTCAAATTCAACATATATACATACATTCTAACACTAAAACAACAACAAAACAAAAAATCACTTACTATATCAAAATCACTAAAACTCAAAATCAACTCAACTAAAACTCAAAATCAACATATATACACATATACGTACCTATATATAGCTCCACAATGTAAGAGAGGACGGATTTCAACAATACCCACAGATTTTTCACTCTTTCTCCCGTTTTTTTCCGTTTTTTTTTTTAATGAGCAGCTTCTGTCCAGATCTGAAAATATAAAGACTTATAGCCGACGAAATTGTCAACTTCGTCGGCCATTCTTCCAAAATTTGTATAGCCGACGAAAACTTTAAATCGTCACCCATTATAGGGGTATAGCCGACGAAAAAAAAAATTTAGGGACGAAAGAAAAAATCGTCGGCCATTCTTGTAGAATAGCCGACGATTTTTCATTTTTTGTGACGAAATAAAAAATCGTCGGCCATTCTATGGGAATAGTCGACGAAATTTTTTTTTTGCGACGACAAAAATTTTCGTCGGCCATTCTTGGGAATAGCCGACGAAAAAAGTGTTTCGTCGGCCGGTTTTTTTTTTTCGTCGGCAAAGCCCTTTTTTCTGGTAGTGGCTATTAAGTTAAGTGTAATTAACATACACTCTAACTTGAGGAGGAGTATTGAGACATCTACGGGATAATATCCCAATTAGTTAGGCTTGGTAATCTTGTTGTTATGGTAACAGATACCCTAGTTTATTCCATTCCTTATCTGTAACTAGAATCATGGAGTCAATATAACTCGTAGGCTGTATATATGTTGTTCTTTCAACATAGATTAATACAATTGTTCTAGGAGAAAAAAGATAGATGCAAAGCGATATTTTATTCATTGATAAAGAGGTCTTTATATAGGAATTGCATCAAGTATCCCAAATAATCTGGGATTTCCTATCAACTAAAGATTCTACTAATTTATTCTAATTAGGTTAAGACACACATCGGAAGTTATAAAATTAACCTTCCTTGAACACTCCCCCTTGTGTCGCGTACCTAATGTGACATGGTACATAACATGTTGCCTCGCTAAAACCTTACAAAACAAAACAAAAACCAATTGGGTAAAATAAAAAGCTTGGTCGAAGGGGAAAGAGCACAATGCACCAACTACAATTGAAGATTACATGTGAGGTAAACTCCCCCTGATGTCTACGAGACAACTCCCCCTGATTGGTAACTCAATCTCGAAGTTTAGATTAATGGCGTACGTAAACGCTTCTCACAAGCTTCAAAAGTAGGCGTGGCCAATGATCTAGTCATTGAATACGGCCACATTATACGAGAGTGTAGAGACAAGTTTTATGCCAACAGTTACATTGAGGTCTTGACCATAAAAAGTGTAACAACTAATTAGCATTAGTCACACATGTGAGATCTATGCCTTCACAAAATCATGAGGATAATACTCTCATCTTTTTCCATGTACCTCTTGTATACATTGACCATATGATTGTATTATCTGCAATTAGTGAACCGATGTAGAACCATATCAATGACATGATTTTTTTTTTCAATGGCCCTTTTCTCTTTTTTTTTTCTTTATGATATGGGGGTTTCAAGGCGTAGCCTCCCCCTCTTTTTCTGAACGTGTGACATGAATTTCGTCACTTGTATTTTCAATGTCATTTTAGGGCGCATTTGCGGTCAATTTTTCTTTTTCTCAAAAGTAAAAGAGGGAAGGTACTGAATTTAGGTCGAGACCAAGATTATGGTAACTCAATTCAATATTTACTGTGACAATTTCCGTCACATATGGATGTTACAGCGATAATTTCCATCGTACATCATGAGTTTGTCCCTTTTTATATAATGTGACTCCCTTAGGATCGTCACAAGCATCGACAATATTTTGTCAGAATCGTGACTAAATAGTCACAAAGAGTTGTGATTCACAGTGACATCATAGCCACAAGCAAAACTTTAGACGGTAACATCACAGTTACCCCTTAGTGATATGCCGGGGTGGGTGGAAAAAATAAAAAGTCCCAACAATTTAAATTGCAGAAAGCAAGAACTTTAAGAAAAACTTACTTGCTAGTTCACCAAATGAATTGCGTTGAAATATAAATTGCGCTTGAGGACTCAGTTCTGATCCTTATGCAAATTGGAGATGCTCTTCTATATACATACAACGAAATAATCCTCACAATTCCATCGCGATGCGTCGTGCAATAAATTTCATAGAAAAGAAAAAGGAAAAATGACCATTTGCACAAAAATGGGGGAAAAATTGTTCATTCCCGGAAAAAATTCACACACAGTACCTGAACTTAGGTGGTCAGGTCAGTTTGATACCTCAACTTTTTTTCGTACGATAAACATACTCCAACTTATTTATCCGTACCAAATGTGTACCCACGTCACTGTTTTGATGACGTGGCACCTCTGTTTTTGTCTCAAACTGACCTGACCACCTAAGTTCAGGTATCAAACTGGCCTGACCACCTAAGTTCAGGTATCAAACTGACCTGACCACCTAAGGCCACGTCATCAAAACAGTGACGTGGGTACACATTCGGTACGGATAAATAAGTTGGAGTATGTTTATCGTATGAAAAAAAGTTGAGGTATCAAACTGACCTGACCACCTAAGTTCAAGTACTGTGTGTGAAATTTTTCCTTCCAATGTTTATAGCCCAGATCAATGAATCTTGTAAAGTATACAATTTTGCCCCTTAGCTTAATCTTTTCTCCATCTAAATTCCCGATCTGATCTCTCTCTCTCTTTCTCTCTCTCTCTCTATCCACGCTGGACCACTCCCCACCGCCACCGTCCGATCACCTCGAACCCTACTCTGTTTTTCGCAACGAGATCACCATCTTCTTCTCTGCACCACTTCGGAGGACTCCGTCGCACCCACCTTCATCTCCCTTGACGTCACCCCCGATGAACCCGAGCCGAAATCGGCCTGGGAGTCTCCGACAGCCTAGCCAAAGACTCTGGTACCGCATAACAATTTGCTTCAGCCGATGGATTCTACTGGACAAATGTAACAAAGTTGATTAGGATTTGATTTCCATAGATTAGAAAATGTCGGCGCTACTCTTGCCAAGTATAATTCTTGAACATTGTTGTAGCAGCTAGCCTATCACCAGAGTGCCTCTCACTTTCCACGAACCTGATTGCTATATGCTTTTGACGTCCTTGATGTGTTTGCACTTCTCTAGTTCTCTTCAACCAGCCTAAGGTTGGTTAGTTTATTGTCCTCAACCTCTAGAATTTTACATGGTGGATCTTCCCACATGATCATGGTTACCACTAGATTGTATAAATAAAGGGCAAAGTAAAACATAGAAAACTTAGAAATAACCCGTTACTTGATCAGATTCAGGCAATCAGCTTTCAGGGGCTTCATGTATCAGTATCAAATACAATACAAGTTCCCACCAGTCCATTGAAAGACCACGGGTAAAAAGAAAGAAACGATAAACAATTGCTTGGGCCTCTTCTCCCTTCCTCCCAACCTCGCATTCGGTTTTAATGGCTGACAGGCACACTATTACAAAAAGGGAGTAGGATTGACCACTATATGTTTCAGATGATGTGGCACATCACCACCACCAGCGTGCTTAACAAACTCGGCAGGAGTTAGAAAGTTTCCATGACAAACGCAGACGATCCTCACTTCCTCACCTTTCTTGTACCTGTAAAGAAAGTTTGCCATCAGGGGAGTTTTACATTTGTCCAGCAAAGTTGCATATTGGGGTTCAGTAATCATCATACTGGGGTTCAGTATTCATCTTACTGGGGATCAGTAACCTGATGACTGAGAGTCAGTAACTTGATTACTGGAAATCTGGAATCTGTAAGTTGCTTACAGGGGGTTAGTAACCTGATTACTGGGAGTAAGTAATTTGATTATTGGGGGTCAGTAACTTGATTACTGGGGGTCAGTAACTTGATTACTGGAAATCTGGAATCTGTAAATTACATACTGGGGGTCAGTAACCTGATTACTGGAAATCTGGAATCTGCAAATTGCTTACTGGGGTCAGTAACCTGAATCCGACGACTGGAATCCGGCAGCTAGAGAATATTAAATAAATATTCCGGCGAAAAAATTGGGTGACCAGAATCCGGCGACTGGAATCCGGCGACTGACCATTGGACCCAGCCGAAGTTTGGTGACCTTCCGGCAAAATCTTCTCTATCTTCCACTTTCTCTTCATATGAGTGTATAAGGGGTGAGGGAAAAAAGGGAAGAAAAATATTAAAATTGTACTAGGGTTGAAAAGATTTGTTGAAATGGGAAATAAGAGTTGTTACCTTATGTTTAATAGGACAAAAAATTAGGGTGTTCATTGGAATGGGTAATGAGAGGGTCAAAATTGAACTAAATGGACATTATTCTAAAGAAAAACATATGGTTAGTCATATTCACCATATATAGCAGTAAAACTAATAAAATAATCACTGCAGTAACTGTTTTAACCCATAGGGTAAAACGTTTTTAACTGAAGAGGTATATTTACTGTTTTGCCCCTGACACACTGAATCGAGTCTGCTTAAGTTGCAGACGGGTTGGGTCGGGCAGATCCGGGTCACGCGGGTCAGCGTCGTTCAGTTTGGGTTGCTCTGCTTCGTGACAGCTTTGGCGCTAGGTAAGGTTGGCGTTGACGGAGCTGAGTCTCCAAGCTGAGAAGACGATATCGGGACAGAGCGACGTCGAGGTTAGAGAAGCATCGTTGGGCTCAGACCGCCGCTTGACGGTTAGGGTCCTGCTGGTTTGGTTCCGGCAAGGCTAGGAGCATGCTGCTTCGAAGCAGTGGGCTGGGCTTCAGGGAGGCTCGGCGAGCGTCAAGCGAGGCTAGTGCACGATGCCGGAAGAGATTGGAGAAGGAGATGGGTGCCCATATCAAATTTCTGGGTGCCCAGCGTATTTTTTCTTTATTTGCCGACAAACCTGTCGTCGGCAGAGTAAGATTGCTTTTCTTTTGTCGACAAAGAAGTTGTCGGTAAAACGAATTTATGGGGGGTTGGACTTCTCTTCCGACGAATTGTTGTCGGTAGAAAGATTTTATGGGGAGTTTTCCGATAAACTATTGCCGGCAGAAAAATATTTAGAGTTAGAGTTTTGCTATCAAGCACATGGTTAGAACTACGTGATGATAACGTGTTCTAGGAGAAAAAGGATAGAGACAAAGCGATATTTTATTCATTGATAAGGAGGCCTTTATATAGGCATTACATCGAGTATCCCGAATAATCTGGGATTCCCTATCAACTAAAGATTCTACTAATGTAGTCTAATTAGGTCAAGACACACATCGAAAGTTACAAAATTAACATTTCTTAAACAACAATTTAGTTTTACACCGATATCAATCTTTATTAGATATATTCCACTTTCCAGTTCATTCTTTTAGTGCGCTTTGGAGAGACAATTGTTTGTTTTCTTTCCTTTGGATCGTTAATGGTACCGTCTCAATAGTCTCTACCAATCCCCATAGACACTGTGGTAAGTTTTGAATGATCTTCCTCAACTCTTATAAAGGTGCTTTTGCTAGCTAGCTAGGGACAAAATAAAGAAGCACACGTTGTTTTTGATTCCGTGTAGTCGATCTCCGAGTGTCATTCTAAAATCAGATTGCATTTGCATGACATGGGAACAAGTCAAATCTATGGGAATTTCGGGACACTTTTATTTGGTTATTTAGTGTAAACATTGACGATGGATTATTTATAAAAAATGAAATATAATGAACCATCTCATCATGCTGAAACAGACAAAATTATTATATATTTATGGAAAAATTTCACACACAGTACCTGAACTTAGGTGGTCAGGTCAGTTTGATACCTCAACTTTTTTTCGTACGATAAACATACTCCAACTTATTTATCCGTACCGAATGTGTACCCACGTCACTGTTTTGATGACGTGGCCTTAGGTGGTCAGGTCAGTTTGATACCTGAACTTAGGTGGTCAGGTCAGTTTGATACCTAAACTTAGGTGGTCAGGTCAGTTTGATACAAAAACAGAGGTGCCACGTCATCAAAACAGTGACGTGGGTACACATTTGGTACGGATAAATAAGTTGGAGTATGTTTATCGTACGAAAAAAAGTTGAGGTATCAAACTGACCTGACCACCTAAGTTCAGGTACTGTGTGTGAATTTTTTCCTATATTTATAAGCGTTACTGCGTGACACACACACATATATATATATACTTTATATATATATAGTATATATATATATATATACTATATATATATATATATATGTGTGTGTGCACATCTGTATGTTGAGACTAACTCAACCTGTGCATAACTAATCTAATTTGGTTAAAATACCATATAACACTAAAAATAAATGAGCTTACATAACACTTTGTTTCATTCTCACCTCCTTAGATGATGTTATGGTGGGTACTCAAATTGGTGGTCCTTAAATAACACCTTATTTCTAAACTATAAACCAAACAAATTAACTACTCTCTAATCCCGTGTAACACCAACCAGACATTCCAGCAACAGCAGCCTACTCAACATGCATTCCAGCAACGACATCCTCCTCGACTAGCATTCCAACAACGGAAACCCCCTCGACATGCCTACCAACAACAGCAGCCTCCTCGACAGGCATTCCAGCAGTAGCAGCCTCCTCAAGATTACACTATTTTCTCAAAAACTTTCTAGGTTTAAAGACTATTTCGTGACCAGGGATCTTATCATAACACTTCCTCACCCTGGCCACCAAGAATAATTTGGAATTTAACTCAAATTCGTGTTGGCGGGATTCAGGATTCCACACCGAAGGTCTTACCAACTCGACCACTTGTGCTGGTTAGAAGCCAATTGTGTATCGATGACAGCCTAGTCTTAACAGTGTGTTTTTTGTTTGGCCGAGCTTTTGAACTAATAGTAGAACTGGCTTCATAAATCTCCTGATTTCCGAACTTTTGTCCTTTACTTCTCGAGAAATAATCATTACTTGATTTATTTCAAAAGTTTCCTTCAATTACAATCATATAAGAAGACCAATCGATGCATGTAAAACACTTCTTCTACGTGACTGATACCTAATCAGCTAATTTGTTGTTTCAAAAATCAGGCCACGAGCCACATGAAGAAGGCACACCAAAACGTAAGCGATAGCGAAGCAAATATATAAGTCCAGAGCATGATAACTGAACACTCACTCTCTCCTTGTCCGAACAATTGTGTGATGGTTCCTGCAATATCAATAAGAATAGAAGTACATTCATAAGACTTTATTAAGAAAGTGTGGTTGCCGAAAATGTAGTGTAAGTTTTGAAGAGATTTCTATTAGAATGGACAAGATATTAGAGTCTTAAAGTATAATAACTTTTGCACAATTACAAAATAAGTTATGTGAGATTGATTTTCCATATTAACCATGAAACATTTATTAGCTGGACAAATAAATGTAATGGAATACATTGTGGATCTTGATTGACAAGATTATGGAGATAACCAAATTAGTGCAACAGGAATGAAGCTCAATCCCTTTGATGGAGCTGTGATTGAGTTTTCCTTTCGCACTATAAAATGGGTCCCTATGCACACTCAAAGATACGCTGAAATCAAGTGACTAATCCATCTTAGTCTTCACAAATTGAGTGCTGCATAGAAGACCTTTTTCGTCCTTTACTTTCAGTTCTTTGTTTCTTATCAATGGCTGCTGTCAATGCCGAACAAGGTATGGATCTACACTCTTGAAATATCTTTAACATATGTTATTATGATATTGCGATTGATCTTGTATGATTGATTATGTGTTTATGATTTGTGTTTTCTTTCCATGATTTATTTACAACAAGTGGTATCAGAGCCACAAAACACTTTCATAAATCATATTACAAAGATCAAAATCATTTTGTTAGTTTACTTTTCAATTTTGGGAAAAGACTTAATGGAAAGAATAAGTTTTTTGGCTAAAGAACAGGAACATGAAGAATTTAAAAAAAAAAAAAAGTCGTTTTCCTTTTAAAGTCTAAAACGGACGAACAGTTTTTTTTTCTCTTCTTTTTTTTCTGGAAAATCAACGACTGGGAACAAAGTAAAAGGGGCCAACTTGATTTCCAGGTGTTTCTTCAAATTGATTGATAGAAATTGTTTATATTGCTTCTTTAAGATCATATGAGATCAAATTTTGTCGAATTAACTCCTTTTTTACAGCGCTGGGAGCATCCTGGTATGTTCACTATAGATTTGGGTTTTCTATTCAATTATGTTTTCTCAATTGATTGTTGAAACCCTAGATGCTATCCTGGGGGCAGTTAAGTTTTTAAGTTAGATGCCCAGATAAAATTTATTATAAATGAATGGAAATTGAATGATATGCTTGATGAATCTTTGAATGGGTTGTGTATAAACTTTCTACATACCATTGTTTGCTTGTCTGGAATCATCATGTGCATAAATATATGTGGAATGTGTTAACATAATTGCTTGTTGAAATTTTGTGGACATTGAATGATTGTAGACAGTTTCTCCCATTCTGCAAGTTAAATGTCAATCAAAATTATGAGCAAATGACTGGGTTTTTTCGACATCAGTCACAGTTTAAAAACCACCATGAGTATTTGGAATTTCATATAGCATACAGCTTAGTTATTTGAAAGACTCTTGCTGGTGATACAGTGAAAAACTGGAAACTGGCACAAATTGAGTTTAGATTCTTTTGGTATCATCTACAGATGGTTATAAACTAAATATAATCTAAACACACTTTATGGTCTTGTATATGATGTGTGGAGTATATAAGGATAACTTGATATCTTCTTTTCGCCATACAGGTATTGATTTATCTATGTTATAACATACTCTACTGCATGATAGTACATTACAAGAAAATAAAGAATAACTAGTATTTTGCCATACAGGTAATCAAGTTATTGAAAAAGGAATGTATGCATAAAGTTTAATATCAATTTACATTGATATACATTCTGCATTATATTTATATGCTTGAGTGTAATCAGATTGTGATGAATTGGTATTGATTGTGGTATTGTTTGTTCTGTTTTGAACTTCAAAACTCTTAAAAACTAAAAGCTTGTAAAACCGAGACTTAGAATCTTTTTTCCTTTGTTTTCAGTGCTTAGCATTGGGACCATAGTCCAGCTGAATGGTAGTGACGTAGAAATGGAGGACTGACCTAGACCTCTATTTGCTGGGATAAAATGTCGATTGGTGTCTCAAGGAGGCTGAACCAATGATTGTTGATGGTAGTACCGCTCAACAAAAGGAGCATAAGACTGAGTGGGATAGCGCCAACAGAATCAGCATCCTAACTATTAAGAAGACCCTTTCCGACACTGTTAGAGGAGCCATACCTGATAAGACCCATGCTGGTGATTTTTTTAAGTGCATAGCTGACAAGTACCTGGGCAGTGATAAAATAGAGACTAGTATGTTGTTGTCTAAACTGCAAAACATGAGGTTTAGCATGAATATGAACATGAGAGAGCATATTATGTAAATGATTAACATCCCAGCTCAGCTTGGTGACCTTAACATGCGTCTGGATGACGGCTTCATAGTTTACCAAGTCCTTCACTCACTGCCTGATCTGTTTGATAGTCTCCTAACTACCTACACTACCCAGAAGGATAAGTGGACCTTAGATGAGCTCATTGCTATATGTGTGCAAGAACATGAGAGGCTGAAGAAGAATAAGGCTGCTGTTGTGAACCTTGTCACCAGGCCTCAATGGAAGAAGGGCAAGGGTAGAAACCAATATAAGCCAAACCTCCACAAAAAGCCTGAGAACATGAAAAACAAGGGCAGCTTTAAATGTTTTTTCTGCAAGAGGGTGGGGCACCTCAAGAGGGACTGTGAGAGTTACAAGAACTGGAAAGCTAAGAAAGGTAACAAATTAACTTATTCAATTGAAGTTAATTTAGTTAATATTAGTTCTAGTTCTTGGTGTATTGATACTGATTCGCCAATACATGTTTGTAACTCTTTACAGGGATTCCAAAGCAGCAGGGTGCCAAGGAAAAATGAGGCTAGGATCCATGTGGGGAATGGCATGAGAGTGGCTGTCAAGGACATAGGGACAGTCAAGTTGGAGATTAGACCAGGAATTTTTATTATATTGAACGATGTCTATTACATTCCTTCTATGAAAATGAATCTTATATCTATTAGTTCTTTGGTCAGAGAACAATATTGTTTTGCTATCGATTCAAGTGGAATAAAAATCTCTCATGGTTCCCATTATCTTGGTTCTGCAAATTTGAATGGTGATTATTGGTTATTGAATGATGTGTCTACTACTTCCAGTGATATTTTATTGCTTGAGAATGGAAATTCTGTTGATGGTGAGAATTCTGATATGAATGTTTTTAAAAGGAGTTTGAAAAGAAAATTTTCAGAAAACTCAGCTTATTTATGGCATAGGAGATTAGGACATGTGTCTCAAGAGAGATTGAAACTCTTAGTTAAGCAGGGAATTTTGCCTCAGCTAGACTTTGATGATTTGACAGAATGCATAGAGTGTGTGAAGGGGAAGTTTGCAAAGCAGAAAAAGAAAACTGCAACCAAAAGTACTTGTGTGCTACAACTGATTCACACAGATATATGTGGACCATTTGCGGTGCAAACTATATGTGGAAACCACTATTTCATAACTTTTATCGATGACTTCACTAGATTTTGCTATGTATACTTGATTTCTGAGAAGTCACAAGCCTTGGAAAAAATTTAAAATTTTCAAGGCAGAAGTTGAGAAGGAGTTAAATGCTGAGATTAAGTGTGTTAGATCTGATAGGGGTGGAGAATACTATGGAAGACACACTGAATAAGGGCAGCACAAAGGTTCTTTTGTACTGTTTTTGCAAGAAAATGGGATTCAAGCTCACTATACTACACCAGGCACACCTGAACAGAATGGGGTTGCTGAGAGAAGAAATAGAACCTTTATGAATATGGTGAGATGCATGATGTGCACCTCAGGTCTGCCTAGATTTCTATGGGGAGAAGCACTCAAAACAGCCAACTACATCACCAATAGAACCCCAACTAAGGCAGTGGCTAAAACACCATTTGAAATGTGGAAAGGGAGAAAGCCTAGTGTTTTGCATACACATGTGTGGGGTTGTAGGGCAGAAGCAAGAGCTTATAATCCTCGTGAGTCAAAACTTGATTCGAAAACCATTTCAGCTTTCTTTATTGGCTATCCAGAAAAGTCCAAGGGTTTTAAATTCTATTGCCCTTCACATACCAGTAGAACCATTGAGACCAATAAAGCAGTATTTTTTGATGAAATGAGCTTCACAGATAAGTTTGAAGATTTTGTATTCGAAGAATTGTCTGAGATTGATACTTGTGATGTTGATATGCATGTTTTATTTGAGCCAAGTGTTGTGTCACTAGTAGCTACACAACAAAATGTTGTGCTACCAGTAGTTCAAAACCAAAATGAGAATGTTGTAGAACCAAACCAGAATGAAAATCTCATTGTAGAGAATGCAGTAGAACAAGACCATGAACCTGTAGTGGAAAATGCAGTACTTGAGCCAATTCAGCCTGTTTTGAGAAGGTCACAGAGGGAGAAAAAGTCAGCCTTAGCAAACTTAGCAGCAGATTTCCAGATTTACCTTCAAGAAGCTGATTTTGACATTGGTGAAATCAGTGATCCCATTATTTTCAAACAGGCCATTGAAAGTAAAAATTCTCACCAATGGGAGGAGGCAATGGTTTCTGAATTGAAGTCCATGGAGATGAACACAGTGTGGTCACTTGTTGAACTACCTCAGAATCATAAAGCCATAGGCTGCAAATGGGTATTTAAGACCAAGACCAATGCAGATGACAGTATAGAGAGGTTTAAAGCCAGATTGGTAGCTAAGGGTTTTACACAACAAGAAGGCATCGACTTTAATGAGACTTTTTCCCCAGTTTCAACAAAGGATGCTTTTAGGCTGATAATGGCTTTAGTAGCTCATTTCAACATGGAGCTGCATCAAATGGACGTAAAGACAGCTTTTTTGAATGGTGAGCTTGATGAGGAAATATATATGAAGCAACCTGAGGGATTTATAATGCCTGGAACAGAAAAATTAGTTTGCAAGTTGAACAGGTCAATTTATGGCTTAAAGCAAGCTTCAAGGCAGTGGTATTTAAAATTTGATGCAGTAGTTGGAAAGTTTGGCTTCAAAGAGAATCAAGTAGATGAGTGTGTGTACATGAAGTCTGAAGGTAAAGATTTCATTTTCCTAATCCTTTATGTGGATGACATTCTGCTTGCAACTACTAGCATGAAGTTATTAAAAAACACAAAAGATTTTCTGTCAAAGAATTTTGTCTGCATCATGTTTTTGCAGGGTAAAGTGAGGACAAAAGAAAGTTTTCAATTTTGAGAGCTTGTGTTCAGGTTCTTGCATACAGAACCAAAGGTAGGACTGTTTTGCTTAAGTGTTGTATTCCAGTTACATAAAGAAACACTTTTGCAATTCTGTTATCTCTGATTGATCATGTATTGTATTTTGAATTATGGTTGTGGTCTTCAAGTATCCATTTTCTTTGATTGTGGTTTACTTAAGGTTCTGCATAATTTAAGTATGATGACAGATTAATGGTTTTATGTATTACTATATGTACATCGATCTCAAGTGCACAAAACAACATTACTATATCTGAACTAAGTGCAGATTCTTGTTATAGACCCTAATATCAGTCCAAGTGGGAGAATGTTAGAATGGACAAGATATTAGAGTCTTATTAAAGTATAATAACTTTTGCACAATTACAGAATAAGTTATGTGAGATTGATTTTCCATATTAACCATAAAACATTTATTAGCTGGACAAATAAATGTAATGGAATACATTGTGGATCTTGATTGACAAGATTATGGAGATAACCAAATTAGTGTAGCAGGAATGAAGCTCAATCCCTTTGATGGAGCTGTGATTGAGTTTTCCTTTCGCACTATAAAAGGGGTCCCTATGCACACTCAAAGATACGCTGAAATCAAGTGACTAATCCATCTTAGTCTTCACAAATTGAGTGCTGCATAGAAGACCTTTTTCGTCCTTTACTTTCAGTTCTTTGTTTCTTATCAATGGCTGCTGTCAATGCCGAACAAGGTATGGATCTACACTCTTGAAATATCTTTAACATATGTTATTATGATATTGCGATTGATCTTGTATGATTGATTATGTGTTTATGATTTGTGTTTTGTTTCCATGATTTATTTACAACAATTTCTGGTACGTATAATGTGACATATACCCATGTTCATTGCAGGTGGGACTGAAAACTGAAGCAGAAGAACAAACATATATAGCGGATCACTGCTCACAAAGCCAAGTTTTACTGCCCCTTTAATTAACATCCAATACTCCTGTAAGAGGAGCCGCAACATATTTAACGAGAATGATGCCTATAATTAAGGATCGATTTTTGTATCCCTGACACCTTCAAACCTGTAAGAAACAGATCAAAGCAGCTAGTATGTTAAACCGTAAAACTTTCAGTATACATATGAAAACTGAAAAAGATCGAGGCATGTAGCTAGTTAATCTGAAGGCTCTAATGTGAAGCATAACCTTTAACAAGGTTTCCTCCTATTATCAAAGTGAGAAGTGGAATAGCTGCGTCTCTGCAATCATGTTATGAAAAAGATAGCAGTTAAAGGTTAAATATATACACAATGACTGTTAGTTAAATACTGTTTTATGCATTAAGTTTATAGTTTATATCCCAACAAGGAAGTAGAGTCATCAATCACTGCTAGAGGAGCGTCGTCTCCGATCAATAAGTTTCGAATTGGAGATATGAGTCCAATTGCAAACCCAACAATCTATAGAACCAAAAACATATATATGTTTATTTACTTCATGTTTCAATGATGTTGAGCTACATGAGATCAAATGGAGTGCTAATAACAGGTCTTACCGCTGCAATAGTTGAAGGGGCAAATATCGTTGTCAAATTGAGCTTTTCATTCATCATCACCATCCAATCCTTTATTTTACCTAGACGCGTCATCTTTGATAAAAAACGATAGCAATATACTACGTTAGAGATAATAAGAGGTAAATGAGTATTTGGCAGAGATAAAAAAAAATTAGTAGTCCATGTTGGCAATCTTGTAAGCATATCGTGACCAACTATTTGGCAGAGATAAAATTTTATCACAAAATCCTTGTAGAGTAAACAAGCGAAAAGTCATGAAAATTTAGTCAAGTGAACAACCTCGGGATCTCCTTTAGAGACAGTACGGGGAAGCGTACATTGATCGACATTGTCCTCTATAGAAAGCAGTGGCTCACTGAAACTGATGTGATCGGAGGCAGATGAGATCTCGGTGGCCTGGCTGTAATCCGGTATGCTAGTTTTCGAAGATATACGGACAATGTTATACACATAGGTCCACAAATAGATCGCTCCAATCTGAATAACTCAAAAGTTGTGTCAGGATGGAGAAAGATAAAAGTCTCTAACAACTGAAATACTGAAGTTTGAATAGGGTGAATGTAGTGAGAGTGTTGACAACAGTTCTTTCACATTTACTATTATCGTTAGGAAAAAATTCACACACAGTACCTGAACTTAGGTGGTCAGGTCAGTTTGATACCTCAACTTTTTTTCGTACGATAAACATACTCCAACTTATTTATCCGTACCAAATGTGTACCCACGTCACTGTTTTGATGACGTGGCACCTCTGTTTTTGTATCAAACTGACCTGACTACCTAAGTTTAGGTATCAAACTGACCTGACCACCTAAGTTCAGGTATCAAACTGACCTGACCACCTAAGGCCACGTCATCAAAACAGTGACGTGGGTACACATTCGGTACGGATAAATAAGTTGGAGTATGTTTATCGTACGAAAAAAAGTTGAGGTATCAAACTGACCTGACCACCTAAGTTCAGGTACTGTGTGTGAAATTTTTCCTTATCGTTATGAACTTATGATAGCAAAAAGTTGGTCAATTTAATTTGCTTCAAAAGTTTTCTCGTTATCTCTATTTGTGTTTTTCATATCAAGCATGTACTAGCTAGACAATAGCTACATAAAGAAGTCTTAAAATGAAGCAAAAAATTAAAGGAAGAAGAAAAAGATCGAGCTGCGCATACCGCCATTGAAAGTAAGGCATAAGCCAATCCATTAGTATCACAAGTACTAGCATCTCCAAATGGGCTCCCAGATTCTTCACAAACTGCTGGAATTATAATAAGATGAATGTTCCCCAAATATCCTGTTCACATTAAATCAACAAATTGTAGAATCAGTTCAAAGCCGATGTCGATTCCATTCGAATCTTTGTTGATTTTTGATAGGATCGTTGTGAAAATTGTATACCTGCAGCGCAGCAACCCAAGACGAGGCCTCGCAAACGGGGAGTAGGTCTTGTTAATTTGATGAGTATCCATCCAAATATTGAACCAACAATGAATGTTATGAGGATATTCACTGGTATGAACCACCTAAACATTAATTAATTAAAACACAAACGATTTTACCATTCCTTTAATGTAAATTATGAAGTACTCTCAGCACAGGAGTAGTTGAAACAGTTATGGTGTTGTTACTATATTTGCAGTAGTCTCGCTTAAAGAAATTAGTTCGCAGCTGGGTAACCGACACTACCAGAAAAGGGGTTATAGCAGACGATATGGGAAAAAACGGCCGACGAAATAGTATCTCGTCGGCTATAACCCGTTATAGCCGACGAATTACTATTTCGTCGGCCACATCGTCGGCTATAATATTATAGCCGACGACTGCCGACAACTCGTCGGCTATAGTTATAGCCGACGAAACGTTTTTGGTTATAGCCGACGAGGATGGTATTCGTCGGCTATAATAGTTATAGCCGACGAAAAGTTTTTGGTTATAGCCGACGAGGAGGGTATTCGTCGGCTATAACTCTTATATCAGATCGACCTTCTGCATCAGGGAGCTCATTCGTCGATGAAATCATCCAAAACGCTCTGAAATCGTCCAAAACCTCGGCCATAAGCTTGAAAGGTACGTATATTGCTGTGTGTGTTGATTTAGTTGGTTATATGCAGAGGTGTGTTAATTTAGAGTTTAATTAGAATAAATGTGTGATTAATTTGATATATATATATATATATATATGTGTTGAGATGAGATTATTAATGGGTTGATATATATGTTGTATTGGTTAGATAGAATTGAAGTTTTGTTGAAGATTAGTGATTGATTGTTGATTTATAGGTGATTTTAGATGAATTTGATGAAAAAATGTATATATATATATATTAGATGGCTTTCTTTTACAGTTCCCTATTCTTTAATCATAAACACACCGAGTGATTTGAGTTATATTTTTCAGCTGATGCAAGTGGCTGCGAGTGGTGGTCATACAAATTACTCAGAGGAATTGAGGCTGTTGTCGATGAAGCCGATATCTTCCACAGTCCGCCCAATGTGTGATGTCAACGGCGTTAAGTATATATGTGAAGCTAGAGACGGGGAACGCAAAACACAGAATTGTGGGGTGATGGTGGATGGTGCAGAGGGGGGCGTGGATTTTTACGGTGTCCTACAGTCAGTTGTTGAACTCATTTATGGGAACCGCATGAAAGTCCACTTGTTCAAGTGTCGATGGTTTGATACTAGGCCGCACCGCATACGGATCGATCAGTACGGCATACTTTCGGTGAATACCGCCACTAGTGTGTATGAAGACGACCCCTTTGTTTTCGCCACAGCGGCCAAAAAGGTCTTTTATCTTGACGATCCTTTGAACAAAGGCACGTGGAAGGTTGTTAACCATGTGTCTCAGCGAGACATATACAGTGCTACCACACTTGGTGTGAGCACAGAGTGTCAAGAAGCGACCGCATACCAAGAGCCGGACGCCGGCGACATTCCAGAATCCTCCACCATCCGCGATAATAATGTGACGCCGGGCAGAGTGGTTCGACTTCCTAGGGGTCAGGTGTCCATGTATGATGTTAATCCGAATCGTCTATATCAGGCAGACGATGACTCAGACGACGAGTACGAGCACCGGTTGCCAGATATTAACTACTATACTACGTCTGACTCAAGTGATGAGGATGATTCTGATTATCATCCTTAGTATACTATTTATGTATGTATTTGTGTACAACGGTGCATGCATGTATGAAAAAAAATTTTGTCCTTAATTACCGTTTTCCGAATTTTTGGGAAATTGTATTGAATTGTTTGTGCGATATTCAGGAATTTATTAGGTGAAATAGGCAATTTTCAGGCCCTAAATGGCAAATTTTCAGAAACATCAGCATTATAGCCGACGAAATGGACCATAATTCGTCGGCTATAATGCCCATACTGTAGCCGACGACTTACAATTCGTCGGCTATACTGTAGCCGACGACTTACAATTCGTCGGCTATACTGTAGCCGACGACTTGCAAGTCGTCGGCTAAAGTATATTGACCGAAACCATACGTAAACCGTTCAAATGCAAAAGTGTCGTGAAATAAGAGACGACCGAAATATTGAAATACGACTACGGTTGAAAAATGGGAAGATTCCGACAAAATCTGTGTGCCGAATGTTGCGGTTAGGTGTTGTTTACTTCCGTTTTCCTATGGGTAGCCTGACGGTCGGTAAATATTTGGAGGAAAATTTTTATACGGTTAGTTGCGTCGCATCGATTTGAAACTATTCTCTGTTGAAGGTCAGGCCAAAACACGTCATTTAGACGGGCCAATTGCCGTTTTAAAGCGTTTAGAGGTTTGACCAAAAGTTTGACCGTCCCGATCGAGCCTTTAACGTTGTCAGATGTAGTTGGATTTTTTTTCATACATATAATTAATCTTAACGGTGATATCTGACGGTTGGAATAGATTTTCCAAACTTTTAGATTCGAAATCGGAACATATGCACTAATGTTCTTTAACTTATTTACTAAGTGTTTAAGTGAATGTATAGTTTCAAATAGTTACCATACGTAGACCGTTCAAATGCAAAAGTGTCGTGAAATAAGAGACGACCGAAATATTGAAATACGACTACGGTTGAAAAATGGGAAGATTCCGACAAAATCTGTGTGCCGAATGTTGCGGTTAGGTGTTTTTTACTTCCGTTTTCCTATGGGTAGCCTGACGGTCGGTAAATATTTGGAGGAAAATTTTTATACGGTTAGTTGCGTCGCATCGATTTGAAACTATTCTCTGTTGAAGGTCAGGTCAAAAAACATCATTTAGACGGGCCAATTGCCGTTTTAAAGCGTTCAGATGTAGTTTGACCAAAAGTTTGACCAAAGAATAGCCGACGACATACAGAACTTCGTCGGCTAAAGTGTTGCGATCCGCGCCGTTTCATTGTCCGCCGTTGGATGGGGGAGATCTGACGGCTGCTGAGGTCCTTGACTATAGCCGACGAGATTCATACTATAGGCGACGATATGCATACTATAGGCGACGATATGCACACTTCGTCGGCTATAACCGGCCCGCAAAGCCCAACTTAGGCCCGGCCCGGATTTAGTTAGAGACTATAGCAGACGAAATCGTCGGCTATAGTCATAGCCGACGAATTAAAATGAAATCGTCGGCTATAGTCCCTCGATTTAAACTGAAACAGAGGCGCCTCTCCCCCATTTCTGCAGAAAACCTAAACCCCTAAATCGCCGCCCACCCCTCCCCGAGCCTCCCCGACGCCGTCCGAGCCTCCCCGACGCCGACCAAGCCTCCCCGGCCCTCCCCCACCCCTCCCCACCCCGTCCCCGGCCTTCCCGAGCCCTCCCCGACCCGAACTCGAACCGATCGGCGCCGTCCTTCCCTAGCCGCCGTCGCCGCCGCACCGCACCGCCGTCCTCGTCCCCTAGCCGCACCACCATGTCAGGTAGTCCCCCTCTCCCTCATTTAGGGTTTTTGTTAATTTTGTGGAATTTTGTGATTTTGTGGAATTTAGGTATTTTTGTGAAATTTTATGGTTTTTGTGAAATTATGTGGAATTTAGGGTTGTTGTGCAATTTATGGAATGTTGTGGAATTGTTGTTAATTTTTTGGAATTATGTGGAATTTTGTGAAGGATATATATATATATATATATATATATATTTTCCGGAATATATATATATATATATATATATATAATTAGGTATATGGAAGTTTGTGGAAATTTTTTTAATGTTGTGAAATTTTTGTTAATTTTGTGGAATTTTGTGGAATTTTTAGGAGGATATATATATATATATATATATATATATATATATATATATATATTTCGGAATATATATATATATATATAATTAGGTGTAAATATATTTAGGTATATATATAATTAGGTATATATACATTTAATGAAGTTTTTTATTTTTGTGTGAAATTTATGGAATTGTGTGGAATTTTGTTTAATTTTGAGGAATTAACAAGAATTTTTCGGTATATATATATACCTTTAGGTATAAATATAGTTATGTATATATATAATTAGGTATATATATATATTTAAAAAAGTTTTTTATTTTTTTGTGAAATTTAAGGAATTTTGTGTTATATTTCAGAATATATATATATATAATTAGGTATAAATATATTTAGGTATATATACATTGAATGAAGTTTTTAATTTTTTTGTGGAATTTTTGTGCAATTTATGGAATTTATATACTAATTGTGCAGGAAACCGTCGCTTTGTAGACCGATGGCTTGGCAGACGGACCGAGAGCGACCCCGACGCTCAGGCAGGATCCAGCCGTGGGGGGAGCGGATCCAGCGGTCGTCGGGGCCTAGGCCGGCCTATGAGTCGACGAGAGGAGACGTTGATGGGATTGACCCCGAGCGATCCACGTGGGGGCTCCTCGTATGAGTCGACGGGAGCGGGCCCTGACTCGAGTGTCGGAGGAGGACGCAGAGCCACCAGACCCCAGTGCACTTCAGCACTGTTCCAGGATCGGCAGCCGACCCCACCGCGCGCCGATCTGGACCCTCCAGAGATGCTCCCTGTCCCCCCACAGCGACAGCGTCCACAGATACGGGGCCCACCGTCAGGGGGAGCAGGCCCCTCAGGGTCCACGCCCCGTATGTCTCCGCCATCGGGGATGTACATGGTCCAGTTCCTCCCTGCCATCCCTGAGTACGACGCCAGGGGGAGGCAGATTTGGAGGCACGACCGGCCCCACGAGATTCCCTGGGAGGAGGCCTACTTCTACAGTCCTTTCGACTCAGAGGACTGCCGCGGCCTGTGGGCCGTTCGTGAGAAGGACAAGCAGTACAACGACGCAGGTAATTGATTAGTTTAATTAATTATTTAGATTGTTTAATTAATTATTTAATTAGTTAGTTTAAATAATTATTTAACTATGTATTCATTTTAATTATGAAACAGGCGTCCTCGTCAATAAACCCGCGGGGACGAGACGGACCAGAGGGCCAGCGAACATGTCGACCCTGGAGAGGGAGCTGGCCGGTGGGATCAGAGAGATCCTGCCCGGTCCCGGTGAGGATGGACGCCCGATTGAGCGGAGAGACACCACCACCAAGTACATCAACACGACGGGTATGCTCGTGCGGGACAGGGTCCCACTGTTGTGGCCCGACTGGGGCTCTGTGCCCGATGAGATCAAGGCGCGAGTGTACAATGCACTGTCGGTGAGTTAAATATGATTTTTATTATAGAAAATAAATATTTATGAATTCAGTCCTTATAACTATATAAAAATATTTTCTAATTAATTTATAATATTGCAGCAATGGTTTAGAGTCCATCCTACCTTGGACTGGTGGAGAGACGAGCAGCTGAAGAACAGGTTATGTGTTTTGCTTTTTTTTGTATAAATGTATTTATTGGCAGTGTACGGATATATCTAACAGTTGTGTTTTGTTAATATAGGTACTCCGAGTGGAAAAACGAGCTGTCCACGCACTACAGGACGTACCATGTGGAGCAGCGCTTGGGGCGAGGTGCAACCCCCCACGAGTTCCGGTACAGGGAGTACGAGTGGCTATGGCTGGTAGCCTACTTCGGGAGCGACAGGGTCTCGGTAAGAAAATTTAGCCTGCTAGTATATAACTTTTTAATGTTATTTAATAATTAAATTACGTAGTTACTTAATTAAATTAATTAGTTAGTTAGTTAGTTATTAGTTATTAAATTAAGTTAGTTGGTTAGTTACGTAGTTAGTTAGTTCGTTACTAAATTAAATTAAATTAAATTAGGTAGTTAGTAAGTTAGTTAGTTACTAAATTAAATTAGTTAGTTAAGTAGTTACTAATTAAATTAAATTAGTTAGTAACTAAATTAGTTAATAATTTTATTTTGGTTAGTTCGTAATATTTTAATTTAGTTACTAATTTATATTTGCGTTTATATGTTCGTTCTTATAATACAGAAAATCTCGCGGACGAACAGCGACAACCGCAGGAGGAACGAGCACCCCCACCACGGCGGCGCCCGCTCCTGGAGGCAGTGGGCAGAGATGGCGAGGAGGGACCGACCGCTGAGGCCGTTGTCGTGGATTCATGCGCAGATGTATCCGGGGCGTCCCGACCAAGTGGTAAGTATTCGCCCATCTTCAATAAAAGTGTTTCATTAAATTAATTTATATATATTTTTTTTAATTCGTTTATTATATTTTCTTGTCAATTAGGCGGAAATCGATGCGGAGACCGACGCGATCACCTTCGGGATCGCGCGAGACACCCTGGGAGACGGGGCGTCCGACGAGGCGATCGCGGAGTTTGCCTCCACGATCGACACCCTTGAGCCGCGCTTGGCCTCTTAGATCATGCACGCGGCGGTAGGGACGGGGAACAACTACTTCTACCAGAGAGGCCTAGGCGCGGCGGGAGATGGGGTTCTCAAGTACACGCCGGCCAATCCCAGCACGCAGCGTGCGGCTTCGACGAGAGGAGACTTGCAGACGCAGCTGCAGAGGACTCAGGCGGAGTTGGCGAGGGCGGTGGAGGCGCTCCAGCAGGCGGAGTTGGCGAGGGCCGCGGAGGCTTCGGCGCAGCAGGCCAGAGACGCATCTGTGGCGGAGATGTACCGATGGATGCAGCAGTCTTGGGAGGCCCAGCAGGCTGGACTCCAGCCCCCGCCTCCGCCACAGATGCCCCAGTTCGTCGTCCCCACTCCCCCCCCCGCATCGGAGTACGCTAGCCGATCAGGACAGCCATAGCCACCGGAACTCGAACGATCCGGTCGACGACGCTACGCGTTTAGGGGGTGATGATGAGTAGATAGTGGGTTAATTTGTACAGTATGTAGGATATTAGGGATGGATTGATGTGGATATTTGTTGGATATTTGGATGTTTGTTTGTGCATTTTCTGCAGCCAAACCGAAGACGAAGTGAAATTGGGCCCGAGTTAAATTTTTAAATTTTTTTAAATATTTAGGGGTTATAGCCGACGATATTGTCATTATTTCGTCGGCTATAAGTGCTATAGCCGACGATATTGGCATTATTTCGTCGGCTATAAGGGCTATAGCCGACGATGTTTACCATATGTCGTCGGCTATACCCTCCCGGCTTCAGGCAAAAAAAAAGCCGTTTCTGGTACCGGCGATTGGTATGGCCGACGACAGTGTCGTCGGCTATATTGGACGTATAGCCGACGATAGTGTCGTCGGCTATACTTCGGTTTAGGGGCAATTACGTAATTGTTGAAGCCGACGATCTTGTCGTCGGCAATGTTCGAAGTATAGCCGACGACGCTTTATTCGTCGGCTATACCCCGCGGTTTATAAGCCGACGACTTACGCCTCGTGTCGTCGGCTATAGTATAGCCGACGGAGCATTCCCGACGAGACGATAGCCGACGAAGTATCGTCGGCTATGACTATAGCCGACGAATTAATGGTAACGGCCGACGAGATGGCCTCGTCGGCTATAAGGCCTTTTCTGGTAGTGCGACCGGCTAGGGCAATGGAGTGATCGAATCATCCAAGCATACTGACTACTGGTACACACTACTAGCAAAAAAATATCTTCTACATATTTCAATCATTGTGAAATAACGCTATCTCACATGGATTTTAGTGTCAAAAAATATTTGTCTCTGCTCACCTGAGGGGGATTAACGTATATGATTCGCAATTCTTTTACGCAATTTTCTTATGTGTTTCCTTGAACAGATTGATTAATAAAAACGACTCTGAAATACTGCGAACCAAACAAAATATTGTTGAGAATATATATCTCACATGAAAAAATAGGACCTAGCTTGTGGGTTTATGAGGGATACTCCATCCATCTGCAATTGATTTTGGATTGGAACCCCAAACTATTTTATCATAATATCAGAGCGAGTCACCCACATTCACTTGTAAAGCCCAAATGATAGTTAAACTAAATGGAATCAAAAGAAGTGAAGCATGATTGAGAAGGTACTGACAGACTTGTATATACTTCTACATATTACATATTTTACAAAACTACTCTTATATAGAGCTGTTATCAATACTATTCTACCAATATTACAATTGGGAGTTGATGCACTTAAGCCATGGACAACTTTGTCAATGGTGAAGATATGCAGCTCTCTTTGTCACGATTTGCAACTCTCTCTCTTTCACATTGACTCATGTTAACACTCCCCCTCAAGTTGGAGCATACATATCAACCATGCCCAACTTGCTAAGTGAGTTATAAAAGGCCTTTCTGGAAACACCTTTGGTTAACATATCTGCCAGCTGCTCTTCCGTAAGAACAAAAGGAAAGCTAATAAGATTTGCATCTAGCTTTTCTTTTATGAAGTGACGATCAACCTCTACATGTTTAGTGCGATCATGTTGCACTGGATTTTGTGAAATATCAATCGCTGCTCGATTGTCACAGTACAGTTTCATGGTACTTTTCAGCTTGACACCCAATTAAATCACATAATAAGTTTCTTAACCATAGCAGTTCACACACACCATGAGCCATACCTCTATACTCAGCTTCTGCACTAGATCATGCCACTACTTTCTGTTTCTTGCTCTTCCATGTAACAAGATTACCTTCTACAAAGGTAAAATAACCTGATGTCGACTTCCTGTCTGTGATATTTTCAGCCCAATCTGAATCTGTGAAGCCACAAACTTCAAGAATATCGTTGTGTTTAGAGAACATCACTCCTCTCCCTGTAGCTGATTTCAAGTACCTTAAAATTCTCACAACAGCATCCATGTGACCTTCACTCGGATTATGCATGAACTGGCTTACCACACTCACTGCATAGGCAACATCTGGTCTAGTATGGGTCAAATAAATTAAACGCCCAACTAGTCTCTGATAACAAGCTCGATCAGTAGGTACATGATCTGGATATTCTGCTAAACGATGATTTTGCTCGATAGGAGTATCAACAGGTGTACAATCTAACGTACCTGTCTCTGCCAGTAAATCAAGAATGTACTTTCTCTAACACAGGTAGATCCCTTCTCTCCCCCTGGCTACCTCAATGCCCAGGAAGTACTTGAGTTCACCTAAGTCCTTCATTTCAAACTCAGAGGCTAACTGCTTCTGTAATCTATCCATTTCCACATAGTCATTACCAGTGATTACCATATCATCAACATAAATAATCAGAGCAGTTACATTTCCTTGTTGATGTTTAAGAAACAATGTGTGATCTGAATTGCTCTGCCTGTAACCAATCTTTCGCATGAACTGTGAGAACACCCAAACCAGGCACGGGGTGACTGTTTGAGACCATATAAAGATTTTCTCAATTTGCATACAAAGTTACCAGGAGAAGCAGTTACATACCCAGGTGGAAGACTCATGTATACCTCCTCAAGTAACTCTCCATGAAGGAATGCATTCTTGACATCAAACTGTCGAAGTGGCCAGTTTAAACTAGCAGCCAATGACAACAGGACTCGAATAGTGTTCATCTTAGCAACAGGTGCAAAAGTCTCATCATAGTCTATACCATATGTTTGAGTGAACCCCTTTGCAACGAGACATGCTTTATACCAATTCACTGACCCATCTGTATTATGCTTCACTGTAAAAACCCAACGACAACCTACAGCCTTCTTGCCATGTGGTGAAGGCACAAGTTCCCAGGTATTGCTCTTCTGCAATGCTTCCATCTCCTCCTCCATTGCCTTTCTCCATTTTGGATCACCCATCGCATCTTGCACTTTGTTAGGTACTGAAACAGTAGATATTTGATTCACAAATGACTCATATGACTTAGATAATCTTTTAGTGGACATATAATTGGTTACCGGATACTTTGACTTGGCTTGAAGAGTAGGTTCATATTTTCTGGCTAACTGACCACGAGTAGATCTATTTGGTAACACATATTGTTTAATATTAGACTCATTATCACTAGTACCAGTAGATGAACTAACCTCAACTGAGTGATCTTCCGTACTAGGGAGCTGTGGGTTGGGGGTAGGAGCAGTAATAAGAGGGGCAGCTGTATTCTCAACTTCGTGTTCTTGTATGTCTGCAGTTTCGACCTCTGGAGTCGGCAGGTTGATGATTTCAACTGAACTCGCTAAAGGCTCCTCCTCATCCTGAGTAACTTCTTCCAAATCTATTTCCTCCCCCTTTCCCTGATACAGCTCTTCAAAATAAGAGTGCTCCCCCTGAAGTGTTGTATCAGAGGAGGTGAAATAGCTCATGTCCTCAAAGAAAGTAACATCCATAGCGACATAATACTTTCAAGTAGATGGATGATAGCACTTGTACCCCTTCTGATGTCCTCCATAACCAACAAAAACACATTTAAGCGTCCTGGCATCCAACTTAGACCTTTGGTTTTTAGGAACATGGATAAAAACTACAAAACCAAAAACACGAGCAGGAAGATTATGAAAAGAAGGCAAGGAGACATGAGATGCAAGAACCTCAAATGGAATTTTTCCCTGAAGGACACTAGATGGAAGACGGTTGATAAGATGAGAAGAGGCTAGTACAACATCACCCTAGAGATATTTAAGCATATGAGCACTAAAGAGAAGAGAACGAGCCATATCAAGTAAATGAAGATTTTTTCTTTCAGACACTCAGTTTTGTTATGGTGTTTGTGAACATGTTGTTTGATGAACTATACCGTGTGTTTAGAAAAACTCTTGAAAAACACGATTAACATATTACCCCCCATTATCAGAACGAAGAACTTTAACAATATTATTGTATTGAGTGTGAACAAGAGTACAAAAAGCAAGAAAAGCTGGAAAAACCTCATCTTTGGTTTTAAGAATAACAACTCATGACAATCTCGTACAATCATCAATAAACAACACAAAATATCTCATACCAGACACAATAGGTTCTTTGGAGGGTCCTCAAACATCAGAATGGATTAATTGAAAAGGAATAACACTTTTATCAGAAATACTAGGAGAATAAGTAGTTCGGTGGCTCTTGGCCAAAACACATGTTTCACAATGTAAAACTGACTCATCCACACGTATGAACAAATTAGGCATAGTTTTTCTCATAAGACTAAATGATGGATGCCCTAGACGGCGATGCCACAACCAAACTTCACTTAGCTTATCATAAGTCGAACTCAATGCTGCGCGAGCTGGTGCTCCTGGTCTCTCTCCGGCGTATGCCTGATCCAGATGGAACAACCTGCCCCTTAGATACCCCCGACCAACTATCTCCCTGGTGAGAAGATCCTGAAAAATCACATACATAGGATAAAACGTCACAGAGCATTTAAACTCAATATTCAATTGGGGAACATATATCAAATGATGAGATAAGGCAGGCACCTATAACACATTATGAAGTTCTATGGTAGGGGTAACTAGAACTGACCATTTCCCTAACACAGGAAAAGCCTCACCATTTGCATTAGTGACATGTGATACTGGTGGGGAAAACAATTCAGTGAAATAAGATCTATCATAAGTCATATGATCAGATGCACCAGAATCAATAATCCATGTATCAGAACCAACAAAGCCAGAAATATTTAAAGCAATACCGATCTTACCGCGACCAGCTATAGAGGTTGTAGGAGTAGCCCCACTTGCTGTATGATGATCCTGACCGGTGATGCCATAAAAGTCTGGTTCTTGGACCAATTGAACAACTGCTTTCCCCTTAGGACGATATCCATGCCTTTTAGGTCTAAGGTGCGGGTGCAGTTTCCAGCAAGTCTCTCGAGCATGATTTGAATCATTGCAGTAAGAACATTGTAAACGGGGATGATTCCCAAATCCTGGCGGTGGTCCTTGCTAATGAAGTGGGATTGAACTCTGCTGCTGGAGGAAAGGTGCTGGTGATCTTGTTTGAATAGCTAGGCTGGATGCTTCAACTTGTGCATGATTGAGGCTCTCTTGTTGGGACTCATCCTTACGAATATATGTAAAGGCTGTGTTCAAGCTTGGGGGATCCGACATTCTGAGCAATTCTCCTTCAGCACTGTTATGCTTTGCATCAAGGGCTCTCAAGAAATAATGAACCCGCTCAAATTCTTTCTCTTTCTGGTACCATGCAATATCCTCCTGATTTTTTTTTATCTTGCATGGACGCTTCATATCAATTTCAGCCCACACATTCTTCAGCTTGGTAAAAAACACCGATACTGGTTGCCCATTTTGTTGCATTCCTACAGCTTTGCACATCAACTCATGAACCTGTATGAAATCAGACTCATTTGTATAGAGATCTTCCAATGTCTTCCATATTGCTTCAGCTGTTTCACACTGCTCCACCATCTGCAGTACATCTTCGGTCATGGCCTTAAATAGAGTTGACATCACCCCACCATCATCATCTTCCCACTTGGCAAAAGTCTCCATATCATCTTCACTGGGAGGCTTGGTTACCTCTGTCACATGCCCCATCTTATGCATCCCACGAAGATGAACATACATAATTTTCTTCCATGTTCGGAAGTTAGTACCATTGAGTTTGGTACCTCCGAATGAACCACTTTCTTAATTTTTGACAGATACCTCAACTTTCTGGACCTCATTGGCTTTAGAATTTTCAACTCCATCAACCATTGTGAAAAAGTCAATTGAGCAGTAATATGCAGTGGAAATAAGAAAACAATATGCAGGTGAACTTGTACTCGAGTGAACTTTCACTCGGGTGAACCTGCACTTAAGTGACTAAAGTGGGTCAAACTAGAGACAAAAATCTCTCTCTTTTATGCTGCTCCTTCGAGCCCCTCCTTCTCTCTCCCCTTTTTTTTTTTTTTTTCCTAGAGCCAAGGCTGCTGGGCTGGTGGGTCGGGGCTGCGCGAGCCTATGGTGAACAAGTTTGGCCTGCGTCAACGACACGGGATCCGATCTGGTGAAGTCTGATCTGGTGAAGTTCGGGGCTGCTGGATCAGATTTGGTGCTTCAGGAGCACAGTGGTCCGATCTGGTGGTCCGGGTGAAACGTCGGAACAAGGACTGAGTTGAGACGCTGGAGCTAAGAACGACACCGGACTGAGTGGAGCAGGATGCCGGACTGAACCGTGAGAGGACGATGGCGCCGGTGAGGGAGGCAGCGTCGGAGCAGATACTCACTGCTGGAACCAAAGACAGTCCTGGTGGTGTAGATGAGGACGCCGAAACTTTGAAGACAAAGTTGGACCACGACGCTGTCGTACTGTTGAGATAAGAAAACATAGAAGAATCCTAACAATGAGATTTAGTTTATGAGATTGAAAAACAAAGAGACAGAGTCTTTTCAGATCTTTGCTCTGATACCAAATTAAACTAAATGGAATCAAGAGAAGTGAAGCCTGATTAAGAAGGTACTGACAGACTTGTATATACTTCTACGTATTACATGTTTTACAAAACTGCTCTTAAATAGAGCTGTTATCAATACTATTCTACCATTATTACAGTTGGGAGTTGATGCACTTAAGCCATGGACAACTTTGTCAATGGTAAAGATATGCAGCTCTCTTTGTCAAGATATGCAGCTCTCTCTCTTTCACATTGACTCATGTTAACAATGATCACACGCTCCACGTTACTCAAAATGTTGTTCACGTGTATGGCGTGAAAATCCGCCACACGTGCGGATGCATGTTTAGAATATACATTTCAGATGGAAAAATGAGACATAGCCTGTGGGTGATTAACGGAAGGTCTGTACTCTTGATTTCAACTAATCATTTCTTGCCTCTGTTGATGATGATACCATCTCTTTTTGTACATTGTGGTGTTGATCGGTACTACTGCATAGAAGCTGGAACTTAATTTCTCATCGTACTATGCATGAGGATCAATTACTGTTTTTTTTTATTCGAAGACATTTACTGTAAGGGTAAATTGACTGAAATGAGGGGATCGGAGTGGTAGTGGTAATTCTTTAGTTAGAAGAAAAAAAAACATTAAAACAAATATAATTTACAAATTTGTAACACATGAATAATTACTGACTGAAACTCACAACTTAACCATGCTGTCGTATGTTATCGTCTCTGCAAGGTTGGTACCAATCAGGGCAGGAGTGAATACGTAGAAGACAATCTGTTCTTCACAAAAACATGCAAGTGCATATAAATGTACGTGTGATGCCATTAACACACCTTTTTTACACTCCAACTTAAACAAATGAACAGAAAGAGAGAGAGAGAGAGAGAGAGAGAGAGAGAGAGAGAGAGAGAGAGAGATAAAAGAGGGAGAACACCGAGAACCGTATTCAAGAGTGCACTGAAATGAGTTGGAAACTAAGAAAGAAATTAATAATCACCGTGTTCAAGTGCTTCCTGCTATCTTGCCCCAGAAGATTAACGCGATCAAGTTTAGGTAGGAGCCAAGAGCAGTAATCAAGAACGATTCCAGGACTGGAATCGATGCCGTGACGAAGAGTTTCCAAAGCTCCATCTTCCTACCTCAAATGGAGCAACTATCCCGGCCTCTCGCCCTTCGATAGTTCTATTCGATCACCAGCCACTCGTGAAGTTGAGAGCTGAGACGAGTTGGAACTTGAAATGAGCGCACTATCAAATATATGTAAACAGTAATTGTACGATATTGCATAAATATAATTGTGATAAAGATTAACTCGTATTTAGAAATAAAACTCTTGAAAATAAACAACAAAGGTATGAATAGATACACAACCAATACCGAACGAATTTTCCAAGGTGGATTTGCAAAAGTCAAGTCGTGTGTGTCACACACTCTCCTTAAGACAACTACGCCGCCTCTACGGGTGCAAAAGGCCTCGTTGGCGCTCGTCTCCCAGGATACAATGACTAACAAATTCTTAGAGCTGCACTGCTACAAGAAAGTCTGCGAACCGGAAGTACCTCTTTCTATCACCAGAAAGTGAACAAGAACACAAGAGCAGAAGAGAGAGTTTGTGAGGAGAAGAGCTGATGCTTTTTGTTGGTGTGTCTAACTAGGGAATAGGAGGCCCTTTATATAGTGTGAGGAATGCTATGGCTTTGGAATTTCAACAGGTTTCTAAGCAGCTGAAGAGTCCAAAAAGAATCCGTGCAGGGTGCAAAAAGAAGCCTGCGTTCTGGAGCCCAAATCGGTGTTGCATTCGTGTCCGCAGGTCGCGCGGGCACACCCAAGTTTTTGGTGCTCCAAGCCGATATTTGCACCCCCCCCCCCCCCCCCCCCCCCTGCGCGTGAGAGTGTATAGTTTGTGTTAACACAACTATACCTCATAGGAGGATGATTCTATATAAGCCCTCTTTACTTTTCCCTTTATCCAATGTGGGACAAACTTAGTTTTCCCCATTTCACATAGCCAACTTTGGATGACAATTTTTCATTCATCCCAAAACCAAATTAGGCATATGAACACATGATCTTGTAGTCCTCATTATGGAGAATACAAATCCAAGTTCATTTCTCATTAATCATAAGTGTAACACACTTTAATTAATCCATATAAATTTGGTTTTATAAATGGGTTTTAACCCATTTTTCCAACAATATATAGTTAGCAAACCATTTCCAGTTCTAAACTCTTCAGAAACCTACTGTCTAGTGACTAGTAAGAATTGGAACTACAGAGAGTTGGCAATAAATATATAATTCGAGGGTTGAGAGGATGTGATCATGATCTGCAACTTGCCGAGCTGATGGGAAGGAAGCACTACTGGAAATAAGGACTGAGGCGACGAAGATTGGAAAGGGAAAATCAAAGTTCGTCGCCTCAACACATTGAGGCAACCAATATTAGGTTGGTCGCTTCAGAAAACGAGAGCGACAAATTTTGATCAATAGTCGTCGCTCACATCTTATTGAAGCGACGAATATTGGTTTGTTGTCGCCTCCCAATAATGTTTTGTAAACTGTAGCGACGAAAATTCAAAGTTCGTCGCCGACGTAAAATTCAAGCGACGGAATTTATAACTTTCGTCAATATTCGTCGCTGACTTGTTATACGAAGCGACAAGTTTTGAGCAATAGTCGTCGCTTCATGTTTTGAAATCTGGTCAACCATATTTTCATAGTTTGGAGAGTTGTAGATTTGACATTTGGTGTCCGATTGACGATTGTAATACATTTTCGGAAAGGAAACGACGCCAGGAGTCAAACACGTAGTTTCGCCACGACGTGTGGGCTTTTTCGGGCTTTCGAGTTCGTTTAGGCCTTCAAAACGGCAGTTTTATATATTTTAAATAAGGTTGACCGCATCGATCGAGGCTCTAACTTTGTCGGATTTAAGTGATTTTTTTACCATAACCGTATTTCATCATAACGATCAAATGTTATTTCACAGTGTTTTTCAAAATTTTACGTCTTTTATATAGTTGCTTTGAAAAGTTGTATACTTGAGTATAATCTTATAATCAAGTTATACCGTATTAGTAAGCATGTTGTCGTTATAATGGCTTAAATTCACAAAATTTTGACCGTCTGATGTGATCGTTATAGTTAAATATGAGTATAGTCTAAAGCCTAAAATATTCCAAAAAAAAAGAGAACAAAATGGATTGAACACGTACAATTGAAACCAACACCAGATCTATGTATATATCTACAGTCCTGGTCATTATGCAGCAAAATTTTCTCTAGAATCTGAGCCTTATTTTTAGTTTACCAAATAACATTTAAGGGTAAAACCCCTGGAGTTAAACACAGATTTTGCATAAGTTTAATACCCCAACAAGGTGACAGAGTCATTGATCACCCGTAGAGGAGCGCCATCTTCTATGAATACTTTTCCAACTGGAGGGATGACTCCGACTACAAAGCCAATGATCTATACTAAGAAATAAAAAGGTACAATTTCCATCAATGTGTCAATAATAAACATAGAAATGGGGGAAATAGAAAACTCGAAAACGTAGATATTGCATTAATGTCAAAACTCAAAGTTATTTTACCGCTGCAACTATTGAGGGGGAAAAGATCGTTTCTAGGTTGAGCTTTTTAACCACCTTCATTATACGCTTCTTTAGTTTCCCCGGAGGGCTCATAATTATCTGCTGCAAACAAAAATAACAAGAAGCTAACTCAATAGTATTACTAGAATGATATCTAGCAAATGTGATAATACACATATTGGGTCGTCTATAATACCTTGATATATACAATACCCTTAATTTACAATAAACTGAACAAAATATACTATTTTTTTACACTAAATTTACAACATTGACAACAGATCGATTTACAACATATGTTTTATATATTTACATATAATTAAACAAATTTACCACATTGACAACCATTTGTTCATAAACTTGTAAATATGTCATAGGTGAAGTAATTACAACTCACAGAACTACAATTATCCAAACAATCACTATATTTACCACAATGACAACAAAATCTGTTGTCGAATTTATAAATTAGGGTATTATATACATGAGGGTATTGAAGAAAATTCATATACATACGACTATACGGCATCCATTAATGTTTGGAAAGCACTCAAAACTACTTTACTAACAATCAATTTTATAGGTGTATTTCGTTGGGAACTATCATTTTATACTTAGATGGAGAATGATTGTGCACACTCTAATTAAATAGACCAAAAACTACGTGTACGACGATTCATAAAAGAAAAAAAGTAGTCTAAATTACTCTCAGGAATTGATTGTAAAAAAAAAAAAACTACTCTCAAGAAGAAATATAGCAGTGCATATAAACCTAACCGTCTTATTTTTTAATATCAACCACGACAACCTTATGTGCTAGTTCATGTAGACTACCGCGTCATTTACTGAAATTACATCAACTGCCACATAAAGTGTGAATGTGTGATGCATGCAAATAATACCCAAAAGCATTGTTCATCTAGGCATCATTGCATTACGTACTGGCAAAAATACCACCGTTACAATAGCTCAGTTTTGTTCTACACACATAAGGTGGCAAAAGCACCAGAATAACAGTCGTTCCGGGAAGAAAGCAGTGGCTCAGTGCAACTTACTTGGTCTGATATGGTTATCCTCTCCAAAGATTGGATCGTTTCTTGATCAATAGTACTGCTTCTGTTTAAAGATATCCTCATGATGTTATAAACATAGGACCACAAATAAACAGCAGAAATCTGGCGAAAAAATACGATTGATCAAAAATATGATAAAGAACAAGAATAAACTAGCACAATAAAAATTAAGCAAACTAGAGAAGTACGTACCGCCATTGAAAGTGAAGCATATGCCAATCCAGAATCATAACAAACACCAGGAGCTCCAAATGGACTGCTTTTTTCTTTGCAAACAGCTGGGATTATGATGAGGAGCATGTTCCCCAAATTTCCTGCTCGAATTTACAAGAAGAAATTAAGGAAATATTTATATAAACTATGCCATTCATCTTTTCTGGAACTTTCATGTACTCTTTTTCTTTATTTAATTTTCTAACAAACATTTCTAATATTTGGATATTTCAAATTTACCAGCAGCACAGAAACCCACAATAAGGCCTCGAAGATGTGGAGGAGTTCTTGTTAATAAGTTGAGTATCCATCCAAATATTGAACCAACAACAAAAGTCAGGAGGATGTTCACAGGCATGAACCACCTATATATATACATATAGCTAGGCACATATATAAGTCGTATACACACTCATCAACTCATGCAGTAGCAATTACGTACTCAGAAATCAATTCAAGCTTCAACTCACAGCTTAATCATACTGTCATATGTTATGGTATCGGCAAGGCTGGAACCAACGAGTGCTGGATTGAACACGAAAAATACAACCTGTGTTTGGGCCACAATTGGAGTTTACTTCAATTGGGCTTTTACCCCGAGGCCCAGAGGGGTTTAGGTTAACCCGAATCCAATATGAGCACTTTCTATTCCATTTGGGAAGGATTGCTTGGAACGAAAGTATTGATTTGCTATCCGATCAGATTGGGGTTATTTTGTAGTAATCCAATTATACAATACGCAAGTTACCTTAACGGATAATAAGGTATAAACGCTGATTGGGATAACTAGGGATTGTTTTGGATATCAATCTATTTCCGAAAGGTATCTTAGGCCAAATCAGTGATTGATTCTCTTTGGAGTCGATTTGGCTTATCTCGGCTTTAATTGAGTAATGATCCGGACAATATACAGTGTGGAATAAGTTCCCTAAGTAAAGGGAAAGACTGGTCTCAATTTATTCTTAATTGATTTAATTGGAGTCGGTTTAAGGAATGACAATCCTAGTCAATCCCGGAATCCGCCAGTCTGGATCTTCAAGCACTAGGGTTTCGTGAACCATATAAATATAACTCTTTTGTAACTAGAGAAGGGTTCTCAACCAACTACAAACACACACAAGTTCTAGCGCACCGCTAACTTGCCAAAGCCTCTCCGGAGTAACTCACGCAATTTGCCTCCACCTGCGATCGATCACATCTCGCATTCGTGTCGAGCGGTTGCTGAGCCTATCGAGTCAGTCCGCTACTCCGGTAGCAATCGAGTCCGCTACTCCGGTAGCAATCAAGTCAGTCCGCTACTCCGGTGGTAATCGAGTCGTTACCCCGGTAACACACACCCGTGGTCTTGGTTTAGCTCTGCTTTGCTTCTCCGGATCAAAGTAAGATCCTCAATCCGCCGAGGGGTTGAGAAGAAAATCCTGTTAGCCAGTTCTATTCAGGTCTTGTTCGAGCCCTGTACGCCGGCTTAGTCAGCGCCTGCGTAACAATTGTTTGGTCAAGAAGTCAGAGTCTATTGGGAGCAGACGAGAAGACTCGCCAGGAGTCGTTCGCAATCGAGGTGCACCACTCCAAAGGTGCTGGCACGCCTAAGCACACAGAAGACACGCGAGGAGCACGCATCCTCCACCCCCAAGTGCTGACTGTTCGCCGGGTGCTAAATCCGTCACGAACATTTTGGAACGCCCAGTGGGACCAGTGTCAAGATTGCGGGATCTACGAAGGGTGATCCTTACAAAAGGATAACCATGAATTGTTTGAAGAATTCCCATAAGGAGCTGATCAAGCATGGAACAGCTGATTGTAGGGGATTAACTGACGATGAAGCTAAGGAAGTGTTTGGCGGGACCCTGGGGGATGAAGCAACCAGTTGTCGCGAATGAGGGGGAGATACTAGAGGTGACGGCTGCTTCTCAGGTTGATAATGGTTCTGTTGGTCTTACCAACCGGGCAGCCTCATTTGGTTTCTTAGAGGAGGGGTTCGCGGACGAGTCTGTGGATCCGCCTGCATCACCTGTTGCACCGTTTACTGGGGAGACTGCATCTCCCACAGAGGTGACGGACACTCTGAGGATGTTGATCGACAAATCTTGTCGTACAGATGAAATTCTGAAGAAGGCCAACAATGTGGTCGTTAATCTATGTGAATCCGTTAAGCGAATGGAGACAGAGCAAACGGGATTCACTGCCAATTTCAACTATCTCGCCGGACAGCAGAGGCTACTGGCGGATAGCATGGCTGCCCATGTCAGAAAATCTGATAATTGCTGGCGACAGCAACAGGAGCAGTTGGCGGCTACCAATGCCACCCTCGAGAACATGAACACCTTGATGGGGCAGCTTTATGATCGGTTCAACCAATCTGAGGGGTCTGACCGTACAAATCCGCTGAAAGACAGGCGAGGACGAGCAGCTGGTCGTGACGAGACCGGCGGACCTAATGCCGGGGCAGTTAACAACCAAACAGGCGGCAATGTCCCTCCTAATGGACAGGTTGGCAACAATCCGCCAGAGCCACCAGCTGATGTCGTGGCCCAGCTGACCATGGAGGATATTGGCAGGGTTTTTGCTGAGAAGCTTAGGGAACTGCAGGGGTTACCCGACGTCGACAAGACGTATGAGAATCCATTAACTCGAGAGATCAATGCAATACCGTTCCCTGCCGGATTCAAGCCAATTCGTTTTACTCCATTCACCGGCCAGACGTCGGAGGATGCTGAAACGCACATTATGCGTTTCACCAATGAATCAGGTCAATATGCTGAAGACCCAATTATGAAGCTGAAGCTTTTTCCCACATCGTTGGCGGGGGAAGTAGCTATTTGGTACAAGCGGTTGAGGCCTGGATCAATACCAGACTGGAAGACTATGGAGGTTCTCTTCAGAACTATGTTTGGTGTTGTGGAGGCGAAGATTGGGGTCAAGGACCTAGCGGAAACGGAGCAGAGGCCTGACGAATCCGCCACTGATTATTTAAGAAAGTTTAAGCTGGAGTTAACCCGTTGCGAGATAGATATTCCAGAAGAACACGCAGTCAAGATGGCGATCGCTGGTTTGGTGGATGAGATCCGCCAGGGATTCAGGCAGGTTCATGTGACCACTATGGCGGATCTGACCAATTGGCTAGGTCAAGAGCAGCACTATGTTGATCGGTCCAAAGAGAGGAACGAAAGAAGGAAGGGGACTCCTGTGTCCTACTATTCGGGGACTCTGAAGCCCAAGACTCCACTTCCTGTTGCTACTAAGACGGTGGCGACTATCCAGGCGGATGCGGTTCCTAGACCAATCTTGACATGGGTTGATGGTGAGGAATTGGAACACGAAGTGGCGGCTATAGAGAGGACTGATCAGAGACCTTTGCAGTCCAAAACCGCAAGGTTGGTCAGGGAGACGGTGAAGATAGTGACCCCACTTCCAACCAAGTCAGCTTTTGACTCGTATACCTATAATGCTCACAAGGCTCCAGAAATTCTGCAGGAGCTGTTCAACCAGGGGCGTCTACAGCATGAGGGCGAATTCATTCCTAAACCAGATTACATGGATGGAAAGACGTACTGTAGCTTTCACAATATGAACAACCACAACACTAAGGATTGTGTGAAGTTGAAGGATCAGCTACAGACCTGGATCAATGACAAAACCTTGCAGTTGGAGATTCCCAAGGAGCCTCAATGGGCAGCAGCTAAGACCGGCCTGCATGTGAATGCGATCGAAATCAGTGTCAGTCTGGGTCCAACGCAGCAGCTTGGGAAGTAAGTTTCCAGGTTTCAGGAGTACACGTATGACGCAAGCAAAGCGGAGGAAATCTGGGAAGCTATGGTGCACCAGGGGGCACCGGAGATTCGGGAGTTTTACCACTGCCATCCCAATAGTGGGGATGGCGGTCACACGTGCATTTTTCATCGTTCATCTGATCATTGTACTTCTCAATGTGTAGGTATTAAGGATCAGCTGCAGGAGTGGCTGAACGATGGAAAGCTGGAGTTTGCTGAGAGCAGGCCTAGTCCTTGCCCAGAGTTCTGGGTCGAGGCTATTGAAGAGGAGGATATGGTGTTAGTTCCTCAGTCTAAACTTTGCTTAACCTGTAGATTGAATACGGGGCAGCCGATTACTTACGAGGAATTTCAGGCGGCTGTGAAGGAGGCAGAGGAGAAGGCTGAAAAGAGGGCCTTCGAAAAGGCTAAGTTGGAACATCCGCCTCCCGAAAGGTCAGAAAGGGAGAGTCACAAGCGAGTGAAGTTTCACCATGGGTCCGAGGAAAGTTATGCTAGCAAGGCGAGGCCCAGGCAGGACCCAGGGCCTTCCGGAGTGAAGTCAGCCACGGCTGGGGGTTCGTACAATGCTGCGAATCCAGAGCCATCTGTGAAAGTGTACATTACGCCAGCTTCTAGGAATGACCCAAAGGCGGACAGATGGTATACCCAACGTGCCGGTAAGGCAGTTGAGCTTGCTGCAGTTACCACCCGGAATGAAAGGAGGCGCTTTGGCAAGGCGAAGAAGACCTTGGCGGATCTGGCTTCCGGGAAGGTAACTGAGGAAGAGCTGTCGGTACCTGTTGAGCATGTAGAGCAGGTTCACAGGCAGTACAGAATCATGACTAAGTCCTATGTGGACTCCTGGCGGCAGCGCTCTGTGGAGGCTCCACCCGCTCTTCGGAGGAACGCTCATGACAGGCTGGCGGATCTTCCAAGATCCACTGGAGCACCTCAGTCAAGGCCAAGGAGGAAGCTAGCATTCTCTCCAGAATGGTCAAAAGCCGGACAATCTCCCCCAAGGAGGGCACAGCCAGAGGCTGCCGAGAAGCAGGTGGTGCCAGAGGCTCAGGAGGACGTGATGGTGATTGACACCAGGAAGGACTCCACCGTTATGAGGTGGGTGCCTAAGGAAAGCAGTGCGTCGCTGGCTGCAAGCACGAGTATCGTGGGGGTTCCCGCGGGGACTGTTGCTTCCAAGGAATCCAGTTTAGCATTGGCAGAGCCAAGCAGGCCACTCACCATCCTATCTCAGGCCAAGACAAAGGAACCAAAGGCGCCGACTAACTTTGTGGAGTATGCAGCCAAGAAGCTGCAGATGCATGTGCCAACAAGACCATCCTCGGTTGCCTCTAGCGTGAAGGCTGATACTGAAGTAGGAGATGCAGACCTCGACAAGGAGGACGAAATGGTTGACTATGAGGATGAACCAGAGTTGGCGGATGAGGATGACGTGCCAATGGAAGAAGAGCATGTTGAGGGTGAAGCTGAGGTCCATCACTGTAACACAGTGTCTTTGGATATTGGAGACCTGGATTGTAACATGGCTTTTATACTCTCGTCAGCTTATGCTCTGCCAGAGCCTATGCCCACTGCTCATTTTATCGATAATGAAGAGTCAGCCAAGCCTGTATATTTAGTACAGGAACCTGAGGATGAGAGTGAGGCGGAGGTAGAGCCTGGGGTTTTCCAGTCCAACCACGAGTATCCTGAGGGGGCTGGAGACTTTTTGAAGCAATGCGTGATGTTCGCCAAGCCGACATTTAACATGTCGCAGCATATGAAGCCTTTGTATGTCACGGCAGAGGTGGAAGGGATCAAGGTCCGCAAGGTCTTAATAGACACCGGAGCTGCCGTAAGTATTATCACCACCACCACCAAGGAACAGCTTAAAATTCCAAAGGAGAAACTCATCAATACCGTCTCCAAGGTTAAGGGGTTTTCGGGGAATGTTACTCCTACTGCTGGGGTGGTCATGCTCAAGGTGAAGATAGGACCTTCAGACGCCTACCAAGGGTTTTTCGTTGCTGAGGCGGACGCTCCCTATCACATGATTCTAGGGAGGGACTGGATCCACAAGGCACTAGCAGTTCCTTCATCTCTTCATCAAGAGATGATTATATGGGATCCAGTTGCAGATTATTTACCAGTGCTCATCAAGGCGGATGAGCGTCCTTATTCCATAGCGGCCGTCCAGTTGGAGGCCAGCTATTACACAAGAAATATGAGACCTCTCAGAATCGAGGGGGTTGATCATAGGGGGCATCCAATCGGGGTGACCCAGAATGAATTGTCTCAATGGGGAATTGCCCAGGCTATGGCAGATTACAGCCGGCCAATTTCCATTGAGCTTCTTCCCGACGTATCCAATGAGTGACGTCCTCTCACAAGAGGAGTCAGAGGCCTTTGCTTTATTAATGCAATAGTTGTCTATCTATAGATTAGAGCAAATGGCCTGGGAAGGGGTTGCACTAGTTGAGTGCATTGAGGAAGAAGATATTGATGCTTTTACAGGGGTAGAAGTAATTCAGCCTACTCCAGCAGCGTTGGATGACACTCCACCCAAGGTACGTGATCCCGTAGAGAAAGTTAACTTGGGAACAGAAACAGAGCCCATGGAGGTGGGGATTAGTCAGTACCTTGAACCAAATTTGAAACAGCAACTGATTGGGTTGCTGCAGGAGTTTAAGGATTGCTTTGCAGAGAAATACCAAGATATGCCGGGTTTGTCAAAGGAGCTGGCTTGCCATCGCCTTCCCATCAAGGAAGGGTGCAGGCCAGTTAAGCAAGAGCAACGGCGGATGAATGCTGAAACTGCAATGGCAGTCAAACAGGAAGTTCAAAGCATGGTTGAGGCTGGGATAATCAGACCGACTCTTTATCCGGAATGGTTATCCAACATTGTGCCTGTTAGGAAGAAGAATGGCAAGATTAGAGTCTGTGTGGACTACAGAGACTTGAATGCTGCATCACCTAAGGACGTCTATCCTATGCCTATAGCGGATATGTTAGTGGATGCAGTGGCGGGGCATGAGTTGTTATCCTTTATGGATGGAACGATGGGCTATCACCAGATTCCTATATACGAGCCGAACATCCCTAAAACGGCTTTCCGCTGCCCCGGATTCACAGGAGCATTTGAATATCTTAGTATGCCATTTGGCTTAACCAACGCAGGAGCTACATACCAACGTGCAATGAACATTATTTTCAGCAAGCTATTGGGGGACATCCTGGAGGTCTACATTGACGATGTGGTGGTAAAGTCAAAGAAAAAGGAAGACCACATTGATCATCTTCGAGGGGTGTTCACCATCATGAGAAAGCACCAACTTAAAATGAACCCAGCCAAGTGCATTTTCGGGGTTTGTGCTGGTGACTTTTTGGGGTTTGTGGTGCATGAGAGAGGCATTGAGGTGGTGACAAGGTCCAGGCTGTGTTAGATGCACCAGTGCCAAGGAACAAGAAAGAGTTACAGAGCCTGTTGGGTAAAATTAATTTTCTCAGAAGGTTTATATCCAACTCTGCAGGCAAGGTTGCGCCTTTCTCTCCTCTGCTCAAACTCAAACCAGGAGAAGTGTTTAAATGGGGTCCTGAGCACCAAGCTGCTTTTGACTGGATCAAGGAATACTTGGCTAGTCCGCCAGTCCTTCGGCCGCCCACGCCTGGTATTCCTCTCAAATTATATATTTCTGCATCTGATATTTCCATTGCAGGTCTGCTGGCTCAAGATGAGACTCTGGCGGATGGAAAGAAGATTGAATATGCAGTGTCTTACATTAGCCGAACACTGTTAGATGCAGAGACCAGGTATTCACCAATCGAGCGGCTGTGTTTAGCCCTCTACTTTACTGGTGTTAAGCTCCGCCACTATATGCTTTCATTCACAACGATAGTGGTGGCACAGACGGATTTGGTGAAGTATATGCTAACGAGACCTATCCTAAGGGGTAGGATTGGTAAGTGGGTGTTAGCCCTTTCAGAATTTTCCTTGTAGTATGCGCCGCTGAAGGCTATGACTGGGCAGGCGATAGCAGACTTTCTTTTACACCAACCTATCGAGGAGGAATTCACAGAACCGCCAAAGTTTGCTAGCATGATCCGGTACCAGCCTTGGACTTTACACTTTGACGGTAGCAGTACCAGTAAATTGGCGGGTGTAGGGATTTGTATCCAGAATCCAGCAGGTACCAAGTATCTTTACTCTTTTCAGCTGGAGTGGATGTGCACCAATAACCAGGCAGAGTATGAGGCACTTCTCATTGGGCTGGAATTACTGCTAGACCTCGGGGCACAAGAAATTGAAGTACTTGGAGACTCTATGCTAGTCATTAATCAACTTATGGGGGTCTACAAGTGTGTTTCTTTCCATTTGCTACACTACTACGAGCGGGCTATTGAGTTGCTGGACTGGTTCATTGATGTTTCCTTAGACTATATTCCCAGGGAGATGAACTTTGCAGCTAATGAGTTGGCGCAGTTGGCAACATGAGTCAGCCTAGCCCATGGAGTAAAGGAAAGAATCCTTAAGGTAGAACGCAGAACTCTACCATCTTTTGCCATCCGCCGGGAGGACCGCGAAGAGTGGTTGGTCGCTACAGTCGAGTCTATTGACACTGACTGGCGGATACCAATCATCGCATATTTGAAGGACCCATCTGCACCATCTGAAAGACGAATCAGATACCTTGCAACTAATTACCTTCTCAGGGGTGAGGAATTGTTCCAGAGAGGGGAAGATGGAGTTTTATTAAGGTGTATCTTTGGCATTGAGGCCAAGCGGATCATGAGGGAGGTACACTTAGGGGTCTGTGGTTCTCATCAATCCGGACCCAAAATGAGGTGACTTATTCGAGGATATGGATACCACTGGCCATCTGTTTTGAAAGACTATCATAGTTTTGCTCGGGGTTGTCAGGAGTGTCAAAAACATGGACCAGTTCAGCGGATTCCAAACGTTCCTTTACAACCCATTATCAAACCTTGGCCTGGCAGGGGTTGGGCATTGGATTTCATAGGCGAGATTAACCCCCATTCCTCCTTACAGCATAAATTTCTTCTGTTGGGTACTGATTTCTTTACCAAGTGGGTCGAGGCTATTCCAACAAGGAATTGTGATGCCGACACCGTCATCCGCTTTGTGTTCCAAAATATTATTTGCCGGTATGGTATCCCAGAATGCATCGTGGCGGACCGGGGGGCAGCCTTCATGGCCGAGAAAACCCAAACTTGGCTCGCAGATTATGGTATTCAGTTCCTACATTCTTCTCCCTATTATGCTCAATCCAATGGTCAAGCAGAAACTACTAACAAGGTTATCATATCCATCATGAAGAAGATGTTTGCGGATAACCCAAGATCATGGCACACTCAGCTTGATAACACACTATGGGCCTATAGGACTTCCAAAAGGACTCCTACGGGTACTACTCCATATTCGTTGATGTACAGCCATAATGTCGTTCTGCCATTGGAAATCAATGTAGCTTCTTTGAGGGTTCGTGAGCAACACCAGTTGCTTGGTGAGGACTATGTTCAGGCCATGTTCCAGGAGCATGAAGACCTTGACGAGAAGCGGCTCGAGGCCTTGGACAATATCATCCTGGAGAAACAGAAGATCGCCAAGGCATATGATAAGCGGACCAAGGGCAAGTCCTATGGCGAGGATGACTTGGTCTGGAAGGTAGTTTTACCCCTTGATGAGCCAGGACGGGGCAAATGGAGTGCTCGCTGGGAGGGTCCATTTGTCATTGATCGTATTGTGGGCAAGGGAGCATACCAGCTCAGAGATTTGGAAGGAGAAGTTCACAGAAACCCAATCAATGGGCGATATCTCAAGAAATGCTTTCCCAGTGTTTGGGAGTATGAAGACCCCCCGGCGGATGATGACACTGATCCAAGTTCTTCTTAGTCCAACGGGCTCGGGGGGCATCAAGTAAGAGCGGCGCATCCGCTAGGGGTGCTTCCGCCATATTTTGGGGTTACTAGTTTTTATGGCAAAACTGTTAGGTTTTTGTGTTTTCCCTGTTTTATCTAGACATCCGTTTGGGGCTCAGTCTCCCTTCTATTTCATTGGACTTTCAATATCGGAGACTGGGGGGCAATGTTTGGGCCACAATTGGAGTTTACTTCAATTGGGCTTTTACCCCGAGGCCCAGAGGGGTTTAGGTTAACCCGAATCCAATATGAGCACTTCCTATTCCATTTGGGAAGGATTGCTTGGAACGAAAGTATTGATTTGCTATCCGATCAGATTGGGGTTATTTTGTAGTAATCCAATTATACAATACGCAAGTTACCTTAACGGATAATAAGGTATAAACGCTGATTGGGATAACTAGGGATTGTTTTGGATAGCAATCTATTTCCGAAAGGTATCTTAGGCCAAATTAGTGATTGATTCTCTTTGAAGTCGATTTGGCATATCTCGGCTTTAATTGAGTGATGATCCGGACAATATACGGTGTGGAATAAGTTCCCTAAGTAAAGGGAAAGACTGGTCTCAATTTATTCTTAATTGATTTAATTGGAGTCGGTTTAAGGAATGACAATCCTAGTCAATCCCGGAATCCGCCAGTCTGGATCTTCAAGCACTAGGGTTTCGTGAACCATATAAATATAACTCTTTTGTAACTAGAGAAGGGTTCTCAACCAACTACAAACACACACAAGTTCTAGCGCACCGCTAACTTGCCAAAACCTCTCTGGAGCAACTCACGCAATTTGCCTCCACCTGCGATCGATCACATCTCGCATTCGTGTCGAGCGGTTGCTGAGCCTATCGAGTCAGTCCGCTACTCCGGTAGCAATCGAGTCCGCTACTCCGGTAGCAATCGAGTCCGCTACTCCGGTAGCAATCGAGTCCGCTACTCTCGTAGCAATCGAGTCTGTCCGCTACTCCGGTGGCAATCGAGTCGTTACCCCGGTAACACACACCCGTGGTCTTGGTTTAGCTCTGCTTTGCTTCTCCGGATCAAAGTAAGATCCTCAATCCGCCGAGGGGTTGAGAAGAAAATCCTGTTAGCCAGTTCTATTCAGGTCTTGTTCGAGCCCTGTACGCCGGCTTAGTCAGCGCCCGCGTAACAGTTGCTTGGTCAAGAAGTCAGAGTCTATTGGGAGCAGACGAGAGGACGCGCCAAAGGTCATCCGCAATCGAGTTGCACCACTCCAAAGGTGCTGGCACGCCTAAGCACACAGAAGACACGCGAGGAGCACGCATCCTCCACCCCCAAGTGTTAACTGTTCGCCGGGTGCTAAATCCGCCACGAACAACCTGATCATCATGAACACGATAATACCATTAATCCACTTCATTCAGTAAGAGAGATCGAAGAAAAGAGAAGTATATACGTACACTGTTTAACTGCTTCCTAGTATCTTCCCCTAGAATATTGACCCGCTCGATCTGTAACAAGATAGGAACCAAGGGCAGTAATCAATAGGGTTTTCAAGACTGGAATCGATGCAGTGACGAAGAGCTGCAAAAGCTTCATCTTCATCTTGTTCGAGCTAAAACGTAAGATCGCAAATGCAGAAGGTATATGAATCCAAGAATAAGCACCCTGTTAACCCAAGGAGAAAACACAACTAAGTGACACTACTACTTTTGTAGTGCTGCATATTTATATACGCATGCGGATACATGCTTTTAATATGGACACTACTGCATTGCGTCACGATTCACAAACCTACTTGATCTGTGGTGGATGCCTCGAAGGCTCGAAAAATTGAGGCAGTATTTTTGCATCAATTCCACATCCGATTTGGGTTCTGTCTTTTCAAGATTATCGTGTTAAGTTTCTTTCATCTGCTCATCTTAAAAGAGACTACAAAGGAGGACATAATATTTTGTTATATATTCATAGACGATGATGATTATATATGATAATAAATTTTTGGATATGATAATGTAAACTATCACCTAAAGTAATATCAGTCTTATGGTATTATCGGATTAATAGTTTTTCTTGTTTCTTCCTTACGCACTTTTGGCATAGTGTTTTCTTAGTTTCCTTTTGGAATTAGTCTTTCTTCGTTATTAGCCTTTTCTAGTTTTGCGCACATGAATAAGTGAGTCATGTTTTGTAACGACGTGTGGGCTTTATCGGGCTTTCGAGTTCGTTTAGGCCTTCAAAACGGCAGTTTTATATGTTTTAAATAAGGTTGACCGCATCGATCGAGGCTCTAAGTTTGTCGGATTTAAGTGATTTTTTTACCATAACCGTATTTCATCATAATGATCAAATGTTATTTCACAGTGTTTTTCAAAATTTTACTTCTTTTATATAGTTGCTTCAAAAAGTTGTACACTTGAGTATAATCTTATAATCAAGTTATACCGTATTAGTAAGCATGTTGTCGTTATAATGGCTAAATTCACAAAATGAAAATTTTAACCGGCTGATGTGATCGTTATAGTTAAATATGAGTAGAGTATAAAAATCAGCTCGTTTCGTAAACGTTCGACGCTCGATCGAAACGGTCAACCATATTTTCATAAAACTTATCACACGGAAACCCTATTACGTACCTTTAGATGACATTGTTTCGTTGACTCTTCCAAACATTAAATTCTCAAATAGATGAGACGTAATCAGCCATGTAAAAATTTGGTAACTTTTACCTCCCGATACTATGGTTCCCCATAGAGAGAAATAAGTTTAAATAAGGTTGACCGCGTCGATCGGGGCTCTAACTTTATCGGATTTAAGTGATATTTTTACCATAACTGTATTTCATCGTAACGAGCAAATGTTATTTCACAGTGTTTCTCAAAATTTTACTTCTTTTATATAGTTGCTTCGAAAAGTGGTACACTTGAGTATAATCTCATAAAATTTTTATAATCTTTTAAATATTATTGAAGCGACGGATTTTGTATTACTTCGTCGCTTCAGGATAATCAATAAAAATTTTAAAATCTTTTAAATATTATTGAAGCGACGGATTTTGTATTACTTCGTCGCTTCACTTTTAAATATTATTGAAGCGACGGATTTCGTCTTACTGTGTCGCTTCAGTGTTGAATCCGCACCACATGCTGAGAACCAATTAAAACACATTGCGCGGATCGACCCTATGAACCGTCAGATTTTCCAAATCTAACGGCCATAATTGACTCCCCTTTTATATATATATCTTCCCCCTCTCCTCCTTCCTCTTCACTCCCTCTTCCTCCTCTGCCGTCGCCTCTTCACTCCCTCTCCTCCTCCACCGCATCTGCAGCTCCACCCAAGTGGCCACCGGATATGCAGCTCCGCCGGAAAACTCCAAGAGTACTCCTACCCCGTTAGGGTTTCCTGCTTCATATGCAACGGCGACGAGATGGACTTCGACGACGTCGTTTTCGCCGTCCACGACGACGACGAGCTCCACCCCGGCCAGCTTTACTTCGCTTTACCGATGAGCTGGCTCCTCCCACCTCGCCTTCTCCACCGGAGCTCCTCCCACCGCGCCGGCCACTGCTCCTCCCTCCTCCCACAGCGACGGCAGAGCTCCACCTCTACGGCGACGTCGTTCTCCGAGGTCCACCTCTACGGCGACGTCGTTCTCCTCCTCCGTCGCTTCCTCCACCGCCTCCCCGCCAACTGGACAAAAACAAGTTAAAACAAAATTAAACGAAATCGGCGGGAAATTTTTTTAAAACGAAAATGGAGACATGAAGCGACGAACATTGATATTCGTCGCATGAAATTTATCATCCCATACACTCTAGCGACGACTTTTGAACCAAACTTCGTCCCCTCAAATTGTAAGCGACCAACCAAAATTCGTCTCCTAGAATTGGAAGCGACGACTCAAAATTCGTCGCCTCAAATGTGAGGAGACGACCCAAACTTCGTCGCTCAGTATGTGGCGACAAACTTTGAAGTCGTCGCTTGAAATATCCAAGCGACGACTTTTGTAGCAAAAGTGGTCACCTCGAATCGAAACGACGAAAACGGAGCGACGACCTCGAGCGACGACATTTTGGTCTCTTCGGTGTCGAAGCGACGACTTTTGACGACAAAAAGTCGTCGCTTCGAACCCGTTTTCCAGTAGTGAAGATATTCTCTATTTGGCACCGATTATTGCGTCTCCATGACCATTGCGCGCGGGTCCATGTTGAGCTATCAAAAATTGAAATTATTGTATATATATATGCATTATTAGTTCGTCGATCATCACCAAAAATGGTTCATGCAACTCGTGCTGAAATTTCCAGATACTTGATTAGGAGATATTTGCAAACCATTAACTGAAATGTTCACATCAGAATTCATTGGATATGGCCCAAGAAGTTCAACCTTTACACAAACCCCAAATGCAAATAAAAACTCGTTTTCTAGATAAATCATATATTTAGATGTTAACCAGTCACATATGTTGTTTTGTGTATTTACACGTCGTGTACTCTTTACAAAAGCTAAAGAGAAAACCTAAGATACCCACACAGCCGCTATCAATTTGATGCCAGTTTTGGCGTGAAATTTCAAATCAAATTCTGGATTATTGAAACAAAAAAGCTTCGTCCCCTCCTCTTGATGATGTCGGGCTCACTGATGAAATTTGCTTGATACGTTTCTTACAACCAAATAAATCCCACAACAATAATGCAACTTCATAGATACTGACTCTCAGATCGGTGTCCGTATACATTACATATCTATATGTATTTAAAACTTCAATGGGTCACAACTTATTTAGTGTATATATGGTGATCATGACACGGATTACTAAGACAATTAACGATTTCTCCCTTTAAGAGAGAACGAATAAATGGAGTTGTAAATGTTCTTCCTCTGCAGATGTTGGCAAATAAAATTTCTCTTAATTTTACTTCCTCTATATATTAGGGTTTGTTGACGAAATTAGATAACTCAAGTGGTAAGAGCACCATTACATAGAAAATAAGGTATTAAGCACTGGGTTTAAGCCACGACAAGTGAAACCCTTTTATCCTCTTTATAAAAATAAGAAAACAAATGTAGGGTTCGTTTGTTGAAAGGGATCGAACCGCACGGTTAAAAGAGACTGGCCCTAAGCCATAAGACAGTGTTACATATAGGAAAGATATCGTCGCTTTAAACAGAAGTCTGATTTGAAACACATGCACGGGAGATAATTAGACTGCACGTACTGCAGATTGCATGATCTGGCTGGTGGCTTGGGAATCCCCACATTATTTGGCAAATGCTAAACGCGTACGAGCTCCGATCCACACAGAAATATATAGGAAAGAAAACAAATTAATATACATCACTTGAACTGTGAGACTCCGCCACCAGCCCACCTGCTCATCACTTATATATATATTGTTAAGTGATGACCACCGAAAGTCGGTCAATTAGGTCGAAGATGTGATCTGTAGGTAATCTAACTTTGATTACATGAGACCATAAATTTTCATTCCAATAGAACGAAAATAATAACGTATTTGCAATACTGGACCTGTAGAGGCCGGCTTATTTCTAACTCAGTAATTGATGCATCAAAATAGCTCATGAACGTTCAGACTAATCAGAGTTTTGTTTCTAAAGATTAATTTGCATTCAGTAAATTACGATTTCCCTCCAAAGATATTACAAGGTAAATTCAAGTAATTAAAGTTGCTCTAGTTTTTCAAGGGGATCGATGTTGATATGACATTGATATAATGATATCACTATGAAACTATGAAACTAATCAATTAGGCGACAAGCCAGATGAAGAAGGCAGACCAAAACGTAAGCGCTACAGAAGCAAGAACATAAGTCCACAGCATGATAACTGAACACTCCTTCTCTCCTGCTCCGAACAATTGAGTGATGGTTGCTGCCATTACATGATGGATAAATGTTAAGAGAAAGCAGGCATGCATTGAGAAACGAAAGCTAACACATTGCAATTTCTGGTGAGTACGTAGTAGACAGTATATATACCTATGTTCACTGCAGGTGGGAGTGAAAACTGAAGGAGGAGAACAAACAGATACAATGGATCAGAGTGTACTAAGCCAAATTTCATTGCCCCTTTAACGATCAATATGCCTGAGAGAGGCAGCGCAACATAACGAACAACGATGACACCGATAACGAGTGAAGTCTGTATCCCAGACCCTCTCAGACCTAGAAGATCGAAATTGGTGAAACTTTTCAGTTGAACTCGAAATTAGGCCTAGCTAACTATGAAAGGTGGACGTACTGTTGTTGATGGAATTATTATTACCTTTAAGGAGGTTTCCTCCTATAATCAGAGTGACGGTCGCAATCGCTCCACCTCTGCAATCATTAAGAGAGCATTAGTCTAAAGCCTAAAATATTCCAAAGAAAAAGAAAACAAAATGGATTGAACACGTACAATTGAAACCAACACCAGATCTATGTATATATCTACAGTCCTGGTCATTATGCAGCAAAATTTCTCTAGAATCTTAGCCTTATTTTTAGTTTACCAAATAACATTTAAGGGTAAAACCCCTGGAGTTAAACACAGATTTTGCATAAGTTTAATACCCCAACAAGGTGACAGTGTCATTGATCACCCGTAGAGGAGCGCCATCTTCTATGAATACTTTTCGAACTGGAGGGATGACTCCGACTACAAAGCCAATGATCTATACTAAGAAATAAAAAGGTACAAATTCCATCAATGTGTCAATAATAAACATAGAAATGGGGGAAATAGAAAACTCGAAAACGTAGATATTGCATTAATGTCAAAACTCAAAGTTATTTTACCGCTGCAACTATTGAGGGGGAAAAGATCGTTTCTAGGTTGAGCTTTTTAACCACCTTCATTATACGCTTCTTTAGTTTCCCCGGAGGGCTCATAATTATCTGCTGCAAACAAAAATAACAAGAAGCTAACTCAATAGTATTACCAGAATGATATCTAGTAAATGTGATAATACACATACTGGGTCGTCTACAATACCTTAATGTATACAATACCCTTAATTTATAACAAACTGAACAAAATATACTATTTTTTTACACTAAATTTACAACATATCGATTTACAACATATGTTTTATATATTTACATATAATTAAACAAATTTACCACATTGACAACTATTTGTTCATAAACTTGTAAATATGTCATAGGTGAAGTAATTACAACTCACAGAACTACAATTATCCAAACAATCACTATATTTACCACAATGACAACAAAATCTGTTGTCGAATTTATAAATTAGGGTATTATATACATGAGGGTACTGAAGAAAATTCATATACATACGACTATACGGCATCCATTAATGTTTGGAAATCACTCAAAACTACTTTACTAACAATCAATTTTATAGGTGTATTTCGTTGGGAACTATCATTTTATACTTAGATGGAGAATGATTGTGCACACTCTAATTAAATAGACCAAAAACTACGTGTACGACGATTCATAAAAGAAAAAAAGTAGTCTAAATTACTCTCAGGAATTGATTGTCAAAAAAAAAAAACTACTCTCAAGAAGAAATATAGCAGTGCATATAAACCTAACCGTCTTATTTTTTAGTATCAACCACGACAACCTTATGTGCTAGTTCATGTAGACTACCGCGTCATTTACTGAAATTACATCAACTGCCACATAAAGTGTGAATGTGTGATGCACGCAAATAATACCCAAAAGCATTGTTCATCTAGGCATCATTGCATTACGTACTGGCAAAAATACCACCGTTACAATAGCTCAGTTTTGTTCTACACACATAAGGTGGCAAAAGCACCAGAATAACAGTCGTTCCGGGAAGAAAGCAGTGGCTCAGTGCAACTTACTTGGTCTGATATGGTTATCCTCTCCAAAGATTGGATCGTTTCTTGATCAATAGTACTGCTTCTGTTTAAAGATATCCTCATGATGTTATAAACATAGGACCACAAATAAACAGCAGAAATCTGGCGAAAAAATACGATTGATCAAAAATATGATAAAGAACAAGAATAAACTAGCACAATAAAAATTAAGCAAACTAGAGAAGTACGTACCGCCATTGAAAGTGAAGCATATGCCAATCCAGAATCATAACAAACATCAGGAGCTCCAAATGGACTGCTTTTTTCTTTGCAAACAGCTGGGATTATGATGAGGAGCATGTTCCCCAAATTTCCTGCTCGAATTTACAAGAAGAAATTAAGGAAATATTTATATAAACTATGCCATTCATCTTTTCTGGAACTTTCATGTACTCTTTTTCTTTCTTTAATTTTCTAACAAACATTTCTAATATTTGGATATTTCAAATTTACCAGCAGCACAGAAACCCACAATAAGGCCTCGAAGATGTGGAGGAGTTCTTGTTAATAAGTTGAGTATCCATCCAAATATTGAACCAACAACAAAAGTCAGGAGGATGTTCACAGGCATGAACCACCTATATACATATAGCTAGGCACATATATAAGTCGTATACACACTCATCAACTCATGCAGTAGCAATTACGTACTCAGAAATCAATTCAAGCTTCAACTCACAGCTTAATCATACTGTCATATGTTATGGTATCGGCAAGGCTGGAACCAACGAGTGCTGGATTGAACACGAAAAATACAACCTGATCATATTGAACACGATAATACCATTAATCCACTTCATTCAGTAAGAGAGATCGAAGAAAAGAGAAGTATATACGTACACTGTTTAAGTGCTTCCTAGTATCTTCCCCTAGAATATTGACCCGCTCTGTAGCAAGATAGGAACCAAGGGCAGTAATCAATAGGGTTTTCAAGACTGGAATCGATGCAGTGACGAAGAGCTGCAAAAGCTTCATCTTCATCTTGTTATTCGAGCTAAAACGTAAGATCGCAAATGCAGAAGGTATATGAATCCAAGAATAAGCACCCTGTTAACCCAAGGAGAAAACACAACTAAGTGACACTACTACTTTTGTAGTGCTGCATATTTATATACGCATGCGGATACATGCTTTTAATATGGACACTGCTGCATTGCGTCACGATTCACAAACCTACTTGATCTGTGGTGGATGCCTCGAAGGCTCGAAAAATTGAGGCAGTATTTTTGCATCAATTCCACATCCGATTTGGGTTCTGTCTTTTCAAGATTATCGTGTTAAGTTTCTTTCATCTGCTCATCTTAAAAGAGACTACAAAGGAGGACATAATATTTTGTTATATATTCATAGACGATGATGATTATATATGATAATAAATTTTTGGATATGATAATGTAAACTATCACCTAAAGTAATATCAGTCTTATGGTATTATCGGATTAATAGTTTTTCTTGTTTCTTCCTTACGCACTTTTGGCATAGTGTTTTCTTAGCTTCCTTTTGGAATTAGTCTTTCTTCGTTATTAGCCTTTTCTAGTTTTGCGCATGAATAAGTGAGTCATGCTTTGTAACGAGTGAAAAGAGGATCATCTCAAAATTGACCGAGTGTAATCGTGTATCGTATCAATAATGGATTTGTCATCCCTTTTTCCCTCTTCTTTATTTTTTATAAAGTTTTGCACCTTTAGCAAACTCTCTAATTTGATTCTTTAGGGTAGTTCTATTTGCACCTCTAAGTTTGCTTTATACACCTCAACCTCATTATTTTTCCTTTAAACTGTCAGTTCTGTCCCTTCAGTTATTTTGGTTTTCTGAGTCTCTCTCTCTCTCTCTCTCTCTCTCTCTCTCTCTCTCTCTAAGACGACAACTGTGCAATTTTCTTTCTCTCCAGAACCCGAAATTTAACAAATCACAGAAGTAAAAAATTGTGTGTCTCTCTCTCTCTTGAAGACGACAACTGTGCAATTTTTTTTTTCTCTCCAGAACCCGAAATTTAACAAATCACAGAAGTAAAAAATTGTGCCATAAATGACAATCAAATCTCATAAATCAAATAAAGATCAAACCTTATGAGAAAACTATCTTACCTTAGCTTTTTGTCCAGTACGATACTATATATGTTATCTTTCAAATTTCTGGGTTTTATTCAATTCGTTATGTTATTCCTGTTATTCCTAAACCCTGTTATTCCTCCCAGCCGCGGAGGACTGTGGATTCATCCCAGCCGCGGATGAGTGTGAGTTCTCGGCACCAGACCCTTCTCCAGGCGGGGCGGCCGTCGAGCTCACTTCCGCCTGTCGGGCCAGATGCTCCGAGGTTCAGTCGGCAGCTATTTCAGGACGACATAGCTGCAGATGTTCCTCAGGTTCGTATGCCTGAGGTTCATCGGGAGCCGATGAGGAGTCCGACGACGTCTGCTGCAGACTCGACTGAGGCTCCTACTCTCCCAAACCAGCTCTACCTCCCGTACAACATTCCGGCGATACCGGAGGTCGACTATCGTGGTCTGCCCCTATGGCCTGATATGCCTCAGTACGTGAGTGCTGCGGAGGCATACCAGCAGCAGCCATTTGAGAACCCTGACCACCTTATTTCGGCGAGGAGAAAAGGAAAGTCGACAGACGAGTCATCCAGTTCAGGTAATATTTGATTTTATTAATTAAATGTTTTATTAAAATTAACGCACTAATATTTAATTTTATTAACCAATTATCGTTTTTGTGATAGGGACAGCCGCTAGCAGTTCACGGAGGAATACGAGAGGTGTCATATGTTTTGACACGCTCAGGAAAACTGTTGAGCGCAGCGGGAGGATCCGGATCAACGAACCTCCTAATCAGGAGGTTCAGGGGAAGAAAAAACGCGACTACTCGGGTTGCGTGGGGTCAGTGATTAGGGATAGAGTCCCTATGTTGTGGACCCGGTGGGCTGATGTGCCCAAAGAGATAAAGAGGGAGGTGAACAACGCCGCGTCGGTGAGTAATTTAAAAGATTTAATTTATTTATCGTAATATTTAATAATTTTCGGTATTATTACAATTGTAAAACTAATAAAATATTATTTTTCAGACATTCTTCGAGATTGCCGAACACAGGTGGGATTGGGCGGACACCGTGCAGAACTCGAGGTACGTTTGTTTTTATGATATTATAATTATCTTATAATTATTAATATTTTATGATATTAATAATATTTCTAATGCACTTTTGTTTTTTTCGTAGGTTCAAAAAGTGGAAGAACGAGCTGCGTTCCCACTATAACGAATACGACAACCTTGGTCGTATGGGTACTCCCAGGGAGTTTATGTTCAGGGAGTACGAGTGGCGTTGGTTGAAGACAGTAGACTTCAACAACCCAGTTATGCAGGTAAATACTAAACTTCAGTAAAAATGTTTATTTTGTTAAAATTTAAATTATTAGTTTAATTATTTTATAATTATTACACTAATATTTTTTTATGCATTTTTCTAATATTTTATTATTTGTTTGAAGCAACGTTCTCGGATAAACTCTGAGAACCGCCGCCGGAACACAACCCCCCATCATGCTGGTTCTAGGCCGTTTGCACAATATCAGGAGGAGGCGCTTAGAGATCATCCTGATAGCAACCCGTACGTGGAGACGTTCAAGATCGTTTATCCACAAGCGACAGAACAGCTCGTAAGTCGTTCATTACAATTTTAAAATTTTAATTATTAATTTTACTTAATTATATATTTGTTATAATATTAATTTTTTTTTTCCCGTCCAATTAGGAAAGGGTCAACCGGGCCGAAGAAGAGGTGTTCCAGCAAGTAGTTCGGGAGACACAACCGAACATTTCAGAGGCAGATCTGGAAGAAGCCATGCGCCATGTGGACCGGTCCAATGTCCAAACGACAGCGAGGATGTTCGACGCAGCCTTCCCAAACCGGTCAAACAACTACTACTGCCGGGGTTTGGGAAGTTCTGGACTAGGGCTTCTGAAGACCACTAAGGGAGGCAGGGAGAGCCAACATATGAGGGGGGAAATGCAGCGATTGGCCGCAGAATTGGTGACCTCGTCCCAGACAGTACAGGAGCTGCGCCGCAGAACACAGCAGTATCATTTGGATATGGCCCGTTGACATGCTGAATGCGACAGAATTCGGCAACACAACTACGACGGCCAACAAAACTGGTGGTATGAGATGTTCGCGGCACAACAACAAGGCCTTGAACCCCCGCCCCCGTTTCAGCGGTTAGTGGAACCTCCAATACCTCAACCTCCCGAGTTCGGTCAGCAGGATGACGAGCCTGATGGAGAGCAGGATGCTGGGGATGACCTGGTGGACTTTAGTGGTTTAGGTGATGATTAGGGTTATATTTTATGTATATTGGAACGAATTTAATAAAAAAGGTATTTAGACGTGTTTCTTGTTGGTGCAAATGCATGGACTGTTTTTGTGATTTGCAGGTTGCTTGGAATGGTAATTTAGAAAATAATTTAATTTTTTTCCCCAAATGTAAGAAAAGCCGACGATTTTGGCATTATTTCGTCGGCTATAAGTTGTATAGCCGACGAATTTTACCAATTTTCGTCGGCTATACAACTTATAGCCGACGAAAATTACATTATTTCGTCGGCTATAACTAATTAATGCCTATTAAATATTAATATATTTCGAGGAAATAGCCGACGAAAATTTATAGAATCGTCGGCTATTGTTAACACCCAATATTCGTCGGCTATAATTAATGAATTTCGTCGGCCATACTCGAAAATATCCGACGAAATTCGTCGGCAATTTCTCCCAGGTTTGGCCGACAAAAAATATTTTCATCGGTAAGTTCGTCGGACATACTCTACTATAGCCGACGAATTGGTTTTTTTCGTCGGCCATTGGTATAGCCGACGGGGTTTTTCCGACGAAGTATAGCCGACGAAAATTTCGTCGGTAGATGGTATAGCAGACGAAAAATAGTGGAATTATAGAATCAATATGCTAGAAACGTTTAGCCGTTTCAGGAACATGGTTCAATTCGTTCTAGTTTGTTTGCTTACTAACTGAAAATTGATGGTTTTTTTTTTCAATACAAATCGATGGTTGTTTGGGTTGGTGGGCAACAAAAAAATACAGCAAAGTTTAGGAATGGTCAGAGGACTTCTACTTTTTTTTTCTCTTCAGAAATTACTAGAGGGACATAAAAGTAATATAAATTTTACAAAAATATATAGAGGTATATTTAGCAGATTTAGAGGTGCAAATAGAACCCCCCGATTTTTTAACTATTTTAGTCAGGTGTTAATACCCTTTTTCATCATACACATTCTTATCTAGCTTTTGTTTTTTGGTTATAAGTAAACAACAAAAATATAAACAAAAAAAAAGCATAAATGAGTGTTTTTTTTTAAAAAAAAAACAAAAAAAAACCAGCTCGTTTTGAGGGTTCAAAGAATGGGGACAAGATACGAAGTTTAAAGGAAAATCTACCCAAAAAAAATAAAATAAAAATATGAGAATTATACAAATTGCAATGTCTCTCTTAAAAAAACACATTGCAATGTGCGAATAAAATATAGCCATCAATCGTCTTCAAATCATCTTCTACCTTTATTTCTCTGTCATCCGCATCATCTCGATCTCCTAACCAGCACAAGTGGTCGAGCTGTAAGACCTTCGGTGTGGAATCCTGAATTCCGCCGACACTGATTTGAGTTAAATTTCAAATTATTCTTGGTGTTCAGGGTGAGGAAGTATTATGGTAAGATCCCTGGTCACGAAGTAGTCTTTAAACCTAGAAAGTCTTTGAGAAAATAGTGTGATCTTGAGGAGGCTGCTACTGCTGGAATGCTTGTCGAGGAGGTTGTTGTTGTTGGTAGGCTTGTCGAGGGGGTTGCCGTTGTCGGAATGCCAGTCGAGGAGGATGTCACTGCTGGAATGCATGTTGAGGAGGCTGCTGCTGCTGGAATGTCTGGTTTGTGTTACACGGGATTAGAGAGTAGTTAATTTATTTGGTTTATAGTTTAGAAATGAGGTGTTATTTAAAGACCACCAATTTGAGTACCCACCGTAACATCATCTGAGGAGGTGAGAATGAAACAAGGTGTTATGTAAGCTCCTTTATTTTTGGTGTTATATGGTATTTTAACTAAACTAGACTAGTTATGCACAGTTTGAGTTAGTCTCAACATATATATATGTGCTTATGCTTATAAATATATAATAATTTTGTCTGTTTCAGCATGATGAGATGGTTCATTATATTTCATTTTTTTTTAAATAATCCATCGCCAATGTTTACAGTAAATAAGCAAATATAAGGGTCCCAAAATTCCCATAGATTTGACTTGGTCCCATGTCATGCAAATGCAATTTGTTTGCAGAATGACTCTCGGAGATCGACTACACTGAATCAAAAACAAAGTGCTTCTTTATTTTGTCCCTAGCTAGCTAGCAAAAGCACCTTTATAAGAGTTGAGGAAGATCATTCAAAACTTACCACAATGTCTATGGGGATTGGTAGAGACTATTGAGAGGGTACCTTTAACGATCGAAAGGAAAGAAAACAAACAATTGTCTCTCCAAAGCGCACTAAAAGAATGAAGTGGGAAGTGGAAACTGGAATACATCTGCACTACGTCGATGGCTTTTGGTTTTTAGTACATATTTTCAAGCACTGGTTTCATGATTGAGCACACTGAAAAGAGTGGGCAACACGTACTTGAAAGGAAAACCAATTAACAATATCAGAACCCAGCAACCTTTGCATAAGACGTGCTTGATTTTTCTTTCATTAATTTAGACTACAATTCATTAACAACGTACATGTGTTCAAGCTCATTAAGCTTTAGTTTGGCTTGGGTAGTTTCCGTGACCATATTCTACTAATGAGCTCCAATTCAAGCATGGGTGATTTTGGTTACTGAGTTTGTTTTTTAATGAGAAATAAAATGTATTAAATAGAGATACCATGTACCAAAAGTTTACAGGATCAAAGAGAAGTGCAGCAGAGACTTCCCTCGGGAGACAATTATCCCAAATAATCTCATTGCTAACATTGTGACCCGAATTAGCCATTCTCCCTAAAAACATGTTTAAACAAATATTCTCAAAAGAAGACGCGAGCCTTCTAACGTCCTCGATTAGCTTGATCAACCTCCAAGGTGGCCGGATAACTCCATTAACTGCATCTATCACGATTTTGATTACTGAGTTAAAAATGATTGACGTGAGCATAATTATTTGAATTCAATCGATTAAGTACTGGTGTACATTTGATAATTGAAATTTCGGAATGGGAAGAAATTTTACATAAAAATTAAAATATCATATCAACTACAGTCTTTAAGAAGCGGAGTCGAGCTATATTCGACGATGTCACTGCGTTAAGCTAGAAGGATTTGAAAGTTCTTCATATTACAAGGAATGGCAGATATGCCTAAACAAAAATTTAAGCACTAAATTAGCTGTCCAATGTAGTCAAATTATTAACTAACCAACAAAATTGGAAAGGATAATTCTAGTTGCACCTCCTGAATCGCTATTTAAACCTCTCATATGAACTTTTTTGATCAAATGTCCAATTTTAACCTTGTAATTATACATGCATGCCTCCTTCCCCCTTCTTGCTCCTCATCACCATTTTAACCTCCACACCATTCTTGTAGTTGGTCAGCTATATCAATTGGTTCGATATGATGGGAGCCACTTCTTTTCATACATAAAGAGCACAACTAACACTAAGAATGAACACGACCAATTAACATATTATAGTCCTTGCAATTGCTCACCTAACGTCTTATTTTTACTCCTAATCTCAGTCCGACTGCAAGTGATGGCTTCCTGAAAAATTAAAATAAATTCCCCACATTTTTGAGCTTAATGTTTATAAGATTGACCCATCGACCCGAAAGAATCAACAAATTCAATTGTATGATAGACCAAATAAGGTGGCCTTCCTCCAAATGCATATACTGTTACTACTCCTGTAAAATGCTCGTGACAGGACCCGTCCCGAATTTCACCCTGAAATCCGGATAAGACCCTGCGGGGACCACCTTAAGACTAACTCTATCGATAAACTGATAGAGTCAATCTTAGGATGGACAACAATAAAACCTGCAACGAACAAAAACACTTCTAAAACCAGTCCCAACCTCAACACCTGGAGTCATCTGCTCCCCAAATTACAACAATCGCCACAAATAAACACAAAATCAGACTCAATTTATACTCAATTGACTCGCGAGTAATCAGAGCAATCTAATACAATAAAATTGGAATACAAATGAAAATAGAACAAAAATATAAGAATAAGGGATTACAGATCCCACCTAGCGGAAGCGACAACGATGATAGCTATGCCTCGACTCCGAGTACTCTTGACCTCTGATAACTAATTTGCACACTTGGCGATTTAAAACGAAGGGCCCAGGGGAAAGTAAATTAAAAACGTTAGAGTGAGTGGGTAAAAATAATTTCGTATAATACCTTAAATAAATAAAAAATATTTTATTACTTTCCTAATATTTTATAATTTAAAACCACGATGCATGCATTTTCATAAAACGTCCCACGTTTCAGAAAAATCATGATTTTAAATCAGCCCCGCTGATATATCAAATCAACAAAAATAATATTTTGTTTATACTTTCAAAAAGAAATACATTTGAAAATCAAATAATAACATATCATGACCAATCTCATTGGTCATATAAAACCCAGCCCCGCTGGTTCAGAAATTTATTAAATAAATAAAAGTATCATAAAAGAAAATATTCCCGAAAACCAAGTATATATATATATATATAACTGGGCCAATCCCATTGGCCATTTAGTGAAATCGAATAAAAATAGGGGAATGTCAACCACCATATAATAATGAACCTCTAAGGCTAGGGTTAGAGCCTCCAAGATTCTATAGCGTCCCACGCAAAACCTGTACACGTCGACCACCGAGGTGAATTTGACCTAGATGGTCAAGTCGTCACCTCGTATGGGCTAAGGTGACTCAGCTAGCTAGTAATAAACATATATGGTGAAAATTCTGAAAACGAAATCAAAGTACACTTCCCCTAATAAGTTGTAAATCTGTACGGTCCCCGACTGCACATCTGTGGCTTATAAATATAATAAAATAAAATAATAGTCTCGAAGAAAATATGTATAACCGGCATATCCCACATGCCGTAAAATAATATCGAAGAAACATGTATATAACATCGACATGTCTCACATGTCGTAAAATCACAAATTATGAAAACATAAAATCCCAGGAAATCTCATTTCCGACCTTTTAAATATAAATATATTCAGAATGATCAACTATCCTCATTAATAGGTAATCAATACTTCAACTACTCATTCCCGCTTAAGTTATCAGTTTATTCCAACTATACTGACTTAGACATCAGAGCGGAATAGACCGGCTCCGCGGCCCCGCCCGGTATTCCCTTAGTTAGCAGGGTTTGCAGGCAAAATCACACCAAGATCCACCAGTGTCTGGGAGTCTATAGATTCAGACAGAAACATGATTTTTGTTCATTTAATATTTAATGGAAATATGGATTTGGGGTATAGGTTTACTACTATTCTATATAGTACGTAATTTTATCCGGAAATGAGATTTCCGGATATAGGCTGTCGGGTGTGAGGACTGGCCTCACCCTTCGATGTGGGACTGGCCGCTTTCTGTACATATTACTGTACTGTTTCGGCCCCTGTTTGGGGAGCTGCCATCCCCGGTTCCCGGGCCTAGGTCACAGGTAAGACCTGCCCGGGCGCGGGTGCAAGTGTTCATGATGGAGATTATTATCCAATCACATTGTACCTGCAAAACAACTTCATACAAATATTACCCTCTTGTGTCATCGTTAGTATAGGACAAGTAGGGATCGTTCAGTCTGGGGAAATCAAGGGCGTTCAATCACATAAAGCATTACAAAATCATATTGGGGGTTTGAAATTTGATTCTAAAACCTACTGATTTTTACGAAATTAAATCCTAAATTAATATATACATATGATCAACATCTTTCACACAATACTCATCACACAAAACTCACATGACATATAACAAATCAATCACAAAACAACAATACGGCAGCAACATTTATCACCGATTTCATGCAATTTAGTTCCAATTTAATTAGAGCCCTTCATGGTTCATCTAATCATTCAAAACTCCTCAATTATTTAGAATTAGCTTCGTGCATAACCCTAAACATAGTACTAATCAGTTTAAAGACACTTCGTGTAGAAATTAAACCAAGAAACACATAAGCACAATGAGTCGAATTGGAAACATGCAACAAGTATGGCGTCACCTCACCTTGCTTCAACATGCATATTTTCCGAATTACTCTACCCCTTAGAATTAACACAAAAACAATCAACTTCGTGTATAATTATCCTTATGTTACATTCGGCATATGAAGTTATCACTAAAGAAAAGCCATGGCCTAGGCAGCCCTTAAGTGCATCACTTTTGTGCATACGAATTCAGAAAATAAACCAATACACAATCAAGAACACATGCAATTAATACTATATCATAAACCCTGCATAAGATTGAAACACATCAAGAACATAATTCGGCATTCAAAAATCCAAGTAGCAAATTCGGAAATCCAAAATAGAATTATTACAACCAATTCGGCAAACACAAATCCTTATAATCTTCATAGACAAAGTATTACAGAAATACAGAAAATAAAAAGCCATGAGAGAAGAGTGAATCACACTTTAGAAGAACCTTGAAGAGACTTCAGCAAGAGATGGATTCGATGGTGATGGAATGGTGCGATTGTATGGAAAATTGGTGGTTCGGCTATGTATTTTCTGTATGGATTTGTGATGTTAATTGGACAGAGTTTTGGCTAGTGAAAAGTGAGAGAGAAGAGATATCTTTTTCTGACTATTACATGGCTATTTATAGAGGAAATAACCTAGAGAAGCCGGCCACAAACCAAAACCGAATTGGTTTAGGTTTTCCTTGATTTTCTGAATTCGATAAAATGACCTCCGTGCATTGATTACATCATAACTCTCTCTAGAAAATAGCTATTAAGGTGATTCCAGTTGGGTTGGAAACTAGACTCCCGTAGCTTTCCATCCATATAAGAGTCGTCTTCTAATTCGAAGTGAGCTATCTGGAAGAGTCCATGGAAGTTGGATAATGTGCACAGGAATTTTTCCGAAATTAATCAGGATTCTTTTTCTTTCTCTTGTTATCCGAATTCTTTTCTTCTAGACTCTTCTTGGCCTGATCTTGGACTTGAATCTTCTTATTAAGTTAGTATGGATATGTCTTTAGGTCCATTACAGCTGATTCATGCTTCAAAAGTCCAAATGAAAGCTTTCCTTATGCAACCGGGAAACCGCTCTGTTTCTCGGCAGATTGACATTTCTCTAGTAAATCCGACATAACTCATTCTTCAGAGCTCCGATTGATGCGATTCAAGATTCCAGATTCCAGAGAAACTAGACTCGTAGCGCTTTCCAACGACATATGGCACGTCCTCTGGTTCCAAGTGATTTTTCCCACAGAAATTCCGGAAGTCAGGACACAGTCCCAGGAAAATCCTGGTAGACCCTAGTGATCTTTGCTCAAACTGCCAAGTTGCAGCCATCGTTTGGGTGACTTCCCAAACTCTGATTGATCTGAAATTTTGACACAATACACTTTAGCTTGCCAACTATATGCATACCAAATGTTATCAAATTTGGAAAAGGATAAGTCAGTCAAACACAGGCCTCAAAATCACGAAAACAACATATTTTGCATTTTTTCCTCAGATTTCTATAATTAGTCGTTTTTCTGACAATTAAGCACATTTTCTCCAAAACTCTACCAAATTGACACTAAACTAAATTATGACTCTATCTTAGGTAAATAAGGGTTAAACGAAGCATAAATGAGGGCATAAGCATATTAATATCATCGCACATTGTGCTCCTATCTGTTCATGCTTTGGCCCCGAGCCCTGAGCTGGGTCCAGGATTCCTGGCTGTGGGTCTGGGGGCCTGGGTAGCCTCTCTATGGCTACTGTCAACAAGTCCACCAAGTTTCCGGTCAAGTGCCATCTTGAATGAGGACATAAATATGTCTTCCTTTATAGGCATGCAGACCCGCTGGGGCACTTACCCACCGGTACCCTAGCCCCCCAAGTCCGCGTTTAAGATTGGGTTTCGTCGGCCGTTCGAATAAACCTGTTATGATGATACATAATGTGATGAGTGCATGGTTATGATGTTGATGCTAACAGTTGCTTATGAGTACAAGATGTAGTACGTGAGATGATAATGTGCCATTGAAATCCATGCTATGTTCTAGGGTAAACCCGGTGAATATAGCGAATGGGATTAACGAGTCCCCCACGTTTTAGAACCATATCCGCAGAGGGCACTGGTTGACTAAAGCGGTGGATGACGAGGTGAAAGTGTATCACCGGGAAACGTGCCCTGTGTTATAGGAGTTCCTGGTGGGTGGCGTGGCCCGGAGTGATCCTGGGCAGCCGTCTCCACGTGTCACACAACCTCTTGTTCTTGCATGCATATAGGATGTGCAGGGTTTTTAGCCTGCGGGAAGAGTTGTCCTGTACGAGAGGATCAAGTCTTCCGAGGTGAAGCGGTCCCGTAATGGGACAGGAGACATCCCCGATAGTTTCATACCCTTTGGCCGTACAAGCGTGAGGTATGTGCAGGGTTTTTAGCCTGGGGGAAGAGTTGTCTTGTATGAGAGGATCAAGTCTCCCGGTGGGTGGCATGGCCCGAAGTAGTCCTTGGTAGCCGTCACAACGTCGCTACATTTGTTCCTGCAGGTGGGATGTATGTGCAGGGTTTTTAGCCTGCGGGAAGAGTTGTCCGGTGTTAGAGGACCAACTCTCTAGGGTTTATAAAGCCTGGTGGTACATTGGATCCGTTAGGTCGCACACAACTGTCCGTAGGAATGTTTCAGTTCGCTGAACCGGTTATTTCATATGAAAGCGATAAGCAAGTGCCATCATGGCCGGTCTGATACCACATCCAATAGTCGAAGCTGGATGGACTGAGGACTAGGAAACCGTTGAAGCTGGCCGGTCCGCAGGGTTTTTAGCCTGCAGGAAGATGTTTCCTGTACTAGAGGAAGACTTCTCCCTGTGGGATACCGAGCCGTTTTTTATTTTGGCTGTAAATGTGGAATAAATTCAACCAGTCGAATGGCCCGTACCGTTAGAATATATGTTAGAATGCCCCGTACTTCTTGGAATATTTCAGGGGTAACAATAATAATCCTGGAGGATTTCTATCCTGCGGGAAGAAGTCTCCTGTGTTAGAGGAAGAGTTCTTCCGGGGAATATCGAGCCGTTGTCACTTGGCTTTAGTCATTCGCCTGGCGGCGAGATAAAACGTAGGCTAGGAGCCGTCGGGCTCTGCATGTAAGACAGGTGGCTGTTGTAGCACTATGTTGTTTTAAATGATGTAGTCCCTCAATCTTGTCATCTGATGGCTGGGAGATTGTCGAGGTGTCCATGGTGAGTTACGTGGACTGACCTCTTTGGCAGAGATCTGCGGTTGTGATTGCCTTGCCCTTTGGAATACCCTAATTGCTTTTTTTGCGGGGGGGGGGGGGGGGGGGGGTATTTAGGGGTTGGTTGTGCCGCCTATAAGATCCCTCAATCTTCCCACTGCTCTGCCCATTGTGTCCATGCGACGAGGACCTGCCCAGAGAATATATCCGCAAAAGACGATCTCAACACCTGCAGCAAATTTTGTTCCTGGGCTAGACATGGAATCTAGAGAGTCAGCACGTGAGAGGGTGCGCTAGGTGCCGCTGGTAGGGTGAGAGGACGAGCAAGTCAGCACGTGATCTCAGACGGTGGGATGGCAATTTATTGAGATGAGCCTGGCCGTAGCATGTCCCCTGGCGAGATAGAGAACTTCCGGGCGAGGTGGAGTATCGATCGGTCGATAAGACTCCGGGCGCTCTATCCTGGGGAACTGGCCTGCAACCCGGAGGAAGGTTGGGTTGCCGTGTTTGAAGACCAGTTGCGTCACGGCCTCTCTCTGCCATTGCCTAAATTCGTTCAGTACGTGTTGAGCATGATAAACCTTTCTCCCGCCCAGCTTCCTCATAATCAATGGAGGCAACTGCTCAGCCTGGGATGCTTGTACAGTATTTGCAATATGGGGTGGCCCACGGTTAACGAATTTAGGGCACTGTACAAGATTTTTACTACAGAAAGGCTCACTCCAGCGGTTGCGTGACATTTGGTGCGCGGGATTATAATCCGGCCATCACTCACCTGCCATCCTGGACCGCACACGGGTGGAGGAACCAGGTGGTGATGGTTGGGGGGAAATGGCAGCGTAACTCGAGGTTTTACCACGTCCCGGGGACTTACCAAGCTATCGGTGATCAGTCGTACAGTCTGACCGATGTGGAGAGGAGGCAGATAGCTCGTATTTTTGGCTGTTGGGACGGAATGAGCCGGAGCTCGTACAACTTTATCTAGTGGAACGTCCTGGAGATATGCGGGTTGGGGAAGAAACCCAGTCTGTGCTCCGTCGTACTTTTGTCTTGCTTTGGTTTTGTTTTTGTTTTTTCTAGGGCTAGCGTTAGCCCACTTCTTCGCGCTAACCGTTTGGATTATTGGCTTTCAGTTGTTGTTCCACGGGTGGCTCTACCGTTGGATCAGACCATCGATGAGGACGATGAGCTTGTAGCCCAGAAGTTGATGAAGACGGTCGTGGATCCCGATACTGGTGAGAAAACCGTGCATGACGAGCCGGTAGGGATGGACATTCCGGACGAGAAGTACGGTGGTACTGGTGGGGCGAGTACGTCAGTTACGGACGTGGAGCTACTCGCCCCGCTGCGTATTCGAGAGGCCTTACAGGAGGCATCTTCTGCTGAGGGCGCTAGTGTGCGGCAGGTGGGGAAGCGTGACTTTGACAAGTCGGCGGTGACTGACCTTGTTCTCTTCCGCGGTGGTACCGTTCGTGGAGACACCGCCAAGAGGGCACGGGTATCTGGGCCCGGTACTGCTGATTCAACCGCTAGGGCCTCAAGTTCCCCACAAGTCCCGCAAACGGCGTCCGCAAGAGAGTATCAAGCAGGAGGTGTTGGGGATGGGGGGTTCGTGCGGTCATTGTTAGCCAATGTCAAAGCCTTGGGGCTTGACGGCGGGCTGCCCAGCTGTGTGCCGCCCGGTGAACTTTGGAAGAAGGCCATGGAAATGGCTGTACGAGTGAGTATTACTTATTCTCTGTGGGCCCCCCATTGTTTTTGTTTTTTTTTTAACTGAGCACTTCTTTTGCGGTCTTTTTTAGGCGGTGCACAGTCTCTATGCTGCCGAAGTGAGTGAGGAAGGTCCGGCCTTAAAGAAGCAAGTGACGGATCTTACGAGGCATCGAGCCATGCTGGAGGCGGAGCTGGTGAAGGAGAGGGTCCGGGCCAAGGAGCACAGCGAGCGGGAAAAGGCCCGAGTGGCCGCTCAGGATGAGAAAATCAGGGAACTTGAGTCGAAACTGATCGATGCTGTCCAGCGGTCCACTGGTTTGGAGGCCAAGCTTGTTGATTTCTCATGTCGGGTGACGGACCTAGAGGCGAGGAATTTGGAGCTGCGAGGTCAAATGGCGTCGGTCTGGCAGGGGGTGGAGAAGTTAACCGAATCCGAACGGGAGACCATTGCTGACAAGGTTGTCAGCGAGTTCCTGGAGTCGGTTGAATTTGATGATATGCTGGATGCCGCCTGGGAGAAAGGCATAAACGAGGCCTATATGGAGTGGAGAGAGAAGGGGTGGCTCGATGCCGAGAGGATGGAGGCAGATGTGATGGAGGCAGATCAGTTGGAACAAGAGCGGTCTATCAAGGCCGGTGGCTCAGGCCCCGCTGGTGCCCGTGGGGCCGAATAATTTGTCGCCCCCCCTTTTTTTTTTCTTTTTTTTTTTACATAACACATTTTTCGTACTGATTGTATTGGAGGAAACCAGTAATCACCCATGGTGTTGTGCCTGATAGTAATTGGGTTAGCGTACTAACTGCATTGGAATAGTGTCTTTTATTGAATTTAAGAGCACTGGAAGAAAAAACATACGGTCCGGTTAAACCGCTGAGGTATGATTCACTTAGGGTAGTACCGGAGGTGCTAGATGTTCCACGGTCTGGTTGAATAGACTTTATCGGCGTCTATGATGTGGAAGGTCATTGGTCCTACTCCCGCTGTGATTTGGTAGGGCCCTTCCCATGTTGGCTCCAAGGCCAGCACCTTTCTTTGTACTTTCTTCATCACCCAATCGCCCACTTGTAACTTTCTCTCCTGGACCTTACTGTCGTAGTAGCGGGCCACCCGCTGCTTATACATCTGATTTCGTAAGTGCGCTTGGTCTCGCCGCTCCTCGATGAGATCTAAGTTAAGCCGTATGCCCTCGACATTTCTTTCAGCTTCATAATTCTCAACCCTACCGGTGGGTATCTCGATCTCAATAGGCAGTACCGCTTCGGTTCCGAATGCCATACAGAAAGGGGTTTCTGCTGTTGTCTCTGTTGTCATTATGCGGATTGCCCACAGGACCGCTGGCAGTTCCTCAGCCCACAAGCTTTTTTTGTCGTCTAGCTTCTTTTTTAGGAGTGTTTTGATGATCTTGTTAACCGCCTCAACCTGGCCGTTGGTGACAGGACCCGCCCCGGATTTCATCCAGAAATCCGGGTAAGATCCTGCGGGGACTACCTTAAGATTAACTCTATCGATAAATCGATAAATCGATAAGCCAATCTTAAGATAGACAACCCTAAAACCTGCAACAAATAAAAACACTTCTAAATTCTAGTTCCAACCGTAACACCTGGAGCCACCTGCTCCCCAAATTACAACAACCGCCACAAATAAATACAAAATCTAATTCAACTGGCTCACAGGTAATCAGAGAAATCTAACAAAATGCACTGGAATCACAAATGGAAATATAACAAGAAATGTAATATGAAAATAAAAGAATAAGAGATCACAGATCCCACCTAGCGGAAGCGACAATGATGATGACTATGCCTCGACTCCGAGTACTCTTGACCTCTGATCACTAGTCTGCACACTGGGCGATTTTAAAACGAAGGGCCCAGGGGAAAGTAAATTAAAAACGTTAGAGTGAGTGGATAAAATAAAATAATTTAATATAATACATTAATTGAAAGTATCATATTACTTTCCCAATATTTTAGAAATAAAACCACATTGCATGCTTTTAATAAAACGTCTCACGTTTTATGAAAATCGTATTTAAAAATCAGCCCCGCTGATATATCAAATAAACAAATAATACTTTTGTTTATATTTGTATTTCAAAACGAAATATTTTTGAAAATCAATTAATAATATTTCACGACCAATCCCATTGGTCATATAAAAATCCAGTCCCGCTGGTTCGGGAATTTATTAAATTACAGAAAGTCTCATAGAGAAAATATTCCCGAAAACCAAATAATATAAAATCATGACCAATCCCATTGGTCATATAATAGAATAGGGGAACGTCATTACCACCATTTAATAGTAGCCTCCAAGACTAAGGGTCGAGCCTCCAAGACTCTCTATAGCGTCCCACGTTATGCCCGTCCACGTCGACCACCGAGCGTGAATCTGACCTATGTGGTCAAGTCGTCACCTCGCATGGGCTCAGGCGACTAAGCTAGCTAGCATCAATAAACATATCTGGACCCTGGTATGGTGAAAATCCGAAAACAAAACCGAAAGTACGCTTCCCCTTATATATCATAAATCCGTACGCGCGGTCCCCGACCGCACATCTGAGGCTTATAATAATCATTAGTATAATAGCCTCGAAGGAACATATATAAATATCCGACAAGCCTCAATGTCATAAAAATAATTTCGAAAAGAATATATAATGTCGACATGTCTCACATGTCGTGAAATCATAAACTCCCCGGAAATCTCATTTCCGGTCTTTCAATTATAAAATACAATAACAATGATTAAGTATAATTTATCAAATCATACTATTTCCGGAAATCTCATTTCCGAGTACAATACGTACTACTAAAATAGTAGTAAAAGTATAACCCAAATCCATAATTTAATTTAAATATTAAATCAACAATTTTAACAGAAGTATATGAATTATCGACTTTCGATAATTCATATCATGCTTACGAACTCATTTAATTAAATAAATTGCATTTCAATAAAACGTAATTGCATGCATTTATTTTAAAATAAAATCCACTCACAGTTCGGCCGAGCATGCCGCTATTCCTCGCTCTCATTACGTCGAGTAATTTCTCGACCTGTAACAGAGACGTAATTATAAATATTTCAAACTTCAGAATTTAATTTATAAAAGTTAAATCTACGGACGTCCTCACTCGCCCGAAATAATCCAATTTCAATTCTTGTTATCGTTATTGAAATTATGTCTCAAATACCGAAACAATTTACTTCCAAAATTTCTCAGGACACCCATTCCGAGTTCGATCAATTATTTACTGGTTTAATTCGTCGTAAAACCCTTTCAATCCGTTTATATCATTTTTACGGTAAGTCAATGATAGGAGCACAATGTGCGACGATATTATATGCTTATGCCCTCGTTTATGCTTTGTTTAACCCTTATTTGTCTAAGATAGAGTCATAATATAGTTAGTGTCAATTTTGGTAGAGTTTTGGTGAAATGTGTCTAATTGTCCGAAAAATGACTAAGTATGAGAAATCTGGAAAATAGTGCAAAACATGTCTTTTTCGCGATTTTGTGACGAGTACAAATATGATCTATCCTTGTCCAAATTCTATGAAATTTGGTGTGCTTAATATTCATATACTGAGGAATGTTGTGTTAAAATTTCAGATCAATCAGAGTTCGGGAAGCCACCCAAAAGTTGGCTGCAAAACGGCAGTCCGAGCATTCCAATCCAGGGGCTTCCAGGATTTTCCTGGGACTTTGTCCCAACTTCGAAAAATCATTCCCGACGACTCACAAGGATTTTGATCAAACTGTTTTATGGGGCGATGGCCATATGTGTCTAGTTTATCTGAGACTTGGAATCGAATCAATCGGAGCTCCACGGATGGAGATATACCGGAATTACTGCAACAAGGTCAAATCTGCCGATTCCAGGAACCTACCGCCCCCTTTTTGTGTTTTCTGTTTTTGATGGACCAAATGTTGTACAAATGTATATGTGATGATGGTCCAAGCTTAAGGAAGGTTAGAAGATGACACCAAGCCAAGGCATTGAAGAAAAAAATCAGAAAAAGAAGTTTCCTAGAAGAACCAAGAAAGGAAGGAACCAAAACCTTGTTGCACAAGGATTGCCTTTGCCGATTTGGACTAGGTTTGCTACCTAGGGTTTCTGGCGAATTTGCCTCTATAAATAGCCATGTTTTCCTACAGAAAAAGAGTCACATTCCAAAGCAAAAATCTAGCCAAAGCTCTGCCTAAATTTCCCAAGAATCCTACACAAAAACCCTAGCCAAAACCACCACCACCATACCAAAGTTTCCTGCCGAAATTTTGTCCCCTTGCTGCCGATACCTTCACTGCCGAGCAGCAGCCATCCGAACACCATCATCCACGGATCCATACACGACGAAGTCTTCAAGGTTTCTAATGTGTGATCCACTCCCTACTCTTGGCTTTGTAAATTTTTGTGTAGTTATGTTAAACTTTGTCTATAAAGTTAACATGAATTCTTGGTTTCAATTTTTATGTCTATGTATGAATTGGATTGAAATTTGGTTTTATGATTTGCATGTCAATTTATTTTCTTTATCTTTAAGTGAGGTTTTAGATGTAAGAATATGGATTGTATGTTAAAAAGTAAGGGAAATATGTAATGAACTAGTAATTAGGATAATCGGCAAAAACATGTATTAAATTGATTTTAGGGTTTTCTTGACTTGTTCTTTAAATTCATGTGCTTAAAGATTGGTAGCCTATGTAATTGCAATACTTAGATTATCAATCTCATTAGCCGAAATTTAATATGGATTAAAGTAATCAACGAGTTACTTTGTTTGTGTTGTTTTTCATAAGGGCTAGAGTAATTTAAAGAACATGCTTGTTGATGAGAAGATTGACAACCTTACTTTATTAACTTGTTTCCAACTAAAAAGACCGTGTGCCTAATTACTTTGCATGTTTGTTTTCGACGATAAGTGTTCTCAAATATGTTTAGTATAACTTTGGGGTTAGACGATAAGTTAATCTTGAAGTACTAGAGAGTCTCAATTAGTAGTGCCGATAAGGAGCTAGTTGGGTTGGAGTTAAGTTGAGTCTAGAACGCTTTAATACTTTGCCGTGAGTCCTATTTGCTTGTTTGTTATGTGTTTTGATTGCTTTTGTGTTAGTGCTTTGTGGAAGAATGTCGACCAAACTTGTAAATATTAGACTTAGGATTTATTTTCAGCAAGTTATTTCGTGTCTAGTGTTAAAGGGCAGCCCTTGCTGCCGAACCTCATCTTCATCCCCCATGATAAATTCGTATATATGTATATAAGTGTGACAATTGTGTGCATATATGTTTGTGAATATTTGTGTTAACATTCTCATGTTTCAGGTACCCTTAATCCCCGGCTAGAACGATCCCTACTTATTCTATACTACTAACGATTGTAGGGTTATTATTGCTTGATGCTCGCTTCGGCGACTCGTCAATTTTTGGCGCCGTTGCCGGGGATTATAAAATCTTGATTTGTTTGAATGTTAGCTTTGTAAAATTTTTGAAAATCTTTTTGAGTCTTTAAAGTTTTGAGGTATATCGGATAAAGCATGACCTTACCATGGGCTGCACAAGTCCATTGCACAGTTTGCTCCTCTGCTCCACGTACCTTGAATCTTTGATGTTGTGTATAGTTTGAAAAATTCTTGAAAATTTCGTGTAATGCCTTGAAAAATTTGTTGAAGTATAGCTTTGTATATTCTTGCATTTATCTTTGTGTTTTGTTCGCTTTGATGTGTTTTGTGTCTGTGCAGTCGAACTTAAAAGAAAAGTGCCGGAAATTCCAAACTTCTGCCTAAAACAGAAATCGGGCAGTGCAGTCCGTCGACTTTGGATGGCTGCCGTTTTCAGCTCACAAAACTTGGGAAAGTGAGCCATACACCGTTGAAAAGGTCTCTGAGTCTACTTTCTGTAGGATTTTACAGAAGTTGATTTGGAGTCTCGAGCCGTTCCCAGTTTCAATTTGAGTACAGCAAGGTCAGTCTGGCAGAACAGAGAACTGGGCAGCACGATAGGTCCGATTAAAGACCCCACAAGGAGTAGTTCCACTGGTCCGATTGAGGTGAATTTTATACCGTTGGAAAGCTCTGTGTGTCCACTACAACATTTATTCAGAACACTTTTGCATTAGGATAGTGGAGCACACCCAAATTAGAGCCTAAAGGGGAAGTGTACCATCTGCCAAAGCTGCTGCCAAGCTGTCTGCAGCCTACCCTGCTGCTGCCCTGCGCACTGCTGAGCACCTGTCGAGCGTCCTTGCCGAGAAACCTGCTGAACGACCCTGATGAGAGCAACTTGTTCTGCCGAGGTCCCGCTGTGGTGGTCTGCCTAGAGCAGCCTACCTACGCTGCTGCCAACAGGCAGCCTGCTGTGTGGAACTGCCGGGACGAACCTGCCACTGCACCTACTTGTGCTGCTGCCGGGAGGAACCTGCTGCTGCCCTGCACGCCACTGCTGACCCTGCCAAGACACTGCCTAACGTGATGCTGCTGCCCTTTCGCTGCATGCTGCCCCTGCACATTACACTGCTGCAGCCACGCAGCCCACCTACGCTGCCAATCTTGCTGCTGCCCCTGCATGCTAACGCTGCTGCCAAGCAGCCCACTGCCGAGAGAAAGGAGGCTGCCACACCACAAACCGAGCACATGGCACAATGAATACACAACACACACGGTGAAAAGTCTAGGCTATGGACTATAAACACAAAGCGCTACTTGGGAGGCAACCCAATTCGATCAAAGAAAAATGAAGGAGCCATCACCGAGAGTTTGAAATTTCTTAACTCTTCTCTTTTTCTTTGATTTGTGATGATATGTTGGTATATGTTAGACTATTGCATGCTTAGGAAATTCGTTGATATAGATTTGTGCTTACATTGAGGACAATGTAATTTTCTAAGTGTGGGGTGGGATAACGTATTCCGTTTATGTTTTTGTGTGCTTAGTTTAGAAAAGAAAAATTCAGAAAATTGTTCCACAAAAATAGAGTGTTTAAATTTGCTTGTTTCGAGTCTTAGGATGCCCCTAATATGTCAATGATGTTTTTCTCCTCTTTGCATACATAGATGATGGTTGTGCATACCTTTAAAATTGTAAGTTTCATGGATTTTGTGCATTGGTAGGAGCATGTAGGACATGTTGATTAAGAAGCATGCATGTTTTAGCTAGTTTGTTTCCATAATAACCTATGTGAGCTTTAGAGCCAAATTGCTTTCTTCTTGAGCGATAAAAAGATAAAATTCGATAGATTCGTAGGAAGCATGAAACCTCATAATTCTTTGATTATTCGATGACTATATGCCATAGCTTTTTAATGAACTCTAGTATGCTAGAACTTACTCTTGTTGATTTTCGAAACGTTTATATCATAAACTACCTTGATTTTGAATGTGATTGAATAAAGATCATTTAGGTTTACCACCATTGCCAAATAAAGCATGAACCCTATTGGAGCCCGTCGTGGGACACCTTAGTAAACCCCCTTTGAGCCTACGTATAGCCTTTTCTTTCATCACCCTTAAGCACTTTCCATGAGCTTAGTATAGTGATGCCTTTACCCTTGATCAAAGTGTTGGCAAAGCTTGATTTTTGAAGGCGTTTTTGCGTGAAGTGATGAAGAAGAACAAGTGTGGGGTAGACTTAGCCATGAATTTATGAAAAGTGTATATGTATGCCGTGCCTTAGAAATAGAAAAGAGAAGAAAAAAATTGCTCGGATCAAAAGAGAGAAAATGCCGAGAAAAAGAAAGAAAAATATGAAATTAAAGGGCACGGCATAAGGTTTGAAAAAGAAAAATTTTGTGCATGGCTATTGTCTAGATTATTGTTGTAATATTTTATGGGAAGAAAAGAATGAAGTATGGGTCCAACAAGATGAAATTTGACCCTTGGCGAGAAGACATAAGGAGATCGAGCTTTGCTAAAGGCCTTAGTGACGTTTTGAGCCTCCTTATCCAAATATCGAATACCTCTTAGCCTAGCCCCATTACAACCCTTTTATTGATCTTTTTCATGATTCTTAAGATGGTTAAATTTGATTGTGGAGATTATCTCAAGAGTAAGCATATGGTTTTGGTTCATTGGTGCACATAGTTGTTACATGAGGTTTTTCCATAAAAATTCACAAAGTGCTTTCGTTTCTTTGATATATGCAAGTCACTCTTTGTAATTCATTATCTTTCGCTTGCATATACTATTGAGTGAATAACCATGCTTCGAGAGAAAAGAAGAGAGTATGCCTAGTGAGGAGGATTGGATTAGCTTTAACATGCTTACATGCTTACATTTTTGCTCTTATATGTTTATATTGATGTCACATGTTCATGAAACTTGGAATTCTCGTGGACAGCATTCTCATGCATTAACTTGAAAGCTATGTGTACATACGAGCCTGAGACAAATTGTTAGGGGCAATAGTTTGTTTAGAGTCTAGTTTAGTTTAGTTTGCTAAGGGACTAGCAAATGATAAGTGTGGGGTAGTTGATAGGAGCACAATGTGCGACGATATTATATGCTTATGCCCTCGTTTATGCTTTGTTTAACCCTTATTTGTCTAAGATAGAGTCATAATATAGTTAGTGTCAATTTTGGTAGAGTTTTGGTGAAATGTGTCTAATTGTCCGAAAAATGACTAAGTATGAGAAATCTGGAAAATAGTGCAAAACATGTCTTTTTCGCGATTTTGTGACGAGTACAAATATGATCTATCCTTGTCCAAATTCTATGAAATTTGGTGTGCTTAATATTCATATACTGAGGAATGTTGTGTTAAAATTTCAGATCAATCAGAGTTCGGAAAGCCACCCAAAAGTTGGCTGCAAAACGGCAGTCCGAGCATTCCAATCCAGGGGCTTCCAGGATTTTCCTGGGACTTTGTCCCAACTTCGAAAAATCATTCCCGACGACTCACAAGGATTTTGATCAAACTGTTTTATGGGGAGATAGCCATATGTGTCTAGTTTATCTGAGACTTGGAATCGAATCAATCGGAGCTCCACGGATGGAGATATACCGGAATTACTGCAACAAGGTCAAATCTGCCGATTCCAGGAACCTACCGCCCCCTTTTTGTGTTTTCTGTATTTGATGGACCAAATGTTGTACAAATGTATATGTGATGATGGTCCAAGCTTAAGGAAGGTTAGAAGATGACACCAAGCCAAGGCATTGAAGAAAAAAATCAGAAAAAGAAGTTTCCTAGAAGAACCAAGAAAGGAAGGAACCAAAACCTTGTTGCACAAGGATTGCCTTTGCCGATTTGGACTAGGTTTGCTACCTAGGGTTTCTGGCGAATTTGCCTCTATAAATAGCCATGTTTTCCTACAGAAAAAGAGTCACATTCCAAAGTAAAAATCTAGCCAAAGCTCTGCCTAAATTTCCCAAGAATCCTACACAAAAACCCTAGCCAAAACCACCACCACCATACCAAAGTTTCCTGCCGAAATTTTGTCCCCTTGCTGCCGATACCTTCACTGCCGAGCAGCAGCCATCCGAACACCATCATCCACGGATCCATACACGACGAAGTCTTCAAGGTTTCTAATGTGTGATCCACTCCCTACTCTTGGCTTTGTAAATTTTTGTGTAGTTATGTTAAACTTTGTCTATAAAGTTAACATGAATTCTTGGTTTCAATTTTTATGTCTATGTATGAATTGGATTGAAATTTGGTTTTATGATTTGCATGTCAATTTATTTTCTTTATCTTTAAGTGAGGTTTTAGATGTAAGAATATGGATTGTATGTTAAAAAGTAAGGGAAATATGTAATGAACTAGTAATTAGGATAATCGGCAAAAACATGTATTAAATTGATTTTAGGGTTTTCTTGACTTGTTCTTTAAATTCGTGTGCTTAAAGATTGGTAGCCTATGTAATTGCAATACTTAGATTATCAATCTCATTAGCCGAAATTTAATATGGATTAAAGTAATCAACGAGTTACTTTGTTTGTGTTGTTTTTCATAAGGGCTAGAGTAATTTAAAGAACATGCTTGTTGATGAGAAGATTGACAACCTTACTTTATTAACTTGTTTCCAACTAAAAAGACCGTGTGCCTAATTACTTTGCATGTTTGTTTTCGACGATAAGTGTTCTCAAATATGTTTAGTATAACTTTGGGGTTAGACGATAAGTTAATCTTGAAGTACTAGAGAGTCTCAATTAGTAGTGCCGATAAGGAGCTAGTTGGGTTGGAGTTAAGTTGAGTCTAGAACGCTTTAATACTTTGCCGTGAGTCCTATTTGCTTGTTTGTTATGTGTTTTGATTGCTTTTGTGTTAGTGCTTTGTGGAAGAATGTCGACCAAACTTGTAAATATTAAACTTAGGATTTATTTTCAGCAAGTTATTTCGTGTCTAGTGTTAAAGGGCAGCCCTTGCTGCCGAACCTCATCTTCATCCCCCATGATAAATTCGTATATATGTATATAAGTGTGACAATTGTGTGCATATATGTTTGTGAATATTTGTGTTAACATTCTCATGTTTCAGGTACCCTTAATCCCCGGCTAGAACGATCCCTACTTATTCTATACTACTAACGATTGTAGGGTTATTATTGCTTGATGCTCGCTTCGGCGACTCGTCAGTCAACAGTAACATTTACTAGTCAAACAGTAAATTTGAAAGTCAACAGTAAATGGTCAAAGTCAGAATTACCATTTACCATTTACTTTTACTATTTACATTATACTTTTACTGTATACTATTTACTTTTCACCTTTTACCGTTTTACTTTTTCACTTTTTACCATTTACTATTCATCGTCTTCTACCTCCCGCCGCCGGCAGCAGCTCTGCCCCGGAGGTCAAAACACCTCCAATTGGCTCCAAATTCGCCCAACAACATCGCCACCACCTCAGGAACTCATCTCCGTCGTCCCCACCGTCATTGGGGGCCTCCTACGCCGGCAGCCGACGGCCTCGACGGCGACCCAAACTGTCCAACCTCCAATTCTCACCAAAATCAACCAATTAACCATCAAACAACTCCTAATCGACTCAATTCCAAGTTCTAGGCACGAATTTACCCTCCAATTACATCAAAAACACAAATTTCACAACCTCCAATTCGGGAATCAAAAACCCTAAAAATTTCCAATCCTAATTTCTCCTTACCTGGATCACAACGGATCAATTCCTTTCGTGGAGAGGTCACACGCGTCGATGCCTTCCTTTCCCCACTAGAATCGGGTCAGGAGGTGGCCGGAGCGGCGAGCTCCGGTTCGACTGTGTCAAACCCTTCCCGGGCTAAAATAGTCCAAACGACTGCGATTCGTCTCGAACCACCACTGCAGACGTGATGAGAGATGGGAGACGAATCGAACCCGACCGATGGCGCTCCGATTGGTGGCCGTACGGCGAGGAGCCAAGAGCGGCGCCTCTGGGGAGCTCGGGCTCGGGCCCGATCGGGGAGAAAAGAGAGAAAAAGAGGGAAAAAAAAGAAAAAGAAAAGAAAAGAAGAAAAAAAATGAAAGTTGCATTTTCGGGAATTTCATCCTCCGCTATTTATACTCGTCCAAAAACGGCAATTTAACTATTTTTACGTCGTAACTTTTTCACATGAACTCCAAATTGAACGTGCCTCATGTCCACGAGCTCGTTTCAACGTCTTCTATCTCGACGAGAAATAAAATTCTCGGTCGGTCAACTTAATAAAAAGTTAACTTTTAGAATTTTCGAATCGTAAAAACAAGTACAGGAACGTAAAAATAAAACATAAAACAGTCAAAAAGTAACTCGAGATTCGGTTCGTATCAATTCTCCCCTCCTTATAAAAATTTCGTCCTCGAAATTTACGTACTTGCCAAAACAGAAGGATGAGCACTGACATCTCATTGCTTCTCTATTTTCTCAGGTAGTTCCCTTTATCTCATAATTTACCTCAAACAATTTAGTCCTCCCGATCAAAACTTTCAACTAACTGCTCCTTGACATTCAAATCTTTCTACAGTTTGATAGGTTGAGTTTTCAAGATATGCGAAGGATCGGCAATTACTCATGGAATATAGACACATGGAAAATAGTCATGTATCTTGGATAATTTCGAAGGTAGCTCTAACCGATAAGCTACCGGACCAATCAGCTCCGTAATCTCATGAAGGCCGATATATCCTGGCACTCAGGATCTCATCTCTAATATCAGCGTAACTCTCTCTAGGAGAGTTGTTCATCTCAGTTACTTTTGAACTGCATCTCACAAGACTCAATATATTCTTTAGGATCTGAATAGGCATCTCTGTCTATTCACCCATCCAAATGTGCAAGGCAGTACGAAAATATCATCGAACCAATAAAGCTGCCTGCAACTCTTTTCAGGTCCATAAAATAAATCACGATTCTCAATCAGATTTCATGAACTTAGGCATCACAGGGCCTAACAATCCCTATCACCCACATAAAATCATGTCGAATTTGGGTGTGGAAATACGCCATATTCAAATCAAAATAGTAATATCTAATCCCACTCTGACACCGGCAAACGCCGCTAAGAATCCTAAAGTTCTACCTCTCACGTATCACCTGTTGTCACATCAATCAATAACGTCCCATCATCGAACTGAAGAAATTACACATGTGAGCTAGTCAATGCTTTATCTCTCATATGATCTTAGGACGAGTCCTCAATTTGTGCTTCCCGCACCGAAACAAGACTGGTTTCAAATGAAACTGACTTATCAAAGTCCAAGCTCGTCCATGGATAAAACAACTCTCATAACTCACAACTCACAAAAGAGTGGGACTTGAATCATCGTCAAATGTGACAACCAACAGAGGCTTCCAACTATATACATCAGCTATCACCAATAACCCAGATCCGATATGACATCAAGGAATCTTTCGGGTGTCAAAATCAATTTTCATAACCGACGACTAGCACCAGATTTGTTAAATCGACCATTTACAAAAACAACATTCCACGTAAATCGAATTTCAGAATATGATCTTAAACTCGAGAGAAAACATCTCAAATACCCAAAAGACTCGCTGAATTCACAAAATAAATCTCACAACCTGATCTTGTTAACCCCCTGATTTGAAACATGTTTTGTAATCGCTAATGTCGTGGCTTGTAATGATGTATATTCTTGCATTCTATTTCTTTACGATGTTCTAACTTGTTTAAACGTTGCAAATTTCAGAAAAGTGCATGTCTGAATCTAATATTTGGACACGAGATCATCAAGGCCGTTTGCAACGTTTGAATCAAGAGCTCGCCATCACTTTGTTTGTGCCGTTACCACCATCCGAGCCGTCCGAACCATCTTCACCATCGAGCTCAGCCACATCTTTGCCGAGCTCTCCATCAGTAGAAGAGGAAGAGATTATGACTTCCATAAGAGCACAGAACGGTCATGTTGCTGGAGGAGGAGGAGCTGTACCTTCTAATATCACATACCCTCCTTTGGAAACTGATAAGACCGGAGAAATTGAATTCAGAAGTGGATTCCTCCACAAGTTGAAATCTTTTTATGGAATGCCAAGTGAAGATCCCAACAAGCACTTGCAATGGTTTAACTTTACCACGAAGTCTATGTGTCCGAGAGGGACCGATTTGCAACACTTCAAGATGAAGGCTTTTCCGTTCTCATTGGAAGATCAAGCAAAGGAGTGGTTGTTTGAGGTGCCTAGTGGTCGCATTGTTTCATGGAATTCAATGATGGATGAGTTTTTGCTCAAGTATTTTCCCACTTCACGTATCATGAATTTGAGGAAACGGATAACAAGTGTGAAGCAAGCCGGAGATGAGACTTTCTTTGATTATTATAAGAGATTCAAGTCCCTAGTTTCTTTATGTCCGTCGCATGGCATTAGCGATGGACTCTTGTTGTAATATTTCTATGAGGGATTGCGTGTTATGGAGAGAGAGCTTCTTGATTCGGCCGCGGGAGGAAGTTTCTTGGAATTGAATGCCGGAGCGACAAGAAGTTTGTTGGAAGTTCGTGCATTGAACAACCAACAATTTGGTATGGCACGAAATAATGTGCCGAGGAATGAGAAGGTACATGAGACGTCTTCAAGCTCAAAATTGGAGGAGAAAGTTGATAAGCTTGCCGATTTGGTGAGTAATATGATGAAGGGAAAACATGCCATTGTGTGCGGCATTTGCACCGAGAGCCATGAGACCGAACAATGCCCTCAATTTCGATCAAGTGAGGGAGTAGGGGAATGCAATGCTATTGGTTTCCAAGGAGGCCAAAGGTACGGAAACTTTAATCCGAGGTTCAATGATCATCCAAATTTTCGGTGGGGGAACAATGATAATGTACTTAGAGCACCAATGCAGCCAAATCAAGGGGCTGCCGCACCCTTTCAACCTAGGGCACCATTTGTGTCACGGCAGCCCTACTAACCACACCAAGGGCAGCCGAGCCATGCCACCTTCCAACCTTTGCCATGCTAATCTCAAGGAGCAACAAGCAACCCCAACTACGAGGCATTGATTCAATCTCTTTCGAGTGCTACTCAAGCATTACTTGCGGGACAACAAACTCACTCGAAGGATATTGGGGAACTTAAAACCCAAATGGGGCAAGTCGTGGACTTTATGGGGAATTTTACCGAACAAGGAAAGTTACCAGGAGGAGTAGTTAAGAATTCAAGGAATGAGCAAGCTCAAGCCATTGTTACTCGAAGTGGTAAAACCTTAGCCGAGCCACAAGCCAAGAGTAGAGGAGGAAAAGCTGCTGGCAGTAACATTGATGGCGAGCAACCATTTGGAACCACAACCGGCAGCCTTGCTGCCGAGCAGCAGGAGGAAGCTACAGACGAGCCACTGCTACTGCCGGCGGAAACAAGGGAGATACAAGGGGCTGCTGCCGAGAAGGAAGCTACTGCGGAGAAGCTGAGCCGATCCTTAAGCAAAAATGACATGCAGCGAGATCCCGCGATTTCAAAGAAAGAGAGTGTGCCGAGCAATCCAACGAAGGGAGATGTGCCTAATTCATACATGCCTTTCCCTTCACGTTTTGCAAAATCCAAGAAGGAGAAATCCGATGAAGAAGTGTTGGAGGTATTTCGGAAGGTTTAAGTGAACATTCCATTATTGGAGTCCATTAGACAAGTGCCTAGGTAAGCAAAATTCCTCAAGGAGCTATGCACTACACGAAGACATACAAGGGAGACACAAGTGGTAAGAATGAGTGAGATGGTGTCGGCCGTTATACAAAGAAAGCTACCACCAAAGATGAAGGATCCCGGAAGCTTCAATGTTCCATGTGTAATCGGCAACACTAAATTTGAGGATGTTATGTTGGATTTGGGAGCGTCGATTAATGTGATGCCACTCAATGTTTATGAAACGTTGAACCTTGGACCTCTCAAGAAGGATAATGTCATCATACAACTAGCGGATCGTTCTAACAAGTATCCGGAAGGCTATGTGGAAGATGTGCTTGTGCAAGTTAATGAATTGATCTTTCCAGCCGATTTCTATATTATTGAGATGGAGGATTCGCCAGAGCAATGCACACAACTATTGCTTGGCCGGCCATTCATGAGGACAGCGAGGACAAAGATTGATGTTGCCGCGGGCAATTTAACGATGGAATTTGATGGCGAGGTAATCAAGTTTAATGTTTTTAAAGCCATGAAGTTCCCTATTGCTAAGGAGGAGGATTGCCGATTTTTGGAAGTTATTGGGGAGGCCGAGCAAGTCATGTCGGCCACCCTTGATGCATAGCAATTAGCAATTGAGAAAGGGGCGGGATTTGACAAGAAGGGAGCACGAGTGGAGATCGAAGAAGTGGTTGCCGAGCCAAGTTTGAGAGAAGTTGTTGCCGAGTTTGAGTCTCGGCCCTATGCCAAGCAATTCAACTCGTTTTTGTCTATCCCTAGTGCCACAAACAAATTTCGTCCAAGTGTGGAAGAAGCCCCGAAGTTAGAACTCAAAGAGCTCCCTAGTACTTTGAAGTATGTTTATCTTGGAAAGGAAGACACCTTACCGGTTATTGTGTCTTCAATGCTTAATGAGAAGCAAGAATATGATTTGATAGGTGTGCTTGAGAAGTACAAATCCGCCATAGGTTGGACCTTAGCGGATGTCAAGGGAATAAGCCCTACAACATGTGTTCATCGGATATTACTTGAAGAAGGAGTGAAGCCTACAAGAGAAGGCCAACGTCGACTCCATCCGCCAATAATGAAAGTCGTCAAAGAGGAAATTATCAAGTTACTTGATTGTGGTGTAATTTACCCTAACTCGGATAGTAAGTGGGTCTCACCGGTGCAAGTAGTTCCCAAGAAGAGTGGTGTAACGGTTGTGAAGAATGAGCTTGTGCCACAAAGGCTAGTGACCGGTCATCGCATGTGTATCGACTATATGAAGCTCAATGCAACAACGAGGAAGGATCACATGCCTTTGCCATTCATGGATCAAATGTTAGAGAGGCTAGCCGGCCACAAGTTTTATTGCTTTCTTGATGGTTATAGTGGATACAACCAAATTGCCATACACCCGGATGACCAAGAGAAGACTACTTTCACATGTCCCTTTGGTACTTTTGCTTATAGGCGGATGCCATTCGGATTATGCAACGCACCCGGTACGTTTCAACAATGTATGTACAACATCTTCTCTGACTTTATTGAGAATAAGATCGAAGTATTCATGGATGACTTTAGCGTATATGGACGCAACTTCGACACGTGCTTGGAAAATTTGGAGGAGATACTTGAGAGGTGTGTAGAGACCAACCTTGTGCTAAATTGGGAGAAGTGTCACTTTATGGTGAACCAAGGCATTGTACTAGGCCATATTATATCCGAGAAGGGCATTGAAGTCGACAAAGCCAAAGTAGAGTTGATTCAACACTTGCCGAGCCCTAAGAATGTTAGAGATGTGAGAAGCTTCCTTGGCCATGCCGGATTTTATAGACGATTTATCAAGGACTTCTCATCAATAGCCAAGCCGTTGAGCAACTTACTACAAAAGGAGGTGACGTTTGAGTGGACGGATGTATGTGAAGAAGCTTTTTGCCGATTAAAGGAGTGCTTGTGCACGGCGCCGATCATGGTGCCACCGGATTGGGAGCTCCCATTTGAGCTCATGTGCGATGCCTCCGACTATGCCATGGGGGCGGTGCTCGGCCAAAGAAAGGAGAAGAAGCCTCACGCGATTTATTATGCCTCAAGGACCCTCAATGATGCTCAACTCAATTACACCACAACGGAGAAAGAACTCTTGGCGTGATCATGCCGCCTTGAGATATCTTATGACGAAGAAAGATGCAAAGCCGAGGCTCATACGTTGGATTCTTTTGCTACAAGAATTCGACATTGAAATAAAAGACAAGAAGGGAAGTGATAATGTTGTTGCCGACCACTTGAGTAGGATTCTCAAGGAGGCGGATCGGCTACCCTTAGTGGAGAATTTCCCGGATGAGCAACTATTTCGGATCGATGCAACAAGTGAACCTTGGTACGTCGATATTGCCAATTATCTTACAACGCACCAATTTCCAAGGGATATGCCGAGCCACATCAAGAATAGGATCAAGAAGCAAGCTCGGCACTTCTTTTGGGATGAGCCATATTTGTGGAAGCAATGTTGCGATCAAGTGGTAAGACGATGTGTTCCGAAAGAAGAGCATCAATCCATTCTTTCTTTTTGTCACTCCGAGGCGTGTGGTGGTCACTTCGGGCCAAAGAGGACGGCATTGAAGGTACTTGAGTGTGGTTTCTTTTGGCCAACTTTGTTTAAAGATTCATGTATGGCGTGTGTGACTTGTGACCGGTGCCAAAGAACCGGCAACATAGGAGCCCGAGATCAAATGCCTCTACAACCAATTATTGAGGTAGAAATTTTCGACTTATGGGGAATTGATTTCATGGGGCCGTTTCCTTCAAGCAAGGGCTTTCTTTACATATTGCTAGCGGTTGATTATGTGTCAAAGTGGATCGAAGCCGAGGCCACACGCACCAATGATTCAAAAGTGGTGGCCAAGTTTCTCAAGACGAACATATTTTCACGTTTTGGAGTTCCAACAGTCTTGATTAGTGATGGCAGATCCCATTTTTGTAACCGTACCATTGAAGTCTTATTGAAGAAATATGGGGTCACACACAAGGTATCTACACCTTATCATCCCCAAACAAGTGAAATGGCGGAAGTGAGCAATCGAGAGATCAAGCAAGTATTAGAGAAATCGGTTGGACCTTCAAGAAAGGATTGGAGTGATCGTCTCGATGATGCTTTGTGGGCATATAGGACTGCATACAAGACACCGATAGGTATGTCACCTTTTCGGTTAATTTATGGCAAAGCATGTCACTTGCCGGTTGAGCTAAAGCACAAAGCATGGTGGGAAATCAAGGCTTTCAACATGAACATTGACAACGCCGGCCTTCATAGGAAGCTTCAACTCAACGAACTTGAAGAAATACGCAATGAAGCCTATGATGCCGCATGGATTTATAAGGAGAAGACTCGAGCTTACCATGACAAGTTGATACGAGGAAAGAAATTCGAGGTTGGTCAAAAAGTTATTTTATTCAACACTCGACTTCGACTCTTTCCGGGTAAGCTTCGTTCTCGATGGGGTGGACCTTTCATAGTCACGAAAGTATTTTCTCATGGCACCATCGAAATTCTCAATCCAAGCACCAACAAAGTGTTCAAGGTCAATGGTCATCGCTTAAAACTTTACTTTGATTCATTCCAAGAACACACCATAGCCTCCCTACCATTGGATGACGCACCACAAGTAGTACCGGCCACACTCGCCACTGCCAAGAGGCAGATTACCAATGCAGCAACCACATCACCATCTGCCGGACCTGACATTGCCGGCAGTGCTGCCGAGAAGAATCCTGCTGCCAATACAGATACGCAGCAACTTGCTGCCGATACGCAGCCCTCTCCACAAACTCATGCCGGCACTCCCCACTTTGACGCTGAGACAAGCACATGGTGCAACGAGCATCTCATTGAGCTACTTCGTGCCGATTTGAGCTATTTTAGCTCGCAATGAACACATGCAAGATACAATGGTGAAAAGTCTAAGCAATGGACTATAAATACAAAGCGCTACTTGAGAGGCAACCCAATTCGATCAAAGAACAACGAAGGAGCCATCACCGAGAGTTTGAAATTTCTTAACCCTTCTCTTTTTCTTTGGTTTGTGATGATATGTTGGAATGTGTTAGACAATTGCATGCTTAGGAAATTCGTTGATATAGATTTGTGTTTACATTGAGGACAATGTAATTTTCTAAGTGTGGGGTGGGATAATGTATTCCGTTTATGTTTTCGTGTGCTTAGTTTAGAAAAGAAAATTCAAAAAAATGTAACACCAAAAATAGAGTGTTTAAATTGTTTGTTTTGAGTCTTAGGATGCCCCTAATATGTCAATGATGTTTTTCTCCTCTTTGCATACATAGATGATGGTTATGCATACAATTAAAATTGTGAGTTTCATGGATTATGTGCATTGGTAGGAGCATGTAGGACTTGTTGATTAACGAAGCATGCATGTTTTAGCTAGTTTATTTCCAAATAACCTATGTGAGCTTTAGAGCCAATATGTTTTCTTCCCGAGTTTGTTTTACAAAGTATGGGGCAAGTTATTTTCATTGATATGGCTCTCAGGTTTGTTTAACTAGATCTCAAGGCCCACAGACTGATGTTCATTCTCGGTGAGTGAGTCGATAGGGAGTTCGCTCCCCGTGGTGTCCAACAACGAGTCATGCCTGGTTCCTGTAGGGGGTTCACCCTCCGTGAATCTTAATGACACCGCCTTTGAAAAGTGGAACACGCTCGAACTAGTTGATAGCTTGGGCCGAAGCATCACCTCACTTTAGACGCTAGAAAATAACTTGGCATATGTGATCTTTTTTCTTCAAAATAAACCAAATTGTGTGGTTCAACTCTCGAGATATATCGGATAAAGCATGACACTACCGGGGGCTGTATCAGTCCATTGCACCGTTATCTCCACTGCTCCACATACTTTCAGAGTTAGAACAAATCTTAAAAGAAATTGGACTTAGAAATTACATGATCACATTAAAAATTCCGAAACTTTTCTTCATTGCCGATGCTTTGCTCTTCTTTGCCAATTCTTGTATATGTGTGCCATTGATTGAAAGATGTTTTGTAATTGCCAATGTCGTGGCTTGTGATGATGTATATTCTTGCTTTTTATTTCTTTACGAAGTTCTAACTTGTTTAAATGTTGCAAATTTCAGAATAGTGCATGTCCGAATCTAATTTTTGGACACGAGATCATAGAGGCCGATTGCACCGTTTGAACCAAGAGCTTGTCGTTGCCGTTGTGACACCATTCGAGCCTTCTAGCCCTAGCTCGGTATCATCACTACCTTCATCACCTAGTTCGGCCTCTCGTATTTCTTTGACGTGTGACTTAGAGGAACCGGAGTTTGAGGTTCTTGCTTTGCCATTTCTTGAGGAAGGATTTACTGCCGAGCCACCATTTGTTGCCGAGCCTACCTTTGTTGAGCCACCAAGAATGCCTTCGATTAGAGCTCAAAATGGTCATGTGACTGGAGGAAGTGCTGCCTCACCAAGCAATATCACTTACCCACCTTTGGAGACCGGCAAGACCGGAGAGATTGAATTGAGGAGTTGATTCCTCCAAAAGTTGACTTCATTCTATGGATTGCCAAGCGAGGATCCCAACAAGCATCTCCAATGGTTCAACTTTACCACCGAGTCAATGTGTCCTCGAGGGACCGATATGCAACAATTCAAAATGAAGGCGTTTCCGTTCTCATTAGAAAACCAAGCTAAGGAGTGGTTGTTTGAAGTTCCGAATGGAAAGATTACTTCATGGGATACTATGGTAGATGAGTTCTTGCTTAAGTACTTTCCCGCTTCAAGGATAACCGATTTAAGGAAGCAAATAACAAGTATAAGACAAGCCGGAGACGAGACTTTCTTTAACTACTATAAGAGGTTCAAGGCCCTTGTTGCATTGTGTCCTTCGCATGGCATCGCCGAGGGACTTTTGTTGCAATATTTCTATGAGGGGCTGCGTGTTATGGAAAGAGAGTTCTTAGATTCGGCTGCCAATGGAAGCTTCTTAGAGTTGGATCCGCTACCGGCACGTAATTTGCTAGAGCTTCGAGCCTTAAATAGTCAACAATTTGATATGTCGCGAGACAATGTCCCAAGGAGTGAAAAGGTTCATGAGACGACTTCAAACTCGAAGTTAGAGGACAAAGTTGACAAGCTTGCCGATTTAGTAGCTGGTTTAGTGAAGGGGAAACGTGCCATGGTGTGTGGCGTGTGTACTGAAAATCATGAGACCGAGCAATGCCCTCAACTCATGATGAGTGAGGGGCAAAATGAGTGCAATGCCGTTGGTTTTCAATGAGGGCAACGATATGGGAACTTCAATCCGAGGTTCAATGATCATCCTAACTTTCGGTGGGCTAACAACGATAATGTTTTGAGAGCTCCTATGCAACCAAACCAAGGGCCTGCCGCCCCCTATCAACCAAGGGCACTCTTTGTGCCGAGAGCTCCCTATGTGCCAAACCAAGGAGGGCAGCCGAGCCAAGCACCTTATCAAGCCATGCAGCCGAGCCATATGATGCCAAACCAAGCTAAAAGTGGATCGAGCAATCCCAACTATGATGCATTGATCCAATCTCTTTCAAGTGCTACTCGAGCATTGCTTGCGGGGCAACAAACTCATTCGAAGGACATTGAGGAACTTAAGACCCAAATGGGACAAGTTGTAGACTTTATGGGAAAGTTTACCGAGCAAGGAAAGTTACCGGGAGGAGTGATAAAGAATTCGAGCAATGAGCAAGCTCAAGCTATTGTCACTCGTAGTGGAAGGACCTTAGCCGAGCCACAAGCTAAGAAAAAGAGCAAAGAAGCTCTCGGCAGCTTGCCTACTGCCGAGCAGCCTCTCGGAGTCACAACCGGCAGCCTGCCTACTGCCGGAACCTCTGCCGAGCACCTTGCTACCAATGCTGCTGCCGAGCCACTCCTACTGCCGGCAGACACACCAGCGTTACAACAAGCGGCAGCCGAGCAAAGGGCTGCTGCCGAGAAGCCTAGCCGAGCTTTGAACAAGAATGATGTCGAGGGTGATCCCTTAACTTCAAAGAAGGAATGTGTGCCGAACCAACCAACAAAGGGAGGTGTGCCTAACTTATACATACCCTTCCCTTCACGCTTTGCAAAGTCTAAGAAGGAGAAATCCGAAGAAGAAGTGTTAGAGGTATTTCGGAAGGTTGAAGTGAACATACCTTTGTTGGAGTGCATTAGACAAGTGCCAAGTATGCAAAATTCCTTAAGGAGCTATGCACTACACGAAGGCATACAAGGGAGACACAAGTGGTAAGAATGAGTGAAACGGTGTCAGCCGTTATTCAAAGAAAGCTACCACCAAAGATGAAGGATCCTGGAAGCTTCAACGTCCCATGTGTGATCGGCAACACTAGGTTTGAGGACGTCATGTTGGATTTGGGAGCGTCTATCAATGTCATGCCACTCAACGTTTATGAAACGTTGAACCTTGGACCTCTCAAGAAGGATAACGTCATCATTCAACTAGCGGATCGCTCTAACAAATATCCGGAAGGCTATGTGGAGGATGTGCGTGTGCTAGTCAATCAATTGATCTTTCTGGCCGATTTTTATGTCATTGAGATGGAGGACTCGCTGGACCATAGCACTCAACTATTGCTAGGCCGGCCATTCATGAGGACGGCAAGGACAAAAATTGATGTCGCCGCGGGCAACTTAACGATGAAATTTGATGGTGAGGTGATCAAGTTCTATATTTTCAAAGCCATGAAGTTCCCAATTGCTAAGGAGGAGGAAAGCCGAGTTATAGAAGTCATTGAGGAGGCCAAGCAAGTCATGTCAGCCACCCTTGATGCATAGCAATTAGCAATTGAACAAGGGGTGGGATTTGACAAGAAGGGAGAACGAGTGTCGAAGGAAGAAGAGGAAGCATTGTTGCCGAGTATCAAAGAAGTTTACGCCGAGCTTGAGTCTCGGCCCTATGCCAAGCATTTCAACTCGTTCTCGTCTATCCCTAACGCCACAAACAACTTTCGTCCAAGTGTGGAAGAGGCCCCAAAGTTAGAACTCAAAGAGCTCCCTAGCACTTTGAAATATGTTTATCTTGGAGAGGAGGACACTCTACCAGTTATTGTGTCTTCATCGCTTAATGAGAAGCAAGAAAAAGAGTTAGTTCGTGTGCTTAAGAAGCATAAAACCGATATAGGTTGGACCTTGGCGGATATCAAGGGAATAAGCCTTACTACTTGTGTTCATCGTATTTTACTTGAAGAAGGAGCAAAGCCAACTAGAGAGGGCCAACGTCGACTTCACCCACCAATGATGAAGGTGGTCAAAGATGAGATCATCAAGCTACTCGATTGTGGAGTTATCTACCCTATTTCAGATAGCAAGTGGGTCTCACCGGTGCAAGTAGTTCCCAAGAAGAGTGGTGTTACGGTTGTGAAGAATGAAAAGAATGAACTTGTACCACAAAGGCTAGTGACCGGCCATAGGATGTGTATCGATAATAGAAAGTTCAATGCGACAACGAGGAATGATCACATGCATTTGCCATTCATGGATCAAATGCTAGAGAGGCTCGCCGGCCACAAGTATTATTGCTTTCTTGATAGCTATAGTGGATACAACCAAATCGCCATACACCCGGATGATCAAGAGAAGACTACTTTCACTTGTCCATTTGGCACCTTTGCGTATAGGAGGATGCCATTCGGCCTATGCAATGCACCTGGTATGTTTCAAAGATGTATGTACAATATCTTCTCCGACTTTATTGAGAACAAGATCGAAGTTTTCATGGATGACTTTAGCGTATATGGGCGCAACTTCGACGCATGTTTGAAGAACTTGGAGGAGATATTTGAGTGGTGTGTAGAGACCAACCTTGTGCTAAATTGGGAGAAGTGTCACTTCATGGTGAACCAAGAGATAGTGCTCGGCCACATTATATCCAAGGAGGGGATTCAAGTCGACAAAGCCAAGGTAGAATTGATTCAACACTTGCCGAGCCCTAAGAATGTTAGAGACGTGAGAAGCTTCCTTGGCTATGCCGGATTTTATCGACGATTTATCAAAGACTTCTCCTCCATAGCCAAGCCATTGAGCAACTTGCTACAAAAGGAGGTAATATTTGAATAGAGTGACGCATGTGAGGAAGCGTTTGGCCGATTGAAGCTTGCATCGTTTTCGGCCCCTATACTTGCATCACCGGATTGGGAGTTGCCATTTGAGTTGATGTGTGATGCAAGTGACTATACTTTAGGGGCTGTGCTCGGCCAACGAAAGGACAAGAAGCCTCACGCCATATACTATGCTTCGAGGACCCTCAATGATGCTCAACTCAACTACACCACAACGGAGAAAGAACACTTGGCGGTAATTTTTGCTTTGGAAAAGTTTCGATCATATCTTTTGAATTCCAAAGTAATTGTTTATAGTGATCATGCCGCCTTGAGATATTTTATGACAAAGAAGGATGCAAAACCGAGGCTCATACGTTACTACAAGAGTTCGACATTGAAATCAAAGACAAGAAGGGAAGTGATAATGTTGTTGCCGATCACTTAAGTAGAATTCTAAAGGAAGAGGATCGGCTACCCTTATTGGAGAACTTTCCGGATGAGCAACTCTTTCGTATTAATGCAACAAGTGAACCTTGGTACGCCGACATTGCCAACTATCTTGCAACACACCAATTCACTAGAGACATGCCGAGCCACATCAAGAATAGAATCAAGAAGCAAGCTCGACACTTCTTTTGGGATGAGCCATATTTGTGGAAGCAATGTAGCGATCAAGTGGTAAGAAGATGTGTTCTGAAAGAAGAGCATCAATCCATCCTTTCTTTTTGTCACTCCGAAGCATGTGGTGGTCACTTTGGGCCAAAAAGGACGGCATTGAAGGTACTTGAGTGTGGTTTCTTTTGGCCAACTTTGTTTAAGGATGCATATATGGCGTGTGTGACATGTGACTGGTGCCAAAGGACCGGCAACATAAGAGCCTGATAGGAGCACAATGTGCGACGATATTATATGCTTATGCCCTCGTTTATGCTTTGTTTAACCCTTATTTGTCTAAGATAGAGTCATAATATAGTTTAGTGTTAATTTGGTAGAGTTTGGCGAAAAATGGTTAAGAATCCGAAAAATGACTAAGTTTGAGAAATCTGGAAAATAGTGCAAAATGTGTCTTTTTCGTGATTTTGAGATGAGCAAAAGTGCGATCTATCCTTGTCCGAATTCTATGAAATTTGGTGTACTTAATATCCATATACTGGGGAATGTTGTGTTAAAATTGCAGATCAATCGGAGTTCGGGAAGTCGCCCAAAAGTTGGCTGCAAAACGGCAGTCCGAACATTCCAATCCAGGGGCTTACAGGATTTTCCTGGGACTTTGTCCCAACTTCGAAAGATCATTCCCGACGACTTGCAAGGAATTTGGCCGAGATATTTTATGGGGAGATGGCCCTATGTGTCTAGTTTACGTGAGACTTGGAATCGCATCAATCGGAGCTCCGAAGGTGGAGATATGCCGGAATTACTGCGACAAGGTCAAAGCTGCCGATTCCAGGGACTGATTGCTTCCTTTTCACAAGTGCTTCATTTCGATGGACCATGTGATGTACAAGAGCATTTGTGAAGACATCCCAAGCGTATGGAAGGAAGGAGAATGACACTTGGCCATGGCATCGAAGAAAAACTTGAAGAAAGAAGTTCTCCTAGTCAAGCTAGGAGAAGCTGCCGATTCTGGCAGATTTGGTGCAATATTGTGCTGCCGGCATTTTGGGGCATTTTCGATGGATCAAGACCTGTAAATTGAAGTCCAAGACCATACAAGAAGTCCATGAAGATGTGAAGCCCAAGCCTTGAAGAAAAAATTCAGAAAAAAGAAAACCTAATTGAACTAAGAAAGGAAGGTTGCAAAACCTTATCCCATTAGGTTTTCTGAAATCCTTTTTGCAAGAGGGCTGCCGGCAACACCCTATTCTCTATAAATACCCCCACTTTTCCTACAGAAAAATCATCTCATCTCAAGCATAGAATACTAGCCAAAAGCTCTTCCAAAGCCTCACCATAAATCCTATACAGAAAATAGTTTAGTGATAGGAGCACAATGTGCGACGATATTATATGCTTATGCCCTCGTTTATGCTTTGTTTAACCCTTATTTGTCTAAAATAGAGTCATAATGTAGTTAGTGTCATTTTGGTTGAGTTTTGGTGAAATATGGTTAAGAATCCGAAAAATGACTAAGTTTGAGAAAACTGGAAAATAATGCAAAATATGTCTTTTTCGTGATTTTGTGACAAGTATAAATATGATCTATCCTTGTCCAAATTCTATGAAATTTGGCGTGCTTAATATTCATATGCTGAGGAATGTTGTGTTAAAATTTCAGATCAATCGGAGTTCGGGAAGTCACCCAAAAGTTGGCTGCAAAACGGCAGTCCGAGCATTCCAATCCAGGGACTTCCAGGATTTTCCTGGGACTGTGTCCCAACTTCGAAAACTCATTCCCATCAATTCACAAGGATTTTGATCAAACTGTTTTATGGGGAGATGGCAATTTGTGTCTAGTTTATCTAAGATTTGAAATCGAATCAATCAGAGCATCGAAGAAAAAGTTATACTCGACTGATGACACAAAGGTATCATCCGCCAGGTCTCATTCGCCAAGCCCTTGCTCGCTCGCCAACGATCTTGCTCGCCAGAAGCTCATCCGCCAAGTTGCATCCGCCAAGCTTCATCCGCCAGCAGATTCAGCAGAACTGGTCAGCTCACCAGCTAGTACATGTCCGCTCGCCAACCATCCGCACATGCCTGCATGCATGTTCGCGCTATCGCCAGAAGCCTAGCCTCGCCACCCAGATTAGCCTCGCCAGTACCCGATACTAGCAAAGTCTGTACTCGCGAGCAGAGAGGAATTTCCTGTATCGTCATCAAGCGGCTGCGAGCGTGCCAAATCATTCCAAAGAGCTATGAAACGGCCAAGAAGAAATTATAAGTTGACCAAGCAAGGTTTCTTTGTTCGATACGGAAAGAAAAGCCTATGCTAACTTGGATTGGGAAACCTTATTTACTGAAGATTTCTTTGCCGATTTGAACAAGGAAAGGCTTCAAACTGCACAGACCTTTTCTCCTATATATAGAAGCCTGCTTCCATCATAAAAACGGTCACATTCCAAAGCAAAAATCTAGCCAAAGCTCTACCTAAATTTCCCAAGAATCCTACACAAAAACCCTAGCCAAAACCACCACCACCACACCAAAGTTTCCTGCCGAAACTTTGATCCCTTGCTGCCGATACCTTTACTGCCGAGCAGCAGCCCATCCGAACACCATCATCCACGGATCCATACACGACGAAGTCTTCAAGGTTTCTAATGTGTGATCCAATCCCTACTCTTGGCTTTGTAAATTTTTGTGTAGTTATGTTAAACTTTGTCTATAAAGTTAGCATGAATTCTTGGTTTCAATTTTTATGTCTATGTATGAATTGGATTGAAGTTTGGTTTTATGATTTGCATGTTAATTTGTTTTCTTTATCTTCAAGTAAGGTTTTAGATGTAAGAATATGGATTGCATGCTAAAGAGTAAGGAAAAATATGTAGTGAACTAGTAATTAGGATAATCGGCAATAACATGTGTTAAACTGATTTTAGGGTTTTCTTGACTTGTTCTTTGAATTCGTGTGCTTAAAGATTAGTAGCCTATGTAAGTGCAATGCGTAGATTATTAATCTCATTAGCCGAAAAATTAATATGGATTAGGTAATCAACGAGTTACTTAGTTTGTATTGTTTTTCACAAGGGTTAGAGTAATTTAAATGGACATGCTTGTTGAAGAGATGATTGACAACCTTACTCTATTGACTTGTTTCCAACTAAAGAAAAAGATTCTGTGCTTAATTACTCGTCATGTTTGTTTACGTCGGTTAGAATATTCAAAGATGACTAGTATAATTTTAAGGTTAGGCGGTTAGTCACTTAAAATACTTGAGGAGTCTTAATCAATTAGTAGCCGGTTAGGAGCTAATTGGGTTGGAGTTAAGTTGAGTCTAGAACGCTTTAACACTTTGCCGAGAGTCCTACTTGCTTGTTTGTTATGTGTTTTGATTGCTTTTGTGTTAGTGCTTTGTGGAAGAATGTCGACCAACCTTGTAAATAGTAAACTTAGGATTTATTTTCAACATTTAAATTCTGTTGCTGTGCCTAGTACATGGGCAGCATTGCTGCCGAACCACTATCCCCCATAATTGTGACGTGTTTGATGTATATATGTATATATGTTTGTCTAACAATTTCATATCTCAGGTACCCTTAATCCCCGGCTTAGAACGATCCCTACTTATGTCTATACTACTAACGATTGTAGGGTTATTATTGCTTGATGCTCGCTTCGGCGACACGTCAATTTTTGGCGCCGTTGCCGGGGATTATAAAAGCTTGTTTTATGTTATTGTTGTGTATATAATGTTGCTGGAAATTTTTGTTGTGAATGTGTAAAGTGTAAATTTTAAGTTTATTTTGGGATTTTGTAAAGTAGAAATATGCTTTGGCATGTAGAGTTTAAATTTCGAAAGTTGCATGATGAATAATGATGTATGTTGGTAATCACTTAGTTTAATTTCTAGGGAGTTGATAGTGTTGTGTATGTTTGAGTTTATTGTAGTTTCTAAAGTGTAACATGTAGGTGAAGCCTCTTTTGTTGATCATAACCAAAACCCTTCATGTGAATGGTGCTTTGTCGGAGGGCGTTTCTATGTAGATTGGGAAACGCGGGATACTTCCCCCCCACGCATATAAGCGTTTCTTCGGTAATAGTATTACTTCTATGAGGTTGAGGGCGGTTTTAATCAACACTTGAGACCGCTAGGGACCCGTGTTTGTTTTACAAAGTATGGGGAAGTTATTATCATAGATATGGTTCTCAGGTTTATTTAACTGGATCTCAAGGCCCATAGACTGATGTTCATTCTCGGTGAGTGAGTCGATAGGGGGTTCGCCCTCCGTGGTGTCCAACAACGAGTCCTGCCTGGTTCCTGTAGGGGGTTCGCCCTCCGTGATTTTAATGACCTTTGAAACGTAAAATCCGCACGACCTAGTCGACAGCTTGTGCCGAAGCATCACCTCACTTTAGACGCTAGAACATAACTTGACATATGTGGCCTATTTTCTTCGAAGATAAAACATGTTGTGTGGTTCAAACTCTTGAGGTATATCGGATTAAGCATGATACTACCGGGGGCTGTATCAGTCCATTGCACCGTTATCTCCTCTGCTCCACGTACTTCGAGAGTTAGAACAGATTTAAAAGAAATTAGACTTAGCGATTACATGCTCATGAACTTTCCGATTTTTGATCACTTGTTGCTGATTGTATATGTTTACTTTGCCGAAATTTTATGTTGTGCCGTGTGATGTGTATGCCATTGCCGAATGTGTATATGTGTTATGGTTTGAAATATGTTGTGTAATCGCCAATGCCGTGGCTTGTAATGATGTATATTCTTGCCTTCTATTTCTTTACGAGGTTCTAACTTGTTTGAATGTTGCAAATTTCAGAAATAGCGCATGTCCGAGTCTAGTATTTGGACAAGAGATCTTCAAGGCCGTTTGCAACGTTTAGACCAAGAACTCGCTATTGCTCGTTTTGTGCCATTACCACCATCGTCACCAACCAGTTCATCAGTAGCATCATCCGTACCATCCTCCCCTATTGTGCCGTCAGTATCAGATAGTGTGCCGAGCTCCCCATCGTTTGTTTCGTCGTCTTGTGATCTTCAGAATCCAGAGTTTGAAGCTTTTGCCGAATTAGAAGAAGAAGAAGAGATCATGGCATCAATCAGATCACAGAATGGTCATGTCGCTGGAGCTGGAGTTGCTCCTTCTAATATTACTTATCCTCCCTTGGAAACTGACAAGACTGGAGAGATTGAATTGAGGAGTGGATTCCTCCATAAGCTAAAGTCGTTTTATGGGATGCCGAGTGAGGACCCTAACAAGCATCTACAGTGGTTTAACTTCACCACGGAGTCTATGTGTCCAAGAGGGACCGATTTGCAACACTTCAAGATGAAGGCATTTCCATTTTCTTTAGAAGATCAAGCAAAGGAGTGGTTGTTTGAGGTGCCTAGTGGTCGCATTGTTTCGTGGAGTACTATGATGGATGAGTTTTTACTCAAGTACTTTCCTGCTTCACGTATCACTGATCTGAGGAAGCAAATTACAAGTGTGAAGCAAGCCGGAGATGAGACTTTCTTTGATTATTACAAGAGGTTCAAGTCCCTAGTTTCGTTGTGTCCATCGCATGGCATTAGCGATGGACTCTTGCTACAATATTTCTATGAGGGATTGCGTGTCATGGAGAGAGAGTTTCTTGACTCGGCCGCGGGAGGTAGCTTTTTGGAGTTGAACGCCGGAGCGGCTAGAAGTTTGTTGGAAGTTCGTGCTTTGAACAACCAACAATTTGGCATGACACGAGGCAATGTGCAAAGGAATGAGAAAGTACATGAGACGTCTTCGAGCTCAAAGTTAGAGGAGAAAGTGGACAAGCTTACCGACTTGGTGAGTAATTTGATGAAGAAGCGTGTGAGTGTATGTGGTATTTGCACCGAGGGCCATGAAACCGAACAATGCCCTCAATTTGGAGTTAATGAGGGAGTTGAGGAGTGCAATGCAATTGGTTTTCAAGGAGGCCAACGATTTGGCAATTTCAATCCAAGGTTCAATGATCATCCGAACTTTCGATGGGCGAACAATGACAACGTGCTTAGGGCACCTATGCAACCGAGAGAGGGAGGAGCGCCCACTACTACAAAAAACTCAATACACAACACAAATCAGACAACACTTTGAAAGTTACATGTTGTGTGAATCACTTAACTGTTTCAGACGACCTAAAGTGAATAATTTGTGTTGTATGATGGTACACATTTTTCATATTCTGAAAAAAAAAATTCCAGATTTTGTCACACAACTCTGAGACACATTTTCTATTGTATGATTAATGAAAATCTTGGCGGCAGAATTCCCTCCGACATTGAAACTCAAATTTGGGCAAGGTCTAGATGGATAGACAACATAGTTATTGTGTTGTGTTGTGTGATAATGTCACATCCTGCACTAGGTGTCACCAAGTGCAAAGTGACAAATACTTGTACAACCGAATATCGTAGTTTTGTTGTATGAGTTGGTTTGCTTGTCATTGCCCCATTTTCATTTTGGCTCCAATGGCAGAGGTAGCATTTCTGAAAGCGGGAAAGTTGCCTCCATGGTTTTTTGGTTTTGAAAAACATACATGTGTTACAATTCTCACAACAGTGTATTTTGATTCTGTTGTGCAATTGTTTTGTTGCTTCTACAAGAACACTCTTATGGAATACCTAGTATAAAGCAAAGTAAGTTGATACAACTATTTAAAAGTGTTTAGTTGTGTGAATGTAAACCTAATGTCTTGCCAAATTTTAGACCGGCGGCAAATTTCCCTCTTTTCCCTCTTTAGTCGAAACATTTGAGCCAAATAACCGTTTGATTTTTATTTTTTCTGTTGTGTTCTGATGTTAGGCAAATTTTCAAGTGCAACTCTCTCCTGACTTGGATTTAAACAGAGAAGAAAAAAAAAGCTCTCTTCTCACAAACTCTTAATTAGCAAAACCTCGCCTGCTCGAAACCTCCCTCACAAACCCACCTCCGCTCCACCTCCTCGACCTCCGCTCCACACCACCTCTCTTCCCCCCACACCTCTCTCGACCTAGAATTTCATCAAAATCTCCAGATCTGAACTCTCTCTCTCCCCACCCCACCCCACCCCACCGATGAAGTCCCCTTCGCCTCAAAGCTGAAGTCCCCTTCGCCCCGAGAGAAAGAAAGCTCCAATAACAAAAGCCTCCATTCCCTCCTCGCCTCTAAGCTCACCATCCCCTCCTCCTCCTCCTCCTCCTCATCTCCGCCTCAAGACTTCGACTTCAACGACGTTTTCGACCCCCCAACCGCCTCCACCGACTCCTCCGTGCTGCCGCTGTTACTCGTCATCCACAACCGCTCCCACTCCTTCGTCGGCCCCTCCCCACGCTTCACTCCCTCCTCCCCATGTTTTGAACCTTTTGCCAAAAAACGACGCCGGATTGAAGACCCAGATGACTGGAGCTCAAGCCAAGACGGTGGTCGTCGGCGTCAAGCTGGACTCCCACAGCAAGGAGCTGCTGACGTGGGCCCTCGTCAAGGTGGCCGAGCCTGGTGACCATGTCATTGCTGTTCATGTCCTCGACTCCATTTCTGGTTTGCTCTCTCGATTGTTTGGTCATTGTTTTTTTTTTGTGATTTGAGGGCCAAGTTTTGAGCTTTTTGGGTTTTTGTTGAGTTTGGGAGTTGGGTTTTTGCAGAGGAGACTTCGAGTTTGCTCTCGCTGGTGAAGACATTCGATTATGTGCTCTCTGCTTATGAAGGTTTCTGCAGCTTGAAGCAGGTCAGTGACTTCAAAATTGTGTCTTTTGTGTATTTATGGTTTGGTCAATTTGGATTCTGAGATGAATTTGTGAGTGGTCAAACAGAGATTGGTTTGGTTTTAAATTTTTTATTTTTCTGAATTATGGGGTTCCATTTGCTTTTGATTTTGGGGTTTTCTGGTTTTTGTATTAATAGTGGTTTTTAGTTGCAGCGGAAGAAAGAGAAGCCTATCAAAATGGGTTCTGACTAGTTGTTTTTTGATTGAATAGGATAACAGTGAGGTGGAGATGCCTATTCAAGCAGCGAGCTCTGCAGGTCTGGACCTGACAATCATAGTTATGTGGTTGTTAGTGAGGAGCATGTGGTGGATGGGGTTACTGATTTTATGGCTAAGTGTATTATGGTCAATCCCAAAGTTGCGGTATCTATACACTTGAGCTCTTTGCTTGCTAACCATATTGTTTGTTTTATTGTCGTCTGATGTTTCTTCATTGGAATTGCAGAATTTGACACCGCAGGAGTTGCAGAAAAGTGAGTTTATCAACTTGTTTCTGTATTACTTGGCTCTGTGTTTGCAATTTGTTAAGTGTTAGACCGAAAATATATAGGTTAGCGAGTTGTTAGTCCAACATGTGGTAAGACATGTTTCTACTGAACCTATCTTGACAAGTAATACAGATAGAAGCACACAAGAGTTTTACTAATACACAAACGTTTAGGAATACTGAACCTATTCAAAAGTTTCAGCTTTGTAGACAGATTCCAGTAAGGGTTCATTAGTACTGAATCAGAATCTTGTTTCACAGTTGTGAATCAGAAACCAAAGCTAACTTTGCTTTCAACCTTGGGTTTTTTTCAAGATTACAGTTATGCTTTCTGCTTTTTTTAAACCTATGTGTTTCTATTTCCTGATTTCATGGAAGTGACTCAACTGAAAAGTAATTTCTATTCTTAACTTTTGTTATGTACTTTATGATATCAAGGTACCTATGTGTTTTGCTTTCAATCTTAGAAGTGAATGACACCAACTGCAAGTTCTTGTTTTTATATGATTGAAAGATGCATATGAAGTTTGAGTATTTGGTTTATCGACATTATGTTAGTTTTGCATAGTTCTTGTTTACTTAAGCTATTGATAATTGAGTAAAAGTGACAGCCGTTGGATTTTAGGTTAACTAAGCCTCCTCCTCTATCTAGCAATCTAGGGCTTCATCTTCCTCACTCTACCGCCATAACAGAGTAGGAGAGAGAGAGAGAGAGGTCAAAAATGATGCAGACAAAGCCTCCTCATTGAGACCCATTCAAAACCCACTACCTCCTACCTGTCATATCTTCAAAGCTCCTTTAGTTTTTCCTTCTTTTTTATTAGCAACACCTCCCTGGAAAACTGTCCCTCAAATCTGTTCTGGGTTGGCTCATAGTGAAAGTTATTAGCTTTAATTTTCCCTGAAAATGAGGGAAAGTGGAGGTTAATTTATTAAGTACAGACATACCCAAGTCATTATTTTTGTATCTCATTGTCTTGTTGCTTGTGTTGGTGTTGGGAATTCAAACCAGAAAATGAGGAAGCATGGATGGCAGCTCCCTTATCATCCTCTTCAGGTTGTACTTTCAGAAATCTTAGCATTGTTTTGAAATATGTGTAGCTCAGTAGATTAAAGACTGAGTTTTGGCTTTGTTTATATGTGAAGGTGGTGGCTGTAGCTGTGTTTCTGGCTTTGGCCTTTGCTTTTTATGTGTTATTTGCTCCTTTTGTGGGGAAGAAGATTTTCCAGTATATTGTGATCGGCCTCTACACTCCTCTTGTAAGCATTCCTCTCTTAAAGTTGTTTTTGTTGATTAAGTTTTTGCTCATTTTTGGTGGGTTTAAGAACTGAGATCCGTGATTTCTCTGCTTTGGCATGTGAATTATGTGTTTGCTTTCTCCAATCTGGGTTCTTGAACTTCGGGGTAGCTCACATTAGGTTGGTAAATTTTATACTTCGAAAAGTATGTCATGGCTTATCAGGAAAATGGGTGCTGGTCTTTTGGTCTTGTGAGAACTCCTGCCGGTTTATGATGCATGATTTTCAAACTTGATGTGTGGACAATGGCGCATTATTAGTTTGTGTGAGGTAGAGTGATTGCTTCAAAACCCTGTAGATGAACAAACTAGCTCAAACGGAGTATCTGTGCAGCCATTCTTTTAATATTGTACTATTTATGTGCTGATTTTTCATAGTGAATTTGAACTTCAAGGAGTCATTCCATCACACTTATTGCCTTCTATTTTCATGGCTTTGAGATTTAGGACCAACTCTTTTGTTTAATGTGAGCATTCAGACCCACAAGTAGTAGTGTATGTTAGATGACATTCACAGATTATCTTAGAAGGTCTACCACATGAGGTTGGCCTAAAGTGTTCATTTATAGGACCATATATTCAACCATGCTGATATGAATTACCATTTTCTAATCATCCCATTAATAATCTTCCCATGTTATTTTGATAAATCATGAATTCCTAAATGTGCCGGACTGCCGGGGTTTCGTGATTGAGTTCATTTAATTTGTGATTTAGATTGTGGTTGTAATTGAGTCTAATTCTACGATGGTAATATAATCTCACCCAGACAATGAAGATGCAGGTGTTGCTGCCCATTCTAGGGTCCATTTATTTATAGTTCTGTGATGTTTGATCTTCATTTGGTGGCTGTTGTGCCATTTATGTCTTAGTCTTGCTGTCATGTCATGAGAAACTCTATGCAAAGTTGTATTCACAGTGTTTTGCCAGACCCTACCTTTTGTTACTTCTTATTCTTACTTACTGCTATTGCAGATTCCTCACTTGAGACCTGCTGAATATAAGAGGTCCAGATTATCAAGGAACAGAAGGACTGTGAATCGTGCCTATGGTGGTGTTCTTTCTGGTGGAGCTGTGAGAGAGAGGTTTGTAGTTCTAGACTAGATGTATTGGGGCACTTCTTGTTTGGTGGAGTTACTGATGCAACCTTTTGAGTTGCTTTTAATTACTGATAGTTTCCCGGTGATTTTGCAGGATAATTCGTGCAACTTTGTAGGTTTTTAGAACAATATTTCAGCTTTAAATTGTAGCTAGGAATGCAGCAGCTAGGTAGAAATATTGCTAGCACTTTGAACTTATGTTTGTGTTGCAATCTCATCTGTGTATTCTTTCAGCTTAGGCTACTCGAATGATATGTAAGCTTTAAGCAATGTTTTATTGGTAATGTCTACCTGGTACTGTTTTGATGGAATGGATTCAAGTGTGGTTTTATGTGGTAATATGAAGCATTATTTTTAGAAAAATATTCCAGGTTTGCATTACATAATGAACAGACAACAGGTGACTATCAATTAAAATTCAGACAACCTAAAATTGCTCACACAAATGGTTGACAAAAAGAATATGTTGTATGAAATCAAATTGTTTTCTGAATCAGACAATTCAACGGATAGGAAATAAAATCTGTTGTCTAAATCAGACAACTCAATAAATAGGAAATTAAATCTGTTGTGTTAATCAGACAACTGAAAAAAAATACAATATTCTGTTGTATGTTTAAAAATCACACAACATAAAAGTATGTATATTCTGTTGTATGAACTAGACATGTCAGTGCAGCGAATGCCAAGCCAGCCATGACATGGCATATAAGTTGTACAACAGAAATTATAAGTTGGTTGTTGGACGTTTCATCACACAAGCTCGAGATATACGACGGTTTTTCCGAACTTACACAACGGTGCAGCACCGTTGTGTATTGAGTTTTTTGTAGTAGTGGCCGTTTGCACCGAGGCCACCATTTGTGCCTCGGCAACCTTATATGCCGAACCAAGGACACTTTGCTGCATTGCCGAACCAGCCACAAGGAGGGCCGAGCCAAGGCCAAGGCCAAGTTTCGTCAAGCAACCCTAATTACGATGCTTTGATTCAATCTTTATCAAGTGCTACTCAAGCATTACTCGCGGGGCAACAAAATCATCAAAAGGACATTGGTGAGCTCAAGACTCAAATGGGGCAAGTTGTAGACTTTATGGGAAGATTCAATGAGCAAGGGAAGTTGCCAAGCAATACTATTCCCAATCCGAGGAACGAGCAAGCCAAAGTGATTCAAACTCGTAGTGGAAGAGAGTTGTTTCCACCAACAAGTCCAAAGAAGAAGCGAGTGACTTTCAAGGGTATTAAGGATGATGAGAGGGCTGCCGGACCTGCAATTGCCGGCAGCCACATGCATGAAGCCGAGAGGGGCACAACCGGCAGGGCTGCAGCCGGAAACAATGGTGATGCCGAGAAGGAGGAAGCTGCCGAACAAAGGCATGGTGCCGGCAACACTAATATACAAGACAAGGGGCTGCGTAACGAGCTTGAATACGATCCCGCCACATCAAAGGATGAGTTATTGCCGAGCCAAGCAAGTAAGGGAGGTGTGCCATCATCTAGTGCTCCATTTCCTTCACGTTATGCTAGAACAAAGAAGGACAAGTCCGATGAGGAAGTGTTGGAGATTTTCCGGAAAGTGCAAGTCAACATCCCGTTGTTGGAGTGCATTAAGCAAGTACCGAAGTATGCTAAGTTTTTGAAAGAGCTTTGCACGACGAGAAGGCATACTAGAGAGACTCGTGTGGTAACTATGAGTGAGACGGTATCGGCCGTTATTCAAAGAAAGTTGCCACCAAAGATGAAGGATCCGGGGAGCTTCAATGTGCCTTGTGTCATAGGCAATACACGTTTTGATGATGTTATGTTGGATTTGGGAGCATCGATCAATGTCATGCCACTCAATGTGTATCAAACGTTGAGTATAGGGCCTCTCAAGAAGGATAATGTCATCATTCAACTTGCGGATCGCTCAAGCAAATATCCGGAGGGCTATGTTGAGGATGTGTTGGTGCAAGTCAACCAATTGATATTCCCCGCCGATTTTTATGTGGTTGAGATGGAGGATTCGCCGGTCAACAACACTCAATTGCTTTTAGGGCGACCATTCATGAGGACCGCGCGCACAAAGATAGATGTGGCCGAGGGCAACCTAACTATGGAGTTTGATGGTGAGATGATCAAGTTCAATGTTTTTGATGCCATGAAATTTCCCAATGTTGATTTAAAGGAAGGTTGTGCCATTGATGTTTTGGAGGAGGTCGAGCAAGTTATGTCGACCTCGCTTGACGCATAGCAATTAGCGATTGAGCAAGGGGTCGGATTTGACAAGAGGGGAGAACGAGTGCATGATGAAGCCGAGCCAAGCCATGCCAAGCAAGGGATTGCCGAGCCAAGCAACAATGCCGAGTCATTCATAATGTTGCCGAGCCTTAGAGAGGTGGTTGCCGAGCTTGAGGCCACACCATTGTATCCGAGGAACTCGTTCTTGTCAATTCCAAGTGCCACAACAAAATTTCGACCAAGTGTGGAAGAGGCCCCAAAGTTAGAACTTAAAGAACTCCCTAGTCACTTGAAGTATGTTTATCTTGGAGAAGAAGATACACTACCGGTTATTGTATCTTCAATGCTTAGTGAGAAGCAAGAGGTAGATTTGATACGTGTGCTTAAAAAGTACAAGACCGCCATAGGTTGGACTTTAGCGGATATCAAGGGAATAAGCCCTACTACTTGTGTTCATCGTATTTTGTTGGAAGAAGGAGCTAAGCCGACAAAAGAAGCTCAACGTCGACTTCACCCTCCCATGATGAAAGTTGTGAAAGAAGAAATTATCAAGTTGCTTGATTGTGGGGTGATCTACCCAATTTCGGATAGTAAGTGGATATCTCCCGTACAAGTAGTGCCGAAGAAGAGTGGTGTAACGGTTGTCAAGAATGAGAAGAATGAGCTTGTGCCACAAAGACTTGTAACCGGTCATAGGATGTGCATCGACTATAGGAAGCTCAACGCTACAACGAGGAAGGATCACATGCCTTTGCCGTTTATGGATCAAATGCTAGAGAGGTTGGCCGGTCATTCTTACTATTGCTTTCTTGATGGATATAGTGGCTACAATCAAATCATGATACACCCGGACGATCAAGAGAAGACCACTTTTACTTGTCCATTTGGCACGTTTGCTTATCGGCGGATGCCATTCGGACTTTGCAACGCACCCGGCACTTTTCAAAGATGTATGTATGCTATCTTCTCGGATTTTATTGAAGACATTATCGAAGTATTTATGGATGATTTTAGTGTGTATGGAGGCACCTTCGATGCATGTTTGGGGAACTTGGAGAAGATACTTAAGAGGTGTGTAGAGACAAATCTTGTGCTCAATTGGGAGAAGTGTCACTTCATGGTCACGCAAGGTATTGTTCTAGGGCATATAATTTCGGCAAGAGGCTTAGAGGTTGACGAAGCCAAAGTGGAGCTAATTCAAGCATTGCCGAGCCCTAGGTGTGTGAAAGATGTGAGAAGTTTTCTTGGCCATGCGGGGTTTTATCGACGATTTATTAAGGACTTCTCTTCAATTGCCAAGCCATTAAGCAACTTGTTACAAAAGGAGGTGACGTTTGAGTGGACAAAGGCGTGTGAGGAGGCATTTTGCCGATTGAAGATGCTATTGTGCTCGGCACCAATACTAGTTTCCCCTAATTGGGATGAGCCGTTTGAGTTGATGTGTGATGCTAGTGATTATGCACTTGGAGCGGTACTTGGACAACGAATTGAGAAGAAGCCATGCGCCATTTACTATGCTTCAAGGACTCTCAACGATGCACAACTCAACTACACAACAACGGAGAAGGAACTCTTAGCGGTAATCTTTGCTTTGGAAAAATTTCGATCATATCTTTTGAATTCCAAAGTCATTGTTTATAGTGATCATGCCGCTTTAAGATATCTTATGACAAAGAAGGATGCTAAGCCGAGGCTTATTCGATGGATTCTTTTGCTTCAAGAGTTCGATATTGAGATTAAGGATAAGAAAGGTGTAGAGAATGTCGTAGCCGATCATTTGAGTAGACTTGTGCAAGAGGAGGATCGGCTGCCCCTATGTGAAACCTTTCCGGATGAGCAACTTTTTCGACTTGAAGTACATGAGCCTTGGTATGCCGACATTGCAAATTTTCTTGCCACAAACCGATTTCCCAAAGAGATGCCGAGCCACCAACAAAAGAGAATAAGGAAGCAAGCTCGACACTTCTTGTGGGATGATCCGTACTTATGGAAGCAATGTGGTGATCAAGTTATTAGAAGATGTGTACCGGAGAATGAGCATCGATCCATCCTTTCTTTTTGTCATAGCGAAGCTTGTGGTGGACATTTTGGATCAAAGAAGACGGCTTTGAAGGTACTTTCGTGTGGATTCTTTTGGCCTACGATTTTCAAAGATGCATTCATGTTTTGCAAGGCATGTGATAGATGCCAAAGAATGGGGAACATTGGAGCTAGAGACCAAATGCCGCTCACGCCTATCATTGAGGTTGAGATTTTCGATTTATGGGGTATTGATTTCATGGGACCGTTTCCTTCAAGTAAGGGCTTTCTCTACATATTGCTTGCGGTTGATTATGTGTCAAAGTGGATCGAAGCAAGGGCTACGCGCACCAATGATGCCAAGGTGGTAGCCAAGTTTCTCAAGACCAACATCTTTTCACGTTTTGGAGTTCCAAGGGTCTTGATTAGCGATGGAGGATCCCATTTTTGTAACCGCACCATTGAAGCCTTATTGAGGAAGTATGGAGTCACACATAAGGTGTCTACACCTTATCACCCCCAAACAAGTGGTATGGCCGAGGTAAGTAATCGAGAGATCAAGCATATATTGGAGAAATCGGTTGGACCTTCAAGGAAGGATTGGAGTGATCGTCTCGATGATGCTTTGTGGGCTTATAGGACCGCCTACAAAACACCGATTGGTACGCCCTTAATCCCCGGCAACGGCGCCAAAAATTGGACGGGAGCCGAAACTCGCATGCAATAATAACCCTACAATCGTTAGTAGTATAGAATAAGTAGGGATCGTTCTAGCCGGGGATTAAGGGTACCTGAGATATGAAATTGTTAGACAAACAAATATACATATATACAAAATCGTCACACACATATGGGGGTATAAAATGGTTCGGCAGCCCTATGGCTGCCCTAATACTAGGCACGGCATAAAAACAGAAAATAAAATCCTAGGTCTACTATATACAAGTTTGATCATCATCTCTCACGCATCACATAGCACAAAACACAATTTAACACAAAGATTCATATGCAAGAAAGTAAGAGACAAGTATTAGCATGTTCAAAACTTAACTTAGTTTCGACCACAATTAGAGCGATTAGCCTTTTAACCAATTGTTAGACATCTAATGTTTTAAGATCATGCTATTCGCCTTCGATCCTAAAGTTTATGCTAATCCGGTTTTACGCGTTTTAACATTTAAGCGCAAGAGTCTAAAATCGAAAACATGTAAACAAGTAAGGTTGTCAATCATCTTATTTAGCATGCAAGTTCTAAGATTAATAGCCCTTAGTGAATAACACAAATCATAGAGTCCGTCAGGTCCATCTAGTTTGTAATTACCCTAGCAGATTAAACCTAATACCTAGATTATGTTCAAAGACAACACCAAGTATCGATTTTCATGCCCTCACCTTAGATTACTAACCAATTTAAATCCTAAACATGCTTCTAATACCACTGCTCTAATTATCTAAACAAACAAAAACCATGTATTAAAAATCGCACAAGTCATCACATAAACTTCAATGAAAATTGCAATTCATACTCATCATACAAAACCAAACGAAACAAAGTATTTTTTATAACAATACATGTGACTAAACCGAAATTAAAAACACAAGTCATAGGGATGGATCACACTTTAGAAACCTTGGAGAGCTTCGTCTTGGTGTGGTGGAAGAGGATCGGCAGTAGCTAGACTAGGGATAGGGATCGGTGGTGATTGGTGGTGGTGAATTGGTGACTTGGTGTTTCTAGGGTTTCGGCTTAGAACTTTGAGTAGGAAATTTGGTAGAGTTTTGGCTAGTGCTTTGCAAGAGATGAGATGATTTTTATGATGGGAGCAGGCTTCTATATATAGGAGAAAAGGTCTGTGCAGTTTGAAGCCTTTCCTTGTTCAAATCGGCAAAGAAATCTTCAGTAAATAAGGTTTCCCAATCCAAGTTGGCATAGGCTTTTCTTTCCGTATCGAACAAAGAAACCTTGCTTGGTCAACTTATAATTTCTTCTTGGCCGTTTCATAGCTCTTTGGAATGATTTGGCATGCTTGCCGCCAATTGAAGTTATTACCGGAAATTCCACTCTGCTCGCGAGTACAGACTTTGCTAGTATCGGGTACTGGCGAGGCTAATCTGGGTGGCGAGGCTAGGCTTCTGGCGATAGCGCGAACATGTATGCAGGCATGTGCGGATGGTTGGCGAGCGAGCATGTACTAGCTGGTGAGCTGACCAGTTCTGCTGAATCTGCTGGCGGATGAAGCTTGGCGGATGCAACTTGGCGGATGAGCTTCTGGCGAGCAAGATCGTTGGCGAGCGAGCAAGGGCTTGGCGAATGAGCTGGCGGATGAGACCTTTACATCTTCAGTCGAGTAAAACTTTTTCTTCAATGCTCTGATTGATGCGATTTCAAATCTTAGATAAACTAGACACAAATTGCCATCTCCCCATAAAACAGTTTGATCAAAATCCTTGTGAATTGACGGGAATGAGTTTTTGAAGTTGGGACAAAGTCCCAGGAAAATCCTGGAAGTCCCTGGATTGAAATGCTCGGACTGCCGTTTTGCAGCCAACTTGTGGGTGACTTCCCGAACTCCGATTGATCTGAAATTTTAACACAACATTCCTCAGCATATGAATATTAAGCACGCCAAATTTCATAGAATTTGGACAAGGATAGATCACAGTTTCATTCATCTCAAAATCACGAAAAAGACATATTTTGCAATATTTTCCAGATTTCTCAAACTTAGTCATTTTTCGGATTCTTAACCATTTTTCACAAAACTCTACCAAATTTGACACTAACTATATTATGACTCTATCTTAGACAAATAAGGGTTAAACAAAGCATAAACGAGGGCATACACATATAATATCGTCGCACATTGTGCTCCTATCATTTAGCCGAACCACCACCACCATGTAGATCCGTCCCACACCCTTGCCGAATTTCTTTGGAGGTTTCTGCAAGGCGTGCTCCATCTTCTCGTGGCTTCTTTATTGTTCTGTAATTTTACAATAATTTGTCTATGAAGATTGTATGTTTTTATGGTTGTTGAATTTGGTTTTACTCTTTGTTTATGAACTTCGAATGCATGCGAATTTTGTATGACAAATTGTAATCTTTAACTTGTAGTATTTTCGTATGTATGGATAATTAGGGCAGTGGTATTAGAAGCATGTTTAGGATTTAATTTGGTTAGTAATCTAAGGGTGTTCCTTAACAAATCGAAACATTAGTTGTGCTTAAGCATTTGTTGTTTAAAGCATGTAAATCTAGATGTTAGGTTTCATTTAACCTGAGTAGAACGAATAAAATGAAACGTATGTTGCTTTGATTTGTTGTGCTCACCTAGGGTAATACCTTAGCTAAAACTTGCATGTTAAATAAGATGATTGACAACCTTGCTTGTTTACATGTCTTCGATTATAGACTTTTGTGGTTCAATGCTATGTCTTGTATAAGGTAGCATAACTTTTAGGATCACCATGCGAATAGCTCGATCTTAAAACATTAGAAAAAGTCTCACAACTAGGTAAAAATCGGCTCCCGTTCTAGTTGTAGGTCGAAACTAAGTTGAGTCTTGAACATGTTAAATACTTGTCTCTTACTTTCTTGCATGCGAATCTATGTGTTAAAGAGTCTTTTGTGTGAACTGTTTTGTGTGAGAGATGATGATCACTTGTATATAGTAGTTTAGGTTTTGTTTTCTTTTTATTTTTGTGTCTTAGATATAGAGGCAGCCCTTGCTGCCAAGCCTTTTATCCCCCATAATTTCGTGTGTGAATATGTATATATGTATATAAGTGTGACAATTGTGTGCATATATGTTTGTGAATATTTTTGTTAACATTCTCATATTTCAGGTACCCTTAATCCCCGGCTAGAACGATCCCTACTTATTCTATACTACTAACGATTGTAGGGTTTATTATTGCGTGCGAGCTTCGGCTCACGTCAGAGCCCGAGATCAAATGCCTCTACAACCTATTATTGAGGTAGAAATCTTTGACTTATGGGGTATTGATTTCATGGGGCCGTTTCCTTCTAGCAAAGGCTTCCTCTACATATTATTAGCAGTTGATTATGTGTCAAAGTGGATAGAAGCAAAAGCGACACGCACCAATGACTCAAAGGTGGTTGCCGATTTCCTTAAGACTAACATATTTTCACGTTTTGGAGTTCCAAGAGTCTTGATTAGTGATGGAGGCTCCAATTTTTGCAATCACACTATCGAAGCCTTATTGAAGAAATATGGAGTCACACACAAGGTTTCTACACCTTATCATCCTCAAACAAGTGGTATGGCCGAAGTCAGCAATCGAGAGATCAAGCAAGTACTAGAAAAATCGGTTGGTCCTTCAAGGAAGGATTGGAGTGATCGTCTCGATGATGATTTGTGGGCATATAGGACTGCATACAAGACATCGATAGGTATGTCACCTTTTCGGTTAGTTTATGGCAAAGCATGTCACTTACCGGTTGAGCTAGAGCACAAAGTATGGTGGGCCGTCAAAGCTTTTAACATGAACATTGACAAAGCCGGTCTTCATAGAAAGCTTCAACTCAACGAACTTGAAGAAATACGCAATGAAGCCTATGATGTCGCTTGGATATACAAAGAAAAGACTCGTGCTTATCATGATAAATTTCTTCGAAGGAAGAAGTTTGAAGTTGGCCAAAAAGTTCTCTTGTATCACTCACGACTCAAACTTTTTCCGGGTAAGTTACGCTCTCGATGGCTAGGACCTTTTATTGTAACTCAAGTTTTTGATCATGGGGCCATCGAGATTCATAACAAGGCTACGGGAAACACTTTCAAAGTCAACGGACATCGACTCAAGCCATACTTCGAAGCATTTGAGGAACATACCATTAAAGAAGTCATGCTACAACAAGCACCAAGCCAAGGCACTACAGCAGCCTTGCTTACTGCCAGACCTGCCATTGCCGACAGTCTGACCAAGGGCCAAGACGAAGCTACTCCTGACATACACCAACCGGACACCCTCCTTCCTGCCAAGAGGCAGCCTCATCACCTTGCTGCCGCCAGCAACCACAAAGCTGCTGAGAGTTGTAGCCATGACGAGACACACTTGCAGCCCCACTTCACTACTGATAAGGATGCTTGGTGCCAAACGCACCTCCTTGAGCTTCTAGCTGCCGATTTGAGCTACTTTGGAGCACGATGAACACATACAATGTACAACGGTGACAAGTCTAGGCTATGGACCATAAAAAAAAAGCGCTACTTGGGAGGCAACCCAATTCAATCAAAGAAAAGTGAAGGAGCCATCACCGAGAGTTTGAATTTCTTAACCCTTCCCTTTTACTTTGATTTGTGATGCTATATTGGAATATGATAGACTATTGCATGCTTAGGAAATTACTTGCTATATTTCTATGCTTACATTGAGGACAATGTAAAATTCTAAGTGTGGGGTGGGATAACGTATTCCGTTTATGTTTTCGTGTGCTTAGTTTAGAAAAGAAAATTTCAGAAAATCGTACCACAAAAATAGAATGTTTAATTTTGAGTTTCGAGTCTTAGGATGCCCTTAATGTGTCAATGATGTTGTTTCTCCTCTGTGCGTACATAGATGATGGTTTTTGCATACATTTAAAAAAAATTGTAAGTTTCATGAATAATGTGCATTGGTAGGAGCATGTACGACTTGTGGATTATTTAAGCATGCATGTTTTAGCAATTTCGATTAAACCTATGTGAGTTTTTAGAGCCAATCTGCTTTCTTTCTTGAGTGCTTAAAATAAAAATTCAATAGACACTTAGGAAGCATGAAACCTCATTATTCTTTGACTATTCAATGATTATGTGTCATAGCTTTTTAATGAACTCTAGAATGCTAGAACTTACTCTTGTTGATTTTCAAAGCGTTTTATCATAAAAATACCATGATTTTGAATATGATTGGAAAAGATCTCTTAGGTTTACCACCAAAGCCAAATTAAGCATGTGCCTATATTTGAGCCCGTCGTGGGACACCTTAGTTAAACCCTCTTTGAGCCTACGAATAGCCTTTTCTTTCATCACCCTTAAACATTTTCCATGAGCTTAGCATAGCAATGCCTGTACCTTGATAAAGTTTTGGCAAAGTTTGGTATTTTTGAGAAGTGTTTTCGCGTGAAGTGATGAAGAAGAACAAGTGTGGGGTAGACTTAGCCATAAAAATGTATGAAAAATGTATGTAGCCGTGCCTTAGAAAAAAAAGAAAAAGAAAGTTTGCTCGGACCAAAAGAAAAAGAAAAGAAATATATCCGAGAGCATAAAAAGAAAGGTAGGGCACAGCTTGAAAATTTTTAAGCATGGCTTTAGTCTTATTTTAGCAATGTTTTGGGAGTTAAGAATGACGGAAAGGTCCAACATGAAGAAATTCGACCCTTGATGAAGAAGACATAAGGAGAATCGAGCTTTGCCAGATGCCACGGTGATGTTTTGAGCCTCCTTATCCAAAATTTTGAATACCTCTTAGCCTAGCCCCATTACATTCCCTTTATTGGTCTTCTTCATGATTCTTAAGATTGGTTAAACTTGATTTGTGGAGATTATCTCAAGAGTAAGCTTATGGTTTTGGTTCATTGGTGCACATAGTTGTTATTTGAGGTTTTTCCTTTGAATTTTCACAAAGAGCTTTCTTTTCATAGCATATGCAAGTCACTCTTCGTAATTCATGATCTTTTCCTTGCATACAACATTGAGTGAATACCATGCTTCGAGTGAAAATAAGAGAGTATGCCTAGTGAGGATAAAAATCGGATTGCCTTACATGTTTACATGCTTACTTTTTGTTCTTACATGTTCATATTGATGTTGCATGTTCATAAAGCTTGGAATTTTTCGTGCTTACGAGCCTGAGACAAACCGTTAGGGGCAATAGTGTTTAGAGTCATAATTTTATTTAGTTTTGTTAAGGGAGTAGCAAATGATAAGTGTGGGGTAGTTGATAGGAGCACAATGTGCGACGATATTAATATGCTTATGCCCTCGTTTATGCTTTTTTTAACCCTTATTTATCTAAGATAGAGTCATAATCTAGTTTAGTGTCATTTTAGTAGAGTTTTGGAAAAATGTGCTTAATAATCCGGAAAATGACCAAGTATAGAAATCTGAGGAAATAATGCAAAATATGTCTTTTTCGTGATGCTGAGGCTTGCGTTAATATGACTTAACCTTTTCTAAATTTGATGAAATTTAGTATGAATATAGTTGGCAAGCTACAGTGTGTTGTGTCAAAATTTCAGATCAATCGGAGTTCGGAAAGTCAACCAAAAGATAGCTGCAACTTGGCAGTTTGAGCAAAACGATCCAGGGACTACCAGAATTTTCCCGGGACTGTGTTCTAACTTCCGGAATTTCTGTGTGACGCATCGCTTGGAACCAGAAACTGTGCCATACACCGTTGGAAAACGTTATGAGTCTAGTTTCTCCAGGACTTGGAATCGCATCAATCAGAGCTCTGAGAAGAGAGTTATGGCGGATTTACTAGAGTAAGGTCAATTCTGTCGAGAAAACCATAAGTTTCCCGGTTGCATCAGGAAAGCTCTCATTTGGATTTTTGGAAGCATGCATCGGATATAATGGACCTAAAGACTTTCTGGACAAGTCCATGCTAACCCAATGCAGCCGATTGAAGTCCAAAATCAGAAGAAGAAGTCCAAGAGAAGCATTACTTTGCCAACAAGGAAACCTAAATCGACTTGGACAAGGAATTATCATTCCTTGTGTTGCCGGCAAAACCCTAGACTCTTCCATATATAAAGCCAACAAAATTTCAATGAGGTGGTCACATCCTAGCACAATTCACAAGCCTTAAAGCTCTACCAAAAATTCCCCAACAATCCTATACAAAACTACAAGCCGAAAAACCATCACCACCATTCCAAATTCCTGCCGATCCATACCTCTATCCAATCACCATCCAATCATCATCAAGTCACGTTTTGCAGCCTTTCTTCAAGGTGTCTACAAAGTGTGATCCGCCCCATCTTTTCTCCATTTTCGGTTTGTAATAGTTTTGTGTAGTTATGCTTAGTTTTGTCTATGAAACTTGCATGTATTCTTGGTTTCGAATTGTATGTCTATGTATGTTTCAGATTGATTTTTGGTTTTACAATTTACATGATAATTTCGTACTCAAGTTTAATATAAGGTTTTTCAAGGATAAAATACAGATTGCATGTTAAAATTGTAAGGAAAATATTTAACAAGATAGTAACTAGCTAATCGGCAAATACATGTTAATTTGGGTTTAAACTTATACTTGGTTAGTTCTTTAAATTCGTGTGCCTTAAAGGTTGGTGTTCTATGCAATTGCAATATGTGGGGCATTGATCTCATTTAGCCGAAAATTCATATGGATTTAGTATACGCTGCGTTACTTTATTTGTGTTGTTTTCACAAGGGGTGAGTAGTTTAAAAGAACTTGTTTGTCTAATATGAAGTGTGACGCTTTGCATGTTAACTTGTTTCCAATTAAAAAGACTTTGTGTTTATTTGCTAGCTAGTGAACGTGTCTACGCTGAGTGTCATGTAAACCGGTTAGTAACAAGATTAGGATTATACGCTGAGTTAATTCTAAGTACATAAGAAGTCTAGTAACGATTAGATGACCGCTGCGGCTCTAATTTGAATTGGAACTAAGTCGAGTCTAGATCACTTTTTCATTGTTTGCCGTGAGTCTTGTTACTTGAAAGTTATGTGTTTTGATTGCTTTTTTATGAGTGCTTGTGTGAAAGATGTTGACCAACTTGTACATAGTAGTTTAGAGTTTAAATTCCTGCAATTTAATTTCGTGCCATAGTTTTTAGGGCAGCCCTATGACTGCCGAACCTTTATCCCCCAATGAGTGACGATTTCATGTATATGTGTGTATTTTTGCCTAACATTCTCATCTTTCAGGTACCCTTAATCCCCGGCTAGAATGATCCTTACTTGCTTATACTACTAACGATCTTTTGTAAGGTATTATTTGTGTGAGCCGTGACGTTTGCCAGCGGAGCCGCTGGGGAGAACCTGGCCAAAAGGCTGAAGCTGACAAGGACCGTCAGTACCGCTCGAGGTACGGCAAGCGTGGGTGCTAGCTCGTCCGGACCGGAGGAGGGAGCACAGGAGCGGGTGGATTCTCCTACTGCTGGATCAGACCTCTCTGAATCCTTCGTCCGGAAGGTGGCCGTGCACCTGAAAGACATGGGACTGTGGAAAGAAGGGGCCCCAGGGAGCCGCTCGGGGAAAACCCTGCAAGAGAGCCAGAAGATGCTCCTCCGGGTAAGAGAGACATACCGATCCCGTGCTGCTTTAGCATATTTGTTAACCTTATCAAATTGTTTGATCGACACTTGTTGTCCCGCAGGGTCTGTTCAGCCTGTATCAGCTGGATGGAGGTGACGAGCTGCTTGAGCTGAAGAAGCAGGTGGCAGTGCTGACCAGCGCCCTGAAAGCAGAGAAGGCCAGGGGGTAGCGGGAGAAGGCCCGGCTGGAGGATAGGGCCCGGAAGCAGGTGGCGAAGCTGGAAGGTCAGGTCCGGAGTTTGGAGGAGGAGAAGCGACAGCTGGAGGAAGAGAGGGCTGAGTTGGAGTCCAAGGTGGAGGAGCTTAGACAGGGAGCTGCGGCGGTGGGCGCCTCAACCGGTGGAGCGGCGAATGAGGATGATCCGGAACTGTTTGAACAGGCCGTCAAGAAATATCACGATAGTGATGAATTTCTTGCCATCCTTGAGCGGGCCAGGAGCACCGGTATCTCAGATGCTTACGAGGACTGGACGTAGAAGGGTTATCTGGACGTATCTAAGATGCTGTCATCACAAGATGACCAACCGGATATAGAGGAGGGTGCCCAACAGGACGATCCTGCTGCCGAGGATGCCACAGCCGTGGTGGACCTGGAGGAAGAAGAAGAAGTCGAGGCCGGGGAGGAGGAGAGGGTTGTTGCTCCCTAGTCCTAGGGTTTTTTTTTTTTGGTCAACTTCTCTATTCACTGGAATAATAATTTTTGTTGTTTACTGGTGGTTTGCCTTTGATCATGCTTTTACAAAATTTGGAATACACGGCCGATACGTTACATTGATTGATCCATACGATCCTAAGCCAATTGCGTTGGGCGAACTGATGCTTTAGCTTGAGACACGAAGCCTCACTCGGATCAAGGCTCTTTAGAAGTGAAAGGTACTGGTCTGCGGGTTTATATTTCTCATGCAGGACCGAGCGTACGAGTGGGCCAACTGGTTGATTATATCTGTTTTATCTTCTTTGAAGCAACCTCAGGGCTGATTGCCACATCTTAGTGATGCAGATCTTGCTCAATGATCTCCACCGGGAAGTGGTTCGCTCGGGCTTGGTTTCTTTTACCAACGGTACCGTATTGTGGCGTTACCGGGAGCTGAGCCGTTCCAGCCTACGATGAAGGAAACTCCGTCGGAGCAGGAGCACTTCAAGGTTGCCGGATAGCTTTCGTGTTGTGTTCGGGAGCACTTACCATTCCTACTCCCGGGCGGTTTCTGCCTGCCCGTTTCCTTGTTATTTCTGCAATTTACCACTGCGGACTAATCCTTCCACCGCTGTCTTGAGGGCGATGCAATCGTTTGTCCGGTGGATAGCCTCGTCATGGTAAGAAAAGTACTTCCCAGTTTGTGCCGGTGTCAGGTTGCCTTTTGGGTGTTTCCTTTTTTGTGGCGGAGGAATGACGTTGGAGTTCTCGTACAGAATATCTTCGTATGAGGTGGTCAAGGTGGTAAAAACCTCCTTGCCCGCTGTTGGTATGATCGTCAGGGGCCGCTGTTGTTGTTGTTGGTAGGGTGCGGGTCTCTGCCCTCCTCGGGAGTTGTCGTAAGCGCCCCCCTGCGTTGTTGGTTTCCCTAGCCCCTTCCAGCTCGGTCGGATGGGGTAGTTTGATTATGGCCCTGCTGACGGTTCCGGTTATCTTGCCGGGCGGAAGTTGGTTCTTCCTGCTTTCTCTTGTGCTGGCGGCCCCCGTAGGTTTCATGGTCAGCCTGGGCATGTCTGATGGCCATTGCCATCAGCTCGTCGTAACCCTGTGAGATCTCGACCCGTACGGCATAGGAAAATTTCTCGGGCCGGAGACCTTGCTTGAAAGCCATCTCAGCGATCCCCTTGTCCAAGTTTCTGACCCCGGCTGTGGCGGTCTGCCAACGGTTGATGAAGGCTCTCAGCTCCTCGCCATCTGTCTGCCTGCAGTTGAAGAGGACGGTCGAAGTCCGGGCCGCTTCGACCAGTAGGATGAAGCGACCGACGAATCGGTCGGCCAACTGCTCGAAAGCCTCTATGGAGTTTGCCGGTAGCTCATAGAACCAGCTAAGTGCTTCTCCGGATAAAGTTTCCTGGAATATATTGCAGCAAACAGCGTCGGAGTATACCTTCGCACATGTCTGGGACCGGAAGCTGTCTAGGTGTTGGTATGGGCAACCGGCCCCAGAGTATGTCAGCTTCAACGACTTTTGGTTACCTGACCTGCCAGACTCCAGTACCCGTTGCGAGAAAGATCCGGTTCGCTCGTTGAACCGTGCGCTTTCCTGCGGTCGCGCCGCTCGCTACTCAGTAGCCTTTATTTGGACCTGCATCGCTGCTCAGATAGTGCCTGGAGGGCCCGTGCGGTTGTACTCGTGGTCACGTCCTCTAGGGGGCGTGTAGTTCTGGAGCTATGGCCGCTTCCGCTGCGCGGGTGCCCGCTCCTCCTGGAGATTGTCCCTTCTCCGGGAATCTCCTTGGCCTTGGTACACGCGCTCCTGCCGTAACAAAGCTGTGCCATTGTCCTCTTTTCAGGGCGGCTACCAACGCGGCATTTACCGTTTCCAGGTCCTGGTACCGGACGTTAGCCTCTGCTCTGTCTCGGTCCGCCTCCGCGCGCAGATGGTTGACCTCCTCCCTTATCATTTCTACTTCTCCCGCCATGTCGTACCGGTCGTGGCTGAAATAATCATCCTGGTCGTCGTCGTCGGCTTGACCATCCTCCGAGTCAGTTGGTTCCTCGGGGGATGTGAAGTGATGTTCCGGGTCCGGGGAGTAGGGGATGCCCTCCGGCTCTTGCCCGTGCGTACCTCCGCCAGATGCCCTAGGGATATCGGTCAGGACTGTGTTGGTGATGGTGGTCGGACTGTTATTCTCGGGGAGTAGCTCCCGCGCGAGAACCGGAGTCATGACGAGCTTCTGCCCCAGAGTCCGCTGTTCCTCTGCCCAACCCTTCCCTCGGTCCGTCGACTGTGAGCTCCCGGCCATGCCTTTTTCCTTTTCGGATTTCTTCGGATCAGTCTTCTGCTAGCTGATAGAGCAACACGACTTTTTGAAATCTTCCCACAGACGGCGCCAAATGTTTCTGTCAGAACCCGGAGGGCCTAACAAAAGAAATAATAAAGACAGATATTAACACATGGATTTATAGTGGTTCACCATGCCTACGGTGGGCATGGCTACGTCCACTTAGAAATGTACTGTGGCCGGCCAATAAGCCATCGAGGTGGTTACATGCTTAGAATAACAAGTATCCAATTAATTGATATCTAAGGGGGAAGCCTTCTATTTATAAGCAAGGAAGGCTTCCTCCTGTTACAAGTTTCCGATGTGGGACAGATGTGCACCATATCTACTTATGAAGCTTCTTGCGGAGCGCCTGGAAGCATGACTTCCGGATGCGGCACCGGTGATGTTTCACAATGGAGATGTAACCGAGGTGCCGGGCTACCCGATGCATGCCGGAAGCAGGACCTATCTCGCCGGTTGGCCGGTCTACGAGGTCGTTGAATATGCTTGGCAGTGTACCATATATACTGTCAACAGCCCCCAAATCGTCCAGTTATGTCCTTATTATTACTATCTTATTACACCCGTCTTATTTTTCTTTCTATCCTCATCTTCTTCTTTCTCCGTCTTTTTTTCAGAATCTTTGAACAAATTGAAAGTTATAAAATTGTTACTCGCAATCAATTGAAATTACTAGATGCAATTGTTCACAATTCAGTGAAATATGAAATTTTGAAGCCTTTGTCGTCTGTGCTAGCTAGAACGAAAATTATGAGTAAATCAAGCTTCTACAACCAATTATAAAAAATCTTTTTTTTCGATGATGCCAATTATGATGAATATATATTCTGCTTCCATCCATGTTCTTAATTTAAAACTAAGATCCCCTCCCCTCGCCACTCTCTTTATATATCTTCTCAATTTTTTTATATACAAATGAAGGGTAAATCTGAATTTTATAAGGTTTCAAAAAAATTAAAAATTCTATATAGCAATTTAAGAAGGGCGAATAGAACCTCCCGGAACTATGGAAGCGTCTTATCATTGGACCGATATTTTGCTAATTAGTAATCAGTGACACTTTAAACTTGAAATGGGTTTTACGAAGGAAATCTAATGAGCCCAACTACTTAAACCCTTGCTTATATTTGCAAACTGATCTCTAGGTCTGAGACTTTGAGCTCCGAAGAAGTAGAAGAAGAGCGCAACAGAGCAATGGATTCGAAGCGCAAAAAGCGAAAGGGGGCGAACAGGCGTCACCCAGATTCAAATGAAACCCCCAAAGCTGAAAGAGTCAATGCAAAAGTAGAAGAACAAAACCCAAAAGCTTCAAAGCGCAGAAAATCTCTGGGGCCGGTCTCAAAAACGTCCAGCTTCCTCGATAAGGTTTTGTCTATTTCTGAACGCCGTTGTTTTGATGCTCTGTACTTGTCTTGTGTTTGAATGTGTTTTGAGGAAATTTGCGATGGTGGGGTTTTTGGGTGCAGATGAAAGCTAAGCTGTCAGGAGGGCATTTCAGAATGCTTAATGAGAAGCTCTACACTTGCACGTATGTATTACTTATACCCAAAACACTTTGAGTTATGATTTGAAAGTTTGAATCTTTTTAACTGAACCCATTTAGTTCTTTTGCTCAGTTTTAGGCAAGTCATTCTCATTTGTTTTGAGCAGTTTGGTGACTCAAATTTTAAAGGGTGCAATCAAATTTGTGTTCTTTCGAGTTGTATATGCTAATTCAAGTAATTATACGATGTGGATAGGTTTTAATGTGTCTCACTCTCAAATGTATTAGAAGAATGAATGTTTTCTTGTTTTTCAGTGGGGAAGAGGCACTTGAGTATTTCAATGACGACCCAACATTGTTTGATGCAGTAAGCTTTCTAGTCTGACCTATAGTTTTAGTATTCATCCATTGTGCAAGTGTGCATTGATAGCAAAGCTTACTGTGAGAATTAATGGATTTTACTCACTTGCTTGGCAGTACCATGCAGGGTATCAGGAGCAAATGTCACATTGGCCTGAGCTGCCTGTGAATATAATCATAAAATGGTTAAAAGATCACAGCTCATCTCTAGTCGTGGCTGATTTTGGATGTGGTAAGATTTGATCAACTCCAATTACCATTGTTCAGAGTTCCAATGAAATATTACTGAATTCTTATTTCCTATCACATCTGTGATTTGTTCACTGCTGTAAAATTGGATGCTTAAGTAATGTCTTCTTTTGTATTCCAGGGGATGCACGCCTTGCAAAAAGTGTGAAGAACAAAGTTTTCTCCTTTGATCTCATCTCAAATGATCCTTCAGTAATTTCTTGTGATATGTCAAATGTAGGTGCTTCCGTTGAGTATATTAATTTATTTCGTTCTCCTGCAATATTTTATAAAAGATTTCTGGATCCCCTTTTATGCTTGGAATGAACCAGCTTATAAAAGTGATAATGTGGTTTAACCTATATGTGTTATATGATATAGTTATATCTCATGTACATGCTGTAATTATCTCTTAATTTATTTAGGCATAAAGTATAGTATTCCCCACACTGTTGGCAATTGGGTATGCATCAGATATGAGGAATCTTTTGTTTTTTTCTATCAACTGAGATCTTTCAACTTAGTTGTTCAATCTGTGGGAATACAAAGAATTTAAGAATTTATTCTGTGTTCTTGCAGACCCCTCTTGGTTCTTCATCAGTAGATGTTGCTGTATTCTGCCTGTCATTGATGGGGACTAATTTCCCAAGTTACCTTAACGAAGCACACAGAATTCTTAAGTCACGGTCTGTACACGATAGTCATTTAAACTTTTGATTATGTTGCCCGAGTGACATTCAAGTCTAACTGATGGGTTGTTTTTCAGTGGCTGGCTTTTAATAGCAGAAGTGAAGAGCAGATTTGATTCCAATACTGGAGGAGCAGACCCGAAGAAGTTCACAAAAGCAGTCTGTGATTTAGGATTTACCTCTGTGGCGAAGGTATCTTTATGTTCCTCTCATTTCCTTTCATGGGTTGTTGGTAAAGTTTCTTAATGCTAAATTTCTGAGTTAGCTAACTGAAGTGTATTACTGCAGGATTTCTCAAATAAGATGTTTATACTGTTTTACTTCAAGAAAAAGGTTAGCAATTGGTAGATTAAATATCGTCTTTAATTCAATGATACAAATAGATATTTCTGAATATCCCTGCAAGGTTCAATATTTTTTTTAAAACCCTCCCTTTGTGTTCTCTAGGAGGAGCAAAATTCGAAGAAAGATATTGATTGGCCTGAGTTGAAACCTTGTCTGTACAAGCGCCGATGAGATGTAAAGCTGTATGCTGAACTTAGAAGACAGCAAGGGACAAATGGTCTCATACGACACACAGACACACAACTACCCAAAAGATTGAGAACCTATCATGGAACAGATGGATATCAGCGAGCTTCTTTCTACATATTGAGCCTAATCTCGATGATAATGGATGGTGAACAGTGGGAATAGGTCATCAGCTTGGCCTGGTATATCAGTGGCACCTTGTACTCTTTGTAAGCTGATATGCTTAGTGCAATGCTTAAAGTTTTGTCAAGAAAATGTTAACACATCAAGTTGTGATCTTAGACTGTAATTTGCGATGCTAAATTTCAGATGGTTTCGTCTGATATGTTTAATGTAATGCATAAATTTTGGTCAAGAAAATGTTAATCCATCAAATTGTGGTCTTAGACTTCAATTTCAGATGGCTTCAGTATTTTGGAGATGAGTCAAAGAACTCAAATCATACCGATATTCATGCTTTTACTTGTCCTAGGCTCCTATGATAGTCCCCTCCTATATCATTTTAGATTTTGTTTGATTATACATCCGGAATAAATTTCTACATTAAATAAAAACGAAAGTATATAAATTGCGTTTCTGTCAGTATTTCAAAAACAGAGTAACTCTGACAGAGACTCAACTCCTTAATCTATCTCCAGTCAACACACAAGTAAATCCCAACTGAACTATTAGAACCCAAAAAGCAAGGGTATGAAAAGGCGGGAAGCTCTAGTTGAATTGTTTCAAGCATGTAACAGTACGAAACCATTAGCACAACTACACTCTCAAACCCTCAAATCTGGGCTCTCCAAAGACACATTCTTCGCCACAAAGCTCGTTGTTTTGTATTCAAAACACAACTCACTCGGACACGCCCGTAAGGTGTTCGACGAAACGCCCCAGAGAACTGTCCATCTGTATAACGCTACACTTCGGAGCTATTGCAGAGAGAAGCAATGGGAAGAGACATTGTCTCTGTTTCAAACGATGTTATCGGAACGAAAGCCGGATAGTTTCACTGTATCTATTGCCCTCAAGGCTTGTGCCGGATTACGGGCACTTGGTTATGGGAGAGTAGTGCACGGGTTTGTGAAGAGGAATGAGGAGGTTGCATTGGATGTGTTTGTGGGTTCGGCGCTGATTGAGTTTTATTCCAAGTGTGGGAAGATGGGCGAGGCTTTGAAAGTGTTTGAGGAGTTTTCAAAACCTGATGTGTTTTTGTGGACTAATATGGTTACTGGGTATGAGAAGAATGGTAATGCTGTACAAGCGTTGGAGTTTCTAACCCGAATGGTGACGGTTGGGCGGGTTAAGCCTGAGCAAGTGACGCTTGTAAGTGCGGTTTCTGCTTGTGCACAGTTCTTGAGTTTTAGACTTGGAAGTTGTGTTCATGGTGTTGCGGTTAGGAATGGGTTCGATTCTGATGTATGTTTGGTGAATTCTTTGCTGAATCTATATGCAAAGACTGGTTCTATCGGAATTGCTACTAGCTTGTTTAGGAAGATGCCAGAGAAAGATGTTATTTCTTGGAGCTCCATGATTGCTTGTTACACTAGTAATGGGGATGTACTCAAAGCGTTGAATCTTTTCAGGGAAATGATTGATGGGGGAGTTGAACCTAATTCAGTAACTGTGACGAATGCACTACAAGCATGTGCAGTGGTTTGCAACTTAGACGAGGGTAAGAAGATCCATGAACTTGCTGCTAGGAAGGGTTTCGAGTTAGAAGTCGCAGTAGCTACAGCCCTGATTGACATGTATATGAAGTGCTCTGCACCCCAAGAAGCAGCTGATCTCTTCGGAAGAATGCCCAAGAAAGATGTGGTTTCGTGGATTGCTATGTTAAGTGGGTATGCTCATAACGGAATGGCATACATATCGATGCAGATCTTTCGCAACATGCTATTAGATGAAACTCAACCTGATGCTGTCGCTATGGTTAAGATTCTTGCAGCATGTTCAGAATTAGGGAATCTTCAACAGGCTCTTTGCCTCCATGCTTATGCGATTCAAACTGGTTTCATGGATAATATCTTCGTTGGAGCTTCACTCATAGAGTTGTACTCAAAATGTGGTAGCATAGACAATGCAGTCCGATTATTTGAAGGGATGGTGTACAAGGATGTTGTTATGTGGAGTGCAATGATTGCAGGTTATGGAATCAATGGACAAGGAGGAGAAGCTTTAAAAGTGTTTGATCATATGGTTAAACACTCAACTGTTATGCCTAATGATGTAACATTTACCTCAATTCTATCTGCGTGTAGCCATTCAGGTTTGGTTGAAGAAGGTTTGGGGATATTTGATATGATGTTGCATCGATACCAACTGAAGCCTAGATCTGAGCATTACGGAATATTGATTGATCTTTTGGGCCGCACAGGAGGGTTGGACGAGGCCATGGAAATTGTTGAGCGAATGCCAAACCCAGCTGAACCACATGTTTGGGGAGCCTTGCTTGGTGCCTGTCGGATTCATAACAACATCAAGCTGGGAGAGATTGTAGCAAAGAGACTTTTGGAGTTAGAGCCAGATGATGCAGGTTATTACATATTGCTGTCGAATATATATGCCATGGATGATAAATGGGAAAATGTATTGAATCTGAGGACTTGCATAAGGGAGAAGGGGTTAAAGAAGATTTTTGGACAGAGTGTGGTTGAGGCAGGGAGTGAGATCCATAGTTTTGTTGCCGGAGATCTTGAACCCGGTTAATCTATGAATTGGGGGATATAACACTATATTACTATATGTTTTTTACTTCTCAAGGTGTCAATGAAGCAGCTTTAAAAGATTATGCTGGTTGTGGTGCCAACGAGGGTAACAGCAAGAATGAACAAGAAGTGAACACTGTGCAGATGATGAAGTGAATCAAATGCATCCCTTGAAAGCCCCAAGATGGTATGTCACCATTTTTTAACCAAAAGTTCTGGAGTACAGTTGGTCCTGATGTGTGTTTGGCCATCTGGTAAGCTCTGCAGTCTGGTGCAGTGCTTCAAGAGGTAAATTATACACGTGTCACTTGTATTCCTATGGTTGAAGATCCGGAGGATATGACACAGTTGAGACCGATTGCTTTGTTATCACAGCACGCTGCTCTTGCTCAGATAGCTGCCATTGCTGCTGCCTCCAACGCTACTACAGCAATGCAGACACCTGCCTCTGCTACTAAACTGCTTCCCAACAGTGAACTTCCTGTCACTCTTCCAGGTATCGTTGGTGTAGGTGTTGTGTTACCAGGAACAGCAGCAGTTGTGCCTGGGTCTGGTCTGCCTCTTGTTGGCAGTGATGGGGAAGCTCGGACTGCAGCACTTGCAGCTACCATGAACTTACAGCAATGCCTGTACGCTACGCAGCAGAGTTGGAGATAATGAATTTTCTCAGAATGCTAGATGCAAAGTCACCCACAAGGAAATTATGGGCCCTATATCAGAGTGGACAGGAGCTGCCATTACTGCCAGTGGTCAGTATTTCCCACCTGGGAAGGTTCCAGGATGATGTAGGACGAGAACAAGCTCAATTTAGTGAGAAAAAAATAAAAGTATAAAAGCGGCGTAGAATGAGTTCAAGATTGGTAATTTTCGTATAATGAGATTGCTAGCCGCTGGAATATTGAAGAAGTTATTATTTTGGACTTTCCAGGTTGCTCGTGCGAAAAGTCAATTATTAGCGATGAATCAGATTTGGAGTAGCTTGTGGCCAGAATGTCCGTTCGGGACGCATAATACCTTTATAGATAAGGAACGACGAGATCTACAAGACTCACTTTGTCAGATTTAGGCCAAAAGATTTCGTCTTAATCATCCGATTTGAGATTTAGGGGATGTATTGTATTTAGATTTATGCAGACTTTTTTTAAGTGATACATTCATAAAGAGTTCTTAGGGGGGTGTATTGTATTTAGATTTATGTAGACTTTTTTTTAAGTGATGGATTCATAAAGAGTTCTTAGATTTATACAGACTTATCAAATCTTCTAGATTTCCGTAGATTTATAAGAGAAACTTTTAAGGACTTGTAAAAACAAAAAATACAACTTTTATGGATTCTCATAGATTTTGACAAACTTTTTATCATTAATCATTTTATCAACATAAACATGTAACATAAGTAAATAAACAAAAAAATAACATGGATTCTTTCCAAATTAACTAGTTCTATATGTGTATCAAACTAAACATGTATATTACGAAGAATGAACAAGTATAAGGATAAAAATGATGAAAATAAAAAAATGATGAAAATAAAAAAATTATAAATCCAAGGAAATGACGAGATGAGAGAGAGAGAGAGAGGGGTTGGTCGATATAATTTGAGATTAGATAAAGTTAGTGCCGGAAAGTTAATTGATAGGGTTATTTATGAAAAACGTTGGCATTCTGATATATGCGGTCGTGAAGAACATAGTTGGGGTCGTCGTCATGTACTCGTTATACTCTTCTATTACCACCAACTTGTATAGCTAGCCCCTATTGTAAAATATGTATGAGAAAATTGCGACCTGTTTGGAGTAATGGAGAGAGAGAGAGAGAGAGAGAGAGAGAGAGAGTAATGAAAAGAAAAAACAATTATAAATCCACAGAAATCTTGAGTCTGAGATTGGATTAATAGAAGTTTGTTTTCTTTACAATTTACACTATACAATCCATGTAAATCCTTCATTTAATGAATCTTTTAAAATTCGTAAAGTATTTGAATACCCTTAAACTTTTATAGACTTTTTAAAAGTTTTTTTTTGAATCAGTTGACACTAATTTATTAAAGAAAAGAAAGGAGTTTACACATTACAATATTCCGCTGTAATAACAGCGTCAAGAAAAGAAGGGGTGGAGAAATAAAATTCCTCTCTATCTAAGGAACAAGCATGAGCTGCCAGACAATGAGCCGCCTCGTTGCCCAGGCGACGAGTATGAGACAACATCCATTTCCCATCACTGTGGATCTGTGTCTTCAGATCATCATAAATTCTCCCCAATCTTGAGGTATTAGGAACAGTTATCATCTCCAATTGACGCTTCACTTCCAATGCATCAGTTTCCAGAATTGTAGGAACAAAACCCTGATTCCCTGTAAAGATCACTGCCTTACTACATGCCACCAGTTCGGCATGTTCTGCCGATACCAAAACTGCTGCTAGTCCAGCACCTCCTGCCAACATGCAGCCTAAGTGATCTCGTATAACAAAACCCCATCCTCATTTACGATTAAGAGGAGAATAAGCACCATCCACATTAATCTTAAAAAGTCCCAGAGATGGAGGTTTCTATTTCACCAAAACTCTCCCCAAAACCTGGTTAGGTATTACCATGTTATGAATTCTGAAATGTCTAAGATGAGCCGCCAGTTGAGAGCAAACATCCAAAGCTATCATCGACTTATTATTCCAAACTCTCTCATTTCTCTCCTTCCAAACTGACCATAGCATGAAAATAAGTTCTCCAAAATGAGGTAAACTGAGTTCACTAGCACAATAGCCTAGCCACTCAATAACAGACTCATGCACACTACTCCAACGATAGCAAACAGTACTAAGATTAGGATGAGATCGAATTACCTCTTTCATGAACGCACAATCTCTGCTCAAATGTAAAGTTGATTCCCTCACTATGCCACACAACACACAATGAGTACCTTCTACCATTACTCTCTTGGTCAATAAGCTTCCCAGAGATGGAAGAATATCTATGCACACTCTCCAACCAAATACTTTTGCCTTATTTGGAATGTCTTCCACATTTTTTTCCAAAAAGTTTGACTAATTGTTGGATAAATAGGATGATAACTGGAAGAATTAGTAAAAACATACCGATAAGCTAGCTGTCTTCACTGAAAATTTTCCATCTGATGCTAGCTTCCAACAAAGTCGATCTCTGCAGCTAGGATCCGAGCTGAGAGGAATACTCAAAATCATAGAAGCATCTGTCTCCGAGAAACATCTCTGGACTTTGGCACTATCCCAGACACCATCTCCTCGTAGAAAATCACTAACTCTGGACACTGACTCAGTAGTAGGTATCACCATCACTGGGCTGCCCTTTGCTGAACCAGGTATCCAACTATCCACAAAAGTCTGTATCTGCTGGCCATCCCCAACCTGCCAATAAATATTTTCTTTAATTGCCTCCCTCGCCCCAAAAATACTTCTCCAAGAAAAGGACGGAGAAGTATGTTCCTTTGCTTCCCAGAAAGAACAATCTGGATAGTATTTTGCCTTATAAATAGAGGCAATCAGAGAGGAGGGCTCAGAGATAACTCGCCAAGTCTGTTTCGAGAGTAAAGCCAAATTAAAATTTGACAGACTACGAAATCCCAAGCCCCCAGATTCTTTCGGATTACAAAGAACATCCCATCTCTTCCAATGAATTTTCTTCTTATCCAAGGTGCTCCCCCACCAGAATCTAGCACATAACTGCTCCAAATCCTCATAAAAATTCTTCGTAAGCCTGAAGACGCTCATTGCATAGTTGGGAAGAGCCTGAGCCACTACACTGATCAAGATATATTTCCCTGCCCCACTCAATAATTTACCTTGCCAAGCTTCAAGTTTGGATTCTAAACGTTCCTTAATATACTGAAACATCTCTGATTTCTTCCTTTCCACATACATTGGTAATCCCAAGTATTTCTCATATGCCTCCACTGATGGGACATTCAACAAATTCGACAGACTTATTCTCATCTCATCAGACACACTAGCACTGAAAACCAACGAGCTCTTTTCAAAATTTACTCTTTGACCAGAGGCTTTGCTGTAGACATCAAGCACCTCCTGTATTACCTTTCCAGTAGCAAGTGAAGCCTCCCCGTAAAGCATACTGTCATCAGCAAATAAAAGATGGTTCACTAGTGGAGCACCCGCACAAAGCGAAATACCCGGTAGCTCACCTGTGCATCCTTTGCCTCAGAAGAGCTGAGAATCCTTATGCACCAAGTAGGAATAAAGAGGGTGACAACGGGTCTCCTTGGCATAAGCCTCTAGCCCGGTGTCAAGTAGCCTCGAGCTTTCCCCCTAATTAAAAATGAATAACGCACTGTGGTGGGCTACCTGGAGTGCAGTTAGCTTGTACGGCACCAAAGTTACATCATTTGGTTTTTGATATAGCTACGGTGGTGGGATGCCAGCAGGTCCGAAATATTTAGTACACTAATGAGATAGCTTTGGGAGAACAGGTTATTATGAATAAAAGCTGTGTGACTTTCTCGAAGAATACACTTATGCAGATACAGGAGAAATTGGCAGCAGTGTTGGGAGTGCAGAGGGTGGACAAACATGACAGGTATTTGGGTCTCCCAACTGATATGGGGAGATCAAAAGCAGAGGCATCCTTAAAGGAGAAGTTATAGAAGAAGGTTATTAGTTGGTGTGCAAAATTATTAAGTGGTGCTGGGAAAGAGATTTTCATCAAAGCCGTTGCACAGGCTGTTCCTATGTAAGTGATAAACTGCTTTCTTCTTCTCCAAAACTTGTGTGATGATCTGCATAAGTTGTGTGAAGAATTTTGGTGGGCGGACACAGAAGCAAAGAAGAAAGTCCATTGGCATTCTTAGGAGCGTCTATGGTCTGGGTATTAAAGACTTGCTTTTTTTTTTTTTTTCCTTTTCAATCTTGCTACGTTAGCAAAGCAATCTGAAGAATCCAGGTTCTCTAATAGCTAAGACCTATAAGCAATATACCTGAGTGTACATTTTAGGAGGCTAGTCTTGAGGCTCAGCCATCTTGTCCTTGGAGGAGTATTATGGAGGCATGCAATGTTTTTCAGCATGGTACTCACTGGATGGTTGGTAATGGGACTAATATTCAGAGCTGGAATCATAGGTGGATCCCTAAAGATCAGTCTGGTATGTTTCTGAGCTCATTAATATAGTCTGCTACTTGGAATGATCAGTTGTTATCTCAGCTGTTCTCTCCACGAGGCTGCTTTGATCCAGGCTATTCCTATTAACAATCTTATTTGGCATCCTCATAGAAAAGGTATGTTCACCACCAATACAGCGATATTATGTAGCTAGAGACATTGCTTTGCTACTTGTTGTTCATGCACCACAAGTGAATGGCTTCCAACGTTTATGGAAAGCAATTTGGAAAGCTTAGGTCCCAAACAAAGTTGCAACCAGTGTTTGGAGAGCATATCAAGATATTCTGCCTACTAGAGTGAGGTTATTGGCAAATGGATACGAGGGTAAGACCTCGGTTATTGTCAAAACTATACACAAAAATTAATCCTAACCTTGGCAATCAGCATCACGCCAAGCGGATTCCTGTGAAGCAGGACTAGTTGTTATGGGGGTTATTGTAGAACTTTGAAGTATGTTTGATTCAGTGACTAAATTGTTATCATTCTTGTTTGTCTGCTTAAGCTATTGGTAATGGTATGATATCTTTTTTTTTTTTTTTTTTTGATTAAAGAAGGGGCAAAAACGCCCAAAGAAAAACAAACACAGAACTTAACCAGCCATGCTGGTATTTACAGTCCTAATTCTAGCAACTCCAACAATGTCATCCAACATAGTCTCAGTAATAAAAATAGGAGGTTCAGAAAACGTGCAGACACCAATTGCATGAAGAGTGCTGTTCTTGGCCAAAAGGTCTGCAACCATGTTTCTTTCCCTGTGGATATGCTGCAACTGAGCATGCTCAAACTCATGCATCAAGTCTTTGCAATTATGGAGGATGGTGCCAAGAGGGTGCAACTCATAGCAATCACTTTCCAGAAGGTTGATCAGAGTGCTAGAGTCAGATTCAATTAGGATTTTAGTGATGTGAAGATCAGCAGCAAGCTGCAGACCATAGTACAAAGCCCAGGCTTCAGCTTGGAGGACCTCACCAGTTCCAATGTTGGCCATGAAACCTCCACACCAGGAGCCAGCATCATCCCTAATAACACCTCCTGCCCCAATATTGCCATTTCTTGTTCTAGAGCCATCAACATTCAACTTGAAGAAACCAGAGGTAGGCTTAATCCAAGCCAAAGATTCAGCATGCCTAGAAGGATGGGCCTTAGACCTGGCCATAGCCTTATTCCACTCAGCAGCATATCTAAAGATAACCTCAGCAGGATTATAAGGATATTGAAAGTCCATATCAAAGATACATCTGCATCTCCATTTCCAGATAAACCAACAGCAGAAAGCAAAGAAAACATTCCAATCCATATTGTTGATGTAGCATCTGGTCTGCATCATATTAGCATAGAGCCAACCATCCCAGTCCAGCACAAAGGTAGCATTCATGTTTGTGGGGATGTTACAGGAGTTCCAAACCATTTTAGCTTGAGGACAGTCCCTAAAGAGATGCAGCATGGTCTCAGGCACGCCACTGCAGTGATGGCAGGAAGAGTCTGCAGAAATATTCCTTCTTACTCTCTGAACATTTGTAAGAATTTTACTAGAAACAAAGGTCCACATAAAAATCTTCAGTTTAGGGGGAATATGCATGGTCCAGAGTTTAGGCCATCTGTAATTCTGAAACTGTTTCTCATCACAAAGCAATTTATAAGCAGATTTGACTGAAAAAATTCCAGTCGAGGAACCACCCCATATAAGAGTATCCTGGATATCATGATTAGCAATGGGAATGGTAATAATTGCATTAACAATTTCAACAGGGAGCACCTTGAGAAGCAAATTAATATTCCATGATCTATCAATCCAAAAAGCTTTGACTTTAGTAGACAGGTCAATATCATCACTTCTCAAAGCAAAGTTCTGTAAAATACCTATCTGAGCCCAATTGTCAGTCCAGAACTTGATAGTGGAGCCATCCCCAACCCTCCATTTTAAGCCTTTCTTCAGCAAGGAAGCACCAAACACAATTCCATTCCAAGTACTGGAGCAGTTAGGAGGTTTTTTGTAGTTTTCCATGATTAAAGATCCATTTTGGAGGTACTTTTTCTGGTAGATTCTGTTCCAGAGCCCAATATCATTCTGCATAATTCTCCAACTAGCTTTAGCAAGCATTGCCTTATTCATGTCCACAGCTTTTTTAATTCCTAAACCACCAGAACTTTTTGGTCTACAAACCAAGTCCCAATTGGACAGATGAATCTTTTTTTTATTGACAGAATCCCCCCACAGAAAATTTCTATTAAGCTTATCCAGGTTTTCACAGGTATGAACAGGGAGCTTAGCTGTTTGCATTGCATAGATAGGAATGGAGGAGGTGACAGATTGGACAAGTGTAAGCCTACCTGCCATATTCAGAGTCTTACTCTTCCAACTAGCAAGTCTAGATTGGACTTTATCAACCAACCCTGCATAAGTTGAGGTAGTTACTCTTGAGTGAATGAGAGGCATTCCCAGATAAAGACCAAGATCAGCAGTTAGAGGGGAGCTGCAAATAGTACTAATCTCCTTAGCAAGGGAAGAGCTAACATTGGGAGAGCAGAAAATCATGGATTTCTCAAAACTGACAGACTGACCAGAAGCATTGCAAAAAATATCCATGCAATCTTTCATAACATAAGCTTGTTGAACACTAGCTTCAGAGAAAAGGATAAGATCATCAGCAAAAAACAGATGAGAAACAAGAGGCCCTGACTGAGAGGATTGAATTGGCTTCCAGACTTTCATATCAGTACAATATTGGATAATATGAGATAATTTTTCCATGCATAAAACAAAGAGATAAGGAGAGAGGGGGTCTCCCTGCCTTATACCTCTACTACCAGTAAAAGATTCAGAAAGCTCTCCATTGATGATGATCTGAAAACTAGGGGAGGAAATACAGCTCATAATGATCTTGATAAAATTAGCAGGAAGCTTAATTTCAACAAGAACTTTTTCAATAAAGCTCCAACTGAGCTTATCATAGGCTTTAGAGAGATCGACCTTCCAAGCCATAAATCCCTTTGCCCCTTTAGAGTTCTTACACTTATGCAGAATTTCCTGGCCAATCATGACATTATCAGAAATGTGCCTTCCCGGAACAAAGCTAACTTGATTAGGACTGATCCACTTTCTAAGCATAGGTCTAATTCTGTCCACAATAATCTTAGAGATGACTTTATAAATAGTGCAGCACAGACTAATAGGCCTGAACAGATGCATATGTTGAGGGTTAGAGGTTTTAGGAATCAGAGTGATTAGAGTGTGGTTAATACCAGAAGGAATGCTTCCAGTTGCAAAGGCTGAATGAACAGTAGCAGTAATATCAGGAGCACACATATTCCAGTGCTGCTGAAAAAAGAGAGCTGGAAAACCATCTACACCAGGGGCTTTGAGCTTGCCAATTCTTGAAAGAGCATCATGGATATCATCCACAGAAATAGCCCTATTCATTCTTGCAAAATCAGAAACAGGAATATCAGGAAACAAGGAAGGCAAGTCAAGGCCAGAATCCTGCACAGTATCAGCAGTAAAAAGGTTTTTAAAAAAGTCAACAGCAATAGAATGCATGCTGCTCATGTTCTCAGTCCAAATCCCATTAGCATCAAACAAACCATCGATTTTGTTCCTCCTTCTTCTGATAATTGTTGTAAGATGAAAAAATTTTGTATTCCTATCTCCTTCACTCAGCCATTTATCTCTTGATTTTTGTTTCCAAAACATAGCTTCAGCATCTCTAACATTCTCATATTCAGAGATCAGCTTTTTTTCTAACTCATGTAGAAATCTATTGCTGCCCCTCCCCAGACATCTTTGGATACCACAGATTCTAGCATTCAGAGACTTTTTCTTTTGAAAAATGTTGCCAAAAACATTTCTGTTCCAGTCACAGAGATAGGTAGCCAACCTACCAGTTTTGTCCAGAATGTCCCCTTCATGAGATTTCCAAAAATCAGCAATCAAATCAGGATAACTGTCATGATTCATCCACATGGCCTGAAACCTGAAAGGGGAACTATTTCTAGGCCTTCTAAGGCTAGGATGGAGTCTTATCAAGATAGGACAATGATCAGATCTCATCCTAGCTAAGTGAACAACACAGGCATTGGGGAAGGAAATTCTCCAATCACTGTCACAGAAGCTCCTGTCCAGTCTTTCTTTAACAAGGCTGTTAGACCAAGTATAGTCAGCTCCTTGATACCCCATATCAACTAAACCATTCCTACCAACCCAGTCTTGCATACCTCCAAATCTAAAATGCTTAGAGCCTCCAATTTTATCTGAATAAGAGAGCAGTTCATTGAAGTCCCCCAAAACCAGCCAAGGGAGATTCACAGACTGTTGAACAGATTCTAAATAGCTCCATAAGCTAGCTCTTGCAGAGTTGCAGGGGCTAGCATAGACAGCAGATAACAGCCAGGGAATTGGACCAGCACCAGAGATTTCCACAGAAACAGACTGGAAGTTAGCATTGACAGGTTTAATGCTAACCTTGCTTTTATTCCAAAGCAACCATAAGCCACCAGCATAACCAGCAGCTTCACTTATTTCAAAGTCAGTGTAACCAAGAGCAAGAAGAAACTTCTTAGCACTGTTAAACTGAATTCTAGGTTCACAAATAATTAAAACATCCACATTGTGCATTTTAACCAGGTCTTGAATAGCAAACCTGAATTTTTCACTACCAGCACCTCTAGCATTCCAAAACAGAATATTATCCATCAAAAATAGAAGAGAGGGCAGGAACAAAGTCCAATTACTCATTAACCATCTCATTCTCAGAAGGGAGAGAGAGGTCAACATCACTAGCCAATTTGCTATTTTCAACAAAAATTTTCTCAACAATCACATCAGATTCCTGATCTGTTGAAGTACCTGCCCCCATTCCCATATCAGGCTCAGGAGGACAATGGCCAAACAAGCCTGCAATACCAGTGCTAAAAAGTTCTCCTGAATAATCAAGAGGAAGCTTTTTAGAGGCATGAGAGGGATGTTTAGCAATAGTACTGGACCCAGATTTGGGTTTCCTAGCAGATTTGTAAGTACTCTTAGCAGAAGATTTGGGATTAGTATTAGATAAGTCCATCAGAGGAGGTCTATCACCATGATTAGAGTCCTTTAATCTCGGCTTGTTCACCTTAGGAACAGTTCTAGAGGCACCTATAGTAGGGTCAGAAGCTGGGTTGGTCACAATGGTAGTATTGGTCTGTGAAAATTTCTTCTGCTTCTCCTGGAAACTGTTCCACAACTTAACAATAACAGGAGGTTGTTTCACAGCAGAACCAACATTCTCAGTTGCAGTATCAGTTAAAACCTCAGAGGGCTCATCATGCAGGACTGAGAATCTAGACCCCATAACACCACCTTTCTTCAAATTAGAAGCATCAGAGGCCTTCTTCTTGTTCCTGTAGTTCATAAGCATCCAGGGTCCCATATCTTCCTTGATAACCATAGAATTATCAAATCCTTCATCCATTACATTTCCCTCCTCACAACTTACTGCAACACCACTGGTTGCAGCAGGTTCATTCACCTCAGGGCCAACACCATTAGCAGAAACAATATAGGGACATTTATCCTTAGCATGACCATAGCAGCCACATTCAAAGCAAATAAGAGAAATGCCTTCATACACAACATTATAGGCCACAGATTCTACTTCAACAAAAGGCTTAAGAGGTTTGTTCAAATCTACTTCAATGCACACTCTTGCAAATTTCCCTCTAGCTTGACCCAATGTGATAGGATCCACCTTCACTACATCACCAATGATCTGTCCAATTCTAGGTATAGCAAAGTCTCTAAAGTACTTGACAGGGAGACCACAAATTCTAACCCAGAGGGCCATCTTGCCAATCACCTCGGTTACAGGGTTAAACTCAGGGAACCATTTCCTAACAGTGAGGGTTTGGCCAGCAAGAATCCAAGGACCATCACATAGAGCATGATTCATGTCTTCTTCGAGGTTAAACTTCACAATGAAGAAGTCATTAGGTAAGTCAATGAGTTTCCATCCACCCTTAACTTGCCATTTCCTTCGCAGGCCCCTAAGCATGAAATCGAAAGTGTTGGTGGAATTAGGTTTACCCATAAGCTTAACCACAACAGCATATCTCCAGTCATAGTCCAGCTTGTTATGGACCTTCTCAGAGAAGCAAACATTCAGGCCATGTTTACCCTGAGAATAAGAGCAGTCCTCAGGTGAAAATTCAAAATCATCCACCATGGTTTTACTAAACCGATCTGTTGGATTTTTGAGTATACTTGCATAACTGAGCTCTTCAGTAGGTTGTAAGGGTGCCTGAACTGAAGAATCCAGCTCCTCAAGTCGAAGGGCTTCAATATCAGAAGTGACGTCACCACCATTCTTAGTACGCTTTCGTTGCAACATGGGAGATTTGATACCTCCGCCACCTCCAAGAGGAAGGGCGGAGAACGTGAAGACTGGATTCGCCACCACTCACAGTTAGGAAATTGAGGGTAGATCCAAAACGGAGCTGGGAGAAGAGGAAAGACTACAGTCGGAGAACAAAAGCGGGAAGGGATTTTTAGAGAAGGCGCGTGAGGCGCGTAGAAGAAAAAGCAGTTTTTTTAGCACAGCTCAATGGTATGATATCTTTGACCCCACATATTCACCTTCTTTGTCCTGAACTATTAGAAAATATTTTGTATTCACGGTTCCCTTTGAGCATTGGTACCTTTTATAACCGGTTGATGATTAGATTACTTACTCTAGTATAAGTCTGGGGGAACAATTATTCCACGTACTAAAATATCCGAACTGAACTAAGAATCCTCACACTACTGAGCTCCAGCCACCTCCAGAGAGTTGATCATGGCTCTTCCCTTGGATTTGCAGGACTTCCTTCTCCGCGCTCTGAGTCTTGAAGCTGTACAGGCAAGCACTAAGGGTCACTCGTAGAGCCCCTGTTGATGCTAGAGGTGAACTAAGAACGACAATTACACAAAAATGGAGAATAGTCGAGACTGCAATGACAAGAGAGAAGATTTGTTATTTACTTAGTGAAGGATTAGAGAGGATTAGAGAGGATTAAAACGTCCAGATGAGATGCTTGACATGCAGGGCCATCCTGAGTAAGGAAGAAGGAAGAGCTTTGTATTTGTATTATGTAAGTTGTCTGAATTTCTGAATACTTGAAAATCCATTTTGTGGTCACTGCTGTCTAAAAAATAATAATTCATTACCCGTATTATATTATATTGTTGCTTTCTACCTATCTATGAAAAGAGTTTTACCAAGATAATAAGATTAAAATACACACAAAAGAACATGTATGAAAATTAACTACGACAATAGAGGAAAATTTTCAGAAATCATTCTACAGTTGTAAACCTGATCTCAAGTTACATCAATCGTATTATGGACCAGGATTAGTACACCCCTGTGCTCATCTCTAGCAAGTTCTACATTATGAAGATTCATGCGCTATTTCCGCCTGACCGCATGTATATCATCCAAGAAAACATTTGAACAGAACCCTGTTATTTAGCACCTAGACGAGACAGTCGTTAACCTCAATAATACTTTTTATCCTTCAATTTCTTGCTTCCTCTGGGTTTTTCAATAGGTGCATTCATTCCAGCCATTTTAGCATTGTATTTTTCCCGAAGAGGATCATTGTAGGTCCACCTGAAAATGCAAAAAACAGTAAACTCAACCTCAGACCCAAAGTGAAACTTTGTTCTAGCCACAAAATGCATAGCATTTGAATGCTTCAGCAAAGAAACCCAAGACATCACAGAGCACAGCTAAAGACGGCAAATATATTTAAATCTCTAAACTACCGAGTCAGATAATGCTCTCTCATTGAAATAATAATATTGCACAATATCAAGATAAATGTAACAATATCAACAGGACCAAAAGAAATTGTTACAAGTGAAAAAAATTACAAAAAATCAATATATGTTCAATAAATTAGAAGCATGATAAGCAGCAGGGATTTTATAGTGTGAAGTTCAAATATACAGAACAGCTAACCTACATCGAGAATCTTCTAGGTTTAGTTGCTTAAATATAGCACTAGTTTCAGACTGACATTAGAAAATTTTCTGGCATCAACTAGATTATATTTCTTGTTAACATAGTTGCCTTACTCTTTCATAGTTAAGAAGGTACCCACTCTATTCTAATTATCATAAAAAGTTGAGATTTGCTTTACATATATGATGTCATAATCAATATTGTTTCCTCTCCCCAATTGGTTCGAAGAAAAAAAAAGGGGTTACAAGGAGGTCTAGAAAGGACCGAAATGAAAAAGTAACAGAAAAGAAAACAATCTATTCAGCCTATTAGAAGACTCGGCAGCAGTTCTTCTAGCTTGATATGAAGAATTTTTCATCAATGAATATGCTATATCTTCCAAACACCATCCTTTCGAACTCTAAATTAAGTGACCACTCAATCAAAATGCTATTTCTTTCAACCAATAAATCCTTTAGAACGCTAAATTAAGCGACCAATCATTAATTTTATACCAGTAAATCAACACATAAAATTCAATAGTGTAATCTACGGTAGCGCCATGGATGCATCCATATCTTAGTATTTTCTAACCCCTAGAATCTTACGTGAACAGGGCATACGGTAAACAATATGAGCACAGCAACATAGTAAAGTGAAAAACTGAATGGATAATAATTCATTTAGGAAAGTCAACTCACGGATTGTTCCAGTCAGTAGTATCCTCATTGACAAGATGGGTCCATTTTGTCCTTCCACTACGACCAAAGTGCTTGACTTGCATGACCTTCGGCAATATAGTTTTGTCCATTTTATCTTCTCCAGTTGGAGCAGAGAAATCACGGGTGAAAATTCCATCCGTTCCAACAGTTGCAGCATGGTCATCTCCGTCCGACTGGAAGAAAGCACCTTTGTGATAGTATTTCTGCATAAACCTCCACTTCTGCTTTGGTTTTCGTGCAGGTTTAGGATTCTTCCTCTCCCATTCCCTCCTCTCTTCCTCTGTCATGTTTCTTACTTTTTCAATCTCTTCCTTTTCCTTCAACATTGCTTCCCTCTCCTCCCTATCCCTCTTGATCCTGGCAATCTCTCTTGCCTTCCAAGCTTCATACTCCTCTGCCTCATTAAGTTCATCATCAGTATCAATATCAGCAATGTTAGCGTCCTGCTCCATACCCTTCTGAATCTCTTCATCCTTTCGGATTTCCTCAACCACAATCTGCTTTGTCTCTCTCTTCCTCTCCTCCAATTTTTTCTTCCTGGCTTCCTCAAGGGCCAGTTCTTCGGCCTCAATTCGCTCACGTTCAGCAATGGTATCTCTCTCAGCCTTGGGAACAAAAACTGGCTTGAGCATCATCATACCACCAAGCTCATCTTCTGAGTCAGTTGAATACTCCGATTCCTCTTGTGACTCCTCTGGCTTATCTTCTTCCTCATCTTCAGTGGGCAGGAGTTCAGCCTCTTCCTGCTCCCTCTGACGCAACCTTTCCTTAATCCTTCTCCTCTTTTCCTCCAATGCATCAGGATCCTCCTCTTCCGCATCTATCCCTTCCTGCCTCCTGGCTTCCTCTTCAATAGTCGAGACAATCTCAGCTTGCCGGATACGCCTATGATCGGCCCTAATATCCTCGCGATTATCTATCCTGCTCTCAGCCAAACGACGCAACCTGGGATCATCTTTCCTTCCAACATCCGAATAATCCTGAGAGGGGAAGGCTTTCTCCAGGGAGGCCGCCGCCGACATCCGAATATCGCCATCCTCATTCGCCTCATCCCCCCACTCGGGAGCTTTTCCAGGCCAATACCTCTTAACTTTAGTCTGTCCAATTTTACCTCTCAGCTTATCCCTAATGGCAATCACAGTATCACTAACACCTGCCGTCACCGACATTGTTGCCGCAAACCCGATTCCAGAAACTACAAAACTCTATTCTCTTTTCCTGGTTTCTAATCCTATCAAGTATGTTGAACCAAAATTTAACTGAAACAAACAACAAAACAAGTGTTAGCGCAACAAATAGTGACACAATTAAACTGTATTTATAACGAGAAGAAACCCTAACCCTAGAAATTAAACGAGGCAAAAAGCAAGTGGGTACGAATTGATTGATCGATTTAGATTAAGTGAAGGAAGATATGAATTTCATCAGTAAGAAGTCGGATTCAAATTTTACCAGTGGCTCATCGGAGTTGCAGCGTCCGATTAGCGAAGCCTGTTCTCGGTTTCCGTTGAAAACTGAAATCTTTTCCTTCGAAGACCCGAGGGTATTTATCTTAGCTTCTGGGCCTGGGCACGGGCCGGGCTGTATCCTTCTCGCAACGCAAGCACCCGAACCGAACTGTTGAGCTTGAGTTTTTTTTTTTTGGCGCTATTATTGAAATACTAAAACACCCTGATACAAAAATACACTAAACGACAATTAAGTTGTTAAAAATTACAATTTTTTTCTTTACACTATCTTTTAAGGGAGCTTTTATTCATACCTCCAAAAACAACATTTGGACCTCTTTGCTTCATAGACCATTAATTTACTTTTTCAACGAAATAAAATATTATTTAGACTCCCTTATTTTCTCAAAATATCCATAGATCCAAAAAATTAATAAAAATTTTCTTTTTGGAAGATTCTAAAAAGAAATCTGTGTTCAAGGAGAAAAGATAATAGGGAGAACTTGTTATCTTATTGATTGATAGAGAGGTCTTTATATAGGCATTACAATAAGAATCCCAATAAATCAGAGATTCTCTATCTATTACAGAATCAATTATACTAGTCTAATTAGGTCAAGACACATCCAGGAAGTTACGGAAATAACCTTCCTACAACACTCCCCCTTGTGTCGAGCGCCTAATGTCTTCATGGTGCTTACCATGTTGCCTCACTAAAACCTTGCCAGCAAAATAAAACCTCTTGGGCAAAAATAAAATGCATGGACGAAGGAAAAAGAACACAACACACCAACACTACACTTGTGAATAACATGTGATATAGACTCCCTCTGATGTCTAACAACCTTAGAGCTCTGATAATTGGCGCATGTCAATGCTCTTCACATGTTTCACATGCATAGATTTTCCCAAAGACTTGGTAAACAAATCTGCAACATTTGCATCTGAACTCACTTGATTAACTTGGATGTTCAGGAATTCTTGTTGTTGCACATTGTAAAAGAACTTAGGCGATATATGCTTAGTGTTATCACCTTTGATAAAACATAACTTCATCTGCTCAATACAGGCATCATTATCTTCATAGATACATGTAGGTTTATCGGTGGTAGACACTAATCCACACGAATCATTAGTGTGGTGAATAACCGACCTTAGCCAGACACATTCTCTAACCGCCTCATGGAGGGCAATGATTTCTGCGTGATTCAATGAAGTAGCAACCAAACTTTGCTTGGTTAATCTCCAAGATATCACTGTATTTCCCATGGTAAAAACATAACCAGTTTGGGAACGAGCACGATGTGGGTCAGAGAGATACCCAGCATCTGCAAAACCAACTAACACGTTGTTGGGAGACGTCCAGAGAAGGGCACATTTGAATGGCCGGACGCGTCGCCATCATCATTCTCCACGCCGCCGGTGCCAGCAACAGTACCACGGCGTACGATGACACTGTCGAGGTGTGAGGAGGGTGATCGGCGGGATCTTCTCTCTTTGTGCTGAAGGGATAGAACAATCCCAAGTCAATGGAACCTTTCAGGTAACGGAACAAATGTTTGATACCGTTCCAATGACGAAGCGTAGGTGCTGAGCTAAATCTAGCCAGTAAGTTCACAGCGAAAGAAATGTCTGGTCTAGTGCATTGTGCCAAATATAATAGTGCCCCAATCGCACTTAAGTATGAGTACTCAGCACCAAGAATCTCTTCTTCATCCTCCTTGGGACGGAATGGATCCTTGTTTATGTCCAGACTACGAACGACCATGGGAGTAGACAACGGCGTACATGTATCCATGTTGAAACGACTGAGCATCTTCTGCGTATAAGCAGACTGGTGAACCAGAATACCCTTGGTTCTATGCTCTAACTCAAGTCCTAAACAGAACTGAGTCTTCCCAAGATCCTTCATCTCGAACTCAGATTTTAAGAATGAAACTGTCTCTTCAATCTCACTTGAAGTACCGATGACATTCATGTTATCAACATAGACAACTACAATAGCAAATCCAGAGTCGGTCTTTCTAATGAACACGCATGGGCATAATTCATCGTTCTTGTAACCCCTCTGAATCAAGTATTCACGTAGGCGATTGTACCACATCCTTCCGGATTGTTTAAGTCCATACAGTGAACATTGTAGCTTAACTGCATAAGCACTCCGTGGTTTAGAGTCTTTTGATTCGGGCACATGAATTCCTTCAGGAACTCTCATGTAGATATCGGTATCTAGATCCCCATATAGATACGCTGTAACTACATCTATCAGTTGCACACTCAGTTTTTCGGACACTACTAAACTGATCAAGTAGCGGAAAGTAATGATGTCCATTACAGGAGAATATGTCTCCTCGTAGACAATACCGGGACGCTGCGAGAAGCCTTGCGCCACAAGTCTTGCCTTATACAGCAAGATCTCATGCTTCTCATTGCGCTTACGAACAAAAACCCACTTATGTTCGACAGGTTTAACGCATTTAGGGATCAATTCAACATATCCAAAGACTTGCCTTTTGTCTAATGAGTCAAGTTCTGCCTGTATTGCTTCTTTCCACTTCGGCCAATCTGCTCTTTGTTGACATTCAGTCACTGAGCGTGGTTCAACTTCGTTGTCATAGATGATCTCTTGTGCAACGGAATAAGCATATATATCATCGACGTGTGTGGAGGCTCTATCCACTAAGAGACACGCGTTATTCAAACTGAGCGAGATTTCTTTGTTCTCTAGAGTCAACATTGGTTCTGTGTCATCCCACAGAAATGATTCAGTGGACTCATGGACATAACTATAGTTAGAGACAATCTCATGCGATGGATTCGTATTGTCGATGATGAGCGGATTGTGTGCCTTCGCTCGCTTCTTTCGAGGGTTTTTATCTCGAGAATTTTTCGGTCTCCCCCTCTTTCTGGTGGGAGCCGAGGCCGAAGCTGCTGCCCCTTCAAACTCCATCAAGGCACTGTTACGATCTGATTCAACAACAGCGACGCCACGGCGTACGATGGCGCCGTCGCCGGCGTCACCCTCTCCTGAGGATATGCCGACGGCACTAGGTCTTAGGGCAGCCGAACCGGTTCCCTAATTCGGGACCTCAAACCTTGCCGGTACGTTTGCAACAGGTACGTGTGATCTTGTCACTTTCGCAATATCAGTGAAAGCGTCGGGCATCGATTCCGCGACTTTCTGAAGATCGATAATGAGTTGCACTTCAAGCTCACTTTGAGCAGTGCGAGGATCATGAAGAGACAAATCGTTGGGGGCACACCATGTCAATTCCTGACATTCATTCAGAATGAGTGCATTCACATCTCCCCCTAACGGTGGGAAGTGTGTCTCTTCAAAGTGACAGTCTGCGAATCGCGTAGTAAATAGATCACCGGTGGTTGGTTCTAAGTAGTGGATTATCGTTGGCGAGTCATAGCCAATATAGATGCCCAAACGTCATTGTGGACCCATTTTGATACGCAATGGAGGCGTAATTGGCACATAAACTGCACAACCGAAAGTACGTAAGTGCGATAGATTGGGTTCAAAACCAGTTACCATCTGGTAGGCACTAAACGCATTGTTGGCAATGGGTCGGAAACGAATAAGCATCGTTGCATGCAGTATTGCATATCCCCAAGCAGAAACTGGCAAATTGGTTCCCATAACCAATGCCCTAGCCACTAGCTAGAGTCGCTGAATGGTGGCTTCTGCAAGGCCGTTTTGAGAATGAACATGAGGAACATGGTGCTCTACTTCAATCCCAATGGACATACAATAATCATCGAATGCTTTGGAGGTAAACTCGCCAGCATTATCCAACCTAATATATTTGATAGGATGGTCAGGGTGGTTAGCCCTTAACTTGATGATTTGAGCTAAAAGCTTGGCGAATGCAGCATTTCTTGTAGACAACAACGCGACGTGTGACCAGCGCGTCGACGGATCAACCAGCACCATAAAATACTTGAATGGGGCGCATTCTGGTTTGATTGGTCCACAAATATCACCTTGGATCCGGTGTAAGAATGGTATATTTTCAGTTGAAGCTTTGGCGAATGAAGGGCGAGCGTGCAATTTAGCAAGCGAGCAAGCCTTACAAAATGAGCGATGGGCATTAGAAATCGCCGTTGTGGCATGTGAGGACACGTTGGGTGTCGTCCCATGTCCCTATGAAGGGTGGGACGACACAACTTGCGGCGTAAAGGCCGCTTCCTCTTTGGCTAAGTGCGCGGAAACCCTGTGAAGGGGGGAGCGGTGGCGAGTGTGGCGTTAAGGCCACGGCCTTGCGAGGAGCTTGGCTCCTGCGCACATCACGACGTTGAGTCGCTGTAAGGGTTCTTCCAATCGCTTTTTCGACTTGAAAAATGGATGTCCATGGGAGTTCTTTAGAATCCGGACCATCATATCACGGCCAGGGTGGCCTAGTCGAGCATGCCAAAGTTTATAATCATTAGTGTCACAAAAATTATCAGTAACAACATATGATTCGAAAACACGGGCTGTAGTGAGATATAAGCCATTGTCTTCAATGCACGACATCTTCTCTAAGATACGGCGACGACCGTTTTCTTGAGAAGTAATGATAAGTATTCTTCACCATTCTCAGCATAGGTATCCAAGTTGTTGACAGTAGCCACAGAGGGGCTACATAAGCCCACAGACCCGCAGCCAGTGCATGCGGGGCCGGCCTGAGGCCCAGAGCAGGATCACCAGCACCCGGACCCGAGGTCCAGCAGTCTACCTTGTGACCAGGGGCCCGAGGATCGGGGACGCCAGCCTGTCGAACAGGCCACCAGAGCTGTCCTTTTGTATTCGAAGAGAAGGAAACCAGTCCCACATCGAAGAGTAAGACCAGACCTCATGCTCGACCACCTATATAAGGGCCTCAACTACCCTCTTTAATAGGTAACTGATCTCTCCAACTGCTTATCATACGTGCTTAAGTTATCTATTCATCCCAACTATACTAACTTAGGCATCGGAGAGGAGAAGACCGGCCCGCCCGGTATTCCCCTTAGTTAGCAGGTTCGCAGGAGGAGATCATATCTAGATTCACCAGTCTCTACCAGGCCTACGGGTTTGTGCCGAAACAATTGGCGCCGTCTGTGGGAAACTTGTATAAAAGTCACGTAAGCATCACCAAATGGCAGAAAGCTCAGAAGCGGGCCAGGAAAGAAATACAACGGAGGGTCAGCAGATTGGACCAGAGCAAGTGCTCATCTCCACCCCGGTCGCTGTACGGGAGCAGCGCGGCAACCAGGGCAACCAGGAAGACGGCAGCTATGGGAGGCCGAGCAGCATGCCAGGGGCATACAACGAAAGCGTGCGCGGGAAAGGCCTGGCGGAAGGCGACCAACCAACGCACCGGGGCTTTTCGCTGACATTCTCGGACGATCCGAGCGACAAAGAGGAGAGTCTGCTCGGTGACAGCGACCGGCACACCACTTACAGCCCCGACCGGCACGATATGGTGGGGGAGATACGGGCGATGAGGGCAGAAGTCGATCGCCTATGCGTGGAGAGCGACCGGGATAGAGCAAAATCAAATGCTCGGTATGAGGAAATGGAGACGGTAAACGCTGCCCTGGTGGCTGCCCTGGAAAGAAGACAGCAGCGCAGCGGTGCTATGGCAAGGGCAATTACACCCGCGCCAGGCCAACCTCAGCGCCTTGAGGCGGGACAGTCATCGGGAGGAAGGTCTAGCGACCGCAGGAGGGCGGAGTCCCCGGGCGGTGCGGTTTTGCTAATGAGCACGCCGGCACCCCCGCAGTCGTGCGCTTCATTCGAGGATGAGGTCGTGACCCCGACCGCACGGGCATTACAGATACTCACCGACTCTGTGTCGGATCTAAAGGCCCAAATGGAGGCCAACGAGAGAAGGGCAGTGCGGCCGATGGAAGGCGCGCGATTCAACGAACGCATGGGCCCTTTCTCGCACCGGGTTCTGGAATCAGGGAGGTCTGGTAACCAGAAATCCCTAAAGCTCACTTACTCAGGATCCGGCTGCCCATATCAACATTTGGATAGTTTCCGGTCCCAAACGTGCGCCAAGGGCTATTCCGATACAGTGTGCTGCAACATATTCCAGGAAACCCTATCTGGAGAGGCGCTCAGCTGGTTCTATGAGCTCCCGGCAAACTCCATTGAGGCGTTTGAGCAACTGGCCGACAGGTTCGTAGGCCGCTTCATCCTCCGGGTCGAAGGAGCCCGGACATCAACCATCCTCTTCAACTGCAGACAGGCACCTGGCGAGGAGCTAAGGACGTTTGTCAACCGCTGGCAAACGGCAACGACCGGGGTTCGGAACCTCGACAAGCGTATCGCCGAGATGGCGTTCAAACAGGGGCTTCGGCCAGGCAAATTTTCCTATGCCGTACGAGTGGAACTCCCGCAGGGGTATGATGAGCTAATGGCGATGGTCATCAGGCACGCTCAGGCGGATCATGAAACGTATGGGCTACACTTGTTGAAGAGAAAGCGGGAGGAGCATCCCCCGGCCGGCCGTGAAAACAAGGCCAGCCAGCGGAGCGAGAACCAAGGCGCCCAACCAAGCAGACCCGGCAGAAATTGGGGAAACCAACAACAGCAGAAGCCCTATCATGACAAACCCCAGGGCGAGCACAAGCCGGCGTAGTACCGGTAAGAATGCCCCCTGGCGATCATGCCAACAGAACTTCAAGAGGTCTTCACCACTCTAACCTCTTCATACGAGGACATCTTGCACGAAAACGGGAACATCATTCCCCCACCGCCGAGGAGCAAGTACCCAAAGGGGAAACTTACCCAGGCGCGAACAGGCAAGTACTGCTCCTATCACGATGAAGCTACCCATCAGACGAACAGTTGCTTCGCTCTCAAGACAGCAGTGGAGGGTTTGATTAACAGCGGTCAGCTTCAGCGGTATATAGGGGAAAGGAGAGCAGATCCCGACTGGGAGTAGGGCCAGGGCTACTAAGCACGCCCGGACCCGGTGAAGGATTAGGTGCTAGAAGTTTCAAGCAGTCAGTTTGGCATATCAACGGTTCAACCAACGTAACATCATAAGATATGTATGCCAACTATTTTGAGAGAAATCCAAGGAATTCCACCGGTGCAAAAATGTATATCCAAAGGGTATAAATACAAAAAAAAACCGTTCCAGCAGATTTACAAAAAAGAGAGCAAAACAAAAATCTTAAGGAGCCGCGCCTCCCTCCTCAGCGGGCATCTCACCAGCTTCCCCAGATGGAGCCACCGCATCCTCTCCAGCGGGTGCAGATGGTCGAAGCCCGCCTTCCCCTTCCGGATGCTCCTCTTCTCCAGCTGCCCATGGGTATCGTCATCGGCCCCCGCCTTCGGCATTCGTGACGTATCCAAGTACCCCTTCTCGTGAGGTATCCAAGTACCCCTTCTCTTCCCACTCCACGTAGGCGTCGGCGATACCCGACTCCCTAGCCTTTTCCAGGAGCTCAAGAAACTACTCACTATCGTGATATTTGAGGACAACCTGCTAGAAAAGCTCTGGGTCCTCTTCTCCAGCCGCAGCGGCAGCGGCGGCACGCACAACGACAGCTCCCACCTGGAGTTCATCCACTCTGGCCTCCAGCTCGGCCCTCTCCTCCTCAGCCCGCTCCTTCTCCTCCTCGAGGCTCTAGACCTGGCCTTCTAGCTTGGCCACCTGTTTCTTGGCCCTGTCCTCCAGCCTGACCTTATCCCGCTCAAGCCTGGACTTCTCAACTTCCAGGCGCACACGGGCTCCTGTCAGAGCGGCCACCTGCCTCTTCAGCTCCGACAGCTCCTCACTCGGGTCCGGCTGGTACAGATTGTACAATAGCTACAGAACAACAGGAAGCCAATTAAGCAAACACCAAAAGTAACGAGACCCGACATAAGTTATGAGCGGTGCCATGACACCAAGCAATTCTTACCCGGAGGACCGACTCCTTGCTCTTCTGGCGGTACTCCCCCGATACGGCTCCAGTGACCCCAGGCCTATCCAAACCAAGGCCAGCCGCATCTGCCGCCAGACTCCAGACTAAGGGACTCTCCGGACCTCCCCTCTGTTCCTCCGCAGGAGCGGGGCTACTCTGCTAACCGGCAGAGCTTGAGGCAGCAGCGGCCTTGTCCCCAGCGGAACTCATCGCACCGCTGGACACCTTGAGCCGTTTCGCCAAGTTTTCACCAGACGACCGGCCGGTCAGCGTCACCAGCGCGGAGGGAGGGACGTCCGGCGAAGAAGATTGTGCGCCTGTCCGAGAAACCCTGGTGACAAGCGGGACCGATCCCGGTCGGTGCGAAATCCTGTTCGTCCCACCAGGAACCTTTGGTGGCCCCCCGGTGGTCTTGCCCTTTTCGGGTCCCGCCTTGGACGCAGCGGGGTGAGTCTTCACACGCCTTAGGATATAGGCGTCGTCCTCAACGTCCAAGGCCCTCGGTTCGGCATGAACGGTAAGCCGACCGGACTCCTCATCCACCGAGGTCTGTGAAACGGCCTCCCCTTTCTCCTTCAACCTCGAGACAAGGTCTTCACTGTCCATGGATAGTGTATTACCGGGTTTGACGACCGTCTGGGAAGATGCACCTGCAGAACAAACAAAGGGTTAGTATCAACTCGGTCAGCAGAAACGCCACCACTAAAACCCTGCTACTCACCGGGATCCCGCCCAAGACAGCAGTACTCTAACCTCCCGCCGTATGAAGTTGTAGGAGCTTCGCTCAAGATCGTCCCAACACCCGAGTATCGTCATAATCCTATCCCGCTCCAACTCGGACATTATGAACGATTGGTCGCCAAGGGACTGGAAGGCACTAGGAACCCGGTACATCCTGCTCCTTTTTTGCCACTTCCCACCCGCCATCACCACCTTCTTCCTCCAGTTATTGTCCACCCAGGAAGGCAGGTGGGTGATGATAGGCTCGAAGTGTAGGGCGCTAAAGGTCAGACAACCCCGGCATCCTTTCTTCTTCGAGAAGGACAGTCTATACAGTGCCCGGAACTCGTTCACCGTTGGCATGCTCATTCCGGACAGCTCGTACAGACAACCGAGGCTCAGCAGCTGCCTCCACTGGTTCCCGGGAAGCTGCGCGGGAGACACTTGCAGAGCGCTAAGCATATACTGCACGAAGTCTGGCAGCGGGAGGGTGAACCCGTGGCGAAATTGGTCTCCGTGAACAGCAACCCAACCCACCTCTGGGTTACAGGCCGATTCTCCAGGATTCAGCGGCCGTAACGCCACTTCATCGGGGATATTCCACATCTCCCGGAAGACGGCAATCTCTGCAGGGCTCATAGTACCCTCCGGTTCATCGCACACTACAGCCTATTTCCTACTCCCGATAGTGTAGCTCACGGGCGGAGTGCCAGGAAAGCGCACCCCGTGAGGGATGCCCTCAGAATCCAGAGACCCGGAAGACGAGACCCCGCCCCGGGAGGGGTCAGCGGCTTCGGACTCCGGGGAATCCGAACCGAGCCAATCCTCCAATCTCTCCTCATCATCCACCACGGGACGCCTGTCGCTCGATTCGGAAGCCCCATCAGAGCTTGCAGAAGCCATTTAACCTAAGGGGAAGAAAACAAAACCCCACCGCTGGTCAGCAATAAGCTAGAACAGGCCCTCTGCGTCTGCTCCCCAAGTTTGCCGCAGACGCCCCGCTCAAAACGACTCACAGTCGGCGACAGAGAACCCCACCGCCCCCCCCCCCCAACCCCCCGCCGCAAAACACCAACCAAAAAGAAAAAAACACGAAGCAAAGAAAGCAAGACTTACCGATCACTATGCACAACCGAGGAAAGTCAGCCCTACGAAAACACCGAGCAATGGTAGGCAAAGAACCAGAACGCTTGAAGCACGGATATCGCGAGGCACCTCCACAGAACTTTCGCCGGATTCCTCTCCAACCTTCTCTTCTTCTCTCTGGGCCAAGAGCAAAACAGAAATAATGAAGACAAATGAGGCCTTTTTATAGATGGGTTCAATGCCCTAGGCACCCCTGTAATCCCCCCAATACTCGTCAAACGCCTGCGAATCTAGGCCCTCCATCTCAAATCGCTCCCTACTGACACGTGTCCCAGCATCGATAACCTTCCCACGCCATCATAACTGATTGGACTGATGGGCTTTGATAAGAGCACAATCTGCGACGTTATTAATGTGTATTATCCCTTATTTATGCTTTGTTATGTCTATTTATTGTAAGATAGAGTCATAATATAGTTTAGTGTTAATTTGGTAGAGTTTTGGAGAAAATGTGCTTAATTGTCAGAAAAATGACTAAGTAAAGAAATCTGGAAATAAAGTAAAATATGTCTTTTTCGTGATTTTGAGGCTCGTGCTAAACTGATCTATCCTTTTCCAAATTTGATGAAATTTGGTATGCATATAATTGGGAAGCTAAAGTATATTGTGTCAAAATTTCAGATCAATCGGAGTTCGGGAAGTCACCCAAATGAAGGCTGCAACTTGGCAGTTTGAGCAAACCAATCCAGGGACTACCAGGATTTTCCTGGGACTGTGTCCTGACTTCCGGAATTTCTGTGGGACACATCGCTTGGAACCAGAGAACGTACCATACGCCGTTGGAAAGCTCTACGAGTCTAGTTTCTCTGGGACTTAGAATCGCATCAATCGGAGCTCTGAGGAAAAAGTTATGCCGGTTTGAATGCACGAAGGTCAAATCTGCCGAAAGAAGAAAACCTAAACCGAGTTCTACATGGATTTGGCTTACGAATGTGGACTGAATTCCATCATTTGTGCAAGATTTTTGGCTGAATTAATTCATGGAAAATCTAAAGAGATATTGCTCAATTATTCAGCCATTATCTTGGGAATTTTCGGCAGAAAATAGAGGAAGAAAATCGCAACAAATCCTGATCAAATTCGGCAGAATTCCTGTGCACGTCATCCAACTTCCACGGACTCTCCCGGACAGCTCACAATGAATCAGAATTCGAGCCTTATATGGATAGAAAGCTACGGGAGTCTAGTTTCCAACCCAACTGGAATCACCTTAATATCTATTTTCTAGAGAAAGATATTCCATAATCTTCACTCGAAGGTCAAATGTGCCAGCAGGATTAGTTTGAGAAAAACTAGGTTTTGTAAACCCTAGCTGCCTCCCTTGCCTCTATAAATACCACAACATAATTTCAGAATAATCATCTTCTCTTCCTCACATAAACTAGCCGAACCTCTGCCAAAATATCTCCATAAATCTTGCCAAGAACAAGGCCGAATCATCTCCACCACCTTTCCACAAAACCTTTCCAATCATCATCACCAATCCTATTGCCGATTCCTTCAACAAGGTTGTCATTAAGATTGTAATATTTCAATGGCTTTGATTTCTTTGTATTTAAACATTATTTTATCTATGAAATATGTTTGGATTCTTGGTTTTATTTTCGGTATTGTTAATTATATATGGGATTTCCGAATCTTTGTAATAATTGTTTGGTTATTTCATGTTTGATTACCGATTTATGCATGTGATTTGATTAAATATGTATGATGGGCAGTAGGATTTTGAATGCTTTCTTGATTTAATTAGGTTTATTTTCTTAATTCGTGTGCAACCGAAGGAGATGTCTAGATGCATTCGAAAGGCCATGAGTGTTATCTAGGTATTGAATTCACTTGCCGATTTAATACATGTTGGATCATACACATGTTATGTTTTAATATGTATTTATCTAAGGGCTAGAGTAATTCTGGAAATTTACATGTCGATGTGAGATGAGTGACGCCATACTTGCTAACATGTTCCAATTCGACATATTGTGCTTATGTGCTATTTGTGTTTAATTTCTACGCATTGTGTTATTAAACCGATTAGTACCATGTTTAGGATTACACGCATGTTGGATTCTAAATACTTGTGATGTTTTGAATAATTAGAATAACCGCATTGGCTCTAATTAAATTGGAACTTAATTGATCTTGAATTCGATATTTGCTGCTGCCCCTATTGCTTGTTTTAATTTCATTGCATGTATAATGAGATTTGTGTCTTGTGATTGTGTGAAAGGTGATGATCAATTGTAGATAATAATTTAGGTTTTAGAATTTGTAAAAATTCAGTAGGTAATTAATCATAAAAATCGACAAACCCCCTTATGTGCAACACTTTGTGTGATTGAAAGCCCTTGATTTCCCCGGATAGAACGATCCCTACTTGTCCTAACTACAATTGACAAAAGAAGGGTATTATGTGTATGAAGTTGTTTTGCAGGTACTTTGTGCTTGGATAACACCTCCATCAATTTTTGGCGCTTCCTCCTTAAATGCATGTCAGCCACTTGTCCCGCCTACAAGCGGCAGTTAAGGGAGATAGGGGCGGGAACCGAGGCGTCAAGCCCCCCCCACTTCCCCAAGGGCCAAGGCATCTCACCGGTTAGGTAGCATTCAACCGGCTCCATGGCATCTCACCGGTCAGGTAGCATTCAACCGGCTCCATGGCATCTCACTGGTTTGGTAGTATTCAACCGGCTTCATGGCATTCCACCGGTTAGGTAACATTCAACCGGCTCCACGGCATCTCACCGGTTAGGTACCATTCAACCGGCTCCACGGCATTCCACCGGTTAGGTACCATTCAACCGGCTCCACGGCATCTCACCGGTTAGGTACCATTCAACCGGCTCCACGGCATTCCACCGGTTAGGTAGCATTCAACCGGCTCCATGGCATCTCACCGGTTATGTAGTATTCAACCGGCTCCAAGGCATCTCACCGGTCATGTAGTACCCAACCGACTCCAAGGCATTCCACCGGTTATGTGACATTCAACCGGCTCCAAGGCATTCCACCAGTTTAGTCACTTTCCTTCGCCCCTGCGGGCAGGGACAAGCCAGCAACAACTCAAGGCTTCAAACACATAGGCTTTATAAACCCGGGAGAGTTTACATCTAACACATGCAAACTTTTTAAACAGGCTAAAAACCCTGCATCACACTGAACTGTGATAAATATGGGGATCCAAGGCGAGACTTGTTATCTCCATGCCACCCCACCGGGCAGATTGTTTCTCTAACACAGAACAAAACTCCCCGCAGGCACGTTACCCCACGCTTATTCCAACACAAGCTGGGCCGAGCCACCGGGCTACTCCCGGCCTGCCCCACCGTTGGCAGCAATTTTACCTTGGGAACTTGGGGGACTCGTTCCGACATGCCAATGCACTTGTCCGGGTTTCACCCCGCTCCATATCTATTGCATGGCGGATCTCAACGCCACATCATCATCCCATGCACTCGTCCGGGTTTCACCACGCTCCATATCTATTGCATGGCGGATCTCAACGCCACATCATCATCCCATGCACTCGTCCGGGTTTCACCCCGCTCCATATCTATTGCATGGCGAATCTCAACGCCACATCATCATCCCATGCACTCGTCCGGGTTTCACCCCGTTCCATACTCATAACTGTCGCACGTCATCATTAATAGGTACTCACATCACCACGCCTCCTCTGCCCGAACGCCCGGTCATGCCCAATCTTCAATGCAAACTTGGGGGATTGGGTACCATTGGGTCGGTAACCCTGCGGCTCTGCGGGACAGGAGCGAGACATATTAAGTCCTTATTCAAGATTGCACTTGACCGGGAACTTGGGGGACTTGTTGACAGTAGCCACAGAGGGGCTACATAAGCCCACAGACCCGCAACCAGTGCATCCGGGGCCGGCCTGAGGCCCGGAGCAGGATCACCAGCACCCGGACCCGAGGTCCAGCAGTCTACCTTGTGACCAGGGGCCTGGGGACCGGGGACGCCAGCCTGCCGAACAGGCCACCAGAGCTGTCCTTTTGTACGCGAAGAGAAGGAAACCAGTCCCACATCGAAGAGTAAGACCAGACCTCACGCCCGACCACCTATATAAGGGCCTCAACTACCCTCTTTAATAGGTAACTGATCTCTCCAACTGCTTATCATACGTGCTTAAGTTATCTATTCATCCCAACTATACTAACTTAGGCATCGGAGAGGAGAAGACCGGCCCACCCGGTATTCCCCTTAGTTAGCAGGTTCGCAGGAGGAGATCACATCTAGATTCACTAGTCTCTACCAGGCCTACGGGTTTGTGCAGAAACACAAGTGATAACCGTTGGCACGGATATCCTTAAAACTCAGCAGAGTTCGATTTGTTTTCGGCGCATAGAGAGCATCAATGACATTGATAACAGTACCATTTGGTAACATAAATTCAGCGGTTCCTCGCCCTTTGACAACCGGCGAGGTACCTATCAATGTTGTCATAGATGAGCGATACGGCATTAAATTCGTAAACAACTGCCTATTCCTTAGAATAGTGTGGGTAGTTCTACTATCAGCTAGACACTCAACTTCTCCACGAGACATCTACAAAGAGAAGAAAACTTGGGTTAGTTTCTCGGGAGAACAGTCTAATCACTACGCCTTAGAATAGAGAAAGAGAGGGGAATAAATCTCATCGAGTGTATCACATGGCATTTGGACATTACAACGTCGACTAAAGTCGGAAAATGCAAGGTTGAATGTTACATAACCAAGCAATCATCATCAGAAACCAAAACAAAACCAAGGCTTCGCACATTGTGGTGTAGAACACCTTTAGTGACTGGAATAAAATGAGGTCTAGCCTCCTAGGATCGGTGCTAAAACACCTCTCGGGCTGCACACTAGCCGAAGCTGTGGATGTCAAAGACACATGGTGTCGTGGCACCAGAGTGTAGCGGATGCCGAGCCTACTTCACCTTAACGGGCCGATGGCGGCCCATTCGCCACCCTCTTTTTTTTTTTTTTTAGGGATTGAGCGTAGGATGGAAGAGGAGGAAAAAATTATCAGGGTTTTTCTAGGGCTCAGGGAAATTACGTGCTGATAACGTGTTCAAGGAGAAAAGATAATAGGGAGAACTTGTTATCTTATTGATTGATAGAGAGGCCTTTATATAGGCATTACAATAAGAATCCCAATAAATCAGGGATTTCCTATCTATTACAGAATCAACTATACTAGTCTAATTAGGTCAAGACACATCCAGGAAGTTACGAAAATAACATTCCTACAACAATCTGTAATTAGTTCTTTTCCAATTTTTGAACATCTACTAATCATATTTTCTCATCCATTATTAAGTTTGTTGAGACTGTGAAGCTTGTTTATTCATAATCACAGTACAACTATTTATACTAATCGTTGATTATAAAAAATGCATTCAAGCAAGCGAAACAAAAAAATAATCTAACCGAAAAAAAAAAACTAATACAAATTGCATTATCTTTCAAAATTGACATAAAATTTTACTTCACTGTCGATTATGGATGATTATGGATTTATCGTTTTTAAACAACAGTAAGGTGAGATATTAATAAATTTATTTATTTTTGTATGGTGAGATTTTTTTTGGTAATGTGGATTTTTTTTTTTGGTAATTTGTGATTTTATTGGTAAGGTGAGATTTTATAAGTTAGATATATTTTTTTTTTTGGTAAGCTGAAATTTATTTGGTAAAATGATTTTTTTTATAAATTCACATGCATTGACAAAGTCAATACCAATTTGAAGAAATAAGGAGGCGCAAGTACTGTTTTTGGAGGTATGAATAGAAGTTCCCATCTTTTAATTTACATTCACGCATTTAAACTTAAAAATTTAAATTTAATAAAAAAAAAACCTCAAATAATAGATTAGACTTAACTCCTCTTTTTCAGAATTCATTCATATTTTACCGTTTTCTCATTCTTCTAAAAAAATAAATCTTCTATCAGTATCAGTAATGGAGTTTGAAAGCAACTGCTTGGAGCTTAGCGATGAGGTAACCGCTTTCTATCGAAACCATATACGTATAATTAGCAGATCTCATGTTAAGTTCATCTTCTATACGTGTTATGTAAAATAAAAAAGTGTGTATGTTCTTGTACATTCTGTTGGGATTAGAACTTCAATGTGATCAAATTTATTTTTCTAAGGAAGATTTTTAATTAATTAAATTATGCTCATTGATATACTGTGTATGACCCAATTTTGTGTTCACAAATCATTGTTACTTGTAGCAATACACAAGTTGCATGATATTTTCCTAGTAGAGATTATTAAAATAAAATATGAAATAAAAAGTAGCAAATGGGTAAACAAAGTAAGTTTGAAGTTGAAAAAAATTATGTAAGGTGAAGAAAGTATTGTTGAAATAGGTTATTTTAGGTATTCAATTGGGGTGAACAAAGTAAATCTGAAAGAAAAAAAGTAAAACTAGAGTATTAAGAGAATGTGAGGTTAGACTGTGGGGTGGCAATTGACGCACCTTTTTTTTTATATATATTCAACTAACAACGGTGTTTATGACAAAGCTGTGGCCCAGAGACGGTGGATGAATGGTTACTTGAACTCGAATTGGACATATTGATCGCAATTTGCTCCTTTCTTATCAGCAAAGATGACATCTAAGGAGCATCGCCAAGGGGTGACTTGCCAGCAGCGACAATGGGCGGAACCGTTGCAATCAATATTTGGCTCGTGGGCAGGGCTCCTATCTCATGGCAAACATGAGCTTAGAGCAGCTCTTCTTCGATTTTGGTTAGGATGGTGGCAAGACGAAGCAAAATGACGACATGGTAGTGCAAACCGGCAACATCCCTGGCGATGCATGTAAGTACTAAAAATAACTGACAACGTACATTTGATTTTAGTTACAAATGTCCAAATGAGTATCAAATTGGATGAAATTTTGCACAAGTGATCTATACGTATACATGTGAATACTGAACAGTTGAGATGTACAAATGTGACCGAAAAGTATGTCAAATAAGAAAGTCCACACTTTAATTTTAGAGCGGACCTCCGCTCTAGATATGAACTATATATAGGTGTGATGATGGTAAAACTGTAAAATTAATCTTCAAAGTAATAGTATTAGTTCTCAATGGTATTACTGCATTTTTTAAGTTGTAAATTTTATTTACCACATGAGTTCTAAACTAATTAAATTTATTTTTTAAGTGGTAATTGAGTCCTCATAGTACTAATTTTACAACTTTAAAATAAAATTTAGTGCATAGCATGCATCAACACACCATAATCTTACCTCCTATAAGTCTAGCTATTAATCATGATAAAATTAAATTACTCATGCTTGAAAGTAATTTGATAACTTTATAATCTTTATATTTCACAAGTCTCTCGTATTCCTATTGTAGTGTCCCTACTCCAGAAATGGGAAATAATGGGTACCTGATCAAGAAATGGGCTAGAGAAGAAGCATCCTATGTAAAGTTCCTAACCTATCAAAGAATTTCCCTCAGTGAGGAATCCACTCGGAATGATTTGGGTAAGGGGAATAGAGTTCCAGGAGGAGGCCCAACCAATATGAGAAAGTCCTCCAGAGGTGGATTTGGTTACCTGCAATCCTCATGAGCTCCTACTCAGTACTCAAGAAATGAGAAATAATTGGGTATTTAACCAAGAAACAAGCTGGAGAAGAAAGCAGCCCGACGTATTGACAACGAATGACGCAGCTCAAAACATATTAATAAACTCTACTCCACTTCTTACAACTTAAACAATACTCATACAATAAATCTCTCAAATACAAAATAAAAAAAAACTAAGCACTCCCTCTTCTTCTGTGCGCCGCTCAACTCAACCATCTGACGTTCCTTTGCGTCGATTCCGGCTTTTTTACCACCAAACTTTCTTGATTTGCAGCCTTTCTCTCCTCATCTCGACACCATGTCGCTTGAGGATGTCACTGCAAGTTTTGCAACCTCTCTGGCTTTGGCCAGTGATGGTGTCCTTGACATCTCCCACTGTTCCAAGCCACCACAGCATGGTACTTCAAAGCGTGGCCAGCCACAATCATTCCTTCTGGCGAAGCCTCTCACTCCACGACGCTGCTCTGTCCCTGGTTTGCAGCGCACGTTTACCAGAGCTTGGCTTTTGCAACACAAATTTCAAATACAGGAGCGACATAATCGCTTGTTTGTAATCGGTTTCGATCTCAATCGAGATCGCAATCGTGTTGTATAGGGAGGACCCTGGTATCATGATCGAGCTCCTATAATTATTCAGGAGTATGATGGCCTGACTCCGCTTCAAAGTATCCTAATGAAATCTATATTTTTTTGGGTTCGAATCACCAATATTCCTCCAGCAAAAGAGCAACCTGATATCATTGAGGATGTGGTAATAGTTGCTGGTTCCTTTATCAAGCATGATGATCGGGAATGGCGAGCCACGAAAACGGTGTGGATTCGGGTTTAGCATGATATTGTGAAGCCTTTCATTCACAAGAAAACACTGAAATTTGCAGCAGGGATAGAGGCTGAAATTTCATATTTTTATGAAAATCTGGTTGGTAAATACAAAAGATGCAATTTGACTGTTCATGTGTCAGGTGAGTGTGAGTTTGCTAGCCAATCTGTTGGGACTACCCCTGCCTTGCAGGAAGAAAATCTGATAAGCACTCTAGGTGTTTTGATAAGAGCACAAAGTGCTACGTTCTTAATATGTTTATACCTACATTTATACATTGTTTAGCCCTTATTTGCTTAAAATCGAGTCATAATGCAAGGGTAGAGTTTTTGGTAGAGTTTTAATAAAATCAAGCTTAAAAGTAGGAAGTTTATAGAAATTTGACTATAAAAAGCTTTAAATAATAAAAATTCACTCAGAACATCTCATAATTATCTATGGCTGTTTATGTCTCGAGCATGACCACTTGAAAAATGTGGAGGAAAGTCGGACAAATGGCCGATACTACTGGAAGAATTCCTCTTTGGATAATAGGTATTGTAGCCGGTATTGTTGTAATTGGTTTACTTGGTATTTTCTTTTATGGTTCATATTCCGGATTAGGTTCATCTCTGTAATAACCGTATGAATAGGTTTAGAGACATCAAAGCATAAGAACTCAACGGGACCTACCCCCTCTTTCCTTGTCTGATTCGAGGGGATCCCGTTGAGTTCTTAATAATCATAAATAATCATAATATTTTTTTTTATTAAGTGGTACAAAAAGTTCATGCCCCTCTTTATCTCTAAAGATAGGGTGTCCTAACCACCCAACAGCTATTCCATCCCCGTTGTCCATTGAACCCGCTCTGAATAATCCCCCTTTTGCCGGATTATTGCGTGCTAAAAATCGAAGTCCTTAAATGTTTCGTTGAATCTGTAAAGCTTCTATATTGCTTTTGATGAAATTTTCTTCTCTTATGAAAAGTATATACATTGATGATTGAACAATGGAAAGAGTTAGAGTAATCGGAGCTAAAGAAGCTACCGAGAATTGCAAGATCAGATCCAGTAAGTTCCAGGAATTTCCTAGGCACATCACTCGACTTCCAGAATTTCTCCAGAACAGCTCACTTGGAACTAGATGGCGACGATATTACATGTTTATACCCTCGTTTATGCTTTGTTTAACCCTTATTTGTCTAAGATAGAGTCGTAATGTAGTTAGTGTCAATTTCGGTAGAGTTTGGTGAAATATGATTAAGAATCCGAAAAATGACTAAGTTTGAGAAATCTGGAAAATAGTGTAAAATATGTCTTTTTCGCGATTTTGAGATGAGTGAGAATATGATCTATCCTTGTCCGAATTCTATGAAATTTTATGTGCTTAATATTCATATACTGAGGAATGTTGTATTAAAATTTCAGATCAATCGAAGTTCGGGAAGTCACCCAAAAGATGGCTGCAAAACCGCAGTCCGAACATTCCAATCCAGGGACTTCCAGGAAATTCCTGGGACTGTGTCCCAACTTCGAAAAATCATTCCCGACGACTTGCATGGAATTTGGCCGAGATATTTTATGGAGAGATGGTCCTATGTGTCTAGTTTACGTGAGACTTGGAATCGCACCAATCGGAGCTCCGAAGGTGGAGATATGCTGGATTTATTGCGACAAGGTCAAAGCTGCCGATTCCAGGAACCTACTGCCCCCTTTTTGTGTTTTCTGTTTTTAATGGACCAAATGGTGCACAAATGCATATGTGAAGATGGTCCAAGCTTTATGAAGGGAAGAGGAAGACACTAGGCCATGGCATTGAAGAAAAGCATGAAGAAACAAGTTCTCCTAGTCACACTAGGAGAAGCTGCCGATTCTGGCAGATTGCTGCCTCTGTGTGCTGCCGGCATTGTGGGGCATTTTCAGTGGATCAAGACCTATCAATTGAAGTCCAAGATCATACAAGAAGTCCATGAAGATGTGCAGCCCAAGACATTGAAGAAAAATCAGAAAAAGAAAAATCAAGAATGCAAATCTTTATTCAACAAGGAAACATAAACCTACAAGGAAACCTATTCTTTGTTTCCCCTTCTTGTGGCCGGCAGCCTCTCTCTCCCTTTTCCTCTATATATAGCCATCTCATACACAGAAAATCATCATCTCATCTCTTGCAAAGCACTAGCCAAAACTCTACCAAATTTCGTACTCAAAGTTCTAAGCCGAAACCCTAGAAACACCAAGTCACCAAATCACCACCACCAATCACCACCGATCCCTATCCCTAGCCTAGCTGCTGCCGATCCTCTTCCACCACACCAAGACGAAGCTCTCCAAGGTTTCTAAAGTGTGATCCATCCCTATGACTTGTGTTTTTAATTTCGGTTTAGTCACATGTATTGTTATAAAAAATACTTTGTTTCGTTTGGTTTTGTATGATGAGCATGAATTGCAATTTTCATTGAAGTTTATGTGATGACTTGTGCGATTTTTAATACATGGTTTTTGTATGTTTAGATAATTAGAGCAGTGGTATTAGAAGCATGTTTAGGATTTAAATTGGTTAGTAATCTAAGGTGAGGGCATGAAAATCGATACTTGGTGTTGTCTTTGAACATAATCTAGGTATTAGGTTTAACTTGCTAGGGTAATTACAAACTAGATGGACCGAGAGGACTCTATGATTTGTGTTATTCACTAAGGGCTATTAATCTTAGAACTTGCATGCTAAATAAGATGATTGACAACCTTACTTGTTTACATGTTTTCGATTTAAGACTCTTGTGCGATATATGTTAAGTCTTAACCGGATTAGCATAAATATCTTTAGGGCTAGAGCGAGAGTTTGTCCTAAAAGAACTTAAGGAAGTCTAGTAACTAGGTACAGAGCGAGAGCTCTAGTTACGGTCGAAACAAATTTGAATATTGAGCATGCTAATACTTGTCTCTTACTTTCTTGCATATAAATCTTTGTGTTAAATTGTGTTTTGTGTTATGTGATGCGTGAGAGATGATGATCAAACTTGTAAATATTAGATCTAGGATTTTATTTTCTGTTTTTACATGTTGCCGAACTTAGTATAAGGCAGCTTGCTGCCGAACCATTATATCCCCCAAACTTGTGACGTTTTCTTGTATATATGTGAATATGTTTGTGTCTAACAATTTCATATTTCAGGTACCCTTAATCCCCGGCTAGAACGATCCCTACTTGCTCATACTACTAACGATATTTTTGTAGGGTTATCATTGCATGCGAGCTTCGGCTCCCGTTCAATTTTTGGCGCCGTTGCCGGGGATTATAAAAGCTTGTTTTATGTTATTGTTTTGTATATAATGTTGCTGGAAATTTTTGTTGTGAAGTTGTAAAGTTGTAAATTTTAATTTTTGTTGGGATTTTGTAAAGTAGAAATATGCTTCGGCATGTAGAGTTTAAAATTTTGGAAGTTGCATGATGAATAATGATGTATGTTGGTAGTCACTTAGTTTAATTTCTAGGAAGTTGATATGTTGTGTATGTTGGAGTTTATTGTAGTTTCTAAAGTGTAACATGTAGGTGAAGCCTCTTTTGTTGATCATAACCAAAACCCTTCATGTGAATGGTGCTATGTCGGAGGGCGTTTCTATGTAGATTGGGAAACGCGGGATACTTCCCCCCCACGCATATAAGCGTTTCTTCGGTAATAGTATTACTTCTATGAGGTTGAGGGCGGTTTTAATCAACACTTGAGACCGCTAGGGATCCGTGTTTGTTTTACAAAGTATGGGGAAGTTATGATCATAGATATGGTTCTCAGGTTTGTTTAACTGGATCTCAAGGCCCATAGACTGATGTTCATTCTCGGTGAGTGAGTCGATAGGGGGTTCGCCCTCCATGGTGTCCAACAACGAGTCCTGCCTGGTTCCTGTAGGGGGTTCGCCCTCCGTGATTGTAATGACCTTTGAAACGTAAAATCCGCACGACCTAGTCGACAGCTTGTGCCGAAGCATCACCTCACTTTAGACACTAGAACATAACTTGACATATGTGGCCTATTTTCTTCAAAGATAAAACATGTTGTGTGGTTCAAACTCTTGAGGTATATCGGATTAAGCATGATACTACCGGGGGCTGTATCAGTCCATTGCACCGTTATCTCCTCTGCTCCACGTACTTCGAGAGTTAGAACAAATTTAAAAGAAATTAGACTTAGCGATTACATGATCATGGACTTTTTGATATCTTGTTGCCGAACCATATTTGTACTTTGCCGAAATGTATTGTTGCCATGTGTGAATTTTGTGCTTTGCCGATTGTCTATATGTGTGTAATCATTGTTGAAATTTGTTGTATCGCCAATGCCGTGGCTTGTACTGATGTATATTCTTGTCTTCTATTTCTTTATAAGGTTCTAACTTGTTTAAATGTTGCAAATTTCAGAAATAGTGCATGTCCGAATCTAGTATTTGGACAAGAGATCTTCAAGGCCGTTTGCAACGTTTAGAGCAAGAACTCGCTATTGCTCGTTTTGTGCCATTACCACCATCTTCACCAACCAGTTCATCAGTATCATCATCCGTACCATCCTCCCCTATTGTGCCGTCAGTTTCAGTATCATCAGGGCCGAGTTCACCATCAGTAGTGTCATCATCGTGTGATCTTCAGAATCCAGTGTTTGAAGCTTTTGCCGAATCAGAGGAAGAAGAAGAGATCATGGCATCAATCAGATCACAGAATGGTCATGTTGCTGGAGCTGGAGTTGCTCCTTCGAATATCACTTATCCTCCCTTAGAAGCTGACAAGACTGGAGAGATTGAATTAAGGAGTGGATTCCTCCATAAGCTGAAGTCATTTTATGGGATGCCGAGTGAGGATCCTAATAAGCATCTACAGTGGTTTAACTTCACCACGGAGTCCATGTGTCCAAGAGGGACCGATTTGCAACACTTCAAAATGAAGGCATTTCCGTTTTCTCTAGAAGATCAAGCGAAGGAGTGGTTGTTTGAGGTGCCTAGTGGTCGTATTGTTTCGTGGAGTACTATGATGGATGAGTTTTTGCTCAAGTACTTTCCTGCTTCACGTATCACTGATCTGAGGAAGCAAATTACAAGTGTGAAGCAAGCCGGAGATGAGACTTTCTTTGACTACTACAAGAGGTTCAAGTCCCTAGTTTCTTTGTGTCCATCGCATGGCATTAGCGATGGACTCTTGCTACAATATTTCTATGAGGGATTGCGCGTCATGGAAAGAGAGTTTCTCGACTCGGCCGCGGGAGGTAGTTTTTTGGAGTTAAATGCCGGAGCGGCAAGAAGCTTGTTGGAAGTTCGTGCTTTGAACAACCAACAATTTGGCATGGCACGAGGCAATGTGCAAAGGAATGAGAAAGTGCATGAGACGTCTTCGAGCTCAAAGTTAGAAGATAAAGTGGACAAGCTCACCGACTTGGTGAGTAATTTGATGAAGAAGCGTGCAAGTGTATGTGGTATTTGCACCGAGGGCCATGAGACCGACCAATGCCCTCAATTTGGAGTTAATGAGGGAGTAGAGGAGTGCAATGCAATTGGTTTTCAAGGAGGCCAACGATTTGGCAATTTCAATCCAAGGTTCAATGATCATCCGAACTTTCGATGGGCGAACAATGACAACGTGCTTAGGGCACCTATGCAACCAAGAGAGGGAGGAGCGCCATTTGCACCGAGGCCACCATTTGTGCCTCGGCAGCCATATATGCCGAACCAAGGAGCCTATGGGGCAGTGCCGAACCAAAACCAAGCTCAAGCCGTGCCTATCCAAGGCCAAGCCGCGCCGAGCAACCCTAATTACGATGCATTGCTTCAATCTTTGTCAAGTGCTACTCAAGCATTACTCGCGGGGCAACAAAATCATCAAAAGGACATTGGTGAGCTCAAGACTCAAATGGGGCAAGTTGTGGATTTTATGGGAAGATTCAATGAGCAAGGAAAGTTGCCAAGCAATACGATTCCAAATCCGAGGAACGAGCAAGCCAAAGTGATTCAAACTCGAAGCGGAAGAGAGTTTGTTCCTCCAACAAGTCCAAAGAAGAAGCGAGTGACTTTCAAGGGAATAAATGAGGATGAGATGGCCGCCGGACCTGTCATTGCCGGCAGCCATGATGGAGATGCCGAGGAGAGCCATGTTGCCGAGCAAGGAGGTGTTGCCGGCAATGTTGTTGCCGAGAAGGGGAATGCCACCGAGCAAGGGCATAGTGCCGGCCATAATGTGAGTGACAAGGGGCTGCGCAACGAGCTTGAGTACGATCCCGCCACATCCAAGAATGAGGTATTGCCGAGCCAAGCAAGCAAGGGAGGGGTGCCATCATCAAGCATACCATTCCCTTCACGCTTTGCTAGAACGAAGAAGGATAAATCCGATGAAGAGGTATTGGAGATTTTCCGGAAAGTGCAAGTCAACATCCCTTTGTTGGAGTGCATTAAGCAAGTACCAAAGTATGCTAAGTTTTTAAAGGAGCTTTGCACGGCAAGGAGGCATACTAGAGAGACTCGTGTGGTAACAATGAGTGAGACAGTGTCGGCCGTTATTCAAAGGAGGTTGCCACCAAAGATGAAGGATCCGGGAAGCTTCAATGTGCCTTGTGTGATAGGCAATACACGTTTTGATGATGTTATGTTGGATTTGGGAGCATCGATCAATGTCATGCCACTCAATGTGTACCAAACGTTGAGTATAGGGCCTCTCAAGAAGGATAATGTCATCATTCAACTTGCGGATCGCTCAAGCAAATATCCGGAGGGTTATGTAGAGGATGTGTTGGTGCAAGTCAACCAATTGATATTCCCCGCCGATTTTTATGTGGTTGAGATGGAGGATTCGCCGGTCAACAACACTCAATTGCTTTTAGGGCGACCATTCATGAGGACCGCGCGCACAAAGATAGACGTGGCCGAAGGAAACCTAACTATGGAATTTGATGGTGAGGTGATCAAGTTTAATGTGTTTGACGCCATGAAGTTCCCGAATGTTGATTTAAAGGAGGGTTGTGCCATTGATGTTTTGGAGGAGGTCGAGCAAGTTATGTCGACCTCGCTCGACGCATAGCAATTAGCGATCGAGAAAGGGGTCGGATTTGACAAGAGGGGAGAACGAGTGCACGATGATACCGAGCAAGGTGGTGCCGAGCCAAGCATATATGCCGAGCCTTATGCCATTATGCCGAGAGTTAGAGAGGCAGTTGCCGAGCTCGATGCCACGCCAACTTATCCAAGGAACTCGTTCTTGTCAATTCCAAGTGCCACAACAAAATTTCGACCAAGTGTGGAAGAGGCCCCGAAGTTAGAACTAAAAGAACTCCCTAGTCACTTGAAGTATACTTATCTCGGAGAAGGAGACACACTACCGGTTATTGTGTCTTCAATGCTTAGTGAGAAGCAAGAGAAAGATTTGATTGGTGTGCTTAAGAAGTACAAGACCGCTATAGGTTGGACCTTAGCGGACATCAAGGGAATAAGCCCTACTACTTGTGTTCATCGTATTTTGTTGGAAGAAGGAGCTAAACCGACAAAGGAAGCTCAACGTCGACTTCACCCTCCCATGATGAAGGTTGTGAAAGAAGAGATTATCAAGTTGCTTGATTGTGGGGTGATCTACCCAATTTCGGATAGTAAGTGGATATCTCCCGTGCAAGTAGTGCCAAAGAAGAGTGGTGTAACGGTTGTCAAGAATGAGAAGAATGAGCTTGTGCCACAAAGACTTGTAACCGGTCATCGGATGTGCATCGATTATAGGAAGCTCAATGCTACAACGAGGAAGGATCACATGCCTTTGCCGTTTATGGATCAAATGCTAGAGAGGTTGGCCGGTCATTCTTACTATTGTTTTCTTGACGGATATAGTGGCTACAACCAAATCATGATACACCCGGATGATCAAGAGAAGACCACTTTTACTTGTCCATTTGGCACGTTTGCTTATCGGAGGATGCCATTCGGACTTTGCAACGCACCCGGCACTTTTCAAAGATGTATGTATGCTATCTTCTCGGATTTTATTGAAGACATAATCGAAGTGTTTATGGATGATTTTAGTGTGTATGGAGACACCTTCGATGCATGTTTGGGGAACTTGGAGAAGATACTTGAGAGGTGTGTAGAGACAAATCTTGTGCTCAATTGGGAGAAGTGTCACTTCATGGTCACGCAAGGCATTGTTCTAGGGCACATAATTTCGGCAAGAGGCTTAGAGGTTGACAAAGCCAAGGTGGAGCTAATTCAAGCTTTGCCGAGCCCTAGGTGTGTAAAGGATGTGAGAAGTTTTCTTGGCCATGCGGGGTTTTATCGACGATTCATCAAGGACTTCTCTTCAATTGCCAAGCCATTGAGCAACTTGTTACAAAAGGAGGTGACGTTTGAGTGGACAAAGGCGTGTGAGGAAGCATTTTGCCGATTGAAAGCTTGCTTGTGTACGGCGCCAATACTTGTATCCCCTAATTGGGACGAGCCATTTGAGTTGATGTGTGATGCTAGTGATTATGCACTTGGAGCGGTACTTGGACAACGAATTGAGAAGAAGCCATGCGCCATTTACTATGCTTCAAGGACTCTCAACGATGCTCAACTCAATTACACAACAACGGAGAAGGAACTCTTAGCGGTAATTTTTGCTTTGGAAAAATTTCGATCATATCTTTTGAATTCCAAAGTCATTGTTTATAGTGATCATGCCGCTTTGAGATATCTTATGACGAAGAAGGATGCTAAGCCGAGGCTTATTCGATGGATTCTTTTACTTCAAGAGTTCGATATTGAGATTAAGGATAAGAAAGGAGTAGAGAATGTTGTGGCCGATCATTTGAGTCGCCTTGTTCATGAGGAGGATCGGCTGCCCCTATTAGAGACCTTTCCGGATGAGCAACTTTTTCGACTTGAAGTACATGAGCCTTGGTATGCCGACATTGCCAATTTTCTTGCCACACGCCGATTTCCCAAAGAAATGCCGAGCCACCACCAAAAGAGAATAAGGAAGCAAGCTCGACACTTCTTGTGGGATGATCCGTACTTATGGAAGCAATGTGGTGATCAAGTTATTAGAAGATGTGTGCCGGAGAATGAGCATCGATCCATCCTTTCTTTTTGTCATAGCGAAGCTTGTGGTGGACATTTTGGACCAAAGAAAACGGCTTTGAAGGTACTTTCGTGTGGATTCTTTTGGCCTACAATTTTCAAAGATGCATTCATGTTTTGCAAAGCATGTGATAGATGCCAAAGAATGGGGAACATTGGAGCTAGGGATCAAATGCCGCTCACGCCTATCATTGAGGTAGAAATTTTCGATTTATGGGGTATTGATTTCATGGGACCGTTTCCTTCAAGTAAGGGTTTTCTCTACATATTGCTTGCGGTTGATTATGTGTCAAAGTGGATCGAAGCCAAGGCTACACGCACCAATGACGCCAAGGTGGTAGCCAAGTTTCTCAAGACCAACATCTTTTCACGTTTTGGAGTTCCAAGAGTCTTGATTAGCGATGGAGGATCCCATTTTTGTAACCGCACCATTGAAGCCTTATTGAGGAAGTATGGAGTCACACATAAGGTTTCTACACCTTATCACCCCCAAACAAGTGGCATGGCCGAGGTGAGTAATCGAGAGATCAAGCAAATTTTGGAGAAAACCGTTGGACCTTCAAGGAAGGATTGGAGTGATCGTCTCGATGATGCTTTATGGGCTTATAGGACCGCGTATAAAACACCGATAGGTATGTCTCCTTTTCGGTTAGTTTATGGCAAAGCATGTCACTTACCGGTTGAGCTTGAGCATAAGGCATGGTGGGCAATCAAGGCATTCAACATGAGCATAGATGATGCCGGTCTTCATAGAAAGCTTCAACTCAATGAACTTGAAGAAATTCGCAATGAAGCTTATGATGCCGCTTGGATATACAAGGAGAAAACAAAGGCTTACCATGACAAGATGTTACGAGGAAAGAAATTCGAAGTAGGGCAAAAAGTTCTCTTATTCAACTCAAGACTTCGACTCTTTCCGGGTAAGCTACGCTCACGTTGGGTTGGTCCCTTCATCATCACTCAAGTTTTTCCTCATGGTGCAATAGAAATTTCAAGCCTCACCTCGAGCAATATTTTCAAAGTAAATGGTCAGCGTCTCAAGCCATATTATGATTCCTTTTCCAAACACACAATTGAGAAGTGCATTGTTGACGACTCACCACCTTCGGCACATCAAGATGACATTGCCGGCAGCTCACACATGCAAGAGACGGTCTCACACATGGATGCCGAGCAGCAGCCACCTGTTTCAGCCGAGCCACCACCCCCTGCCGGACCTGCCATTGCCGGCAGGGTTGACACCAGCACACATGAGGCCGAGCACAAGGATGACACGCCCTCGGATACGCCGGACACGGAAATTCAGGAGCCGGACACGCCGCCTCCACCGGATACGAAGAATGCAACCGAATCGGATACATTGTGCAATGAACTTCTTCTTGAACTTCTTCATGCCGACTTGAGTTGCTTTGGAACACGATGAACACATGAAATACGGTGAAAAGTCTAGGCTATGGACTATAAACACAAAGCGCTACTTGGGAGGCAACCCATGTCGATCAAAGAAAAGTGAAGGAGCCATCACCGAGAGTTTGAAATTTCTTAACCCTTCTCTTTTCCTTTGGTTTGTGATGATATGTTGGAATATGTTAGACAATTGCATGCTTAGGAAATTCGTTGATATTGTTTTGTGCTCACATTGAGGACAATGTAATTTTCTAAGTGTGGGGTGGGATAACGTATTCCGTTTATGTTTGTGTGTGCTTAGTTTAGAAGAGAAAAATTCAGAAAATTGTTCCACAAAAATAGAGTGTTTAAATTTGTTTATTTCGAGTCTTAGGATGCCCCTAATATGTCAATGATGTTTTTCTCCTCTTTGCATACATAGATGATAGTTGTGCATACTTTTAAAATTGTAAGTTTCATGGATTATGTGCATTGGTAGGAGCATGTAGGACTTGTTGATTAATAAGCATGCATGTTTTAGCTAGTTTATTTCGATTATAACCTATGTGAGCTTTAGTGCCAAATTGCTTTCTTCTTGAGCGAAAACAAAAAAAAAGATAAAATTCGATAGATTCGTAGGAAGCATGAAACCTCATAATTCTTTGACTATTCGATGACTATGTGCCATAGCTTTTTAATGAACTCTAGTATGCTAGAACTTACTCTTGTTGATTTTCGAAACGTTTTTATCATAAAATACCTTGATTTTGAATGTGATTGAATAAAGATCATTTAGGTTTACCACCAAAGCCAAATAAAGCATGAGCCCTATTGGAGCCCGTCGTGGGACACCTTAGTAAACCCCTTTGAGCCGATATTGAGCCTTTTCTTTCATCATCCTTAAACACTTTCCATGAGCTTAGTATAGTTGTGCCTTTACCCTTGATCAAAGTATTGGCAAAGCTTGATTTTTGAAGGCGTTTTTGCGTGTGTGATGAAGAAGAACAAGTGTGGGGTAGACCTAGCCATAAATTTATATGTAATATGTATGCATGCCGTGCCCTTAGAAATAGAAAAGAGAAGAAAAATGCTCGAATCAAAAGAGAGAAAAATGCCGAGAAAAAGAAAGAAAAATATGAAAAAAGAAGGGCACGGCATAGGGTTGAAAAATAAAAATGTTGTGCATGGCTATGGTCTAGATTATTGTTGTAATATTTTATGGGAAGAAAAAGAATGACGTATGGGTCCAACAAGATGAAATTTGACCCTTTTGGCGAGAAGACATAAGGAGATTTGAGCTTTGCCGAATGCCATGGTGACGTTTTGAGCCTCCTTATCCAAATATCGAATACCTCTTAGCCTAGCCCCATTACAACCCTTTTATTGATCTTTTTCATGATTCTTAAGATGGTTAAATTTGATTGTGGAGATTATCTCAAGAGTAAGCTTATGGTTTTGGTTCATTGGTGCATATAGTTGTCATATGAGGTTTTTCCATCAAAAATTCACAAAGTGCTTTCGTTTCCTTGATATATGCAAGTCACTCTTTGTAATTCATGATCTTTCGCTTGCATATACTTATGTGTGAATAACCATGCTTCGAGAGAAAAGAAGAGAGTATGCCTAGTGAGGTGATTTGAATTAGCTTTTAACATGTCTACATGCTTACTTTTGCTCCTATATGTTCATATTGATGTCGCATGTTCATGAAACTTGGAATTTTCGTGCTTAGCATTCTCATGCATTAACTTGAAAGCTATGTGTACATACGAGCCTGAGACAAATTGTTAGGGGCAATAGTTTGTTTAGAGTCTTAGTTTTATTTAGTTTGCTAAGGGACTAGCAAAGGATAAGTGTGGGGTAGTTGATAGGAGCACAATGTGCGACGATATTACATGTTTATACCCTCGTTTATGCTTTGTTTAACCCTTATTTGTCTAAGATAGAGTCGTAATGTAGTTAGTGTCAATTTCGGTAGAGTTTGGTGAAATATGATTAAGAATCCGAAAAATGACTAAGTTTGAGAAATCTGGAAAATAGTGTAAAATATGTCTTTTTCGCGATTTTGAGATGAGTGAGAATATGATCTATCCTTGTCCGAATTCTATGAAATTTTATGTGCTTAATATTCATATACTGAGGAATGTTGTATTAAAATTTCAGATCAATCGAAGTTCGGGAAGTCACCCAAAAGATGGCTGCAAAACCGCAGTCCGAACATTCCAATCCAGGGACTTCCAGGAAATTCCTGGGACTGTGTCCCAACTTCGAAAAATCATTCCCGACGACTTGCATGGAATTTGGCCGAGATATTTTATGGAGAGATGGTCCTATGTGTCTAGTTTACGTGAGACTTGGAATCGCACCAATCGGAGCTCCGAAGGTGGAGATATGCTGGATTTATTGCGACAAGGTCAAAGCTGCCGATTCCAGGAACCTACTGCCCCCTTTTTGTGTTTTCTGTTTTTAATGGACCAAATGGTGCACAAATGCATATGTGAAGATGGTCCAAGCTTTATGAAGGGAAGAGGAAGACACTAGGCCATGGCATTGAAGAAAAGCATGAAGAAACAAGTTCTCCTAGTCACACTAGGAGAAGCTGCCGATTCTGGCAGATTGCTGCCTCTGTGTGCTGCCGGCATTGTGGGGCATTTTCAGTGGATCAAGACCTATCAATTGAAGTCCAAGATCATACAAGAAGTCCATGAAGATGTGCAGCCCAAGACATTGAAGAAAAATCAGAAAAAGAAAAATCAAGAATGCAAATCTTTATTCAACAAGGAAACATAAACCTACAAGGAAACCTATTCTTTGTTTCCCCTTCTTGTGGCCGGCAGCCTCTCTCTCCCTTTTCCTCTATATATAGCCATCTCATACACAGAAAATCATCATCTCATCTCTTGCAAAGCACTAGCCAAAACTCTACCAAATTTCGTACTCAAAGTTCTAAGCCGAAACCCTAGAAACACCAAGTCACCAAATCACCACCACCAATCACCACCGATCCCTATCCCTAGCCTAGCTGCTGCCGATCCTCTTCCACCACACCAAGACGAAGCTCTCCAAGGTTTCTAAAGTGTGATCCATCCCTATGACTTGTGTTTTTAATTTCGGTTTAGTCACATGTATTGTTATAAAAAATACTTTGTTTCGTTTGGTTTTGTATGATGAGCATGAATTGCAATTTTCATTGAAGTTTATGTGATGACTTGTGCGATTTTTAATACATGGTTTTTGTATGTTTAGATAATTAGAGCAGTGGTATTAGAAGCATGTTTAGGATTTAAATTGGTTAGTAATCTAAGGTGAGGGCATGAAAATCGATACTTGGTGTTGTCTTTGAACATAATCTAGGTATTAGGTTTAACTTGCTAGGGTAATTACAAACTAGATGGACCGAGAGGACTCTATGATTTGTGTTATTCACTAAGGGCTATTAATCTTAGAACTTGCATGCTAAATAAGATGATTGACAACCTTACTTGTTTACATGTTTTCGATTTAAGACTCTTGTGCGATATATGTTAAGTCTTAACCGGATTAGCATAAATATCTTTAGGGCTAGAGCGAGAGTTTGTCCTAAAAGAACTTAAGGAAGTCTAGTAACTAGGTACAGAGCGAGAGCTCTAGTTACGGTCGAAACAAATTTGAATATTGAGCATGCTAATACTTGTCTCTTACTTTCTTGCATATAAATCTTTGTGTTAAATTGTGTTTTGTGTTATGTGATGCGTGAGAGATGATGATCAAACTTGTAAATATTAGATCTAGGATTTTATTTTCTGTTTTTACATGTTGCCGAACTTAGTATAAGGCAGCTTGCTGCCGAACCATTATATCCCCCAAACTTGTGACGTTTTCTTGTATATATGTGAATATGTTTGTGTCTAACAATTTCATATTTCAGGTACCCTTAATCCCCGGCTAGAACGATCCCTACTTGCTCATACTACTAACGATATTTTTGTAGGGTTATCATTGCATGCGAGCTTCGGCTTCCGTTCAATGGCGTACCATACATAAATGGAAAGAACTCTGAGTCTAGTTTCCACAGAACTTAGAATCGCATTAATAGCTATTTTCTGGAGGAAGTTATGCTCGATTGAAGACACAAAGATCAATCTGCCGAGAAGAAACCAAGTTTCAGACATAAAGAGAAGCAGTCCCTGCTGATAGGATGCAGTGCCAGCCTCGACGATTTGCAGCATGTGCCGCTGTGCAGCACTCACAGCCTGACACTCGCGCTGCCGCGCAGCCTGACACTCGCGCTGCCACACAACCTGACATGCAGCCTGCCGAGACGCGCGAGCGCTGACACTCGCGTTGCCGAGACGTATCCGACACATGCCCAGCCGTGTCCGATACAGGTCCTCACGTATCCGAGTCTTATCCCAGGCATATCCGCCAAGGCTTTGGCCTATGTCACCACGTATCTGATACTCGCATTTCGTATCAGATACGGGCAATCAACCCCCGTTGCACCCTGCCTAGCGCAGCTACTGCCCTGCCTACCGATACGCTGTGCAGCAGCCATGCCACACGCCGAGGCTCATATGCGCGACAGCCCTCGCACATGCCCTGCACCTGCCGAAGTACATGCACACTCACGTTGTTGACATCCTGTCGACAGCCAGATTAGCCTTGCCAGCTTCCGAAGAAACTAGCCTCGTTAGCTTCCGACAGACTAGCAGCAGCTGCTGAGGAAACCTGCCGATAAGTTGCGTGCAAGCTCCGCAGAGGTGTCCGATACTGCCGATAGCGCATGCAAGCTGCCGAGAAAAGTGAAATCTGCCGAGGAAGCTTCCGAGAAGGCTGCAAGTGTCCAAGCCGTGTCCTAGTGCATTAAGGAAGATGATGACGCGTCTTAGCCATGTGAAGCATGTGAAGACAAGTCCAAGACCAGTCAAGACATGGAAACCAAGTTCAAAGAGGAAAAGAAAGTCAACACCTTCTTGGATTGGGAAACTTAATCAAATTAGGTTTTCTTGTCCACTTTGGCTTTTCTTAACTCTCCAAAATTGCACCGGCCTTCTCTCTATATATAGAGGCCGGCACCTTAAAAGAAAAGTGTCACATTCTAGCACAGGCAAAGTACAAAAAGCTCTACCAATACTCAGCCAAAAATCCTACATAGAATAGCTAGCCGAAACACATCTTCATCACCACCAAAAATACCTTATCCGTACCTAAGCCATCTTCGCCATTCCAATGAACACCCTAATTTCTTGCCCTATTAAAGATAAGGTAACAACTCATATTGCCCGTTTCAACAAATCTTTTCAACCCTAGTACAATTTTAATATTTTTCTTCCCTTTTTGCCCTTACCCCTTATACACTCATATGAAAAAGTGGAAAATAGAGAAGATTTTGTCGGAAGGTCACCAAACTCCGCCGGCGTCCAATGGCCGGTCGCCGGATTTCGGTCACCCATTTTTTCGCCGAAATATTTATTTAATATTCTACAGTAGCCGGATTCCAATCACTGGACTCAGGTTATTGACCCCCAGTAAGCAATTTACAGATTCCAGATTTCCAGTAATCAAGTTACTGACCCCCAGTAATCAAGTTACTGACCCCTAATAAGCAACTTATAGATTCTAGATTTCCATTAATCAAGTTACTGACCCCCAGTAATCAGGTTACTGACCCCCAGTAAGCAATTTACATATTCCAGATTTCTAGTAATCAAGTTACTGACCCCCAATAATCAGGTTACTGACCCCTAGTAAGCAACTTACAGATTCCAGATTTCCATTAATCAAATTACTTACCCTCAGTAATCGGGTTACTGACCTCCAATATGCACTTACAGATTGCAGTAAGCATGTTACTGACCCCCAGTAAGCATGTTACTGACCCTCCGTAATCAGGTTACTGACCCCCAGTAATCATGTTACTGACCATTAGTAATCATGTTACTGACCCTCAGTAAACCATAATAATAAATTACTAACTATCAGTAACTCGATTACTGACCTTCAGTAACTACTAATGGTCATTATCCCTTAGAAAAGTGAATATGAAAGTTGTATTATTCAAGTCGAGGCAAAAAAACACATAAACTTTACGCATGTCGATACTGAATGCGGTGGTGGGCAAATTCACCCAAGTCTTCAAGAATGGTATAATCTTTGCACTACTCCCTCTAGCTGTCACAACCAACACATCTTTAGTGTCCCTCAAGATTATGTAATTGAAAAGAATACAAAAGAACATTAACCCAAGTGGTACAATCTTCTTGAGAGTCGAAGCCCCAACACCCATAAACTTTATCTCCTCAATTTCACCAAACCCATCAGCCGCAGCAGCAACCTCGACTCTGCAGACGAACAAGTTCCTCTCTTTTGGGCCAAAGCCGTGAGCTTTTGGGGCAAAAGTTTGAAATTTCTGGAACCCATTTGAGGATGAAGAGGATAGAGATAACTCAGTTGGGGTTTTGGGTTTTGTGGAGAAATTAAGCTCTCTGCTTTAAGCCAAGTGAAGGTTGTGAGAATTTGGCTTTGGGATTTGTGGGCAGAGAGAGAAGCCTCCTAATTTGTAGAACAGCCTCCATGTCTCTCTTTAGGTCCCTTCAACAAAACCCAAAGTTAGGTTTTAAGAGGAGAACATGAAGAGAGGTGGCGAAGAAGCCATTGTCGGCGGTGGCGACGAGCGGTGGTGGTGCCGGGGCTCTCACCGGTGAGTCGGATCTGGAGAAATGGCGTTAGAGCTGGAGGCGACACGGCAGCGGGGTCAGAGTTGGTGTCGGCGGCGGAGGTGGAAGCCGAAGGCGGTGGGTGTGGATTGGGATCGATCGACATGGAGAGAAGGGTTCGGGTTCGGATTCTTCATGGGTGGGGTTGAGACAGAAAGATAGAGATAAAGAGAGAAAGTGAGAGAGAGAAGTGGTTTTAATATAGGGTTGTTAGGTAATTTTGTCATGATTCATTGATCTGGGCTATAAACATTTGAATGAGCAATTTTTCCCCTATTTTTGTGTAAATGGTCATTTTCCCTTCATCAAATCTAGCACTCATTTTTTTAGGCTATTTTGTTCTCTACAAATAAAATGTGTGTCATTCTATTTTTTATTTATCCAAATGAATAACTTCATTAGCCTAGAAAGTCATATGAGTGATACCGTTTGGTTAAACTCCAATATAAGCCATGAGAGCAAGCTCATTATTCAACTACAACTAAGAATCTTAAAAGACGGACATCAACAATTAAAAAATAAAAAATATATATAAATCCCTATTTAGACCTTTCCTGTGACGATAGTGTCCCGGAGAAGTCTTCGGCTGCTAGTTTAATCCGGCAGCCTTCCAGATTTGAGTACCATGCCTTCATCGGAAACTTCAAGTCTGCCAGTACAAGTACAAGTCGTCAGACTTGAGCATCAAGGTAGGTACGTGAGAATAGCAAAGTTTTCAGCACACTCAGTCAAATGTAAGTTGATTTACATATATATAGTTTAAATCAATTCATATATATTCTATATCAAATAGAAATCGAATCACAGCATATAAACATATATAACAACACAATTTGCATAATTGAAAGTATTAAGATAAACTTGGAAATACTAACATACAGTTGTGTGCCCCTGTCATTTGATCTTCTCCTAGATGCACTCTTTAGATCTCTTGTTGTTTGATGGGACAATATGAATAGAGAATTTTTTAGTGTCTAGCAGGGATCAATATCTGTAACATATCCCTTTATATAGAGATGAATACAGTTAATATCAGTTTCCTTCCATCAAAGATATCCTGACATCTGTATTCCTTATCTATATTGGATAGATTTCAGTAACTGCATAACTTGAATTTGAATTCAAAATAGACTGCAGTGTGTGGCTTTGTGATCGATTAAAATGCTCACACACTTCACACATGTATTTTATGGACACTTTAGTAAATCATATATATCAGCTTGTTCTTAAACATGTTCTTTGGTTCTAATATAGCTTACAATCTCCCACTGAACCAAAGATGCATACTTAATGTAATGATAAACACGAATCACTATCTTTAGTGTGCACAAGTATCCAAACAACATAATCTACCTTTCAAAATTATGTCAATTTTACTTAGCTATACTGAATCATAAAAGACATGATGAATTAGTGTACATCACTATTCAATGATCACAAGTATAGAAAATAAAATTACATGAATTACCTCAAATGCAGTCAGATTATTTATATATGTTCTCCATACTTTTAATCGACTTGGTTGCAACATATGTTGATCCGAATGTATTCTGCAGAATTAGAACTTGCATAATTACTGTTCATACAGTAATCACATGTAGTATATATTCATAATGATCCTGTGCAGATAAATATTCCACAGATTTTATATTTTATCTCAGCCATACAGAGCATGAAATTTTAGAATTAACAATCAGTAATACAATACTTGCATTATATTATAGATAAAGTCATAAGTAGTACACAGTATATACAACTTATAATAAATGCATGTAATGAACTAAAACTTGTCTACAATTCCCATATACTTAATGTGATCTTGAAAATTGCCTACCGGCAAAGCCTTAGTAAAAGGGTCTGCCAACTGATCCATAGTCCCTATCTTGATTATATTCACCTCCTCATCCCTCACACTTTCTCTAACTAAGAAATACTTGACATCTATGTTTCTAGAAGCAGATGTTCTTTTATTGTTCTTAGCAAAGAACACTGCTGCTGCATTGTCACAGTAAATAGGCAATGGCTTTTCTATTGTATCCACAATTCCAAGTCTGTCAATAAAATTCCTCAACCATAGTGCATGTGATGTTGCTTCAAATATAGCTATGTATTCGGCTTGGAATGTAGAGGTTGCTGTCAATGATTGCTTATTTGTCTTCCATAACACTGCCCCTTTTGCCAACATAAAAACATAACCAGATGTGGATTTTAAATCATCCAAGTCTGATTTATATGAAGCATCTGTGACGCCTTTAACTTGTAATTCTTCATCTTCTACTCGTCTATACACCAGTGCTCATATCCTAAGACTTTCTTCCCTGCAACCCAGTGCTCATATCCTGCATTCGATTGATATTTGGACAACATGTTCACAGCAAAAGCAATATCCGGCCTGGTACAAACTTGTGCATACATCAAGCTTCCCACAAGTCTAGCAAAAGGGATCTTTTCCATGCTCTTTCTCTGTAATTGGTTCTGAGGACATTGTCCTTTATGCAGCCTATCACCTTTTGACATAGGTGATTCTCCGTTTCTACAACTTGCCATTTCAAATCTGCATAGAATCTTGTCAATGTAATTCTTCTGTGAGAGTCCCACTGCATACTGATTTCTATCTCTTATAATTTCAATTCCCAAAACGTAGTGAGCTTCCCCCATATCCTTCATGTCAAAACTTTTCATAAGAAATTCTTTGGTGGACTGCATCAAATCAATACTGCTACTAGCCAATAAAATGTCATCGACATATAAGATCAGGAAAATGAAATGGCTCCCACTGACCTTACAATATATGCACTCATCCAATTGATTTTCAGTAAAACCAAATTTAGTGACAACAGTATGAAATTTTAAATACCATTGTCTGGATGCTTGTTTGAGTCCATAAATGGACCTATTCAGTTTGCAGACTTTGTTTTCATCTTGAACAAACCCCTCTGGCTGTAACATGTATATATTCTCACTCAAATCTCCATTTAAGAAGGCTGTTTTGACATCCATTTGATGCAATTCTAAGTCATAGTGAGCCGACAATGCCATTAGAACTCTAAAAGAATCTTTAGTTGAAACAGGTGAAAACGTTTCATTATAGTCAATGCCCTCTTGCTGAGTATATCCCTTTGCAACTAATCATGCCTTGTGCCTTTCAATTCTTCCATTTGCATCCCTTTTGGTTTTGAAAACCCATTTGCATCCAATTGACTTCATATCATGTGCTCTGTCAACTAGTATCCACACACCATTCTTGTCCATGCTTAGAAGTTCATCCTCTATTGCCAATTTCCATTTTTCACTATTTTGAGACTGCATTGCTTCTTTAACTGATATGGGATTTGTTTCTTCCCCCAAATCAAATTCAACTTCATTGCAGTATATCTGGTAGTCCTCTGAAATTGTTGACTTCCTTTGTCTATTTGATCTTCTGACCGACATGACTGCAGCAACATCTTCATTCTCTACAACATTCAAATTGCCAGGTCCAATTTTCTCATTTTGCTAAACTGCTTCATTTTGAACAATTTCATCATTTCCATCTTGAATTTGATTTTTATTGACCATATCAATAATAACAGTTGCTGAATCATTCTCGGATAGACTTGTTACAATATCTTCAGGATAAACAAACCAATCTTCCATGTTGAGTGCATCTGTAACACCATCTCCATCTACTTGGTCAACATAATCAAACTGTTCATCAAGGAATGTAGCTCTATTTGTCTCAAATATCCTTGTGCCTTTGCCAGAATTATAAAACTTGAAACCTTTTGACTTTTCTGAATAGCCAATAAAATATGCATTTATTGACCGAGAATTGAGTTTATCAGATTTCTTCACATTGTAAACTCTTGCCTCTGCTTTACATCCCCACACATGAAGATGGTTTAAGCTAGGCTTAAAACCACACCAAAGTTCAAATGGGGTGCCTTTTACTGATTTACTTGGGGTCCTATTGCATATGTAGTTTGCTGTTTTTAATGCCTCACCCCAAAGAAATTTTGGAAGTCCTGACCTTACAAACATGCTTCTAACCATGTTCATTAAGGTTTTGTTTCTTCGTTCAGAAACTCCATTTTACTGAGGAGTATAAGCGGTTGTATATTGAGCAACAATGCCACATTCCTCTAAGTATAGAGCAAATGGCCCTTTATGTTGTCCCTTTTCTGAGTACTTTCCAAAATACTCACCTCCTCTATCTGATCTAACGATCTTAATCAGCTTTTCTGCCTGTCTTTCCATCTCAGTTTTGTAAATCTTAAAAACATCTAAAACTTGCGATTTTTCAGAAATCAAATATAGTACACAATATCTGGAATAGTCATCAATAAAAGTCACAAAGTATTCATTTCCACATATGGTACTTACAGGAAAAGGTCCACACACATCTGTGTGTATCAAACCAAGCAGTACTTCACTTCTCTTGGAACTAAAATTTTTGGATTTTGTCATCTTGCCTTTTAAGCAATCTATGCATGTTCCAAAGTCTGTGAAGTCTAAAGATGGTAAGATATCTTGTTTAATGAGTTCCTGCAATCTATATTTTGATATATGTCCTAGCCTCTTATGCCATAAAAATGAAGAATGACTTGGCTCATACTTTCTTTTATTTCCAGACAAGTTTTCAACAGAATAAATTCCATTGGTTTTGTTTTTGGAAAACTGGGATTTAGAAAATACAGAATTGAAACAATTCACATGCCAATAACCATCTATAATACTAGCATCTCCAAAACATCCCATTTTATAAAAGAAATACATAGTACTATTATTACTTGAAAAACTATAGTTATTGTCAGATACATATTGAGAACCAGATATTAGGTTTCTCTTTATTGAAGGAATACAATACACATTTTCTAATTCTAGGACAAATTTATTCTTGTTCAAGGAAGGTTAACTCAGTAACTTCCGTGGTGTGTCTTGTCCTAATAAGACTAGAAGTCTAGATACTCTATTAGATAGGGAATCCCTGTTCGCCAGGGATACTTGATGTAATGCCTATATAAAGGCCTCCTTATCAATGAATAAAGACAGAGAGATTTATCAATCTATTTCTCCTACAACACGTTATCAGCACATTGCTCTAGCCTCAAGTCTGATAGCCCTAGAAACCCTAATTCAGAATTTTTTTTTCCGAAACCCTAACCTACCGTCGGCCGCCGATTCTTCCCTTCGGCACCGTCGGCCTCTTCTCAGCAGCATCTGCGCTGCTCGCCTGCCGCTTTGTACCTTCGCGTACTACTTCTCCTCTGCCTCTAGGCAGACAACCCGCTCGCCAGCAGCTCTCCCTTGCGTGCTACTTTTTGCACGCATCCACCAGAAGATCAAGATTGCTCGCAAGCCAAGCAAGCGATCCGCGAACCCTTATTCGTGGTTGAGAAGAAATCAAGAAAAATCGAAGAAAACAAGCTTCCCCAAGAGTCAAGTTTCGTTTGATCAAGCTTCTCTTGAAGAGGTAAATATTTTTATAAACGTTCCCGCTTATGAAAATTTCAATAGTTGGGTTTTGTTTTCTTCCGGGACCTTTCCGTGTCCCTGCTTCTTCATCCCGATTCTATCGCTTCTCGGGACGGCATACGGGGATTTAGTCACCCCGGTGCCAACGTTTATTGGGGTAACTGTGATGTTACCGGCCACCGTTATGCTTGTGACTGTGATGTCACTGTGAACCATAACGTATTATTCTTTTTTGGAAAGAAAACAAAGGGAAGATATCGATTGTGACTTGAAGTCACGTTAAGCATCGATTTATGTGACCATGATATATCTTGGCACTGTTCTAAAAGAACAATCAAACTTGATTAGTATTCAAACATACTAACGTCTCCCTGTTTGTGTTCTGTAGATGGCTGACACTCAGCGTCCAGAATTTGACATCTTGGATGTCCAAGGCAAGGAATACAAGAGGTGGGTCTCAGATGTTGAGAACACTTTCATTGGTAAAAGATTTACTGCCACCATCAACCCTCCTGAGGATGAAAGCTTACACGCTTCTCCTGAACAGAAAGCACAAGCCCTGATGTTTCTCAGGCGCCATATCCATCCAACGCTCAAGAAGCAATACTTGAGGAAAACTGATCCCAAAGAGCTATGGGATATCCTCAAGGACCGCTTCGACAATGTGCATGACGCACAACTCCCAGACCTCATGTCTGATTGGGAGCAAATCCGCTTACTGGATTTTGATTCCGTCCAGGAATATCATCAGACTATGCTAAACTTGCAATCTGATTTGAGCTTTTGTGGGGTCGAAAAGACCGATGATGATATGATGGAGAAGACTTTCACAACGTTCCCAGAATCTGCGTCCATGTTGTCGCATCAGTACCGCGATCTCCGCGAGAAAGGCACTATCAAAACCTTCAGCGATTTGATGAACGTGCTTCAGAGAAAGGAGAGGTACCATGAGTTAATTCTTACCACCAATAAGAGGCCTCGAGGACCGAAATTCATTGCGGAATCTCATCAAGCCCTTGGTAAAGCTTTTAAGCAGAAGCATCAACCTCAAGAACGTCAAGCACCGCCACCACGTACGCCAAGAGCAATACGTGGCGGACGAGGAGGGAGAAGAGGCGTCGGCCGTGGCCGACAGCTTTCTTGGACAAGGGATGATGGCAGAGCCGCCGCTCCCAGAGGGAGGAACAGTTTTGGTTCCGGTCCAAGGCGTGGTGGCCATACGCCGAACAATGCTTCGGCTCCTTGCTTCAAATGTGGTTCTAAGAATCATCTCCAACGCGATTGCATAGCAAGCAGAGATATTCAAGCCGCTTACAAGAAACACAAACAATACATAGAACAAGAAGCACACTATGTAGGAGACTTTGAGGAAGAAGTATACGATGAGGAAGATACGAACTTCGCCATCGATGACTTCCAACCTACCAAGAAACGTAGGACTCAGGAGTATGACACTCCAGATTATGAATAAGTATTTGACTTAGGTCATGAGATACGTGTTCAAGTTTGATTTTGATTGTTATTTTGACAGAATAGTCAATAAATCACGACTTTGTTCGATAAGTCGTTCTATTTAGAACAACCTTGATGTATTCTTGAGTTGTCATCAATAAAATCTATCTTATTCTACGAATGATTTAAGATTTTTACATCCCTGAAAGCAAAATTGGTTCAATGCGTCCAATTATCAATGGCATAATTATTTTGAGTTCACCAAAATTCTGGTGATGTTAACTCGTATCCGAAAAAATCACAAAAGACAAAAGGAGAGATACGCGATACGCCATCCGCGAGCCGCGATACGCCATCCGCGAGCCGCGATACGCGATACGACATCCGCGAGCCGCGATGCGCGATACGCCATCCGCGAGCTGCGATGCACGATCCGCGATCCAAGATCCGCGATCCGTGATCCGCGATCCGCTATTCGCCAACTGATCTGAGATCCGCGATCCGCCAACTTGGCTGCGATCCGCCATGCCTCGCTCGCCAAAGCCCATAAGCGCTTGGCCGCGACTCGCTAGGCCTCACTCGCCATGGCTATTCGCCAGCTTGGCTCAGCACCGAATCTGGTTTTTGAAACCAACAATCGATAGCCTATCGAACAAATGCAACTTTTGCATCAATGGCTCGGCAAAGAAGTGTCTTCGGACTCGCCATGCTTCGGATTTAGCTCAACCGTCGCATCGCATTGCCTCAATGCCTGACCGACTCTCACCACTCGCCTTGCTTCGGCTCGGCCTCTGGGTAGCTTTGGCCTTACCACAGCTTCGGCCTTTGCCTTGGCCTCGGTCTTGGCTCGGCCACGCCACCTACGACGGTGTCCGGTCTCAATCTCTGACCTAGGCTATGATTATCAATGGTGATACTCGGTGATTAAAATGCGGCTTATCTCTTTCTCTCAAGTTTTGTCGTTGCCATGGCTATGTTATTGGCCTTAATGCACTTCATTTTGTGATGATATATTGTTTCAGTACACTTACTTTAAAGTGTTCGCCAAAGTCTAAAGTAGACTATTGATTCAATTTACATTGTTTTTGTAGATGTATCAAGGCGAGATTGAGTGTTTGTTGGATTGTGCAACAACTCACACGATTCTGAGAAATCGGCAATTGTTTTCGGATTTTACGCCAAGAGAATCGTCATTATCTACGATGACAGGAACTGGACCCGTAATTAAGGGTCGTGGCACTGCTCAATTCTTACTGCCAAATGGCACTGAGATTCGGGTAGAGGACGCCCTATATGCGCCTAAGGCGCCAAGAACCTTGCTAGCTTTCAAGGATGTGCGTGACAATGACTATCACCTCAGCACTTATGTTGAAGATGGAACTGAATATCTGTTGATCACCTCCACTCAATCTATGCGCACTCGCATTGTGGAGAAGTGTAAGCGAGTTCGCAATGGCATGTATTTCACAACCATTCGAGCCAACGAATCTCATGTTGTTATATTATGTGATTCTGATGCTTATAAGCTTTGGCATGATAGACTCGGTCATCCGGGTCGTGATCTGATGATCCGTATTTTGAAATGCTCCCACGGTCATCCATTTTTCCGATCACAAAAGCACAGAGGGCGCCTCGGCCTCGGTTCGGCCGTGCCGTCGATGGCCGCCTCTCGGTTCCAAGGAGAGGTTCGGCCTCCTCCTGCTTCTCATGCTTCTGTAGCGATGTCTAATGCTCATCGTTCGTTTTGCAAAGCTTGTTCACTAGCAAAACTTCAAGCAAGACCATCTTTTGCTATTGATAATAAACAGAATATTCCGTTTCTACAACGAATACAAGGTGATATTTGTGGACCTATAACACCAGAATGCGGACCATTTAGATATTTCATGGTTCTGGTTGATGCATCAACGCGTTGGTCACACGTAGCGTTGTTGTCCACGAGGAATGCTGCATTCGCTAAACTCCTAGCTCAGATTATTAAGCTTCGGGCTCACCACCCGGACAATCCGATTAAGTCCATCAGACTGGATAATGCTGGAGAGTTTACCTCAAAGTGTTTTGATGACTATTGCATGTCAGTTGGGATTGAAGTTGAACATCCCGTACCCCACGTTCATTCTCAGAACGGTCTTGCAGAAGCCGCTATCAAGAGACTACAGCTTGTAGCTAGGTCTCTTGTCATGGCCACAAACTTGCCAGTTTCGGCATGGGGATATGCAATATTACATGCAGCTATGCTTATTCGTCTACGACCCACAGATAGCCAACCATTTAGTGCGTACCAGTTGGTAACTGGTTACGAGCCTGATATTTCGCATCTGCGTACTTTTGGTTGTGCCGTATATATGCCTATCACGCCTCCACTGCGTACCAAGATGGGTCCACAACGACGATCAGCTATTTATGTTGGATATGAAGCACCAACTATTGTCCGCTATATAGAGCCTATGACAGGTGATCTGTTTACTGCAAGATTTGCAGATTGTCACTTTGATGAGACATCCTTCCCGCCGTTAGGGGGAGATGGGGCCGCATCCGTCCCAAATGAACGTCAGGAATTGACGTGGTTCTCTCCCACTATGTCTCATTATGATCCCCGTACGTCTCAGTGTGAGACTAAAATACAACGCATATTAGAACTACAAAAGGTGGCGGATACGATGCCCGACTCCTTTACTGATATTGCGAAAGTGACAAGATCAACCATACCTGCTGCGAATGTACCTGCAAGGCTTAACATTCCTCGCCATGCGCGAGCACGCGCCGCCGGTCTCGGACCCGCAGCCCTAGGTGCCATCGGCAGCCTAGGCTCGGCACCTCCAAGTGGAGAGCCGGCGTCGACTTCGGATCCTCCTAGAAAGAGGGGGAGACCAATCGGTTCCAAAGACAATGTACCTAGAAAGAGGGCATGTGTCCAGGCACAAAGCGATCCGTTCATCATTGATACTGTGACGCCGTCACACGAGATTGTCTCCGACTATACCTATGTCCAAGAATCAACTCTGAATCATCTGGGGGACGCCTCAGACTCACCGTTGATGTTGGAGAACAAGGAAATCTCACTAAACTACTTATGCATGCACAATCTGATGGAAAGAAATTCCATGTATATCGATGATGCATTCGCTTACGCCGTTGCTCAAGAAGTCATTGACGACGACGATATGGAACCCCGCACTGTTGATGAATGTCAACGTAGGGCGGATTGGCCGAAGTGGGAAGAAGCAATCCAGGCTGAACTAGACTCTCTAAAGAAAAGGCAAGTATTCGGACCGGTTGTGCCTACACCGCCAAACGTGAAGCCTGTTGGACATAAATGGGTCTTTGTCAGAAAGCGCAATGAGAATGGCGAAGTCCAGCGATATAAAACTCGACTCGTGGCGCAAGGTTTTTCTCAACGCCCTGGAATTGATTATGAGGAGACGTATTCTCCTGTCATGGATACTATTACCTTCCGATACTTAATAAGTTTGGTAGTCTCAGAGAGACTCAATATGCCGCTTATGGATGTTGTAACTGCGTATCTTTATGGGGACCTAGATACGGAGATGTACATGAAAGTGCCAGAAGGACTTTCGTTACCCAAGTCAAGTGAGCAAAAACCACGAAGTTCATTTGCTATCAGGTTGAGACGATCTCTATATGGACTCCGACAATCTGGTAGGATGTGGTACACACGGTTAAGTGATTACTTGATTGGGAAAGGATACAAGAATGATGAGTTGTGCCCTTGTGTGTTCATAAAGAGAACAAGTTCAGGATTTGCCATTATAGCCGTCTATGTCGATGATATGAACATCATTGGAACTCTAAATGAGATCAATGAGACCGCTAGCTATTTGAAATCCGAATTCGAGATGAAAGATCTGGGAAGGACTCGGTTTTGCCTAGGCTTAGAACTAGAGCACCGAAGTGGTGGAATCTTTATACACCAGTCTGCATATGTCCGAAAGATGCTCAGGCGATTTAACATGGACAAAGTTATGCATCCTACAGGCACTCCCATGGTCGTTAGAAGTCTGGATATCAACAAAGATCCCTTTCGTCCGAAAGAAGATGACGAAGAGGTCTTGGGAGCTGAATATCCATATCTTAGTGCAATTGGAGCTTTGTTATACTTAGCTCAGTGCACTAGACCAGACATCGCTTTCTCTGTGAACTTGTTAGCTAGATTTAGCTCTGCGCCAACACAACGTCATTGGGTTGGAATCAAGAACATCTTCCGATACCTTAAAGGAACCCTTGACATGGGCTTGTACTATCGATACACTCATCAGGATTCGACACCTAGTCGATCTCTTGCATCTAACAGCACAAACCATGGCTCGGATTGCCATCCGCCAGCCATATCCGCCAAGACTGGCTTTGGTTCATCCATCCGCCATCTTGTAGCCATATCCGCCAACTTATCCGGACCCGCGGATGCTAAGTCGTGGTCCCGATACAATTTTGGCGATACCCCTCCTACTCAGATACACCAAATGATGTAATGGTAGGATTTGCTGATGCTGGATATTTATCAGATCCACACAAAGGACGTTCCCAAACAGGTTATGTTTTTACCATTGGGAATACGGCGATATCTTGGAGATCAACCAAGCAAACCCTTGTTGCTACCTCCTCGAACCATGCTGAGATTATTGCACTACATGAAGCAGTCAAATAATGTATTTGGCTTCGCTCAGTTATATCTCACATTCGAGAGTCTAGTGGACTTGAGTCTACTACGATGGGACCAACTTGCATATTTGAAGATAATGCAGCATGCATCGAGCAGATGAAGTTGGGATACATTAAGGGTGACAATACTAAACACATTTCGCCTAAGTTCTTCTACAATCAGCAGCAGCAAGAGACTTTGAATATCCAGGTGAAGCAAGTCAGCTCAGAAGAAAATGCAGCGGATCTGTTCACCAAGTCTCTACCCAAATCTACATTTATGAAGCATGTAAAGCGCATTGGAATGTGTCGCTTATCCGAACTCAAAGACTGAATGACTATCAGGGGGAGTTCTCATCTAGACTTCAGGGGGAGCCTAGTTATGCATGTCTCACATACTTGTAGTTGGTGCGTTGTACTCTTTTTCCTTAGACCATGCTTTTATTTTTGCCCAAGAGGTTTTTGTTTGCTGGCAAAGGTTTTAACGAGGCAACAGCTCATGCACCATTGAGGACACGACACAAGGGGGAGTGTTCAAGGAAGGTTAACTCAGTAACTTCCGTGGTGTGTCTTGTCCTAATAAGACTAGAAGTCTAGATACTCTATTAGATAGGGAATCCCTGTTCGCCAGGGATACTTGATGTAATGCCTATATAAAGGCCTCCTTATCAATGAATAAAGACAGAGAGATTTATCAATCTATTTCTCCTACAACAATTCTTAAATACTAGCTTAACACTTCCTACTACTTGAACTGCCACCCTTTGCCCATTTTCTACACACACTCTAGTTTCAGTCTTGTTTGGGATTTTGATCCTTGATAATCCCTGTATAGAGTTCACAATGTGTATAGGTCAACCAGTGTCAAACCAAAATGAATTGTCAAGCATTGATGCATTTGACTCTAAAACAAAAACAGATTTAGACAGAACAGTACCTTTCTTATTCAGCCAATTCTTGAAACCTTCGCAATCCTTCTTGAAGTGACCACTTTTCTTACAGAAAAAGCACTTGACTGGTCCTTTAGGTTTGAATTGCTTATTTTTGTTTCCATCAGACTTAACTGGAGTTTTAGAAGAACTTGCACCAGCACTTCCCTGAAATTTCTTATTCCCAAAACTTTTCTTAAATTTGGGCTTGCTCATGTAGTTGATGTCCACTGCCTTTCCTTTCTTAATCAGTTCATCTTCAACCTGTACACAAAAGGATATCAGTTCATTGATACTCTAGCTTTGCTTCTATGTATTATAGAGGGTCCTCATATGACTATATACTACCAGCTTTGACAGAATAGCCGACGAAATTTTTTTCGTCGGCTATTTCTTCTACCGACGAAAATTTCGTCGGTAAAAGCCCGTCGGTAAAAGTAATGGCCGACGAAAAAAACGACATCGTCGGCCATTCCAACCTTGGCCGACGAATTATGGCCGACGAAAATGATTTCGTCGACCAAAGCTTGGTCAAATATCCGACGAAATTCGTCGGCTATTTTCGAGTATGGCCGACGATTTCGTCGGAATATATTAATATTTCGTCGGCTATTTGTTCTGAAGTATAGCCGACGATTTGGGCTATTTCGTCGGCTATTTCGTCGGAATATATTAATATTTTAAAGTTATAGCCGACGAAATAATGTCAATTTCGTCGGTTATAACTGCATTTTGGGCAAAAAAAAATACCGGATCGGAGGAGGAGAAGGAGGAGGAGGAGGCCGGAGAAGGAGGGGAAGGAGGAGGAGGAGGAGAAGGCCGGAGGAGGGGAAGGAGGAGGCCGGAGGAGGAGGAGAAGGAGGGAGAAGGAGGAGGCCGGAGGAGGGGAAGGAGGAGGAGGAGGCCGGAGGCCGGAGGGGGGGGGGGGAAGGAGGAGAGAAAAAAGGCGGGAGGAAGCGATTTAAAAGATTTAGAAGGAGAATAGCCGACGATTTAATATATTTCGTCGGCTATACTTAGAGAATAGCCAACGATTTAATATATTTCGTCGGCTATACTTTGGAAAATCAACAGCCGTTGGATCTGAGCCATCCAACGGCGAACAATAAAAAGGCGCGGATCGCAAGAGTTTAGCCGACGAAATCTAATTTTCGTCTGCTAAACTTAGAGAATAGCCGACGATTTACAATATTTCGTCGGCTATTCTATGAAAACATACTAAGCTGCCGTTTTGAGGCCCTAAACGAACTCGAAAGCCCGAAAATGCCCACACGTCATGGCAAAGCAATGTGTTTGATTCCTGGCGTCGTTCCCTTTCCGGAATGGTATCACAATCATCATTCGGAAGCCGGACGCCAAATCTGCAGTAAACCGGGTTTTGACTTATTTCATTATTTCATTATTTATCGGAATCTTGTCATTTTTCAACCGTAGACGTATTTCATTATTTTGGTCATATCTTATTTGACGACATATTTGCATTTGAAGAGTGTACGTATAGTAACTATTTGAAACTATACATTCACTTAAACACTTAGTAAACAAGTTAAGGAACATTAGTGCATATGTTCTGATTTTGAATGTAAAAGTTTAGAAAATCTATTTCAACCGTCAGATATCACCGTTTAGATTAAATACATGTGTGGAAAAAAATCCAACTTCAGCTGACAACGTTAAAGGCTCGATCGGAACGGTCAACCGGGTGAGTCAAACCTCTAAACGCTTAGAAATGGTAATTGGACTGTCTAAATGACGTTTTTTTGTCTGACCTTCAACATATAATAGTTTCAAATCGATGAGATGCAACTAATCGTATAAAAATTTTCCTCAAAATATTTACCGAAGGTAACGCTACCATTAGGGAAACGAAAGAATAAAACCTTTGACCGCATCTTTCGACACTAAAATTTTATCAGAATCTTGTCATTTTTCAACCGTAGACGTATTTTATTATTTCGGTCATATCTTATTTCACAATATTTTTGCATTTGAAGGATGAAGCAATGGTTTAAAACAAAATAAATTAGAAAACTTAAATCTTGAAAACATATTAAACTGCCGTTTTGAGGCCCTAAACGAACTCGAAAGCCCGAAAAGGCACACATGTCGTGGCAATGTGACGAGTTTGATTCCTGGCATCGTTCCCTTTCCGGAATGGTATCACAATCGTCATTCGGACGCCGGACGCTAAATCTGCAGTAAACCGGGTTTTGATCTGAAAATATATAAACTTATAGCCGACGAAAATGACAATTTCGTTGGCCAAACTTACTAAAGTTTTCGTCGGCTATACTTTCAGAGAATAGGCGACGAAATTTTTAAATCGTCGGCCATTCTAGGGGGTATAGGCGACGAAATAATTTTTTTAGCGACGAAAGAAAAAATCGTCGGCCATTCAGTGGGAATAGCCGACGATTTTTTTTTTAGGGACGAAAAAAAAAATCGTCGGCCATTCTAGGGGAATAGTCGACGATTTTTTTCTCTTTAGTGACGAAAACAATTTTCGTCGGCCGTTTTTTTTTTTTTCGTCGGCAAAAGCCTTTTTTCTGGTAGTGATATTCATCAGGCAGTGCAATGAGCAGTAGATGCACCAAAAATGAATCTTCAATATTCATGTTTAGGTCCTTAAGTTTTCCAGCAATGTCACTCCCTTTGAGAATGAATTCTCTGATGCTTTCTCCTTTGTACTTCATTTTCACAAGTGAGGTCATCAAATTCCCAGTCTCAGCTTTGTCAGAGATCTTGTATTTTTCTGCTATTGCGTTGAAAAACACTTTTGCATATTCTGAGTCTGGTATGCCTCCCTTCACAGAATCAGCCATGTACCTTTTCATGCATAACAGTGCCAATTTGTTGTGCCTATGCCACTAAACATACTTGTCTCTTGCCTCCTTGTTTGCATTAGCAGGTGGAGCCTGTGGTGGATCCTTTTTTCAGGACATAGTCATTCTCCAACATTCCCAGATTCATTTCAATATTATCCTTCCATTTTTTGAAATTTGATCCATTCAGCAAATCAATATGATTGATGCTTAATGTAAAGTTCATGGCTGTAGTCAATTCATTTCAAGTTAGTTCTATATGAATGTCCCTGAATGTCAATCACAAACATTCTAAACTAAATACATATAAACATATAATGAACTCATGTTATTTTCGAGATTGGTATTATTTGTAATACAGACACTCTGATAACACCATAATATTCATTATCATATATATGTTAAAGCCAATGAAATCAAATGTCTGAGTCTAACATCTTTGGATATGAGAAGCATATTTCAATTTTAAATTTCATGACCATGAGTAGTGAACTTATGTGTTACAGAATGTTCTACGCATGTATACTCGGCTACTTTGATAGCATAAAGCATAAATGTAAATCACATTCAAGAAATCTACTCGATCTTTAACTGTAAATTTTATGCAGACAAGGCTACTTTGGCAGCATATTGTTTTGCATAAATTTACTTTTTACGTTCTACAAGATCTGTAGTTTATAATGTATATCAAAGGCTTATAACTATGTAAAACTGTAGTATGTAGTAATTAAAAGATCTATTAGAATATTAATGCAAGAAGATCAATCAGTTTATTCAAAAATATTTGAAATTAAAAAATTCTGCAGATTGGTAACTGTATTAAGAGAATTGATAACTGCTGTCCCAGAATTCTTAAGATTCCCAATTCAATTTCTATTCGATCATAGATTGCTCTGATACCAATTGTAAGTTGATTTACATATATTTAGTTTAAATCAATTCATATATATTCTATATCAAATAGAAATCGAATCACAGCATATAAACATATATAAGAATACAATTTGCATAATTGAAAGTATTAAGATAAACTTGGAAATACTAACGTACAGTTGTGTGCCCCTGTCATTTGATCTTCTCCTAGATGCACTCTTTAGATCTCTTGTTGTTTGATGGGACAATATGAATAGAGAATTTTTTAGTGTCTAGCAGGGATCAATATCTGTAACATATCCCTTTATATAGAGATGAATACAGTTAATATCAGTTTCCTTCCATCAAAGATATCCTAACATTTGTATTCCTTATCTATATTGGATAGATTTCAGTAACTGCATAACTTGAATTTGAATTCAAAATAGACTGCAGTGTGTGACTTTGTGATCGATTAAAATGCTCACACACTTCACACATGTATTTTATGAACACTTTAGTAAATCATATATATCAGCTTGTTCTTAAACATGTTCTTTGGTTCTAATATAGCTTACATCAAACACTATTAAGTTCCTCCATATTTTAATTAGTGCCTAAGTCCAATTAGTTGGGTAAGCTATATTACTCTCAAAATTATTGAAGTGGCCGGAAATCTGTATATCTGTACAAGAGAAGTGACAGACGGATGAGGGCTATCTGTTAAAATATTATATGGAGGAGTGTATTCCTGTACGCGATCATGAATAACGTGATCGGCGATATATTATACCAATATATATATAGGCTTCTTTGAGTATATATATTTGATAACTTTGTCGTTATAAAATATAAACACTTCATTCATTGTTCACAATAATTGAGAGTGGGAAGTCTCATTCATCAGAATATTCAGAAGAGAAACTCCAAAAATAACGGTGGTGCTGAACTGGTGATGCGATGATTGACACATAAAGTAGCTTTTAGGAGGAATCAATGGACCTCGTGCATATTTTTATATATTAGTTGCTTCATGCATGATTCGAACGAGAGTTATACACCTACACTGTTAGACTTTTATAGTTTTATTCCTATATGATTGCATCGAATTCATAATGTATTTTTTTTTTTCAGAGAAAAACTGGAATTTTGTAGTAGTCAATAATGATAACAGCTTATTCGTTCTTTTAGCTTAGCTTCTTAGTTATTTTGAACAGCATGAATGGTTTTTTTAATTAAAAATAGATCATGCACGATGCTTTTAAATGTCGCTTTTATTTTGAATTTTAACGATCTCCCAATATTTATAACATGAGATGAGACTCTGTATTGTTTTTCTAAATCTAAAATATTTGTTTTAAGTACTTTTATGTAATTTATAAATATAGTTCTTCATTTTTGATAAATTATGTAGATTCCAACAAAAAACGCTTGCTATAGATATCAAAATGATGAAGTCATTTGTTTGTAAAAGAAAATAAACAGCCTAAAAGGGGGATTGTCAACTACTCATATACGGCCAGAATCGAGGATTTTTGCTGATATTGCTGGCAAAATATCTCAACTAACGACACTACGTTTCATGGGGATCTGTTCAACTATTAATACTTTTTTTTTTCTTTTTTTAATTTTTTTTTTCTACTCAATTATTAGATCTGATATTACAGACAATAATTGGATCAAATTGCATGTGTTATTTATAATACCGAAAAAAAAATTCTATGAACTCAAAAAAAAAAGAAGAAAAAAACAAAGATGAGTATATGCAATGCTCTCTCTCAAACCTAGCTATCTTTGGCTAGATCTATAAGGTCGTCTTTCTCCGACCCCTCTCTCTAATTTCTTTTCTGGGTTGCCTCTAAGCGGACCTCCATCGTCTCCATACATCGTGTCTCAACGATCATTCTTTGGGGTAAATCGATTCAGGCCTTGTTAGAAAAGTGCTTGGGCTAATGGTTTCGCGGTGATGCTTCCAAGCTGGTTCGACGTTGGGTTACAACCATGGTGACCATGGTTTTGCTGTAGATCTGCTGTAGCGTTGAAGGTTCTGAATAAAAGTCTCACCCATCCTCCCAAATACAGAGATTTAGACGGCGACTGGTTTTGTTTAAATCTCGACGAATTGGACAAGGGTAGTGGAGACGCTACCTTCAATTTATTTTATTTGAAGGTTTGTCAGTCGGCGCCAACGTCTTAGACGCCTGTGAAATCAAGATGCTAGTGGCTAGGGCAACCGTTTCTTTTTCAGCTCTATGGGTTGCTAATTGGGGCTAGGGCCTTATGTTTAATTTTTAGACTTAATTTTTTTATCCAAATTCTTTAGCTAGTCTTATTTAAATTAACTTATTACAATATTTTGTCATGCATTGATAGTAGGCTCGTTTAATAAATGAGCATGGGTACTATCGAATGATTATGCCTAATCTATATATCGTTGTGGTTTGTCTCAACAACTTTTTATCTACTCTTAATCGATAGAAAAAGAATATGTAATGGTTTTTTCTAAATTGAGGTAATTATAATCAACATGATTTCCTCAATCACAACAAAAAACCTCTATGAAACTCTTATTCGAAGCTGGAACACGAGGGGAAAAGGCAGTTAAACGGAGAATTTTAGATCTAGATCGAACTTCCAGAACTATCATCATCAATCTTGTATCATCTGTTCCCAAAATAAGGCGACCTCTACGACTCTACCAAAGATGAGAAGGCAAGAGAAGCGGCGAGGACCTGGCGTGATATAGCCACCCGTCAAGTCATAAGCTAATGGGTCCATTTAAATTTAACCACATGTTTTTGTCTTCCCAAAAAAAAAAAAGCATTATTTCCCTAAGAAATAAAAACATTTTTTATTTTAGCCAATTAGGACCATTAATTAAGCATCTACCCAACAAGATGTCTTGCGTATAATTAAGCATAGCAAGCCAGTAGTCTTGGAAGCCTATGGGTGTGTTTGGGGGGCTTTTTAGCTCCCCTGTTTATAAGTCATGAGCAAAAAAGTGTTTAGTAAACTCAACTCCAACCAGCTTTTAAGAAAAATTCTGTCTTTTTTTCCCTTAAAAGCAGAAGCAGGGGAACCCTAGCTTTTGGAAGCCGGCTCCTGCTTCCGCACTGTAGCGGAAGCACTGTAGCTGAAGCACTGTAGCTAAATGAATTTTTCAAAATGCCAGAACTACCCTCACTCTCTGTAGGGGTCGGATCGATAGCCAAGCATTTCTCCCACAACCACCTCTCCGACTCCGTCCTGCCCACCCACCTCGAGGCGTCGTCGTGGAGGGCTGGAAACTGGAAATCGCTGTCGAGCTAGAGGGTGGCGCTGGGCTCGGCTACTGGGCAGGATTTGCAGGGCCGGATTTGGGAGCAAACAACGGATTCGATGGGCTGAGGGGTCGCTAGCCAAACAGACGTCATCGAGGTTGAGCAGCTTCGCTGCGGGGAGGCGTCAGAGGAGGCTCGAGGGAGAGGCCGACGAGGGAGACGATCGCATGGGTGTCCAGAGCATATTCATTCTCTGCCAACAAAGAGGTCGTCCGCAGGGTTTAACTTTGCTTTTTCCGACAAAAGGTTGTCGGCAGAACTTGAGGTCCTGAGAATTTTTTTTCTGTCTTCCGACGAAGGGGTTGTTGGCAGAAGAATTTAAGGATTTTTTTTTTTTGATTGGAACCCAGGGTTTATGAAATTTTCAGAACTATTAGACGAACACTAGAGCCACGTACTGAGAACTTGTTTTAGAAGAAATAAATGTAAATCTGGAATTTCCTAGAACACGTTCAATTAGCCATAAAATTTCAAATTAATCGGTATTACTATTCAATTAAAGTTAAAATTTCTTTCATGTCTAAATTGGTCATTTACATACAAAAAGCACAAGTCAGCTTTCAGTTTACCAAACACTTTGCCAATGTCTTTTCCACCAACAGCGCCTAAAAAAAGTCAGTTTACCAAACACTCAGCCACTTTGCTTTTCAGCTGCTTATTTTTTTAAAAAAACAGAAGCCAGCTTTTCTGTAAAGCCCAGCTACACCAAACATACCCTATATATATATACCTCCAAAGCAAGCGTATAAGACTCACACCAGCTCTATTGCAAAGCAATACTAATTGAGTTACACTACCAAACTAAGCCATATATTCAGCTATTTCCTTCTCTAAAGCTAGCTGCAATGGAGCAAAGTAAGGGGAGGAGATTGATACTCTTCGCATTACCTCTTCAGGGCCATATAGTCCCGATGCTGGAGCTAGCCAACCTTCTCTACTTCAAAGGCTTCTCCATAACCATAGTCCACACCCACTTTAACAAACTCAACCCATCCAGCTATCCGCACATCACCTTTCACTTGATCGATGAAGGCTTGACCGAAAGTGAGGCCACCACAAAGGACCTTGTTCATCTCATTTCTGTTCTCAACGAGAAATGTGCTCAGCCTTTCAAGGAATGCTTAATCAGCTTGTTATCTGATGTTTCGAAAGAGCCTGTGGCTTGTTTGATCACCGATCTTCGCTTTCACTTCACTCAACCGCTAGCTAAGAGTTTGAATCTTCCGAGGCTTCTACTAAGGACCGGGGGTGCTTCTTCCTTGGTTGTTTATATTGCCTTCCCGCATCTGCATGAAAAGGGTTACCTCCCTAAACAAGGTACTATATATATTCGGACCCTCAGATCCTGTATTTTATATGGAACTTTTATTCCCGAACGTACCTCTCTCTCTCTCTCTCTCTCTCTCTCTCTCTCTGATCCTGTCATTTCTATAAAACAATGAATAGATGAAGTTACAAGCCAACTCAAACCTTGTTTTATTTCAGTGAAATTGCTAGTGTTCAGTGAAATTGCTAGTGTTGCACGTTAACATATATACATATATACATACTACCTACAAACACACCCGCTGAGAGCATCTTTAACAAACTCTCTATTATAAGAGCATCTTCAGCAATGCTAGCCATATTTTAGTTAAATTTTAACCAAAATAGATAAAAGGTTATTTTGGCTAGCCACTTTAGAAATACGTCTGCATAAGTTCTCTCTAGTTTACCTTGATTTGAATTTAAAATACTTATTAAATGAATAAAAAGTGAATTAAATGCATATATGAATTATATATTATTACATATAAGGAATGTATTAAATTTAAATGTTTTAACTTTTAGCTATCACACTCTCCAAATTTGGCTAGTGAGATAGCTAAAAATTATCACATAGTTATAATGGAGAGTCTGGTATAGCTAAATAACTACTTAATTAGCTACTTTAGAGAGCTTATTTAGCTTTTTGCGAAAAATAACATCTATATCAGACTCTCTATTATAACAGCTATATCAGACTCTCTATTATAACTATGTGATGACTTTTAGCTATCTCGCTAGCCAAATTTGAAAAGCGTGACAGCTAAAAGTTAAAACATTTAAATTTAATACATTCTATATATGTAATTATATATATATATATATATATATATTCATATATGCATTTAATTCATTTTTTATTTAATGAATATTTTAATTTCAAATCAAGCTAAAATAGATAGAACTGATACAGATGTAATTCTAAAATGGCTAGCCAAAATGACTTTTTAGCTATTTTGGCTAAAATTTAACTAAAATATGACTAGCATTGCTGAAGATGTTCTGAGTGTAGGCAATTATTCTAGAATTATGGGGAAAACTGTTTTTATTTTTTTATTTTTTTTATATTTTCCAATACGTGGGTAGTTTTTAGAGATATGGGTGGGTAGTTACCTATGAAGCACGAACACGGACACGAGTGTCCAATACGGACACGTGGTGGACACGTTAATTAAATATTATTTGTAATATATATATATATAGATATTCTTTTTTTCCCCAACCTCTTTTTCCATCCTCTTTCTCCTTCTTTCTCTCTCTCCCACTCTCCACCTTGTCTCTGCTTCCTCTTTCTCTCTCCCCTCTTTCTTTATCTTTCTCTCTCCCCTTTCTCTTTCTGCTTCCTCTTTCTCTCTCCCCCACTCTCCGCCCTCTTTCTGTTTCTTCTCTCTCCCCTATTTCTCTCTCTTTCTCCTTCCTCTTTCTCTCTCCCCTCTTTCTTTCTCTCTCCTTTCTCTTTCTGCTTCCGCTTTCTCTCTCCCCGACTACTTCCGCTTTTTCTCTCTTTCTCTTTCTCTCCGACTCAGCCGAGCCCTTCCACCGACACAGTCTGCTGTTGCTGCGCTGAGCCACCACCGCCGCCGCCCTGGAGACGAGGAAGAATGACCTAACCCCCTTTCTGAAATGTCAAAAGACAAAATTACCCCCCCTCACCGGCGTGTCCGTGCGTGTCTGAGCGTGTCCGTGTCCGATACGTGTCGGACACGCGATACGCCAGTCCAGCAACGTGTCCGTGTTTCATATTATTTGAAAATTATTTCTTTTCTTCTCTATTATCTGCTATTTTGTAATTTAACTATTTTATCCCTATATACTTTTTTAGTATTAATTTTTTTAATGTTTCAGGGTTAAAATGGTGCATTTATTCTGTTTTAACTAACAAAACCTGTTTATTTAATAATAGTATAGATACGTTTCATATATATATATATATATATATATATATACCCCGGACAACTTAAATTTAATTTTCGTTTTCTCTATTAGATTCTCGACTAGAAGAGCCGGTAAAAGGGTTTCCACCTCTTAAAGTCAAAGATCTTCCAAATATCCACACCAAGGATCCCGAACAGTATTTTCAAATGGTAGCAGGTCGCTTGAGAGATGAGACGGAGAACTCAAATGGACTCATCATCAATACTTTCGAAGATATTGAAGGAAAGGCGCTTATCAGAATTCGCGATGAATTCTCAGTTCCAGTTTTTGGAATAGGACCATTTCACAAGCCCTTCCCAACAACCACTTCTTTAGGGTCAGGTAGCTCAGTGAGCTTACCACAAGACCAGAGCTGCATTTCATGGCTCAACACCCAAGCAGAAAAATCTGTCATCTATGCTGGGTTTGGGAGCCTTGCTGCAATAAGCGAAGAGCAGTTTCTGGAGTTAGCTTGGGGTCTTGCCAATAGCAACCAACCTTTTCTATGGGTGGTTCGACCCGGATTTGTCCAGGGTTACAAATGGCTTGAAGCATTGCCTACTGGGTTTCTTGAGGCTTTGAATGGAAGAGGACACATCGTGAAGTGGGCTCCTCAGAAAGCCGTGCTGGCACATCCAGCAGTGGGAGCCTTCTGGACTCACTGTGGATGGAATTCAACCCTGGAGTGTATTTGTGAAGGGGTTCCTATGATTTGTATGCCATGTTCGGCTGATCAAATGATGAATGCTAGATACATAAGTGATGTATGGAAAGTTGGGTTGCAGGTAGATCATGGAAAGGAAAGAGGTGGGATTGTGAAAACTATTAGAAAGCTAATGGTGGAAAAAGAAGGGGAAGATATCAGAAAGAACATGTTAACCCTAACAGAAAAGGTAGATTCTTGCTTCACACCAGGTGGCTCTTCATACGAATGCTTGGAGGATTTGGTTAAACACATTTGTTCATTGGAATCAATTGTTCTCCAAACTCATATTGAAGAAGCTATGAATCCCTCAAATAATCTTCATGTCTGAGAACTCAAAGCCAGGTGATCGATAAAAACTTCTTGATCTGGTTGCCAAACAAGGTTGTATTTTGCAACATGAATAAGACTGGTGTGCTTTGTAATTTATCTTTTGGTTTTCGCTGTACGGTGTTGTAATTTGTTTGGCATGTTTTGGATGTTTAGACCCTGAAATTACCGGATGGAAACAAAACAAATAGAAGATTAAGAACAGAATAAGAATAGAGAAACAAAGCTTTTAACTATAGTGGAAATCTCATAAGAGATCAAAACCACTACGAGACTTTTAAGTAGTCTACACTAGAAACTGAATCCACTAAGATTGATCAATTGTTACAGATATCAAGTTGAGATGTTTATCGCAATCTCATTACAAGCATCAACACAGCTAACTTGATAATGAGCAGTAATCAAATAGACTAACTAGTGAAGACAGCAACTTGATTAGTACACCTTTGAAACCAAGCTTCCTACAATCACAAATCACACAAGTGAGAGATGACAGAGGGTGCAATTCAAAAGAAGAAATCAAGAAGGATAAGAGTTCACACGAACTGCTAATTAGATATAAAAATGTGCTCACAAAAGCTACCACCTGCATATGCACACAGCCTTCAATATATAGAGAAAACTCCCCCATAAGTTACGCCTTAATTTGCTAAGCTGATAAGGTTTAAGATTTCAAACATAAGAGTAAAACCTTATCAAGAGGTTAGCAAAATCAATCAAATATCACATAAGGAAACAATCAAAATATTTCAAATAACTTCCTTATAGGATAAATAGAAAGAGCATAAACAAAGGAGAAAGAAAAGGAAATCAGTTTCACATTTACAGCAGCTTTGGAAATTACTCAGTACACCCAAAGATCTTTCCTAGTAAGACCAGGAAAGATGCCGGTTGTGTTGAGTATCAAACCAGCTGTACCAGCTGCTTACAAACTCCCCCTTTGATGCTCCACACAACCTGCAAAGACAAAGCTGCAGCAAAACAAGCAAAAATATATGCAGAAAATATCTTTGAAGGAGAATAAATCAGTTTCCATCATTTTTCTCTTCTCCTTCAAATCAATAAAAATAAACAATAAAGTTCACAAAACCAGAAATTTAAGCATCTGATGCTTAAGCATCTTACAACCAAAAAAGTGTTCAACAAAATTTAGGAATTGTTCAAAAACAGAAACAAAAACAAAAATATGAGCAGTTTTTTCCTTTTACTCCCCCATTGTGTGAGCATCAAGCATTGTCTCATCCTTTTGTTGCTTTGGTCCCCCAGACTTGAGCAGTAGCAGCAGCCGCAGCCTCTTTCTTTTCCTGCTGACGCTTGATAGCTTCATCCCATAAATTTGGCTTTGGTGAAGAACAAGAAGGACCAGGACTGGGAGAGTGCATGGGACTTGGCACAGGAGAAGGAGAACTTCGAGAAGCAGATGCGAGCATGGACTGGATATCCAGAACAGCGTCAACAAGGAGACCAATAGTGGAGTTCAACCGATCAAGACGACGTTCCACTTCCAGGAATTTTTGTTCCATTCGATTTCCCGTGAACTCTTGAGAGTGATGGAGACGAGTCAGTGCAGCAAGAACATGATCAGGACCACGAAGTTGAGGATTTGCAAGGGGATTGAGAGCATGAAGAGTATTGAACCGAGGATCCTCCAAGTTGACAGTGTGAGCATTGAGGTTTGCTCGCCTCTCAGCATCACGACGACGTTGAAGTTCACCAACACGAGTAGGATAGAATGATCGAGGCATAATCAAGACCTGCACACTTAGAGATAAACGTGAGTTCTGAAAAAAAGAGAACGAAGGAAGTGATGATGAGAAACAATGAACATAAGAGGAGAATTTATAGAGAAGGAAGACCTAGAGTCAGATCCAAGAAGGAAGAGAATACTAAGAGATTCAGAATAAAGACATTCCTTAAACGAAACAACTTCTCAAAAAGGATAGAAAATCAAGTAAAATGCGGAAGCAATGAATATCAGAGAATACCAATCGATCTTCTAACCAAAACAAAACTTTATCTTAGACACAAACATAATTAGAGAGAAATTAGCAAGTATCAAAGCAGAAAAACAATATGAAATCTCAAGAAAAAACCTTAAACCTTGGCAGGAAAACTGAGATCAGATACGTCACTCCCCCTTATAGCATAACATATTAACAATCTTTTAGGAAGTCACAATTTTGCATCTTGATATAAAATCAAGATCAAACTTCAGAATCATCCAACAATAGAATCAGATACAGTTTCAGCTTTTCTCTTACCAAGTCGATTAGGTCATAACCAAAATAGTAATTACTTCCCTGAAAGAGATCTGAATAGAATTCTTCTTCTTTATTTCTTTATGTTCGACTACACCACTGCCACGGTTTAAACAATTTCTTGAGAAAAATATTGAAAGTCTGAACAGATACACAATTAAAGAGTTAGATGTGACACAAGACTCAGTTAATTTACATTGGACAAACTTATCACACCAAGAGCATTTCGAAGAGTCAGAAACCTGTCAGCATCAAGAGCTTTTGTAAAGATATCAGCAAGCTGATTTTCAGTTTGAACAAAACTCAATTCCATAATATTTTTCTCAACTAAATCACGAATAAAATGATACCTTAATTCAATGTGTTTAGTTCGAGTGTGCTGAACGGGATTCTTTGAAATGTTGATAGCACTGGTATTATCACAAAACAAAGTGAGAGTACCTTGTTTCAAACCATAGTCCTCAATCATATGCTTCATCCAGAGCATTTGTGTACAACAGCTTCCAGCAGCTATGTACTCAGCTTCAGCAGTGGAAAGAGAGATGCAGAGCTGTTTTTTGCTATGCCAGGCAACTAGATTGTTGCCAACAAAAAAACAGCCTCCAGAAGTGCTGCGCCGATCCTTCATGTTACCTCCCCAATCAGCATCAGAGAAACCAGCAATTTCTGCATTTGTATCACGAGAATAAAACACACCACAAGTTAATGTGGTAGAGAGATATCTGATAATTCTTTTTACAGCTTCGAGATGTGATTTCCTTGGATCAGCCTGAAACCTTGCACATACACCAACACTAAAACAGATGTCAGGTCTGCTGGCAGTAAGATATAAAAGACTACCAATCATACTACGATAAAGTGTTTGATCGACATGTTTGCCATCTTTATCCTCAGTTAACTTTAAAGTAGTGCTCATTGGAGTGAAAACAGTTCTCTTTTGCTTCATATCAATGCCAAATTTCTTTACTAAGGTTTCTGCATATTTAGTTTGACAAACAAACATACCAGTATCAAGTTGAGTAACTTGTAATCCAAGAAAATATGTCAGACCACCTACCATAGACATTTCAAACTCGGTTTCCATGACTGTCTGAAATTGTTTAGAGAGCTTTTCACAGGTTGATCCAAAAATGATGTCATCTACATAAATCTGTGCAACCACAATATGTTTTTCAAGTTTTCTGATGAAAAGAGTTTTGTCAACAGAACCACGTGAATAACCTTTATCCATGAGATAGCTAGACAGTCTGTCATACCAAGCCCTAGGAGCTTGTTTGAGACCATATAAGGCTTTCTGCAATTTATACACATGGTTAGAAAAGTGAGGATCAATAAAGCCTTTAGGTTGTTCCACATAGACGTCCTTGTCAATTTTACCATTCAGAAAAGCAGTTTTTACATCCATTTGATGTAAATGAAATTTAAAATGACAAGCAAGGGAAAGAAGCAATCTGACAGACTCCAATCTGGCTACAGGAGCAAAGGTTTCATCATAGTCAAGTCCTTCAACCTGTGAGTAACCCTGAGCCACCAAACGAGCTTTATTCCTTAAAATGTTGCCTTTTTCATCACTTTTGTTTCTGTAAACCCACTTGGTTCCAATTATATTGCAATTTTCAGGTCGAGGAACAAGATTCCAAACCTTATGTCTGACAAATTGATTTAATTCCTCTTGCATGGCACAAATCCAATCATTATCAGTCAAAGCCTCAGAGATATTTTTAGGTTCAAGAGAGGACACAAAACCAATGTTACTGATAGCTTTAATCTTTACTTTGTTAGTAGTAACAAAACTCAAGAACACATTTGTATCAGTTTCAGCTTTATTTGCAACCTCAGATGATTTAGAAATAGAGGAAGATTTATTTCTGGTAAGAATACCTCTACTAGTACCTCCAATAATATCCTGAGTAGAATGATCTCGCTGTACTTGCTTGAAACCAGGCCTAATTTTAAGATCGTCTCCATAGACAGAATCATCATCAGATAGTTCATTTCCATTCTCAGTTTCTTCAGCAGAAGTTGTAGACTTGCATAAAGGAAAAACATCATCTGAGTCTGCAATCTGTCTAACATAGAAATCATCAATTGCAACATTAATACTTTCCACAATGTTTTTAGTTTTTCTGTTGTAGATACGATAAGCTCGACTATCTACAGAATAACCAAGAAAAATTCCAGGATCACTCCTAGAATCAAATTTTGCTAAGTGCTCTCTATCTTTGTAAATGAAGCAAGGGCTGCCAAAAACATGAAAGTGAGCAACATTTGGAGTTTTTCCTTTCCATAATTCATATGGAGTTTTATCTGTGATGGGAGCCAAAGCTCACATGCAATAATAACCCTACAAAAATATCGTTAGTAGTATGAGCAAGTAGGGATCGTTCTAGGCCGGGGATTAAGGGTACCTGAGATATGAAATTGTTAGACAAACATATATACATATATACATCACAAACGTCACATATGGGGGTAATAATAGGATCGGCAGCAATGCTGCTCCTACACTAGGCTCGGCAATAAAAACAGAAAATAAATCCTAGGCTACTATATACAAGTGATCATCATCTCTCACACAAAACAGTTCACATAAAAGACTCTTTAACAAGGCAAATTGCATACAAGAAAGTAAGAAACAAGTACTTAGCATGTTCAAGACCAAAATTAGTTTCGACACAATTAGAGCCTCCAGCAGTTTTCCAATTGTTAGACTTCTTAAATTCTTAGAAACTACTCCAGCGTATGACTTCTAAGGTGATGCTAATCCGGTTTTACGCGTTTTAACATTTAAGCATATGAGTCTTAATCGAAGACAAGCAAACAAGTAAGGTTGTCATTCTTCTTATTTAACTTGCAAGTTCTAAGGTTTATTAGACCTAGGTGAGCAACACAAAACAAACTACTCCAGCGTATGACTTATCCGTGTTACTCTATCACATGAAACCTAGCACTTAGAATACATGCTAATCATAACTAGTGTGTCGGTTTATTTGCCCTAACCTTAGTTCTAACCAATTTTAAGTTTAAACATGCGAAATACCACTGCCCTAATTATCAATGCATACAAAAACACACAAGTTAAAATTCAGGAAAAACATACATAACTGATGAGTCGCCGAAGCGAGCATCAAGCAATAATAATAACCCTACAATCGTTAGTAGTATAGACATAAGTAGGGATCGTTCTAAGCCGGGGATTAAGGGTACCTGAAATATGAAATTGTTAGACAAAAGATACACATATATACATCACAAAAACGTCACAATGGGGATGAGTATGGCGTCGGCAGCTTGCTGCCCTTTAACATCTAGGCACGAAATTAAATTGCAGGAAAATAAATTCTAAATCTAATATTTACAAGTTTTGGTCGACATCTTTCACACAAAGCACTCCACACTCAACTCATTTAACACATAAGATTCACACAAAAGAAGGTAAGGAACAAGTATTTAGCATGCATTGGACTTAAACAAGTTTCGACCTACAACTAGAACGTTTCCGATCTTACCTAGTTGAAAGACTCTCTAATATTTTAAGATCAAGCTATTCGCAAAGTGATCCTAAAAGTTATGCTACCTTATACAAGTCATAGCATTGAAGCACAAAAGTCTATAATCGAAAACATGTAAACAAGCAAGGTTGTCAATCATCTCATTTAACATGCAAGTTTTAGCTAAGGTTATACCCTAGGTGAGCACAATAGAATCAAAGCAACATACGTTTCATCTTTATTCATTCTACTCGGGTTAGATGAAACCTAACATCTAGATTTACTTGTTTGCCAAACAACACTAATGAGTCGGTTTTTAAGTCACGCCCTTAGATTACTAACCGATTTAAATCCTCAACATGCATCAATACCGCTGTCCTAATTATCTAAGTGTATTCATCTTACAAGTTTTATAATACAAATTTAGCATGCAAATTCATTGAAGCCGAAATTTAAACCTAAGTCTAAACATCGAATCAAACAATTCATCAACCTACAATTCATAAAACCAATCTCCAATTTGAATCATACATAGACATACAATCCAAAACCGAAAATACAAAAGAGTTTCATAGACAAAACAATTCATAACTACATAAACAAAAGCTAAACCGAAAGAGGGGAGTGGATCACACTTTAGAAACCTTGGAGAGCTTCGTCTTGGTGTGGATCCAGCGGAGTATGGAGGTGGAATGGAGGCTGCACGGCTGAGGTTGCAGTCGGCAGTAGGTATTTTCCAAGTTCGGCAGAAACTTGGTTGGTGGTGGAGGTGATTTCGGCTAGGGTTTATGTAGGATCTTTGGGGAGAATTTGGTAGAGCTTTGGCTTTGTGTTTTGGCTTGAGATGTGACAAGTTTTTCAGTAGGAAAAGTTGGTATTTATAGGGGATAGGGAGAGAGGCTGCCGGCAGTCCCTTAAGCCAAAAGGGATTCAGAAAACCTAGTTCATTAAGGTTTTGCAACCTTCCTTTCTTAATCCAATTAGGTTTTCTTTTCTGAATATTTTCTTCAAGGCTTGGGCTTCACATCTTCATGGACTTCTTGTATGGTCTTGGACTTCAATTGATAGGCCTTGATCCATCGAAAATGCCCCATATGCCGGCAGCACACATTGACACACAATCTGCCTCTATTCGGCAGCTTCACCTAGTGTGACTAGGAGAACGTCTTTCTTCAAGTTTTTCTTCAATGCCATGGCCTAGTGTCTTCCTCTTCCCTTAATAAGGCTTGAACCATCTTCACATATGCATTTGTGCACCATTAGGTCCATCAAAAACAGAAAACACGAAAAGGGGGCAGTAGGTTCCTGGAATCGGCAGCTTTGACCTTGTCGCAGTGATTCCGACATATCTCCATCTGTGGAGCTCCGATTGATGCGATTCCAAGTCTCACGTAAACTAGATACATATGGCCATCTCCCCATAAAACAGTTCGACCAAATTCCTTGTGACTCGACGGGAATGATTTTTCGAAGTTGGGACACAGTCCCAGGAAAATCCTGGAAGTCCCTGGATTGGAATGCTCGGACTGCTCTTTTGCAGCCAACTTTTGGGTGACTTCCCGAACTCCGATTGATCTGAAATTTTAACACAACATTCCTCAGCATATGAATATTAAGCACGACAAATTTCATAGAATTCGGACAAGGATAGATCACAGTTTCATTCATCTCAAAATCACGAAAAAGACATATTTTGCATTATTTTCCAGATTTCTCAAACTTAGTCATTTTTCGGATCATTAAGCTCATATTTCCAAAACTCCACGAAAACAACACTAAACTAAATTACGACTCTATCTTAGATAAATAAGGGTTAAACAAAGTATAAATGAGGGCATAAGCATATAATATCGTCGCACATTGTGCTCCTATCAATAACATATCATATTCGGTTCATACAAAGTTTCAAGAAAAACCAAGAATCGAAACAAGTTCGTACAAAACAACCAAACATAAATAAATACAAAAGCCATAGGGGAATGGATCACACTTTAAGAACCTTGAAGACTCCTCAAAGTGACTAGATGGATCGGCTGCTGCTCCTTGGTGTTCGGCAAGAACAGAAATCGGCAGGAAACCAAGGTGGAAGGGATTCGGCAATATGGTGGTGGTGATGATGGTTCGGCTAGGGTATTTAGGTATTGGTGTTTTGGAAGACTTGGTAGAGCTTTAGGCTAGTGTATTATGATTGAGATGAGATAGCTTTTCTGTAGAAAAAGTGGGGGTTTATATAGGAGAGGGGTGCCGGCAATCCCTTAAGCCAAAAGGAATTCAGAAAACCTAGTTCAATAAGGTTTTGCAACCTTCCTTTCTTAGTCCAATTAGGTTTTCTTTTCTGAATTTTTCTTCAAGGCTTGGGCTTCACATCTTCATGGACTTCTTATATGGTCTTGGACTGAAATTGATAAACTTTGATCCACCAAAAATGCATCACATTGCCGGCAGCCTGAAGTTGCACCCGATCTGCCTCAAATCGGCAGCTTCTCCTAGTTTGACTAGGAGACTTGATTTCTTCATGTTTTTCTTTGATGCCATGGCCAAGTGTCGTCCTTCTTCCTTCTATATGCTTGGGATGTCTTCACAAATGCTCTTGTACATCATATGGTCCATCAAAATGAAGCACTTGTGAAAAGGAAGCAATCAGTCCCTGGAATCGGCAGCTTTGACCTTGTCGCAGTAAATCCAGCATATCTCCACCTTCGGAGCTCCGATTGATGCGATTCCAAATCTCACGTAAACTAGACACATATGGCCATCTCTCCATGAAATATCTCGGCCAAATTCCATGCAAGTCGTCGGGAATGGAAATTCGAAGTTGGGGCAAAGTCCCAGGAAAATCCTGTAGCCCCTGGATTGGAATGTTCGGACTGCCCTTTTGCAGCCAAGTTTTGGGTGACTTTCCGAACTCCGATTAATCTGAAATTTTAACACAGCATTCCTCAACATATGAATATTAAGCACATAAAATTTCATAGAATTCGGACAAGGATAGATCATAAATTTGCTCATCTCAAAATCACGAAAAAGACATATTTTGCAATATTTTCCAGATTTCTCAAACTTAGTCATTTTTCGGATTCTTAACCATTTTTCACCAAAACTCTACCAAATGGACACTAACTACATTACGACTCTATCTTAGACAAATAAGGGTTAAACAAAGCATAAACGAGGGCATAAGCATATAATATCGTCGCACATTGTGCTCCTATCAACTACCCCACACTTATCCTTTGCTAGTCCCTTAGCAAACTAAATTAAACTAAGACTCAAAACAAACTATTGCCCCTAACAATTTGTCTCAGGCTCGTATGTACACATAGCTTTCAAGTTAATGCATGAGAATGCTAAGCACGAAAATTCCAAGTTTCATGAACATGTAACATCAATATGAACAAATAAAAACAAAAAGGTAAGCATGTAATCATGTTAAAGCTTATTCACATCACCTCACTAGGCATACTCTCTTCTTTTCTCTCGAAGCATGGTTATTCACACATAAGTATATGCAAGCGAAAGATCATGAATTACAAAGAGTGACTTGCATATATCAAAGAAACGAAAGCACTTTGTGAAATTTTTATGGAAAAACCTCATATGATAACTATATGCACCAATGAACCAAAACCATATGCTTACTCTTGAGATAATCTCCACAATCAAATTTAACCATCTTAAGAATCATGAAAAAGATCAATAAAAGGGTTGTAATGGGGCTAGGCTAAGAGGTATTCGATATTTGGATAAGGAGGCTCAAAACGTCACCATGCGCTTTAGCAAAGCTCGAATCTCCTTATGTCTTCTCGCCGAAAAGGTCAAATTTCATCTTGTTGGACCCATACTTCATTCTTTTCTTTCCATAAAACATTACAACAAAAATCTAGACAATAGCCATACACAAAATTTTTCTTTTCATGCCTATGCCGTACCCCTCTTTTCTTCTTTTGCTCTCGGTTTTCTTTCTTTTTATTTTGTTCGAGCATTTTTTTTCTTTTTCTAGGTACGGCATGCATACATTTTACATACAAATTCATGGCTAAGCCTACCCCACACTTGTTCTTCTTCATCACACACGCGAAAACGCCTTCAAAAATCAAGCTTTGCCAATACTTTGATCAAGGGTAAGGGCGAAACTATACTAAGCTCATGGAAAGTGTTTAAGGATGATGAAAGAAAAGGCTCAACATAGGCTCAAAGGGGATTTACTAAGGTGTCCCACGACGGGCTCCAATAGGGCACATGCTTTATTTGGCTTTGGTGGTAAACCTAAATGATCTTTATTCAATCATATTCAAAATCAAGGTATTTTATGATATAAACGTTTTGAAAATCAACAAGAGTAAGTTCTGGCATACTAGAGTTCATTAAAAAGCTATGGCACATAATCATCGAATAGTCAAAGAATTATGAGGTTTCATGCTTCCTACGAATCTATCGAATTTTATCTTTTTATCGCTCAAGAAGAAAGCAAATTGGCTCAAAAGCTCACATAGGTTATAATCGAAATAAACTAGCTAGAACATGCATGCTTAATAATCAACAAGTCCTACATGCTCCTACCAATGCACAAAATCCATGAAACTTACAATTTTAAAGGTATGCACAACCATCATCTATGTATGCAAAGAGGAGAAAAACATCATTGACATATTAGGGGCATCCTAAGACTCGAAACAAACAAATTTAAACACTCTATTTTTGTGGAACAATTTTCTGCATTTTTCTTTTCTAAACTAAGCACACAAAAATTCAAAAACGAAAACGGAATACGTTATCCCACCCCACACTTAGAAAATTACATTGCCCTCAATGTAAGCACAAAACAATATCAATGAATTTCCTAAGCATGCAATCGACTAACATATTCCAACATATCATCACAAATCAAAGACAAAAAGAAGGGTTAAGAAATTGCAAACTCTCGGTGATGGCTCCTTCACTTTTCTTTGATCGACATGGGTTGCCTCCCAAGTAGCGCTTTGTGTTTATAGTCCATAGCCTAGACTTTTCACCGTGTTTTGCATGTGTTCATCGTGCTCCAAAACAACTCAAATCGGCAAGAAGAAGTTCAATGAGAAGACTTTGGCATGTGGTATCCTGTTCGGTTCTGGTTGCCGTATCCTGTTTGTGTGGCGTATCGGGCTCTTCTGCCGGCGTATCCGGCGTATCCAGCTTGTGTCCGGCCTCTTGTGGCCTTGTGTCAACCCTGCCGGCGATGGCAGGTCCGGCAGGAGGTGGTAGTGCGATTGAAAACAGCGGCAGCAGCTCGGCAGGTTGGTGCGTGTCCGGCATGCTGTGCTTTGGTGCGTCCGTGTCTGTGTCAGCCCTCATGGTGATGCTGCCGGCAGTTGCAGGTCCGGCAGCCACTTGGTGTGGTGGTGGCATGGCTGTGTCACGCGAATGTGAAGGCAACTCGGCTTGTGGTGATGATGGTGGGGCGGGGTAGACTGCGGCTTCTTCCACCGTGTGCTCTTGAAAGGGAGAATAGTAAGGCTTGAGGTGATGGCCATTTACCTTGAATGTGTTTCCCGTAACTTCATTCCGAATCTCTATGGCTCTATGAGGAAACACTTGAAGAACAATGAATGGTCCAAGCCAACGAGAGCGCAACTTTCCCGGAAAGAGTTGAAGCCGTGTATTAAACAAGAGAAATTTTTGCCCAACTTCAAACTTCTTCCCCCGAATTATCTTGTCATGGTACGCTCTTGTCTTCTCCTTATAGATCCAAGCGGCATCATAAGCTTCATTGCGAATTTCTTCAAGTTCATTGAGTTGAAGCTTTCTATGAAGACCGGCATCATCTATGCTCATGTTGAACTTTTTAACAGCCCACCATGCTTTGTGTTCTAACTCAACCGGTAAGTGACATGCTTTGCCATAAATCAACCGAAAAGGAGACATACCTATCGGTGTCTTGTACGCAGTCCTATAAGCCCACAAAGCATCATCGAGACGATCACTCCAATCCTTCCTTGAAGGTCCAACCGATTTCTCCAAAATGTTCTTGATCTCTCGATTACTCACCTCGGCCATTCCACTTGTTTGGGGATGATATGGTGTAGAAACTTTATGTGTGACTCCATACTTCCTCAATAAGGCTTCAATAGTGCGGTTACAAAAATGGGATCCTCCATCGCTAATCAAGACCCTTGGAACTCCAAATCGTGAGAAGATGTTGGTCTTGAGAAACTTGGCTACCACCTTGGCATCGTTGGTGCGTGTGGCCTTGGCTTCGATCCACTTTGACACATAATCAACCGCAAGCAATATGTAGAGAAAACCCTTACTTGATGAAAATGGTCCCATGAAGTCAATCCCCCAAACATAAAAAATTTCCACCACAAGGATAGGCGTGAGCGGCATTTGATCACGCCCACTAATCTTCCCCACACGTTGGCACCGATCACAAGCCTTACAAAACATAAATGCATCTTTGAAAATCGTAGGCCAAAAGAAACCACAAGTGAGTACCTTCAATGCTGTCTTCTTAGGCCCAAAATGCCCACCACAAGCTTCATTATGACAAAAAGCAAGGATGGAGCGATGCTCATTCTCCGGCACACATCTTCGAATAACTTGATCACCACATTGCTTCCATAAGTACGGATCATCCCACAAGAAGTGTCGAGCTTGCTTCCTTATTCTTCTTTGATGGTGGCTCGGCAATTCTTTAGGAAATTGGTTTGTGGCTAGAAAATTGGCAATGTCGGCATACCAAGGCTCATGTACTTCAAGTCGAAAAAGTTGCTCATCCGGAAAGGTTTCACATAGGGGCAGCCGATCCTCCTCTTGCACAAGTCTACTCAAATGATCGGCCACAACATTCTCTACTCCTTTCTTGTCTTTAATCTCAATATCGAACTCTTGAAGCAAAAGAACCCATCGAATAAGCCTCGGCTTAGCATCCTTCTTCGTCATAAGATATCTCAAAGCGGCATGATCACTATAAACAATAACCTTGGAATTCAAAAGATATGATCGAAATTTTTCCAAAGCAAAGATTACCGCTAAGAGTTCCTTCTCCGTTGTTGTGTAATTGAGTTGTGCATCGTTGAGAGTCCTTGAAGCATAGTAAATGGCGCATGGCTTCTTCTCAATTCGTTGTCCAAGTACCGCTCCAAGTGCATAATCACTAGCATCACACATCAACTCAAACGGCTCATCCCAATTAGGTGCAACTAAAACCGGCGCCGTACACAACAATTCCTTCAATCGGCAAAATGCTTTTTCACATGCCTCCGACCACTCAAACGTCACCTCCTTTTGTAACAAATTGCTCAATGGCTTGGCAATTGAAGAGAAGTCCTTGATAAATCTTCGATAAAATCCCGCATGGCCAAGAAAACTTCTCACATCCTTAACACACCTAGGGCTCGGCAATGCTTGAATTAGCTCCACTTTGGCTTTGTCAACCTCTAAGCCTCTTGCCGAAATAATGTGCCCTAGAACAATACCTTGCGTGACCATGAAGTGACACTTCTCCCAATTAAGCACAAGATTTGTCTCTACACACCTCTCAAGTATCTTCTCCAAGTTCCCCAAACATGCATCGAAGGTGCCTCCATATACACTAAAATCATCCATAAACACTTCGATAATGTCTTCAATAAAATCCGAGAAGATAGCATACATACATCTTTGAAAAGTGCCGGGTGCGTTGCAAAGTCCGAATGGCATCCGCCGATAAGCAAACGTGCCAAATGGACAAGTAAAAGTGGTCTTCTCTTGATCGTCCGGGTGTATCATGATTTGATTGTAGCCACTATATCCATCAAGAAAGCAATAGTAAGAATGACCGGCTAACCTCTCTAGCATTTGATCCATAAACGGCAAAGGCATGTGATCCTTCCTCGTTGTAGCGTTGAGCTTCCTATAGTCGATGCACATCCGATGACCGGTTACAAGTCTTTGTGGCACAAGCTCATTCTTCTCATTCTTGACAACCGTTACACCACTCTTCTTTGGCACTACTTGCACGGGAGATATCCACTTACTATCCGAAATTGGGTAGATCACCCCACAATCGAGCAACTTGATAATTTCTTCTTTCACAACCTTCATCATAGGAGGGTGAAGTCGACGTTGAGCTTCCTTTGTCGGCTTAGCTCCTTCTTCCAACAAAATACGATGAACACAAGTAGTAGGGCTTATTCCCTTGATATCCGCTAAGGTCCAACCTATGGCGGTCTTGTACTTCTTAAGCACACGTATCAAATCCACTTCTTGCTTCTCACTAAGCATTGAAGACACAATAACCGGTAGTGTATCTTCTTCTCCAAGATAAACATACTTTAAGTGACTAGGGAGTTCTTTAAGTTCTAACTTTGGGGCCTCTTCCACACTTGGTCGAAATTTTGTTGTGGCACTTGGAATTGACAAGAACGAGTTCCTCGGATACAATGTTGTGGCCTCAAGCTCGGCAACCACCTCTCTAAGGCTCGGCAACATTATGAATGACTCGGCATAAAGGGCTGCCGTGGCACTTTCTTGCTCGGCATGATTGCATGGCTCGGCCTCCTCTTGCACGACATGGCTTGGCTTGGTTCTCTTCATAACTCGTTCTCCCCTCTTGTCAAATCCGACCCCTTGCTCAATCGCTAATTGCTATGCGTCGAGCGAGGTCGACATAACTTGCTCGACCTCCTCCAAAACATCAATGGCACAACCCTCCTTCAAATCAACATTGGGAAATCTCATGGCGTCAAACACATTGAACTTTATCACTTCACCATCAAATTCCATAGTTAGGTTGCCCTCGGCCACATCTATCTTTGTGCGTGCGGTCCTCATGAATGGTCGCCCTAAAAGCAATTGAGTGTTGTTGACCGGCGAATCCTCCATCTCAACCACATAAAAATCGGCGGGGAATATCAATTGGTTGACTTGCACCAACACATCCTCTACATAGCCTTCCGGATATTTGCTTGAGCGATCCGCAAGTTGAATGATGACATTATCCTTCTTGAGAGGCCCTATACTCAACGTTTGATACACATTGAGTGGCATGACATTGATTGATGCTCCCAAATCCAACATAACATCATCGAAACGTGTATTGCCTATGACACAAGGCACATTGAAGCTCCCCGGATCCTTCATCTTTGGTGGCAACTTCCTTTGAATAACGGCCGACACCGTCTCGCTCATTGTTACCACACGAGTCTCTCTAGTATGCCTCCTTGCCGTGCAAAGCTCCTTTAAAAATTTAGCATACTTCGGCACTTGCTTAATGCACTCCAACAAAGGAATGTTGACTTGCACTTTCCGGAAAATCTCCAATACCTCTTCATCGGATTTATCTTTCTTTGTTCTAGCAAAACGTGAAGGGAATGGGGCACTAGATGATGGCACTCCTCCCTTTACATGATTGCCGGCTACACCTTGCTTCTCGGCAGAATTCTCCTTGCCGGTTGCAGCCCTCTCGTTCTCGGCATCATCCCTCTTGGCATGGTGGTTGTTGCCGGCAGCATTGTGCTCGGCTATGCTTTCCTCGGCTTCCTCAATATGGCTGCCGGCAATGACAGGTCCGGCAGCCCTCTCGTCATCCCCAATGCCCTTGAAAGTCACTCGCTTCTACTTAGGACTTGTCGGAGGAAACAACTCTCTTCCGCTACGAGTTTGAATCACTTTGGCTTGCTCGTTTCTTGGATTGGGAATTGTATTGCTTGGCAACTTCCCTTGCTCATTAAACCTTCCCATAAAATCCACTACTTGCCCCATTTGAGTCTTGAGCTCACCAATGTCCTTTTGATGATTTTGTTGTCCCGCGAGTAATGCTTGAGTAGCACTTGACAAAGATTGAATTAAAGCATCATAGTTAGGGTTGCTCGGTGCGGCTTGCACTTGGCTCGGCCCTCCTTGGCTTTGGTACGGCACAGCTTGTTGTTGGTTCGGCAATGCCCCAAATTGTCCTTGGTTCGGCTGATAAGGTTGCCGAGGCACAAATGGTGGCCTCGGTGCAAATGGCGCTCCTCCCTCTCTTGGTTGCATAGGTGCCCTAAGCACGTTGTCATTGTTCGCCCATCGAAAGTTCGGATGATCATTGAACCTTGGATTGAAATTGCCAAAACGTTGACCTCCTTGAAAACCAATGGCATTGCACTCCTCAACTCCCTCATTAACTCCAAATTGAGGGCATTGTTCGGTCTCATGGCCCTCGGTGCAAATTCCACATACACTCGCACGCTTCTTCATCAAATTACTCACCAAGTCGGTGAGCTTGTCCACTTTATCTTCTAACTTTGAGCTCGAAGACGTCTCATGCACTTTTTCATTCCTTTGCACATTCCCTCGTGCCATGCCAAATTGTTGGTTGTTCAATGCACGAACTTCCAACAAACTTCTTGCCGCACCGGCGTTCAACTCCAAAAAGCTACCTCCCGCGGCCGAGTCGAGAAACTCTCTCTCCATGACACGCAATCTCTCATAGAAATATTGCAACAAGAGTCCATCGCTAATGCCATGCGATGGACACAAAGAAACTAGGGACTTGAACCTCTTGTAGTAGTCGAAGAAAGTCTCATCACCGGCTTGCTTCACACTAGTTATTTGCTTCCTCAGATCAGTGATACGTGAAGCAGGAAAGTACTTGAGCAAAAACTCATCCATCATAGTACTCCACGAAACAATGCGACCACTAGGCACCTCAAACAACCACTCCTTCGCTTGATCTTCTAAAGAAAACGGAAAAGCCTTCATTTTGAAGTGTTGCAAATCGGTCCCTCTTGGGCACATAGACTCCGTGGTGAAGTTAAACCACTGCAGATGCTTGTTAGGGTCCTCACTCGGCATCCCATAAAATGATTTCAGCTTATGGAGGAATCCACTCCTCAATTCAATCTCTCCAGTCTTGTCAGTTTCCAAGGGAGGATAAGTAATATTAGAAGGAGCAACTCCAGCTCCAGCAACATGACCATTCTGTGATCTGATTGATGCCATGATCTCTTCTTCTTCTTCTAATTCGGCAAAGGCCTCAAATTCTGGGTTCTGAAGATCACAAGACGATGACACAAAAGAAGGTGAGCTCGGTCCTGATGATGATACTGACGGCACAATAGGTGAACTCGGCAAGGATGATGACACTGATGAATTGGTTGGTGACGATGGTGGTAATGGCACAAAACGAGCAATAGCGAGTTCTTGGTCTAAACGTTGCAAACGGCCTTGAAGATCTCTTGTCCAAATACTAGATTCGGACATGCATTATTTCTGAAATTTGCAACATTTAAACAAGTTAGAACCTCGTAAAGAAATAGAAGACAAGAATATACATCATTACAAGCCACGGCATTGGCGATTACACAACAAATTTCAACAATGATACACAAGACACAATCGGCAAGCCATAAATACACACGGCAAAATCACACAAACAATCGGCAACACAAGCAAATTTCGGCAAAGCATCAATATAATTCGGCAATAAGGGATCAAAAATCGAAAAGTTCATGAGCATGTAATCGCTAAGTCTAATTTCTTTTAAATTTGTTCTAACTCTCGAAGTACGTGGAGCAGAGGAGATAACGGTGCAATGGACTGATACAACCCCCGGTAGTATCATGCTTAATCCGATATACCTCAAGAGTTGAACCACACAAAATGTTTTATCTTCGAAGAAAATAGGCCACATATGTCAAGTTATGTTCTAGCGTCTAAAGTGAGGTGATGCTTCGGCACAAGCTGTCGACTAGGTCGTGCGGATTTTACGTTTCAAAGGTCATTACAATCACGGAGGGCGAACCCCCTACAGGAACCAGGCAGGACTCGTTGTTGGACACCACGGAGGGCGAACCCCCTATCGACTCACTCACCGAGAATGAACATCCGTCTATGGGCCTTGAGATCCAGTTAAACAAACCTGAGAACCATATCTATGATAATAACTTCCCCATACTTTGTAAAACAAACACGGATCCCTAGCAGTCTACAAGTGTTGATTAAAACCGCCCTCAACCTCATGGAAGTAATACTATTACCGAAGAAACACTTATATGCGTGGGGGGGAAGTATCCCGCGTTTCCCAATCTACATAGAAACGGCCTCCGACATAGCACCATTCACATGAAGGGTTTTGGTTATGATCAACAAAAGTGGCTTCACCTACATGTTACACTTTAGAAACTACAATAAACTCAAACATACACAACACTATCAACTCCCTAGAAATTAAACTAAGTGACTACCAACATACATCAATATATCATGCAACTTTCGAAATTTAAACTTTACATGCCGAAGCATATTTCTACTTAACAAAATCCCAAAATAAACTTAAAATTTACAACTTTACAACTTCACAACAAAAATTTCCAGCAACATTATATACACAACAAATTCATAAAACAAGCTTTTATAATCCCCGGCAACGGCGCCAAAAATTGATGGGAGCCAAAGCTCACATGCAATAATAACCCTACAAAAATATCGTTAGTAGTATGAGCAAGTAGGGATCGTTCTAGGCCGGGGATTAAGGGTACCTGAGATATGAAATTGTTAGACAAACATATATACATATATACATCACAAACGTCACATATGGGGGTAATAATAGGATCGGCAGCAATGCTGCTCCTACACTAGGCTCGGCAATAAAAACAGAAAATAAATCCTAGGCTACTATATACAAGTGATCATCATCTCTCACACAAAACAGTTCACATAAAAGACTCTTTAACAAGGCAAATTGCATACAAGAAAGTAAGAAACAAGTACTTAGCATGTTCAAGACCAAAATTAGTTTCGACACAATTAGAGCCTCCAACAGTTTTCCAATTGTTAGACTTCTTAAATTCTTAGAAACTACTCCAGCGTATGACTTCTAAGGTGATGCTAATCCGGTTTTACGCGTTTTAACATTTAAGCATATGAGTCTTAATCGAAGACAAGCAAACAAGTAAGGTTGTCATTCTTCTTATTTAACTTGCAAGTTCTAAGGTTTATTAGATCTAGGTGAGCAACACAAAACAAACTACTCCAGCGTATGACTTATCCGTGTTACTCTATCACATGAAACCTAGCACTTAGAATTACATGCTAATCATAACTAGTGTGTCGGTTTATTTGCCCTAACCTTAGTTCTAACCAATTTTAAGTTTAAACATGCGAAATACCACTGCCCTAATTATCAATGCATACAAAAACACACAAGTTAAAATTCAGGAAAAACATACATAACATATCATATTCGGTTCATACAAAGTTTCAAGAAAAACCAAGAATCGAAACAAGTTCGTACAAAACAACCAAACATAAATAAATACAAAAGCCATAGGGGAATGGATCACACTTTAAGAACCTTGAAGACTCCTCAAAGTGACTAGATGGATCGGCTGCTGCTCCTTGGTGTTCGGCAAGAACAGAAATCGGCAGGAAACCAAGGTGGAAGGGATTCGGCAATATGGTGGTGGTGATGATGGTTCGGCTAGGGTATTTAGGTATTGGTGTTTTGGAAGACTTGGTAGAGCTTTAGGCTAGTGTATTATGATTGAGATGAGATAGCTTTTCTGTAGAAAAAGTGGGGGTTTATATAGGAGAGGGGTGCCGGCAATCCCTTAAGCCAAAAGGAATTCAGAAAACCTAGTTCAATAAGGTTTTGCAACCTTCCTTTCTTAGTCCAATTAGGTTTTCTTTTCTGAATTTTTCTTCAAGGCTTGGGCTTCACATCTTCATGGAATTCTTATATGGTCTTGGACTGAAATTGATAAACTTTGATCCACCAAAAATGCATCACATTGCCGGCAGCCTGAAGTTGCACCCGATCTGCCTCAAATCGGCAGCTTCTCCTAGTTTGACTAGGAGACTTGATTTCTTCATGTTTTTCTTTGATGCCATGGCCAAGTGTCGTCCTTCTTCCTTCTATATGCTTGGGATGTCTTCACAAATGCTCTTGTACATCATATGGTCCATCAAAATGAAGCACTTGTGAAAAGGAAGCAATCAGTCCCTGGAATCGGCAGCTTTGACCTTGTCGCAGTAAATCCAGCATATCTCCACATTCGGAGCTCCGATTGATGCGATTCCAAATCTCACGTAAACTAGACACATATGGCCATCTCCCCATGAAATATCTCGGCCAAATTCCATGCAAGTCGTCGGGAATGGAAATTCGAAGTTGGGGCAAAGTCCCAGGAAAATCCTGTAGCCCCTGGATTGGAATGTTCGGACTGCCCTTTTACAGCCAAGTTTTGGGTGACTTTCCGAACTCCGATTAATCTGAAATTTTAACACAGCATTCCTCAACATATGAATATTAAGCACATAAAATTTCATAGAATTCGGACAAGGATAGATCATAAATTTGCTCATCTCAAAATCACGAAAAAGACATATTTTGCAATATTTTCCAGATTTCTCAAACTTAGTCATTTTTCGGATTCTTAACCATTTTTCACCAAAACTCTACCAAATGGACACTAACTACATTACGACTCTATCTTAGACAAATAAGGGTTAAACAAAGCATAAACGAGGGCATCAACATATAATATCGTCGCACATTGTGCTCCTATCAATCTGTTCCAAATCGAAGAAAAACTCGGTTGCTTGTGTAGCAAGCAGTACTAATAGCTTCAGCCCAAAAAATCGGTTTAATCCCTGCAAAAAGAAGCATAGATCTTGCCATTTCAATTAACACTCTATTCTTCCTTTCAACAATTCCATTTTGTTGAGGGGTTATGGGAGCAGAAAACTCATGTAAAATACCATGTTCATAGCAAAAATTTGAAAAGGCAATGTTTTTGAATTCTGTACCATTATCAGATCTGATTCTAACAATCTTACAACCAACATTTCTTTTCTCATTTGAAATTTGTAAGCTAAGACCAAGAAAAGAATCAAAAGTCTCACTTTTATCTTTAAGGAAAGAAACCCAAGTAAACCGTGTAAAGTCATCAACAACCACAAGCACATAACTTTTACCTCCATAACTTACTGGTTCAGCTGGACCAATCAGATCCATATGCAATAATTCCAAGGCATGAGTTGAACTGATCGCATTCAAAACTTTATGAGGTGTTTTAGTAAGTTTACCTAACTTGCATCCACTGCACAGTTGATTTGTTTTACCTGACAACTTAGGTAAACCCCTTACATAGTAATTAGAAGACAATTTCACCAAGTTCTGAAAATTAACATGTCCCAAACGTCTGTGCCAAAGAGTAAGAGTTTCCTCAGCAGAAGCACTTAATAAACAAGGAATATCATTAGACGTTTTATCAGCATAGATATGGTAACAGTTATCAGACGCCCTAGTTCCACTCATAACACATCTATTGTCAAAGTCAAGAACATTACAACGTTTATTATGGAACCAAACATTTTCATGATCATCAGTTAACTGACTGACACTAATTAGATTAGCAGTCAGTCCTTCAACATAATACACATTTTTTAACTCAGGAATATTTGGAGCTTTGACAATACCTTTACCAAGAACTTGAGCTCTTTGGCCATCTCCAAAAGTAACCTTTCCAGTAGGGAACTCATCATCAAAACAGGTAAACCAACTGATATCACCAGTCATGTGCCTAGAGCAGCCACTGTCTATATACCAAAGAGTGGGATTTCTAGTAGTTAAAGCAGTGAGTGCAACAAGACAAGTAGCAACAGTATGATCATTATCCAGAATAAGTTCAGAAAGTAAACAGACATTATTAGATTGATTTGAATTACTCGAGCAAAGATTTTGAAATTTGCTAGTCAGATCTTGAATCATTTTCATCTGAGTTTCCATCTGTTTCTGCAAAGTAGCAAATTTATCAGACTCATCAGGAACATATGATTTCATAAAAGAGGGACAGTTAGGTCTAATATGGCCTGAAACTCCACAATGATGGCAAACTGGAAAAAACTTAGGTTTCTCAGAAGGAATACTTTTGACCAAGGGTGGTGCCACAGACTTATAGTCTTTACCAATTTCTGGACAAGGTTTGGTTGACTCTTTCACAAAACAAGTTTCCTTTGAGTTTTCTCCAGAGAAACCAGGACCAGTAGTTCTAAACTGAGACCCTGATTGAATTAACATCTTCACAGCTTCAGAACTACCTTCAAACTTAGAGAATTTGCTATGAGACTCATCTAACTTGACCTGCAAGCTATTCATTTTATCAAAATAATTATCTCTGTCAGATTCACAAGACAACAGATTAATTTTTAAATCTGCAATTTCCTGCTTCAAGGAAATTTTTTCAGAACCCCAATCAGTTTGAATTAGTTCATCTTGTAAAACCTGCAGTGAATTTGTTAGCTTGCAATTTTCTTCATTCCACAGTTTCTTAGAGGATTCTAACAAAACTTCTGAATTCTCAATTTGAGCTTCAAGAGTTTTATTAGAAAGTTCTAGCTGTCTCATTTTTAAGTTCATGCCTTCTAAAACATCGCACAACTGAGAATACTTATCAAGCAAATCATCATAATCATTAGTTTGAAAATCACAGTCACAGTCTTCTGAGTCAGAAGAAAAAGAAGCCATGAGAGCCACATTTTTCTCAGTAATGCCTTCTTCATCATCACTCCAGGAAGTTTTTAAAGCCCTTTTTTCGAGAGAGTCCCTGTATTTCTTATTACCACAGTCAGCAGCTAAATGTCCAAAACCACCACAATCATAACATTTAGGTTTAGAAGAACTGACTTTAATTTCAGATCGATTACCTTTTTGATCAGAATGAGAAAAATTACCTTTTGACGAAGAACCATTTTGTTCCTTTTTAGAGTATGAGTCAGAAGAATTTCTTGAAGAAGAATTTTTCTTACTTAAGAATTTTCTGAATTCCTTTGTTAATAAGGCATATTCAGTAGCACCATAATCCTTTTCAGCTTTATCAGTTTTAATGACAGATTTAAACGCAATATTTTTAGAAACCTTCTTTTCCCTAGAATCCTCCTCAATTAACTCTTGTTCAAGAGCTTTAAGGTTACCTATTAATTCTTGTAGAGAATAGGTATCAAGATCATGAGCTTCTGAACTGGCTGTCTTCTTTTCCCTGTAACGTCTAGGAAGAGATCGAAGAATTTTCATAACAATATCATCTTCAGCAATGGCCTTTCTTGGATTTACACTTTTAATAGAACTAGTGATAGAAATCACTCGTTTATAAAAGTGATCAACACTTTCATCGTTTTTCATCTGTAAAGAGTCAAACTCGTGTAATAGCAATTGTAATTTGTGTTTTCGGATTTTAGCATTACCTTCATAAGAGGTTGCTAATGTATCCCAAACCTCTTTTGAAGTTTCACAGTGCTTAATCTGCACCCTTTCATCCTCTGAAAGAGCAATAAATAGAGCATTCATAGCTTTATTCTCAGCCTCACTGTAAGCAATTTCTTCTGGAGTCCATTTCGCAAAGGGTGTTTGAACAAAGACATTTTTTTCTTTTTCCACAGTTGGATGAGTCCAACCATGTAAAATACACTGCCAAGCCCTAGAGTCTTGTGCAGATATAAAGGCTTTCATCATGCCTTTCCAGTCCTCATAACCTTCACCTTTGAAGGCAGGAGGAGTATTTACTGAAGTACGTTCCATCTAATAAAAATCCAAAGATCTCACTTAAAGCAAAAAGTGACCCGCTCTGGTACCAAATGAAATTACCGGATGGAAACAAAACAAATAGAAGATTAAGAACAGAATAAGAATAGAGAAACAAAGCTTTTAACTATAGTGGAAATCTCATAAGAGATCAAAACCACTACGAGACTTTTAAGTAGTCTACACTAGAAACTGAATCCACTAAGATTGATCAATTGTTACAGATATCAAGTTGAGATGTTTATCGCAATCTCATTACAAGCATCAACACAGCTAACTTGATAATGAGCAGTAATCAAATAGACTAACTAGTGAAGACAGCAACTTGATTAGTACACCTTTGAAACCAAGCTTCCTACAATCACAAATCACACAAGTGAGAGATGACAGAGGGTGCAATTCAAAAGAAGAAATCAAGAAGGATAAGAGTTCACACGAACTGCTAATTAGATATAAAAATGTGCTCACAAAAGCTACCACCTGCATATGCACACAGCCTTCAATATATAGAGAAAACTCCCCCATAAGTTACGCCTTAATTTGCTAAGCTGATAAGGTTTAAGATTTCAAACATAAGAGTAAAACCTTATCAAGAGGTTAGCAAAATCAATCAAATATCACATAAGGAAACAATCAAAATATTTCAAATAACTTCCTTATAGGATAAATAGAAAGAGCATAAACAAAGGAGAAAGAAAAGGAAATCAGTTTCACATTTACAGCAGCTTTGGAAATTACTCAGTACACCCAAAGATCTTTCCTAGTAAGACCAGGAAAGATGCCGGTTGTGTTGAGTATCAAACCAGCTGTACCAGCTGCTTACAGACCCGCGTTGCTATTCTTAATATACTTCAATCTTATGATTTATTAATAAAGAGAAGTAAAATTCATTGCCCCTATTTTGTTTTATCTAGTGACTTAAATTATCTATACTATTAAATAAACATATTTTGTTAGCCAAAACAGAAAAAATATACCATTTTAATCCTGAAACATTAAGAAACATTAATGCTAAAAAAGTAGATAGAGATAAAATAGTCAAATTAAAAAATATCATATAATAGAGAAGAAAATGTTTGTGTCGGTTTTGACACTTGTCGAACTATCAACACGTGGGGGTGGCGGACGTAAGTTTCAGTCCTGGTGCGAGCGTGCCAGTACCTTTGGGTTAGGTACAACCTTGGTGGCGGACGACGTCTGGCGAGCGAATCACCCTTGGCGAGCGGATGACTCTGGCGAACGTGTTCGTCTGCTCCCTGCTACCTGACTTCTCGATCAAGCAACTGTACGCGGGCGTTGACAAACCGGCGTAAAGGCTCGAACAAGACCTAAGTAAACGGTTACTAGGATTTTTCTATTCAACCTCTTGTAGATTGAGATAATCTTACTTCGATCCTGGGATGCAAAGCAGAGCTAAGTATCAAGACCGCTGATGGTGTTCGTCCAACCTCTGGCAGATTGGGAAAGACTGTTACCGGGATAACGACTCGATTTGTCACAAGGCGTGACGACTGGACTCGATATGTCTCAGCAATGCTTCGACACGAACGCAAGTCACTTTCGACAACAACGGCAGGTGTACGGCGACCGGTAGCGGTGGGCGTAGGTTTGCGGCTTGGTTGGAATAGTGTCGTTTGCAGTTGGTGGAAGGCAGTTAACGAGAGAGAATGCTCCGGAGAGGCTTGTAAGATTTGCAGGGCAAAAGCTTGTAGTTGTATGGTTGAGAACCCTTTTTACGTTGTCCTAGAGTTCTTTATATAGTGATCTCAAAACCCCAAATACGTGTGTATCAAGCATAATGGATTCTGATATTGAATAGGATTATATTACCTTAAACCATCTCCAATTCGGACTCCTAGTAGAACTCCAAATCCTTTCCTAGACGGAAACTGATTTAAATCATATCGGATTACCCGCTAATGAGTGACCCTCTGGGCTTCTGCCCATAGTCTCGAGTAAATGTTAATTTAGGCCCAAACATTGCCCCCCAGCCTTCGAAATTAAAAGCCCATTGAGATTGAAGAAGGTTGAGAAAGCCCATCCAGACTCATTTAAAACCTAAAGAATACGTCGTTCGCTCTAACCGATGCAACTTTACCAATTCGAGCTCAGGTGACTGTTCAATAAACCCTAAACCGCTTCCAATCATACCGATTCAGAAATTCACAGACCCTCTTTCAGATTCTATAAAGCTGTAATCCAGGAACGTGAAAACCAACCCGAAACCTCACATCCATCATCATGGCCCTAGAAATCAAACACTCAGAAGCGCTTCGCGGAAAGGAAAAGATCCAAAATTCCGTTATCGAGGTCGGAAGTCCCTTCCAAACCTCACTGACCTCACCAAATGATTACAACCGTGCCGGACTAGGCCCAAGGCAACGGGAAATCACCCCTCAAGCCATATCTGTACTCGCGGATCCTTGCCGTCCGCCTCCGGTAGCCGTTCGTGATCAAGACATCAAACTTCCAAAGTGCTCAAACCACTTTGAAGCCCCCATCACTACTGGCTGCTGGCCTCTACCAACCTCCTCTATGATCAAATGGTACAAAGCCAGACAAAAGGTAGATTCCCTAAGATGGCGCCGTGCTGGAATAACAGAAGTTCTCGACCTCTGTTTCAGTTTGAACCCAAAAGGCGGAAATTGATGCGCATTCTTGCCCTTTGTAAGTTTCTGGAATCCCTCTTCCAACACCTTCGATTTCCGATTTGGTCAAGCTAGCATCACCCTCCTAGACCTATATGCTGGGCTAGGATTTCCTTTGGGTACAAAACCCTTTGATGCGGATGACTACCCCCAAGACCGAATTCCATCTACCATCATCTCCATCTCCGGCAACCTAAGCTATCAACCATGGATAGACAAATTCAGCAAGAGGAACGACGACATCGGAGGAATCGCCTTCCTTGATTTTTGGCTCAATAAGTTCATATTTTGTTCAACCGCCTCCAAGATGTCAAGAACCTACAAAAGGATGGCTGAAATCCTTTACGCCCATGAAGAAATAGGCCTCGCCCAGATAGTCCTTGCTCACCTGTACCGGGGACTTCACACCTTGTCCATGAACCCTTCTGCCTCACAGTTCCGGGCCCACTCTGGATTAAAGACATATGGGCGAATATGTATTTTCCGGGACTCACCTCAGAGCCAAGAGACGTAGGCGAAAACAGAATAACGGGGGCAGCATATGTTGGCCAACCGCCTATGTATGGGCAGGGCTATGCACCATGCTTTGACATCATATACCAGACGGATGCGCCAGGCTTCTATTCGGAAGCTCAGATGCTTCTAACTCGCAAGCACCCTCAGGCCTTGAAAACTGGCTTCTTCCCTTCCGCAGATCAAAGTGACGCAGGGAAGAATTTATTCCTGCAATGCATATCCATGGCGGATCTTCCACTGTTCACCTCAAACAGAGGCTGTTAGCGCTCAGAAGTATATGCCCCTCATCTCTTTGCTCGTCAGTTCGGGCTGACACAACATGCTCCCTACCCGCCAATCCAAAGCTGCAATTTGTTCTCGGCTTGGCGACCAAGCAAGAGTACTCCTGTGACCCCAAATGTTCCATGCTCCTCTTGCTTGCGCCCTACAATCCTCCCAGCCTTAGAACAATGCTCAGAGCTGGTAATCTCCAAGGACGCCACCGCTGACTATGAAGCTTGGTGGAAGGAAGTTCTGAACGGGAGCCAAAGCTCGCATGCAATGATAACCCTACAAAAATATCGTTAGTAGTATGAGCAAGTAGGGATCGTTCTAGCCGGGGATTAAGGGTACCTGAGATATGAAATTGTTAGACAAACATATATACATATATACATCAAACACGTCACAATTATGGGGGATAGTGGTTCGGCAGCAATGCTGCCCACGTATTAGGCACGGCAACAGAATTTAAATGTTGAAAAAAAATCCTAAGTCTACTATTTACAAGGTTGGTCGACATTCTTCCACAAAACACTAACACAAAAGCAATCAAAACACATAACAAACAAGCAAGTAGGACTCTCGGCAAAGTATTAAAGCGTTTAGCTCCTAACCGGCTACTAATTGATTAAGACTCCTCAAGTATTTTAAGTGACTAACCGCCTAACCTTAAAATTATACTAGTCATCTTTGAATATTCTAACCGACGTAAACAAACATGACAAGTAATTAAGCACAGAATCTTTTTCTTTAGTTGGAAACAAGTCAATAGAGTAAGGTTGTCAATCATCTCTTCAACAAGCATGTCCATTTAAATTACTCTAACCCTTGTGAAAAACAATACAAACTAAGTAACTCGTTGATTACCTAATCCATATTAATTTTTCGGCTAATGAGATTAATAATCTACGCATTGCACTTACATAGGCTACTAATCTTTAAGCACACGAATTCAAAGAACAAGTCAAGAAAACCCTAAAATCAGTTTAACACATGTTATTGCCGATTATCCTAATTACTAGTTCACTACATATTTTCCTTACTCTTTAGCATGCAATCCATATTCTTACATCTAAAACCTTACTTGAAGATAAAGAAAACAAATTAACATGCAAATCATAAAACCAAACTTCAATCCAATTCATACATAGACATAAAAAATTGAAACCAAGAATTCATGCTAACTTTATAGACAAAGTTTAACATAACTACACAAAAATTTACAAAGCCAAGAGTAGGGATTGGATCACACATTAGAAACCTTGAAGACTTCGTCGTGTATGGATCCGGTGATTGATGATGATCGGATGGATTGCTGCTCGGCAGTGAAGGTATCGGCAGCATGGGATCAAAGTTTTGGCAGGAAACTTTGGTGTGGTGGTGGTGGTTTTGGCTAGGGTTTTTGTGTAGGATTCTTGGGAAATTTAGGTAGAGCTTTGGCTAGATTTTTGCTTTGGAATGTGTCCGTTTTTATGATGGAAGCAGGCTTCTATATATAGGAGAAAAGGTCTGTGCAGTTTGAAGCTTTTCCTTGTTCAAATCGGCAAAGAAATCTTCAGTAAATAAGGTTTCCCAATCCAAGTTGGCATAGGCTTTTCTTTCCGTATCGAACAAAGAAACCTTGCTTGGTCAACTTATAATTTCTTCTTGGCCGTTTCATAGCTCTTTGGAATGATTTGGCACGCTCGCAGCCGCTTGATGACAATACAGGAAATTCCTCTCTGCTCGCGAGTACAGACTTTGCTAGTATCGGGTACTGGCGAGGCTAATCTGGGTGGCGAGGCTAGGCTTCTGGCGATAGCGCGAACATGCATGCAGGCATGTGCGGATGGTTGGCGAGCGGACATGTACTAGCTGGTGAGCTGACCAGTTCTGCTGAATCTGCTGGCGGATGAAGCTTGGCGGATGCAATTTGGCGGATGAGCTTCTGGCGAGCAAGATCGTTGTCGAGCGAGCAAGGGCTTGGCGAATGAGACCTGGCGGATGATACCTTTGTGTCTTCAGTCGAGTATAACTTTTTCTTCGATGCTCTGATTGATTCGATTTCAAATCTTAGATAAACTAGACACAAATTGCCATCTCCCCATAAAACAGTTTGATCAAAATCCTTGTGAATTGTCGGGAATGAGTTTTCGAAGTTGGGACACAGTCCCAGGAAAATCCTGGAAGTCCCTGGATTGGAATGCTCAGACTGCCGTTTTGCAGCCAACTTTTGGGTGACTTCCCGAACTCCGATTGATCTGAAATTTTAACACAACATTCCTCAGCATATGAATATTAAGCACGCCAAATTTCATAGAATTTGGACAAGGATAGATCATATTTGTACTTGTCACAAAATCACGAAAAAGACATATTTTGCATTATTTTCCAGTTTTCTCAAACTTAGTCATTTTTCGGATTCTTAACCATATTTCACCAAAACTCAACCAAAATGACACTAACTACATTATGACTCTATTTTAGACAAATAAGGGTTAAACAAAGCATAAACGAGGGCATAAGCATATAATATCGTCGCACATTGTGCTCCTATCAACTACCCCACACTTATCCTTTGCTAGTCCCTTAGCAAACTAAATTAAACTAGACTCTAAACAAACTATTGCCCCTAACAATTTGTCTCAGGCTCGTATGTACACATAGCTTTCAAGTTAAATGCATGAGAATGCTAAGCACGAAAATTCCAAGTTTCATGAATATGTGACATCAATAAGAACATATAAGAGCAAAAGGTAAGCATGTAAACATGTTAAAGCTAATCCAAATCGCCTCACTAGGCATACTCTCTTCTTTTCTCTCGAAGCATGGTTATTCACTCATTAGTATATGCAAGTGAAAGATAATGAATTACAAAGAGTAACTTGCATATGTCATGAAACGAAAGCACTTTGTGAAATTTAATGGAAAAACCTCATATGATAACTATATGCACCAATGAACCAAAACCATATGCTTACTCTTGAGATAATCTCCACAATCAATTTTAACCATCTTAAGAATCATGAAAAAGATCAATAAAAGGGTTGTAATGGGGCTAGGCTAAGAGGTATTCGATATTTGGATAAGGAGGCTCAAAACGTCACCGTGGCATTTGGCAAAGCTCGAATCTCCTTATGTCTTCTCGCCGAAAGGGTCAAATTTCATCTTGTTGGACCCATACTTCATTCTTTTCCTCCCATAACATTACAACAATAATCTAGACAATAGCCATGCACAAAATTTTTCTTTTCTATGCCTATGCCGTGCCCTTTTTATCATAGCTTTCGGCATCATATTTTTCTTTTATTTTTGGTCCGAGCTAAATTTTTCTCTTTTCTTTTCTTTACTAAGGCACGGCATGCATATACATTTTTCATATACCGACACACAAGGTAAAGGCATCACTATTCTAAGCTCATGGAAAGTGTTTAAGGGTGATGAAAGAAAAGGCTCAACGTAGGCTCAAATGGGGTTTACTAAGGTGTCCCACGACGGGCTCCAATAGGGCACATGCTTTATTTGGCAGTGGTGGTAAACCTAATTGATCTTTATTCAATCATATTCAAAATCAAGGTATCTTATGATATAAACGTTTCGAAAATCAACAAGAGTAAGTTCTAGCATACTAGAGTTCATTAAAAAGCTATGGCATATAGTCATCGAATAATCAAAAAATTATGAGGTTTCATGCTTCCTACGAATCTATTGAATTTTATCTTTGTATCGCTCAAGAAGAAAGCAAATTGGCACTAAAACTCACATAGGTTATTATGGAAACAAACTAGCTAAAACATGCATGCTTCTTAATCAACAAGTCCTACATGCTCCTACCAATGCACAAAATCCATGAAACTTACAATTTTAAAGGTATGCACAACCATCATCTATGTATGCAAAGAGGAGAAAAACATCATTGACATATTAGGGGCATCCTAAGACTCGAAACAAACAAATTTAAACACTCTATTTTTGTGGAACAATTTTCTGAATTTTTCTTTTCTAAACTAAGCACACAAAAACATAAACGAAAACGGAATACGTTATCCCACCCCACACTTAGAAAATTACATTGCCCTCAATGTAAGCACAAAACAATAACAATGAATTTCCTAAGCATGCAATCGACTAACATATTCCAACAATTCATCACAAATCAAAGAAAAAGAGAAGGGTTAAGAAATTTCAAACTCTCGGTGATGGCTCCTTCACTTTTCTTTGATCGACATGGGTTGCCTCCCAAGTAGCGCTTTGTATTTATAGTCCATAGCCTAGACTTTTCACCGTGTGTTGCATGTGTTCATCGTGCTCCAAAACATCCCAAATCGGCAAGAAGAAGATCAATGAGAAGAGTGTTGCATAGTGTATCCGATGCTTGGTTTTCCTGCGTGTCCGGTGCGGGTGGCGTGTCCGAAGGCGTGTCATCCCTGTGCTCGGCCTTGTGTGGCCGTGTGTCAACCCTGCCGGCAATGGCAGGTCCGGCAGGGGGTGGTGGTGCAGCTGTTCCAGGGTGCTCCTGCTCGGCAGCTTGAATTGTGGCCGGTGTTGTGGAGGTAGATGGTGTTCGGATGGCACATGGTGGATCGGCAAATGGTGGTGAATCATGGACATCGGTTTCATTATTTAGGGCCTCAAATGGCTCGTAGTAAGGCTTGAGTCTATGTCCATTTACCTTGAATATGTTTCCCGTAACTTCATTCCGAATGTCTATAGCTCCATGTGGAAACACTTGAAGAACAATGAATGGTCCAATCCAACGAGAGCGCAACTTACCCGGAAAAAGCTTGAGTCGTGAATGATACAAGAGAACTTTTTGACCAACTTCAAACTTCTTCCGTCGAAGCATCTTATCATGAGCAACCTTAGCCTTTTGCTTGTAAATCCATGCGGCTTCATAAGCTTCATTCCGTATTTCTTCAAGTTCGTTGAGTTGAAGCTTCCTATGAAGGCCGGCCTCATCAATGCTCATGTTAAAGGCCTTAACCGCCCACCATGCTCTATGCTCAAGTTCAACCGGTAAGTGACATGCTTTGCCATATGTTAACCGAAAAGGTGACATACCTATCGGTGTCTTGTATGCGGTCCTATAAGCCCATAAAGCATCATCGAGACGATCACTCCAATCCTTCCTTGAAGGTCCAACGGTTTTCTCCAAAATTTGCTTGATCTCTCGATTACTTACCTCGGCCATGCCACTAGTTTGGGGATGATAAGGTGTAGAAACCTTGTGTGTGACTCCATACTTTCTCAATAAGGCTTCAATGGTGCGGTTACAAAAATGGGATCCTCCGTCGCTAATCAAGACTCTTGGAACTCCAAAACGTGAAAAGATGTTGGTCTTCAGAAACTTGGCCACCACCTTGGCATCATTGGTGCGTGTAGCCTTGGCTTCAATCCACTTTGACACATAATCCACCGCAAGCAATATGTAGAGAAAGCCCTTACTTGAAGGAAACGGCCCCATGAAGTCAATCCCCCAAAGATCATGAATCTCAATGGCATTAATAGGAGTGAGTGGCATTTGATCTCTAGGTCCAATATTCCCCATCCTTTGGCATCGGTCACATGACTTACAAAACATGAATGCATCTTTGAAAATTGTAGGCCAAAAGAAACCACAATTAAGTACCTTCAATGCCGTCTTCTTAGCCCCAAAATGACCTCCACACGCCTCACTATGACAAAGCTTAAGGATAGGCAAGTGTTCATGCTCGGCAACACATCTTCGGATCACTTGATCGCTGCATTGCTTCCACAAGTATGGTTCATCCCATAAGTAGTGCCGAGCATCCTTCTTCAATTTTTTGCTTATGGTGGTTCGGCATGGAGCTAGGCATTTGTCGAGTGGCCAAGTAATTAGCCAAGTCGGCATACCATGGCACATGTGCATCCATGCGAAAGAGTTGCTCATCCGGGAAATTCTCAATAAGGGGCAGCCGATCCTCTTCTTTAACAATTCGACTCAAATGATCGGCTACAACATTTTCTACTCCCTTCTTGTCTTTAATCTCAATATCGAACTCTTGAAGCAAAAGAATCCACCGAATAAGCCTTGGCTTTGCATCCTTCTTTGTCATGAGGTATCTTAAGGCGGCATGATCACTATAAACAATAACCTTGGAATTCAAAAGATATGATCGAAATTTTTCCAAAGCAAAGATTACCGCTAAGAGTTCATTCTCCGTTGTTGTGTAGTTGAGTTGTGCATCGTTGAGAGTCCTTGAAGCATAGTAAATGGCGCATGGCTTCTTCTCAATTCGTTGTCCAAGTACCGCTCCAAGTGCATAATCACTAGCATCACACATCAACTAAAATGGCTCGTCCCAATTAGGGGAAACTAGAATCGGTGCCGTACACAACCTCTCCTTCAATCGGCAAAATGCTTCTTCACATGCCTTTGTCCACTCAAACGTCACCTCCTTTTGTAACAAGTTGCTCAATGGCTTGGCAATTGAAGAGAAGTCTTTGATGAATCGTCGATAGAACCCCGCATGGCCAAGAAAACTTCTCACATCTTTCACACACCTAGGGCTCGGCAATGCTTGAATTAGCTCCACTTTGGCTTTGTCAACCTCTAAGCCTCTTGCCGAAATTATATGCCCTAGAACAATGCCTTGCGTGACCATGAAGTGACACTTCTCCCAATTGAGCACAAGATTTGTCTCTACACACCTCTTAAGTATCTTCTCCAAGTTCCCCAAACATGCATCGAAGGTGCCTCCATACACACTAAAATCATCCATAAATACTTCGATAATGTCTTCAATAAAATCCGAGAAGATAGCATACATACATCTTTGAAAAGTGCCGGGTGCGTTGCATAGTCCGAATGGCATCCGCCGATAAGCAAACGTACCAAATGGACAAGTAAAAGTGGTCTTCTCTTGATCGTCCGGGTGTATCATGATTTGATTGTAGCCACTATATCCATCAAGAAAGCAATAGTAAGAATGACCGGCCAACCTCTCTAGCATTTGATCCATAAACGGCAAAGGCATGTGATCCTTCCTCGTTGTAGCGTTGAGCTTCCTATAGTCGATGCACATCCTATGACCGGTTACAAGTCTTTGTGGCACAAGCTCATTCTTCTCATTCTTGACAACCGTTACACCACTCTTCTTCGGCACTACTTGCACGGGAGATATCCACTTACTATCCGAAATTGGGTAGATCACCCCACAATCAAGCAACTTGATAATCTCTTCTTTCACAACCTTCATCATAGGAGGGTGAAGTCGACGTTGAGCTTCCTTTGTCGGCTTAGCTCCTTCTTCCAACAAAATACGATGAACACAAGTAGTAGGGCTTATTCCCTTGATATCCACCAAGGTCTAACCTATGGCGGTCTTGTACTTTTTAAGCACACGTATCAAATCTACCTCTTGCTTCTCACTAAGCATTGAAGACACAATAACCGGTAGTGTATCTTCTTCTCCAAGATAAACATACTTCAAGTGACTAGGGAGTTCTTTAAGTTCTAACTTTGGGGCCTCTTCCACACTTGGTCGAAATTTTGTTGTGGCACTTGGAATTGACAAGAACGAGTTCCTCGGATACAATGGTGTGGCCTCAAGCTCGGCAACCACCTCTCTAAGGCTCGGCAACATTATGAATGACTCGGCATTGTTGCTTGGCTCGGCTTCATCATGCACTCGTTCTCCCCTCTTGTCAAATCCGACCCCTTGCTCAATCGCTAATTGCTATGCGTCGAGCGAGGTCGACATAACTTGCTCGACCTCCTCCAAAACATCAATGGCACAACCTTCCTTTAAATCAACATTGGGGAATTTCATGGCATCAAAAACATTGAACTTGATCATCTCACCATCAAACTCCATAGTTAGGTTGCCCTCGGCCACATCTATCTTTGTACGCGCGGTCCTCATGAATGGTCGCCCTAAAAGCAATTGAGTGTTGTTGACCGGCGAATCCTCCATCTCAACCACATAAAAATCGGCGGGGAATATCAATTGGTTAACTTGCACCAACACATCCTCTACATAGCCCTCCAGATATTTGCTTGAGCGATCCGCAAGTTGAATGATGACGTTATCCTTCTTGAGAGGCCCTATACTCAACGTTTGATAAACATTCAGTGGCATGACATTGATCGATGCTCCCAAATCCAACATAACATCATCGAAACGTGTATTGCCTATGACACAAGGCACATTGAAGCTCCCCGGATCCTTCATCTTTGGTGGCAACTTCCTTTGAATAACGGCCGACACCGTCTCGCTCATAGTCACCACACGAGTCTCTCTAGTATGCCTTCTTGCCGTGCAAAGCTCCTTCAAAAACTTAGCATACTTTGGCACTTGCTTAATGCACTCCAACAAAGGGATGTTGACTTGCACTTTCCGGAAAATCTCCAACACTTCCTCATCGGACTTGTCCTTCTTTATTCTAGCATAACGTGAAGGAAATGGGGCACTAGATGATGGCACAACTCCCTTACTTGCTTGGTTCGGCAATACCTCATTCTTTGATGTTGCGGGATCGTACTCAAGCTCATTACGCAGCCCTTTATCTTTAATATTAGTGTTGCCGGCACCATGCCTTTGTTCGGCAGCTTCCTCCTTCTCGGCATCACCATTGTTTCCGGCATTATCATGACCGGCAATGTGTAACTCGGCCTCATGCATGTGGCTGCCAGCAATGTCAGGTCCGGCAGCCCTCTCTTCATCCCCAATGCCCTTGAAAGTCACTCGCTTCTTCTTTGGACTTGTTGGAGGAAACAACTCTCTTCCACTACGAGTTTGAATCACTTTGGCTTGCTCGTTCCTCGGATTGGGAATAGTATTGCTTGGCAACTTCCCTTGCTCATTAAATCTTCCCATAAAATCCACAACTTGCCCCATTTGAGTCTTGAGCTCACCAATGTCCTTTTGATGATTTTGTTGCCCCGCGAGTAATGCTTGAGTAGCACTTGACAAAGATTGAATCAAAGCATCGTAATTAGGGTTGCTTGACGAAGCTTGGCCTTGGTTCGGCCCTCCTTGGCTTTGGTTTTGGTTCGGCACTGCCCCATAAACTCCTTGGTTCGGCATGTATGGCTGCCGAGGCACATATGGTGGCCTCGGTGCAAATGGTGCTCCTCCCTCTCTCGGTTGCATAGGTGCCCTAAGCACGTTATCATTGTTCGCCCATCGAAAGTTCGGATGATCATTGAACCTTGGATTGAAATTGCCAAATCGTTGGCCTCCTTGAAAACCAATTGCATTGCACTCCTCTACTCCCTCATTAACTCCAAATTGAGGGCATTGGTCGGTCTCATGGCCCTCGGTGCAAATTCCACATACACTCACACGCTTCTTCATCAAATTGCTCACCAAGTCGGTAAGCTTGTCCACTTTATCTTCTAACTTTGAGCTCGAAGACGTCTCATGTACATTCTCATTTCTTTGCACATTGCCTCGTGCCATGCCAAATTGTTGGTTGTTCAAAGCACGAACTTCCAACAAACTTCTAGCCGCTCCGGCGTTCAACTCCAAAAAGCTACCTCCCGCGGCCGAGTCAAGAAACTCTCTCTCCATGACGCGCAATCCCTCATAGAAATATTGTAGCAAGAGTCCATCGCTAATGCCATGCGATGGACACAAAGAAACTAGGGACTTGAACCTCTTGTAATAATCAAAGAAAGTCTCATCTCCGGCTTGCTTCACACTTGTAATTTGCTTCCTCAGATCAGTGATACGTGAAGCAGGAAAGTACTTAAGCAAAAACTCATCCATCATAGTACTCCACGAAACAATGCGACCACTAGGCACCTCAAACAACCACTCCTTTGCTTGATCTTCTAAAGAAAATGGAAATGCCATCATCTTGAAGTGTTGCAAATCGGTCCCTCTTGGACACATAGACTCCGTGGTGAAGTTAAACCACTGTAGATGCTTGTTAGGGTCCTCACTCAGCATCCCATAAAACGACTTCAGCTTATGGAGGAATCCACTCCTCAATTCAATCTCTCCAGTCTTGTCAGTTTCCAAGGGAGGATAAGTAATATTAGATGGAGCAACTCCAGCTCCAGCAACATGACCATTCTGTGATCTGATTGATGCCATGATCTCTTCTTCTTCTTCTAATTCGGCAAAGGCTTCAAATTCTGGATTCTGAAGATCACAAGACGATGACACAACTGAAGGTGAGCTCGGCACTGATGATGGAATGGACGGCACACTAGGTGATGATGGCAAGGATGATGACACTGATGAACTGGTTGGTGACGATGGAGGTAATGGCACAAAACGAGCAATAGCGAGTTCTTGGTCTAAACGTTGCAAACGGCCTTGAAGATCTCTTGCCCAAATACTAGATTCGGACATGCACTATTTCTGAAATTTGCAACATTCAAACAAGTTAGAACCTCGTAAAGAAATAGAAGGCAAGAATATACATCATTACAAGCCACGGCATTGGCGATTACACAACATATTTCAAACCATAACACATATACACATTCGGCAATGGCATACACATCACACGGCACAACATAAAATTTCGGCAAAGCAAACATATACAATCAGCAACAAGTGATCAAAAATCGGAAAGTTCATGAGCATGTAATCGCTAAGTCTAATTTCTTTTAAATCTGTTCTAACTCTCGAAGTACGTGGAGCAGAGGAGATAACGGTGCAATGGACTGATACAGCCCCCGGTAGTATCATGCTTAATCCGATATACCTCAAGAGTTTGAACCACACAACATGTTTTATCTTCGAAGAAAATAGGCCACATATGTCAAGTTATGTTCTAGCGTCTAAAGTGAGGTGATGCTTCGGCACAAGCTGTCGACTAGGTCGTGCGGATTTTACGTTTCAAAGGTCATTAAAATCACGGAGGGCGAACCCCCTACAGGAACCAGGCAGGACTCGTTGTTGGACACCACGGAGGGCGAACCCCCTATTGATTCACTCACCGAGAATGAACATCAGTCTATGGGCCTTGAGATCCAGTTAAACAAACCTGAGAACCATATCTATGATAATAACTTCCCCATACTTTGTAAAACAAACACGGGTCCCTAGCGGTCTCAAGTGTTGATTAAAACCGCCCTCAACCTCATAAAAATAATACCAAGTTAGCGTCTTTATGCGTGGGGGGCCAACGATGGACTAATTCCAACATTGCAGGGCCCGTTTCCCAATCTACACAAAAACATACCTAACATGGCATCACTCGTATGAAGGGTTTTGGTTATGATCAACAAAAGAGGCTTCACCTACATGTTACACTTTTAGAAACTACAATAAACTCAAACATACACAACATATCAACTTCCTAGAAATTAAACTAAGTGACTACCAACATACATCATTATGCATCATGCAACTTTCGAAATTTAAACTCTACATGCCGAAGCATATTTCTACTTTACAAAATCCCAAAATAAACTTAAAATTTACACTTTACACATTCACAACAAAAATTTCCAGCAACATTATATACACAACAATAACATAAAACAAGCTTTTATAATCCCCGGCAACGGCGCCAAAAATTGAACGGGAGCCAAAGCTCGCATGCAATGATAACCCTACAAAAATATCGTTAGTAGTATGAGCAAGTAGGGATCGTTCTAGCCGGGGATTAAGGGTACCTGAGATATGAAATTGTTAGACAAACATATATACATATATACATCAAACACGTCACAATTATGGGGGATAGTGGTTCGGCAGCAATGCTGCCCACGTATTAGGCACGGCAACAGAATTTAAATGTTGAAAAAAAATCCTAAGTCTACTATTTACAAGGTTGGTCGACATTCTTCCACAAAACACTAACACAAAAGCAATCAAAACACATAACAAACAAGCAAGTAGGACTCTCGGCAAAGTATTAAAGCGTTCTAGACTCAACTTAACTCCAACCCAATTAGCTCCTAACCGGCTACTAATTGATTAAGACTCCTCAAGTATTTTAAGTGACTAACCGCCTAACCTTAAAATTATACTAGTCATCTTTGAATATTCTAACCGACGTAAACAAACATGACAAGTAATTAAGCACAGAATCTTTTTCTTTAGTTGGAAACAAGTCAATAGAGTAAGGTTGTCAATCATCTCTTCAACAAGCATGTCCATTTAAATTACTCTAACCCTTGTGAAAAACAATACAAACTAAGTAACTCGTTGATTACCTAATCCATATTAATTTTTCGGCTAATGAGATTAATAATCTACGCATTGCACTTACATAGGCTACTAATCTTTAAGCACACGAATTCAAAGAACAAGTCAAGAAAACCCTAAAATCAGTTTAACACATGTTATTGCCGATTATCCTAATTACTAGTTCACTACATATTTTCCTTACTCTTTAGCATGCAATCCATATTCTTACATCTAAAACCTTACTTGAAGATAAAGAAAACAAATTAACATGCAAATCATAAAACCAAACTTCAATCCAATTCATACATAGACATAAAAAATTGAAACCAAGAATTCATGCTAACTTTATAGACAAAGTTTAACACAACTACACAAAAATTTACAAAGCCAAGAGTAGGGATTGGATCACACATTAGAAACCTTGAAGACTTCGTCGTGTATGGATCCGGTGATTGATGATGATCGGATGGATTGCTGCTCGGCAGTGAAGGTATCGGCAGCATGGGATCAAAGTTTTGGCAGGAAACTTTGGTGTGGTGGTGGTGGTGGTTTTGGCTAGGGTTTTTGTGTAGGATTCTTGGGAAATTTAGGTAGAGCTTTGGCTAGATTTTTGCTTTGGAATGTGTCCGTTTTTATGATGGAAGCAGGCTTCTATATATAGGAGAAAAGGTCTGTGCAGTTTGAAGCTTTTCCTTGTTCAAATCGGCAAAGAAATCTTCAGTAAATAAGGTTTCCCAATCCAAGTTGGCATAGGCTTTTCTTTCCATATCGAACAAAGAAACCTTGCTTGGTCAACTTATAATTTCTTCTTGGCCGTTTCATAGCTCTTTGGAATGATTTGGCACGCTCGCAGCCGCTTGATGACAATACAGGAAATTCCTCTCTGCTCGCGAGTACAGACTTTGCTAGTATCGGGTACTGGCGAGGCTAATCTGGGTGGCGAGGCTAGGCTTCTGGCGATAGCGCGAACATGCATGCAGGCATGTGCGGATGGTTGGCGAGCGGACATGTACTAGCTGGTGAGCTGACCAGTTCTGCTGAATCTGCTGGCGGATGAAGCTTGGCGGATGCAATTTGGCGGATGAGCTTCTGGCGAGCAAGATCGTTGTCGAGCGAGCAAGGGCTTGGCGAATGAGACCTGGCGGATGATACCTTTGTGTCTTCAGTCGAGTATAACTTTTTCTTCGATGCTCTGATTGATTCGATTTCAAATCTTAGATAAACTAGACACAAATTGCCATCTCCCCATAAAACAGTTTGATCAAAATCCTTGTGAATTGTCGGGAATGAGTTTTCGAAGTTGGGACACAGTCCCAGGAAAATCCTGGAAGTCCCTGGATTGGAATGCTCAGACTGCCGTTTTGCAGCCAACTTTTGGGTGACTTCCCGAACTCCGATTGATCTGAAATTTTAACACAACATTCCTCAGCATATGAATATTAAGCACGCCAAATTTCATAGAATTTGGACAAGGATAGATCATATTTGTACTTGTCACAAAATCACGAAAAAGACATATTTTGCATTATTTTCCAGTTTTCTCAAACTTAGTCATTTTTCGGATTCTTAACCATATTTCACCAAAACTCAACCAAAATGACACTAACTACATTATGACTCTATTTTAGACAAATAAGGGTTAAACAAAGCATAAACGAGGGCATAAGCATATAATATCGTCGCACATTGTGCTCCTATCAAGTTCGCGGGAAAAGCTTTCAAAAGGAATCCCTTTACTATTTTGTAAAGGTATTCAAAAAACATCGCGAATGCCTCACTGACTATGATGCCTTGGTGCTCGACGGAGGTCCTTTGCACCCTGAACTAGCAGTTGAAGAAGCCCAGGTATTCATTCGCCACGCTGTAACTCACCCTAATTATCGATAAATTTGCAAAAAACCCCTAACTGATTCTTATGCCACAGGTCTCCAAGAAAGTCCTTCCTACCGTAAAGAAAAGAAAAGCTCCTCAAACTCCTCCAACGGCGGCCCAAAGCAAAAAGAAAATAAAACCTCCTCCTCCCGTAACTGAAGAAGAAGAAGAAGAAGAAGAAGAAGAAGAAGATGATGAGGAAGACGATATGCCAGTAAGTTTACATTAATCCGCCAAAATCTGCCATCCATTAACTGTTCTTTAGACCAAATTATAAGCCTGATGTAGTTGGCGAATTTTCTTCCTCAGGGACTAACTTTGAGACAAAGTAGGAGACCAGCATCCAGTACTACTCCTACCACACTCAGACCGATTGAGGTTTCCTCTGGTGAGTCTTCCAGCTCCAATAGTTCACCTTCAGGTGGTCCTGAGCCTGTACTTAGAATTCCAGAGACTTGGGACGAAATTCAATCTGCTTGGCGAAAGTTTGAAAATTTTCTTGATCAAAGTCGGAGAAAACCTCCAATTAATGCGACTCTACTAAACTGGCTTCCTTCTGACACAGGTACCATACGCTCCCCTCTGGCCAATCTTCCAACCCCAGCTTCAATTAATCCTCTGACCAATCCGGCTCTCTCCGCAGAGAAAGCTGTGGAAGGAACATCATCCGCGAGAACTCCAACAGCACCAGCGGTCGTAACGAAAACACCAAGGGTGATACATCTGGAACCAGACCTTGAGCCAGAAGAAATCGGGGTAACCATGGAAGAATTTCTGAAGACACACCCAGATGTGGTGGTAGATGCCTCTTCCTACCAAGAGGTACCCCCAGCTTCTCCTCAAAGTGAACCTGTGGAGCCTACCATTCTATTGGTAGAAAACCTGGTGGATACCCCTTTTGATCCAGAGGTACCCAGTCTAACAACCCTTATTCAGTTTAGTTTTAGATTGTTAAAGTGTTACTTCTCATCACCCCCGCATTCCTTTTAGGTGATAGAGACTCCTACCCAGCCTAGGAGTACTGAGAGCGTTGGCGAACGGAGCTTGATCCCGTTCCGCCCCCAGCCAAATGTCCAAAGCAAAGGTCCATCCATATCCAGCTCTTCCCAGACCGCCACTCCTGGTTCTAAGTTCATCCCACGGCTTAGTGACGATCCATTACTGCAGCTGCCAATTCCTCAGAAGGACACAGCCGAACTACAAGAAGCCTAGGACCTCTTCAGCCAAGTATACCAGGAAGATCTTACGGATGCAAAGGTTCGTGAGAGAATCCAAAACGCGCTGCAGACCCTGGAGAGCCAAATTCAACTCCTGCCCGCCATAGCTCAAACCAGGATAAGGGAAATTCTGGTCATTCTCCCCAATCTCCTTGCAAATTTCCAGAACATGGCGAACGAGATTCCAAGGCAGGAAGCCACCGCTAAAAAGAAAACTTCAATCTTGTCCAAAGCCGTGAACTCGTACTCCTCGCTGATGCTTTCTGTGGAACAAGAAGACGAAGCAGAAATCAAGCGTCTGGAACAAGAGAAAGAGCACCTTGATCGGAAAATAGCCCTGGTGTGGGAGAGGCAGAAAGCTCGTCTTGACGCAGCAGCCGAACAGAGGACTCAGATCGCCAAGCTCAAGAGCGAAACAGAGCAGAGCCAAGTCGCCGAACAAAAATCGAAGGCTGGACTCCAACATTTGAATGCCAAAATAGCTAGACTAAGTCTTGAACTATTTGAATTTTCCTCAATGCCCCCCGAGTAAATTGGGCTTTCCTTGTAATATTTATTTTCTGACAATATTGGATAAGTCTAAAAAACCAACCCATACGCGAAGCCCGGACCTGTTTGGCCCATTCAAGCAATAGCATAGCATTGATTGATCCTTATCTATAACTGTCAATTTTCAAGATATGGTCAACAGTCAAACTGAAGTTTAAAACTCGCGATTCCCCGTACCTGCAAACGGTTGAGGACCATAAAAACCTTCATAACTATGACAAAAGCGATGGTGTGAAACCCCAATTCATCCCAGCCGTTGGATTTCACTCGCCATTTGCTATATAAAGAAACCCTTAGTGTCGAAACTAAGATCATCTCTTTTATGTTGTTCAATATGTCTATTTCATTCTCCAGTTTCTCCACCAAGCCTCTATGGCTTCCTGAGTCTTTTCCTCCAGATCATATGGAGATGTTTGTGCAAACACCTTAAGTCGTGTAATCTGGTATTATATATTGTCTAAGTCGCATAATCCGGTATTATGCCCAGGTTGGATAATGTGGTCCCTGGATACAATCCCCAGAGCATGAACTTCTTCCATGTTGCCCTTGGGTATAATAGCAGATAGCGGCCTAGGCACCGTCCTGGTTGATTTTAATAGTGAGAAACAGCATCTACAAGCTGTTTATGAACGACGGATGCCCACTTCCTCTCTTTTGTTCTTGTGCCGACCGTTCATGCCCACGCTTCTCCTCAGTGAGCCTGATTGCTTCCAACCACTGAAGCAACCAACAGGCCGGTGAAATGGAGGTCAACCTAGACGGAAGGTCAGAAACCCTTGAGACAGCTCCACGGGCAAAAGAATCTGTAAAACAGATCGTGCGCCTGCTGTTTCGTTCAAGAAATTTAGAAGTATAGGCGTATATGTAATTCTGTACGTGTAAAGCTCTTGACCGCAAAGTCATTGTTGAAATAAAATCAATGGATTGCCAATTTTTATATTGACTTTATCGAAAAATAAAAATATTGCTGTTTTCCGTGTTGAATGAACATAAATTGTTGAGAACCATAAACCCTGATTCTCAAACAGACTAAGTAAACGAACCTTAAACAGATTCATAATTAAAAGAAAGCAAATTACAAGACTAATGAACCTCAAGTAGATTCATCTTCTATATTCTGTGTATCGTTGGCGAACAGGACCGCTGGCGGACTGAATCGCCAAGTCTTCTATGAAGAGTATCCCTTGTATTGCCCCCCTAGTAACCTTAGGCTGAGGCGAAGTATGCTGCCAAAGCCAAGGGGACTAAGGCAGAGTGTTAGTGTGTTTGTAGGAGGTCTTTAAGGTGAAGTTTGCCCCCCGGTCTCAACCATAGCGAGCGGCTCTTCATATTCCCAAACGCTAGGGAAGTACTTCTTAAGATGGCGCCCATTGATAGGGTTACGTCGGACGTCACCCTCCAAATCTCTAAGTTGATAAGCACCTTTGCCAACAATCCGATCAATGACAAAGGGGCCCTCCCATTTGGGAGACCATTTACCACGTCCAGTATCTCGTTCGCCAAAGGGGAGCATAGCCTTCCAAACCAAATCACCTTCACCATAGGACTTACCCTTAGTTCTTTTGTCGTAAGCTCTGGCAACCTTTTTCTTTTCCAAGACTATGTTCTGTAAAGCCTCTAGTCGCTGCTCATCGAGATCTTCATGTTCTTGAAACATAGCCTGAACGTAGTCATCTCCAATCAACTGATGCTGCTCGCGAACCCGAAGAGAGCGAACATTGATTTCCAAAGGAAGAACAGCATCATGGCCGAACATCAAGGCATAAGGAGTAGTTCCTGTAGGAGTTCGTTTAGACGTACGATACGCCCATAGAGTATTGTCTAGCTCCGAATGCCAAGTTCGAGGATTATCCGCCAACATCTTTTTAATGATAGAAATAATAACCTTATTGCTAGCTTCAGCCTGGCCATTGGACTGAGCGTAATACGGCGAAGAGTGCAAAAACTGAATACCATAATCTTGAATGAACGTCTGTGTACTCTCTGCCATGAACGCTGCCCCCTGTCCGCCACAATACACTCAGGAATACCATAACGGCAAATGATATTCTGAAAGATAAAGCGAATGACCGTGGCTGCATCACAATTTCGGACAGGGATAGCCTCCACCCATTTGGTGAAGAAGTCTGTGCCAATCAACAAGTACTTATGTTGGAGAGAAGAATTCGGATGGATTTCCCCAACAAAGTCAAGTGCCCAACCCCTGGCGGGCCAAGGTTTGATGATAGGCTGCATAGGGATATTAGGAATCCGTTGAACCGGTCCATGAATCTGGCATTCAATACAACCTTGGGCAAAGCTGATGCAGTCTTTGAGGATAGAGGGCCAAAAATAACCATAACGGGGGATCAGCCACCTCATCTTTGACCCACTTTGATGCGAACCACATACGCCCAGATGAACTTCGCGCATTAGCCTCTTGGCTTCTATGCCAAAGACACACCTTAGGTCCACACCTTCCTCACCCCGGCGAAGCAACTCATCACCCTTGAGTAGATAATTAGTAGCTAAGTACCTAGTTCGCCTTTCGGATGGGGCAGAAGGATCATGTAAATATTTAATGATTGGTTGCCGCCAATCAGTATCGATAGTGTCTAGGGTAGCAACCAACCAATCACCTCGTTGTTCCCTTCGTGCAGCAAAGGATGGTAACGTCCTACGTTCTACTTTCAAGATGCGTTCTTTGACACCATTGGCAAGAGTAATGCCAGTGGCGAGCTGTGCTAACTCGTTGGCTGCAAAGTTCTTTTCACGAGGGACGTAATCGAGCACCACATCAACAAATTGATCTAACAACTCTGATGCTCGTTCCCAATAATGGATTAGGTGGAAAAATACGCATTTGTAGTCACCTAACAGCTGCTTGATGATTAGCAGAGAATCACCATATACTTCGATCTCTTTGGCGTCCATATCCAGTAGTAGTTCCAGACCAATGATAAGGGCTTCGTATTCAGCCTGGTTGTTTGTGCAAAGTCAGTCCAGCTGGAAAGAATAGGAGTGGCTTATCTCCGATGGACTCTGGATGCAAATACCTGCGCCCGCCAAGGAGTTTGTGCTACTACCATCAAAGTAAAGGATCCAAGGCACCGTTCCAATCATGTTGACAGAAGGGATGGGATCTTCAACCGATTCATCTAAAGGATGATGAAGTAGGAAGTCAGTTACTGCTTGACCCGTCATTGCCTTGAGCGGCGCATACTGTAAGGAAAATTCAGAGAGAGCTAAGACCCACTTGCCGATTCTACCACGTAAGATAGGGCGAGTAAGCATGTACTTGACCAAGTCCGTTTGAGCTACCACAATGGTAGTAAAGGAAAGCATGTAGTGATGGAGCTTGGTCGCGGCAAAATATAACGCCAAACATAGGCGCTCGATAGGAGAATATCTTGTTTCTGCATCCAAAAGGGTTCTGCTCAGGTAAGAAACTGCGTATTCGACTTTCTTACCCTCTGTAGAAGTTTCATCCTGAGCCAAAAGCCCGTCAACAGAACTGTTAGACGCAGAAATGTATAACTTGAGTGGGATCCCTGATTTTGGCGGTCGTAATACTGGCGGACTGGCCAAATATTCCTTAATCTCATCGAACGCCGCTTGATGTTCAGGTCCCTAAACAAAATGTTCATCCTTCTTGAGTTTCAACAAAGGAGAGAAAGGAGCAATCTTCCCAGCTGAGTTAGATATGAAGCGTCGAAGAAAATTTATTTTGCCCAGCAAACTTTGAAGCTCCTTCTTGTTCCGAGGTGCTGGGGCGTCTAAAACAGCCTGTGCTTTATCTCCCGCTACTTCAATACCCCTTTCATGTACCACGAAACCAAGGAAATCACCCGCACGAACTCCAAAAATGCACTTGGCTGGATTCATTTTGAGCTGATGCTTCCTCATCCGCGTAAAAACATCACGTAGATGGCCAATATGGTCTAACCTGGATTGAGACTTAACCACCACGTCATCGATGTAAACTTCCAAAATGACTCCGAGGATGTCATGGAAGATTAGGTTCATAGCACGCTGATATGTAGCCCCTGCATTGGTCAAGCCAAACGGCATGCTAAGATATTCAAAGGCTGTGGCAAAGCCTGGGCAACGGAAGGCAGTCTTGTGAATGTCCAGCTCGTAAATTGGTATCTGATGATAGCCAGCCGTGCCGTCCATGAATGATAACATTTCGTGCCCTGCGATTGCATCCACCAAAAGATCCGCAATAGGCATAGGGTATATATCCTTTGGTAAGGCAGCATTGAGATCTCTGTAATCGACACAGACCCTAATTTTACCGTTCTTTTTCTTAACAGGAACCACATTCGCCAGCCACTGTGCATATTGGGTTGGCCGGATGATTCCTGCATCCACCATACTCTGAACTTCCTTCTTGACTGCTATAGTGGTCTCGGCGTTCATTCGCCTCTGCTCTTGCTTAACAGGCCTGGCGTCCTCCTTGATAGGTAAACGATGGCATACCAAATCTTTGGACAATCCAGGCATATCTTGATACTTCTCCGCGAAGCAATCCTTGAATTCATGCAGCAATTCGATTAACCGCTGCCTCAGTTCTGGTTCCAGCTGCTGACTAATCCCAACTTCTAGAGGTTCTTCGGATGTACCAAGATTAATCCTCTCTACTGGGTCACGTACCTTAGGCGGAGTGTCATCCAAAGTTGCTGGTGCAGGCGGAATGGTTTCCACTGCTTCAGTGGTGATGATGTCGTCTTCATCGATACACTCAACTAGAGCGACCGTATCCGAGGCTAACTGGTCGGCCCTAAACGCCTCCAGTCGCTGTAGCAAAGAGGTCACAACACCTGCCTCCTCAGCCATAACATCATCAATCATGTTGACGATTGGCTGAAAATCGATGGAGACAGGCCGAGAACAATCTGCCTGAGCCTGAGTTAATCCCCACCGCGTTAGGTCAGTAGAGGTTACCCCTAGCGGACGACCCTTACTATCAACCCCGTCGATCACAAGAGGCCGTATAGTGCTGTAGTTATAGTCCGACTCCAAAGTGTTAGTTGCTATAGAAAAGGGGCGCTCGTCCGCCTTGATCAAAACTGATTTATCAGAAGCTGGATCCCACATGAGCATCTCCTGATGTAGCGAAGATGGTACTGAGTACGTTTTATGGATCCAATCACGTCCCAAAATCATCGAGTATGGGACCGTAGTTTCTGTCACGAAAAGACCGTGACACGCGTTAGAAGGTCCAAGTTTAACCCTGAGCACGAGGAAGCCGGCCGTTGGAGCCACAGCACCGGCAAACCCTCTAACCCTGACAGAAGAGTTCTGGATCTTCTCTCCTGGAATTTGAAGTCGCTCCACAGTACTAAGGGTTACAACACTCACTGCCGCGCCTGTATCGATGAGTATTCTGTTCACTTGGACACCCTCCACCTCTGCTGTAACGTAGAGAGGTTTGAGATGTTGAGTCATTGTAAATGTAGGCTTAGGAAAAACCATGTGCGAGCTATGAAGATCAGTGACCTCAACATGATCACTGTGTCTTGGTGAGGAATTCAAATCTTCGTTGGCGGGAAAAACTTCCTCGTCTGACGTTTGTATAAGACAAACCGGCCTGTCCGCCGCCTCCTCTTGTATGAAGTAAGCAGTTGGGATTGGCGTAGACAAAGCATAACTAGAGGACAGTATGAAAACCATATTGCAATCTAGAATTGGCTCATCACCCTCTGTAAAACAGTCTTCATCCTCCAGCATCTCATCGTCCGCATCCGGCATGTCCCTATCCACCCGTGACAAGTTCGTAGGAGCCTTAGGTTGTGAAGGTATAAGAGGTGCTTCTGCTTGCTTCACGGAAAAATTGGTCCTCAACTGCTGCGCTACGAACTGAGGAAAGGGCTGATCACATTGTTGACTTACAGCCCTCTGACCCGTAAGAACTGGAATCGGCTTAGCCGATGACCCGCTAAGGACCGGAGTAGATTCCTGAGTTTCTGATTGTATTTCAGGGACCTTAGTAGTTGTTGATGTAGAAACCGCCGTCATCCCTTTAGGTTGCCATTTCAAAACAACAGAGTCTACCTTCTCTGCTTTGTCAGAGGTTGCATGGACAGACTTGGGCTTTGGTAGAACCCCAACAGCTGAGCGCAGGGGTATTCTCTCTGGAGAATATGCCAGTTTCCTCCGTGGAATTCTTTGAGGTGCACCATCCGCCGCTGTAGGATGTGCAATCCGTTCATGAACATTCCTTCTTCGAGATGGCGATTTTTCCTCCTTCCGTATCCGTCGAGAGTCTATATAAGTTTTGGATTTATAACGCTTATAGGCGTCACGTATGTGCTCCACGGGCATAGAGAGTTCGTCGGGAGTCACCTTCCCTTGGTTCAAAGCATCTAGCGTCCTTCCCGCCTTGCCATATCGCTTTCGAACATTCCTAGTTGGAGGGGTTGGTGCCTCTACTATCGGTTTCGTTCCTGAAGGTCCAGGATCTTGCCGGGACCTTGCTGGAGTAGCATAAGCTGCTTTCTCCTGGTGATGATATTTCACCCGCTTGGGGTCATCAGACCTAGAGTGTTCTGGCCAGGGAGGAGTCTGTTTGGCCGTCTCAAGAGCCTTCTCTGTCGCCTCCTGAAGCGCCTTCATCAGCTCTTCGTGGGTAAGAGGTATGCGACAATTTATCTTACAGTCAAGGCATAACTGAGCCCTAGGTATCGTTACCATTTCCTTCTCGACTGGCGGATTTGCTTGCTTGTCCGCTCGCGAGGCGTTATTGGGTTTATCTTGATCGATGGCATTCACCCAAAAGTGTTGAAGGGGTGCCACCGTGTCATTATCAAATTGCAGGACTCCCTCATTCAACCATTCCTGGATTTGATCCTTCAACCCAATGCATGCAGATGTGTCATGATTATTGGAATGGTGGAAAGAACAATAGGATCCGTCTAACCCAATGTTTTTGTGTTGCTCGGGCATGCATTGAGGAGCAACCATCCTTTTCTGGATCAAGGTTCGCCAGATCTCCACCGCCTTGTGCGCGTTGTAGGTATAGGTTTGGAATCTAGAACCCTGTTGACCAAGTTCCAGTTCTCGACCTTCATGAAGAACTAGAGTAATCATGTTCACATCCGGAAAGGGTCGAGTCTCCGTCCAAGTAGATTCCTTAGCAGTGTGTCCATCACCATGAGCTTATCATTAATCCACGTCTGGATTTGGTCCTTGAGCTTGACACAGTCCTTAGTATAATGGTTAGTCATGTTGTGAAAACTGCAGTACTTCTTGCCCGCCATATAGTCTGGTTTAGGTACGAAACCGCCTTCATGTTGGAGCCGCCCTTGCTTGAATAATTCGGCGAGGATCTCCGGTGCTTGATGAGCATTATATGTATATTTGTCAAAAGCAGACTTCAAAGGCAAAGAAGTCATAATCTTGATAGGTTCCTTGGCGAACCTTACGTTTTTCGGTTGCAGGGGCTGGCGACCCAACACCTCTACAACCGCCACGTTGTCTTCATCCTTAGTATCTTCAACCCAAGTGACCGTTGGCGCTGATTCAGCTTCTATAGTCGCCACCGTCTTAGTAATAGGAGGGACATTTGACTTAGGTTTCAGAGTACTCGGATAGTACGATAATGGGATGCCTTTCCTCTTGCTGGTCTGAGCCTTTGTTTGGTCGAGGAAGTGCTGATGTTTGGCTAACCTATTGGTTAAGTCTACCATATTCGTCACGTACACTTGCTGGAAGTGCGCCTGGATCTCCGACTCGAGCCCTGCAATTGCCAGCTCGACCGTGGTCTCTTCTGTCAGCCTATCTCTGCACTTAGCTCGTAGGAGCTTAAAGCGCTTCAGATAGTCAATGGCGGACTCGTCAGGTTCCTGGTTAGTATCCGCCAGAACCTTAATGGTTATCTTAGCTTCGACAACCCCAAACATGGTCCTAAAGAGGCCCTCCATGGATTGCCAATCTGGAATAGAGCCTGGTGCTAGGTCTCTGTACCAAGCTAAGGCCGATCCCGTTAGGGAAGTTCCGAACAACTTCAAGTTAAGAACAGGATCCTGGGCGTAAGGGCCACATTCGTTGTGAAAACGAGTTATGTGGGTTTCCGCATCTTCAGAAGATTCGCCCGAGAAAGGGGTAAACCTTATATGCCTGAAATTCGCGGGCCATGGCGTCAGGTTCACAGCTCGTGTAAGTGGATTGGTATAGGTTATACCAGGATCCGGCAAACCTTGCATGGCCCGTAACTGCTCATGAAACAGCCTCTGTACGTCGTTGCGGGTCATAACGCCCTCAACATCCTCCTCTTGATCTTCGCCTTCGTCGTCAAGTGGCGGGTTTATCAACCGACCACCTCTCCTCTGCTGTCTGTGCGGGACAGGCTTAGCTGTTTTAGTTGGACCCTTCTCCATTGTCCTTGCAGGCTTTACTGGAGGGGTTGTTTCTTTTGGTTCAGATATCTCGGTCTCAAACCCCAGTTGCACTATCTGTGCCAATCGCTCGACAGCGGCATTAGTCTTTTCCATCTGATCCTGCTGCTGCAGCATATGGGCTCTGAACTCCTCCTGTTGTTGCTGGAGTTGTTCGCTGAACTCGGCTTGATGCCCCCTCACTAAACCATCAAGACCTCTAGTGAGGGAAGTAATACTTCCAGCATTCATCTTTGTTTGGTCCGCCAAGGCACGAATGTTGGCCATATGACCAATCTGTTTCGTCTTCAACTCCTTCAAAGTAGCTTCTATCTTCTCTAGGATGACATCAGTAGCCTGAGACTTAGATATTATAATGCCAAAAGATTCCATTATTTCCTCAGTGGAAGGTGTTAGAGTCTGGAAGATTCCATCTCCATCATTGGTTTCAGTACCTAATGGAGCCATTGCGGTGTTCGGGATATCGCCTTCCTGATGGCGATCAGCGATACCCTCCAAGTGTTCGGGAGTTTGGTTATCTCCCTCGAGGACCTCAGTCAGATCCTCAATTTCAGGTCTGCCGTCTCCAAACTTGGCTTGCAGTTGAGATTCGGACAGACCCCTACATGCAGCTGAGTTGTGCTGTTTCAACAGCTGATGCTTTGGTTTTTTGCAAAACGACATTGGTCGTTGGTAGATATTGGCTTGCGCAATCTTGACACTGGTCCCACTGGGCGTGCCAAAAATGTTCGCGTCGGTTTTGACACCTGTCGAACTATCAACACGTGGGGGTGGCGGACGTAAGTTTTAGTCCTGGTGCGAGCATACCAGTACCTTTGGGTTAGGTACAACCTTGGTGGCGGACGACGTCTGGCGAGCAAATCACCCTTGGCGAGCGGATGACTCAGGCGAACGTGTTCGTCTGCTCCCTGCTACCTGACTTCTCGATCAAGCAACTGTACGCGGGCGTTGACAAACCGGCGTAAAGGCTCGAACAAGACCTAAGTAAATGGTTACTAGGATTTTTCTATTCAACCTCTTGTAGATTGAGATAATCTTACTTCGATCCTGGGATGCAAAGCAGAGCTAAGTATCAAGACCGCTGATGGTGTTCGTCCAACCTCTGGCAGATTGGGAAAGACTGTTACCGGGGTAACGACTCGATTTGTCACAAGGCGTGACGACTGGACTCGATATGTCTCAGTGATGCTTCGACACGAACGCAAGTCACTTTCGACAACAAAGGCAGGTGTACGGCGACCGGTAGAGGTGGGCGTAGGTTTGCGGCTTGGTTGGAATAGTGTCGTTTGCAGTTGGTGGAAGGCAGTTCGCGAGAGAGAATGCTCCGTTGAGGCTTGTAAGATTTGCAGGGCAAAAGCTTGTAGTTGTATGGTTGAGAACCCTTTTTACGTTGTCCTAGAGTTCTTTATATAGTGATCTCAAAACCCCAAATACGTGTGTATCAAGCATAATGGATTCTGATATTGAATAGGATTATATTACCTTAAACCATCTCCAATTCGGACTCCTACTAGGACTCCAAATCCTTTCCTAGATGGAAACTGATTTAAATCATATCGGATTACCCCCTAATGAGTGACCCTCTGGGCTTCGACCCATAGTCTCGAGTAAATGTTAATTTAGGCCCAAACAGAAAAGAAATAATTTCAAATAATAACCACCCAAATCTAACGTAACTACCCATCCATATATCCAAAAACTACCCCCGTATTGGAAAATCAAAAAGAAAAAAAAAGGAAGAAAAAAAAAATTAAAACAGTTTTCCCCATAATTCTATAATAATTGCCTATACATCGGGTGTGTTTGTAGCTAGTGTTTGTTTATAAAAACTTAAAATTGTTCAAGGAAGGATAATTCCGTAACTTCCTATGTGTGTCTTGACCTAATTAGACTAGATTAGTAGTTACCTTAGTAGATAGGGAATCCCTGATTATTCGAGATACTTGATGTAATGCCTATATAAAGGCCTCCTTATCTATCAATAAAAGTTACGCTTTGCATCTATTTCTTTTATCCTAAAACACGTTATCAGCACGTGGCTCTAGCCTTCGTCTAATAGCCCTGAAAAATTCATAAACCCTAGGGTTTCCAATCTGAAGAAAATCTAAAAGCCCTAACTTCTCTTTTTTGCCGACAACCCGTTTGTCGGCAAAGAAAGCCCCCATCAAAAATTATCTTATGCCGACAACTCCTTTGTCGGCAACGAAGGTGGAAAGTACTTCTGGCCACAATTTTTTCGTCGGAAAAGAATGAAAGAGTAGGATCCCAGTTATGCCGACGACATCTTTGTCGGCAGAGATTGGAATATGCTCAGGGCACCCAGAAATCTTCTCTGGACGCCCACCTCCTCCCTCTCTCTCTGATTCGGCGTCCATCGCAGCCCAAAACTCGATTCGGCGACACGGGAACCAGGAACACCACCATCGTCGTTTTCCGGATGTACTCTCCCCTGGTCGACGCCAACGCCATGTGTGGAGTACTAAGCCCACTAGCCCCCTGCCTCGTCGCCGTCGCAGTCTCTCCTCATCGCGCATCCCAGCGCCGCTGCTCTAACCCGACGTCGCTCTCTTCCGATGTCGTCTTCTCAGCCTAGATACTCAGCTCCGTCAGCGCCGACCCCTAGCGCCGACCCCTAGCGCCAAAGCCGTCACGACACAGAGCAACCCAAACTGGACGACGCTGACTTGCGTGACCCGGATCTGCCCGATCCGACCTGATTCAGTGGGAAATGGGGTGAAACGGTAATTGTATTTACCCCAGTAAAAAAGTTTTTACCCTACGGGTTAAAACATTTACTGCAGTAATTCTCTAATTAGTTTTACTGCCTGTATATGGTGAATATGACTAACCATATGCTCTTCTTTTCCATGGTATTTAATGCACGACGAATCACGATGGAATTGCGAGAATTATTTCGTTGCACGTACATGGAAGAGCATCTCAAATTTGCACAAGAATCAGAACCGAGTCCTCAAGCGCAATATATATTACAAAGCAGTTCACTTAGTGAACAAGCAAGTAAGATTTTATTAAAGTTCCTGCTTTCTGCAATTTCAATTGTTGGGACTTTTGTTTTTTCCGAGACTTTCAAACTCCCTGCTACATCATCCCGATTCTTTTGCTTCTCGGGACGATACAAAGGGGGCCCACCCACCCCTTGCGTATCACAGTATTTAAGTGGTAACTCACTAAGTGGTAACTCGCTAGGCCCAACCAAGCCGCCCAGGCACCGCCTAGGTGCTAGGCGGAGCCAAGCCGCCCCGATTTCACACAAACTGCTTATCAATATGGTTTAGCAATTCTGCAATTGTAATGTGGTGAATATTTTACAGGTTGGTTTGCTCATTTTTAGAGAAAAGTCGAGCTAATTTTTTTCAAATTACTCATATAGTCATATTAAACTATTTTTAAATTAATATTTATTAATTAAATGTGAAAAATGTAAATCGCCTAGTCCCCGCCTAGTCCGTCCAGGCGCTAGGCTATGGGTCACCGCCCGACTAGCGCCTAGCGCCTTTTAGAACATTGATCCAAAGTTGTGCTTGTGGCTGTGATGTCACTGTGAACCACAACTCTTCGTGACTATTTTATCATGATTTCGACAAAATATTGTAGATGCTTGTGACGATCCTAAGGGAGTCACAAAAGGGGACAAACTCATGATGTGTGACGAAAATTGTCGCTGTAACATCGATATGTGACGAAAATTGTCACAACAGATATTGAATTGAGTTACCATAATCTTGGTCTCGACCTAAATTCAATACCTTCCCTCTTGTTCTTTTGAGAAAAAGAAAAATTGACCACAAAATGCTCCCAGAAAAAGAGGGGGAGGCTACTCCTCGAAACCCCCATGTCATCAAAAAAGAGAAAAGGGCCATTGAAAAAAAAAAAGAATCATGTCATTGATATGGTTCTACATCGGTTCAATAATTACAAATAATGCAATCATATGGTCAATGCATACAAGAGATACATGGAACAAGATGAGAGTATATCCTCATGATTACGGATTTTTCGATTTCATAGTCAAAATGACTACAAATCCGTTTATTTTGTGAAGGCATAGACCTTACATGTGTGACTAATGCTACTTAGTCGATACACTGTTTATGGTCCAGACCTCGATGTAACCGTTGACATTTTGATGCATACATGGTTCGATTCCCTAAAAAGCTATATGTGAATGCAATGAATCACATTACACATTTACATGGCATGTTGATTTGAATTCACCAATCTAATTGGTGATGTTAACTCTGAAAATCACAAAGATAAACGAGCCTATACTCGTCAAAAAACAAATAGACTTGCTTGCGTACATGCGTGGATGCATGCGCATTGCCCGGCCTCGGCTTCGGCACCCTTGCGCACACCAAAGCTTGCCTTGCCTAGCCTCAGTTTCGGCCTTGGCTTGGCTTGCACGCCTCTTGGTCAACAGCTCCGCCACACCCACATGCAGTCGCCGTCTTGGTCTCCAGGCCTTGGCTCGCTCACGGCCCGCCTAGCCACGCCCCGATCTCGGCCTCGGCGTTGGCCTGCACACAACCCGGCCCGCAGCCCTCTCGGCCCTATAAGCCCATGCACACGCCTTGGCTTCGGCCTCGTCCGGTCCTTGCTTTATGTCTCGGTAAGCCTTAGCTTCGGCCTCGGCTAGCAATCGGCAACTCGCATGACCTCGACTCCAACATCAAGCCTCGGCCCCATAAGACTTTGCCTTTGTCTCGACACGCTTTGGTTTCGGCCTTGGCTTACCTTGGCACTTGCTCGGCCTCGGCCCACCCGTGCACTACATCGGCTTCGGCCTTGTCTAGCCTTGCACGCACCTATGCTTGACCCTGGCCCTCCCCATGCCTTGCTTCGGCTTGGCTTCCACTCTAGCTTGGCTTCGGCCTCAGATAGCTAGCTCATGGCCTCGGTCTTGGATACTTGGTTTAGACATTTATGTCTATATAGTATCGGTGTTGGCTCATTTGGTTGTTTTTCGGCTCTATTTTTTAGCGTTAACGGATGTATTTATTACGCATTTAAGCATGCCTATGTTTTATCTTGTGATACTACACACTATGTAACACACTCTATCGGAATTGAGTATATATTCCGGTTTATATAACTTGGTATAAAACCTTGTCTCTACACTCTTATGAATGTATCACAGAGACATTGAGTGTGTAGCTCATCTTCATGGATTTCATAAATCCATTGTGACTATGATGACTAGATCATCACATATAATCATAGAGCATTCTCATGCTCAAAGTTTCCATGTCTTATGGCATTATGGTTCAAAGTCACATATGCTTTCTATGCATAAAGAAGCAATCAAACCTTGCTCATTACTTATAGATATTCGTGTCAACGTTTATCACCTTGAACTCATTGTCAAAATTGAAAAGATTTCTTATGTATCGCTTGTAATGAATGTGCACAACTTAAGAGTTAACATTGTGAATGTATTTCACGTATACTATGATTCGGATTCTTTGAATCGGCGACTCATATAGACTCTAATATACATCGTCTGGAAATTTTGGACATGTTTCGATGATCCATATATAAGAAAATTATATGGACATCGTTTCTTTTGAGCAAAGAACCTATTGGGATCAAAGATGACATTAACGGCACCTGAGTTTTCCTCCAAGTCAATGGAAGCACTATTTATGCATTTATAAGTACATGCATATGATCCCCCCCCCCCCCCCCCCCCCCCCCCCCCGTCTTATGATTCTTCATTAGCTATGCTCAATCTTTGGAAAACTAATCTTTAGCAAAGTTTTGAAGTAACGCCCTCCTACATTAAAGATAATGATATATAAGATGATGGCTTTGATGCCTTATCATAGTTCAATTTTAAGACACAATGATACTATGGTGATATACCTAATGGTTAAAACTCAAAGCATAACACTTAGATGTTATGAAGCACCTTCACAATGATTGAAAAGTAGCAAAAACCTAAAATTTCTGGTTTTCCAGCTCGCGGACTCGTCATTGTGAGGACCGGCTCACCTACTTTTAGGACGGTTCACCTACTTTTAAGCCTGTTCTTGAAGTGAAATTTGGTCCACCGATTCCTAACATCCATGACTACCTGCTCATAAAATTTCAGAGCCTTTGGACACTTGGAAGGTGCTGAACCGCTCGACACAAACGTTCCCTGACCTCCGGCGACTGTTCCGACCGGTTCGGTATGTTTCCAGCCAGTTCTGGAAATGAGGCTGGCGACGTTGGAATCCTGACACACGTGTCTACCTACTGTTAAAATTTAGTAGCAATTGGTGTTCCGGAACGTAGTGAAACGTTTCAGGAAGCGCGTATGTATGTTACATTTTGTAACGGAATGCATCTTGTTATCGTATTAGTGCTACCGATCAATACCCTTTATCATACACATACTTTATGTGCCATATTGCGCTCCCACAAGTGCTCAATGATGGGTTATTTGATTATGAATAAAGTCTTTGAATAAAACATAAGCTTCCACCTATAGTCCGCTTTATAGAAACTTTAACAGGCGATCTCGTTTATGTCACTTTTTGATGAGCCAGTCTCCCCGTCGTTAGGGGGAGAGAAGAACAAGTTTGTTCAAGTAGAACGACTTGGAATTGTTGTGGTTTGTCCCCACTATGCCTCATCATGTTCTCCAAAGTCCCATAAACCAAAGTGACGAGATTTGATATACATGCTGCAAAGAGTAAACTATTGGTCTTTTAAAGAAAAGATCGGAATAATACTCTTGTTTCAAACATGCCTGTAAGGATTGATGTCCAAATAAATGGACATATTGGCACTCATAGATGATGACATGGTGACTCCACAAAAGTGATAGATTGTGTCACTAGGCCGTGACTCTCACAAGTGTAGAGACGGCACTTAGTTTGATATACACTCGCCGAATGCGAGTATGGCACAACTTGATCCTTCGATCAATGACAACTCATTCGTCTCATGGATTTTCTGGATTATAGTCATCATTGGGGGACGCCTCAATGAGAAGTCAATCCATATAGAGATCTCTACAAATGCGAATTACACTAGTGTACATGAGGACGTGGTATATGAATTAGATATCGAACACACTCACTTCGTTGAAGCAAATACCAACGTTGTGAATTGGCCTATACAGAAAGATATGCGATCCAGTTTAAACAAAGAGATAGGTCCTTGGTCAGGTGATGCCGACACCGCAAGTACTGTAAACCCTATTGATAATCTTTGATGGAAAGCGTAGTGAGAAAAAGAGCTTAGACTCACCTTATGGCGCAAGGTCTCTCAAAAACGCCCTGGAATCGACTACGATGACATATGCTCTCGTAGTGGAGTCATATCACACTCCACTACCTTGTCAGTTAGGTAGTTCCGAAAAACTGAATATGCAACTTATGAATCATCTCTATTGGGACTAAGTAAAGAGATGTACATAAATATCATGAACGGATCAGTTTTCAAGTCAAGTGAGAAAAAACCTCGAAGTGCGTATGCTATCAGATTAGGATGTTCTCTACATGGGTTCAAATCTTCTGGTTGGATATTGTACAACGCGGTTGAGCGACTACTTGATTGGAGATGAAATATGAAGAATCATGCCTATTTGCGTGTAAACTTCGGATGAATTGTGATTGAAGTATCACTAATCCGATCTTAAGAATGAAAAGATCTTGGAAATACATGGTCTCGAATGTGAGAACCGTTAGTGATGAACTTATTCATCTATCGGCTTATGGCAATCTAAAGGACGTTAAACCAAAGCCTATATGAATCCCATGATCAGTCGATGTCTTGAGAAGACTCGTTTCATCTATATGACGAGAAGTCTTGGGAGATGAAACTCTCCATCTAAGTACCATGTGCGCAATCATGTACTTGTCATAATATGCTCGACTCGACATCTCATTCGCTATAAACTTATAAAGCCAAAGTAATGACTAGACGCACCCACGCAATGCCATGATATATGGCGGTACTTTCTTTCAAGAGAGAAAGGTTTAGGCTCATTCGATCCCATCATGAAAGACACATCAATAGGCAATTCTAGAATCTACCGGGTTATGTACGTCAACTTCCCCGAGGCCTACAAGATAGATCACTTATTGTAAAATGATGAAATTGAAACTGTTTGAAAGGTCTATGTGTCTACTTTACATAGATACTAACCATTTGATCATAGCTATCATAGTGAGTGAGTTATGGCTGTTTTAGCAAAGTAGGACGAATCTGTCCGATAATTTACAGATCAGTCACCTTCGAGGGAGCTTTGTGATCATCTCCAGACAAACCACATTGTGTACTATATATCACTGGAAATATATGGGTGTCTACTTTCCAGAACTCTTTACAGTTCGTACATAACTATTGTATCGAAGGAGTTATGATTATTTAAGTACACAAAGGTCATGACACGGTGTATTTCCAGTGTACTATATATCACTGGAAATACACCGTGTCACATTAGATACGCGACACAAGGGGGAGTGTTCAAGGAAGGATAATTTTATAAGTTCATATGTGTGTCTTGACCTAATTAGACTAGATTAGTAGTTACCTTAGTAGATAGGGAATCCCTGATTATTCGGGATACTTGATGTAATGCCTATATAAAGGTCTCCTTATCTATCAATAAAGGTTACGCTTTGCATCTATTCATTTTCTCCTAGAACAAATATATATATATATATATATATATATATATATATATATATTATGCCCATACCTGTTTGGCCTAGTGGCATAAGTTTATCCTTATAAGTGAGAGGTCGTGAGTTCGACTCACAATAGTCTCATTGTAGTAAAATTAGTTGTTTAAGTTTAATAAATAATAAACAAATAAATTCTTAGTGTGTTGCGTCGAATTCAATAACTATTGTTTTTTTTTTTTGAAATCCTCTAGGGCAGCTAGAGTTTACAATATCAAAGAGCACGACTCTACAACACTAATTAAGAACTCTATCATGCATTGGAATACAAAAGGAAATCACGATAGTGACCTAAATTAGCAATAACATCGGCCACAAAATTGGCTTTAAACATGCTTAAAGCTAATGGAATCGAAGTTAGTGACCAACTCTCGAATGTCTTGAACTAGCTTGATTCATCTCTAAGGTGGGTCAAATCGACAATTCACTACTTCATTACTAACTTGGAATCTCCTTCCACTTCAACTCTTGTAAAGTCTTTCTCTTTTGCTTTCACTAGACTATCTCTCAATGCTAACGCCTTAGCAACATCACTGAAGAATTAATGTTGTTGGTAATTGAGGATATAGAGTGTTGTTATATATTGGGACCTCCACATTTGCTCATTAGACCTCTCATGCTCTCCACACCTCTAGTTTACTTTTGAATACAAGCATTTGCTCACTAGATCTCTGTGAGGGTGGTCAATAATGTTATTCACATATATTTCAATAAGTTACTCATTACACCTGTCATTTGTAGCAAATGAGAATAGTCAGTTCATGCCTGGTTTCATCGAATTAGTGCCTTCCTCTTATCTGCTGGTTTCCATCATAGTCGGGCCGACTCTTCTCTGTTCTTATTTCACTATGGGCCTTACACTATTTTTATACTTCTCTATGTTGATGATACTGTTGTCACCAGCAATAATGATCAAATTCTTTAGAGTTTTAATACTGCTCTTGGTCGCGGTTTGACATCAAAGACTTGGGGCCTCTTAAATATTTCTCGGATTACAAGTCACTGTCACTCCTCTGTCATTCAAATTGATCATTTAAATATGCTCATAACATTCTTCAGAAACATGATCTCCTTCGTAGGCAACATGTGAGCACTCCTATGTCTGCCAAGGTCTCTCTAACTGCAACCGATAGTGATTTTCTTCCTAATCTCACTGTTTTTAGCGAAATTATTGGTTCCCCCTTCAATATCCTACAATTACTCACCTTGATATCTCTTTTGCTGTGATGTAGGATCACCAAGGGTAATAGGGTTGGTTGTGCACTATTTGGTTAAGAGCTGTACTGGGAATCACTCAACAAATAAGGGTATGGGAATCATTCAACCAAAAAGAAATCAATACAGTAGGTATTGTGAAAAATATAATGTGTTCCAGTCTGCCCCTTGACCTCTAGTACATAGCACATATATAGGAACATAGCATCAGTACCTAGGAGTTCCAGAAGACTCTATACTTTCCCCAACAACTGACTTAATTAAGGTAGAAGACCAGAACTTAATGACTCTTAAAGTTCCAATACATAAATTCAATTGACTGTCTATTGTTCATGCATCAATCTCCTCTTTCTGGAGAAACTCATCCTCAAGTTTGGAGTTTTGAAGACTTGTTCCCAAGCAGCCTTGTCAATCTTCTGTAATTCTTCTTCACTAATCCACACATCCTCACAGGTTGGTTGGTTTTTCCATCGAACTAGATATTGAGTATAAACTCCATGCCTAGTTGAAATAGACCTTCTATCAATGACCTCTAGTAAATTAGACGCCTTTGTGACAGTTGGTGTTTTAGGGACTTGAACAACAGTGGGGCTTGCATCCTCTTCTCTATGAAATGCATAGAGGTCTAAGATGTTGAAAATTGGACTAATTTTCATTCCCTCGGGCAGCTCAATTTTGTACGCATTAGAACCAATTTTCTTTAGTACTCGGCAGAGTCCAATCTTTTTCTTCTTCAGTTTGTTGTAACTTCCAGATGGAAATCTCTCCTTCCTTAAAAAAGCCATCACCAAATCTCCTTCTGCAAATTCAGTATGACGCCTATGAGCATCAACATCTCTTTTATAACCATTATAAGTTTCCTCCAAGTTAGCTCGAACTTGCTCTTAAACTTCACAGATATGACCAGTAAGCTCCTCAGCTTCCATACTGCTTCCAAGATTAGGAATAGGGACTCTGTCTAAAATCTGTCTTGGGTTCCAGCCATACACTACCTCGAATGGGTTCTTCTGTGTAGAGCGATTCTTTGAGCTATTGTAGGCAAACTTAGCATGCGGAATTGTCAAGTCCCATTGGCGAGGATTATCGCTGGCAAGACAACGCATGAGATTTGCTAATGTTCGGTTGACAACTTTTCTTTGGCCATCGGTTTAGGTGTGACAACTGCTTGAAAATTGAAGTTTTGTAGCCATGAGCTTTCATAACGTTCTCCAAAAGTGACTCATGAACAGTGAATCTCGATCGGAGGTAATGATTTTTGTCACACCATGTAATCTTACAACTTCTTGAAAGAAAAGATGAGCAATCCGTGAAGCATCAGTAGTGTTTTTACATGCAATGAAATGAGCCATCTTCGAAAACATGTCTACTACAACATATATTGAATCATTACCTCACTGTGTCCTTGGCAAACTGTTGTGAAATTTTAATTAAAACTCGCAAGGGCACGAATCGTCGTTAGTATATGTGTAAGTACGGGGTCGTTCCAACTGAGGATTGAGAATCGATTTAATCCTAACTTAATTAATTTAAACTAAGTACATAAAAACACTCAAGATATGAAAGACATGATTTTTGGGTTTTCAAATAAAGAAAGTAAGAAACAAACAAACAAGAATATAAGATACAAACAAATAACAAGATGGAACCTAGGGTGTCGGAATCAACCACTAACAATCCTATTTACGCTATGATGCAACTAATGGATTCTTTCGTTTCTCTAGATGACAATTCCCGTATCTAAGTCCAGGTACGACACTTAGACCATAGTTTTCCTTAAGTGTATGATTCTCTCCAGGTACGGCAGAGGTCGTATATCCAAGTATGCAATCTATCCAGGTACGACATAAATTTAACACATAGGACTCATTACGTTCTAGAAAACAAGAGAATCATGCAAACCATTACTTCAGGTACGACAATAATGTAATTCACAACTCTTAATCACCATAAGCTAATTTGAATTATATTGTAGGTACGCCTCAAATTCTTCTTCAAATTACTATATGCAAAGCCCTAAGGTGATCAATCAAAGAACTTAAACATAAAGCATCAATTCAAATAGTGACTAAGAATTCATCATAAAGAAACTATAAATCCATCAATAAAACATCAAAAGTCATAAACAATCATTATAGGACATCATCTTAACCCTAGAAAAAGGTTTAACTAAAGATAACTAAGAAAAACATAGCAAAACATAAAAAGAATGGAAGGGGAAGATGGATGGATGGTCTCTGCTCCTTAAGCGTCTTCAATGTGCTCCGGAGACCTCTTCACATGTGAAATTCGTGCTCCCTTATATAGGGTATATTTTTGCTCATCTTTGACTTCAAGTTTCCTTGTACGACTTGCGTTTTGACTCCTTTCACTACCAGAATAAAACTTCAAGGCGACGAAACACACAAAAATTCTTATACAACGAAAAAGTCTTACACATGCCTAAGACAAAATATTGCGACGAAAAAGTCTCTTCCTGTAAGAAAATATTTTCATCGCCGTAGAAGTTACTTAGACAACGATAACCTGTATCATTGACTAAGTAACTTCTTATACAACGAAAGCTGTTTTCATCGCTTGCCAAAATTGTCGTCCTCTGACTGAGTACTTAGGTGACGATTCAACAGTTCATCGTCTAAAGACCATATATTCTAAGACGACGAAGTTAGGTTTCGTCGTGAATTTTGGCACTTATGAGACGAAACCTTTGACTTTCGTCTTCTACGAAAACACATGATTATATATATATATATATATATATATATATATATATATATATATATCTGGGTAGCTCATTCATTTTCCAGATCGTGAAAAAGGAGAAAAACTGAGTTTTTTTCTCTCTCAAAATACTACACCGATTTTCAAACTACTACACCGAGGTGAAATGTTTCAAATCGAGTCTTCCTAAGCTTTGTCCACCACTACCCATCGATTTTTATGCTTTGGTATGGTTTCTTTCTCCATCTTAATTTATTATTCACTAAATTTTCCATGTTTTCCGATGAGATTTCCGGTGAAGAATTCTGGTTACAGATTTATAGTGTATATATATATATATATATATATATATATTAATGCATGTGAGGTTATTAATTCATGTATGTACTTAATTAGCTTGTTGTGAAATTATATGAATTTGTACATGTTCAAATAATTATATATATATATATATATATATATATATATATATTGTTAATTTATTTATTTGATTATACAGTAATTAATTTTATATTTAATGCATGTGAGGTTACTAATTCTGAGTTTGATTGGAGTTGCATGATTGTATACGTATGTATACATATACTTGTTGTGAAATTATATGAATTTGTGTTGAATAATTATGTATATATGTATATGTGTATATATGTATATATATATATATATATATGTTGTTAATTGGGTTTTTGATAAAAAAAAAAAAGGGTCTTTTAGAGACCCGAAATGATAAAAAAAGGACCATAATTTGAGCTCATGATAAAAAAGGACCCATATTAATCTTCTGCCCTCAAAAGATCAAAAAATTACAAGCGCGCCACTGCTTCTCTCATTTATAATTCTTTTAATTAAAACAAAAACGTAACCGTCTCTAAAACTTGCCACCCCCTTCCTCTCTCTAAAATTAAAACCCCAATCTCTCTCTCTCACTCTTTTATTTTACTCATCGAATCACACAAATCCCATTTTCAAATTCTCAGACTCTCCCAAATCCTCTGACTATGGGTTTCAAATCCCTCTTCTCCCGGAAGAAGAAATCCACCCCCACCTCCCCCGCCACCGGCGGCGAAGCGCGTGCACAAATCGTCGAGCTAGAGCAGGTCTTAAAGAAATTCAACGTCAACGGTGACGGCAAGATCTTGTCGTCGAAGCTCGGCGCGATCATGGGGAGAGCTTCAGCCATCCGGCGATGGAGGACGAGCTCCGGTCGATGATTCTAGTGGTCGATTCCGGCGGCGACGGCACCACCACCGTCGTCGTCATCGCCGACGCGATCCTGAAACAGTGCCTCGTGCTCCTCTCCCACGACATCCACCCCCATCATCATCTCCGACTCACTTCACAAGGTCTCCATCAAAGTCGTTGACGTCCTCACCACCATGGTCCTTCTGGTCGAGCTCTCCGACCGCGATTCTCTTGTCAAATCAGCCAACACCGCCCTTAACAGCAAGGTCGTCAGTCAGTACTCCACGCTCATCGCACCGCTCGCTATCATGAGCGAGAGGAGACTCCAATGGTGGCCAGTGTCGTGTCCTTGGCTTCTTCCTTCATCGCAGTCATTTCAGCTTCTTATTCTTCTTCCTTCTTAACCAAAATACGCCACATGTCGAGTCTGCGGCTCTCTTTCACAGTCGCACCCTCGTGTTCTCGTAGAGGCACGTGGCCCACACTATCGCTCTCGCCATTGTCGGCCTCACTCAGATTTCTCCGGCGTTTGAAGCGCCTAAGGTTTTGCTCCCTTTCTTCAATTCTTACTGAAATCGTTTCGGCATGTGTTGATTTGTTATTTGGATTAGTTTTTTGTGTTGATTTTGTTTATGAAAAAAAAAATAGAATTAAGTTTTAGCTGTTCATGATTATTGTTGTGAGTTCTCTGATTGATCTGGAGGCTTATATGTGTAAAGGAGATGATCTACTTTGATGTGGTGATTCGATTTTAGTGTTACATGATTGACTTTTATGAAGTAGAAAGTATACATACTTTGTGAGCAATTTGATTTGGTTACGTGATTTGACTTATATGAAGTAGAAGCTATGTATAATCTGCGAGCGATTTGATTATGATTAGAGTTGGATTTCGTTGTGTGATGTGTTAATTTTTGATTGAGTGCTGAAATTTCTGTTTGTGGTGATTTGTGAAGCTCACTTTTTCATGAGATTTTGGTACAGAAGCGTCTCGGAAGCTGTGAACCTGGGTCGGTTGGAGACTATGAGAGCTGGTGGAGAAGCATCATTGGGCCGTGGCGCTGGGCTAGTTACAGATTTATCTGAGAACTATATAAGTAACTATCAAAGTAACTATCGAAATAACTATCTGAGTAACTATCAAAGTAACTATCCACGTAACAAGTGACTATTGAAGTAACTATCTGAGTAACTATCAAAGTAATTATCCAAGTAACAAGTAACTATCGCAGTAACTATCTGAGTAACAGTTCTTGTTTCTTCAAAACTGAGAACTATATAAGTAACTATCAAAGTAACTATCTGAGTAACTATCCAAGTAACAAGTAATTATCAAAGTTACTATCCAAGTAACAAGTAATTATCGAAGTAACTATCTGAGTAACAGTTCTTGTTTCTTCAAAACTGAGAACTGTATAAGTAACTATCAAAGTAACTATCCAAGTAACTATCGAAGTAAGTATTTGAGTAACTATCAAAGTAACTATCCAAGTAACTATCTGAGTAACAGTTCTTGTTTCTTCAAAACTGAGAACTATATAAGTAACAATCCAAGTAACTATCTGAATAACTATCCAAATAATTATCTGAGTAACTATCTAAGTAACTATCCAAGTAACAAGTAACTATCCAAGTAACTATTTGAGTAACTATATATCAAAGAAACTATCCAAGTAACAATTAACTATTGAAGTGACTACGATATTTTTGTTATTAGAGATTATTTGTTGCAGGAATCATTTCGAAGAACACGCTGAGATTATTTGTTATTAAGATCAAATGATACTAGCTAATTAGGCCTATGATTGCTACAACCAAATGAAATTGCATTTGTTAGTCAAGAATAACGACGCAATGCAAGAAATCACAAATGTGGAGAAATATATAAGGATCGCACTGTGGTGCATTCAAGAGGATCCGACACTGAGACCAACCATGAAGAAAGTCACACTGATGCTTAAAGGAATAGTCGAAGTCTCATCTTTGCCAGATCCATCCTCATTCACAAAATCAACTTAAATAAGTAAAACTCTGTCACACCCTGAATTTCGGATAATAAAAATTCAAATTCGATAATGTGAAAATTCACAAATAAACTCAAATACTTAAAAGTTATTATACAAATAACTAAGTACAACATCAGAGTTCTAGTGCGTGGTTCCATACACTCAAAATATTACATCATTAACATATACATGTAAAATAGAGTCTCACAATAACACTCTCTAACCCAAAAATAAATACAAGTTAGACCATGGATCACGCCTACTAGCCGCGCGACTCAGATGCCGCATCTTGGCTGCTGGTCCTCACCTACAGGTCTAACCCCTACACCATCAATTGGTGCACTGGGTTGTAAACAACGAACCCCGTAAGCTTTCAAAGCCCGTGTGAGTGAAACAGACAAGATCAAGATAATATAATTAAACCACAAATGAAAATCACATTTCTAAAACAACCATAACTCACAACAACCAAAAGAATAAAATTCGGGCGCAATGACCACTGTCATTCCCCTCCAAATCACATAAAGGCAAACAGACTAGAGATCTAATTGATCGTAACCAAACACCCGACCAAAGGCTTGGTTCTCGATATAACTGCCGTAAGGATCCCTTTCTCCACGCAGGCGAGATCCCTATGCCACACATGTAAGATCCCCCTCAAACAGGACAGGTCTTACATTGTCAGTTGGTTTCCAAACCAACACATTCACAAAGATCCCCCATCACCACACAGGGTGGACCATAATCGCCATACATAAGAGATCCCCATCATAACACAAGACAGATCTCCCATTGGCCGTTGGTTTCCATACTAACCCATTCACACACCACATAACTCACACATTCTCAATTATGATAATTTCATAACAAAATGAATTCACCCAAATACACAATCTCAATATATATATCACGTAAATATATATATACGTAGACATTCACTCATGAATAGTCCAGTAATACCAACTATAGTCATTGATCGTAAAACACTTTAAAAATTATTTTTTTATATTAAAATCATTTTACTTACCAATGAACCGTAGTCGATCAAGTTCATTCAATTTAAAACAAATATTTCTTTTCATAAAATAATTTCACATTTAACGATCCATTACTATAAATTAACTCGTATTACATACGAACACTGTGAGGTTTACTTACTTTTAATACTCCCGCTACGTCTTCGACCTCACAAGGTGAGATACACACGCACGATCAAACACCTAAGCGACAATATTGAAACTTAGCATCCAATTTAAATAAAATATATTATAATTCACTCCGATCACACAACCCTTAACTCCAAGGCTTGCCAACACGCGACAAACCTCCTTCGGGGCCTCTCAAAGCTCCTAGACAGCCTAGTCGACCTTAGGATCGAACAACAAGCCCAAGTTCAAGGCCGACATGCATGTAAATTAATAATCGCATAATTAACGGATTCAAAAATACATAACTTGGTCATACGGCGACCGAATCACGCAAATAATATATCCCCGCGCTCGTATCGACGAGCACGACATAGCAAAACACCCTACTGCCCCAAATACCCCCAGACACGCCGCCACCAAAACATGCAACCGCGACCACCAACAAGCAGATCAAGGTTCAAGGATTCGAAAGCTACCTGGAACACCCGAGGATACAGCCGGAAAGTGGTCAGATACGCCTGGGAGACAACCGGATACGCCGCCGCCACGTGGATCGAACCGCCCGAGCTAAGCCGCTTCTCCCTTTCGAAATGGACCTCGAGACCGGCACAGACATGCTCAGAGGAAAGAGATGAACCAGAAAAGGGGTGCCTCGAGCCCCGGTTCCTCCTGGAGCGGCTGATGCACCGCCACCAATGGCGACAGAAACTATCGGACCTTGCAGCGTCGCACACAGGTTCTGGCTTCGGACGTGGCGCGGCTCAAACGGAAGAGGAAGTTGTGCTGAGCATTTTGATAGATAGCACGCCTCGTGAGGTGGCTGGACGAGGGAGAACGACGCGAAAGAAGTTTTGAATCCGAATCGGGGACGATGAACAGTAAATTGCGATATTTTCTGGAATTTCTGATACTTTTTGAATTTTGACTTTTCTGAGATATTTTTACTATTTATAGAAATTTCAGATTTTGGAAATAACTTCAAAATGTCGTAACTTCTTCATACGACGTCCGTTTCATATGTGCCGCGTGTCTACGAACTCGTATCATCGAGCTCTATGACTTTCGTGAAGGAAACTTTTCGAAATTCATGACTAATAAAAAAGTCAACTTTTGACTTATCGAAACTTAAACGTTTTTTTTCGAATTTTAACTCTCGGAATCACTAACTTCCAACTTAATAATTTCCAAATAAACATTAGAAATTATTAAGGATTTTCCGGGGTATTACAAACTCGACTTGCATTTCTTCAACGAAATCGAAGCCATAAAAAATAGTCATGCTTATATGCATTTGCCGATTATCGAAACCAAATGTACTACTGAATTGACAGAGGCATTTTCACAAACACATGGTGTGCAACATTACATTAAAATCATGATAATCAAACAGGATATACGCCCATAGTCGGCCGAGAAGGCCTAGCCAGACTAGCCGGAGCCGACGTTGATCTCGAGATTCTCGCCGTCGAACTCGATTCGCATCTGAACCGACATGAATCCGCCTCTCCTCGCCCTAGCCAGACCAGCCGGAGCCACAGTGACGTTGATCTCGAGATTCTCGCCGTCAAACTCGATCAGCATATGAACCGGCACGAATTGTAGTACCCTGCGGAGGTGGTGATGGCGGACTCGATGTTGTTGAGGTTGATTCCGATGTGGTTTCCGTCGGGGTCGTTGAACTCGGGGTTACCGCCGGTGTCGAACTCGACGGCGAGGAGCAGCACGACGACGGGGACAGTGGCATTGGTGAAGAGGCTGAAGTACTGGCTGGCGAGGGCGTTGGGTGGAGAGGTGGAGTTGGTGAGGACGAAGCAAAGAGAGAGAGAGAGAGAGAGTTTGATAAAGAGAAAATCTTTCTGGAGAGAAAGAGTATTATGATTGGATCAGGTTAAAAAAAAAACAAGAAAAGGGTATTATGGTCACAATATAAAATTAAAACAGCCCCTTTTAATCATTTAGTTAAGAAGAAGTAGACTTTTTATCATGCATATATTAAAATTAGATTGTTGAAGGAATATACCATAAATGTGCCTTCGTCAAAGTAACTGACGATGACGAATTAGGAAATTAGTATCAATCTGATGTAACGTTTCAATCAGTGTTTATTACCATTATTGTAATTGATGTTTCCATTGTAATCGTCACCCTATATAAAGGGATTCTCTAATGAAATGAGTAGACCAATTCTCATTTTGCTACAACACGTTATCAGCACGTAGTTTTACTAACTGAGCCTTTAGTCATAAAAAAAACCCTAGGTTTTGTCTCTGAAAAAAAAAATCAAAACCCCAATATTTTTTTTCTCTTCTGCCGGCAAAGAAAGCAAAATCCCAGAAATTCTCTTCTGCCGGCCATTTTTTTTGTCGGCAAAGAATGCCTCCTTCCCCAGAAACTCTTTTCCCGACGACTATTTCGTCGGTAAAATAAAGTCCAAGCACTCTGCCGACGACAGATTTGTCGGCAGAGACGGAAAATTCTCAGGGTACCCAGAAAATTGCTCTGGACACCCATAACGAGTCCAGATCGGCGTCTTCTCCTCCGATCTACCCATCAAGATTGGACCTCAATTCGGCGTCAACCAAACCGATGCCAGCAGCCTTGGCCGACGACGTCAGCCTCTAGATCGACCACCTCCAGCCGTCCTTTCCTCCGTCGTTTGACCCAGAGCCGGTCCAGTCGAACGACGCCGGTGCCATTCAGTCGCTCCCAATCCCTTCGATCAGACCTCACCCAGAATCAGACCATCCTCGACGTCCAGCGCGAAGCCTCGACCCGGATTGTCTGCCCCGATCGGCCGATTCCGTGATTGGGCCTGCGCCGATCGACGCCTCCCCAAGACGCCGCTGCGATCTGCAGCAGAAAAAAAAAAAAAAAAAAAAAAACCCCGACCCGTGTCCAGAAAACCCGACCCGGTTTGATCGATCCGACCCGTGAAAAAAAAGGATATTTACCTTTTACCGGTAAATTCAAAGGTAATTTTTTCGTAATTACTGAACAGTAAATTATATTTACTAATTTACGAATTTAATGAAAAAAAATATGAAATTTTGTTTTAATAATTATATGCTAAATTATATTAAATATAATGATTAAATGTGACTAATCATATGAATATTGTTGTTTTTATATGTGACATATCAATTACAATGCGGCAATCAATATGCGACAACAATTTGGAGTCGGAGAACGAGCAATTGCTTCATATGCAGTTTATTTGGCAAACTTACAAGTAATATTTACATTGACGCTCTGCTTTCATTATATTTTGTTTCAGTTATTTATATGAAATAATGCTTTATTCAATTTGATCGCATTAGTATTTTATATAAATATGAAACTTGAAACATTATATGCTCATTTTATTAGTGTTAAATAATTGTTTTATTTAACATGTTATTTAGTTTGAGCATTGTCATGATAATGCAATTTCATGAGCATTGTAATATAAAGAAAAATGGACAAACCTACTACTGTGAAAAAGTATTTTCACGAAGCATGAAAAATATGACCATTATAAATTTCAGTCTTGAAATCCAATTTTAATTTCTTGAAAAATTTTCATTAAGGATATCTTCTTGATTATATAAAAAGCAACGATAATGAAATTTCATTAGCTTTACATGCAATGAATATGGAAAAATCAAAATTTTATGTGATAAAGTAATTTCACAAAGCATCAGATTTACTATAATGTATCTTGGTTTATTTTAGTTGTCGTGAATGTTATTTAGACCGCGAAACTAATTCATTTTCCCCTTCCCTTATTTTATAGATGGTTTAACCATCACAGTTTAGTTTTGACATATTGGACTCTGAAGAATTTGAGTACCAAATTCCCCTATTAAGCCGACTAAGACTTGAGTATGGTATATTTATGCAAATTGCTTTATGTAAATAGCTAAATAAATAATTTCAATATCTTGAATAACAATGTAAGGTCTAAGAAAAAGAAATTTCCCTGGAACAAATTATGCAAAGTAATGTAACAACCCTAAACCAAAGGGCAATGACAATGTAATGTATGAGAAAAAAAAATTTCCGGGAACACATTTTGCAAAATAAAACAACCCTAAATCAAAAGGCAATGACGATGTAAGGTCTTAGAAAAATATATATATATTCTTGAACAAATTGGGCAAAATAATGCAACGACCCTAAAACTAAGGGTAATTACCATGGACGTAAAATTCATATAATCATCCAAAAGTAAGTGGAAACAATGTAACATTTAAAAGATGACATAGGGGACATGTCATGTGCAGTGAAGCACTCTGTCATTGTTGTAATTCAATGAACTATTGATACGTACATTATACGCTAGCAAAGAATTAGCTACGACTTACAATAAGTATGAAGAATCATACGAGTACGTGGATTTTTTTGAAAAAGTATCTTCAATATCCAACAAGAACATCGAAAATGAATTTACAACTGAAGACATAACATATGGGAAGAATATGTCAAATGACACATCTCATCATTGCAGCTATTAAAAGAGCAAAAAGGATCTGGCTCAATCCAAGATAGACTTTGATTAGTCTACTTTTAAATTTACAAGATATCCTTATAAAGGCTATTTTGCCTAAAATTAGACTTTTGGTCTTAATGTTTCTATCTCTAAATTGGACAAGACTAAATGTAATCGTTGGCACGTTAATTTTTGAATTTTCTCTCAAAGAATTGAGATTATTCAAATTTTATTCATGGTATACATGATTCAATTTTCTGCATATAACTTTGCAAAATATTGCATAAAGTAAAGTAACATATCATAATATAGGCATGACACAAAGAACCGTGTGTAAAGAAACGCACCATGTAATCCCTAGAATAATAGTACTGAAGGACAATAGTATTAATATATCACAAAAATAGCACAATAGTACTGAAGAACTGTAGTACTATAATGCAAGTGATAAGGATCTAAATATATGTTCCTTTGGGATTTATAATGCACTTGTCTAACTGGGATTACAATACCTTTTTATTACAATCCCCATCGACTTACTCTAAAGAACTTGAGTTACGTTTTGATGTATATATTGAGCATATGTCAAATTGACAATTTATGCGATAAGAGAAAATTGAATTTATTTCCACATTTTAAAGAAATTTGTGCCACGATGTTCATGTAGATAAGACATAGATGAGAATTTCATCTAAGCTCCTTTGCATTACCTCTAATTACTGCGGATGTAAACAAGTATTAGAGAAGTTTATATGTCAACTTAGTGGGTTATATGTAACCGCTAATTGAATCCAAAATCATAAGAAAATGATATTTTGGAATTTTGACATAGATTGGCTTTGATATGGTGATCCATACATTAAAGAAATTACTATGGACATCCATATTTTGGATGAATAGAAGCGAACACCAGAAGAATATGGTTCACACACGAAACTGAGGACGATCAAAGAACATTTTATCCTCAAATATTATTTCGGTACAATCCATGTAGGGTTGAAGACGTACGTTCAAACCCTAGATTCCACCGCCCCCCTAAGGTGGCATTATGATTGATGCACAAAGTACATGCACTTATACCCTATTCTGCTTCTGATATCCATCGTGATTGTATGAATAAAAGTATATCATTCAAAGCCTACTCGTAAAATTATGATTGACACCATCATATGAAAAGGACACATGTATTCTCATTATATTCTTATATTGAATTCAAAGAGGATTCAGTGGATTGATTCAACCAACTTGCGGACACCTTAGATATTTTATGGTGTTGGTTGTTGTGTCGACACGCTGGTCACGTGTCATGACACCATCCACAATTAAAATTTTTTGGCTGCTTAAGCTAGAAAGTCAAAGCACCTAGGCCGGGTTAATTTCCGTAGGTGTGATGATTTTATGGCTTATTATATGGGATTTGTAATGGACATCATATTCCTATACAAAAACCCAATTGGTCTCACGGAAAACGACTACAGTAATAGTCTTAATATTGGTAAAGCACACCAATACTTCCGTTTTGGGTTATGCAATTTTTGCATGCAACGTTACTTATTCATCTATGACCACATCATTGAACCAATTTACACCATAGCTAGTGACTATGTGTGAGGATTTTAAAGGATTTCAAACGAACTTGTAATCCTTCAGCTCTTTTGGATTGACACGGATCTACAATCCTTGAGCTCCATTAAATGTTTTATGTGCCAAAATTGCGCCGCCACAGCGCACAATGATGGGTTACTTGAGATGAATAAATATTTATGCTGGATATGAACTTCCAGCTATAGTCCGCTATGTCGAAACCTTGACAGGCGATCTCCTCACCGCTAGATTTGCGGTGTGTCACTTGGATGAGACAGTCTTCCCGTCGTTAGGGGGAGATAAGAACAAGCATGTTCAAGTGGAACGACAGGAATTGTCGTGGTTTGTCCCCACTGTGTCTCATCTCGATCCCCAAAATCACACAAAGTAAAGTGTGCAGATATCTTATACATTAAAGTGACGAGATCATATAAACCTGCTGCAAATATACCTGCAAGGATTGTGTTTTATTAAAAGGACATGGTACCACCCAAGAGGAATTGGGTATTGCACTGCCACCATGGATGGTGGCATGGTGACGCCATAAGTGGCATAAATGGTGTCACAGGCCGTGGCTCTCCAAGGAAGAGGGGGAGGCCACCTTAGGTTCGATACATACTTGTGTAAAGGAAGAAAACAAGTTTGGCACAACCTGATCTATTGATCAGTGATACTCAAATCCGTCTCATGAGAATATTTATGGATTGTGGTTATCATTGGGGGACGCCTCAAATGTTAGAACCAATCCTTAAAGTATAGAGATCTCTACAAACACATTACACTAGTGTACATGAGGACGTGGAATAATGAGTCTACTATCGAACCATACTTCGTTGAAAAATGTCAACTTAGTAAACTGGCCTAATGGAAAGAAGCGATCCAGTATAAACAAAGAGATAGGTATTTGGGCAGGTGACGCCGACACCGCAAATGTAAACCCTATCAAATATATCTTTGTTAGAATGCGTAATGAGAATAAGAGTATGCAAACTCACCTTATGGCGCAAGGTCTCTCAAAAACGCACTGGAATCGACTACGAGGAGATATTCTCTCGTAATGGACTACGATGAGACAATCTCTCGTAATGGATGTCATTGTACTCCACTACCTTGTCAGTTTGGTAGTTTCCGAAAAACTGAACATGCAGCTTATGAAAAGTGATCAAAACATATATCTCTATGGGGATCTAAATTAAGAGATATACATGAGGATCCTAAACGGACTTCATCCACCCAAATCAAGTGAATCTAGATCACATGAGTACGTTTGCAAAAGAAATTGAAACGTTCACTAAAGTGACTACTTGATTGGATAGAGATTGGTGAATTATGCCCTTGCGTGCTCATTATGGATATATATGAACTCTAAATGAAATAAGAGAAACTCAGTGTATTATCCTAAGTTGAGAATGAAAAAGATTTTGGGAATACACAGTCTTGAAATGGAACTCAAGGACTGTAATGATGGTGACCATACATCAATCGGCTTAGGCACTCTAAAGAATAAAGTGAGGCCTACATATACTCCCATGATCAGTCGAAGTCTTTACTATAGATCCGTTTTCATCTAAAGGAAGATGACGAAGAAGTATTGGGAAATGAAATTCCTATACAAGTGCAATAACGCATGATTGTACTTAAACATAATATGTAAGACTCGACCTCTCATTCGATGTAAATTTGTAAAGCTATGTTTAGCTCTGCGCCTACACAGCGCAAATCGTTCTTTCATTAAAGATATGAAAGATTTGGACTTATTCAATCTCTACATAGAATTTGACATGATAAAGAAATTATCCACGTCATAGCTAACTATGCGTAAAGAAAACCGCATTAAAGGTGAGATAAGAAAATCTGTTATTACAGATCAATTTCAAATTTCTTAATGGTTCACTCATACTCTAGACGAAGTTACGACTATTTTGTTATATGAAGGTCATATCACGAGTGAACCTGATGTTCAATATGAACCTATGTATTCAGTTCATGAACAACCTTATCCTCAAGATCAAAGTAAATCAAGTTGGATCTGAGGACGATGTGGCAAGATTTAGTTACTAAATCATTGCTCAAAGTCACATTTGGAAAAACATGTGAAAATGCATAAGTATGCTAATAAGACTGAAGCTCCCTTGATCAAATGAAAGAATCAGGGAGAAACCCATGATTAATGTAGAAATCAGGGAGAGTTGCAAACATCAGGGGGAGTCTAGCACATACATGTTGTTTTCAAATGTAATAGGTGCGTTGTGCTCTTTTTCCCTTCGTCCAAGTTTTATTTTGTCCCACTGGGTTTTGTTACTTGGCAAGGTTTTTAATGAGGCAACACCATATGCACCATTTCGTCTTTGACTTGGCACAAGGGGGAGTGTTGAAGGAAAATACCATAAATGTGCCTTCGTCAAAGTAACTGACGATGACGAATTAGGAAATTAGTATCAATCTGATGTAACGTTTCAATCAGTGTTTATTACCATTATTGTAATTGATGTTTCCATTGTAATCGTCACCCTATATAAAGGGATTCTCTAATGAAATGAGTAGACCAATTCTCATTTTGCTACAACATAGATACTTTTTTATCAAGTGGAAAAGAATAAGTTTTTTTTTTTTATCATTTTCAAAGTAAGATGGTCCTTTTTAATAATATGTTGTAGTTAATTTATTTTATTATGCATTAATTAAATGTTATTAATTTAATAAAATTATTTGTGAAATGATTATATGTTGTGTATGAATGTAAGAATAAATAATTTTATATATATATATATATAAGGAGTATGTAGTTTTATTGAGTTTGACGTGAACATGGTGAACAAAAGAAAAAGCACAGTTGTTCGTGCTTAAGATGTCTCAATACTAAGTGCAAGACACTACTAGCAATCTACGATCACCTAAGTAACAGAGGTATTATGTATAATTATACAACATTGAGTAAACATGGTGAAGTAGGAGATTATGAACCTACGCTTGCTGAAATCCAAGCGGGATACCATGACTGGACATCTAGGGGTGGTTTCGAGCCTTATATAGATCCGGCTATGAACATTCTACATGACACTTTTCCTACATTTGCTCCAATACATGAGGAAGAGGAGAGGCAGTTTATGATACCACTAATGACACAATTCATGTTGTTGACGCTTGTGATTATGATAAGTATACCAGACTGCTTGCTCAAGTCCAGATCTCATTATTCAAGGATAGTCCTAAAACTGTTTTAGGGACCATCATCTTACAGATGCAGTTGAAAGTCAAGAATAGGTGGACAAATGACTCTTTTAATAGTGTGCTAAAGCATTTTAAGGAAACTCTTCCTCTTCCTAACTATCAACCTGATAGTTATTACAAGGTTCAAAAGATATTGGGCGATCTCGGTCGCAGTTATAACAAAATCCATGCCTGTAAGAATAACTGCGTTTTTACAAAGAGAAAACCAAGCTTGATGAATGTTCCATATGCCACGCGTCGAGGTGCTTCACCATTTCCCTTTGATTCCTAGATTGAAGCGTCTTTACATGTCTTTACACACAGCAAAAGAAATGAGATGGCATGGGGAGAGAAGGACAGATGATGATATTCTCAGACACCCTGCAAATGGCGAAGCATGGAAATCATTTGACATATCATACCTTGATTCTGCAAAAGATGTTTGAAATGTAAGAATTGGGCTTGCATCAGATGGGTTCAATCCCCATGGAAATATGAGTTTGAGTCATAGTACATGGTCTGTTATTGTTATGCCTATAACCTGCCTCCTTGGATGTGTATGAAGAAGGAATTTAGTATAATGTCTTTGTTAATTCCCGGTCCAAAGTCTCTAGGCAAGTGTCTTGATATTTATTTACAACCCTTGATCAACGAGCTATTAGATTTATGGGAAAATGGAGCTCTTACTTTTGACAGGCACACTGGAACATCATTTGTGATGAGAGCAGTTGTGATGTTTACCATAAGTGATTTTCCTGGTTACGAGATGTTGTCGTCTCAGGCCACTAAAGGATACAAAGCTTGTCCTGTTTGTTTGAACGAAGTCCATTCTATTTGGTACGCTGGGAAGCTGTGTTACTTGGGTCACTGTAGATGGCTTCCAGCTAACCACCCGTGGCGATTTGAATTACTAGCATTTTATAAAACAATAGAGCTTCGTTCTAAACCCCGACCCTGGAATGGTGATGAAATTTTGGAGAAGTTGAACTCTTTTGATTTCGGCGTGCTGAGCGGTGATACCACAATACCAGTTCCGGAACTCCCTGACGAGTACAGGTGTTTTACACACAAGAGTAGATTCTATGATTTGCCTATTGGTCGAAATCTATCCAAAGGCACACCCTTGATGTCATGCACATATAAAAGAATGTAAGTGACAACCTTGTGGGAACAATTCTTGATATTAAAGGAAAGAGTAAGGACACTGTGAAAGCGCGTGAGGATCTCAAAAAAAGGAAAATACGAGAACACATGTGGCCAGTAAAGACGGCGTCAGGGATGATAATACATGTTGCACCTTATACAATTAAGCCGGCCTTCAAGAAAGAGGTTTTCATATGGTTTAAAAGAAGTAAAGTATCCTCACGGGTATGCAAGAAATATATCTCGGTGTATTAACTTGGGGGATAATTAGTTTAATGGATTGAAGACTCATGACTTTCATGTTTTGCTGCAACGTCTTATTCCAGTGGTTATCTGACCCTAGTTGCATCCAGATGTGGTGGAACCTATAATAGCGTTGTGTAGGTTCTTTCAGAAGTTATGTGCTAAAAAGCTGAAGAAGTTAGATGTTATTCCCCCCACCGCCCTCGCCCCCCCCCCCCCCCCCCCCCCCCCCCGCCTTTTTTGATAGTCTGATTCACTTGATGATCCATTTTCCATATCAAGCGCTGCTCACTGGTCCAGTTCATTGCACTTGTATATATCCCCTAGAAAGGTACTATTTATTATTCGTATTTCCTTATGCATTGTTATATTGTCATATATACTTCACTAATAATTGTGTAATTTTAGGCAAATTTTTCAGTACAAACAGTTATGTAAAAGCAAGAGTAACCCTGAAGGATCGATAGCAGAGTCGTACATTGCACATGAGTGTGTAACATACTGCAACTTATATCTCAATAACAGTGACGAGACAGAATCTTCTACAGTGGCCCCTACAGCAGACTTCAATCTTTCAGTTGTTTCTAGTGATGTACGACCGTATGGTAATTTACCAAGTTCAGAAAGATTAACCGATGCTGAGCTAATTGAAGCTCATTGGTGCGTACTACAACACTGTGACGAAGCACAATATTTCATGTGTGAGCATTTGAAGCTAATCGAAGAAAATGCTAGAGACCGAAGGCCGAAAGAGACGCACAAAAGAACTTTTCCTGATTACTTTCACAAATGGGTACGTTACAACATTCATTGTGTTAGAATATCTCATTCTCAATTCCTGTATTCTGTCATTTCAATATTATATTTTATCACAACATGGCAGGTGGAAAATCTCCAAACACAGAAGAGTGATTGATACTCGCCAGAACTGCACAATTTGGCTAAAACGCCGATTTTCCACAGTGTGCGAGCGATGTGTTTTGTCAACGGTGTCAAGTTTGTGTCACTTCATCGAGATGTTAACCGTAGAACGCAAAATTGCGGGGTCATGGTAGTTGGGAACGATTTAACCTACTACGGAGTGCTACTTTCCGTTGTCAAACTAATAATATATGGAAATATGAGTGTTGTGTTGTTCAAGTGTAGATGGTTCAATACTTATCCAAGTATTCTGAGGAGTACGAAAATGGATTATGGCATGCTATCAGTGAATACAGAAACAAGTTGGTATGACAATGTGTCGTTCATTCTTGCTAGCATGACAAAACAAGTGTTTTATCTTGATGATCCTAAGACCGGTGGATTTTAGAAAGTGGTTAAGTTGATGTCACATAAGAATATATGGAGTACGACTGCAGTTGAAGGGGTTCAAGAACATGATCATGAAGACGATGACGATGTTGATGAACCGTATCAAGAGCCTTCAACTTCTCACATTCCTGATGTAGAAGCTATTCGCGTCAACAGCCGACTACACTTCGTGTGTTCTGATCAATTCATCATTGTCCCAGATGCATCTACATCTCAAAACAAAGTCAATAACGACTTCATTAATGACGAGGATGATTATTCAGGAGACGATGATGAGGATTCCAACAATGACATTGCCAATATAATTGAACATGCGAATGATACATCAGATGAGGATTATGATGGAGAAGTATGATGATTTAAATTTTGTTTTGAAATTCAATAAATTTATTTGTGATGGTTTTAATTAGAAATATATATATATATATATATATATATATATTTACTGATAATAACAATTTATGGATATATGTAGTTTGAATCGGTTGATATCAAATATTGGTTTTTGGTTTGTATGAATAAAAAAGTACATATATTTCCTATATATTATGCGGTCTATTGTCGGGTTTATTGTAAAATTGCCACCGGTTCACTGTTCATTTTTATTGCAAAATTACCACTGGTTGTACTGGTTGGGCTGGCTTGCTGGGTTGGGCTTCTTGCTTTCTTCTGCTGACGCGTGTGCATCTGCTTGTCTCCACGTTTTCACGAATATGGCGTAGAGAGAGGCAGTGGAACGGAGTGACCGATTACTGGAGTTTGATGGGTTATCAGCGAAAAGAGAGATGGAGTTCGTTTGTTAACGGGTGTGGTGGTGATTTTGGTTATCGACGTCGGGAGGGATTGTTCCTCTGGCAAGGGAGGCGGTGTTTAATGGCGAGAGAAGCTGCCGGATTTTGTTTGTGTCGCGTTCGTTCTTTGGTAGAGTCTCTTCGTATTTGTTCTGACCAATTTCTTCATCAGATTTTTATCAAGGTTAGTACCAGTAGTTTAATTTTTAATTTTTTTTTTTTATATTTTGTTTCGGTGTCTTTATGGAGTGGAGATGTTAAACTGATCAGAAAATTTATATATATCTCAATATGATTTTTATTAATCTGAAAATTTTGAGCTACGGTGTGATTGATGAGTTCTTCATTGTTAGATTGCATTCCAGTAGAGTGTAAACCTGATCAATTGCCTCACTTTGAGAGTTCGAGATTACATTTCAGTTTTGAATTTTATTGATCAATTTTCATCTATTTTAGGTTCTGATGGTGTTCTAATTATTATTCTTTTGTGCTGAATTTGAGTTTTGGTGATGGGTTTAACCTGATATCTATGTACGTTAGCCATTAACCTACTTAGCTGGACCATGTAAAAACTTTTGACATATAATCTGTCCATGCTTTCTGTTTTGTGCTCTTTAAGTGATTCAATTTTAGTAACATGTCGTTCTCTTCTAATTGATTCTCACTTTCTCAGGTACATATATTGCTCTTCAACTAGTGTCTAATCCTAATCCGATCAATTGCCTCACTTTGAAGTTACATTTCAGTTATGGCCCTCATTTTGATGGGATTTTTCTGTTATTATTGCTGCATGTCGTTGGTTGGTTGTCTGCTGCTCTATTGTTGCTGATCTTTAGGTGCTTGATTGTTTTTTGGTTGGTTTATTTTTGGTTTTCTTCTATCGTTCTCTATTAATGGGTGTCAGTTTATGTTCAGTTTTGTTCCTGTAGGTGTGTGTGTGTGTGTGTGTGGTTTTATTTTTCGTTGGTGTTTAATGGCTGGCTTGATATCATTCTTAATCTTATCTGCATCTTCTGAAGTGGTCTTTTTTTTGTTATCTGCTTTGAGGTGGGATTTGGGTTCTGAGCATTGGGGATGCAATCTGGACAGCTTTGGTGTTTGCTCTAGACTGGTATGAAACAACCGAGAAGAAGAGAGAATGCATTTTAACATCGTAATTTTTTTCTCATGTATCTCATATATATGCGTTGCCATGATCTCTTAGAGTCTTTTGATTAACATCATGCATGCATATTACATCTAATGACACAAAACTTCGTACTTTTCCTGTACCAGGTACAATATGGAGGTTCGTATTGAGGATGAAGTTGATTCTGCCTCGGTTATGGTCATAGGTAGGCCATGAGATATGCTTTTTGGGTAACATGTGAGCAGTTGGTTGATGAGGAACATTAAACTGACTGGCCTTGCATTCTAGATGTGGTGTCAAAGGAGATGCATTAGTGTTGTGTATGGCCAAATGAAAGTGAGGAGTACTATGGTTCTCTTCTCCTTCATTAATCCAAACCATCTTGAGGCAGCGACATATTAAACAAGGTAAACCACCTAACCATCGATTTATCTACTTTTATTTTTGAATTATATAGTATCCTTTTGTTGCATAATAAATAGATACCGTACCATACTGGAGCCATATGATCTTTTGTATGAACTTTAGTTCGATTAAGAGAAATTAATTGATTATGTTTTAAAGAGAGAGAGAGAGAGAGAGAGAGAGAGAGAGAGGGAGAGAGAGTTAAATTCATTCTCATGGTAATAGTTTTTCTGTAACATGGCATTCTCAACTGTTGAACAACTTCAAGTTTTCAACCTGCATTCAATTTTACGTTATAGTGTTTTCAGTGTGGTCACTTTTGTTTCTGATAGAATATCCTATTGAGCAGATCCCAACTATACTCACTGTGATAGACCTCCTTCTGCCTTCAACAAAATCCATTGCTTCAGTGGAATATGATTTTATAGTTATAGCTGCATCTTGATGCATGTCTTCTATACATAGCAGTTAGAAACAGACACAGAATATTTTGATGAAGCACTTATTCAATTTTTTACTTCATCTCAATGGCCAAAAATATGTTTTAATTGTAGCTCATGATCCTTTGCTAGATATATGCATGGCTTGGAACAGAAGGAAACGAAATCTACTAATATGATACCCTAAATTTGAGTGAAATATGTAGTGTTAATACAATGAACTTTTCTTATTAAAAAGAATGACAAAGAGAAAGTACATATGCCTCGGGCAGAGCTAAATGTATCCATGTTACAATTGTATTCCATTGACTCCCTTATTCACTTAGTCATTAAAAGATGATGCATGTCACTTTGTCTATGTTGTTTGTTTGCCTTAGTTGTCTATGTTGTTTGTTTGCCTTAGTTCTCTTACAAAACTAATACTTACCATATATTTTATCTATTAAGTTGCAGAACAGTGTCTTGCTTGAGGATGAGAATTGAGACTTTTACACAGGAGACGGCTCAATTGACACTAAGGTATACTTTGCTCTCTAAACGTTTGAAAGATTGATGCTTGAGAAAAACTGAGCATCCATCTTTGTTTTGGATTAGAATAATTGAAATGGCATAGTGACAAATGTTGCAGTAAAACGTAGAGTTATAAGTACATTTATAATCAATTGAAAAGTGTTTGGCTATAGCCTTCCAGAAAACGCAAATTTTGAACGGAAGTCTGTTCATATATGTTAGAGATTCTGGAAATGTGATACTGAAAATATAATAGCCCTCCAAATTTTTATTTTAGCTACCAATTTTGTTTTCAAATCCTTTTCTAACTCCGATGTTGCGTCGATTTGCAAAAGGAAATGTGAGATTAAATATATCTCACCATGTGTTTTCGTTTGTTAAGATCTATTGAGTCCTTTTTGCACAACTCATGAAGCTTCTGTTTCAATTTGTCAATGAAAATAAGTAAAAGAATTAAGTACTGCATATAACAAATATTAGATGCTCTGATTGAGATAGAGAAAGTTTTAGATCGATATCTTATAATATATACATATGATGTCTTCCGTCAATTACTGGATAAAAAGGAAAAGAACAATAATATATCTTTCACTCTTTTGTTGCTCCCCTTACAAAAGGTATTTCATTGAGCCAGTATGTAACTTTGTAATCGATGAAAAAATGACATTACATTTAGGTGAGAATATCCGTATTGTTGTTTCTACAGTTAGATGAAAATATAATTTTATGGAAGCACATCAAACACATTAATACATGAAATTTAACAAAAAGATAAATAAATTAGAGTAAGGGTCATATAACACACACTGGTTGCTCTATATGTACGTATAAATACATGATGAATTTTTGTATTCAAAATAAAACACATGAATATTCAAGTGTTTATTATGTTGCTCCGTGAAAGGTCTGTAGTTACAGTTCTACCATATGTTTTTTTTTTGTAGTTATTGCAGTAGGAGAAAGAGAGGCGGAAGTACATTATGATCCATTGAAGATCAGGAAAACATAGGGACTTTTTCTTCTTTATAATGTTTATTAGTTTTTTTCTTTTTAGTTCTGCATCTATAATGCTGACTCCTATACTATAGCTAGGTTGATCTTATCTGAGCTGTGAAATCCTTGGTTAGGCCCAACGCAAGTGGCTGAAGCTTCCAGGACACCTCACTGGTGATCCAGTATTGAGTGGCCACCTAAAGTGATGCAAGTATGAATTTTTTTCAAACAGAACTTCAGATGTTTGATTTTACTATGTATAGTTACTTATATTATTTGCATCAGTTACATTTGTTCAGTAACCTTAGCCTCATTCTTTTTCCTTTCTTTTTTGTTTTCTTTGTTGTATTCCTATTTCTTTTAATGGTAAAATGTGGACGTAAATGTGTATATATTAAAAATTTGTAATTGAAAGTTGCAGCTGACCTTATAGTCCTATTTCAAGATCACAGTGTGAGTTCCTCTCTGCTGACAAATTGAATAAAATTCTTTAATTAATAAACCTTAGTCATCAAATTTTAGACAACAGAATCATTGTTCAGGTGTTATCATGGCCCTCACTGCCTGATATGCATAAATATTTAGTGGAATTCCTTTGAAACTATGATTTTTTTACTTTTTTTTTGTTTAATTTTTTGTTCTTAGAACTTGAAGTTTACTGCATATGACAGTTCAATAACGTGACAAGCAACAGATTGTCGACAGTAATTATCCATACAGATGACTTCTCATGTTGGTAAGAAATATACAATAAGAGAAACAAAGGGAGGGGTATCGGAAGTAGCTTTGTGTGGTGGAGGTGCCGGTTTTGCAGTTTGATTTCAATTTTTTTCCCTATGTTTTGCAGAACTTGGCCGGGAGTATCAATCGTATCATCATCCGAGCTGGCTGTTTGGGTGTAGGGTTGGGAGAGAAGGAGATAGGTATGGGTACTTTCCTTTCAATTGGATTGATTAATTTTTGTGTATCACTATCCGTTTTTCTTATGCTACTTTGATGGATTTTGCATCATAGATTGATTGTGCTTGAGATTCTGGGTTTTATGGATTATTAGATGATTGGTTTGACATTGCGTATATTACTAACGATGCACATATTGTGAAATGAACAATGTGTTAATGGCATTTGGTTTTGTTTCTGCACAAACCCGTAGGCCTGGTAGAGACTAGTGAATATAAATGTGATCTCCTCCTGCGAACCTGCTCACTAAGGGGAATACCGGGCGGACCGGTCTTCTCCTCTCTGATGCCTAAGTTAGTACAGTTGGGATGAATAGATAACTTAAGCACGTATGATAAGCAGTTGGAGAGATCAGTTACCTATTAAAGAGGGTAGTTGAGGCCCTTATATAGGTGGCCGGGCGTGAGGTCTGGTCTCACTCTTCGATGTGGGACTGGATTCTCTCTGTTCGCACACAAAAGGGGCAGCTCTGGTAGCCTGTTTGGCAGGCTAGCGCCTCCGGTCCCCAGGCCCCTGGTCACAAGGTAGACTACTGGACCTCGGGTCCGGGTGCTGGTGATCCTGCTCCGGGCCTCAGGCCGGCCCCGGATGCACTGGCTGCGGGTTTGTGGGCTTATGTAGCCCCTCTGTGGCTACATGTCAACAAGTCCCCCAAGTTCCCGGTCAAGTGCAATCTTGAATGGGGACTTAATATGTCTTTCTCCTGTCCCGCAGACCCGCAGGGTTACCAACCCAATGGTGCCCAGTCCCCCAAGTCCGCATTGAAGATTGGGCGTGACCGGGCGTTTGGGTAGAGAAGGCGTGGTGATGTGACTACCTATTAATGATGAGGTGTGACAGTTATGAGTATGCCTGCAATACTGATGATATTGTGCTCAAGTGTTGTCGTGCTATGAGTATGGAACGGGGTGAAACCCGGACGAGTGCATGGGAGGACAATGTAGCGTTGAAATCCGCCATGCAATAGATATGGAACGGGGTGAAACCCGGACGAGTGCATGGGAGGACAATGTAGCGTTGAGATCCGCCATGCAATAGATATGGAACGGGGTGAAACCCGGACGAGTGCATGAGATGATGTGGCGTTGAGATCCACCATGTAATAGATATGGAGCGGGGTGAAACCCGGACGAGTGCATGTGATGATGATGGTGGTGAGGACTCGACTGGTGGACTGCCATGTCGGAACGAGTCCCCCAAGTTCCCAAGGCGAAATTGCTGCCAATGGTGGGGCAGGCCGGGAGTAGCCCGGTGGCTCGGCCCAGCTTATGTTGGAATAAGCGTGGGGCAACGTGCCTACGGGGAGATTTGTTCTGTGTTAGAGAAACAATCTGCCCTGTAGGGTGGCGTTGAGATGACAAGTCTCGCCTTGGATCCCCATATTTGTCACAGTTCAGTGTGATGCAGGGTTTTTATCCTGCTGGAAAAGTTTACATGTGTTAGATGTAAACTCTCCCGGGTGTATAAAGCCCATGCCGGTTGAATGTCTCACAACCGGTGAAATGCCATGGAGCCGGTTGAATGTTACCTAACCGGTGAGATGCCATGGAGCCGGTTGAATGTCTCATAACCGGTGAAATGCCATGGAGCCGGTTGAATGTTATCTAACCGGTGAGATGCCATGGAGCCGGTTGAATGTCTCATAACCGGTGAAATGCCATGAAGCCGGTCCGGTTGAATGTTACCTAACCGGTGAGATGCCATGAAGCCGGTTGAATGTCTCATAACCGGTGAAATGCCATGAAGCCGGTTGAATGTTACCTAACCGGTGAAATGCCATGAAGCCGGTTGAATGTCTCATAACCGGTGAAATGCCATGAAGCCGGTTGAATGTTACCTAACCGGTGAGATGCCATGGAGCCGGTTAAATGTCTCATAACCGGTGAAATGCCGTGGAACCGGTTGAATGATCATAACCGGTGAGATGCCGTGGAGCCGGTTGAATGATCATAACCGGTGAGATGCCGTGGAGCTACACTATCGGGAGTGGGAAAGAGGCCGTAGTGTGCGATGAACCGGAGGGTACTGTGAACCCCGAAGAGATTGCCGCCTTCCGGGAGACGTGGAATATCCCTGATGAGGTAGCGTTACGGCCGCTGAATCCCAGAGAATCGGCCTGTAACCCAGAGGAGGGTTGGGTTGCTGTTCACGGAGACCAATTTCGCCACGGGTTCTCCCTCCCGCTGCCGGACTTCGTGCATTATACGCTTAGCGCTCTGCAAGTGTCTCCCGCGCAGCTTCTTGGGAACCAGTGGAGGCAGCTGCTGAGCCTCGGTTGTCTGTACGAGCTGTCCGGGATGAGCATGCCAACGGTGAACGAGTTCCGGGCACTGTACAGAGTGTCCTTCTCGAAGAAGAGAGGGTCCCGAGGTTGTCTGACCTTTAGCGCCCGACACTTCCAGCCTATCATCACCCATCTGCCTTCCTGGGTGGACAATAGCTGGAGGAAAAAGGTGCTGATGGCGGGTGGGAAGTGGCAGAAAAGGAGCAAGATGTACCGAGTTTCTGGTGCCTTCCAGCCCCTTGGCGACCAATCGTTCGCACTGTCCGAGTTGGAGCGGGAGAGGATTATGACGATACTCGGGTGCTGGGACGATCTTGAGCGAAGCTCCTATAACTTCATACGGCGGGAGGTGTTGGAGTACTGCTGTCTCGGGCGGGATCCCGGTGCGTAGCAGAGTTTTAGCGGTGGCATTTCTACTGACCGAGTTGATACTAACCCTTTGTTTGTCCTGTAGGTGCATCTACCCGGACGGTCGTCAAGCCCGGTAATACACTATCCATGGACGGTGAAGACCTTATCTCAAGGCTGAAGGAGAAAGGGGAGGTCGTATCACAGACCTCGGTGGATGAGGAGTCCGGTCGGCTTACCGTTCATGCCGAACCGAGGGCCATGGACGTTGAGGACGATGCCTATACTCTGAAGCGTGTGAAGAGTTACCCCGCTGCGCCTAAGGTGGGACCCGGAAAGGGCAAGACCACCGGGGGGCCACCAAAGGTTCCTGGTGGGACGAGCAGGATTCCGCACCGGCCGGGATCGGTCCCGCTCGTCACCAGGGTCACCCGGTCAGGCGCACAATCTTCTTCACCGGGCGGCCAGGGTGATAAGAGGTGGAGGATCATGGACGTCCCTCCCTCCTCGCTGGTGACGCTGACTGGCCGGTCGTCTAGTGAAAACTTGGCGAAACGGCTCAAGGTGGTCAGCGGTGCGACGAGTTCCGCTGGGGACAAGGTCGCTGCTGCCTCAAACTCTGCCGGTCAGCAGAGTAGCCTCGCTCCTGTAGAGGAACAGAGGGGAGGTCTGGAGAGTCCCTTCGTCCGGAAGCTGGCGGCAGATGTGGCTGGCCTTGGTCTGGATGGGCCTGGGGTCGCTGGAGCCTTGGCGGGGGAGAACCGCCAGAAGAGCAAGGAGTCGGTTCTCCGGGTAAGAACTGCTTGGTGCCATGACACTGCTCATAACTCGTTACTTTTGCTGTTTGCTTAATTGGCTCCCTGTTGTTATGTAGCTATTGTACAATCTGTACTAGCCGGACCCGAGTGAGGAGCTACCGGAGCTGAAGAGGCAGGTGGCCGCTGATAGGAGCACAATGTGCGATGATATTAATGTGTTTACGCCCTCGTTTATGCTTTGTTTAACCCTTATTTATCTAAGATAGAGTCATAACTTAGTTTAGTGTCATTTCGGATGAGTTTTGGAAAAATGTGCTTAATTGACAGAAAAACGACTAAGTATAGAAATCTGAGGAAAAAGTGCAAAAATATGTTGTTTTCGTGATTTTGAGGACTGTGTTTGACTGACTTATTCTTTTCCAAATTTGCTGCAATTTGGTATGTATGTTATTGGCTTGCTAATGGGTTTTGTGTCAAAAATTCAGATCAATCGGAGTTCGGGAATCTCCCAAAAGATGGCTGCAACTTGGCAGTCCGAGCAAAGATCACCAGGGACTTCCAGGATTTTCCTGAGACTGTGTCCCAAATTCAAAAATTCATTCCTGACGTTTCACAAGGAATTTGATCATTCTCTTTTAGATGAAGGAAGCTCTATGTGTCTAGTTTATTTGAGATTTGGAATCGCATCAATCGGAGCTCCGAGGAGGGAGATAAGCCGGAGTTACTACAACAAGGTCGTTTCTGCCGATTCCAGGATGCTACTGCCTCCTTTTCACAATTTCTGTTTTCGATGGACCATATGGTGTACAAATGCATATGTGAAGATGGTCCAAGCTTAAGGAAGGAAAGAGGAAGACACCAAGCTAAAGCAATGAAGAAAAAGATGAAGAAAAGTGCATCTCCCAGTCAAGCCAAGAGATGGTGCCGATCGGACTGCTAAGCTGCCGGCAATGCATGCCGGCGGGTTTGGGGCAATTTTCGGTGGATCAAAACTTATCCAATGAAGTCCAAAGATTATTCAAGAAGTCCATGAAGATGTGAAGCCCAAGCCTTGAAGAAAAATTCAGAAAAAGAAAACCTAATTAAACTATGAAAGGAAGGTTTCAAATCCTTAATCCACTTGGTTTTCTGATTACCTTATGCATCTAGGGCAGCCGGCACCCTTTCTTCTATATATAGCCTCACTTTATCATTCTGAAAATCATCTCATCTCAAGCATAAAATACTAGCATAAAGCTCTACCAAGTCTCTCAAGCACCAACACCCAAATACTTAGCCAAAACCCATCACCACCACCACCAAACTGCCGTACCTCTCACCTTGGTTTTCTGCCGATTCTTGTTCTTGCCGAGCACCAAGGAGCAGCAGCCGAGTACCATCTTGTCACGCTTCGAAGAGTCTTCCAAGGTTCTAAAAGTGTGATCCACTCCCCCTATCGCTTTTGTATTTAATTTGGTTTGGTTATCTTGTAAGAACTTGTTTCGATTCTTGGTTTTTGCTAAACTTTTGTATTAACCAACTTTGTTGAAGTTTATGTAAGTTGTTTTTGCAATTTTAACTTGTGTGTTTTGTATGCATTGATAATTAGGGTAGTGGTTTGTGAAGCATGTTAAAGACTAAAAATTGGTTAGGACTAAGGTTAGGGCAGAAAAACCGAATACTAGTTATGTCAATGAACATAGTTTAAGTGCTAGGTTTCATGTGATAGAGTAATATGAATAAGTCATACGCTGGAGTAGTTTGTTTTGTGTTGCTCACCTAGGTCTAACAACCTTAGAACTTACAAGTTAAATAAGAAGAATGACAACCTTACTTGTTTGCTTGTTTTCGATTAGAGATTCATGTGCTTAAATGTTAAAACGCGTAAAACCGGATTAGCATAACCTTAGAAGTCATACGCTGGGGTAGATTCTATGAATTTAAGAAGTCTAACAATTGGAAAACTGCTGGAGGCTCTAGTTGTGTCGAAACTAATTTAGGTCATGAACATGTTAAATACTTCTCTCTTACCTTCTTGCATGCAAATCTACTTGTTAAAGAGTCTTTTATGTGAACTGTTTTGTGTGAGAGATGATGATCACTTGTATATAGTAGTTTAGATTTATTTTCGTGTCTTAGATATAGAGGCAGCCCTTGCTGCCGAACCTCATATCAAATCCCCCATGTTGAACTCGTGTGAATATGTGTATATATATATATATATATATATATATATATATATATATGTGTGTGAATAAATTGTGCTAACATTCTCATATTTCAGGTACCCTTAATCCCCAGCTAGAACGATCCTTACTTATGTCTATACTACTAACGATTGTAAGGTTTTTGATTGTTTGCGTCGCTTCGGCGTTCGATCAATTTTTGGCCCCGTTGCCGGGGATTATAAAAGCTTGTTGTATTTGAATGTTAACTTTGTATATTTGTGCAAATTTCGTATAGCTTTATTTTCGGTTTTGTATAAATCTTCTCTAACTTTGCTAATTCATGTATGTATTGTAGAAATTTTTCGATGCTAACTTTAACTTGTAACTTGATTCTAACTTGTAATTGTTGCTAACCTTTGCTAACTTTAACATTTTTAACTCGTATTATCTAACTCATTCTTTCTAACTCAACCTTCTTGCCTACATTTTTGGTTTTGTTCGATTTGATGTGTTTTGTGTGTGTAGGTCAAATTGAAAAGACAGTGTGCAGGAAATACCAAGTTCTGCCCAAAGCAGAATTTCGGCAGTGCTGTGTGTCAATTTTGAATGGCTGCCGTTTTCAGATCACAAAACCTGAGAAAGTGAGCCATACACCGTTGGAAAGATCTCTGAGTCTACTTTCCGTTGGATTTTACAGAAGTGGATTTGGAGTTTTGAACCGTTCCTAGTTTCAATTTGAAGACAGCAAGGTCACTCTAGCGGAACAGAGAACAGGGCAGATCGATAGGTCTGACAAAACGCAAAACAAAGAGTACTTCTGGTGATCGGATTGAGGCAAACTTTACACCTCTGGAAAGCTCTGTGTGTCCACTACAAATTTTATTTAGAGCACTTTTGCATTCCATCACCGGAACATACTCAAATTTGGGTGATAAATGCCTGCCTGCTGAGAGAAGCCTGCCTGCTGAGAGAAGCCTGCCTGCCAAGAACCTGCTGCTGTCGGGAGAAACCTGATGCTGCCCCTGCACGCCGCTGCTACCCCTGCCCATGCGTCCACTTGACGAGAAGACTACTGCTTCCCCTGCATCCTAATGCTGCTGCCAAGCAGCACACTGTCAAGAGGACAAAGCTGCCAAGCAGCCTAACTACCGAGAGAAAGGACTGCTGCCCCCAAGCTGCCGAGCATGAACAATGGATGAACACACACACAAAACACGGTGAAAAGTCTAAGCAATGGACTATAAACACAAAGAGCTAATTGGGAGGCAACCCAAGTCGATCAAAGAAAAGTGAAGGAGCCATCACCGAGCGTTTGAAATTTCTTAACCCTTCTCTTTTTCTTTGGTTTGTGATGCTATGTTCGAATGTGTTGGACTATTGCATGCTTAGGAAGTTACTTGCTATATTTCTATGCTTACATTGAGGACAATGTAATTTTCTAAGTGTGGGTTGGGATAACGTATTCCGTTTATGTTTTCATGTGCTTAGTTTAGAAAAGAAAATTCAGAAAATTGTTCCACAAAAATTGTGTTTAAATTGCATGTTTCGAGTCTTAGGATGCCCCTAATATGTCAATGATGTTTTTCTCCTCTTTGCATACATAGATGATAGTTGTGCATACAATTAAAATTGTGAGTTTCATGGATTATGTGCATTGGTAGGAGCATGTAGGACTTGTTGATTAATAAGCATGCATGTTTTAGCTAGTTTATTTCGATTATGACATATGTGAGCTTTAGAGCCAAATTGCTTTCTTCTTGAGTGATAAAAAGATAAAATTCGATAGATTCGTAGGAAGCATGAAACCTCATAATTCTTTGATTATTCGATGACTATGTGCCATAGCTTTTTAATGAACTCTAGTATGCTAGAACTTACTCTTGTTGATTTTCGAAACATTTATATCATACAATACCTTGATTTTGAATATGATTGAACAAAGATCTTTTAGGTTTACCACCAAAGCCAAATAAAGCATGAGCCGTATTGGAGCCCGTCGTGGGACACCTTAGTGCCTTTGAGCCTACGTATAGCCTTTTCTTTCATCACTCTTAAACACTTTCCATGAGCTTAATATAGTGATGTCTTGACCATTGTGTGTCGGCAAAGCTTGATTTTTGAAGGCGTTTTTGCGTGAAGTGATGAAGAAGAACAAGTGTGGGGTAGACTTAGCCATGAATTTATGAAAAATGTATGTGCATGCCGTACCTTAAAAAAAAAAAAAAAAATTGCTCGAAGGAAAAAGAAAAGAAATGAAACCAAGAGCAAGGAAAAGAAATAGGGTATGGCATAGGCATGAAAAAGAAAAATTGTGCATGGCTATTGTCTTGATTACTGTTGTAATGTTATGGGAAGAAAAGAATGAAGTATGGGTCCAACGAGAAGACATAAGGAGATTAAGCTTTGCCAAAGGCCACGGTGACGTTTTGAGCCTCCTTATCCAAATATCGAATACCTCTTAGCCTAGCCCCATTACAACCCTTTTATTGATCTTTTCATGATTCTTAAGATGGTTAAAATTGATTTGTGGAGATTTTCTCAAGAGTAAGCATATGGTTTTAGTTCATTGGTGCATATAGTTATCATATGAGGTTTTTCCATAAAAATTCACAAAGTGCTTTCATTTCTTTGATATATGCAAGTCACTCTTTGTAATTCATTATCTTCCACTTGCATATACTATTGAGTGAATAACCATGCTTCGAGAGAAAAGAAGAGAGTATGCCTAGTGAGGTGATTTGGATTAGCTTTAACATGTTTACATGCTTACCTTTTTGCTCTTATATGTACATATTGATGTTGCATGTTCATGAAGCTCAGAATTTTCGTGCTTAGCATTCTCATGCATTAACTTGAAAGTTATGTGTACATACGAGCCTGAGGCAAATTGTTAGGGGCAATAGTTTGTTTAGAGTCTTAGTTTTATTTAGTTTGCTAAGGGACTAGCAAATGATAAGTGTGGGGTAGTTGATAGGAGCACAATGTGCGACGATATTAATGTGTTTATGCCCTCCTTTATGCTTTGTTTAACCCTTATTTATCTAAGATAGAGTCATAACTTAGTTTAGTGTCATTTCGGATGAGTTTTGGAAAAATGTGCTTAATTGACAGAAAAACGACTAAGTATAGAAATCTGAGGAAAAAGTGCAAAAATATGTTGTTTTCGTGATTTTGAGGACTGTGTTTGACTGACTTATTCTTTTCCAAATTTGTATAGAAATCTCCAGACAGGGTTTCCTGGAATATGTTGCAGCACACTGCATCGGAATAGCCCTTGGCGCACGTTTGGGACCGGAAACTATCCAAATGTTGGTATGGGCAGCCGAATCCTGAGTACGTGAGCTTTAGGGATTTCTGGTTACCAGACCTCCCTGATTCCAGAACCCGGTGCGAGAAAGGGCCCATGCGTTCGTTGAATCGCGCGCCTTCCATCGGCCGCGCTGCTCTTCTCTCGTTGGCCTCCATCTGGGCCTTTAGATCCGACACAGAGTCGGTGAGTATCTGTAATGCCCATGCGGTCGGGGTCACGACTTCATCCTCGAATGAAGGGCGCGACTGCGGGGGTGTCGGCGTGCTCATTGGTAAAGCCTCACCGCCCGGGGACTCCGCCCTTCTGCGGTCGCTAGATCTTCCTCCCGATGACTGTCCCGCCTCAAGGCGCTGAGGGTTGCTTGGCGCAGGTGCAGTTGCCCTTGTCATAGCGGCGTTGCGCTGCTGTCCTCTTTCCAGGGCAACCACCAGGACAGCGTTTACCGTCTCCATTTCCTCATACCGGGCATTGGATTTTGCTCTATCTCGGTCGCCCTCCACGCGCAGGCGATCGACTTCTGCCCTCATCGCCCGTATCTCCCCCGCCATATCGTGCCGGTCGGGGCTGTACGTGGTGTCCCGGTCGCTGTCACTGAGCAGACTCTCCTCTTTGTCGCTCGGATCGTCCGAGAATGTCAGCGAAAAGCCCCGGTGCGTTGGCTGGTCACCTTCCATCGGGCCATTCCCGCGCGCGCTATCGTTGCGTTCCCCCGGCGTGCTGTTCGGCTTCCCACAGCTGCCGTCTTCCTGGTTGCCCTGGTCGCTGCGCTGCTCCCGTACAGTGACCGGGGTGGAGATGAGCACTTGCTCTGGTGCAACCCGCTGACCCTCCGTTGTATTTCTTTCCTGGCCCGCTTCTGAGCTTTCTGCCATTTGGTGATGCTTACGTGGCGTTTATACAAAGGTTCCCACAGACGGAGCCAATTGTTTCTGCACAAACCCGTAGGCCTGGTAGAGACTGGTGAATCTAGATGTGATCTCCTCCTACGAACCTGCTCACTAAGGGGAATACCGGGCGGGCCGGCCTTCTCCTCTTCGATGCCTAAGTTAGTACAGTTGGGATGAATAGATAACTTAAGCACGTATGATAAGCAGTTGGAGAGATCAGTTACCTATTAAAGAGGGTAGTTGAGGCCCTTATATAGGTGGCCGGGCGTGAGGTCTGGTCTCACTCTTCGATGTGGGACTGGTTTCCCTCTGTTCACACACAAAAGGGGCAGCTCTGGTAGCCTGTTTGGCAGGCTGGCGCCCCCGGTCCCAGGGCCCCTGGTCACAAAGTAGACTGGTGGAGCTCGGGTCCGAGTGCTGGTGATCCTGCTCCGGGCCTCAGGCCGGCCCCGGATGCATTGGCTGTGGGTCTGTGGGCTTATGTAGCCCCTCTGTGGCTACATGTCAACAGGTTTAATTTGGTACTTTCTTCATTGCTTCATTCATTAGCAGTTTAGCAATTTGTCATCAAATAATTGTCTTCCAACAGACCAACATAATGATATATAACGTTTTTTGACTTTTATGTCTGGTTTTTTTTTTTGTTGGATTAATTTAAGCGTGCAGAATTGAATTTCGAATCCTACTAATCCATGTTGATTTAAATGGCGTAATTGGAGGTAAAAACCCCACAAGAGAAGTTTTTTTTTTATTCTTCTGATTGAAGGGCTTAGGGTAATCAATGCTTATATGAAATAACAGAATGGAGGAACGAGGTACAGTGAGAGTGCCAGAAATAGGCACACCAAGGAGGAGACGGGAAAGAAAAAAGAGCAGAGAAGAGAAAGGAAAAGAAGATTGAAACAAGAGCAGTCTCTATTATTTCAATTTAACATCGAAAAAGCCACTACCAGACTGAAAGTCTTAGGCGACGAAAATTTCGTCACCTAAGTTTCGTCGTCTAGAAGTGGTCGTCTAAGTACTTAATTACCACTAAGGCCACGAAAATATCTTTCTTAGAAGATGAAAATTTCGTCTCCTTAGAAGATACTTAGGCGACGAAAATAAATTTTGTCACCTTAGTCAGCTAATTAGGAGACGAAAATCTTTTTTTCGTCTCCTTAGTTTTTCACTTAGGAGACGAAAATCTTTATTTCGTCGCCTTAGTAGTCCACTTAAGAGATGAAAATACCTTCTTTCGTCACCTAAGTGGACCACTAAAACAACGAAAACCAAAAATTTCATCACCTTAGTTACTCAGTAATTATTTTTTTTCTTTTAATTAAAATACTTAAGCGACGAAATTTTATCTCTTCGTCGCCTAAGTCTATCCTTATTTATTTTACATTATTATTTCGTTTTAAATTTTTTTTATTTTACATTATTATTTCGTTTTAAATTTTTTTTACGTTATTACCTAAATTTTAATACGATGGTATTCACCGTATTTATATTATTTGGTATTTAGCTTAAATTATTATTTACTATTCTTAATTAGTCTTAAGTGGGTGAGGGCACCGACTCCTCCGCCGTCACCACCACCGGCCAAGTCAACTTCCAAGCAGTCAAATACCACAACCACCACCACCATAATCAAATATCATGGCCTATTGCCTCCGTCTCTTTTCCTACAATTCCAAATACCACCACCACCACCAAAACCACGGAGCTAACCCAAATACCACCGCCACCACCGAAAAACCTCGGATCTGAATCTAGACCAGACCCCAATCAAAGCTGAAGCCACCAACAGCTCATCTCAGACCACTAACCTCCTCAATTCGCATTTTTTGATCTGGGTATCGGGCTTCTTCAGCGAGAGCGACGAGCAATGGTGGGGGAAGTATGTGGCAGTGGCAAAAGCTCTTGCTTATGGTATTCAAAATGGAGGGGTTCTGGGGATCTGAAGGAGAAGGGATTGGGACAGAAAGAAGAAAGAGAGCAAGAATATGAACTGTGATTCATAATGATTTTGATCGGTGAAGATAAAGGGAGGAGGAAAGAGAGTAAAACCAAAGGGTGAAAATTTGGGTTGTGAGGATGGATATGGGACGTTAGATCTAGACCTATCCAACGGTGTACACAATCGATCCACGCCATCTCTTTTGATTGGATGGTGCACTTCACTTAGACGACGAAATTACCAAATTTCGACGCCTAACTTCTGTTTCCTTTTCAAATCCCTTTTGTTATTCTTAAACTGTTTTAATGGAATGGAATATAAAATAGGTATACTATATATATATATATATATATATATATATATATATATATCTAATTAATATCAATATTCTAAACGTTTTCTTAACTAAAATTAAGGAGGAGTAGGTTTCATTCCTTAACTTGATGGTGTTTTTCGGAAAAATAAATTAAATTTTATATATATATATAATATATATATATATATATATATATATCTTATAAAAATACTTACCTTATGTAGAGAAATATTTTTAATGTTAACTTACCTTATTTATAGATATGTATATGTCCATATGCGTGCGTATATTTAAGATGGTTGTTAATATGCTAAATTGAAGTATAACATAAAAAAAAAAAATCTAAATTTGTCTTAACTATATATGAACCTTAATGGAATGAAATAAATTTGACCTTCTCAATATCAACCCGTAAGTAATCTTAATTAGATTTCAAAGTTTATTATAAATTTATTTTAGTTGTCAGTGAGTCGTGATTTGGTTGGTTAAGTATTTTAACTGACAACGTTTTTCAATGTACGTTTCCTTATTATACGATGCATGTGTATTTGAGGACGTACTTTAATATGCTAAATGGTAGCAACATATAACTTTTTTTGTAGAAGTTGAGGAGGAGTTGGAGATGAATTCGGGTTAGAGTTGGTGGAGGGGATCTAGTCCATTGTGAGGGAAATTTGGGATAAAGAAAGCAATGATTCTCCTTGAACATCAATGGAATGAGATCAGATTTACATACATATGATCGATATTGGACTTATTGTTAATATATGAACCTTAATAGAACTGTTGACTTTCTCGATCAATATCGTTCCCTAATTAGTAATAGTTTCAAAGTTTAATTTAAATTTATGTTAATTAATTTTAATTTACTATCATGAACTTAAATGGAAAGAAATACAACTATTATTACACTACATACACGTACACATCAAAATCTTTTCAAAGTTTCCTTATTGATCAATACATAATTACATATATTCAACTTATATGGCATACGTGCACATCATGAGAATCTTTTCAAAGTTTCCCTATTAAATGAAAAATACTAGTCATAATTAGCTATATAAACCATCATGGAATGAAAAATAAAATTGATTTTCTCGATATCGATTGTAGATATATTGTGATTAATTTTAATTATCTTTGAACTTCAATGATATAAAATAACACACTACATAAATTAGTCTTAATTATACTTGAATTCGTTTCAATTTGATTTTTTTTTTTTCATTCTCATTCGTCACCTAAGTGAAATTTTCGTGGCCTAAGTGAACTCTTAGGCGACGAACAACTTGTTTCGTGACCTAAGTGATCACTTAGACCACGAAAGTTTATTTTCGTGGTCTAAGTGATTACTTAGGTTAATTTTGTAGTCTAAGTGGTCACTTACTTAGGCCACGAACAATACATGTTTCGTGGCCTAAGTAACCACCTAGGTCACGAAATTAATTGCGTGGTCTAAGTGGTTACTTAGGCCACGAAACATGTGTTGTTCGTCGCCTAAGTGGTTACTTAGGCCACGAAAAAAATGTTTCGTCGCCTAAGAAGAGACTCACAAGACAAAAAAAATTTTCGTTGATAGTGTTCTTCTCTAAGACGACGAATTGAAGGTTTTGTCGTCTAAGAAGGTACTTAGGCGACGAATTACTAGTTTCGCCTTGGACGAAATTGTTTTCGTCGCCTAGGTCTTCTTAGACGACAAAATTTATATATTTTCGTCGCCTAAGGTTTTTTTTCTGGTAGTGAGCATTGCTTTGACCTGAACGTTGCAAAAAGTATTGCTTCTCAATTTGAATTTGAATTCACTTTGATACCAAACTGGGGTTGTAACAAGAGCAATCTCTATAGATGTGAAAAGTATTTCATTGAGCCAGTAACTTTGTAATTGACAACAAAAAAAGGGCATTAAATTTTATTGAGAATATTTGCATTGCCGTTTCTGCAATTAGGTGAAAAGATAATTTTATGCTTTCAAACACTAATACATGTGAAATGTAGCTAAAAGATAAATGAAGCTATACGCATAAATATCAGATGAAATTGGTATTCAAAATAAACATAGATGACTACCATATATGTATGTGGTTACAGTTCTACCATGAAGGGCCGTATTCTAATTAATATTTTTTTACTGCTGTTATTGCAGTGGGAGAAAACAGAGGTGGAAGTATATTATGATCCGTTGAAGATCAGGAACTAACCGAGGTACTGTTTCTTCTTTATAATGTTTTTTTAATTTTTCAAAGTTTTTCTTTTCAATCCTGCATCTACAATGCTGAACTCCTATAACGAGGTTCTTTTTTTGTTTTTAGAATGACCTAGGTTGTGAAATGACTGAAATCCTTGATTAGGCCCAAAACAAGTGGCTGAAGCTTCATCAATGAACATTACACTTCCAGGAGGACCAGGACACCTCACTGGTGATACTGAATGGCTACTTGAAGAGTTGCAAGTATGAGGAAGTAATTAAACAGAACTTCAGACGAGTTTTTAGGTATAATTACTTATATAATTTGCTATTGAAAGAGAAGTTGCATATGACTTTTTGTCCTATTTTAAGCTATCAGAGTGAGAGTTGCTGACAGGACCCGAACCAGATTTCACCCTGAAACCCGGATAAGATCATGCGGGGACTACCTTAAGATTAACTCTATCGATAAATCGATAAGCCAATCTTAAGATAGACAACCCTAAAACCTGCAACAAATAAAACACTTCTAAATTCCAGTTCCAAACGAAACACCTGGAGCCACCTGCTCCCCAAATCACAACAACCGCCTCAATAAACTCAAAATCAAACTCAATTTACTCACAAGTAATCAGAGCAATCTAAAACAATGAACTGGAATTACAAATAGAAATAGAACAAGAAATTATAATAATAAGGGATCACGGATCCCACCTAACGGAAGCAACAAGGATGACAGCTATGCCTCGACTCCGAGTACTCTTGACCTCTGACTATTACTCTGCACACTGGGCGATTTAAATCGAAGGGCCCAGGGGAAAGTAATTTAAAAACGTTAGAGTGAGTGGATAAAAATAATATGATTTAATATAGTACTTTAAATGAAAGTATTATATTACTTTCCCAAAGTTTTAGAAATAAAACCACAGTGCATGCATTATAAATAAAACGTCCCACGTTTTATAAAAAAATCATATTTAAAAATCATCAGCCCCGCTGATATAAAATCAAATAAATACATAATTATTCTTTTTATATGTATTCAAAAACAATATACTTTTGAAAACCATTTGTGATGTTTCTCGACCAATCCCATTGGTCGCATAAAAACCCCAGCCCCGCTGGTTCGGGAATTTATTAAATAATAGAAAGTCTCATAGAGAAAATATTCCCAAAACTCAAATGATATAATATCCTGACCAATCCCATTGGTCATATCATATAATAAAATAGGGGAACGTCATTACCACCATTTAATAGTAGCCTCCAAGACTAAGGGTCAGAGCCTCCAAGACTCTCTATAGCGTCCCACGCTAAACCTCTACACAACACTCCGTCGACCACCGAGCGTGAATCTGACCTATATGGTCAAGTCGTCACCTCGCGTGGGATGAGGTTAATAAGCTAGCTAGCATCAATATATATCTAGACCCTGATATGGTGAAAATCCGAAAACAAAACCGAAAATTACGTATCCCCTTATATATCATAATTCCGTACGGTCCCCGACCGTACCCCTGAGGCTCATATATATATAATCACATAAACTCGTAGCCTCAAAAGAATATATATATATATATATACATCCGACATGTCCCACATGTCATAAAATAAATATCGAAAATAATATATAACTTCGACATCTGACATGTAGAAAATCACAAATAATGAAATGATAAACTCCCCGGAAATCTCATTTCCGGTCGTACAAATATAAAATACAATAAAATGATTAAGTATGATTTATCGAATCCTACTATTTCCGGAAATCTCATTTCCGGTCATTTCATTTAAATACCATTAAAACTTTTTAGTACGATCAATTATGAACAATTAAAAACATATTATTTCCGGAAACCTCGTTTCCGGATAAAATCACGTACCACTAAAATCGTAGTAAAAATATAACCCCAAAACATATTTCTTTAAATATCATATCATTTAATTATTTAAATTATCATCCTTCTCAAATCATTTATTTGAAATAAACTTCATTTCATTAAAACAATTATGCATGCATTTATTTAAAATAAAAATCCACTCACAGTACTGCCAAGCGCGCCGCTAATCTGATCTCTCGTCCCGTCGAATAACCTCTCGACCTGAAACAGGGACGAAATTTTAAATATTACGAAACTCGGAATTTAATTATAATCGATAAATCTACGGACGTCCTCACTCGTCCGAAACTTCCAATTTTTCCTTTTTCACTTATTGGTATAGGAATTTCGCCTCAATACCGAATAATCTAATTCCGAAATTACTCAGGACACCCACTCCGTGTCCGATTAATTCTTTTCCCAGTTATCCCGTCGTAAAACCCTTTTAATCAGCTTTTAACCTTTTTACGGTAAGTCAACAGTAAAAACTACTGGTCAAACAGTAATTATTCCAGGTCAAACAGTAATTCTGAAAGTCAAACAGTAAATGGTTAAAATCCAATTACTATTTACTATTTACTGTTTACTGTTTACTATTGACTTTTACTGTTGACCTTTTTACTTTTCATTTTTTACCATTTTACTGTTTTACTATTTACCGGTTACTGTTCATCATCCCCTACCTCTCGCCGCCGGAACAGCGCCACCGCTGCCGGCGCCGCCGGAGTGCCGCCATCGCCGCCGGCATCTCCGCCACCGGAGGTCAAAAACACCTCCAATCGAAGCCAATTTCACCCAACATCATCGCCACCACCTCAGAACCTCATCCCCGCCGTCTCCTCCGCCAAAAACAGCCCCAGCCGCCGCGTACGGTGGCCGGCACGGCGGCCCGAAAATCCTAAATTCCCATTTCTCCAAAAACCAACCAAATCAACCCCAAATTATACTCAATCAACTCCAAACAATGTTCTAAACACTAATCTAGCCTCCAATTACAACAAAAACATCAAAATCACAACCTCTACCAAAATTCACAAAAACCCTAAAAAAATTCAAATTCTAATTTCTCCTTACCTGGTGCAATTCGGTTCAATTGCTTCCATGGAATGATTGCACACGTCAAGGTCATCAATTCCCCCTAAGAATCGGGTGGAACCTTGGCCGGAGGAGGGAGAACCAGCCTGACTGGACTTGAAGTTCTTGGGCTGGAATCGGCCGAACGGCGGCGATTCCCACCGTGCCACTACCACTAGAGTGACGGGGAGGCCGAGCCGGTCCGAACCGGACCGGTGCGCCGACCCAGTTCGGCCGGACGGCGGAGTTGGGTGGAGGCAGGGAGCGGGTCGGGGGAGAGGAGAGAGAAAGGAGAGAGAAAAGAAGAAAAGAAAAAAAAGAAAAAGGAAAACTTGCCGTTTTGGGAAATTTCCTCCCGACTATTTATACTCGTCCAAAAACGGCAAAATCCCGTTTTTAAGTCGTAACTTTTTCCTGCAAACTCCAAATTAAACGTGTCACGTGTCCACGAACTCGTTTCAACGTGCTCTACCTCGTCAAGAAATAAAATCTTTGGCCGGGTCAGCTTATTTAAAAGTCAACGTTTAGAACTTTCAAATCGTAAAAACAATTCCCGAGGAGAAATAATAAAAGTAAAACAGTTAAACGGTAATTCTAAGTTCGGGTCGTATCAGTTGCTCTGCTGACAAATTGAATAAATTCTTTAAAAATGACACATTATTACGATAACAAACATTAATCCTCAAATTCCAGTCTTTTATCATGGCCTTGACGGCCTGACATGAATATATTTGGTTTTCAATTGGATTTCCTTTGCAACTATTATCTTTTATTTTGATTTGTTTTTAAAGTTATTCTTCTTAGAACTCACAGTTAGCTGCAGAGATCATAGGATAGTTCAATAATAACGCCACAAGAAGTAGAAGAACGGCAGTGATTATCTTTACTATGGAGTAGGTAGTCTCTTGATGTGAATGAATTTGGTGGAATGACCAGGCACGGAACCAGGATTGAAAAGTGAGTGGGGCTAAATTTAGCTTATGCACGACACGAAAACGATTCTTAAAAATTTGGCAAAGTCTACTTTGTTTTAATAGAATATCTCAATTGCATATCACCTGCTAAAATATCATCAACAAAATGCATATTGCTACTAAGATATGACAATAGATAACTAAAACAATTCAAAGTTGATTATTCAATGTTAATACAAATCAAACTACTTAAGTTGTGCTCTTCTGTTACCTAAAGCATAAAACTCATCTATAACCGAATTTGAATCAATAGAATCAACAATTTCTCTCTCAATATGGACTGTCATTAAATCTGCAAGAAAATCCTCACTCATCTTGCTTCGAAGTCTGTTCTTAATGAGTTTTATGGCTGAAAACGCTCTCTCTGTTGTAACTGTAGAAACAGGAAGAGTCATCACAAGACGAAGTAGTCTCTCAATCATCTCTCAAACAAAAACACAATAAAAAAATTGTCACTGTCTTGGGCAATTGGACACTACATAATTGATAATAAAAATCAATAACATTCTCTAGGATCAATGAATTTGATTACCCAAATAAATAAATAAATTCTCAAATCTGACCTAATTTTATCAAAGAAATTTCACATTAGAAGGAAAAAATAAGTATAATACCACTACCAGATCCGAGGGCATAGCCGACGAAAGAATTTTCGTCGACTATGCCGAAATTTCGTCGGCTATACCTTCTGCCGACGAAATTTTCGTCGGCTATACTTCGTCGGAAAAACGCCGTCGGCTATACCAATGGCCGACGAAAAAAAGGAAATCGTCGGCTATATGCGAGTATGGCCGACGACTTTACCGACGAAACATAATTTCGTCGACCAAACCTTGGCAAAATATCCGACGAAATTCGTCGGGTATTTTCGAGTATGGCCGATGATATCGTAACCTTTAGCCGACGATTTCATGTATTTCGTCGGTTATTTCGTCAAAATATATTAATATTTTAATAGGCATTAATTAGTTATAGCCGACGAAATAAGGTAATTTTCGTCGGCTATAAGACTTATAGCCGACGAATATAGCTAAAAATCGTCGGCTATAGTTGTTATAGCCGACGAAATAATGCCAAAATCGTCGGCTATTCTTACATTTGGTGAAAAAAAATTAAATTATTTTCTAAATTACCATTCCAAGCAACCTGCAAATCACAAAGACAGTCCATACATTTGCACCAACAAGAAACACGTCTAAATGACTTATTATATAATTCGTTCCAATGTACATAACATATAACGTAACCCTACTAATCATCACCTAAACCACTAAAGTCCACCACGTCATCTCCAGCATCCTGCTCTCCATCATGCTCGGCATCCTCGGGAGTTTGAGGCATTGGAGGTTCAACTAACGGCTGAAACGGGGGCGGGAATTCAAGGTTTTGTTGTTGTGCCGCGAACATATCCATCCACCAGTTTTGTTGGCCGGCGTAGTTGTGTTGCCGAATTCTCTCGCATTCAGCATACCAACTAGACAGATCGAAATAATACTGCTGTGTTCTGCGGTGTTGCTCCTGTGATCTGCGTTGTTCCTCCTGTGATCTCTGGAACTCAGCCGCCAACCTTGCATTTTCTTCTGCCAATCGCTGCACTTCCCCCCTCATCTGTTGGCTCTCCCCGCCTCCCTTCTTTTGACCTCCCTTAGTGGTCTTCAGAAGCCCTAGTCCAGAACTTCCCAAACCCCGGCAGTAGTAGTTGTTTGACCGGTTTGGGAAGGCTGCGTCGAACATCCTCGCTGCCGTTTGGACATTGGACCGGTCGACCTGGCGCAGGGCTTCTTCCAGATCTGCCTCTGAAATGTTCGGTTGTGTCTCCCGAACTACTTGCTGGAACACCTCTTTTTCGGCCCGGTTGACCCTCTCCTAATTGGACGGGAAAAAAAAATTAATATTATAACAAATATATAATTAAGAAAAATTAATAATTAAAATTTTAAAATTGTAATGAACGACTTACGAGCTGTTCTGTCGCTTGTGGATAAGCGATCTTGAACGTCTCCACGTACGGGTTGCTATCAAGATGATCTCTAAGCGCCTCCTCTTGATATTGTGCAAACGGCCTAGAACCATGCCAGCATGATGGGGGGTTGTGTTCCGGCGGCGGTTCTCAGAGTTTATCCGAGAACGTTGCTTCAAACAAATAATAAAATGTTAGAAAAATGCATAAAAAAATATTAGTGTAATAATTATAAAATAATTAAACTAATAATTAAAATTTTAACAAAATAAACATTTGTACTGAAGTTTAGTATTTACCTGCATAACTGGGTTGTTGAAGTCTACTGTCTTCAACCAACGCCACTCGTACTCCCTGAACATGAACTCCCTGGAGTACCCATACGACCAAGGTTGTCGTATTCTTTATAGTGGGAACGCAGCTCGTTCTTCCACTCTTTGAACCTACGAAAAAAACAAAAGTGCATTAGAAATATTATTAATATCATAAAATATTAATAATTATAAGATAATTATAATATCATAAAAACAAACGTACCTCGAGTTCTGCACGGTGTCCGGCCAATCCCGCTTGTGTTTGGCAATTTCGAAGAATGTCTGAAAAATAATATTTTATTAGTTTTACAATTGTAATAATACCGAAAATTATTAAATATTACGATAAATAAATTAAATTTTTTAAATTACTCACCGACGCGGCGTTGTTCACCTCCCTCTTTATCTCTTCGGGCACATCAGCCCACCGGGTCCACAACATAGGGACTCTGTCCATAATCAGTGCCCTCACGCAACCCGAGTAGTCAAGTTTTTTCTTCCCCTGAACCTCCTGATTAGGAGGTTCGTTGATCTGAATCCTCCCGCTGCGCTCAACAGTTCTCCTGAGCGTGTCAAAACATATGACACCTCTCGTATTCCTTTGTGAACTGCTAGCTGCTGTCCCTATCACAAAAACGACGATTGGTTAATAAAATTAAATATTAGTGCGTTAATTTTAATAAAACATTTAATTAATAAAATCAAATGTTACCTGAACTGGATGACTCGTCTGTCGACTTTCCTTTTCTCCTCGCCGAAATAAGGTGGTCAGGGTTCTCAAATGGCTGCTGCTGGTATGCCTCCGCAGCACTCACGTACTGAGGCATATCAGGCCATATGGGCACACCACGATAGTCGACCTCCAGTATCGCCGGAATGTTGTACAGGAGGTAGAGCTGGTTTGGGAGAGTAGGACCCTCAGTCGAGTCGGCAGCAGACGTCGTCGGACTCCTCATCGGCTCCCGATGAACCTCAGGCATACGAACCTGAGGAACGTCTGCAGCTATCTCGTCCTGAAATAGTTGTCGACTGAACCTCGGAGCATCTGGCCCGACAGGCGGAAGTGAACTGCTCGACGGCCGCCCCGCCTGGAGAAGGGTCTGGTGCAGAGAACTCATACTCCTCCGCGGCTGAGATGAATCCACAGTCCTCCGCGGCTGGGAGGAATCCACACTCCTCCGCGGCTGGCTGGTGGTCCTCTCAGGCTGGCTAAGGGTCCTGTCGGAGTCTGCGGAACCGGCGGAACTTCCAGAACCTCTCGATCTGGAACGACGGCCTCCAAAGAACTGTCTGAATGCATCGGCCATCTGCAGCCGCGGCCATTTTAAATAATACTAACCATTAACCTAAATATAACTATATTTCTTTATTAACATATATATATATATATATATATAATTAGACTACCAATTTATATATATAATTAATTTAACAATTGATATAACAATTTATATAATTAAAATTAAATATATAACAATTTATATACCTAAATTATAACAAATATAGAACAATTAAATTTATTAACAAATATAGAACAAATATATAACAATTTATATAATTAAAATTAAATATATAACAAATATATAACAATTTATTATATAACAATTTATATAATTAAAATAAAATATATAACAAATATATAACAATTTGTTAAAATTAAATTTATTAACAAATATATATCAAATATATAACCATTTATATAATTACAATTAAATATATAACAATTTATTATATAACAATTTATATAATTAAAATTAAATATACAACAAATATATAACAATTTGTTAAAATTAAATTTATTAACAAATATATAACAAATATATAACCATTTATATAATTACAATTAAATATATAATAATTTATTAAATTAAATTAAATTGAAAAAAAAAAAAATTACCGGTTCGGATCGGAGGAGGAGGAGGAGGAGCCGAATGGAGGATCGGAGGAGGAGGAGGAGGAGCAGCGGCGGCGGAATCGGCGGAGGAGGACAGTTCGGCAGCAGCTACTAACGGCGAAGGAGGAAATGAGCAAAACGGAGGCTAGGGTTCGGCAGTTTTAGACTTATACCCGATAGAATAGCCGACGATTAAAAAAGATTTCGTCGGCTATTCTTTACTATAGCTGACGAAATCTTTAATATCGTCGGCTATACTTTGAATGTCGTCGGCTATTCTTTGAATGTCGTCGGCTATACTTTAGGCGCTCAGCAGCCGTCCGATCTCCCCCATCCAACGGCGGACAATGAAAATGCGCGGATCGCAAGAGTTTAGCCGACGAATTCAAAGATTTCGTCGGCTATACTTTGGAAAATCAGCAGCCGTTGGATCTGAGTCATCCAACGACGGACAATAAGCGGATCGCAAGAGTTTAGCCGACGAAATATTTGAATTCGTCGGCTAAACCTTTGGTCAAACTGCGAAGTCAAACCTCTAAACGCTTTAAAACGGAAATTGGCCTGTGTAAATGACGTTTTTTGGCCTGACCTTCAACAGAAAATAGTTTCAAATCGATGAGGCGCAACTAATCGTATAAAAATTTTCCTCAAAATATTTACCGACCGTGAGCCTAGCCATAGGAAAACGGAAGTAAAAAACAGTTAACCGCAACATTCGGCATGCAGATTTTGTCGGAATCGTGTCATTTTTCAACCGTAGACGTATTTCATTATTTCGGTCATATCTTATTTCACGACACATTTGCATTTGAAGAGTGTACGTATAGTAACTATTTGAAAGTATACATTCACTTAAACACTTAGTAAACAAGTTAAGGAACATTAGTGCATATGTTCCGATTTTGAATCTAAAACTTTGGAAAATCTATTCCAACCGTCAGATATCACCGTTAAGATTAAATACATGTATGAAAAAAAATCCAACTACATCTGACAACGTTAAAGGCTCAATCGGGACGGTCAACCGGGGGAGTCAACCATTTAAACGCTTAGAAATGGTAATTGGACTGTCTAAATGACGTTTTTTGGCCTGACCTTCAACAGATAATAGTTTCAAATCAATGAGACACAACTAATCATATAAAAATTTTACAAAATTGATTTAACGAACGTCAGGCTACCCATAGGAAAACGAAAGTAAAAAACAGTTAACCGCAACATTCGGCACAAAGATTTTATCGGAATCTTGTCATTTTTCAACCGTAGACGTATTTCATTATTTCGGTCATATCTTATTTCACGACACATTTGCATTTGAAGAGTGTACGTATAGTAACTATTTGAAACTATACATTCACTTAAACACTTAGTAAACAAGTTAAGGAACATTAGTGCATATGTTCCGATTTTGAATCTAAAACTTTGAAAAATCTATTCCAACCGTCAGATATCACCGTTAAGATTAAATACATGTATGAAAAAAAATCCAACTACATCTGACAACGTTAAAGGCTCGATCGGGACGGTCAACCGGGGGAGTCAACCGTTTAAATGCTTAGAAATGGAAATTGGCCTGTGTAAATGACGTGTTTTGGCATGACCTTCAACAGATAATAGTTTCAAATCGATGAGGCGCAACTAATCATATAAAAATTTTCCTCAAAATATTTACCGACCGTGAGCCTACCCATAGGAAAACGGAAGTAAAAAACAGTTAATCGCAACATTCGGCACACAGAATTTGTCGGAATCGTGTCATTTTTCAACCGTAGACGTATTTCATTATTTCGGTCATATCTTATTTCACGACACATTTGCATTTGAAGGATGAAGCAATGGGTTGTCGATAGTGATAGAAAATGGAAGGTGGTCTGTTTTTTTTTTTAAGAATAGCCGACGAAATCAAACCTAGTACTCGTCGGCTATTCTTTTGTCGTTTTGTGTCTAAAATAAAATATGTATTTTTCAATATAGTTTTGGCCGACGAAATCACGCATATTTCGTCTGCTATAATTAGTATAGCCGACGAAATAATGCATTTTTCGTCGGCTATTCTTTGAAAAAAATAAAAAAATCAGTTGTGTTACACCTCTCGTACCCATATGTCCTGTTCATATATAACCAAAATTTAACATAAAAAAAAACAGAAACCCAGCAGTCAACATATTTCAAAATTTTTTTTAAGGGGTTTGGAACCCAGCCTAGCTGGGAGGCTCATCCCCACGCCCGTTCATTAGAAATGATCGAGTGGATTACAAATGAAAGGATTACATCATCTAAATTACTTAATCCGTCGGATTGTAATCGGAATCATCGGATGAGTCTTCTTCGGTTTCTGAATTGCTCAATAGGGGTAATCTATGTCATTTCTCACCACTAGAGTCCTCGTTAGTTTCTTCATTTGGATCAACATCAACAAGCTGATGGAGCTATAATACGAGCACATTGTGTACCTGCAAAACAACTTCATACACATATTACCCTCTTGTGTCATCGTTAGTATAGGACAAGTAGGGATCGTTCAATCCGGGGAAATCAGGGCGTTCAATCACATAAAGCATTACAAAATCATATGGGGGAGTTTGAGAATTTGTTTCTATATTCTACACGAAATTAAATCCTAAATTATATATATACATATGATCGACATCTTTCACACAATACACATCACACAAAAACTCACATGCACATAACAAACCGATCAAACAACAATACGGCAGCAACTTTATTGAATCCGATTTCATGCAATTTAGTTCCAATTATAACTAGAGCCCTTCGTGGTTCATCTAATCATTAAAAAATCCTCAATTATTTAAAATTAGCTTCGTGCATAACCCTAAACATAATGTTAATCAGTTTAAAGACACTTCGTGTAGAAATTAAACCAAGAAACACATAAGCACAATGAGTCGAATTGGAAACATGCAACAAGTATGGCGTCACCTCACCTTGCTTCAACATGCATATTTTCTGAATTACTCTATCCCTTAGAACCAATACAAGATAAATCAACTTCGTGTATAACTTACCTCATATTTGTGGTTCGGTAACATAAAGAATTAAACCCAAGATCAGCCTAGCTAAAGCTTCACTTAACCCTAAAACTTGTTGTGCATACGAATTCAGAAAATAAACCAAATAAAATCATCAAATCATGCAACAAAGTTACTGCCCTATTATCATACAATCAATTCGTCATATACATGTTCATCAATTAAACAAAAAGAAAACCAAAACACATAACAGAATTTCAGAAATCCAATGTAAAATTAATAAAACCAAATAACAAACCACAAATCCTTACAAACTTCATAGACAAAGTTAAGTAATTATACAGAAAATTACAAGCCATGAGAGATGAGTGAATCACACTTTAAAAGAAACCTTGTAGAGGAATCGGCAAAGAGGATTCGGTGGTGGTGATGAATGGTGGAATTCAGCTTGTAAAAGTGTATGGGATTTGTGGTGCTAGTTGGACAGAGTTTCGGCTAGTAAAAAGTGGGAGAGATGAGATGATTTTCTGAATAAAATCCTAGCTATATATAGAGGCACAGCAAGAAAGAGTTCGGCAGCAATGAGAGACCAAAGCCGAATTGGACTTGTACTCCTTCTCTTGCTCGGCAAGGCTATGCAATTTTAATCTTCAATTCTGAACTTGGACTTCAATCAGCCTCATTTGAATAGCATGGACATGTCCAATAAGCCTTTAGGTCCATAATATCTGATCCATGCTTCCAAAAATCCAATGGAGAGTTATCCTGATGCAACCAGGAAAGTTATTGTTTTTTCCGGCAGAATGACCTTACTCCAGTAAATCCGGCATAACTTTCTCCTCAGAGCTCCGATTGATGCGATTCCAAGTCCCAGAGAAACTAGACTCGTAGAGCTTTCCAACGGTGTATGGCACATTCTCTAGTTCCAAGCGATGTGTCCCACAGAAATTCCGGTAGTCAGGACACAGTCCCAGAAAAATCCTGGTAGTCCCTGGATTGGTTTGCTCAAACTGCCAAGTTGCAGCCTTCATTTGGGTGACTTTCCGAACTCCGATTGATCTGAAATTTTGAAACAATACACTTTAGCTTGCCAATTATATGCATACCAAATTTCATCAAATTTGGAAAAGGATAGATCAGTTAAGCACGAGCCTCAAAATCACGAAAAAAACATATTTTACTTTATTTCCAGATTTCTATACTTAGTCATGTTTCTGATTATTAAGCACATTTCTCCAAAACTCTACCAACATGACACTAAACTAAATTATGACTCAATCTTACTCTAAATAGACATAACAAAGTATAAATAAGGGATAATACACATTAATAATGTCGCACATTGTGCTCTTATCAACTACCCCACACTTATCATTTGCTAGTCCCTAGCAAAACAAAACAAAAAGACTCAGCACTACTGCCCCTAAATAATTGTCTCAGGATCTTTAAACACATAGCTTTCAAGTTAAGCATTCAATGTAAGCACAATAATCCCAAGCGTCATAGACATGTATCATAGCATGAACAAGTAAGAAACGAAAATCACAAGCAATGACATGTTATGTTGATTTCATCCTCCTCACTAGGCATACTCTCTTCTTTTCACTCATGATATGGCAATTCACTCATAGTATATGCAAGAGAACAGATTGTAAGGCAACAAATAGCTTGCATATTTCATCAGATAAAAGCACTTTGTGAATCAATTGTTCTGGAAAAACTTCATGTAACAACTATGTACACCAATGAACCAAAGCCATAAGCTCAACTCTTGACAAAATCTCCACAAATCAATGTTCACCCATTTTAAGAATCATGAAAAGATCAACATAAAGGTGATAATGGGGATTGTCATAAGGCATTCACATTTAGGATAGTGGTGATAATGTCACCAAGACTTAGCAAAATTCAATACTCCTTATGACTTCACTTCAAAGGGCCAAATTTCATCATGTTGGGCCCAAACTTCATTCTTTTCTTCCCCAAAACATAGTGATCAAGGACAAAGGTCAAATATAACAACAATAGACCTTCAATTATCACACAAACTCCAATTTCACAATCACAAACTCATCCAAATTTTTTCTTCTTTTCTTCATTGCCGAAACTTATTCTTTTTCTTCTTATTTCGGATCGGATTTTTCTCTTTTTTTTTTTTCTGTCCGATTTTTCTTTTCTTCGGCAACAATAATTATATGCATTTGGACAAGCTCACCCCACACTTACTTCATAACATCACATCAATTCACAATTCCACAACAAAATTCAGCTTTACCAAGTCTTGATAACAAGGGAAAGGATTAAACTATTCTAAGTTCAAGGAATGTGTCATGGTGATGAAATAAATGGCTTAATGTCGGCTCAATTGGGTTAAAACTAAGGAGTCCCACGACGGGCACAAATTAGGCATAAGCTTTGTTTGGCAATGGTGGTAATCCTAACATGATCTTTTCAATCCTTTTCAAAATCAAGGCATTTCATGAATAATAGTTTCAAAAATTGTCAAGAATGAGTTCTAGCATTCTAGAGTTCATTAAAAGCTATGGCACATAGTCATTGAATAATCAAAGAATAATGAAGTTTTGAAAAATTCTGCCAATTTTTTTATATTTATCGCTCATGAAGAAAGTATATGGCATCAAAGCTCACACAGGTTATTATGGAACAAAATCAACACAAACATACATGCTTATTACACAATTAAGTTCAAGTCTCAAATGTTCATACCAATCACAAAGTCCATGAAACTCACAATTATTTTCAAGATTATGCAAAACCATCATCTATGCATTCAAAGATATAATCATCATAGACTATTTAAGGGCATCCTAAGACTCAAACAAAACAAAAACAAACGAAATTTTTTTTTTTTTTTTTTTTTTACAAAAACAAATATGTAAAACATGTATTCTCTACCCCACACTTAGAAAATTAAATTGTCCTCAATGTAAACCAGAAATAATGTTGTAATTTCTAAGCATATGATAAAATTCACAAGTTCCACATTTATACAATTCAACCAAAAAGAGTTTAGGGATTTAGAAAATTCAAACTCTCGTTGATGGCTCCTTCACAATTTTGGTTGAAATGGGTTGCCTCCCATGCAGCGCTTAATGTTTATAGTCTACTCAGCCTAGACTCTTTTCTCCATTAATGCCGATCTTGGTGGATCCTCAATGTCAATTTCCTCAAGTTGCTTTTCAAAAGGTTCATAATAAGGCTTAAGTCGATGATCATTCACCTTAAAAATTTTACCTGAAACTTCACTTTTGATTTCTATAGCACCATGAGCAAACACATTAGTAACAATATAAGGGCCAATCCAACGTGACCTTAATTTTCCAGGAAATAATCTAAGACGAGAATGATATAACAAAACTTTTTGGCCAATTAGAAACGTCTTTCTTCTTAGCTTCTTGTCGTGGTATAACCTCGTCTTCTCCTTATAAATCCAAGACGCATCGTATGCATCATTCCTGATTTCTTCAAGCTCTCCAATCTGCAATTTTCGGTGAATACCTGCATCATCAACATTCATGTTAAATTCTTTTACCGCCCACCATGCCTTGTGTTCCAATTCCACCGGGAGATGGCATGCTTTGCCGTATATTAGCCTAAAGGGAGACATCCCTATAGGCGTCTTGTAGGCTGTCCTATATGCCCACAAAGCATCCTCAAGTCTATTGCTCCAATCCTTCCTTGTTGGACCAACAGTTTTCTCCAATATTCGCTTGATCTCCCTATTTGATACTTCTGCTATTCCACTAGTCTGAGGGTGATATGGGGTGGAAACCTTGTGAGTGACTCCATATTTCCTGAGTAAAGCCTCTATGGTTCTGTTGCAAAAGTGAGAACCTCCATCGCTGATAAGCACACGTGGTACTCCAAACCTAGAAAATATGTTAGTTCTCAAGAATCCTGCAACAACTTTAGAATCATTAGTCCTTGTGTCTTTCGCCTCCACCCACCTAGAAACATAATCAACTGCCAATAAGATATACAGAAAACCTTTGGATGATGGAAAAGGTCACATAAAATCAATACCCCAAACATCAAATATTTCAACAACAATTATAGGGGAAAGAGGCATCTGATCTTTAGAACCAATATTACCTGTTCTTTGGCATCTATCGCATGTCATACAAAATCTATAAGCATCTTTGAAAAGTGTAGGCCAAAAGAATCCACAATCCAATACCTTAAGGGCAGTACGCCTAGGCCCAAAATGGCCTCCACACGCCTCAGAATGACAAAGAGCAAGGATCGGCCTATGCACTTCTTGTGGGACACAACGTCGAATGATTTGATCACTACAATGCTTCCATAGATATGGATCATCCCAAATGTAGTGCCTTGACATCTTTTTGATCTGTATCTTGGTATCCTGCGAAATATTACTAGGAAAAGTCTTAGTAACCAAATAATTCACAATATCAGCATACCAAGGTGCGTGTGTCTCCAAACGAAAAAGTTGTTCATCTGGAAAAGATTCTTGCAAAGGCAACGTCTCTTCCTCTTGCACAATTCTGCTCAAATGATCCGCTACAACATTTTCGCTTCCCTTCTTGTCCTTAATTTCGATATCAAACTCTTGGAGTAAGAGAATCCATCGAATCAAACGTGGCTTGGCGTCTTTCTTCTTCATCAAATATCTAAGGGCTGCATGATCAGAATAAACAATCACTTTAGAATTCAATAGATATGCACGAAATTTTTCTAAAGCAAAAATAACAGCCAATAGCTCTTTCTCTGTGGTGGAATAATTCAATTGAGCATCATTCAAAGTCCTAGAGGCATAGTATATGGCATTCGGCCTCTTGTCTTTTCGTTGACCAAGAACTGCTCCAACAGCATAGTCTGATGCATCGCACATTAGCTCAAACGGAAGACTCCAATCTGGTGGCACCATTATAGGGGCCGACGTCAACAATGTCTTGAGCTTGCCGAAAGCTGCTTCACACTCTTCACTCCACACGAACGGAACATCTTTCTGCAAAAGAGAACACAAGGGTTTTGCTACTAAGGAAAAATCCTTGATAAACCTTCGATAAAATCCTGCATGGCCAAGAAACGAACGTACCTCTCTCACAGTTGTGGGAGAGGGTAAGTGAAGCATAATATCAATCTTAGCCTTATCAACCTCAATTCCCTTAGCAGAAATAATGTGACCTAAAACTATCCCTTGATTTACCATAAAGTGACATTTTTCCCAATTCAATACAAGGTTAGTTTCAACACATCTTGCCAAGATTAACTCTAAATTTTCTAAACATGCATCAAAGTCTTTTCCATATATGCTAAAATCATCCATAAAGACTTTAATGATATTTTCAATATAATCAGAGAAAATAGAGTACATACAACGTTGGAACGTACCTGGTGCGTTGCATAAACCAAAAGGCATACGTCGATAAGCAAACGTACCGAAGGGACATGTGAACGTTGTCTTTTCTTGGTCATCCGGATGAATACAAATCTGATTGTACCCACTATACCCATCCAAAAAGCAATAGAACTCGTGTCCAGCTAATCTTTCAAGCATCTGATCCATGAAAGGCAAAGGCATGTGATCTTTTCGTGTAATCGCATTCAACTTTCTGTAGTCAATACACATCCTATGACCTGTGACCAATCTCTGAGGCACGAACTCATTATTCTCATTCTTTACCACAGTAACTCCACTCTTCTTGGGTACAACTTGAACATGTGAAATCCATTGGCTATCCGAGATAGGATATATGACGCCACAATCTAAAAGTTTGATCACCTCGTCCTTCACAATCTTCATCATTGGTGGGTGAAGTCGTCTTTGGCCTTCCCTCGTCGGTTTGGCATCCTCCTCCAACAAAATCCTATGAACACAAGTTGTAGGGCTTATTCCCTTGATGTCCGCCAATGTCCAACCTATGGCGGTCCTGTTTCTTTTAAGCACATCAATCAGTCTCTGTTCTTACTGCTCGCTCAGCTTTGATGACACAATCACTGGTAAAGTATCATCGTCTCCAAGATATGCATACTTCAAATTATCAGGTAGAGCCTTAAGCTCTAATGTTGGGGCCTGTTCCACAGATGGTAACAATTTATTAGTAGTAATTAGAATTGACGTGAAACGTTTATACCTTAGATGAGGGACTGCCTCTAGCTCGGCAACAACATTCATGATGCTCGGCTCAAGTTCAAGCCGAGACTTGCATGCCATTCCAATCCGTCGTCTCCTCTCTCTTTTGTTCGTCAATTCCGGCCCCCATCTCAATAGATAATTGCTATTGATCCATTGTTTCTAATAAAACCTGTGCAAACGAATCAACAACATCAATAGCATAGCAAGGTTTTAAATCAGAAACTGGATACCTCATAGCTTCAAACACGTTGAAGCTAATAACTTCACCATCAAACTCCATGGTGAGGTTGCCTTCTGCAACGTCTATCTTTGTTCTTGCGGTTCTCATAAATGGTCGCCCCAAAAGTAATTGAGTTGAATTGTGGGGTGACTCTTCCATATGAAGCACATAAAAATCTACAGGAAATATCAGATTATTAACCTGCACAAGAACATCCTCAACATATCCCTCAGGATATTTGTTAGATCTGTCAGCCAATTGAATAATCACATTGTCTCTCTTCAATTCTCCTAGACCTAGAGACTTGTAAACATTATAAGGCATCACATTAATTGACGCTCCTAAGTCTAGCAAAACATTAGAAAAACAACATTGACCAATTATACAAGGAATTGTAAAACTGCCAGGATCTTTCATTTTGGGTGGGAGCTTTCTTTGTATGACTGCTGAAACCGTCTCACTCATCTTCACAACTTGCTCCTCTCGTGTATGCCTCCTTGTTGTGCAAAGTTCTTTCAAAAATTTGGCATACTTTGGAATTTGCTTGATGCATTCAAGCAATGGTATATTCACCTCCACACGTCTGAAGATATCTAGTACCTCCTCATCTGATTTCTCCTTCTTTGATTTAGCAAATCTAGAAGGAAAAGGTAAACACGAAGATTGGTTAGTAATAACTAAACCACTTGAGTTAGATTTATTTACCTTATGTGTCTCTGAGGTGGCGGGATCTTTTTCCATGTCCCTCTTCTTCATAGCATCGAGCTCATCCTTGCTCGGTTCACCATTCTTGCCCTTTCTGCCGTGTGCTCCTCCTCCTCCATTGCTGCCGTGTGCAGCCTTATGCTCGGTCTCATCACCGTCATCATGCTCCACAATCACCGCCTCACTAGCCTTCCCCACACTCGGCCCTTCCATGAGTTTACCACTCCTCGTGGTGATTGACTTTGCTTGCTCATTCTTGGGGTTAGGGATCACTCTTCCAGGTAACCTCCCTTGTTCTTGGATCTGTCCCATAAAATCCACAACCTTTCCCATCTGATTCTTCAGCTCAGAAATATCATTTGCGTTTGAGGTTGTAGATTGCAACAAAGTATGAGTTGCATCATAGTTAGGATTCGATGATGCTTGAGCATTGTTGTTATAGAATTGTTGCTGAGGTCTTGCAAATCCTTGAAACTGTCCTTGAGGTCTAGGTTGATACGCCATGCCTCCTTGATTTGCTTGTGGTGGCGCCAACGGTTGAGGGTTCTGAACATTGCTGTTGTTGGCCCAACGAAAATTAGGGTGATCGTTGTACCTTGGATTGAAATTCGGGTAATTGGAACGTTGCTGCCCTTGAAAACCAACTGAATTGGCTTCCTCAAAACTATCACCTCCTCCCAATTGAGGACACACATCAGCCGTATGGCCCTCCATGCTACACACCCCACAAACTTGGGCATGCTTCTGCTTCATCATTTGGGACATCATCTGAGTGAGCTTCCCCATGTCTTCCCTAAGCTCCTTGACAGCACTATACTCCTCAAATATGCTAGCTTCATTCACTCGCCTTGAGGAAGTAGACCCGAACTGTTGTTGGTTAGTGAAATGCATCTCCAACAAGTTCTTAACTTCCTCCTTGCTCTTTTCCATCAAAGATCCTCCAGCCGTTGAGTCAAGAAATCTACGCTCCAAAGGACGCAACCCTTCATAAAAATACTGCAGCAAAAGACCCTCACGTATCCCATGATTAGGACACGTTGCCACCAAAGACTTGTACCTATCTTAGTACACATCAAAGCTCTCGTCTGGCTCCTGTCTGATAGAAGTGATCTCCTTTCTAATCTGTGTCACCCTTAATGAAGGAAAATATTTGGTGAGAAATTCCTTCACCATTGTGTTCCAAGACGTCATCTTCCCTAGTGGCATTGCATAGAACCACTCGGCTGCCCTATCCTCAAGTGAAAATGGAAATGCCTTCATCCTCACATGCTGCAAATCTGCCCCAGTTGGGCACATTGACTCACATCGAAACTCAAACTTGTGGATATGGCGATTAGGATCCTCTTCACTAAGTCCATAAAACTTCGGCAACTGGTGAATAAATCCACCTTTCAACTCAAACTCTGCTAATTTGCCAGGTGCAACAGCAGGATATGTCACATTACTCGGTCTTGCCGCTCCTCCTTGTGGCACATCTACTTGCCCATTTTCTTCCCTCAATGAAGTAATATTGAATATGGGATCAGGTAAATCAAAGTTCAAATATTGAATTGGTATGGGACTCTAAAGTAGCTCAAACTCTGGTTCTTCGTGAAACAAAGGGTTTAGTTCACACGAAGACTTTAAAGGAAATGGTGATGGTGGTGCAACGAAATTTCTATCAAAAAGTGATGAGGTGGGAGATACAAACTGATGTTCTGGTGATGGTGAACGTGCTTGACCTAGAGTTGCTGGCAATTCTAGATCGTATATCTCTCCAATTCGATACAAACGGCCTCTAATGTCACGTGACCAATTGGACATTCATGTACCTGAAATTATTCGAAAATCAAGTGTTTAGGCAAGGAATTCAAAAAGAAAAACAAAAGTATTTGTGTAAATGTTATAATAACCAACGAAATATACATATAGATGGCACACAAGAGTTTCAAACTTTCACAAATTTCACAAATTTCACAAGTAACAAACAAGAATCCGGTCCTAGTTTTCCAAGAGTATCTAAAATTATGTGAGATTGCCGAACCTAGAGTCTATTTCTTTTTATTCACACAACTTTAAAATTCGAGGTACGTGGAGCATAGGAGATAACAGTGCAATGGACTGATGCAGCCCAAGGTAGTATCATGCTTATTCCGATATACCTCAAAAATTAAAGACGAATTTTGTTTTGAAGAAAAATAGATTCACATATGTTCAAGTTATTTCCTAGCGTCTAAAGTGAGGTGATGCTTCGGCACAAGCTGTTGTCTAGGTCGAACATATTTTACTTTTCAAAGGCGGTGTCGTTAAAATTCACGGAGAGTAAACTCTCTTTAGGAACCAGGCAGGTCTCAAAGTTGGTAACCACGGAGGACAAGTCCCCTATCGACTCACTCACCGAGAATGATCATCAGTCTGTGAGTCTTGAGAACCAGTTTTACAAACCTCGAACCAATCAATGAAAATAACTTGCCCTATACTTTGTAAAATAAACTCGGGTCCTAGCGGTCTACAAGTGTTGATTAAAACCGCCCTCAACCTCATAGAAGTAATACTATTGCTGAAATGTCGCTTATATGCGTGGGGGGGAAGTATCCCGCGTTTCCCAATCTACATAAAACGGATTCAACAAAGCACCATTCGTATGAAGGGTTTTGGTTATGATCAACAAAAGAGGCTTCACCTATATGTTACACTTTAGAAACTACAATAAACTCAAAACATACACAAAAACTATCAACTTCCTAGAAATTTATCTAAGTGTTACAAACATTCACAATATATAAATTATAGCACATAATCGGCAACTCATGCAAAACCAAAAACCAAAAACCGAAAATTTCCTACTTACTATTACAAGTCCGAAAATCCTATTATACATATCCCAAAACTAAGAAAAAATTATACACATCCAAAAATTGATAAAAAGTTACAAATTAACACTTCATGAATCAAAACATTTTAATTTCCCCGGCAACGGCGCCAAAAATTGATGGAGCTATAATACGAGCACATTGTGTACCTGCAAAACAACTTCATACACATATTACCCTCTTGTGTCATCGTTAGTATAGGACAAGTAGGGATCGTTCAATCCGGGGAAATCAGGGCGTTCAATCACATAAAGCATTACAAAATCATATGGGGGAGTTTGAGAATTTGTTTCTATATTCTACACGAAATTAAATCCTAAATTATATATATACATATGATCGACATCTTTCACACAATACACATCACACAAAGACTCACATGCACATAACAAACAGATCAAACAACAATACGGCAGCAACTTTATTGAATCCGATTTCATGCAATTTAGTTCCAATTATAACTAGAGCCCTTCGTGGTTCATCTAATCATTAAAAACTCCTCAATTATTTAAAATTAGTTTCGTGCATAACCCTAAACATAGTGTTAATCAGTTTAAAGACACTTCGTGTAGAAATTAAACCAAGAAACACATAAGCACAATGAGTCGAATTGGAAACATGCAACAAGTATGGCGTCACCTCACCTTGCTTCAACATGCATATTTTCTGAATTACTCTATCCCTTAGAACCAATACAAGATAAATCAACTTCGTGTATAACTTACCTCATATTTGTGGTTCGGTAACATAAAGAATTAAACCCAAGATCAGCCTAGCTAAAGCTTCACTTAACCCTAAAACTTGTTGTGCATACGAATTCAGAAAATAAACCAAATAAAATCATCAAATCATGCAACAAAGTTACTGCCCTATTATCATACAATCAATTCGTCATATACATGTTCATCAATTAAACAAAAAGAAAACCAAAACACATAACAGAATTTCGGAAATCCAATGTAAAATTAATAAAACCAAATAACAAACCACAAATCCTTACAAACTTCATAGACAAAGTTAAGTAATTATACAGAAAATTACAAGCCATGAGAGATGAGTGAATCACACTTTAAAAGAAACCTTGTAGAGGAATCGGCAAAGAGGATTCGGTGGTGGTGATGAATGGTGGAATTCGGCTTGTAAAAGTGTATGGGATTTGTGGTGCTAGTTGGACAGAGTTTCGGCTAGTAAAAAGTGGGAGAGATGAGATGATTTTCTGAATAAAATCCTAGCTATATATAGAGGCACAACAAGAAAGAGTTCGGCAGCAATGAGAGACCAAAGCCGAATTGGACTTGTACTCCTTCTCTTGCTCGGCAAGGCTATGCAATTTTAATCTTCAATTCTGAACTTGGACTTCAATCAGCCTCATTTGAATAGCATGGACATGTCCAATAAGCCTTTAGGTCCATAATATCTGATCCATGCTTCCAAAAATCCAATGGAGAGTTATCCTGATGCAACCAGGAAAGTTATTGTTTTCCCGGCTGAATGACCTTATTCCAGTAAATCCGGCATAACTTTCGTCTCAGAGCTCCGATTGATGCGATTCCAAGTCCCAGAGAAACTAGACTCGTAGAGCTTTCCAACGGCATATGGCACGTTCTCTGGTTCCAAGCGATGTGTCCCACAGAAATTCCGGAAGTCAGGACACAGTCCCAGGAAAATCCTGGTAGTCCCTGGATTGGTTTGCTCAAACTGCCAAGTTGCAGCCTTCATTTGGGTGACTTTCCGAACTCCGATTGATCTGAAATTTTGAAACAATACACTTTAGCTTGTTAATTATATGCATACCAAATTTCATCAAATTTGGAAAAGGATAGATCAGTTAAGCACGAGCCTCAAAATCACGAAAAAGACATATTTTACTTTATTTCCAGATTTCTATACTTAGTCATGTTTCTGATTATTAAACACATTTCTCCAAAACTCTACCAACATGACACTAAACTAAATTATGACTCAATCTTACTCTAAATAGACATAACAAAGTATAAATAAGGGATAATACACATTAATAACGTCGCACATTGTGCTCTTATCACAAGCAGTGGCTCTTCACGTCGAATTCGCACCGGCGTGTCTAGGCGAATAAAAGAGGAGTCAGGAATACCGTTTGAGTTGGGTTCTTGATACGCGGTGCCCCCTTCCTCGTTCTCTTCAGCCACTCCAAGTGTAGACGCCCGGTAAATGTTGCGATGGTGGATAGTGTTGACTACTTTCCACGGGGCACCCTTGGCGAGATCACCAAGATAAAACACTTGTTTCACCCATGTGGCTAAAACGAACGGGTCGTCCTCATACCATGATGTACTAGTGTTCACAGAAGTTATGCCGTATTGATCGGTTTTCATGCTCTGCGGCCGTGTGTCAAACCATCTACACTTGAAAAGGTGCACTTTCATGCCTTCCCCATAATGTAGTTCCACAACTGAATGGAGAACACCGTAATAGTCAACTCCATCATTCCCACCATGTGCCATAACCCCTGAATTTTGTGTTTTCAGTCTGAGGTCTCTCTCTTCACATCGAAATAACACACCATTCACCTTGCACGTCGCATAAACTTTTGAATAGACCGGCCTCATCGCTAAAAGTCTGAGTTCGTGCGACCAATTTGGGTGATTATCATTTTTAATAAGGTCCATCTGCAACCATCAGAATCAACTATAAATATGAATAATTATACACAATAATATATAAACACGTATAGAATAGTGTTAAAGTTACGTACCCAGCGGCCGAAATACTCTGCGAATGTCCGGTTGTGGTAATCGAGATCACCTCCTACTTGTTCACAGTTTAGATGCATGTTCTTCCAAAACTGAACTTCTGGACAGTTGATTAGTACCCACCAATGTGCAATGGCTACCTCATAATCTTTCAACTTGTAGGAAACTGGCATGTTTCCACCGAGTACAACATCGTCGGAGAGTATGGAAAGATTGAACTGTGAAGGTACATCTTTCGGTATGCTTTCCTGTAACGCTCCTAAATACAGCTTCATGTAGGTGACGCACTCGTGCGCAATATATGCTTCAGCTATACATCCTTCAGGTGCGGATCTGTTTTGGACAAAACCACCGTATTGTCCAAGTTGCCTATAAATCAAGTTTTTAAAGTGTTATGATAATACATTAACACTATATCACATATATTGATGAGGAAATTAACATAAGGTGTAAAATACGTACCTTTCCATCGGATACATCCAAGTGAAGTGCACAGGACCGGTAAGCAACAACTGCCGAGGAAGATGGATCATGAGGTGAGGCATGATGTCGAAAAAATTTGGAGGAAATATCATCTCAAATTTACACATGATATGAACGATGTCTTGTTGCATTTCCCGGAGGTCAGATTTTCTCACTTCCCGTGTGCATACCTTCTGGAAAAATCTTGCCAACGCTACTAACGGCTCCACAACATGACGGGGAAAGAACGGTCGAATGAAAACAGGGAAGAGACGTTGTAGCAGGATATGATTGTCATGACTTTTCAACCTGTACAGATTGTTGAATTGTCTGTTCACACACTTGGCTATATTTCCAGCAAAGCCTGAAGGATACTTGGCCCGACTTATCCAATGGAAAATTTCTGGTTTATGCTCAGGCTTGACGGTGTAAGGAGTTTGAGGCATTTTTCTCTTCCCTTGTTTCAACCATAGTTGTTTTCTGATATTCATGTTTTGCAGATCAGTGCGAGCCTTAGGACCGTCTTTCGTCTTCCCCTCCAAGTTCAGCGTTGTGCCCACACACTTTCAGAAACATTTTTTTCTATGTGCATAACGTCTAGGAAGTGACTGATCAGCAACTCACACCAGTACGGGAGTTCCCACAATATGCTCTTATGTGTCCAGAATTTGTACTCCTCAGGTCTTTCAGGTATTTCTGCTACAATATCGGGATGATTGCTGAGGGGCCCAAAATCGTACTCATTAAGCACTGCTAAAATTTCTCTTCCCGTCAATCTTCTAGGAGGACCACCGTGTTCTTCGGTTCCATCAAATGCGGCGGACTCGTAACGCCAGTGGTGATCCGCCGGAAGGAACACACGATGACCCATTCGGCATATCTTGTTGCAATGAGGGGTGCTCCCATAATCGATGAGGCACTCTGGACAAGCCTTGTATCCCCTAACAACGCTGCCCGACAACATCCCATAAGCAGGAAAATCACTGATGGTACCAATAACCATGGCATGCATGTGGAACGTCTCCTGCTTGTACTTGTCAAAAGTGAGATGACCAACGTCCCACAATACCTTAAGCTCTTCAATCAATGGTGTCATATACACATCGAGACATTTCCCTGGGTAACCAGGCCCCGGAATCAACAACGTCAACATATTATATTCCTTCTTCATGCACATCCACGGAGGAAGGTTGTAAGGTACCAAAACCACCGGCCATATACTGTATGAAAGACTCATGGTGCCGAAATGGTTGAACCCGTCGGTTGAGAGCCCGAGCCTGACGTTTCTGACATCTGACGCAAAATGAGGAAACTCATTGTTTATATGCTTCCAAGCCGCTCCGTCAGAGATGTGTGTCATGATATCTGCGTCTCCCGCGTCCCGCTCACCGTGCCATCTCATAGTTTTTGCGGTGGTTTCTGACATGTACAACCTCTCAAGCCTATCTCTCAACGGAAAATACCGAAACACTTTCACAGGTTTCCTATTGCCTGCTCCCGTCAACTTATATCGGTTAGACTGACATATCGGACATGCGTCAAGACTAGCAAGGTCATTCCCTTCTGCATCTTTACCCAAGAAGAGAACGCAGTCAAATGCGCATACATGGATCTTAATGTAGGAAAACCCTAGATCTTTGAGGATACTTCGGACCTTACGGTGATTGGTAGGATTACGATGACCCTCCTCCAACAACGAAGAAGTGTACTGTAGATATTCATCCACTTGCCTGATGCTCGATTTTGTCTCGACTTTAATCCTCATTACCCCCATCACACTTTGAAGAACTGTCTTCTCAGAACTTGAAGACACAGGGGTCTGTTGCAATGCAATCAGTTTGTTGTACTTGTCAAAGGCAGCAGTGTTGACAACTTGTGGGAATGGCTGCACCGGGTCATGCATATATTGTTCCCCACGTACACCGCTTTCAAAAGGAAACACGTCGTTGACGAATGCCATTGTTGGATCGTTGGATGTACTACTACTGCCCGCCTCAAAAAACTGCCCATGATCATGCGATCCATCTAATGATGGCTCACCGTGATATATCCAACGTTTGTACTTCGGCCAAAACCCATTACTCTTTAGGTGCTCTCATACTGTTCTAATCGGAAATCGACACATATCACTGCGACACTTACATTTCTTGCACGGGCAATAATGGTATTCACTCCCGTTTGCATTTTCCTCGACGAACTGTAAAAAATCCACAACTCCTGTAGTGTATCGTCGGTCATGCCTTGGAAGCGAAATCCAACTCTTATCTCGATCCATATATAGCCTGATAATAATATATATGTATAACTTTAATTAATAATAAATTAATTAACACATATATATTACAATATATATTATTATCAACATTAACTCATATATATATATATACCATTAATTAACAACCATTATTTAAGTTCATTACACTATCAACAACCATTAATTAACATATTTATATATATTTTAACACTAGTTAAAATAACATCAAATTAAAACACATAATTAAACTCTAACTGAAAATCAACTCAACTACAACTCAAAATCAACATATATACATACATTCTAACACTAAAACAACAACAAAACAAAAAATCACTTACTATATCAAAATCACTAAAACTCAAAATCAACTCAACTAAAACTCAAAATCAACATATATACACATATACGTACCTATATATAGCTCCACAATAATGTAAGAGAGGACGGATTTCAACAATACCCACAGATTTTTCACTCTTTCTCCCGTTTTTTTTCGTTTTTTTTAAATGAGCAGCTTCTGTCCAGATATGAAAATATAAAGACTTATAGCCGACGAAAATTACAATTTCGTCGGCCAAACTTTCAAAAATTTTCGTCTGCTAATGTTTTAGAGAAAGGCCGACGAAAATCCAAATCGTCGGTCATTCTAGGGGTATAGCCGACGAAATATATTTTTTAGGGACGAAAGATAAAATCGTCGGCCATTCTGGTGGAATAGTCGACGATTTTTTATTTTTAGCGACAAAATAAAAAATCGTCGGCCATTCTTAGGAATAGCCGACGAAAAAAGTATGTCGTCGGCCGTTTTTTTTTTTTCGTCGGTAATGCCCTTTTTTCTGGTAGTGTACCTTGAATAAGGTTGGGAGAATGAGAGGAGAAGATGGTGAGGACCTGAGAGAAGAGAAGGGCAACGGCAAGTCGGCACTCTAGTCACGGATGTGATAAGGAGAATAGTTGAATAGAGGATGACTGGATGAGAGAGGGGCGAACTGGAGAAGACTGACTTTCCAAGTCAGTAGTCTTTTGCGAAAATGACTTCTCTCATAATTAAACATTGTATTACTTTGCTACTCCACAAATCCACAGTCTCCACTACAACACTACATGTCGTTGTTCACAATTCTTTTTGTCGTTTTTTTTCTTTCTTTTTCAAGGCAAACCAATGGTTAATTCGCTTTTATATATATGCACAATTCACAACTTATATACATGAAAATTTTCTCTCCAAAACTTGAGGGGGGCTGCAGCACACCTCAGCCCCTCCTTAAGTCCGTGCCTGGGAATGACTTTGCATGATGAATTTTGTCTAATTTTATTATTTTCGATTTTCTTTTGCTATGCCGCTTACAGGATATAGAAAATGAAGTATATTATCTATGTAAAAGGAGAGTGTTGGAAAGATGGGAGGTATCAGATTCTAAAACATCAGTGTAACATCCCAAATTTATATATATATATATATATATATATATATATTTTTTTTTTTTTAAGTGCTGTAATCATAGTGATCGTGTTATATACAACTACTCATGTTAGTAGAAAATATACAATACGAAGAGAAACAAAGCGAGGGGTATCAGACATAACATGTGAAGAAAGAGAACAAGAGATAACTTGCACTTTTTTTTTGTGCTTATTCTTCTCTATGTATTATAAATTTTATGTGTTAAACCCTTATAATAGATGTTTAGTTCTATGATTAAAAATTTCCTTTGTACAAACCTATGTAGTAATAATTTTAGCAAGACATGGTTTGAACATAATATCTTCAATCAGGCCTCTTAAAACATTTTCAGTTATATTGTAAATACATCCTTAATAGTTGCTCTACCCGCCACTAGATTAGAATCCCGCTCCCGCTGCAGCGCGCGGGCATAAAACCTAATTGAATACTGCATTATAATTTTGTTAATAATTTTGTTAATGAGTTGTTGTCCTGAGACTCATGCTCGATATATAAATTGTGCAGATTTTTGATACGGCAGAGAGAGAGATGGAGTACTAGGTTGAGTTGTTCAACGGCAAGTTTTCTACATTGTATTACACGATGTCACACGCGAGTAATGAGATTTCTAAGGTACTATTTGAATCTATCTTCATATGTTTCTAGAAGTTGTACTACTTTAGGAGTTAATTCTGTAATGTACCATTGAATTACAATCCGCAGTCTTACTAAGTTGTCGGTTTTTTCTAAAGCAAATTTACTTTTTTCGCGTTAAATTATATGCTGAAAACAACGCCAATAAAACAAAAGCTGGCGCAACGCGCGACCACTACACTGTTTATGATCCTTACTCTAATTCATTTGCTGGACTCAACATCACTAATTTTCTTTCATCTAGCCTTCACTGTTTATGCAGCAAATAATTTGAATTCTGGGGATTCTGTTTTGGTTGTAATAGTAGTAAAAACAATGCTGCAGTAGTGTGTGTGTTTAAGTGTTTTGTATCTAAGGAACTAGCATTAGTTAGAGTTTATATTTTGGATTCATCATCACGGTAGTAGGTCTTCTAAGGTTTAGAAATAACCAGTATTTTTTGGTATCAACATATCACTCTTACTTTCAATAAATTTTAACATTTACAGTACAATAACAAAGGTTGAAAACAGTAGAAAAAGCCGCCGCAATGCGCGGCCGCCAACCTATATATAAAGCATATGTTTTAGAAACATGGTTGACTTCAATATGATGTTGTCTAAGAGAACGCATAAATCAGTTATCAAAAATTGAAAGAATAAGATCAATTGTTATAGAGTAGACAACCAATCCATGTTCTATCAGATAATTAATTTACTGTTTTCTTACCTTCGCATTCTCTGACTGTCGTGTTGGTAAATGCTGCCACTGTTGGAGAAAGTATGTTTGTTATAGTACCTGCATTTAAGTTTTGTGGAGCCTTTTTGTTAGATACACTGTAATTGTCTCATTGCTGCATATATATTGTACAGTTAGTTTAAAAAGTGCACTATTTAAGGTTTAGTTCTCATTACTATAAATATTGTTATGATCAACAAATATCAATTGCTTCATCACAATAAAAAGCACTTTGAACGCCCGGATGTAAATACTTCAACATGAAAGTGAATATGACACAATGACAGTTCACTGCAAGATAGTGAGGTAAAAATAAATGTCACATTTTCTATTGAATTTATATTCAACCAACAAACATTATTTTAACACTCTGTTCACGTCTCATTTGATAGACAACACATAGGAATTGCATCATCATCAGCACTACCCGGAACAAGTCGGCCACACACTTGAAAACATCATCTCTTCTTGTCAAGATTTCTGTATATCCACCTATTGTCCACTTCACTTCTATGAATAGCAATCTGATGCGCTCACACCTACCTGCAGAATGTAAGAAACCAGAGCAGTAATAGTTTTCTATTTTTCAGACTTCTTTCTATTATGCTGCTATAGATTTCAGCTGTCCAAAACATATATATATATATATATATATATATATACATCTCATTAATACAATTTTGTATTAATAAAGTGGTTGAGTAGTGAATCAATAGTGGATTTTCATATCTGTTTATATTTTTATTTGCACTTCTCTTTGCATATTCCAACATATCTCAACATGTTTCAATACAGTAACAACAAATAAAAACGGTAGAACAAGCCGCGGCATCGCGCGGCCTGCCAATCTAGTTTATATATATAGTTCAAAATAACGCCTTTTTTTTTTTTTTAATATTTGGGCTCTTAGTCAACGAATAAATCTACTTTCGTCGCCTAAGTGCTAAATAGCCGCCGTAATTTTGGGCCAAAATTCGTATTTCACTGAGGACGAAGTTGTCTTTTTTCGTAGCCTAAGTTTACTGAATAAAGTCCCAATTCTCTTCGATCCAAAGTCAGTCTCGGCCGGCTCTCACTTCCAATTAACCCAAAAACCTAAATCCCTAAATCCCCAATTCTCTCTTCCGCAGCACCTCCGCTTCGTCCGAGTCCTTCACCGCTGACGAAACAACACCAACCGCCGTAACCCTCAACCACCTCCACTCTCTCTTCCCCAACAGCTAAATCCCTCAATCCCCAATTCTCCCTATCACCACAGCACCTCCACCTTCGTCCGTCTTTTTTCCGGTTCCGTACAAGACCGCCGTCGATATTGCAACTGCCTTCGAATCCTTACCGTGACCGTCGACTCCTTCACCACCTTCGAATCCATCACAGTCGACTCCTTCACTTCAGCGATCACACCGCCTATTCCTCCGTCACCGCCGTCGGTTTTGAATCGGGCGAGTACCCTTCTCCATCAATATTAGCTACTCTGTAATTGTGTACAAATCTGTGTTTTGTTTTATAGCCTCTTGTTTCTGAATCGTTGACCTCTACTCAACAATGGCCTTGACCTTCTCATTATCAACTTGGATTCCCTGGGATGAAACTACATATCCAAGAAAAACCACATTGTCTTGCATAAAAGAGCACTTTTTGAGATTGGCATACAGCTTCTCTTTTCTCAAGACCTCTAGCACTTGACGAACATGATTAAGATGCTCACTAGGATTTGGGCTAAATATGAGAATATCATCAAAATAAACGACAACAAATTTCCTAATGAAAGCCTTTAATAGCTGAGTTATGAGCCTCATGAAGGTACTAGGGGCGTTCGACAAACCAAATGGCATGACAAACCACTCATATAGGCCATCTTTAGTCTTGAAAGCAATTTTCCATTCGTCGCCGACTCGAATTCTTATCTGATGATACCCACTTCGGAGATCAATCTTGGAAAAAACTTGTGCCCCATGAAGCATATCGAACATGTCGTCAAGTCTCGGAATTGGAAATCTGTATTTGACTGTAATGGCTCGGCTATCCACGCACATCCTTCACGAACCATCTTTTTTCGGTGTGAGAGAAGAGCCGGAATCGCGCAAGGACTAATACTTTCTCGAATGTAGCCTTTCTTCAACAAATCCTCAACTTGTCGTTGAAGCTCTCCATGTTCTTTTGGACTCATTCGGTAATGCGGTTAGTTTGACAAAGTGGCACCAGGCAATAAGTCAATTTAATGTTGAATATCTTGCATGGGTGGCAAGCCACTAGGGAGCTATTCAGGAACAACATCTGTATATTCCTTCAATAGGTCTCTTACACCATTTGGGACATTAGGACTTTCTGCTTCTGTTGAACTAGGACACGCCATTAAGGCATAGGCAAATCCATTTTCTTCACATGCTTCTGTAAACTCTCTTATGGATAAGAGACTAGTACCAGGTGACTCTTTAAGAGCTGCCTCTTTTGATGGAGTTAACACATGACTCCCTTTATATAGAAGGAGTAAGTATTTTTGTAGCCGTCATGATGTGCCTTACGATCAAACTGCAATGGCCGTCCAAGTAAGATGTGACATGCATCCATGGGAAGCACGTCACACAAACTTCATCCTGGTACTTACCAATTGAAAATTTCACAAAGCATCTTTCCTTAACTGAATCTGCAACACCTTTTTTGTACCAAGAAATTTTGTAGGCTTCGGGTGCTTCTCACACTTCAGCTGCAGCTTCTCTACCATTCCTTTTGCTATCATATTCTCACAACTCCCAGAATCAATTAACAACGTACACTTTTTCCCATAAGCAGTGCAATAGGTATGAAAGATGTTTGTCCGCAACTAGTGCTCCTCCTCTACCAATTTTGGTGCTGCCAATACTCTTCTGATAACAAGACTCTCTGCGCCACTATCAGGATCACACACTTCTTGCAAAACTTCATCATCTCCTTCGGTGTCATAGATGGGACCATCGTCTTTTTCCTCATCCTCATGAATCAAATTCAAGCGAGCCTCCCTGTTTTTTTTTTAGCATTCATAGGCTCTGTGACCTTCTAAACCACATTGAAAGCAACTAGAGTCCCAACTCTCTTGGTCGGAATGACTCCGTGAGCTACTGACGTGCTCCTTGTCTTTCTTCTTCTCTTCTGTAGTTGCTTGATTAAAGAACCTTGTGGCCTCATATTTATCTTTTGATACTCCACCACTTGGATGTCTCACAAGTCTCCTTAAAGATGCCCTCTTTAATTTCTCTTCTGCTTTGAGAGCCATTTGATAGGCTTTCTCCAAAGTGCTGAGATGAAGTAGACTGATGTCATCATATACATGTTGCTTCAACCCACTTAAATATCTTGCCACCAATTGATCATCAGTCTCTTGTAGTTGTATACGACTTAGACACTTGTAAAATTCTTCTGTATAGTCAGCAACACTTTGCTCTGGCTTTTGACGAAGATGGTGGAACTTGCGGTACAAGGTCTGGTTGAGATCAATGGGCATGAACTTATCATCAAGCGTCACTTTCATTTCAGCCCAAGTATTGACACATTGCAGTCCTCTCCGTTCTCGAGTTTGTTGATATTGGTTCCACCAAGTTGAGGCATGACCCTTGAGCTTTGTGGCAACGAACTTCACTCTCCTTTCATCAGTCATCTTCTTCCATTCAAAGAAATTTTCCAAAAAAGAAATCCAGTCACAATAGGTCTCAGGATCAAGCTTACCATCAAAGTCATCCACACGAATGCTTTTATCATCATTCTCTAATGCTCATGCTAGGCATTATATTGCCATTCCTGACTGCAACCGTGATTGTTCTGATGAGGACGTATTGGTACTTGAATTTTCTGAGGCATCATCGTCATGTCGCTGCTCACGATTGTTGAATGGGTGCTCATAACCTCCAGCAAAAATATTTTCAGTTTGGAGTACAGGAAGCCGTCGTAAGATATCTTCCATCATCCGCTGCAAATTCTCATTTGAGCGCTGCAACTCCTCTATCCCATCACGTCGATATACATCTCCGATTGCAGCTGTTCGTCTCCCATGAGATCCTTGACCTCGTACCATATTTGCTGAGATTCAGGCTCAACAAATTGGGTTAGCGGAAACCCCCTCTGATACCCCTTGATGTAAGATCACCAAGGGTAATAGGGTGGCTTGTTAACTATTTGGTTAAGAGGTGAACTGGGAATCACTCAACCAATAAGAGTCTGGGAATCACTCAACCAGAAAGAAATCAATAAAGTAGGTTTTGGGAAAAATATCATGTATTCCAATCTGCCCCTTGGCCTTTAGTACATAGCACATAATTAGGCGACTCGTGCCCAAAATTTGTGTAACCCGACCCAAAGCCCAGTTTGGGCCGGTTCGGGCTTTCTGAGCCTTGGGGACCGACCAAAACCAGTTCGGACTTTTTTCGGGCCCAAAAACTGAAGCAAGACGGAAGAAGGCAGAGGCGAGAAAACCCGAGGAGGGACTGAGGCGAGGCCAAGACTGGGCTGGACGAGGCGAGGCTGGGCTAATGGTGATTGATAGGTCAGGGTGATGGAGATGAAGATCGAGACGAAGATGATGATATGAGAGAGAGAGAGAGAGAGAGAGTGCGGTTGAGTGTTAAAATTTTAGTCTTAGGGTTTTACTTTTTCAGATTTTCGTGGACCATTGGATTGGTGACAAGTGGCATATAAGGGAAACGAGCCTGATCGGGTTTTCGGTCCCTGAAAACTTAAAGTCCGAGCCCGAACTAAAAATCACTTATTCGGGTCGGGCCTTTATTGGTCCAAGCCCTCATCATTTCAAACCCGGCCCGATTCGGGTTTTTTTTTCGGGCTTTTGTGTCGGGCCTTCGGGTCTAGACGCCCACCCCTAGCACATATATAGGAACATAGCATAAATACCTAGGAGTTTCAGAAGACTCTATACTTCTCCCAAAAACTGACTTAATTAAGGTAGAAAACCATAACTTAAATGACTATTAAAGTTCCAACACATAAATTCAATTGACTGTCTATTGTTTATGCATCATGCTGTCAACTCCGTCTGTCAGTTCATGAGTCAGCCTCGAGCTCCACACCTTATGATACGTCCCAGACCTTGTTCACCTCCTTGTAGTTTTACTTTTCATTTTTTTTAACTTTTTCGAGAGTCGTTTTACTCTTACAGAGATCTTAAAAGTTGTTTTTCTTTAATTTGACTCGATCGAGAATTTTCTTTCCACGTTGAAGTAGAGAATGTTAAAATGAGTTCGTTTGCAAAAGTTGTGGTAAAAAAAAACGATAGTTTCCGATTTTGGTCTAGGGTATAAATAGAGGATTTTGCCCCAAAAGGAAACTTAATTCATTTTCCATATCAGAAACAACCCGAGCTTTTTCTTTCTATATGACCCGCCCCGACGCATGACGTCTTTTCTTCCGGCCATTTCTCCACCGTCTGATGACGAATCAGAAGGAGACCCACGACATCGAGCTCGCATCTTCCTCCTCTACCTCCCTATACCAACCTTGCAACGCGTAGCGACCCGAGGAGAGCCAGCACGCCACTTTCAGTCTAAATCGGGGCCCGATCGGAACTCAATTTTTTGACCTTCAATAGGTGCAACCCTTAGCTCGTTTTGAAGCTTGGGAGATATTTGTCAAACCCTCCAAAGGAATTTATCCAATTCGAAACAGGAAAGGAGAATTTTGGATTTGAATTTCCAGGGTTTTGGGAAGTCGGTGGTGGTGGCGGACACGGTGGCAATGGTGGTTTTGGAGGTTGGATTCGAGCTCAAGACGTTTTTTGGAGTCGATTGAGTGTCGTTTGAGGTTCGGATGGTTATTTTTTTGGAAGATTGGAGGTGGTGCACTGTGAGCCGCTGTCTGTGGCGGGGGTAGCCTTTTGTGACGGTGGAAACGAAAAAAGTGATGTCCCGCGGCTGTTGTGAGGTTGGTTTGATGGTTATTGAGGTATGTCGTAGCTTTTTTAGCTATATGGCGGAGCTGTTTGTGGCGGACGAGGGGTAAAACAATGGTTAAATGGTGAATAGTAAATCGTTAAATGTAACTCGGTAAATAGTAAATTGTCAAATAGTAAACAGTAAGGGTGAAAAGGTAAACAGTAAATTTGAAAGATATTGTTTGATTTATAGTAAAAGAGAAGGAAATTCGAATCAATGGAATTTACGACGAAAAGATCAGTAAAGAATTAAGCAGTCAAGAATTTGGGTGTACTGAGTAATTTTAGTCGTAAATCGGATTGATAGTTGAAGCATAATTTAAATGGGAGCGAATATTACCTATATCGATAATAAAAAACAGGTTTGGGAGGTTTGTGCGAGTGAGAACGTCTGTAGATCGGATTTTTATAATTTATTTCCGAGTTCTGAATTATTTCTAAATTTATCTTTTTACAGGCTGAGAAAAGACTCGACTTGAGGAGAACTAGGATCATCGGCAGGCCTAGCCGTACTGTGACTGAATTTTTATTTTAAATAAATATTTAAATACAACGGGGTTTATATTTAGTATTTATATTTCGAGCATGATTTGAATTATCGAGGGTCAATAATTCATATTATTTATTGATTTCTTATTTGCTCGATTTTTAAATGGTTTACAGAATTTATGTCAATAAATTTATTGATTTATATATATATATATATATATATATTAAAATTAAACTGGAAATGAGATTTCTGGGAATTGTATGATTTCACTTTTTGTGAATATTACGACATATGGGACATGTCGATTCTATTTATTTTCCTTCAAGGCTATTATTTTATTCAATTATATTTATAATTTTCAGATGTGCAGTCGGGGATCGTACTGTTTACGATTTATTGGGAGAAGTGTGTTTTCGATTTTGTTTTTCGGATTTTATTCACCATATCAGGGTCCATATATATTATTGCTAGCTAGCTTGTAAACCTTGAGCCCATGCGAGGTAACGACTTAACCACATCGGTCAGATTCATCTCGATGGTCGACGTGTTGAGATGTAGCGTGGGATGTTACAGAGCCTTAGAGGCTCTGACCCTTAGCCTGGGAGGTTCATCATTATATGGTGTTCAAGCTTCCAATGTTTTATTCGACTTTGCCATATGGCCAATGAGATTGGTCTGGTTATTTAAGTTTCGGCTTTCGGAAATATTTTCCCTTGTGAGAATTTTATTTATTTATCAAATTCTCGAACTAGCGGGCCTGGATTATGAGAAGAATATCTAGAAACGAATGTTTTATTAATGTATGCATCGTGGATTTTATTTATGAAATAGTGAGAAAGTAATATAAATTACTTTTATTTAAAGTATTATGTTATTTATTTTTGTCATGCTAACTTTTTTCAATTGTTTTTCCCTGGGTTCTTCATTTTAAAATGCCCAGTCTGCAGAGTTGTTCGGCACTAGTAGGAGGCAAGGCTTAGAAACCATCTTCCGCTGTCAGTCATCGTAGGTTACTTGTTTAACCTACTTGTATTATATTTCCCCTGTATAGTTGCTTTGATGTTCATAGACTGTTGCGGTAAACTCTTATTGTTTATTTACGGTTTGTGACTCGAAGACACTACTTGTTGTGTTGTTTTTATTTCGTCTTTATTTACCTGAACTTGAGTTCTTAATTCCTGTGGAAGATGTTTGATTTGGGGGAGTAGAGGGCTCCAAGAGTCAGAGCAGTTGTATTTTAGAAGTGTGTTGTTGTTTTCTTACAAATCTGGGTTGTCCATTACAAGAGAGGTCATGCCGATTTATCGGTGCCCCCGCATGGTTCACTCCGGATATCAGGGTAATATCCGGGGCGGGTCTTGTCACCTTATATATTGTTGTCAAGTCTATTCTTCACTATTAAGGTAATATTGATAATGGTCTTACTTTTCATCTTCAACATGAATCAGTTTCTCCTTTTGCGTCTTCTATTGCTGACAGAGCCGGTTGTCTTGGTTCGCGGTGTTTTACTTGTGAGTATATCATTTTTTTGGGTCTAATTTAATCTTGTGTTCGAAGAAGTAGTCCACTGTTGCATGTTCTAGTGCCGAATACGAGTTTCGTTCTCTTGCTCATGCCTATGTTGAATCAACTTGGTTAGGTTTCTTATTTTTTTAGCTTGGTGCCCGCATTCATTTTCCTATTCAGCTTAGATTATCAAACAATATAGTGCTACCTGCATGACATCTAATCCGGTATATTATGCTCACACTAAGCATATTGAATTGGATTACAATTCTTCTTGAGAAAAAGGTTCTATGGGCAGTCATTGGGTTAATTTTATTTCCTTTGTTGATCAGTTTGTCGACCTTCTCACCAAGCCTCTTAATAAGCCTCGACATCATAAGGTTTCTCTAATTCAATCAGGAAGTAATCTTCTAGAGTAGATTTTTTTTATTTATGTAGATATTCTCTATATTATATATTGTTGTTAAATTAAGGCTTGTTATGCCTATATATAACACCAATTGTACACAATACAAATCAATGAAAATATCTTTTTCACTAAACTAGATTATGAATCATACACACTACCAGAATAAAAACCTTAGGCGACGAAATAAAAAAAATCGTCACCAAAGTGGCTTTTACACGACAAAAATGTATCGAGAAATAAAGTCAATTTAATTTTTCATTCCATGAAGGTTTATAGCTAATTATGACTAGTAATTTTCATTCAATAGGGAAACTTTAAAAAGATTCCTATGTGAACGTATGTATGTATTAATAGCGTCAATCATATTTCCTTCTATTTTTTTTTTTGCAATGATTATTTCCTTCCATTAAAGTTCATTTAGAAAAAAAGGGCTATCTACCTTTGTAAATTAGAAAAAAAGCCCCTTCTTTTTCACATTATAAATAAGGACATGGTTTTAATATGTTGATCATAAAAAACTCAATTCAATTTCACTAAACAATAAAAAGAGGTTGTTTTTCACTTTCAAAGTGACGATTTTACCCTTCCCTAACAAACTTTCATTTTTTTTCCGTTCTGTTACTTTCCCTCCTTTCTATGTTAATTGCGATCTTCGTTTTCTTTTTCTTCGTTTCAGTGCCGTCTCTCTCTCTCTCTCTCTCTCTCTCTCTCACTGCCGATTTGCAATTCCAATTTGCCTCTTTCGCTGCCGATTTGCAATTCTGATTTGCCTCTGAAGCTTTGCATCTGCTATTCCTCAGTTTTGATTCATTGAAATAAGGTATGTTCAGTTTTTGCAGTTGTTCATATGTCATTTTTAGCTTTTGAATCAATTCGTGTTGATTTTGATGTTATAGGTCTTCAGTTTTTTTTTTGAAATCTGAATTGTTAAAATTTGTGATTGCCTATTCAACTTCCCGATTTTAATTCTTTCTTCAGTTTCTTTCGATATTTTTTTTTAAATCTGAATTGTTGCAGTCTATTTTATACTTGCATCTTTGCTCCAACATGACATCCGATTGATCAAGCACAACTTTCATCCACAGATTAATCATTGTAACCTATTAATAGCATAGTTAGCTAGTAAGATAGTTACAAAAAAAGATAGTTATGCAGATAGTTACTTTCATAGTTAGTCAGACATCTCGCAAAAATTGATAGTTACTAACATAGTTACACAGATAGCTTTCAAAATTGATAGTTACTAAGATAGTTACTAACATAGTTATACAGATAGGTTTCAAAATTGATAGTTACTAAGATAGTTACTAACATAGTTACACAGATAGTTTTCATACAAGTTCACTCTTGTTTTTCTGTCCTGCATTTATTTGATTTTTCATAGTTACTTTACTAGTTACTTGAGCTACTTCTTTGTAGCTGATTGTTTTATTTTTTGTTGTTGTCAACTTTGATAGTTAAAATCTTAGTTACTTGATAGATTGTATACAGTTACAGTCACATGGATTTGCTAATTGATGTTTATGATGATTTTCTCTTGTAGGTGCAATGGACAGTTGTTATATTGCAAAGCTTGTTTATTCTCACTACCAGATTCGAGGGAATAGCCGACGAAAAAAATTTCGTCGACTATGCCGAATTTTCGTCGGCTATTCCTTCTGCGGACGAAATTTTCGTCGGCTATACGTCGTCGGAAAAACGGCGTCGGTAATACCAATGGCCGACGAAAATAACGAAATCGTCGGCTATTCTCGGGTACGGCTGACGACAGTACCGACGTAAATTAATTTTGTCGACCAAACCTGGGTAAAATATCCGACGAAATTCGTCGGCTATGCTCGAACATGGCCGACGATATCGTAAACTATAGCCGACGAAATTCGTCGACTATTTGTTCTGAAATATAGCCTACGATTTTATCTATTTCGTCGGTTATTTCGTCGAAAAATATTAATATTTTAATAGGCATTTATTAGTTATAGCCGACGAAATAATGTTATTTTCGTCGGTTATAACGGTTATATTCGACGAAATTTGGTAAAAATCGTCGGCTATAGTCCTTATAGCCGACGAAATAATTCCAATATCGTCGGCTATTCTTACATTTGGGGAAAAAAAATTAAATTAATTTCTAAATTACCATTCCAAGCAACCTGCAAATCACAAAAACAATCCATGCATTTGCACCAACAAGAAACACGTCTAAATGATTTATTATTTAATTTGTTCCAATATACATAAAATATAACCCTAATTATCACCTAAAGCACTAAAGTCCACAATGTCATCCCCAGCATCCTGCTCGTCATCATCGGGAGGTTGAGGCATTGGAGGTTCAACTAACGGCTGAAACGGGAGCGAGGGTTCAAGGGCGTGTTGTTGTGCCGCGAACATATCACACCACTAGTTTTGTTGGGCGGCGTAGTTGTGTTGCCGAACTCTGTCGCATTCAGCATGCCAACTGGCCAGATCCAAATGATACTGCTGTGTTCTGCGTCGTAGCTCCTGTGATCTCTGGGACTGGGCCTCCAATCTTGCTGTCAATCTCTGCACTTCCCCCCTTATCTGTTGGCTGTCCCTGCCTCCCATCTTTTGACCTCCCTTAGTGGTCTTCAGGAGCCCTATTCCAGAACTTCCCAAACCCCGGCAGTAGTATTGGTTTGACCGGTGTGGGAAGGCTGCGTCGAACATCCTCGCTGCCGTTTGGACATTCGATCGGTCGACCTGGCGCAGGGCTTCTTCCAGATCTGCCTCTGAGATATTCGGTTGTGTCTCCCGAACTACTTGCTGGAACACCTCTTCTTCGGCCCGGTTCACCCTCTCCTAATTGAACGGGAAAAAAAATAATTAATATTATAAGATAACGAATTCCCAATGTACCTCAACGACTGCATCGCGTCCGCCCAATGCTGCTTATGTTCTGCAATCCCGAAGTATGTCTGAAAGATAATATTTTATTAGTTTTACAATTATAACAATACCGAAAATTATTAAATATTACGTAAAATAAATTAAATTTTTTAAATTACTCATCGACGCAGCGTTGTTCAGCTCCCTCTTGATCTCTTCGGGCACATCAGCCCACCGCGTCTACAACATAGGGATTCTGTCCCTAATCAGTGCCCCCACGGAACCCGTGTAGTCGCGGTGTTTTTTCCCCTGAACCTCCTGATTAGGAGGTTCGTTGATCCGGATCCTCCCGCTGCTCTCAACAGTTCTCCTGAGCGTGTCAAAACATATGACACCTCTCGTATTCCTCGTTGAACTGCTAGCAGCTGTCCCTATCACATAAACGACGATTGGTTAATAAAATTAAATATTAGTGCGTTAATTTTAATAAAACATTTAATTAATAAAATCAAATATTAGCTGAACTAGATGTCAGCTGGTATGCCTCAAATGGCGTCTGTCGACTTTCCTTTTCTCCTCGCCGAAATCAGGAGGTCAGGGTTCTCAAATGGCTGCTGCTGGTATGCCTCCGCAGCACTCACGTACTGAGGCATATCAGGCCATATAGGCACACCTCGAAAGTCGACCTCGGGTATCGCAGGAATGTTGTACGGGAGGTAGAGCTGATTTGGGAGAGTAGGCCCCTCAGTCGAGTCAGCAGCAGACGTCGTCGGACTCGTCATCGGCTCCCGATGAACCTCAGGCATACGGACCTGAGGAACGTCTGCAGCTATCTCGTCCTGAAATAGCTGCCTACTGAACCTCGGAGCATTTGGCCCGACAGGGGGACGTGAACTGCTCGACGGCCGCCCCGCCTGGAGAAGGGTCTGGTGCCGAGATCTCACACTCCTCCGCGGCTGGGATGAATCCACAGGCCTCCGCGGCTGGGATGAATCCACACTCCTGATAGGAGCACAATGTGCGACGATATTATATGTGTATGCCCTCGTTTATGTTTTGTTTAAACCTTTATTTGTTTAAGATAGAGTCATAATGTAGTTAGTGTCGTTTTGGTAGAGTTTTGATGAAATTTGGTTAAGAATCCGAAAAATGACTAAGTATGAGAAATCTGGAAAATAATGCAAAATATGTCTTTTTCGTGATTTTGAGATGAGCAAATTTATGATCTATCCTTGTCCGAATTCTATGAAATTTTATGTGCTTAATATTCATATGTTGAGGAATGCTGTGTTAAAATTTCAGATCAATCGGAGTTCGGGAAGTCACCCAAAAGTTGGCTGTAAAAGGGCAGTCCGAACATTCCAATCCAGGGGCTTCCAGGATTTTCCTGGGACTGTGTCCCAACTTCGAAAAATCATTCCCGACGACTCACAAGGATTTTGATCGAACTGTTTTATGGGGAGATGGCCATATGTGTCTAGTTTACGTGAAACTTGGAATCGCATCAATCGGAGCTCCACGGAGGGAGATAAGCCGGAATTACTGCAACAAGGTCAAATCTGCCGATTCCAGGAACCTACTGCCCCCTTTTTGTGTTTTCTGTTTTTAATGGACCAAATGGTGCACAAATGCATATGTGAAGATGGTCCAAGCTTTATGAAGGGAAGAGGAAGACACTTGGCCATGGCATTGAAGAAAAACATGAAGAAACAAGTTCTCCTAGTCAAACTAGGAGAAGCTGCCGATTCTGGCAGATTGTGTGCCTTTGTGTGCTGCCGGCAATTGGGGTATTTTTCGATGGACCAAGACATGTCAAATGAAGTCCAAGATCATATAAGAAGTCCATGAAGATGTGAAGCCCAAGCCTTGAAGAAATATTCAGAATAGAAAACCTAATTGGTCTAAGAAAGGAAGGTTGCAAAACCTTAATGTATTAGGTTTTCTGAACTCCTTTTGTAATAGGGCAGCCGGCACCCCCTCTCCTCTATATATACCCCCACTTTTCATTCTGAAAATCATCTCATCTCAAGCTTAAACACAAGGCCTAAACTCTACCAAATTGTCCCCAAGAATCCTACTTAAACCCTAAGCCAAAAACCACCACCACCTCACCCAAGTTTCTGCCGAAACTTGGTATACTTCCTGCCGACACAGCCCTTTGCCGAGCAGCCTCATCTCTTCCATCTTCCGCCGGATCCACACGAGTCGAAGTCATCCAAGGTGTCTACAAAAGTGTGATCCACTCCTTTCTCTTGGTTTAGTAAAGTTTATGTAGCTATGAATAGTTTTGTCTATGAAACTCTTTTGTATTTTTGGTTTCAAATTGTATGTCTATGTATGATTTGGATTGGATTTTGGTTTCATAAATTGCATGTTGAAGATTTCTTTGATTCGTTGCTTAGGGCTAGGCCACGCTTTCTTTGAGTTTTTACATGCTAATTTGTAATATGTGACTTGTAGATTTTTTTTATGTTTGATAACTAGGACAATAGGTATGTGATGTTGTTTGAGAACTTAATTCGATTAGTAATCTAAGGAGTATGCCTTATAAACCGAAACATTAGTTGTGCTTAAGCATTTGTTGTTTGCATGTAAATCTAGGTGTTAGGTTTCATCAAACTTGAAAGCATGAATAATTCATACTCGTAGTTGTCTTGGTTTGTGTTTTCGCAAAGAGTTTAAAACCCTTAGAACTTGCATGCTAAATAAGATGATTGACAACCTTGCTTGTTTGCATGTCTTCGATTTGTGATTCATGTGTTTAATTGTTGGCCCAGTAAAATCGGTTAACATATACCTTAGGATTATACTCGTAGTTAATCTTAAGACTCTAGTAATCAACGATTAGATGACCTCGTAGGCTCTAATTGGGATCGAAATTGGTTAGGTCGAAACAACATTCATATTTATTCCTTACCTTCTTGCATATTAGTCTACACGTTAAAGAGTCTTTTGTGCTAAATGTTTTGTGAGAGATGATGATCACTTGTATATAGTAGCTTAGGATTTATTTTCTGTTTTTAATTCCAAGCCTAGTGTAGGGGCAGCATTGCTGCCGAAATCTTATACTCCCATATTTGTGACGTTTTTGTATATTTGTGAATATGTTTGTGTCTAACAATTTCATATCTCAGGTACCCTTAATCCCCGGCCTAGAACGATCCCTACTTATGTCTATACTACTAATGAATGCAGGGTTTATTATTGCATGCGAGCTTCGGCTCACGTCAATTTTTGGCGCCATTGCCGGGGATTATAAAAGCTTGTTTTATGAATTTGTTGTGTATATAATGTTGCTGGAAATTTTTGTTGTGAAGTTGTAAAGTTGTAACTTTTAATTTTATTTTGGGATTTTGTAAAGTAGAAATATGCTTCGGCATGTAGAGTTTAAATTTTGGAAGTTGCATGATGAATGATGATGTATGTTGGTAGTTATTTAGTTTAATTTCTAGGAAGTTGATATGTTGTGTATGTTTGAGTTTATTGTAGTTTCTAAAGTGTAACATGTAGGTGAAGCCTCTTTTGTTGATCATAACCAAAACCCTTCATGTGAATGGTGCTATGTCGGAGGCCGTTTCTATGTAGATTGGGAAACGCGGGATACTTCCCCCCCACGCATATAAGCGTTTCTTCGGTAATAGTATTACTTCTATGAGGTTGAGGGCGGTTTTAATCAACACTTGAGACCGCTAGGGATCCGTGTTTGTTTTACAAAGTATGGGGAAGTTATTATCATAGATATGGTTCTCAGGTTTGTTTAACTGGATCTCAAGGCCCATAGACTGATGTTCATTCTCGGTGAGTGAGTCGATAGGGGGTTCGCCCTCCGTGGTGTCCAACAACGAGTCCTGCCTGGTTCCTGTAGGGGGTTCGCCCTCCGTGATTTTAATAACCTTTGAAACGTAAAATCCGCACGACCTAGTCGACAGCTTGTGCCGAAGCATCACCTCACTTTAGACGCTAGAACATAACTTGACATATGTGGCCTATTTTCTTCAAAGATAAAACATGTTGTGTGGTTCAAACTCTTGAGGTATATCGGATTAAGCATGATACTACCGGGGGCTGTATCAGTCCATTGCACCGTTATCTCCTCTGCTCCACGTACTTCGAGAGTTAGAACAAACTTAAAAGAAATTAGACTTAGCAATTACATGCTCATGAACTTTCCGATTTTTCTTCTCTTGTGCCGATTGTATATGTTTGCTTTGCCGAAATTTTATGTTGTGCCGTGTGATGTGTATGCCATTGCCGAATGTATATATGTGTTATGGTTTGAAATATGTTGTGTAATCGCCAATGCCGTGGCTTGTAATGATGTATATTCTTGTCTTCTATTTCTTTACGATGTTCTAACTTGTTTAAACTGTTGCAAATTTCAGAAATAGTGCATGTCCGAATCTAGTATTTGGACAAGAAATCTTCAAGGCCGTTTGCAACGTTTAGAGCAAGAACTCGCTATTGCTCGTTTTGTGCCATTACCACCATCGTCACCAACCAGTTCATCAGTATCATCATCCTTACCAAGTTCACCATCCGTGCCGTCCATATCATCATCAGGGCCAAGCTCACCATCAGTAGTTTCATCGTCTTGTGATCTTCAGAACCCAGAATTTGAGGCCTTTGCCGAATTAGAAGAAGAAGAAGAGATCATGGCATCAATCAGATCACAGAATGGTCATGTTGCTGGAGCTGGAGTTGCTCCTTCTAATATTACTTATCCTCCCTTGGAAGCTGAAAAGACTGGAGAGATTGAATTGAGGAGTGGATTCCTCCATAAGCTGAAGTCATTTTATGGGATGCCAAGTGAGGACCCTAACAAGCATCTACAGTGGTTTAACTTCACCACGGAGTCTATGTGCCCAAGAGGGACCGATTTGCAACATTTCAAAATGAAGGCATTTCCGTTTTCGCTAGAAGATCAAGCAAAGGAGTGGTTGTTTGAGGTGCCTAGTGGTCGCATTGTTTCGTGGAGTACTATGATGGATGAGTTTTTACTCAAGTACTTTCCTGCTTCACGTATCACTGATCTGAGGAAGCAAATAACTAGTGTGAAGCAAGCCGGAGATGAGACTTTCTTCGACTACTACAAGAGGTTCAAGTCCCTAGTTTCTTTGTGTCCATCGCATGGCATTAGCGATGGACTCTTACTACAATATTTCTATGAGGGATTGCGCATCATGGAAAGAGAGTTTCTCGACTCGGCAGAGGGAGGTAGCTTTTTGGAGTTGAATGCCGGAGCAGCAAGAAGCTTGTTGGAAGTTCGTGCTTTAAACAACCAACAATTTGGCATGGCACGAGGCAATGTGCAAAGGAATGAGAAAGTGCATGAGACGTCTTCGAGCTCAAAGTTAGAAGATAAAGTGGACAAGCTCACCGACTTGGTGAGTAATTTGATGAAGAAGCGTGCTAGTGTTTGTGGAATTTGCACCGAGGGCCATGAGACCGACCAATGCCCTCAATTTGGAGTTAATGAGGGAGTAGAGGAGTGCAATGCAATTGGTTTTCAAGGAGGCCAACGATTTGGAAATTTCAATCCAAGGTTCAATGATCATCCGAACTTTCGATGGGCGAATAATGACAATGTGCTTAGGGCACCTATGCAACCGAGAGAGGGAGGAGCACCATTTGCACCGAGGCCACCATATGTGCCTCGGCAGCCATACATGCCAAACCAAGGAGTTTATGGGGCAGTGCCGAATCAACAACAAGCCATGCCGAGCCAAGGCCAAGGCCAAGCCGCACCGAGCAATCCAAACTATGATGCTTTGATTCAATCTTTGTCAAGTGCTACTCAAGCATTACTCGCGGGGCAACAAAATCATCAAAAGGACATTGGTGAGCTCAAGACTCAAATGGGGCAAGTTGTGGATTTTATGGGAAGGTTTAATGAGCAAGGGAAGTTGCCAAGCAATACTATTCCCAATCCGAGGAACGAGCAAGCCAAAGTGATTCAAACTCGAAGCGGAAGAGAGTTGTTTCCTCCAACAAGTCCAAAGAAGAAGCGAGTGACTTTCAAAGGTATTAATGAGGATGAGAGGGCTGCCGGACCTGTCATTGCCGGCAGCCATGATGGAGATGCCGAGCAAAGTGGTGTTGCCATGCATGATGATGATGCCGGCAGTGTTGTTGCCGAGAAGAGGAGAGATGCCGAGCAAGGGCATAGTGCCGGCAACCATAGTGTGAATGACAAGGGGCTGCGTAACGAGCTTGAGTACGATCCCGCTACATCAAAGAATGAGGTGTTGCCGAGCCAAGCAAGTAAGGGAGGTGTGTCATCATCAAGCATTCCATTCCCTTCACGTTTTGCTAGAACAAAGAAAGATAAATCCGATGAAGAGATATTGGAGATTTTCCGGAAAGTGCAAGTCAACATTCCTTTGTTGGAGTGCATTAAGCAAGTGCCAAAGTATGCTAAGTTTTTAAAGGAGCTTTGCACGGCAAGGAGGCATACTAGAGAGACTCGTGTGGTAACTATGAGCGAGACGGTGTCGGCCGTTATTCAAAGGAAGTTGCCACCAAAGATGAAGGATCCGGGAAGCTTCAATGTGCCTTGTGTTATAGGCAATACACGATTTGAGGATGTTATGTTGGATTTGGGAGCATCGATCAATGTCATGCCACTCAATGTATATCAAACGTTGAGTATAGGGCCTCTTAAGAAGGATAATGTCATCATTCAACTTGCGGATCGTTCAAGCAAATATCCGGAAGGCTATGTTGAGGATGTGTTGGTGCAAGTCAACCAATTGATATTCCCCGCCGATTTTTATGTGGTTGAGATGGAGGATTCGCCGGTCAACAACACTCAATTGCTTTTAGGGCGACCATTCATGAGGACCGCGCGCACAAAGATAGATGTGGCCGAGGGCAACCTAACTATGGAATTTGATGGTGAGGTGATAAAGTTCAATGTGTTTGATGCCATGAAGTTCCCTAATGTTGATTTCAAGGAGGGTTGTGCCATTGTTGTTTTGGAGGAGGTCGAGCAAGTTATGTCGACCTCGCTTGACGCATAGCAATTAGCGATTGAGCAAGGGGTCGGATTTGACAAGAGGGGAGAACGAATCGTGCATAAGGATGAGAAAGAAGGGCCGGCCAAGCCAAGAAGTGCCGAGCAAGGCATCATTGCCGAGCCATTCATGATAGAGCCGAGTATGAGGAAAGTTGCTGCCGAGCTAGAGGCTCGACCCTATGCCCCACCCTATAATTCGTTCTTGTCAATTCCAAGTGCCACAACAAAATTTCGACCAAGTGTGGAAGAGGCCCCAAAGTTAGAACTTAAAGAACTCCCTAGTCACTTAAAGTATGTTTATCTTGGAGAAGAAGATACACTACCGGTTATTGTGTCTTCAATGCTTAGTGAGAAGCAAGAGGTTGATTTGATAAGAGTGCTTAAGAAGTACAAGACCGCCATAGGTTGGACCTTAGCGGATATCAAGGGAATAAGCCCTACTACTTGTGTTCATCGTATTTTGTTGGAAGAAGGAGCTAAGCCGACAAAGGAAGCTCAACGTCGACTTCACCCTCCAATGATGAAGGTTGTGAAAGAAGAAATTATCAAGTTGCTCGATTGTGGGGTGATCTACCCAATTTCGGATAGTAAGTGGATATCTCCTGTGCAAGTAGTGCCGAAGAAGAGTGGTGTAACGGTTGTCAAGAATGAGAAGAATGAGCTTGTGCCACAAAGACTTGTAACCGGTCATCGGATGTGCATCGACTATAGGAAGCTCAACGCTACAACGAGGAAGGATCACATGCCTTTGCCGTTTATGGATCAAATGCTAGAGAGGTTAGCCGGTCATTCTTACTATTGCTTTCTTGATGGATATAGTGGCTACAATCAAATCATGATACACCCGGACGATCAAGAGAAGACCACTTTTACTTGTCCATTTGGTACGTTTGCTTATCGGCGGATGCCATTCGGACTTTGCAACGCACCCGGCACTTTTCAAAGATGTATGTATGCTATCTTCTCGGATTTTATTGAAGACATTATCGAAGTATTCATGGATGATTTTAGTGTGTATGGAGGCACCTTCGATGCATGTTTGGGGAATTTGGAGAAGATACTTAAGAGGTGTGTAGAGACAAATCTTGTGCTTAATTGGGAGAAGTGTCACTTCATGGTCACGCAAGGCATTGTTCTAGGGCACATAATTTCGGCAAGAGGCTTAGAGGTTGATAAAGCCAAGGTGGAGCTAATTCAAGCATTGCCGAGCCCTAGGTGTGTGAAAGATGTAAGAAGTTTTCTTGGCCATGCGGGGTTCTATCGTCGATTTATCAAGGACTTCTCTTCAATTGCCAAGCCATTAAGCAACTTGTTACAAAAGGAGGTGACATTTGAGTGGTCGGAAGCATGTGAGAGAGCCTTTTGCCGTTTGAAGGAGTTATTGTGTACGGCACCGATTTTGGTTTCCCCTAATTGGGACGAGCCATTTGAGTTGATGTGTGATGCTAGTGATTATGCACTTGGAGCGGTACTTGGACAACGAATTGAGAAGAAGCCATGCGCCATTTACTATGCTTCAAGGACTCTCAACGATGCACAACTCAATTACACAACAACGGAGAAGGAACTCTTAGTGGTAATCTTTGCTTTGGAAAAATTTCGATCATATCTTTTGAATTCCAAAGTTATTGTTTATAGTGATCATGCCGCTTTGAGATATCTTATGACAAAGAAGGATGCTAAGCCAAGGCTTATTCGATGGATTCTTTTGCTTCAAGAGTTCGACATTGAGATTAAGGATAAGAAAGGAGTAGAGAATGTTGTAGCCGATCATTTGAGTAGACTTGTTCATAAGGAGGATCGGCTGCCCCTATTAGAGTCCTTTCCGGATGAGCAACTTTTTCGACTTGAAGTACTTGAGCCTTGGTATGCCGACATTGCCAATTTTCTTGCCACAAACCGATTTCCCAAAGAGATGCCGAGCCACCAACAAAAGAGAATAAGGAAGCAAGCTCGACACTTCTTGTGGGATGATCCGTACTTATGGAGGCAATGTGGTGATCAAGTTATCAGAAGATGTGTGTCGGAGAGTGAGCATCGATCCATCCTTGCCTTTTGTCATAGCGAAGCTTGTGGTGGACATTTTGGACCAAAGAAGACGGCTTTGAAGGTACTAAATTGTGGTTTCTTTTGGCCGACGATTTTCAAAGATGCATTCATGTTTTGCAAAGCTTGTGATAGATGCCAAAGAATGGGGAACATTGGAAGTAGAGACCAAATGCCGCTCACGCCTATCATTGAGGTAGAAATTTTTGATTTATGGGGTATTGATTTCATGGGACCATTTCCTTCAAGTAAGGGCTTTCTCTACATATTGCTTGCGGTGGATTATGTGTCAAAGTGGATCGAAGCAAGGGCTACACGCACCAATGATGCCAAGGTGGTAGCCGAGTTTCTCAAGACCAACATCTTCTCACGTTTTGGAGTTCCAAGGGTCTTGATTAGCGATGGAGGATCCCATTTTTGTAACCGCACTATTGAAGCCTTGTTGAAGAAGTATGGAGTCACACATAAGGTTTCTACACCTTATCACCCCCAAACAAGTGGTATGGCCAAGGTGAGTAATCGAGAGATCAAGCAAATTTTGGAGAAATCGGTTGGACCTTCAAGGAAGGATTGGAGTGATCGTCTCGATGATGCTTTGTGGGCTTATAGGACCGCATACAAGACACCGATTGGTATGTCCCCTTTTCGGTTAGTATATGGCAAAGCATGTCACTTACCGGTTGAGCTAGAGCACAAGGCATGGTGGGCAATCAAGGCCTTCAACATGAACATTGATGATGCCGGTCTTCATAGAAAGCTTCAACTCAACGAACTTGAAGAAATCCGTAATGAAGCCTATGACACCGCATGGATTTATAAGGAGAAGACTCGAGCCTACCATGATAAGATGATTCGAGGGAAAAAGTTCGAAGTTGGGCAACAAGTTCTTTTATTCAACTCTAGACTTCGACTTTTTCCGGGTAAGCTTCGCTCTAGATGGGTAGGCCCTTTCATTGTTACTCAAGTTTTTCCCCATGGAGCTATCGAAATTCAAAGTCCAATCACAAGCAAGGCTTTTAAGGTCAATGGACATCGCCTAAAGCCTTATTACTCATCCTTTCAAGAGCACACGGTAGAAGAAACCGCCGTTTACCCCGCACCACCATCACCACCACCTCCTGCCGGACCTGCCATTGCCGGCAGGGTTGACACAAGGCCACAAGAGGCCGGACACCAGCTGGATACGCCGGATACGCTGGCAGACGAGCCCGATACGCCACCTAAACCGGATACGCAGAATGCAGCCGGATCGGATACAAAGTGCAATGATCTTCTTTTTGATCTTCTTCATGCCGATTTGAGTTGCTTTGGAACACGATGAACACATGCAAAAACACGGTGAAAAGTCTAAGCTATGGACTATAAACACAAAGCGCTACTTGGGAGGCAACCCATGTCGATCAAAGAAAAGTGACGGAGCCATCACCGAGAGTTTGAATTTTCTTAACCCTTCTCTTTTTCTTTGATTTGTGATGATCTGTTGGAATGTGTTAGACTATTGCATGCTTAGGAAATTCATTGATATTGTTTTGTGCTTACATTGAGGACAATGTAATTTTCTAAGTGTGGGGTGGGATAACATGTTCCGTTTTTGTTTTTACATGTTCCGTTTTTGTTTTATGTTTTTGTGTGCTTAGTTTAGAAAAGAAAAATTCAGAAAATTGTTCCACAAAAAAATAGAGTGTTTTAATTTGTTTGTTTCAAGTCTTAGGATGCCCCTAATATGTCAATGATGTTTTTCTCCTCTTTGCATACATAGATGATGGTTGTGCATATTATTAAAATTGTGAGTTTCATGGATTTTGTGCATTGGTAGGAGCATATAGGATTTGTTGATAACGAAGCATGCATGTTTGAGCTAATTTATTTCGATTATAACCTATGTGAGCTTTTGAGCTAAATTGCTTTCTTCTTGAGCGATAAAAAGATAAAATTCGATAGATTCGTAGTAAGCATGAAACCTCATAATTCTTTGATTATTCGATGACTATTTGCCATAGCTTTTTAATGAACTCTAGTATGCTAGAACTTACTCTTGTTGATTTTCGAAACGTTTATATCATAAAATACTTTGATTTTGAATGTGATTGAATAAAGATCATTTAGGTTTACCACCAAAGCCAAATAAAGCATGTGCCCTATTGGAGCCCGTCGTGGGACACCTTAGTAAACCCCTTTGAGCCTATGTTGAGCCTTTTCTTTCTTCACCCTTAAACACTTTCCATGAGCTTAGTATAATAATGCCTCTACCTTGTGTGTCGGTAAAGCTTGATTTTTGAAAGCGTTTTCGCGTGTGTGATGAAGAAGAACAAGTGTGGGGTAGACTTAGCCATGAATTTATATGACAAATATATGCCGTGTCTTAGGAAAAGAAAAGAGAAAAAGTGTGCTCGGAATCAAAAAAATAAAAGAAAACCGAGAGCAAGGAAAGAAATAGAGTAAGGCACGGCATAGAAAAGAAAAATTTTGTGCATGGCTATTGTCTAGATTATTGTTGTAATGTTGTATGGGAAGAAAAGAATGAAGTATGGGTCCAACAAGATAAAATTTGACCCTTTTGGCGTGAAGACATAAGGAGATTCGAGCTTTGCTACGGCCGTGGTGACGTTTTGAGCCTCCTTATCCAAATATCGAATACCTCTTAGCCTAGCCCCATTACAACCTTATTATTGATCTTTTTCATGATTCTTAAGATGGTTAAATTTGATTGTGGAGATTATCTCAAGAGTAAGCATATGGTTTTGGTTCATGGGTGCATGTAGTTATCATATGAGGTTTTTCCATCAAAATTCACAAAGTGCTTTTGTTTCGTTGATATATGCAAGTCACTCTTCGTAGTTCATTATCTTTCGCTTGCATATACTATTGAGTGAATAACCATGCTTCGAGAGAAAAGAAGAGAGTATGCCTAGTGAGGTGATTTGAATTAGCTTTTAACATGTTTACATGCTTACTTTTGCTCGTATATGCTCATATTGATGTCACATGTTTATGAAACTTGGAATTTTCGTGCTAAGCATTCTCATGCATTTAACTTGAAAGCTATGTGTACATACGAGCCTGAGACAAATTGTTAGGGGCAATAGTTTGTTTAGAGTCTAGTTTAGTTGAATTTGCTAAGGGACTAGCAAAGGATAAGTGTGGGGTAGTTGATAGGAGCACAATGTGCGACGATATTATATGTGTATGCCCTCGTTTATGTTTTGTTTAAACCTTTATTTGTTTAAGATAGAGTCATAATGTAGTTAGTGTCGTTTTGGTAGAGTTTTGATGAAATTTGGTTAAGAATCCGAAAAATGACTAAGTATGAGAAATCTGGAAAATAATGCAAAATATGTCTTTTTCGTGATTTTGAGATGAGCAAATTTATGATCTATCCTTGTCCGAATTCTATGAAATTTTATGTGCTTAATATTCATATGTTGAGGAATGCTGTGTTAAAATTTCAGATCAATCGGAGTTCGGGAAGTCACCCAAAAGTTGGCTGTAAAAGGGCAGTCCGAACATTCCAATCCAGGGGCTTCCAGGATTTTCCTGGGACTGTGTCCCAACTTCGAAAAATCATTCCCGACTACTCACAAGGATTTTGATCGAACTGTTTTATGGGGAGATGGCCATATGTGTCTAGTTTACGTGAAACTTGGAATCACATCAATCGGAGCTCCACGGAGGGAGATAAGCCGGAATTACTGCAACAAGGTCAAATCTGCCGATTCCAGGAACCTACTGCCCCCTTTTTGTGTTTTCTGTTTTTAATGGACCAAATGGTGCACAAATGCATATGTGAAGATGGTCCAAGCTTTATGAAGGGAAGAGGAAGACACTTGGCCATGGCATTGAAGAAAAACATGAAGAAACAAGTTCTCCTAGTCAAACTAGGAGAAGCTGCCGATTCTGGCAGATTGTGTGCCTTTGTGTGCTGCCGGCAATTGGGGTATTTTTCGATGGACCAAGACATGTCAAATGAAGTCCAAGATCATATAAGAAGTCCATGAAGATGTGAAGCCCAAGCCTTGAAGAAATATTCAGAATAGAAAACCTAATTGGTCTAAGAAAGGAAGGTTGCAAAACCTTAATGTATTAGGTTTTCTGAACTCCTTTTGTAATAGGGCAGCCGGCACCCCCTCTCCTCTATATATACCCCCACTTTTCATTCTGAAAATCATCTCATCTCAAGCTTAAACACAAGGCCTAAACTCTACCAAATTGTCCCCAAGAATCCTACTTAAACCCTAAGCCAAAAACCACCACCACCTCACCCAAGTTTCTGCCGAAACTTGGTATACTTCCTGCCGACACAGCCCTTTGCCGAGCAGCCTCATCTCTTCCATCTTCCGCCGGATCCACACGAGTCGAAGTCATCCAAGGTGTCTACAAAAGTGTGATCCACTCCTTTCTCTTGGTTTAGTAAAGTTTATGTAGCTATGAATAGTTTTGTCTATGAAACTCTTTTGTATTTTTGGTTTCAAATTGTATGTCTATGTATGATTTGGATTGGATTTTGGTTTCATAAATTGCATGTTGAAGATTTCTTTGATTCGTTGCTTAGGGCTAGGCCACGCTTTCTTTGAGTTTTTACATGCTAATTTGTAATATGTGACTTGTAGATTTTTTTTATGTTTGATAACTAGGACAATAGGTATGTGATGTTGTTTGAGAACTTAATTCGATTAGTAATCTAAGGAGTATGCCTTATAAACCGAAACATTAGTTGTGCTTAAGCATTTGTTGTTTGCATGTAAATCTAGGTGTTAGGTTTCATCAAACTTGAAAGCATGAATAATTCATACTCATAGTTGTCTTGGTTTGTGTTTTCGCAAAGAGTTTAAAACCCTTAGAACTTGCATGCTAAATAAGATGATTGACAACCTTGCTTGTTTGCATGTCTTCGATTTGTGATTCATGTGTTTAATTGTTGGCCCAGTAAAATCGGTTAACATATACCTTAGGATTATACTCGTAGTTAATCTTAAGACTCTAGTAATCAACGATTAGATGACCTCGTAGGCTCTAATTGGGATCGAAATTGGTTAGGTCGAAACAACATTCATATTTATTCCTTACCTTCTTGCATATTAGTCTACACGTTAAAGAGTCTTTTGTGCTAAATGTTTTGTGAGAGATGATGATCACTTGTATATAGTAGCTTAGGATTTATTTTCTGTTTTTAATTCCAAGCCTAGTGTAGGGGCAGCATTGCTGCCGAAATCTTATACTCCCATATTTGTGACGTTTTTGTATATTTGTGAATATGTTTGTGTCTAACAATTTCATATCTCAGGTACCCTTAATCCCCGGCCTAGAACGATCCCTACTTATGTCTATACTACTAATGAATGCAGGGTTTATTATTGCATGCGAGCTTCGGCTCACGTCAACTCCTCCGCGGCTGGGTGGTGGTCCTCTCAGGCTGGCTAAGGGTCCTGTCGGACTCTGCGGAACCGGCGGAACTTCCAGAACCCTAAATCTGGAATGACGTCCTCCGAAGAACTGTCTGAATGCATCGGCCATCTGCAGCTTGAGGCATTAATACATTAATTAATATTAAATTATATTACATTAAATAAAAAATTCTAATTAATATAATAACCAATAATACTAACATATTTCAAAACATACTAACAAATTAATATTTAAATTTGTACTAATTTCAAATAATACTAACCATTAACCTAAATATAACTATTTATATATAAATATAACTATATTTCATTATTAACATATATATAAATACAAATAACCATTTATATATTAACAAAAATATATAACAATTTATATAATTAAAATTAAATATATAACAATTTCTATACCTAAACTATAACAAATATATAACAATTAAATTTATTAACAAATATATAACAATTTATATAATTAATTGAATGTCGTCGGCTATTCTTTGAATGTCGTCGGCTATTCTTTGAATGTCGTCGGCTATACTTTAGGAGATCAGCAGCCGTTTGATCTGAGCCATCCAACGGTAGACAATGAAAAGGTGCGGATCGCAAGAGTTTAGCCAACGAATTCAAATATTTCGTCGGCTATACTTTGGAAAATCAGCAGCCGTTGGATCTGAGCCATCCAACGGCGGACAATAAGCGGATCGCAAGAGTTTAGCCGACGACATAGAATTTTCGTCGGCTAAACTTTTGGTCAAACAACGAAGTCAAACCTCTAAACGCTTTAAAACGGAAATTAATCTAGTTAGACGACGGTTTCTAGCCTGACCTTCAACAGATAATAGTTTCAAATGGATGAGACGCAACTAATCGTTTAAAAATTTTACTCAAAATATTTATCGAACTTCAGGCTACCCATAGGAAAACGGAAGTAAAAAACAGTTAACTGCAACATTCGGCACACAGATTTTGTCGGAATCTTGTCATTTTTCAACCGTAGACGTATTTCATTATTTCGGTCATATCTTATTTGACGACATATTTGCATTTGAAGAGTGTACGTATAGTAACTATTTGAAACTATACATTCACTTAAACACTTAGTAAACAAGTTAAGGAACATTAGTGCATATGTTCTGATTTTGAATCTAAAAGTTTATAAAATCTATTCCAACCGTCAGATATCACCGTTAAGATTAAATACATGTATGAAAAAAAAATCCAACTACATCTGACAACGTTAAAGGCTCGATCGGGACGGTCAACCGGGTGAGTCAACCCTTTAAACGCTTAGAAATGGTAATTGGCATGTCTAAATGATGTTTTTTGGCCTGACCTTCAACAGAGAATAGTTTCAAATCGATGAGACGCAACTAATCGTTTAAAAATTTTCCTCAAAATATTTACCGAACGTCAGGCTACCCATAGGAAAACGGAAGTAAAAAACTGTTAACCGCAACATTCGGCACACAGATTTTGTCGGAATCTTGTCATTCTTCTACCGTACACGTATTTCATTATTTCGGTCATATCTTATTTGACGACATATTTGCATTTGAAGGATGAAGCAATGGTTTGTCGATAGTGATAGAAAATGGAAGCTGGTCTTTTTTTGTTTTTTGTTTTTTTATCATAGCCGACGAAATCAAACCTAGTACTCGTCGGCTATATAGACTTATAGCCGACGAAAATGTCAACTTCGTCGGCCATACTTCTAAAAATTTTCGTCGGCTAATGTTTGGGAGAAAGCACTACAAGAAAAAAAGGCTTTGCCGACGAAAAAAAAAAAAACGGCCGACGAAACACTTTTTTCGTCGGCTATTCCCAAGAATGGCCGACGAAAATTTTTGTCGTCGGCAAAAAAAAAATTTCGTCGGCCATTCCCATAGAATGGCCGACGATTTTTTTTTTCGTCGGTAAAAATGAAAAATCGTCGGCTATACTCCTATAATGGCCGACGATTTAAAGTTTTCGTCGGCTATAAACTTTTGGAAGAATGGCCGACGAAACTTTTTTATTTCGTCGGCCATAAGTTTTTTTAAAAATAATTATTTTACGAATAATGGCCGACGAAAATTAATTATTTCGTCGGCCATAAATTATTTAAAAATAATTATTTTACGAACAATGGCCGACGAAAATTAATTATTTCGTCGGCCATACTTTTTTTAAAAATAATTATTTACGAACAATGGCCGACGAAAATTAAGTATTTCGTCGGCCATAAGTTTTAAAAAAAATAATTATACGATTATTTTTGACAGAAAACGACAAAAGAATAGCATAGCCGACGAATACTAGGTTTGATTTCGTCGGCTATGATTAAAAAAAAAAAAAAAAAAAGAGCAGTTTCCATTTTCTATCACTATCGACAAACCATTGCTTCATCCTTCAAATGCAAATGTGTCGTGAAATAAGACATGACCAAAATATTGAAATACGGCTACGGTTGAAAAATGGGAAGATTCTGACAAAATCTGTGTGCCGAATGTTGCGGTTAACTGTTTTTTACTCCCGTTTTCCTATGGGTAGCCTGACGGTCGGTAAATATTTTGAGGAAAATTTTTATACGATTAGTCGCGTCTCATCAATCTGAAACTATTCTCTATTGAAGATCAGGCCAAAAAACGTCATTTAGACGGGCCAATTTCCGTTTTAAAGCGTTTAGAGGTTTGGCTCACCCGGTTGACCGTCCCGATCGAGCCTTTAACGTTGTCAGATGTAGTTGGATTTTTTTTCATACATGTATTTAATCTTAACGGTGATATCTGACGGTTGGAATAGATTTTCCAAACTTTTAGATTCAAAATCGGAACATATGCACTAATGTTCCTTAACTTGTTTACTAAGTGTTTAAGTGAATGTATAGTTTCAAATAGTTACTATACGTACACTCTTCAAATGCAAATATGTCGTCAAATAAGATATGACCGAAATAATGAAATACGTCTACGGTTGAAAAATGACAAGATTCCGATAAAATCCGTGTGCCGAAATAATGAAATCAGTCAAAACCCGGTTTACTGCAGATTTGGCATCCGGCGTCCGAATGACGATTGTGATACCATTCCGGAAAGGGAACGACGCCAGGAACAAAACTCATAGCCTCGTCACGACGTGTGGGCTTTTTCGGGCTTTCGAGTTCGTTTAGGGCCTCAAAACGGCATTTTAGTATGTTTTCATAGAATAGCCGACGAAACATTCAAATTTCGTCGGCTATTCTCTAAGTATAGCCGACGAATTCAAATATTTCGTCGGCTAAACTCTTGATCCGCGCCTTTTTATTGTCCGCCGTTGGATGGCTCAGATCCGACGGCTGTTGATTTTCCAAAGTATAGCCGACGAAATAAAAGATTTCGTCGACTATACTTAGAGAATAGCCGACGAAATATTTTAATTTCGTCGGCTATTCTCTAAGTATAGCCGACGAAATATTTTTATTTCGTCGGCTATACTCCTTCTAAATCTTTTAAATCCTCCCGCCTTTTTTCTCTCCTCCTTCCCCCCCCTCCTCCGGCCTCCTCTTCCTCCTTCCCCTCCTCCGGCCTCCTCCTCTTCCTCCTTCCCCTCCTCCGGCCTCCTCCTCTTCCTCCTTCCCCTCCTCCTCCTCCTCCTCCCCCTCCTCATTCCCCTCCTCCTCCTTCCCCCCCTCCTCCGGCCTCCTCCTCCTCCTCCTCCTCCTCCTCCTCCTCCTTCCCCTCCTCCTCCTCCGGCCTCCTCCTCCTCCTCCTTCCCCTCCTCCTCCTCCTCCTCCTCCTCCTCCTTCTCCTTCTCCTCCTCCTCCGGCCTCCTCCTTCCCCTCCTCCGGCCTCCTCCTTCCCCTCCTCCTTCTCCTCCTCCTCCGACCTCCTCCTCCGGCCTCCTCCTCCTCCTTCCCCTCCTCCTCCTTCCCCTCCTCCGGCCTCCTCCTCCTCCTTCCCCTCCTCATTCCCCTCCTCCATCCAAAGCATAATTTAATTTTTTTTTTGCCTAAAATTTAAGAATAGCCGACGAATTTTACCAATTTTCGTCGGCTATAAGTTGTATAGCCGACGAAAATTCTAGTATTTCGTCGGCTATAACTAATTATGCCTATTAAAATATTAATATATTTCGAGGAAATAGCCGACGAAATTTTATTAAATCGTCGGCTATAGTTAAAACACAATAGCCGACGAAATTCGTCGGCCATACTTAATGGATTTCGTCGGCCATACTCAAAAATACCCGACGAAATTCGTCGGCTATTTCTCCCACGTTTGCCCGACGAATTTTTGGATTCGTCGGCCATATTTAACTATAGCCGACGAAATTTTTTTTTTCGTCGGCCATTGGTATTACCGACGGCGTATTACCGACGACTTATGGCCGACGAAATTTTCGTCGGCAGAGGGTATAGCCGACGAAAAAATGGAATGGCCGACGAAAAAATTTTCGTCGGCTATTCCCCCGTATCTGGTAGTGAAGGTCGACGAAAATACAAATCGTCGACTGAAATATGAATATAGCCGACGCTTTTTTGAAAATACCAATGAAAAAACGGTTTCGTCGGCTATGGTTAAACTATGGCCGACTATTTTTTTTTTTTTTTACCGACGAAAAATAAAATCGTTGACTATTCCTTAGAATTACCGACGAAAATTTTAATTCGTCGGCCGTTTTTTTTTTTCGTCGGGAAAACCCTTTTTTCTGGTAGTGTCTGGTGAAGGACGAGCACTTTCCTTTGGTCATAATTGTACTTTTTCTGATTTTTGTCATCGGATACGTGATCGTTTTCCAGAGTTGGAAAGATTTGTTTTCAAACTCAAGTATAATGTGTATCCGGATTCTACTGTTTACCATCTTGGAAATGAGGTTGATATGAGCATGATGTTTAGAGTTTTGGGACGGTATAAATCTGATTTTGTTGATGTGGATGTTCATTGTTTGGATGTCAGTTCTTCTGTTTCGGAAAGTGTACTTAGTAATAATGTTAGCGAGGATACTAGTGTTTTGGTTGAAGAGAATGAATTTTTGGGTTGTTATAGGCGTGAGGATGCGAAAATGTATCTTTCTAAAGGATGGAAGTCTCTTATTCACTCTAAGGGTCAGATGTTTGAGGGTGGAGTAAAAGAGTTTAGGTTGAAGTTGCGGATGTATGCCGTGGAGGTTGGTTTTGAGTATGATTTTGAGAGAAATAAGCCAGAACGTGTTGTTGCTTTCTGTAAGAAAAAACATTCTGAAGGTTGTAATTGGTGTGTGAAGGCATCTTTATGCAGGTATAGTTACATTAGCTGTTACACAGTTTCTGTATAATTACATTTTTTTTGTTCATGTTTATTTCGGTAGCGTTCCGCTGCCGTGGTGCTGTGCAGTGGCACACTGTATTGTGTCCTGCATTTGTTATCATGATAGTTATTTGTATAGTTATCATGATAGTTACTAGTTACTTGTATAGTTACTTAGATAGTTACTCTTGTAGCTCTAGTTTTTGAACTCACTGGAACTGTTAATTGCATAGTTACTCAGATAGTTACTTTAATAGTTACTTGGATATTTAGTAGTTAATTTGATAGTTACTAGTTATTTTGATAGTTACCTTGATAGTTACTAGTTACATTGATAGTTAGTATGATACTTACTAGTTACTTTGATAGTTAGTATGGAAAAGTATATATGCTGATTGATTTTTGCACCTGTTATTCAGGTATAATGGTTTCTTTGTGCTTACTGAATTGGTGAACGAACATAGATGTCGTTGTGTCATCCGGCTTCAAAAGAGTAAGATGATGTGCAGCAAGATTATAAGGCAGGTGATGCTTGACAAAGTTCGTGAGAATCCCAATAAGAAAGCTATTGATATAATGCAAGACATAAAGCTAAACTACGGATTAGATATCCCTTAGCATACTGGTTGGTATGGCAAAGAGCGCGCGAGGGAATCTGTGCTTGGTGTTGAGTCTGAGTCTTACCAGAATTTATCATGGTTTTGCGAATGTACATATGAATCCAACCCATATTCTAGGCTAGCTATACAGTATGAATCTGAAACAAGAAGGTTCCAGCGTATGTTTGTTACTTATGGTGCTTGGATAAATGGTTTTCAGTCTTGCAGACCAGTTCTCTGTATTGATGCTACATTTATCACGAACAAATACAAAGGTATGCTTCTTTCTGCTTCGGCAAAGGACGCAAATTGTGGTACATTGCTTTCTTCGTTTTTGTTGTTATTTCATTTTTTGTTGTTAATTATTGTCATTTCTTTTTTCTTGTTTTTCAATTTCATTTACATGACTTCCAGACCCAACAGTTACTTAGATAGATACTAGTGTAGTTACTTGTATAGTTACATGAACTTCCAAACCATATAGTTACTTTGATAGATACTAGTAGAAATACTTTTATAGTTTCAGGAACTTCTAGACCAAATAGTTACTTCGATAGATACTATTGCAGATACTTTTATATAGTTGATGGTTACAAAGTTGATAGTTACTAAGATAGTTAAATAGATAGTTACAAAAATTGATAGTTACTAAGATAGTTAGTGAAATAGTTACACAGATAGTTACATAATTGATAGGTACTAAGATAGTTACTAAGGTAGTTATAAATATAGTTACATGAAACTGATATTATTTTTTCTTTTCTTTTGTTTAGGATTATATCCAGTTGCTTATGCTATTGTTGATTCTGAAAATGAGAGCAATTGGACCTTCTTTCTCAAGCTTTTGTCCGAAGAGCTGTCGAGATATTCTACAAGGCAAATTACTTTCATATCTGATCGTAATATTGGGCTTCTATATGCAGTTCGTGCAGTTTTTCCGAATAGTCCACATGGATTTTGTTATAGGCATCTTCAGGCTAATCTCAGCAGTAAGTTTCCAAATGGTTCTTACCTGAGCAAAAGGATTCTATCGTTGTTTATGCGTTGTGCTTATTCTCGCACCCGTGAATATTTTGACCTTGATTTCCAGAAGTTGAAGCATGAAGGTGGTGAGGTTGTTGATCTGTTTTTGAAGGATCTTCCGTTGGAAACATGGGCTTCGTCTTTTTTTAATGGTGAAAGGTTTGGGGAAATGACCAATAATTTGGCTGAGTGTTTTAACAATTGGGTGAAGGATTTGAAGAGCCTTCCCATTATTGAATTTAACAAAGCCATTCGTCTTAAGTCTATGGCTTTAATTGCTTCTCGGAAGGAAGAATCAGCTGGATGGGTTACTGAGCTGTGTCCGAATTTGGAAAAGAAGCTGGTTGTCAACTTGGAGTTGGGAAGACACTGGTTAGTTAGTAGATCTGATACATACATTTATGAAGTTCAGTGCCAAAAGTATTCTGTTATGGTGAACTTGGAAGAATCCTACTGTTCATGTGGAGAATGGCAAGTTCACGGATTCCCTTGCTCGCATGCACTTGTCGTGATTCAGAAACACGGTTCTGATGTGTACTCATATATCAACCCAATTTTCAAGGTGCAGTACTTCTCCTAAATCTATCATTAATTAGACAGTTACCCCGGTAGTTACTTAGATAGTTACTTCAGATTAAATAGTTACATTGATAGATACTAGCGAAGTTACTTGTATAGTTACATTAACCTGACATTATAACCTTATTTTTTCTTCTTTTTATTCCTGTTATAGGTGGATAAATATCGCGAAACATATTCTTTCTCAATCAACCCGGTTCCTACTATTTCAAAGCCGGTGGATCTAGCTCAGCCTGCATTGTTGGTGCAACCACCTTTATGGAATGCCAAAATTACAGAGGTATAGAAGTAAAAGTGAAGTTAAAAGGACTTTTAAGTGCAGCAGATGTCACTACCAGAAAAAAAGTTTTTCCTGACGAAAAAAAAAACGGCCGACGACTAAAAATTTTCGTCGGTAATTCTATAGAATGGCAGACGATTTTATTTTTCATCAGTGGAAAAACAAAATCGTCGGCCATAGTGTAACCATAGCCGACGATACTGTTTTTTCGTTGGTATAAACAAAAATCGTCGGCTATATTCATATTTCAGTCGACGATTTTAGATTTTCGTCGGCTTTTCTCTGAAACATTAGCCGACGAAAACTTTTGAAATTTTGGCCGACGAAATTGACATTTTCGTCGGCTATGATTTAAAAAAAAAAACAAAAAATGAGCATATTCCATTTTCTATCACTAACGATAAACCATTGCTTCATCCTTCAAATGCAAAAATGTTGTGAAATAAGATATGACCGAAATAATGAAATACATTCAGGGGTTGAAAATTTACAAGATTCCGATAAAATCTGTGTGCCGAATGCAACATTTAACTTTTACCATTTGAGTCATCCATTTTTTCATTTGAGTCAGAGGGTTTCCAGTCCTTCGAGACAGAGTACAGTTTTCAGTGCAGATAAACAGCACTGCCAACTAAACTTTGCTTCAACTTCCTTGCCAACTGTTTTTTTTTTTTTCAGATGTATAGCAGACGAAAATTCATTATTTCGTCGGCCATAAATATTAAAAAATACATATTTTATTTTAGACCTAAAACGACAAAAGAATAGCCGACGAGTACAGGTCTCTCGTCGGCTATGATTTAAAAAAAAATGACCATATTCCATTTTCTATCAATAACGATAAACCATTGTTTCATCCTTCAAATGCAAAAATGTTGTGAAATAAGATATGCCCGAAATAATGAAATACGTCTACGGTCGAAAAATGACAAGATTCTGATAAAATTTGAGTGGCGAAAGATGCGGTCAAAGGTTTTATTCCTTCATTTCCCTAATGGTAGCATTACCTTCGGTAAATATTTTGAGGAAAATTTTTATACAATTAGTTGCATCTCATCGATTTGAAACTATTATTTGTTGAAGGTCAGGCCAAAAAACGTCATTTAGACAGGCCAATTACCATTTCTAAGCGTTTAGAGGTTTGACTCACCCGGTTGACCGTTCCGATCGAGCCTTTAACGTTGTCAGCTGAAGTTGGATTTTTTTCCATACATATATTTAATCTTAACGGTGATATCTGACGGTTGGAATAGATTTTATAAACTTTTAGATTCAAAATCAGAACATATGCACTAATGTTCCTTAACTTGTTTACTAAGTGCTTAAGTGAATGTATAGTTTCAAATAGTTACTATACGTAGACTCTTCAAATGCCAAAATCTTGTGAAATAAGATATGACCGAAATAATGAAATACATCTACGGTTGAAAAATGACAAGATTCTGATAAACTCTGTGTGTCGAATGTTGCGGTTAACTGTTTTTTACTTTCGTTTTCCTATGGGTAGCCTGACGTTCGTTAAATCAATTTTGGAAAATTTTTATACGATTAGTTGCGTCTCATCGATTTGAAACTATTATTTTTTGAAGGTCAGGCCAAAAAACGTCATTTAGACAGGCCAATTATCATTTCTAAGCGTTTAGAGGTTTGACTCACCCGGTTGACCGTCCCGATCGAGCCTTTAACATTGTCAGATGTAGTTGGATTTTTTTTTTCATACATGTATTTAATCTTAACGGTGATATCTGACGGTTGGAATAGATTTTCAAAACTTTTAGATTCAAAATCAGAACATATGCACTAATGTTCCTTAACTTGTTTACTAAGTGTTTAAGTGAATGTATAGTTTCAAATAGTTACTATACGTAGACTCTTCAAATGCAAAAATGTTGTGAAATAAGATATGACCGAAATAATGAAATACGTCTACGGTTGAAAAATGACAAGATTCCGATAAACTTTTTGTGCCGAATATTGCGGTTAACTGTTTTTTACTTTCGTTTTCCTATGGGTAGCCTGACGTTCGTTAAATCAATTTTGTAAAATTTTTATACGATTAGTTGCGTCTCATTGATTTGAAACTATTATCTGTTGAAGGTGAGGCCAGAAACCGTCGTTTAACTAGACTAATTTCAGTTTTTAAGCGTTTAGAGGTTTGACTTAGTGGTTTGACCAATAGTTTAGCCGACGAAAATTATATTTCGTCGGCTAAACTCTTGCGATCCGCGCCTTTTCATTGTCCGCCGTTGGATGGCTCAGATCCAACGGCTGTTGATTTTCTAAAGTATAGCCGACGAAATGTTTTAAATCGTCGCCTATTCTCTCAGTTTAGCCGACGAAATATAATTTTCGTCGGCTAAACTCTTGCGATCCGCGCCTTTTTTATTGTCCGCCGTTGGATGGCTCAAATCAGACGGCTGCTGATCTTCTAAAGTATAGCCGACGATGTTCATAGAATAGCCGACGACATTCAAAGAATAGCCGACGAAATATTTTAATTCGTCGGCTATTCTCTCTGCTATAAAAGCAGAAAGCCGCAGCAGCCCGACTTTTTCAACCCTAAATCTGTAAAAACTGCTTCTCCGCTCCTCAAATCGGCCGTGCGTCTCCTCCATTCCGATAACATCGTCGTCCTCCTTCTCCTAGACACGCCGAAATCCGGCCTCCTCCTCCTCCTAGACATCCCGAAATTCGGCCTCCTCCTCCGACCAGCCTCCTCCTCTTCCGGCCACCTCCTCCTCCTTCCCCTCCTCCTCCTCCGCCAATACAGATCCGAAGGTTTTTTGGTTTTTTTTTTTCAATTTATTTTAATTTTATAATTTAGGTATATAATTTAGATATTTAAGTGTGTGTTAAATTGTTATATATATTAGTTATATGTATAAATTGTTAGATTAATTATATATATAAATTTGTAGATTAATTATATTAATTGTTATATATTTGTTAATATTGGTTATATGTTAATTTATATTTTAATTGTTATATATATTGGTTATATGTATAAATTGTTAGATTAATTATATATATAAATTTGTAGATTAATTATATAAATTGTTATATATTTGTTAATATTGGTTATATGTTAATGTATATTTTAATTGTTATATATATTGGTTATATGTATAAATTGTTAGATTAATTATATATATATAAATTTGTAGATTAATTATATAAATTGTTATATATTTGTTAATATTGGTTATATGTTAATGTATATTTTAATTGTTATATATAAATTGTTAAATTAATTATATATATAAATTGGTAGCCTAATTATATAAATGGTTATATTTTTGTTAATATATAAATGGTTATTTGTATGTATATATATGTTAATAATGAAATATAGTTATATTTCTATATAAATGGTTATATTTAGGTTAATGGTTAGTATTATTTAAAATTAGTTAAAATTTAAATATTAATTTGTTAGTATGTTTTAAAATATGTTAGTATTATTGGTTATTATATTAATTAGAATTTGTTATTTAATGTAATATAATTTAATATTAATTAATGTATTAATGCTTCAAACTCCAGATGGCCGATGCACTCAGACAGTTATTCAGAGGCCGTCGTTCTTCCAGATCTAGGGGTTCTGGAAGTTCTGCCGGTTCCGGAGACTCCGACAGGACCCTTAGCCAGCCTGAGAGGACCACCAGCCAGCCGCGGAGGAGTGTGGATTCCTCCCAGCCGCGGAGGACTGTGGATTCATCCCAGCCGCGGAGGAGTGTGAGTTCTCGGCACCAGACCCTTCTCCAAGCGGGGTGGCCGTCGAGCAGTTCACGTCCCCATCTCGGGCCAGATGCTCCGAGGTCCAGTAGGCAGCTATTTCAGGACGAGATAGCTCCAGACGTTCCTCAGGTCTGTATGCCTGAGGTTCATCAGGAGCCGATGACGAGTCCGGCGACGTCTGCTGTTGACTCGACTGAGGGGCCTACTCTCCTAAATCAGCTCTACCTCCCGTACAACATTCCTACGATACCCGAGGTCGACTTTCGTGGTGTGCCCATATGGCCTGATATGCCTCAGTACGTGAGTTTTGCGGAGGCATACCATCAGCAGCCATTTGAGAGACCTGAGCTCCTTATTTCGGCGAGGAGAAAAGGAAAGTCGACAGACGGGTCATCGAGTTCAGGTAACATTTGATTTTATTAATTAAATGTTTTATTAAAATTAACGCACTAATATTTAATTTTATTAACCAATCGTCGTTTATGTGATAGGGACAGCCGCTAGCAGTTCAAGCAGGAATATGAGAGGTGTCATATGTTTTGACATGCTCAGGAGAACTGTTGAGAGCAGGGGGAGGATCCAAATCAACGAACCCCGTAATCAGGTGGTTCAGGGGAAAAAACGCCGCGATTACGCGGGTTGCGTGGGGCACTGATTAGGGATAGAGTCCCTATGTTGTGGACACGGTGGGCTGATGTGCCGGAAGAGATCAAGAAGGAGGTCAACAACGCGGCGTCGGTGAGTAATTTAAAAATTTTAATTTCTTTATCGTAATATTTAATAATTTTCGGTATTGTTATAATTGTAAAACTAATAAAATATTATCTTTCAGGCATACTTCGAGATTGCCGAACACAAGCAGGCTTGGGCGGACGCGATGCAGAACTCGAGGTACGTTGGAAATTCCTCATCTTATAATTTGAAATATTTTATGATATTAATAATATTTCTAATGCACTTTTATTTTTTCCGTAGGTTCAAAGAGTGGAAGAACGAGCTCCGTACCCACTTTACCGAATATGACAACCGTGGTCGTATGGGTACTCCAAGAGAGTTCATGTTCAGGGAGTACGAGTGGTGTTGGTTGAAGACAGTAGACTTCAAAAACCCACTTATGCAGGTAAATACTAAACTTAACTATAAATGTTTATTTTGTTAAAATTTTAATTATTAGTTTAATTATTTTATAATTATTACACTAATATTTTTTTATGTATTTTTCTAATATTTTATTATTTATTTGAAGGAACGGTCTTGGATAAACTCTACGAACCGCCGCCGTAACACAACCCCCCATCATGGTGGTTCTAGGTCATTTGCACAATATCAGGAGGAGGCGCTTAGAGATCATCTTGATAGCAACCCGTACCTGGAGACGTTCAAGAAGGCTTATCCATAAGCGACAGAACAGCTCGTAAGTCGTTGATTACGATTTTAAAATTTTAATTATTAATTTTACTTAATTATATATTTGTTAGAATATTAATTTTTTTTTTTCCCGTTCAATTAGGAGAGGGTGAACCGGGCCGAAGAAGAAGTGTTGCAGGAAGTAGTTCGGGAGACACAACCGAACATTTCAGAGGCAGATCTGCAAGAAGCCCTGTGCCAGGTCGACCGATTGAATGTCCAAACGGCAGCGAGGATGTTCGACGCAGCCTTCCCAGACCGGTCAAACCAATACTACTGCCGGGGTTTGGGAAGTTCTGGAATAGGGCTCCTGAAGACCACAAAGGGAGGTCAAAAGAAGGGAGGCGGGGACAGCCAACAGATGAATGGGGAAGTGCAGAGATTGGCAGAAGAAAATGCAAGATTGGCGGCCGAGTTCCAGAGATCACAGGAGCAACACCGCAGAACACAGCAGTATCATTTGGATATGTCCAGTTGGCATGCTGAATGCGAGAGAATTCGGCGACACAACTACGCCGGCCAACAAAACTGGTGGTATGATATGGTCGCGGCACAACAACAAGGCCTTGAAGCCCCGCCCCCATTTCAGCCGTTAGTTGAACCTCTAATGCCTCAACCTCCCGAGTTCGTTCAGCAGGATGACGAGCATGATGGAGAGCAGGATGCTGGGGATGACATGGTGGACTTTAGTGCTTTAGGTGATGATTAGTGTTATATTTTATGTATATTGGAACAAATTAAATAATAAGTCATTTAGACGTGTTTCTTGTTGGTGTAAATGCTTGGATTGTCATTGTGAATTGCAGGTTGCTTGGAATGGTAATTTAGAAATTAATTTAATTTTTTTTCCCCAAAATGTAAGAATAGCCGACGATATTGGCATTATTTCGTCGGCTATAAGTGCTATAGCCGACGATTTTTACCAAATTTCGTCGGCTATAAACGTTATAGCCGATGAAAATGACATTATTTCGTCGGCTATAACTAATTAATGCCTATTAAAATATTAATATATTATGACGAAATAACCGACGAAATAGATGAAATCGTCGGCTATATTTCAGAACAAATAGCCGACGAATTTCGTCGGCTATAGTTTACGATATCGTCGGCCATACGCGAAAATATCCGACGAATTTCGTCGGATATTTTGCCCAGGTTTGGTCGACAAAATGAATTTTCGTCGATAATATCGTCGGCCATACTCGAAAATAGCTGACGATTTCATTATTTTCGTCGGCCATTCGTTTTACCGATGAATTATAGCCGACGAAAGTTTTGTCGGCAGAAGGAATAGCCGATGAAAATTTGGCATAATAGACGAAATTTTTTTCGTCGGCTATTCTGTCAGATCTGGTAGTATGTAACAAATATGCTGGTCACAACAGAACAAGTTGTAAAGAAATTATATAGTTCCGTAGATAGCTATTCAGGAAGTTACAACAATAGCTACTTTCTGTTTTTTTTCGGTGTAGCAGCATATAGCTGTTTTTTTTTTACAATTACCATGATTGTTAGTTAAGAATGTTTTTTGAAAGTTACATTGAAATTTATATTGAAATTTACATTGATTGTTTCTTGGTTTTACTGTTATTGAATGGTTGCATTTTTAATTTTGTTCATGTTTATTTCGGCAGCGGAACGCTGGCGTAGTGCGGTGCAGCGGCACGCTGCATTGTTTTATGCAGATAGTTATCAAGATAGTTACTAAGATAGTGACACAGATGGTTACGAAATTGATAGTTACTGAGATAGTTAGTAATATAGTAACACAGATAGTTACAAATTTGATAGTTACTAAGGTAGTTACTAACATAGTTACACAGATAGCTTTCAAAATTGATAGTTACTATGATAGTTACTAAGGTAGTTACACAGATAGTTTTTAAAATTGATAGTTACTAAGACAGTTACTAATGCATAGTTTACACAGAATAGGTACAAGGATGATGGTTACTAAGATAGTTACTAAGATAGTAACACAGATAGTAACGAAATTGATAGTTACTGAGATAGTTAGTAAAATAGTAATACAGATAGTTACAAAACTGATAGTTACTAAGGTAGTTACTAACATAGTTACACAGATAGCTTACAAAATTGATAGTTACTATGATAGTTACTAAGGTAGTTACACAGATAGTTTTTAAAATTGATAGTTACTATGATAGTTACTAAGGTACAAGGATGATAGTTACTAAGATAGTAACTTTGTCATTTACTTGATAGTTACTTGATAGTTACTGGGTTAGTTACCAAACTTGTTCCTTGAATAGTAACTTTGATAGTTACTCAGAAACAATCTGCTTAACTTTTCATGAAACAATCTGTTCAAATAAAGCATGAAACATTCTGTTCAGATAAAGCATAAACAATCTGTTCAAATAAAGCAAAAAATTTCCTATACTTTAAACTTCCTAAATTTTCCTAACAATCTGTTCAATCGATCTAACAGTCTCTCCAACTATGCCGATTGTTCGCAAAACGCTTCAGAATGTAAGCCCTAAACTTGTCAGCCTCTTTTTTTCCAAACTTCTTGTTGAAACTGCCTTGTGACATGATAACGTTCATGAAGTACATGACATATATCCCACAATCGACGCTGTTTTGTCACAATAAATAGATTAATAAAAGTCAGACAGTTATAAATATGATAGTTAGTGATATAGCTACAAAATAGTTACACATATAGTTACAAATATGATATTTACTGAGATAGTTACTAAAATAAAAACACACAGTTACAAGATGATTGTTACTAAGATGCTGGAATAAGAACTTACGAATCAGATTGTTGTTGAGGCAATTTTCCGCTGTCCGAACTGACAGTCAAATTTCACTTATAATTCTCCTTAATCCACCTTATAGATTGAACTTCATCTTCAGTAAGAGCCTCTTCTACCATCTGCAATTCAGTGCTGGTGCTCTTGTTGCAGTCTATTTTGTACCTGCATCCTTGCTCCAGCATGTCATCTGATTGTTCAAGCACAGCTTTCATCCACAAATTAATCATTGTAACCTATTAATAGCATAGTTAGTCAGATAGTTACAAAAAATAATAGTTATTCAGATAGTTACTTTCATAGTTAGTCAGATAGCTCTTAAAAATTGATAGTTACAAAGATAGTTACTAACATAGTTACACAGATAGGTTTCAAAATTGATAGTTACTAAGATAGTTACTAATGCATAGTTACACAGATAGTTTTCAAAATTGATAGTTACTAAGACAGTTACAAATGCATAGTTTACACAGATAGTTTTCAAAATTGATAGTTACTAATATTATAGTTACTAACATACCATTTTTTGAGCATCTTTAAAACTTTGCCCGGTTTCTTTTCTTCTTGCCCTCATGGAATCAAAGTGGGCAAATCTGCACGCTTCCTTATCAAACACCAGCAGAGTATGGTGGAAGCTCCGCTTATGTGTAAGGGGTATCATAATGGCATCCGCTTTAGCTAGCTTCTCATACAGAGGTTCACAGAGGAACTGATGAATTGGTTTTGCTTCGAGGTCTTCTGTCGACATCTATTTTTCAAACCAAACCTATGATTAGTTATCTCAAAATTAATTAGAGGTTACAAAAATATAATTCTCCTGTTAATTAGTATCTTACCCAGGAGTGAGTGAGAAGAATTTCTATTTTTGGTGCAACTGGATCGTTGATGTCCTTCATTTCGCTATATAACAGAGATGCAAATGCATCAATCATGTTATTTGCGACTTCAACTCCAAACACGACTTGTTCAATTTCATGCTTTGAAATTTCTGTTCCCACCTCCTTTCCTTCCCAGAAGAACACTCTACAGACATGATAGTAAATCATATGATAGTTACTAAGACAGTTACAGTCAGATTTTATAGATACTGAGATAGTTACTAAAATAGTCACACAGGTAGTTAGTCAGATAGTTACTCATAATGATAGTTACTGAGGCAGATAGTTAGAAAGATAGATACTAAGATGATAGTTATTGAGATAGTTACTGAGATAGTTACTTAAGAAATTATCCAGACAGATACCAGGACAGATTGTAGGACAAACAGTTAATAAGATATATACCAAGACAGATAGCAGGACAGATTGTAGGATAAATGAATATTATGCTTACCCGCTTGGCGCCTTATTCCAGTATTCTCGAAACCTTTGCTTTGTGTTTTCGTCCATATGATCTTTGTAAACTGTGTGGTCATCCCAATCCATCACCTCTCGTTGGCTAGTTTGATAAGGTTCCTCTGAATCACCAACAAGGTATATTGGTTCACCTTCCTCTGTCACCCCAGCCACATCGTCAAATGACGTCTGAACAGCAGTTACCACATCGTCAAATGACGTCTGAACAGCAGTTACTGATTCAACCTGTTCTGGTTGCATCACCTTTCTCAAATTTTCCTCCTCTTTCTTTTTCCGTCTCTCTTTTTCAAACTTTTTTCTGTTCTCTTCCTGCCTCTTTCTTTTGATTTCCCGTTCAGCTTTGACTTCACCCCACCAGTATATGTTGTCCTTTCTTGACGTCCTCTTTCTGTTTTTTATGCGCACAACATATGAATATATTCCCAGTGATTCTGCTGAACTCCCGGAGTGCATTTCGTCAAGCGAAAAATTCGTCACATTTTGGTTTGATCTGAAATACACTTTTTTCTTTGTTTTTGCCTCAGCTTGGTTGAAAACAGGCATGGGAACCGGTGACTCTATGATCTGGAACTTGTGATCATGTCACCCAGAGTTAGTTTTCTGGCTTGTGGAGTAGGTGTAGTCTTCAGATTTGCTGTTGAGATTTGTTTTGGTTGCTGCGGTAATTGAGTGGGAGTGTTGTAAGCTCCCCAAGGAGATATAATCCCCGACAAGATGTTGAAAGAAGGCATTTCCGGCATTTCCGTCACCGGTGTCTTGGGTGACCATCTTGCTTCCTGTGGGATTTTTCTACGATATGTTTTTGTTTCTTCCTCATCACCTGCGCGATAGGAATCAGATGATAGTTATAGTTACAGTTATAGTTACTAATACAGATACTCAGATGATAGTTACTCAGTTCTGTTGATAGTTACTAAGATAGTTACTAAGGTAGTTAGATAGATAGTTTTCTCAGATGATAGTTACTAAGGTAGTTGCACAAAATAGGTACAAATATGATAGTTACTAACACAGTTACACATAATAGTTTTCAAAATCAGATAGTTACTAACATAGTTACACAGATAGTTTTCAAAATTGATAGTTACTAAGATAGTTATTCAAAATTGATAGTTACTAAGATAGTTACTAACATTGTTGCACATATAGTTTTCAAAATTGATAGTTAATAACAAATTTTTATTACCTTTGCTTTTTTCTTCCTCTCTTCTTTTTTCAGCCTCTTCTTTTTTCTTGCTTTCTAATTCTTCCTCAACTTTATTCAAAGCGTTCAGCTGATCTACTACAAGCTGTTCCTCTTCTTCTTCTTTTGCATTTTTCTGACTGCTTTCCTTCACTTCAGTTGCCTGCCCTTCTTTTTCGGCTTCAGTCGCCAGTTTTTCCAGGCCATCTGATTGAGATTGTGATGGTGTCATCTCCATTGGGTCGGAGAATTGAGTCAGTGCGGCCACAATTTTCTTTTGCCTCTCCAACTCAGCCTTTAATTTTAAATTTTCCAGCTCTTGTGCCGTTGCACTCTCTTTCATCACCACAATTTCCAATCTGGCGTCTTCCAAATCTTGTGACATCTATGCTAGATTTTTCTCCTTTTCTTGCAATTTTTTTTTTCAAATGCTCAATCTGCATTTGCTTTTGCCTGAGCTGTTATGAATTTTCTTTGTTGATGTTTCCAGGTTGCATTTGTTCTATTTCAGTCTGCTCAGTTGCTTCAGGTTCATCCTCATCCTCACTTATCCCTTCCAGGTCTTCTCTGCTTTTTGCGAAATGTTTCTGAAAAAAATAAAATAACAATTACTCACACACTTTCTGACATAGTTACCAAAATGATAGTTACCAAAATATTTATAAACATAGTTAGTCAGACATAGTTACAAAGATAATAGTTAGTCATATAGTTACTAACATACTTACACAGATTGTTTACAAAATTTATAGTTACTGAGATAGTTACTAAGATAACTACACAAATAGTTTTCAAAATTGATAGTTACTGAGGTAGTTACTAACACAGTTACAGAGATAGCTATTCAAAAATGATAGTTACTAAGATAGTTACTACGATGATACTTACTGACAAGTCTTTGAGTTGATACTTCCACATCTTTTTCTTCAACTTTTCCAGGTCCCATTTCCTGACCTGGTGTTGTTCATTGTCCCTCCATGGAATTGGCTCCACCAAGTTTGTCTTCATGCACAGCCAATACTGGTTGCAAAAGGAATGTTAGTTTATAAGAAGCAATAACATAAAAGAATAAAGGAAGATAAAACTCGCGCAATGCTTACCAGTATGACATGAACACATCCTCCTGTATTCTTTGATGCACGGTCCGATTTCTTGTACTTTGTGAGACATCTTTTCAAGAAGATTTTGACTTCTTTTGCCCAGGCATAGTTAGATGTCTCATCTAAATCCTCCACAGCTCTGACCATGTCTATATGGAGCGTTCCCTTTGCATTTGGGAAGAGAAACTTGATGAGAATGTCGACAATAATCAGCCTTGCTATATTTGCATCTCGGCTCCCTCTTTCCTCATCATATTGAGGATTCTTATTTAATTCGGCTGTTATGGCTGTATTCACCATCTTTTTATTGACTTCCTTTGATTGTCCGAAAAATCTTATCACAAAATCAGAAATGGGCGTCTCTTTTCTCTAATGTACACTCCTGTACGGTTCAGCCCAAGAATTTGTGAAACATATGATGATTTTATTCGGAACTTCTTCCCAGCAAACTGAAACGCATCTCTTACGTGATCGTAAGCTTCTAGCACCATCCCCAATTGGTTGTTTGACTTTGAACCGTAAACAAAGTTCTGGTGTAGTGCTTGAAACAGCTTGGGAAAGGGAGTCCTCTCGATCAGCTGTAGTACTGCCCCTGGTATTTGGCCCCCATATTCATTGAAATTTGGTAGGGTGCTTCTGAACTGTAGGGTCTGCCCCTTTTTCTTCTGCTCATTTGAAAACACAATTAAAACAAAATTAGTATGACAGTTGATAGTTACTAGTTACTTTGATAGTTACAATGATAGTTACTAGTTACTTTCATAGTTACTATGATAGTTACTAGTTACTGTGATAGGTACTATGATAGTTACTACAATAGTTAATAGATACTGTGATAGTTACTTTGATAGTTACAATGATAGTTACTAGTTATTTTCATAGATACTATGATAGTTACCTTGATAGTTACTAGTTACTTTCATAGTTACTATGCTAGTTAGTAGATACTGTGATAGTTACTATGATAGTTAGTAGATACTGTGATAGATACTTATAGGATTTAGCAGTTGATGTTCTTCTTGTTTTTCTATCAGGACGATCTTCTTTGCACCTTTATCATCATCTTCATCAGTTTGATAATCAGATCCACTACCACTACTAGATGTATCATATTCAGTTTCATCACCATCATCCTCTTGTTGCCATTTTCTTTTTTTATCTCTAGCTCCCCTTTCTTCCGTTATCTGCACATTTGATAAGCAAAGTTACTATGACAGTTTTTTCAATTATAACACAGTTAGTAAGATAGTTACTCAAAAGAAAAACAGTTACTATGACAGTTACTTACTGATTTTCGTGATTGCTTTCCTTTTTTAACATCAGCACCATCATCGCTTTCATCATCTTGTTTTCTTTTTCTTTTGGCAGTTGCCGCTACCTTATCTTCGCTTATCTGCACATTCGATAAACACAGTTACTAAGACACTTTTTCAATTGTAACATAGTTATTGAGATAGTTACTTATAAGAAATACTGTTACTACTATAGTTACTAACTAATTGTGTTGTTTTCATTTCCAGTTCCTGTTATTGTTTTTTCTTTCCCTTTTATCTCTTCTGCTTTTTTATTCTCACTACCAGAAAAAACAGTATTACCGACGAAAAAAAAAATGGCCGACGACATACTTTTTTCGTCGGCCATTCCCAAGAATGGCCGACGATATTGTCTTTCGTCGCTAAAAATAAAAAATCGTCGGCTATTCCCCAAGAATGGCCGACGATTTTTTCTTTCGTCACTAAAAAATATTTTTCGTCGGCTATACCCCAAGAATGGCCGACGATTTGAATTTTCGTCGGCCTTTCTCTTAAAGTATAGCCGACGAAAACTTTAGAAAGTTTGGCCGACGAAATTGGAATTTTCGTCGGCTATAAGTCTTTATATTTTCAGATCTGGACAGAAGCTGCTCATTTAAAAAAAAACGGGAGAAAGAGTGAAAAATCTGTGGGTATTGTTGAAATCTGTCCTCTCTTACATTGTGGAGCTATATATAGGTACGTATATGTGTATATATGTTGATTTTGAGTTTTAGTTGAGTTGATTTTGAGTTTTAGTGATTTTGATATAGTAAGTGATTTTTTGTTTTGTTGTTGTTTTAGTGTTAGAATGTATGTATATATGTTGATTTTGAGTTGTAGTTGAGTTGATTTTCAGTTAGAGTATAATTATGTGTTTTAATTTAATGTTATTTTAATTAGTGTTAAAATATATATAAATATGTTAATTAATGGTTGTTGATAGTGTAATGAACTTAAATAATGGTTGTTAATTAATGGTATATATATATATGAGTTGATGTTGATAATAATATATATTGTAATATATATGTGTTAATTAATTTATTATTAATTAAAGTTATACATATATATTATTATCAGGCTATATATGGATCGAGATAAGAGTTGGATTTCGCTTCCAAGGCATGACCGACGATACACTACAGGAGTTGTGGATTTTTTGCAGTTCGTCGAGGAAAATGCAAACGGGAAGGAATACCATTATTGCTCGTGCAAGAAATGTAAGTGTCGCAATGATATGTGTCGATTTCTGATTAGGACAGTATGGGAGCACCTAAAGAGTAATGGGTTTTGGCCGAAGTACAAACGTTGGATATATCACGGTGAGCCATCATTAGATGGATCGCATGATCATGGGCAGTTTTTTGAGGCGGGCAGTAGTAGTACATCCAACGATCCAACAATGGCATTCGTCAACGACGTGTTTCCTTTTGAAAGCGGTGTACGTGGGGAACAATATATGCATGACCCGGTGCAGCCGTTCCCACAAGTTGTCAACACTGCTGCCTTTGACAAGTACAACAAACTGATTGAATTGCAACAGACCCCTGTGTCTTCAAGTTCTGAGAAGACAGTTCTTGAAAGTGTGATGGAGGTAATGAGGATTAAAGTCGAGGCAAAATCGAGCATCAGGCAAGTGGATGAATATCTACAGTACACTTCTTCGTTGTTGGAGGAGGGTCATCGTAATCCTACCAATCACCGTAAGGTCCGAAGTATCCTCAAAGATCTAGGGCTTTCCTACATTAAGATCCATACATGCGCATTTGACTGCGTTCTCTTCTGGGGTAAAGATGCAGAAGGGAATGACCTTGCTAGCCTTGACGCATGTCCGATATGTCAGTCTAACCGATATAAGTTGACGGGAGCAGGCAATAGGAAACCTGTGAAAGTGCTTCGGTATTTTCCGTTGAGAGATAGGCTTGAGAGGTTGTACATGTCAGAAACCACCGCAAAAGCTATGAGGTGGCACGGTGAGCGGGACGCAGGAGACGCAGATATCATGACACACATCTCTGACGGAGCGGCTTGGAAGCATATAAACAATGAGTTTCCTCATTTTGCGTCAGATGTCAGAAACGTCAGGCTCGGGCTCTCAACCGACGGGTTCAACCCTTTCGGCACCATGAGTCTTTCATACAGTATATGGCCGGTGGTTTTGGTACCTTACAACCTTCCTCCGTGGATGTGCATGAAGAAGGAATATAATATGTTGACGTTGTTGATTCCGGGGCCTGGTTACCCAGGAAAATGTCTCGATGTTCATATGAGACCATTGATTGAAGAGCTTAAGGTATTGTGGGACGTTGGTCATCCCACTTTTGACAAGTACAAGCAGGAGACGTTCCAGATGCATGCCATGGTTATTGGTACCATTAGTGATTTTCCTGCTTATGGGATGTTGTCGGGTAGCGTTGTTAGGGGATACAAGGCTTGTCCAGAGTGCCTCAGCGATTATGGGAGCACCCCTCATTGCAACAAGATATGCCGAATGGGTCATCGTGTGTTCCTTCCGGCGGATCACCACTGGCGTTACGAGTCCGCCGCATTTGATGGAACCGAAGAACACGGTGGTCCTCCCAGAAGATGGACGGGAAGAGAAATTTTAGCAGTGCTTAATGAGTACGATTTTGGGCCCCACAGCAATCATCCCGATATTGTAGCGGAAATACCTGAAAGACCTGAGCAGTACAAATTCTGGACACATAAGAGCATATTGTGGGAACTCCCGTACTGGTGTGAGTTGCTGATCCGTCACTTCCTAGACGTTATGCACATAGAAAAAAATGTTTCTGAAAGTGTGGTGGGCACAACTGCTGAACTTGGAGGGGAAGACGAAAGACGGTCCTAAGGCTCGCACTGATCTGCAAAACATGAATATCAGAAAACAACTATGGTTGAAACAAGGGAAGAGAAAAATGCCTCAAGCTCCTTACACCGTCAAGCCTGAGCATAAACCAGAAATTTTCCATTGGATAAGTCGGGCCAAGTATCCTTCAGGCTTTGCTGGAAATATAGCCAAGTGTGTGAACAGACAATTCAACAATCTGTACGGGTTGAAAAGTCATGACAATCATATCTTGCTACAACGTCTCTTCCCTGTTTTCATTCGACCGTTCCTTCCCCGTCACGTTGTGGAGCCGTTAGTAGCGTTGGCAAGATTTTTCCAGAAGGTATGCACACGGGAAGTGAGAAAATCTGACCTCCGGGAAATGCAACAAGACATCGTTCATATCATGTGTAAATTTGAGATTATATTTTCTCCAAATTTTTTCGACATCATGCCTCACCTCATGATCTATCTTCCTCGGCAGTTGTTGCTTACCGGTCCTGTGCACTTCACTTGGATGTATCCGATGGAAATGTACGTATTTTACACCTTATGTTAATTTCCTCATCAATATATGTGATATAGTGTTAATGTATTATCGTAACACTTTAAAAACTTGATTTATAGGCAACTTGGACAATACAGTGGTTTTGTCCAAAACAGATCCGCACCTGAAGGATGTATAGCTGAAACATATATTGCGCACGAGTGCGTCACCTACATGAAGCTGTATTTAGGAGCGTTACAGGAAAGCATACCGGAAGATGTACCTTCACAGTTCAATCTTTCCATACTCTCCGACGATGTTGTACTCGGTGGAAACATGCCAGTTTCCTACAAGTTGAAAGATTATGAGGTAGCCATTGCACATTGGTGGGTACTAATCAACTGTCCAGAAGTTCAGTTTTGGAATGGGGCACCGCGTATCAAGAGCCCAACTCAAACGGTATTCCTGACTCCTCTTTTATTTGCCTAGACACGCCGGTGCGAATTCGACGTGAAGAGCCACTGCTTGTTGATGTTGATCCAAATGAAGAAACTAACGAGGACTCTAGTGGTGAGGAACGACATAGATTACCCCTATCGAGCAATTCAGAAACCGAAGAAGACTCATCCGATGATTCCGATTACAATCCGACGGATTAAGTAATTTAGATGATGTAATCCTTTCATTTGTAATCCACTCGATCATTTCTAATAAACGGGCGTGGGGATGAGCCTCCCAGCTAGGCTGGGTTCCAAACCCCTTAAAATTTTTTTTGAAATATGTTGACTGTTGAGTTTCTGTTTTTTTAGGTTCAATTTTGGTTATATATGAACAGGACATAGGCATACGGGAGGTGTAACACCACAGATTTTTTTATTTTTTTCACAGAATAGCCGACGAAAAATGCATTATTTCGTCGGCTATTCTGCTATTCACAGAATAGCCGACGAAAAATTCATTATTTCGTCGGCCATTATCATAATAGCCGACGAAAAATTCATTATTTCGTCGGCCATAAATTTATTGAAAAATAAATATTTTATTTTTGACAGAAAACGACAAAAGAATAGCCGACGAGTACTAGGTTTGATTTCGTCGGCTATGATTAAAAAAAAAAAACAAAAAAACAGCAGCTTCCATTTTCTATCACTATCGACAAATCATTGCTTCATCCTTCAAATGCAAATGTGTCGTGAAATAAGATATGACCGAAATATTGAAATACGTCTACGGTTGAAAAATTAGAAAATTCCGACAAAATCTGTGTGCCGAATGTTGCGGTTAACTGTTTTTTAACTTCCGTTTTCCTATGGGTAGCCTGACGGTCTGTAAATATTTTTAGGCAAATTTTTATACGATTAGTCGCGTCTCATCGATTTGCAACTATTCTCTGTTGAAGATCAGGCCAAAAAACGTCATTAGGCAGGCCAATTTCCGTTTTAAAGCGTTTAGAGGTTTGACTTCGCTGTTTGACCGTCCCGATCGAGCCTTTAACGTTGTCAGATGTAGTTGGATTTTTTTTTCATACATGTATTTAATCTTAACGGTGATATCTGACGGTTGGAATAGATTTTATAAACTTTTAGATTCAAAATCAGAACATATGCACTAATGTTCCTTAACTTGTTTACTAAGTGTTTAAGTGAATGTATAGTTTCAAATAGTTACTATACGTAGACTCTTCAAATGCAAATGTGTCGTGAAATAAGATATGACCGAAATATTGAAATACGTCTACGGTTGAAAAATGAGAAGATTCCGACAAAATCTGTGTGCCGAATGTTGCGGTTAACTGTTTTTTACTTCCGTTTTCCTATGGGTAGCCTGACGGTCGGTAAATATTTTGAGGAAAATTTTTATACGATTAGTCGCGTCTCATCGATTTCAAACTATTCTCTGTTGAAGATCAGGCCAAAAAACGTCATTTAGACAGGCCAATTTCCGTTTTAAAGCGTTTAGAGGTTTGACTTCGCTGTTTGACCAAAGGTTTAGCCGACGAAAAGTCTATTTCGTCGGCTAAACTCTTGCGATCCGCTTATTGTCCGCCGTTGGATGGCTCAGATCCAACGGCTGTGATTTTCCAAACTATAGCCGACGAAATATTTAATTTCGTCGGCTAAACACTTGCGATCCGTGCCTTTTCATTGTCCGCCGTTGGATGGGGGAGATCGGACGGCTGCTGAGCGCCTAAAGTATAGCCGACGATATTCAAAGAATAGCCGACGAAATCTTTTTTAATCGTCGGCTATTCTATCAGGTATAAGTCTGAAACTGCCGAACCCTAGCCTCCATTTTCTGCATTTTTCTTCCGTTCTCCTCCTCCGTACACCTCCGCAGCAATTCAGATTGCGTCGCACCGCCGCTCTGCTCCTTCTCCCCTCCATCCGATCCGGCCGGCCACTCTCCTCCTCCTCCTCCTCCATCCGATCCCGCAACTGTCCTCCTCCTCCTCCGGCCACTCTCCTCCTCCTCCATCCGATCCGGTAACCTTTTTTTTTTTTTTTTAAATTATTTTAATTTAAATATGTTAATTTAGGTTAATTTATTTATGTTAATTTAGATATAATTTATTTAATTATTTATGTAAATTTATTTATTTAGATGTAATTGTTAATTTAGGTATTTATGTTAATTTAGGTATAATTTAGGTATTTATGTTAATTTAGGTATAATTTAGGTATTTATGTTCATTTATGTAATTTTTAGGTATTTATGTTAATTTAGGTAATTTTTTTAAAATTTATTTTAATTATATAATTTAGATGTAATTGTATAATTTATACGTATAAATTAGTTGTTTAATTATATAAATTGGTAACTTAATTGTATAATTTAGCTTAATTATATATATAGCTTAATTATATTTAATTTTAATTATATAAATTGTTATATATTTTTTAATAAATTAATTATATTTGTTATAATTTAGGTAAATAATTTGTTATATATTTAATTTTAATTATATAAATTGTTATATATTTGTTAATGAATTTAATTGTTATATATTTGTTATAATTTAGGTATATAAATTGTTATATATTTAATTTTAATTATATAAATTGTTATATAAATTGTTAAATTAATTATATATATAAATTAGTAGTCTAATTATATATATATATATATACACATATATATTAATAAAGAAATATAGTTATATTTGTATATAAATAGTTATATTTAGGTTAATGGTTAGTATTATTTAAAATGGCCGCGGCTGCAGATGGCCGATGCAGTCAAAAAGTTCTTCGGAGGCCGTCGTTCCAGATCGAGAGGTTCTGGAAGTTCCGCCGGTTCCGCAGACTCCGACAGGACCCTTAGCCAGCCTGAGAGGACCACCAGCCAGCCGCGGAGGAGTGTGGATTCCTCCCAGCCGCGGAGGACTGTGGATTCATCCCAGCCGCGGATGAGTGTGAGTTCTCGGCACCAGACCCTTCTCCAGGCGGGGCGGCCGTCGAGCAGTTCACTTCCGCCTGTCGGGCCAGATGCTCCGAGGTTCAGTCGGCAGCTATTTCAGGACGACATAGCTGCAGATGTTCCTCAGGTTCGTATGCCTGAGGTTCATCGGGAGCCGATGAGGAGTCCGACGACGTCTGCTGCCGACTCGACTGAGGCTCCTACTCTCCCAAACCAGCTCTACCTCCCGTACAACATTCCGGCGATACGGGAGGTCGACTATCGTGGTCTGCCCCTATGGCCTGATATGCCTCAGTACGTGAGTGCTGCGGAGGCAAACCAGCAGCAGCCATTTGAGAACCCTGACCACCTTATTTCGGCGAGGAGAAAAGGAAAGTCGACAGACGAGTCATTCAGTTCAGGTAACATTTGATTTTATTAATTAAATGTTTTATTAAAATTAACGCACTAATATTTAATTTTATTAACCAATCGTCGTTTTTGTGATAGGGACAGCCGCTAGCAGTTCACGGAGGAATACGAGAGGTGTCATATGTTTTGACACGCTCAGGAAAACTGTTGAGCGCAGCGGGAGGATTCAGATCAACGAACCTCCTAATCAGGAGGTTCAGGGGAAGAAAAAACGCGACTACTCGGGTTGCGTGGGTCACTGATTAGGGACAGAGTCCCTATGTTGTGGACCCGGTGGGCTAATGTGCCCGAAGAGATAAATAGGGAGGTGAACAACGCCGCGTCGGTGAGTAATTTAAAAAATTTAATTTATTTATCGTAATATTTAATAATTTTCGGTATTATTACAATTGTAAAACTAATAAAATATTATTTTTCAGACATTCTTCTAGATTGCCGAACACAGGCGGGATTGGGCGGACACCGTGCAGAACTCGAGGTACGTTTGTTTTTATGATATTATAATTATCTTATAATTATTAATATTTTATGATATTAATAATATTTCTAATGTACTTTTGTTTTTTTCGTAGGTTCAAAGAGTGGAAGAACGAGCTGCGTTCCCACTATAACGAATACGACAACCTTGGTCGTATGGGTACTCCCAGGGAGTTCATGTTCAGGGAGTACGAGTGGCGTTGGTTGAAGACAGTAGACTTCAACAACCCGTTATGCAGGTAAATACTAAACTTCAGTAAAAATGTTTATTTTGTTAAAATTTTAATTATTAGTTTAATTATTTTATAATTATTACACTAATATTTTTTGATGCATTTTTCTAACATTTTATTATTTGTTTGAAGCAACGTTCTCGGATAAACTCTGAGAACCGCCGCCGGAACACAACCCCCCATCATGCTGGTTCTAGGCCGTTTGCACAATATCAGGAGGAGGCGCTTAGAGATCATCCTGATAGCAACCCATACGTGGAGACGTTCAAGATCGCTTATCCACAAGCGACATAACAGCTCGTAAGTCGTTCATTACAATTTTAAAATTTTAATTATTAATTTTACTTAATTATATATTTGTTATAATATTAAATTTTTTTTTCCCGTCCAATTAGGAGAGGGTCAACCGGGCCGAAGAAGAGGTGTTCCAGCAAGTAGTTCGGGAGACACAACCGAACATTTCAGAGGCAGATCTGGAAGAAGCCATGCGCCATGTCGACCGGTCCAATGTCCAAACGGCAGCGAGGATGTTCGACGCAGCCTTCCCAAACCGGTCAAACAACTACTACTGCCGAGGTTTGGGAAGTTCTGGACTAGGGCTTCTGAAGACCACTAAGGGAGGTCAAAAGAAGGGAGGCGGGGAGAGCCAACATATGAGGGGGGAAGTGCAGCGATTGGCCGCAGAATTGGCGACCTCGTCCCAGACAGTACAGGAGCTGCGCCGCAGAACACAGCAGTATCATTTGGATATGGCCCGTTGGCATGCTGAATGCGACAGAATTCGGCAACACAACTACGACGGCCAACAAAACTGGTGGTATGAGATGTTCGCGGCACAACAACAAAACCGTGAACCCCCGCCCCCGTTTCAGCGGTTAGTGGAACCTCCAATACCTCAACCTCTCGAGTTCGGTCAGCAGGATGACGAGCCTGATGGAGAGCAGGATGCTGGGGATGACCTGGTGGACTTTAGTGGTTTAGGTGATGATTAGGGTTATATTTTATGTATATTGGAACGAATTTAATAAAAAAAGTATTTGGACGTGTTTCTTGCTGGTGCAAATGCATGGACTGTTTTTGTGATTTGCAGGTTGCTTGGAATGGTAATTTAGAAAATAATTTAATTTTTTTTTTCCCAAATGTAAGAAAAGCCGACGATTTTGGCATTATTTCGTCGGCTATAACAACTATAGCCGACGAATTTTACCAATTTTCGTCGGCTATACAACTTATAGCCGACGAAAATTACATTACTTCGTCGGCTATAACTAATTAATGCCTATTAAATATTAATATATTTCGAGGAAATAGCCGACGAAAATTTATAGAATCGTCGGCTATTGTTAACACCCAATAGCCGACGAATTTCGTCGGCTATAATTAATGAATTTCGTCGGCCATACTCGAAAATATCCGACGAAATTCGTCGGCAATTTCTCCCAGGTTTGGCCGACAAAAAATATTTTCGTCGGTCAGTTCGTCGGCCATACTCTATTATAGCCGACGAATTGGTTTTTTTCGTCGGCCATTGGTATAGCTGACGGGGTTTTTCCGACGAAGTATAGCCGACGAAAATTTCATCGGTAGATGGTATAGCCGACGAAAAATTGGCATAGCCGACGAAATTTTTTTCGTCGGCTATTCACTCAGATCTGGTAGTGTCTATGCTCCCATCAATTCATAGTTAGATGATTTATACACTAACATTTGCATTACCAACTGCTTAATAGTTTCACTAATATTTATAGAAAAAATAAAATTTTGATTACAACGATAGATAGTTACCTTTCGCTGTTTTTGTTTTGTAGTCTTCTTTTCTGGATTGTCCTCATTCCTTTTTTTTGTTCGTAGCTCGTGTTGTCTATCATCCTCACTTGTAGTAACCTCTTTTGCCGGACTATTTATCATTTTTGGTGCCATTTTCTGCATATGTGAGGGAAAAAAGTTATTATAACCGATACAACCATAAACTCAAACAGTTCACATATATTTCCATCACCAAATTTCACAATTACTAATACAGTTATGCAACACTGAAACAATATAATTTCATTCACATAAACTCAAACAAGATAGTTACTAGAATAGTTTTCGTTATTGTTCCTTGCACAAGATAGTTACTAGAATAGTTTCTGTTATAGTTCCATGCACATAACATATAGTTTCATCCATTCACACACACACAAACACTCAGAATTTTTAGCGCCCAAGCAAAATTTAAAAAAATAGCAGTTACATAATAGTTACTTTGATAGTTCCAACCATAACAAGATAGTTAGTAGGATAGTTACTGCTATAGTTCCATCCATATAACACAGTTTCATCTATTCACACACACACAAACTCTCATAATTTCTATTGCTCATGCAAAATTCAAAAAAAAAGAGTAGATACTGTTTTAGGTTATTTCTGTTTAAACCTAAAATCATCTTCCAATTTATCATCTAATCCCCCCAAACCTAAAATTATCATCCATCCTCCACCTTCTCGCCCTTCACTCTCTGGAACCCAGTCTAAACATCTCAGATTTCTCATCCTTTTCTTCAGCAAATACTGAATCATCATCTCATGTCATGCATCATCAAAACTCAAATCTCATCAAAACTCTTTTTGAATCTCTAAAAGAAGGTGAAATATCTATTACCTGAGCAGCTGAGATTTGTTTGTACTGCGAGCTGTCGAGATTTGCCGTCGGAGAAGGACATGAGAGCGGTGGAGACTCGTCGACGGAGAAGGAAATGAGGACGGTGGAGATGCGGACGGTGGAGATGAGGCGTCAGAGAAGAAGAGGATAGAAGTAGAGAATCGAAGTTAGAGAATGAGAGAATGAGAGAATAGTAGTGGAGTGAGGGCTGTGTAACTACCTAACGGAATAATGTAACCACTCCGTTTTCAGTAACGGAGCAATTCCAAAACTGTTACAGTGGCATATTTTGTAATTATTTCATGTTGTATGGTTATTTATTTAACTGTGTCCTTTTTTATAAGCAACCTAAAGTTAAGGCTTTTTTTTTTATAATTTTGGGCCTTCAAATGCCCTTTTTTATAAATGCCCCAAAATTAAAACTAATTATAATAAATTTCTATTAAACTTTGAAACTATATATTACTAATTAAGGAACGATATTGATCGAGAAAGTCGATATTAATAGCGTAAAACGTATTTCATTCCATTCAAGTTTAAGGATAATTAAGACTAATAAAGATTCTAATATAGACTTTGAAATCTAAGACTATTTAAGTACTGAAATTGGGAAGGTTAATTATTAAAAATAATTTAGAAAAGTATATGTGTTATTTGATTTAGCATATTAACAAGAAATATATTAATTAAATACATATATCGATCGATAAATAAGGAAGTGATGGAAAGATTCGTATTAATTGGATATATATGCTTCATTCCATTGGATAATTAAGACCAATGAATATAAATTTGTAATAAAATATGAATTCCAGAAAAGATAACAAAATCGAAAAGAAATTTGTCAACGACTGAAAACGAATACACAAGACCTACAAAATGTGAAATAAAGTCTTGTGCTCTTGAATGAGATTAGGACCCTAACCGGAGGCATAAGGTCGAGAAGAAACATGCATATAAATTGTTTGTTACTTAATTTGTATGAGGATGATGAGGAATTAGACAATGATATGAGGATTCCAATGATAACTTTATTGAAATAATTGAAGATGCAAATGATACAGACGATGACGATTATGATGGAGAAGCAAGATGAATTAAATTATGTTTTTAAATTCAATAAATTTGTTTGTGATATATAATTACAAATACATATATATGCTTCTAATAACAAGTTTTTTAATTATTATTATTCATTACGTTTTATTTCGATCAAAAACTTAAAGTTTTTGGCGGCTTAATTTTCAGCAAATATATTTGGCCAAAATTCGTATTTAACTTAGGAGACGAAACAAGTGTTTTTCATCACCTAGGTCTTAATCGTATTTGACTTAGGAGACGAGACGAAACCACCCTATTTCGTCTCCTAGGTAATTTTACTTAGGAGACTAATTAAGCCGATTTCGTCGCCTAGGTTAATATATATATAGGATCGAATTCTGCTGCAATCCCTAATTCGATTCTTCCTCCATCTTCCTCCATCCTCCTCCGATTCTTCCTCCATCTCCGTCACCGCCCTCGTCCCCGTCGCCACCCCGTGGCCCCAGCCTCCGTCTCAGTCCCCGCCCCGTCGCCCCCGCCTCAGTCCCCGCCTTTCAGGTATAAACAATGGATGCCGTATTTTGTGCATCCATTACTGAAAGATAAAAAGGCTAATTTTTTTCTGCTAAAAAAGTTTCCAGTCCCAAACAGACCCAACCTTTCGATTCCCATCACACCCAAAAACCCACATTTTAATTTCTCTCTTAGACTCTCCCAATCACTGATCCCTAGCGTTTCAATTTCCCTCAGCCTTTCTGTCAATTTCAACCTCCTCCGCCAGTCTAGGGTTTCCGAAATCAAGAACCGGCAAGAATGGACCTCCCTCAAGAAGTCGACGACTATATAAAAGAGTCCATCGACTACACTCTCGGCCTTCCTGTCTCCGCCCAAACCCTCGAGTTGAAGCTCCGGTGCTCAGAAGAAGCCCGGTGGCGACTCCGCGGCCAGTACAGCCTTCTATTGGCCAAGTTGAAGGAGAAGGATCAAGCTCTGGAGCGATCTAGGGTTCGTAGTTCACAAATTCAGTGTTTTTAGACGTTTTAGCTCAATTCACAAACCGACTCTACCAAAGACTCCGATTCGACTAAACGACTCTATAAAACAATAATAAGGGATAAACAATTGCATAAATGAGGGTAAAACACTTTAAGAACGTCGCATATAATGTTCCTATCAGACACTTCCATATGAAGCACATAGAAATCATGAGGAAATATCAGATTATTTACCTGCACAAGAACATCTTCAACATATCCCTCAGGATATTTGTTAGACCTATCCGCAAGTTGGATAATCATATTGTCTTTTTTCAAAGGTCCTAAACCTAGGAACTCATACACATTGTAAGGCATCACATTAATTGACGCCCCTAAATCTAGCATTACATTCGAAAAGTGTGATTGCCCAATAATACATGGAAAGATGAAACTGCCTGGGTCTTTCATCTTGGGAGGGAGCTTGAGTCGGATAACAGCTGAAACTGTCTCGCTCATCTTAACAACTTGCTCCTCTCGTGTATGCCTCCTTGTTGTACATAGATCTTTTAAGAACTTGACATACTTGGGTATCTGCTTGATGCATTCTAACAAGGGTATGTTCACCTCCACCTTGCAAAAGATGTCAAGCACTTCCCCATCTGATTAGTCCTTTTTGGACTTAATGAACCTTGAGGGAAAAGGTAAACATGAAGATGGGTTAGTTTTAACAAAACCACTAAGATTAGAATCGTTTACCTTAGGTACTTCCTTGTTGGAAGTTGCTAGATCTTTTTCTAGATCCCTCTTCCTCATTATTTTGAGTTCTTCCTTGCTCGTATCACATTCTGCCTTATCATTGCCGTTTGCATCAATTTTGTCCCCATCATTTATTTCGGCCTCTCCCTTCTTCTTTTGTGCTTTAGGGATTGGTTCCTCCAACACTCTTCCACTCCTTGTGGTTATGGCTTGTGCTTGCTCCTTCTTGGGGTTCTTTATAACATTAGAAGGCGGGGGGCCTCCCTTGCTCATTAAATTGGCCCATAAAGTCAACAACCTGCCCCATCTGATTCTTTCACTCAGTTATATCCTTGGCATTGGTTTGTTGTCCTTCCAACAAATCTTGTGTAGAGGCATTCAATTGGCTTTGCCCCATTGCTAGAGACTTCAGTATCTCATCAAAGTTAGGTGTATTAGGAACGCCTTGATTGTGTGGAACGAATGGGGGCCTTTGGTATGGTACGGCTGCCCTTTGTTGAAATGGCACGCCACTTTGTTGAGCATTTGGTGGCACATTAGGCTTGAGCACATTATCATTGTTACTCCATCTAAAGTTAGGATGATCACGATACCTTGGGTTGAAATTTTGAAATCCTCCTCCTTGGTATCCCAAAGCATTGACCTCCTCTATGCTTTCTCCTCCCATTTAAGGGCATTGATCTGTCGGATGGCCCTCAGCACACACCCCACACACTTGAGCAACTTGCCCACGGTGAGACTTCATCATATGTGCCATCATGTTGGCAAGCTTGTCAACCTTTTCTTCTAGAGCCGGATTGGCCCTTGTCTCATGCACTTGCTTGGTTCGGACTTGAGGCCCGAATTATTGGTTCTTCAATGCACGTGTCTCCAAAAGTGTGGTGGCTTCCTCGTTAGTCTTCTCCAAAAACAAACCTCCAGCAGCTGAATCAAGAAACTCTTTGTCCAAATCACGCATCCTCTCATAAAAGTATTGCAAAAGGAGACCTTGGCGAATGCCATGAGCTGGACAAGATGACACTAATTCACTTTTCGTTTTCAATTTCGATTGTTTTGATTGTGTTTTGGTTTTTCAGGTGGAGGCGTGTATGAATGCTCAGGCGATCAGGAAGTTTGTGGAGGAGAATCGGAGGCTTCCGGTGGAGTGTGAGCATCTGGTGGGGCAGTGTAATAAGCTGGAGAAGGAGTGTGCGCTGTATGATCATGATCGGGAGGCGTTGATGGATTTCCGGAACGAGGCAAAGGTAAATCTTTAGTCTTCTTTTTCTTATACTTATTAAGTTAACTCCATCTTTGTTTGAACTAGGCACATTTACGGAATGCTCTGTATTGGCCAAGTGTTTGCTTTCATATCTTGGACTCCATTAGTGAAGTTGTTCTTTTTTTCAATTTGTAATTTGTCACTATTTATTTGATATTGTTGAGGAATGTTAATGCTTCCCACACAGTTTTACAGTTATAAATGAAAAGGAAGATAATAGAAAACTAATTTTGGTGTGTTAGTTTCTGGGTTTTCAGCTTATTGGTAGTGCTTGGATTAAAAGATTTGCTCTTTCTGTATAGCTTTCCATGCTATGGGAATGTGCTTCATGATATGGTGTGAATTAGTTGATATAGGAATGTAGTAGAATCCAAATTTTTGCTTGATGATCGTTCAATAATAGTGTGATTGTCTCTTAGATCAGTACAAAGAATCCAAATCTTGCTGCTCTTTCAGGGAATCAGGGACACAGGCCAGGGGGACTGACAACCCTTAAACCACTGGTTCAGAAACTACTGCAGGTTCTTCTATTCCTAATGCAAACCCTCTTCCCAACCCCTGGAGTAATACTACAGGTGAACTATCCCATATGTTTTATCTACATAGATACGGTTTTATAGTACCAATCCCGTAGATTAATTACTCTACTAAAACTATAGTAATCAAACAAGAAAGTTCCCTAACAATCCAATCCTTAAAAACTAGGATTACCCTATCAAAGCTATAGTAATCAAACCATGCTAAATCTATGGTTTGATAGCCAATGTCCTTCATTGATTCCTGGTATCTTTTACATCTCATGTTATACCCATTGCTTTCTAATTTCATTAACAATTGTCAAATATTGATTGTAGAGTTGTTCTGAGAGTTTACATTTTCTTTTCAGGACACATCTAAAACCCGAAAAGGCACTCGATAAAATAAGTCTCCACCTGTGCCCAGTACGTAAGTCCATTTTATGTTGCTACGGGTAACTGTTCATGTAAGTACTATGGTTGCAACATTGCATTTTTCTTCCTGAAAATAGACAATTGTATACTTGCAGGCCTCTTTGTATTATTTTTATCAAAGAATTATTCGTTAGTGTACTTGAATTCTTCAAACATTAATGTATTTTACCCTTCTCTGAGATTTATCATCTGAATATAATGATGTAGCTGTTTGAAATTACTGAAGCAAATGCAGTATGTGGTGTAATTCTTGATTTATTTTTCTCCTTTTTATTATTGTTTTTAACACACTTCAGTTTAGGAATCTAAACTAAATGCTTATAACTGAAATGCCATTTAAATGAGTTTAGAGTGATCAGTGATGAATGATTTACTTCATTTGATTTATTGTTGTAAGGGACATGTAATCTGAAAGCTAATGCAACTGATTATGGGAACTCGAGATGTAGGATACTTTGGCGATAATAATGGTTCATAGAAGATTGGAAAACGGCTCCTTGGCTAAATCCTGCTCAAGACATCCATTCTTAAATATGTAATTTTCCAATCTGGTCATAATAACAGCATTTATATTTTGTAAAAAAAATAACACATTGATTATCATTTGTTGATATCTCCTAGATTGTGATTTACTTCTCCACTATATGTCCATTATAAAAACCCGCAGCAATGGCGCGGGCAAGCTTTCTAGTTTATTAATATTAAGTATTTAGTTTATTAATGTTAAGTATTTAGTTTGTATGAACAAATTTATTAATATTAATATATTTATATTTTGTCTCAATTTTTCCTTTAAAAAAAAATACAAGTTAGGCCACGAAATAAGTATTAATCGTCTTTTAAGTGAACAACTAAGGCGACGAAATATGTATTAATCGTCTTTTAAGTGAACAACTAAGGCGACGAAACAAGTATTAATCGTCTCCTAAGTGAACAACTAAGGCGAAGAAATTTTTCGTCCTCTAAGAAGGATGTTTCGTCTCCATAATTATTTTGTGACGAAAAAGTTTTGTCGCCTAAGTAGTTTCTAAGGCGATGAAAAGATATTCGTTGTCTAAGTACTTGGAGCATTTTTAGCAGACTCTACTTTGACTCTTTAGCTATTTTAGGGAGTCTATTTAGTTTTTTTTTTATCAAAATTAGGAGTTCCACCAGACTCCTAAATGGCTAGTAATTTTAACTCTTAGCTATCTCGCTCATAAATATAGAGAGCGAGATGAGACTCTTTATAATTTAATACATTCTTATTAATTAGATAATTCTATGTAATATATAATTGCATTTAAGGTAATTGTTTTAAAATTTAATTAGTAATATAAGTTAAAAATAGTTAAAATAGAGAGATTTGATACAGACATAATTCTAAACTAGGTAGCCAAAATGACATTTTAGCTATTTTGGCTAAAATTTGACAAAAAAATGGCTAATATTGCTAAAGTTGCTTTTAGGTCACCACTTCTAGACGACGACACTTAGATGATCACATTTTTGTCGCCTAAGTACTTAGAGGACGGAAAAACCTCTTAGGTGACGAAAATATTTCGTCTTTTAAGATATTCAGTCTAGTAGTGACACTATTGGAAAGCTATGGGTGTCTACTTTCTATATCATCTTACGGTTCGTTCATACCTATTTTGTAGAAGATGTTATGACTGTTTTAGTGCACGAAAGTCATACTGCACGTGAATCCGATTTTTAGTGCGAACTTATATTTTGAGTTTCGAGCAGTCTTCTCTTCAAGATCAATGTGAAATTGATCAGAGTTGAGGATAAAGTAAGATTTACTCAATCATTACCCAAAGCCACGCTTGTAATACATGTCAAAGCATTGATATGCTAAAGTATCGAAGCTCCCATGATTTATGTAAGAATTATGGGAAGGTGCAAACATACATGTTGCTTTCAAATGTGAAGGGTGTGTTGTACTCTTTTTGTCCTTCGACTAAAATTATTTTTCATCCACAAGGTTCTTATAACTTGGTAAGGATTTTTAACGAGACAACATCACATGCACCATTTATGTCTAAATACCATATCATTTGATTGATGTAATGATCTGGGGAGTCTGTCCCATACATGTTATCTACAACATACATGTAGTTGGTGTGTTGCACTCTTTTTCTTTACTGATGTTTATTTTTCTTACTGAGTTGTTCTGTTACTCATAAATGTTTTTAACGAGGTAACACCATAAGTACCATACTATACGCGCGACACAAGGGAGTGTTTAAGGAAATTACACTTTTATGTTCCTTGGTCTAAAGCTAATAGGAATAGGCCGGAAGAAACTAAGTTTAAAGTTTTACTTTTCCGTATATATAGAAATAAATTTCCTTTTACTTACCTGAAAGGTAGTTTGAAATCCATTTTGGCCTTTAGAGGTCATCAATGGATGAGTAATGGCTTGATTGGATATATTGAGGACATTCCTCATAGTATTGGTAAGAAGGTGGTACTGCAACGACTTCAACCGTTTCAAAAAATGAGATTACTCAAACTTTGATGAGTGCTTGTGGTACTCAAAATGTTTAAATGTGTCGAAACACTAATATAAATTTGTTCAACACTTAAACTCAAAGTCAAACTGCACCAAACACACCCTATAATTGCTTCCTTTTCGCTTAAAACACTAAAATTGCTTTGATACATACCAGCTACAATTTACAAGGATATGCTTATTTGAAAAATTCCCTAAAAATAACAGTTCTATTTTAGGACTCGTGTAAGAATTTCTTCAATGTGTATAATCTTTTGTTGTTGTTTCTCAAGCCACAAGCCACATGAACAATGCAGACCAGAAGGTAAGCGATATGGAAGCAAAAATGTAAGTCCACAGCATGATAACCGAACACTCGCTCTCACCTTGTCCGAATAATTGAGTGATGGTTCCTGCCAGATCATCAAGGATGAAACACGTTTGTTACGAGAAAGACTAGTTGCTGAAACTGAGTACACCTTGCTAAAATTGGAGTCTGCAAGAGTGTGTGCAGTGTGATACATACCCATGTTCATTGCAGGCGGGACTGAAAACTGAAGCATGAGAACAAACAGATATAATGGATCATCGGTCACTAAGCCAAGTTTTAGTGCCATTTTAACAATCAATATTCCTGTAAGAGGCAGCGCAACATATTTGACAAGCACAATGCCAGCAATGATAGATTTCTGTATCCCTGACCCGCTTAAACCTGAAAGAAACAATGAGAAAAATGAGTTAAAACCTGAAATTTTGGTACGTAAATGAAGAGGATCTATGAACGTAGCTAGTATGAGTAGTTATTACCTTTAACAAGGTTTCCTCCTATAATCAACGTCAGGAGTGGGATAGCTGCGTCACTGCATTAATCATAAAAAGAAGAGTTAAAAGGCTAGATATGTAGTAAATCATACTGAGAACAACACCAGACAAGTATTCTGCATTGCTCAACCAGGCACTATTGATTATGTAAATTAGCAACAACGACCTGTTATACGGAAAAAGGAAAAGGAAAAAAAGAAAGAAAAGGGACATATAAATTTTATATACACTCCCAAAACTCTTAATACACACCCTCTACTAAATACACTACCCAAAGTACTTAAAATGTCTCTAACCACAAAAACAACATAAAATACAATATTATTTGACTATATCTTATCAAGTATGATTAGTATATATCAATATATATTGACATGATGTCAATATTGATTTTTTGTGTTGTTCTTAAAAAATCAATGAAATTTATTATTGTTCTTCAAATCATAAACATAAAATAATATACACCATAAAGAACACAAAACTCAACGCCTCATGAGGTGTGTTTAGATGAAGAAGAGTTAAAAGTGTATATGGATACAGAGAAAAATAAAAAGATAACATTAATGAAATGAGAACATAAAAGATCTCTTAACATGAATTACTTAAAAAATTTAATTAATTTGTGGAAAGAAATAAATGAATTGACTAATTATCTAAATTTTCCATATAAACTTCCATTATAATATATGTCATATCAAATTTCCTTACTTTTTCGGTTTTTCCTTCTTTTACTACATTAATTAATTTTTTGAAATTGATTTTGATTTCTGTATTTTAATTTATTTTATATTTTCTAATTTATTATATATAGATGTTTTGGTCATTTCATACCTCTACAAAATCTGATTTTCATTATAAAATATTGGGGATGTGTATTAAGTAGTTAAGTGAGTGTATTTAAAACTCCTCCCCAGTATATTCTGCTAAAACATTAACATAGGAGAAGCTATAATTAAGTTGCCCATGAATGCAAAGATCATGGATAAACAGTTGAAGTAGAGTCATTTGTGCATAGGTTATACCCCAACAAGGAAGTAGAGTCATCGATAACTGCTAGAGGAGCATCGTCTCCTATCAACAAATATCGAATCTGAGGGATAAGTCCAATTACAAACCCCGCAATCTACAGAAGAATAAGAAAAGCTCTAGTTCAGTGTAGGTCAATGTGTCAATAAGCTTGAGCTACGTACATGGATACAGAAATCTGAATAACTAAACAAGTTTATCATTAAGGTCCATACCGCTGCAATAGTTGAAGGAGCAAATACTGATTTCAGATTGAGCTTTTTGTTCACCATCACCATCCATTCCTTTGTTTTACCTAGACATGTCATCTGCCATGACAAACATCAAAGATGTGCCAAGAGAATAGAAAACGGATTATTCTCATGGAGTCATGCCCAACGACTAAAATATCAACGAATCCTGAAAATATCGTCGGCTCGGAAAATGGAAAATTCCATTGAAATTTAGAAAAACCTTGGGAAAATTTCATGACTCATGCCATATATATCAGACATCTATGTTGTCAAACTGTCATTATCAAATCATTCATTCAAACAGCATCGGATAAGTAGTTCATAATGATAATCTGGCAACATAACATTCCCGAGTATATTGGAAGAGAAATTACAAACGTTTTTAAAAAATAAGGAAACAGAGAGCAAAGCATGTTATTTTAATGAAGTGATCGAACAACCTTAGTGTCTCCTTCAGATACAGTAAGTGCATATTGATCCACATTGTCGTTCTCTATGGAAGTAAGCAGAGGCACAGTCTCAGCAGACTGGGTAGCATCTGGAGTGCTCGGCCTTGAAGATATTCGAACAATGTTATACACATAGGACCACAGATAAATGGCTCCTATCTGAAGAACTAAAACAAGTTTATCATGAAAAATCAAGACAGTTGAACAAGGTGGAACGTATCGAAAAGAAAACCAAACCAGACTTCATATCATGACCTTATATTCAAGAAGTAAAATATTAGAGGAGGAAGAAGATATGTGCGTACCGCCATTGAGAGTGAAGCATAAGCGACTCCATTAGTATCACAAGTATCAGCATCCCCAAATGGGCTCCCTGATTGCTTACAAACTGCTGGGATTATAATGAGGAGAATGTTCCCCAAATTTCCTATCCATATCAACCAGGAAAACTTTAAAAACTAGTTATAAACAGCTTACCAAGACTGCTGGTAGAATTGAAGTTCATGTCAAAGAGCACTATTCATATCCCTAGTTGAGGTATTTAACCTCTGCAGTTTTTTAGTTCATTTAACAAAATTTTAGATTTCTCTTTGATAATCGATTCACCAAAATTTCAGTCAAGTGACAAGGTGAAACGTCTAGAAAAATTGAAAATTAAATGAATGTCGACTATTTTTTTTAAAAAAACATTTTGGTAAGAAATTGTGTAAAAATCAACGGTTTTAATCATCATGTTTTGTATTTAAGTGACGGTGTTGATACATTTTCAAAGGTGCAATTGAGAATGAAAATTTGTTCATGATGACATTCCATTATGAATGATAAACTTGTGCAGCTAGACCAAATGCTAGGTATTTAAATATTAAAATCATTGGAGTGTTTTAGATTTGGATAGTAGTTAAAATTGGGTTCATGTTCATCTACCCTTTAATGTGAATCCAATTATTAAGAGATTATTTTTAGGTAGAGTTATTTTATTCTTAACCATCTAAGGGTGATTGAGTATGAATCTCTTGGGTAGTTAGTGACTGGATGAACACTACTGTGTAAAGTGATGACCAACACTTAATTTAGTAGTGAGGCTCCTCTAGTTCTCAATCCTCAAAGATCCCCTTTGTGTAGCTAGAGTGGTTACGGTGGCGTCAAAACAAGTTGGGTTTGCCGGACAGATCTGGTCTTTAATGCTGATTTTTATGAGTTTATGCATAGAAGTTGTCTAGACTATTAGGTGATTTTGCATGTTTCACTTTTACGTAGCCCTTGCAGGCATTCTGTGTTCATTTTGTTCTCCTACAAAGTAAAGTTTGAAGATTATATATGTAAAGACCAAAATAGTGAAAAGAAAAAAATTAATCTTAAAAAAAAACTATCAAGATTTTTAAGAATATGTTGTGGTGATTAGTAGTTCCTTGTCATTTTCTAATAATTCAAGTGCTTACCTCCAGCACAACACCCAATGATGAGACCCCGTAGATGAGGAGGAGGTTTTGCTACCCGAATGAGTAGCCATCCCAGTATTGAGCCAACAATAAATGTGAAGAGGATATTGATCGGCATAAACCACCTAGACATTCAACAACAAAAACTACATATAATAAAATTTTCCATTTGTATAGTTCCTCGCCTCCTTGGCTATTTACTTAGACCATAATTCACAAAGAGTTATCAACTTACAACTGAATCATGCTCTCATATGTTATTGTCTCCGCTAGATTGGTGCCAATGAGGGCCGGACTGAAAATGTAAAACACAATCTGTACGTTGTTCACAAATACAGAGACATGCAACCAGATATGGTAAGCCACAAATTAAATCTACATATTTCAAAGGAAAAGAAACGAACACGAAAATGAAGAGAAAGAAATAGTGATTACAGTGTTCAAGTGCTTCCTGCTCTCTTCTCCCAAAAGATTGACGCGATCGAGCGCAAGATAGGAGCCAAGTGCAGTAATCAAGAACGTCTCCAAGACCGGAATCGACGCAGTGACAAACAGCGTCCACAACTCCATCGGTGCTCGGCTTTAGCTAACTCCGACCTCCTTGTCGGAGAAATGAGTGTTTCTGTATGTGGAGTTAGCTAGCTGAGAACTTAAGAATATGATCAATAAAATACCAGCAGGTTTGCCGAACTCAAATTAAAGTCTTTCTTCCTTTGGCCCTATACATAAAATCGCACATGGTGCAGTGAGGGAGGATGTAGTGGAGGTATAATAAGAGAGATAGCATGCAAGGTTTCCGGGATTTGCCATTGAAATGGCTGCATCTGCATGGCCGATTGTGGACCGTAATCCTTTTTTTTCAAGAATAAGTATATAATTTTGGGCACACAATCTGTTCCTCGTGGAGTCTGCAGGGAAAGCAATACCTCAACCAACTCTTCAATGAAAACAAGCACGCATTGACTTGGATGGTGACTATATGGTGAATCTACTCTAGTAGTCTATAATAATTGATTCACCTAATTTTAGCCAGCAGACGACACTCTAATATATATATATATATATATATATATATATATATATATATATATATATATATATATATATATATATATATATATATAGGCTTTCTTGCCTAAGAACCTCCGCACCAATTCTTATGGTGCGGATTTTATATTTTGACTAACTTTTCGATTGAATTTTTACATCTCCACCGTCTAGTCTTTATGTACTCATATATAGATCATGTCTGTAAAATTTCAGCCAATTTGATAATTGTTAAGGCATTCAAAAGTGTGATTTTCTATCATAAACATGAACGATTCAGTTTTGACAAAATGCAATCTGTCCATTTGTTTTAATCTAGTTTGATATGCTAATGGTTATCAAATTGGCTGAAAATTTACAGAAATGATCTATTACATAAGTACCTAAAGACTACACGGTGGAGATGTAAAAATTTAATCGAAAAGTTAGTCAAAATATAAAATCCGCACCATAAGGATTAGTGTGGAAGTTCTTAGCCAAAAAAGTCTATATATATATATATATATAGCGAGTTGATCGTTTAGATGAGAATTTTGAGAGACTAGAAGAAACAATTGAATGTAAAAGCCAAGGAAAAATGCACATTGTTATTGTTATACTTTGATCAAAATAGTATCCCAATCAACAATTTCAGGTAGTAGAATTGGTAAAAGCTTTCAAGCGTGGAGCTGAAAATAGTATCCTAAGACTGATCCAGTGTTTCACATTATTTGTTACATGGGATTAAATGAGATGAGACTGTCCTACAGAAGAAAATAATACTCTTGAAACAAGGACTAATTTTAATGGACTACCTAAGTTCAAATACCCCTCCCGCATGCAATACCAGAAAAAAGGCTTTTCCCGACGAAATAAAAAAAAACGGCCGACGAAATAAAATTTTCGTCGGCTATTCCCAAGAATGGCCGACGAATTTTTTTTTCGTCGCTAAAAAAAAAAATCGTTGGTTATTCCCCTAGAATGGCCGACGATTTTTTTTTTCGTTGGTAAAAAAAAAAATCGTCGGCTATATTCATATTTTAGCCGACGATTTGAATTTTCGTCGGCCTTTCTCTGAAACTTTAGCCGACGAAATTTTTTGGAAGTATGGCCGACGAGTACTAGGTTTGATTTCGTCGGCTATGATTAAAAAAAAAAAAAAAAAACAGCTTTCATTTTCTATCACTATCGACAAACCATTGCTTCATCCTTCAAATGCAAATGTGTCGTGAAATAAGATATGACCGAAATAATGAAATACGTCTACGGTTGAAAAATGACAAGATTCCGACAAAATCTGTGTGCCGAATGTTACGGTTAACTGTTTTTTACTTCCGTTTTCCTATGGGTAGTCTGACGGTCGGTAAATATTTTGAGGAAAATTTTTATACGGTTAGTTGCGTCTCATCGATTTGAAACTATTATCTGTTGAAGGTCAGGCAAAAAATCGTCATTTAGACAGGCCAATTACCATTTCTAAGCGTTTAAAGGGTTGACTCACCCGGTTGACCGTCCCGATCGAGCCTTTAACGTTGTCAGATGTAGTTGGATTTTTTTTCATACATGTATTTAATCTAAACGGTGATATCTGACGGTTGGAATAGATTTTCCAAACTTTTAGATTCAAAATCGGAACATATGCACTAATGTTCCTTAACTTGTTTACCAAGTGTTTAAGTGAATGTATAGTTTCAAATAGTTACTATACGTACACTCTTCAAATGCAAATATGTCGTCAAATAAGATATGACCGAAATAATGAAATACGTCTAAGGTTGAAAAATGACAAGATTCCGATAAAATCCGTGTGCTGAAATAATGAAATAAGTCAAAACCCGGTTTACTGTAGATTTGGCGTCCGGCGTCCGAATGATGATTGTGATACCATTCTGGAAAGGGAATGACGCCAGGAATCAAACACGTAGCTTAGCCACGACGTGTGGGCTTTTTCGGGCTTTCGAGTTCGTTTAGGGCCTCAAAATGGCAGTTTAGTATTTTTTCATAGAATAGCCGACGAAACATTGTATTTCGTCGGCTATTCTCTAAGTATAGCCGACGAAACATTGTATTTCGTCGGCTATTCTCTAAGTATAGCCGACGAAATACAATGTTTCGTCGGCTAAACTCTTGATCCGCGCCTTTTTATTGTCCGCCGTTGGATGGCTCAGATCCGACGGCTGTTGATTTTCCAAAGTATAGCCGACGAAATATATTAAATCGTCGGCTATTCTCTAAGTATAGCCGACAAAATCTTTTAAATCGTCGGCTATTCTCCTTCTAAATCTTTTAAATCGATTCCTCCCGCCTTTTTTCTCTCCTCCTTCCCCCCCCCCCCTCCTCCGGCCTCCTTCTCCTCCTCCTCCTCCTTCCCCTCCTCCTCCGCCGGCCTCCGGCCTCCTCCTTCCCCTCCTCCTCCTTCCCCTCCTCCTCCTCCTCCTCCTCCTTCCCCTCCTCCTCCGGCCTCCTCCTCCTCCTCCTTCTCCTCCTCCGATCCGGTATTTTTTTTTTTGCCCAAAATGCAGTTATAGCCGACGATTTTGGCATTATTTCGTCGGCTATAATCTCTATAGCCGACGAATTTTACAAATTTCGTCAGCTATACAACTTATAGCCGACGAAAAGTGCATTATTTCGTCGGCTATAACTAATTAATACCTATTAAAATAGTAATATATTTCGAAAAAATAGCCGACGAAAATTTATGAATTCGTCGGCTATACTTAATGAATTTCGTCGGCCATACTCGAAAATACCCGACGAAAATCGTCGGCAATTTCTCCCATGTTTGGCCGACAAAAAATATTTTCGTCGGTAAATTCGTCGGCCATACTCTACTATAGCCGACGAATTGGTTTTTTTCGTTGGCCATTGTATTACCGACGGGGTTTTCCCGACGACTTATAGCCGACGAAAATTTCGTCGGTAGAAGGTATAGCCGACGAAAAATTGGCATAGCCGACGAAATTTTTTTCGTCGGCTATTCCCTCAGATCTGGTAGTGATGGTCTTACATAGAGACCCAAAAATTGTTGGGATTATCCAAGTCAAGCTCAGTCGTAATTTCACACATCGTTTGCACCTCATTTTTCGCTCAATCATGATTTGCTACCTTCAATTCGAAATTAGGAATCTCCAAAAATCATATCCTGGGTTGTCGTTTCCCTACCTAGGCTTGCAATACTTCTTGTCGATTTACTTGGCCAGATGAAATCGCGTCGGATTTGGGTGACATTAGAGCTGAGAGAATAGTGAAGCTGTAAGAGCAGAAAACCAATCCCGGCCGCCGATTAAACTCCCGCAGACTTTTGACCCACATAGCAAAATTCGCTATTGACTCCACCATCAATTACTCTCTCAAATTCGAAGCCTCCCTGGTTAGTTTTTATAAGAAAATTATAGACAATTTCGTGGGTTTTTGTTATTGGATTCAAATTGTTAATCTGGGCTCTCGTTTTGTTAACAATCAAGATGTTAATCAATCATGGGTGCGCCGATTGCCGGAAGTATAGCCTCGTTTTCGTTTTCAATGTCCAAATTGCTTTGCTTTTGAATCGGAAGAACGACTTTGGTTGGCTTTTTGGGTGAGTACGAGTGACAGATATGAGAGTGTAGATCTTTGATTTTGATAAGGAAGAGTCCTCTTTGAATACTTCTCTGAGATTCAGATTTTGCAGATGATTGAGTTTCTTGTTTTACTGAGTTCTGAAATTTGGTGGTTGTTCTGTTTGCTGGGTTCATTGTTATCTCTTTGTTGTTGCTTAGTCCAATACAGCCGCAAACATGGGTCATGACTTACGTGGCATAAAGCCAGGTCTGTGAAAACCCAGACTATTATAGAAATTAAGACAAGCTATGAGAATCCCACGTTTCAAAACGTCACCTAACTGTCCGTGACGAAGAGATATCGATATGACGTCTCCGAACGGTAATGATGGCACAGAGCCACAGAGAACCCAAAAATGCACCATCAACATTTCAACATCAGCTAAAGGAAACGGGACTATATATTAAGCATGCGATCAAAGAAAGATCCATCAATAATTGCGCTTTCTGATGAGAGCTACATATGATTAGTAGTTTGGACTTTGGACATACTCACCAGTAATCAATGGAGATTTTAAATTGCAGATAGAAAATCATTAACAGCAATAATTGTCCTTCACATTTTTCTGAAGGTTATTTTGGGAATACATATCAGTAACACAATCTTGTTCTCAAATTTAAAATGCAATCAAATCAAAAGTCAAATATATGGCAGAACATAATAGAGGTGGTTAGACTCTATATTGTTTTTTTTTTCTCTCAATAACTCTATATTGGTTTCCCACGCTTCGGTAAATGAAAAATGCCGATTCTGTCATTCACATCATGGAAGGCTGGCATCCCAAATCATCCCTCTAGACTCTAGTAATAAGTTCTTACCTTTTTCAACCTTCTTAGCGTCACTACTAATCATTTGTTCAATTTATCATCTCCTTATTTCCCAACTACAGACATCCATTTGGGATCAAGGGAGGCATATCAGAACCACGAAGCCGTTTAGAAGCGGACGTCCGCACATTCCTTATTTCACGGATGAAATAGGTGTCAGTTTTCTATTGGTTAGAAGAAAGTTTGAAGTTGTACAACACGCATTTCTACTTGAGTCCAAGACATGATGACCGGTTACCTCTTTAGCATTCATATATGTGTTGTTACAAATTCGGTCTTCTGCACTTTAAATAAAAATTGACGGGGCGTAGTGGGCCTATATTTTGGAATTTGCTTATATGACATTCTTGTAGCTATATATATATATATATATATCATCTACACTCGAAGATTAACAGTTAATTTTTTATTATTCATAATTTCGTTGCTTACTAGAGTACAATTATTTGTCATTCTTAAAGACATTAGAGAAGAATTGAGAAGAACAGAAGAGATTAAAAATCTTAAAAGCTTTTAGATCTAGACTTAATAGAGAAAATCATGATTATTGGGATATTATCTATCTAGTTCAAAAAAGAATCTACAAGATCCAAAAGAATATTAGAACTATCAAAGAAACCCTCGAAGTGTATCAAGAACCCCTCGATTACCTGAGCATAGGTTAAAAGATTTGTCTCTAGAAGATTTCTAATCTACCTTAAGGAGATTTAGTTTCACTTTGATTTCTTTGAGTGTTTTCTAATCTCGAGCAGATTATCTCAAGCAGATTATTCTGATACATTTACTGGTATTAGAGTCTAGCTTTAAGCTGGTGCTCAAAACAATTCCCAAGATACTAGAAAAACTTGAGTTTCTAATAAAAAAAAACTGATGCGAGGCATCAAGAAACCTTAATAGAAATTTCTAGACATATAGAACATCTAGAAAGGCTTCCAACTTTAGTCTATCAGATGACTAAACTGGAAAGCAAAGTAGACTACATCCAATCCCTCCCAGAAGAAGGAAAAAAAAAATATTAACAAAGGTTAATTGTAAAATGGAAGAACTTAATCAGCAACATACAAAGATCTTGGATTACGTTCAAAAGATAGCTGGAGAACATAAAAAACTGAAAAATGACAGCCAAACCAAGATAGGTGTCACAAAAACTCATAGATTTAGAACTTTAGAAATACCTAAAGGAAATCCTCCACCAAGAGCTTTTCCTTTCGAAACTTCAACAAGTCCAAGAGTTTTCGGATCTTCCGAACCTCCAAAGCTCAAAGACATAAGAGATATGAATATCATGAGCATCTTTGGAAAGAAAAAGGGAGTTCAACTGCTAAACTCTGAAGAATTCGAATACAATGAAAATAGAAAATAGTGCCGGAAATTCTTCAATTCCAAAATTTAAATTCAACCAAATTTATAAAAGAAATTTTGAAATGCCGGATAGCCATCAATTCAAAATTCCAGATTTCACTACTCCGGCGACGGCAGGAGAAATAGATCTCCTCCTGCTAACACCTGAAGAGGTGGCTAAAGCCAAAAAGACAAATTTATAAGTTTATGCAAATTGGAGCAGTCCAAGTAGGCATACAATTACTTCCCAGAGAAGGCTTAAATTGTTCAGTTCGCTGTGTCTTACAAGACAACAGGCTGATCGATTTTCAGAAAAGTTTGCTTGGAACTCTTCAAGCATCCTTATACAATCAAGTTGCATACTTCAATTGCTTACCAAACTTTTCAACAAGCCTGAATGATGCTGCTCATTGTTTAAGATTGAGAGTCAAAACAGATGGCAGGAATGGATGTAAGAATTTGCTATAGTTTATAGGATTTACTATAAACTAATGAGTACAATAGTAGAACAAAAAACCAGGGTAGCAAATATTCCTGGTCTTACTACTGGATTCCTCACAAATCCAAGGAATCATTTCGAACAGATCCATAAGGTTTCTTGGAATGAGGTAACTTTTCCAGTAGAATGGAAATTATCTAGCCCTAAAGAAAAGCCAGAAAGTGCAAAAGCAACAATCTATGAAAAAAGAAGAACATGAGACGTCAACCGCAAGTTCGAAGGACATAGAAGAAGTGATGCGACTCTTGAAAGTGACGTGTCGCGTAACAGGGGTTCCACAACGCGCAATTTAAAAAAATCCTGCAAAATCGTCGTAGTATATAATAAGTAGGGATCATTCAGTCCAGAGATATTGAAGGGCAATCGAATTATAAAGTGCTAATGAAACAAAACATATTCACATATTAACATCAAAGCATGAAACGAAACATGAGGGTTTTGAAAGAGTTTTTACTTCTAAAAATTACCAAAATTAAACCTATGCTAATATATACAAGTGATCGACATCTTTCACACAAGGTTTTTACACAAAAGCAGTCATAACATGCAATAAATGAAAGTAAGAAAACAATGCAGCAAGTTCGACATATTCAAGACTCAACTTAGTTTCTACCTAACTAGCCCCTTCGCGGTTAACTAATCGATTTAAGACTTCGCAAGTACTTAGGACTTCGCTTCGCACATCACCCTAATCTTTATGCTAACCAATTTTATTGACACTTCGCGTAGACACTAAAATGAATTAACACTTAAGCACATACGTCTTTTTAGTCGGAGACATATTAACAAGTAAGGAGTCACTCTTCTCATTTCGACATGCAAATTCCAAGAATTACTCTAACCCTAGGCAGCAACATAAATCGAACCAACTTCGCGTATGACTCAATCTATATTATTACGGCGAATGAAATCAACACCTAGACAAAAACTATGGCCTTTCGATTGCATCTAAACATCTCTTTCGGTTGCCCACGAATTCAAGAAATTAACCAAGTAAAAGAAAAGAATCAAATCGAAATATGCTTCCCTAAAACCTAACTTACAATTTACTACATGAAACGTTTACAAGTTATTTGTAAAATTCTTTGAAATCATGCAAACAATACTAAAATTCGAAAGTTAGAACTAACATAAAAAACCAAAATTCAAACCAAGTTATACATAGACATATAATAGGATACCATAAAAACATACAATCTACATATATAGAGTTGTAAAACTATAAAATTACAAGCCATGGAGATGATGGAGGATTCGGCAAGGGTAGGGTGATTTGGAAGTGGTGATGATGTGTTTTTGGCTTGTTATTCTATATAGGATTTATGGTAGAATATTTGGTAGAGTTTTAGACATGTGCTTCAGCTTAAGATGTGATGAGATGTGATGTTTTTCCTGCCTCCAAGTCGTGCCTTTTATAGAGAGAAAGGCTGCCAGAAATCGGCAGGAACTCCTTGTGCAAAACCGGCAAGGAATCCTTCTTTCCGGGTTTTTTTTTTATTTTCTCTTCTTGTTCTTATAGGATTTCTTTGCCGATTTAATGATGATATATTGCTGATTTCTGTCTTCTCTTCTCCTGCAACGATTCGGCAAGTCTTCTCCTCAATGAACTCAGAAAGTTTCCCTAGTTGCAGCCGACAACATCTCCTAGTCGGACCAGGTTTTCCTTTTCCTCATAGGTTTCAACATCTTCTTCTTTCCTAATTTGAACTTTCCTCTTTTGCTTTGCCGACTTTTCTATTCTTGATTGAGTTTAGCAGCCTCTCCTTTGTTGCATAATTAGAAACTCCTCCTTGTTTCAGGAACTCTTCTCTTCTTCTCGGCAGGAACTTCTTCCCTCTCTGCAGACTTGACCTTCTGGTAATGAAAGGCATAACTCTCTCTAGAAAATAACTTTTGAGAATATTCCAACTGTTCTGGAAACTAGACTCCCGTAGCTTTCTTTATTATATGGCCCGCCTTCCCAAGTTTTGTGAGTTGTCCTGGAGAGTCCGTGGAAGTTGGATGATGTGCCAATAAACTTACTAGAACTTACTGGATTGAGTGCGGATTTTCCTTGTAATTCCTGGCAGCTTCTTTTGGTCCCATTGTTCTAACTCATTTCATTGCTGAATCATCAACATGTCTACTGCATATAAGAGAATAAAAATTCATCAAAGACAAGGTAGAAGTTTTATAGAATCAACGAAACATTTAAAGACTCTCTATTAAGAACTTTGTTGAATTTCTGTAAATTTCCTATGTTTTGACACGTTCTCATCATTACTCTACCAAAAACTCATGATTTTACTAAACGACTCGATTCTACAATAATAAGGGTTAAAGCAAAGTATAAACGAGGTTAAAACATATTAAGAACGTCGCATTTTATGCTGCTATCAGAAAGCTTAAGAAGTGACAACTCTAGGTTACTCAGAAGATGCAGTACTTCTAGAGAAGGAGGTTCTAGAAGTACTAGAATATCAATAAATGAAGAATCAATTCCAATAATGGAAGAAGATTTAGAAGAAGAACTGCAAAGAGAGGTTAAAATGCTGAAATCAGAAGACCTTTATGCTCTATAATGAAGCAGAAAACTACAAGGATCCAAGTCGGTTGGAACAACTGATTGAACAAATCTTCTTCTCTATGGTTGAACCAGCACAGTCTGATTTTGAAATATTGGACTACGAAGAACTTGAGTACCAAATTCCCCTACTGAGTCAACTAAGGCTTGAGCATGGTATATTTATACGAACTGCTTTATGTAAATAGCTGAGAAATAATTAAAATATTTTGAATGACGATGTAAGGTCTGAGACAAATAAATTTTCTAAAAATAAATTATGCAAAGTAATGCAACATCCCTAATACAAAGGGCAATTAACATGAACGTAAAGATTTCTATAATCGTCCAAAAGCAAGTGAAAACAATGCACCATTTGAAAGATGGCCTAGGGGACATGTCATATGCAGTGAAGCACTCTGCCATTGTTGTAAATAAACGAACTATTAATACGCACATTGCAAACTAGCAAAAGACTTAGCCACGACTTACAGGAAGTATAAAGAATCATACAAGTACGAGGATTTGGAAAAGTATCTTCAATATTCAACAATAACATTGAAAATGAATTTATAACTAAAGGCTTACTATATGGGAGAAGATGACAATGATACATCTCATCATTGCAACTATTAAAAGAGCAAAAAAAATCTAGCTAAATCCAAGATAGACTTTGATTAAGTCTACTTTTAATTTCCAAGATATCCTTGTAAAGGCTATCAGGCCTTATACCTAATTAATTAGACTTTTTGTCTTAAAGTAACTATTTCTAAATTGGACAAGACTAAATGTAATCGTTGGCATATCCTCTCAATGAATTGAAATTATTCCAATTTTATGATATACGTGGTTCAATTTTCTGCATCTAACTTTACAAAGTATTGCATAAAGTAAAGCAACATAACATAATATAGGCACGACATAAAGAACTATGTGCAAACAAACGCATCATATAATCCCTAGAACAATAGTACTGAAGGACAATGGTACTAATATATCATACAAATAGCATAGTAGTACTGAAGAGCAATAGTGCTATATCAATAGATATAGTAACAATAATAGGGATCGGTAAATTTTTTCTTTTGGGATTCATAATACACCTGCCTTCCTGGGAAAACCATACCTTTTATTGCAATCCCCATCGAGTTACTCTAAAGAACTTGGGTTACGTTTCGATGTATATATATTGAGCATATGTCAAATTGACAATTTATGCAATAAGAGAAAATTGAATTTTTTCCACATTTTAAAGAAATTTATGTCACGATGTTCATGTGAAAGACACAAGTGAGAACTCATTTGCATTACCTCTAAGGACTGCGGATGTACACGAGTATTAGAGAGGTTTATATGTCAACTTAGTAGGCTATATGTAACCGCTAATTGAATCAAACGTCATAAGAAAATGATCGTTTGGAATTCTGACATAAATTGGCTTTAACGCAACTACTCGTAATCTGGTGATCCGTACATTAAAGAAATTACAATGGACACCCATATTTTGGATGAATAGAAGCAAACACCAGAAGAATATGGTTCACACACGAAACCGAAGACGACAAAAGAACATTTTATCCTCAAATATTGTTTCGATACAATCCATGTAGAGTTGAAGACGTGTGTTCAATCCCTACATTTCACCGCTCCCCTAAGGTGGCATTATGATATACTAGCCTTCCTGCCCGCGCGATGCGCATGAGGAAGGACTGCGCTCGCGCGTGCAGAATGACTGCTCTCGCGCGTGCGTATATTGGTTTTCCTGTTATGGTTCCACATATGCTAAGAACTCCTTGATGCAACATGCAAGTCAAAGGGTTTAAGAGCATTATTATCAAGTAAAAGTTGTGTTAAAGGTATAATTCCAGAAGCGCTTGCTATGCTTGTAATATTTTGTTGGAAAATACATTTTGTACTGAGTCTGTGTGAAATATCACGTAGAGAGCTAAATGGTTCTATCATGTGTATTTCACCACAGTTTTATGATTGCTAATTACCAGATTGTTATCATAAACAAATATTATAGCTTTTCTTTAGAAACGAATGATATAAACATGCATTGGTTTACATATTTATATTTATAATTGTTGGTACTATAATTTTTTTTTCTTTTAAATGTTCCGACATAATTTGTTGTAAAAGCATATATACAAAGATCTACAATGAACATGCTAAATCAACTCCATCCCAGCCATCCATTCTTCAGCCGACATTGCGCAAGCTACCAATTAATTGTCAAAAGAATAAGCTATTATAGTGTCTTTGATCCTCCATTTCTATATTGAAATCTATCTATTATTAGTAAGAGCACACATACCAGGCTATCATATAACTCGCGCACTGCATCACCCTTGTTCCATTTATCGACAGAACTCTGTAAAAGATACAAATGTAAAACTCTACGATGCCACAAACTATAGTTTATGAATTAACTCACTAAGTACCTTAATAACATTCTTCAACTCCTCAATACGCTTGATGTTGTAGAACTGTGAGAAAAAAAAAATTATAATAGACTTAACTAAAGTACAATTACAGACCACATAGGCTTAAGATATAAGAGATGAAATTTAATATACCTTATCAAGAACACTCGTGTTTACACAATGAATAGTCCTTCTACGAGCATAGGAAATTCTTTTAATTAAAAGAGAGAAGGATTTCAGTGTTGAAAATGCATCAAGTACAATGAAAAACACTATATGACAATGAAAATACCTAATCCGTCTAACTCTTCTTTGTGTTCGCTTGATGTCAGAACTCGTTTGAGTCATCAACTCTTTGTGTGCATTTTCGTACCGCAAACTGCAATAATTAAGACAAATACAATTAAATTGTTTTGGATCAATTCTTTTTAAGTTTGAAAGAAATGAGGCGGAAATACGTATTGCTCATCTTTCTTTCGGTTCCACTCTTTCAGAATCCTTTTGCTTAGATCAACAGAGTTCATTTTCACCCATATCCTTTTGCGTGAACCAGGTGAATGGATACTAACAGTTTCTGCAGGTTTTTTACCCAATTTTTCTTTGCGCCAGCCAGATAAATATAGTGACACACGTCTCCTTACGCCTTCATTCACCCTCGAAATTCTTTTCTTATATGGGGAGGGTCTACCATGTATTGTCCCTGCAAATAGAAATATGTATTTGAAGTTATAATGGGCTCCACAATGAAAACAAAAGTTTAATGGGTCAACAATAATCTGTTTTAGCTGTTAATTCATGTTTCATACTTTTCCTTTGCAGTCGTCGATAACGATCATAAGTACGGGCTGACCTCTGTACTCTTTGTGAATATTCCATCTTAGATCTTCCAACTTTACCTACATGTTTATTGTTGGATACATATAGTATTGTCATGGTTTATTTTACTTGATAAGAGAACAACTAATGAATATCCAAGTAAGAAAGAATTAAAGAAAAAATAAAACAAAGCGCAATGGGCATCAAATTTACCAGTTCATGAAAGGATCAGAAACATCGTCTTCCAAAATCCCGCATCTTAACTCCAATGAAAGAAAAATCACAAAAGGAAAAAGATAGTGTATATCTGTCCAGAGTAAATGTCACTAAATTAGGTTAAAAAACAGTAAAGAAAAATAAAATAAAATAACAAACAACATCATAAGCAAAAAGAATAAGTTGAGACAGCAGAAAGAGGGACAGAAAAACAGATATTCAGGGAGTAAACCTTCTCCATCATTGCAATTTAGTCTCCAGACAATGTGAAAATTAACAACTTTATAACCCCTAGATGAATCTAGAAATGTAAAGAACTAAATCACTAATATAACCATGACTTTAAAACCCTGAAAATATCATAACTCTCAAGATATGAAGAAACTGAAAACATTTTTAAAGTAGGATTTCTGCATTATTGATTAGATTAAGGGCAGTCACGTTGGTCAATAAATAGAAAACAGATGCGTGCAGGCTGTCCAAAGTAAATGTCACATAACAGGATTGGCAGTACTTCTAATTTTCATGGATTGGGAAGATGAAATTTTGGCACCACAACTTCTTGGGGACTCGAAGGATCAGATTCTTTTAGCAATTCCCTAACAGATTGAAACACGGAAGAAATCAATTGTGTACAAAAATGATAATGAATCAGATCATAAAATTCAAATGTTGCCATCCTAAATAATACACCCACATGAACTCTGAAATAGGCTTAAGAACCAGTTGTCTAACTGTAAGGCTGACTCAATACATGACGGAGTGTATGCAAGGCATATATAATTTGATTCCATGACAAAAATCATATCGCCATGCACTAAAATAGACACAAATTGTAGTAAATTTCATATTAGAACTAATCAGAAGTCCCTTGCATTTCTTAATTTAAATACACAAAGCTTCTATTCTCCTAATTGTCATAAACCAAATCATACAAAATAGGGGTTAGAGTTACATACAATTTTGACGTCCTATTCATGAAGCAAATAGATGCCCATTCGGAAGCCTAACTTCTTTGGACTGAACTTGAACTTGACCTTGACCTTGGTATGACTGATTCGGAGGCTACAAACCAGCAATAATTAACAGCAAAATCAATCAAACTTTGGTAGTGAATATCAGTAAATGAAAAAGCAGACACTGATCTGATCATTCTGATGCAATATTACTTCACAGTTATAGTTTATATTAATTGGTGGCCTATTTTAATTTTAGGATACTAAAGGCAAGAAGTTAGAGCAATACATACAAAGGTATTGAAAAAAGATGAAGCAAAAGAACAATATTGTAGGGCAATCAGTTGGTGACAATTAAGTACAATGATGAAGCAAAAGACCAACAGAGGCAAAGATGTGACACACAACACACAACACACCTTAGAAAAAAGATGGAAGCCAAAGACCTCTCTTTCTTTTCCTTCCAATCAGGGTTGTCTCCTCCTCGATCTTTGACAATTGGAATTCAACACTATACATGCAGCCATGAGCTGTGTAAACAAAACAAAACTTGTAGGAAAATTTAGGTAGATTACTGAAAATAAAATCAAAAATGTAGGAACTTAATAGTTCTCAGATTCATGTGATTTTCATTATTCAACACATGATCAATCTCTCCCAAATTCAAATGCAAATCTTAATATACAGCCTTGTACAGACATAAATACAAAAGAAAAACTCAAACATAGACTTAAACATGTACCTAAGTGAAAAGTTGGTGAAACCGTAATTGATTCACAATTAGTGTCGTGGGGCACAATGTTTTATGATATAATACCCCAGATGGAAAAAGAGTTTATCAAACAGATACTAACTTTTAATCACCATAAACAGAGCAGTAAACAAACAATTTAATACCAAAACCATAAGCAACAAAATTCATATATGGCCTTTCTCGGCAACAATGGTGATATGACTTTGATCAAATAAAAGATATCAACAGTACTGCTCCGGGGGGAAAAAAGAGAGCGAGAAAGTACATTAAATTTTTTTTTTTGATGAATATGGTACCAACACAACTATTAGTAGATGGCTGAGACCAAATCAATACAAACTTGCACTTGGTTTTTAAAAAGAAATCCCTTTTATCTACCATCGATGCTTGCTTTCTATCATGTTCTCTTCCTAAGTGAAAGACATACATTAATTTATACTTCTTTCTATAGTTTGAGTCCCGAAATTGGAACCAAAAGGCTATAATTATTAACGATTGAGATTACAAAAATCATTACCAAAGTATCCCTGAAAATGGCAGAATGGGAAATAGAGATAAATAATTGTATCCTAAACCAGTTAATTTCCCTTTGCTGTACTATACACCTCCCAAGTTATTGACGCCTTCCATTGTTATCGATGGTCAAGTTAAAATTATATGCATTGGTGACTTTAAACATGTAAAACAACATAAATTGAAGCAATCTTACCTTAATGAAGAGAGAACAGCAGCAACCCATGAATGAGTTGGGAAGGCCAGATGAAGGAACCATCAACCAAGAATCCCAGCAAGCTTCTTTCTATACTTCTGGAAATTGAACCACGAAAGAGTAAGAAGAAAAAACCAATGAGTATGAAATTGAAACACAAAATTGAAAATACCAATTACCAATTCAGACCTCAGCTGAATTTTCTCCGCAATAAGGTTTTGCGGCCCTTCTGCTCTGCGTTTCTCCTGCTTTTGTGTCTGAGAACAATTTTTCTTCTCTTTTGTGTTTTAGTTATGCAAACTGAATGAGGGATGAATAGTGATGTATCCATAACACAATCAACTTCCATGGTCGTGTCCCGACAGTTTTCCTCAAGACTGGAAATCGTGGGCGACTGCGGGTTTTTATTTGCTCTATTCCGCGGAATCCTCTCTTTCCCTATTTTGCCTTATTAGCAACATTACTATCCTATCCTATATATTTGAAGTTTAATAAACTCGGGGTGTTTTGAGTAATCCAAAAATTTAACCATCTGAGTTTCCTTCTGGCTTTATTAATAGAGATTTGATCCACAAATACATACACTTATACCATATTATGCTTCTTATATATGTATTGTGATTTTATGAATCAAAGCACATCACTCAAAGCCTATTCGTGAAATTATGATTGAAATCATCATATACAAATGACACATGGGTTTCTGATTATGTTCCTATATTGAATCCAAAGAGGATTCAGTGGACTGATTCAACCAACTTGCGGACACATTAGATATTTTATGGTGTTGGTTGTTGTGTCGACACGCTGGTCACGTATCATGACACCATCCATTATTAATCCTTATGTTGCTTATCCTAGAAAGTTAAAGCATCTAGGTTGGGTTAATTTCCGTAGGTGCGATGACTTTATAGCTAATTATATGGGATCGGTAATGGGCATCATAAACCCATATAAAAACTCAATTGGTCTCACGGAAAATGACTACAGTAATAGCCTTGATATTGGTAAAGCACACCAATACTTCCGTTTTAGGTTATGCAATTTTGCATGCAGCGTTACTTATTCACCTATGCCCACCATCATTGAACCAATTTACACCACACCTAGTGACTGTGTGTGAGGATTTTAAAGGATTTCAAACAAACTTGTAACCCTTGAGCTCTTTTGGATTGACACGGATCTACAATCCTTAAGCTCGATTAAATGTTTCTATGTGCCAAAATTATGCCGCCACAATGCACAATGATGGGTCATTTGGGATGGATAAATAATCATGATGGATACGCACCTCCAATAATAGTCCGCCAAGTCGAAACCTTGACAGGCTATCACTTTACCTCTAGATAAGCGGAGTGTCACTTTGATGAGACAGTATTCCCGTCGTTAGGGGGAGATAAGAACAAGCATGTTCAAGTGGAACGACATGAATTGTCGTGGTTTGTCTCCAATGTATCTCATCTTGATCCCCAAAATCACACAAAGTAAGACTTATACATTAAAGTGACGAGATCACATAAACCTGCAGCAAATATACCTGCAAGGATTGTGTTTTATCAAAAGAACATGGTACTACCCAAGAGGAATTGGATATTGCACTGCCACCATGAATGGTGGCATAGTGACACCATAAAGTGACATAAATGGTGTCACAGGCCGTGTCTCTCCAAGGAAGAGGGGTAGGTCACCTCAGGTTCGATAAATACTTGTCTAAAGGAAAAAAAACAAATTTGGCACAACCTGATCCATTGATCAGTGATACTCAAATCCGTCTCATGAGAATATTTCTGGATTGTGGTTATCATTGGGGGACGCCTCAAATGTTAGAACCAATCCGTGAAAATATAGAGCTCTCTACAAACACGTTACACTAGTGTACATGAGGACGTGGAATAATGAGTTTAATATCGAGCCATACTTAGTTGAAAAATGTCAACGTAGTAAATTGGCCTAATGGAAAGAAGCGATCCAGTATAAACAAAGAGATAGGTCTTTGGGCATGTGACGTCGACACCGCAAATTATACCTATCAAATATATCTTTGTTAGAATGCGTCATGAGAATAAGAGTATGTAGACTCACCTTTTGGCGCAAGGTCTATCATAAACGCATTGGAATCGACTACGAGGAGATATTTTTTCATAATGGACTATGAGAAGACAATCTCTCGTAATGGATGTCATTACACTCCAATACCTTGTCAGTTTGGTAGTTTCTGAAAAACTGAACATGTAGCTTACGAATGTGGACACAACATATCTCTATGTGGATCTAAATTAAGAGATATATATGAGGATCCCAAACGGATTTCATTCATCCAAATCAAGTGGCTCTAGATCACATAAGCGCGTTTGCAAAAGAAATTGAAATGTTCACTAAAGTGACTACTTGATTGGGAAGGGATTGATGAATTATGCCCTTGCATTTTCATTATGGATATACACGGACTCTCAATGAACTAAGAGATACTCTATGTATTGTAAATCCTAAGTTAAGAATGAAAAAGATCTTGGGAATATACAGTCTTGAAATGGAACTCAAGGACTGTAATGATGGTGACAATCCATCAATCGGCTTAGGCACTCTAAAGAATAAAGTGAGGCCTACACATACTTCCATAATCAGTCGAAGTCTTTACTCTAACGATAGATCCATTTTTCATCTTAAGGAAGATGACGAAGAAGTGTTGGGAAATGAAATTCCCTATACAAGTGCAATGACGCATGATTGTACTTAAACACAATATGTAAGACTCGACCTCTCATTCGATGAAAATTTGTAAAGCTATGTGTAGCTCTGCGCCCACGCAACGTCAATGGTTCTTTCAAATACTTAAAGATATGAAAGATTTGGGCTTATTCAATCTCTACATAGAGGGTGACATGATAAGGAAACTATCCACGTCATAACTAACTATGCGTAAGGAAAAACACATTAAAGGTGAAATAAGAAAATCTGTTATCGCAGATCAATTTCAAATCTCTTAACGGTTCGTCCACACCTATACTCTAGATAGAGTTTTTGACTATTTTACTACAAGACGGTATGTTTAACATAAACATGATGTTCATTATGAACTTATGTGTTTAGTTCATGGACAAACTTATTCTCGAGATCAAAGTAAATAAAGTTGGATCAGAGGACGATGTGGTAAGATTTAGTTACTAAATCTTTACTGAAAGTCATATTTGAGAAACATGTGAAAATGCATAACTCTGCTAAGATTATTGAAACTCCCTTAATCAAATGAAAGAATCAGGGAGAATCCCATGATTAATGTAAAAATCAGGAGAAAGTGCAGACATCAGGGGGAGTCTAGCACATACATGTTGTTTTCAAATGTAATAGGTGCGTTGTGCTCTTTTTCTCCTTCGACCAAAGTTTTATTTTCTCCCATTGGGTTTTTGTTACTTGGCAAGGTTTTTAATGAGGTGACACCTCATACACCATTTTATCTTTGACTCAGCACAAGGGGGAGTGTTGAAGGAAAAACACATTGTGTGCCTTCGTCAGTCGTCAATGTAACTGGCGAGAGAGAATTATGTAGTTAGCATTCAATACTTATTATTGAAACGGTCAATCATTATTGTCATAAATGTACTTACTATTTCTGTTGTAATACTCACCCTATATAAAGGGGATTATCAATGAAATGAGTAGACAAATTCTCATTTTACTTTTATAGTGACTTATATTTAGCTCTCAAGAAAAAAAGAACTTTACTCCAGTCTAGACTGTGCTTAGTGGATTGAAAAGATTGAAAGTGACAAGCATTATAAGGTATATGAGGATACTGACATGGAAAAAGATGACACAGAATCAAGGCTCAAATTTGATGAGCAAGTAGGGATCGTTCTAAGCCGGGGATTAAGGGTACCTGAAATATGAGAATGTTAGACAAAATATTCACAATTATACACATTGAAACGTCACAAAATTGGGGTTGATTGATTCGGCAGTAAAGCTGCCCCTAATTTACTAGACACAAAAATAAAACCTAAATTACTATGTACATGTTTTGGTCGACATCTTTCACACAAGGCACTTAGCACATAACTCTTTAACAAGTAAGACACGTGCACAAGAAAGTAAGGAACAAGTATTTAGCATGCTTTAGACTCAAACAAGTTTTGATTTACAACTAGCACGGAACCCGAATTTACCTAGTTGTGAGACTTCTAATGTTTTTAAGACCAAACATACGTTATGGACCCTAAAGTTTATGTTACCGTTATACGACATGTAACATTGACGCACAAAGTCTATAATCAAAGACACACAAACAAGTAAGGTTGTCAATCTTCTATTAAACATGCAAGTTCTAAGGTTAAACTACTCTAGGTGAGCACAACAAATCAAAGCAACACACGTAAACTTAGTTCATTATAACTCAAGCGGATTAAACCAAATACCTAGATACAGTTCAAAGACATCACTAAGTACAGATTAGATGCCCTCACCTTAGTTCTAACCGATTTAAATCCTAAAACATGCTTCTATACCGATTGTCATAATTATCTAGTATCCGAAATTCTTACAAGTTTTATATTACAAGATTAACATGCAAAGACTCAATGAAACCGAAACCTAGACCTAGACCTAAGCATCGAATCAAAGATATTTTTAACTTGAAATTTATAAAACCAAACTCCAAACCGAGTCATACATAGACATATAATCCGAAACCAAGAATTCATGCTAACTTCATAGATAAAGTTTAACATAACTACAAAGAATAAATTGTTACACCGAAAGTAGGGGGTAGATCGCACTTTGTAGGCACCTTTGGAGCTTCAAGATGTGTTGATCGATGATGGTGATGATGGCACGGATGAACTGTTTTTGGTGGTGCAGGAGATGTGTTTCGGCTAACTCTTCAATGTAGGATTCTAGGAGAATTTTGGTAGAGCTTATGACTTTGTGTTTTGGCTTAAGATGTGACACCTTTCTATGTAGAATTCGGCCTCTATTTATAGGGGAAAGGTAGGGCAAAACCGGCACCAATAAGGAAATCAAAGCCTAAACCGAGTAGGTTTAGGTTTCTTGCCGTGCACTCCTAATGTCTTCAAGAATCTTCTGTGCGTTTCCTTCTTGGACCGGCTGCATCTCTTCTTGGACATCTCTTGTGGATTGGCAGCCATTTACTTGATTGATTAATAGTCCACAGCTCGATTGAATCTTCCTAGTTCATTCGGGAGACACTTTTTCCTCTTTCCGATAGGTTTCCTTTCTCTTCTAGGCTTGCTTGTTCTTGGTTGACTTTTCTTGGTCTTCTTAAGGCTGCAACCCTTCCTAGTATCCCTAGGAATGAACGCAGCCACGAACGAAAGTAAAGAAAAACTTGGAAGGTGCTTGGAAGCTCTCTCGGCAAGACTGCTGCTTCTCGGTAGCAGGCAGATGGCGCATGCTAGCGAGCATGTGCAAGGCTTAGCGAGGCTAGGCTGCTGGCAAGGCTAATTTGCTCTTGTGCTGGCGAGGCTGACGTAAGGCTTGGCGAGGCTAAGCTGCTGGCAGCAGTGGTAGGCGAGGCGTGGGTGCTAAGTCAGATGCCGGTATCGGATACGAGATGCCAGTATCCGACACGGCATAAAATAGGCATGAACCTCACCGGACGCGTCTCGGATTCGCCATTGGATACGTCTGGTTCAGTCTCGGATACGGCCCGGATACGAGGTGCCTGTGTCGGACACGTCTCGGCGGCATGGGTGTCATGCTTGTGCGTGCTGCGCTGCGGCACAGGCTGCAAATCACCAAGGCTGGCATTGCAGCCTATCAGCAGAGGCTAAGCTGATTTCCTTCCTTCTTCTCGGCAGATCTGACCTTTGCGTCTTCAATCGAGCATAACTTCCTCCTCGGAGAAGTTATTGGAAGCTTTACAGAATCAACGAAACATATAATGACTACGATTTTCAGCATTTTGTCAATTTCATGTAAACTTCCGACTTTTAAGCATATTTTTATCCAAACTCTACCAAAATTCATTACTCTAAATTATGACTCGATTCTAAACAAATAAGGGTAAAAATAAAGTATAAATGAGGGTAAAATACATTAAGAACGTCGCATTTTATGCTCCTATCAGTAATTACGAAATTGCCCTTTTACTTTTTTTACGACATTGTTGTGGGTCAGTAGCATTACGCGATTTTGAGGGTCAATAGCATTACGCGATTTTTTAGGGTCAATAGCATTATGTGATTTTTTATGGTCAGTAGCATTACACTGAATGTAGATATATTACATACTGGCGCTCAGTAGTATACTGACCCTCATTAGTACACTGATGTAAGTATAAAGCTAGCTTGTTGTAAGGTAAATAAATAAAGTCTTACAGAAACACTATTGTAAGCTAAAACAATGCTTCTGAGGTAGATATATCTTATATGCCAATATGTGAGTAATTTTAAAGCTACTGAGGCTCAATATCGTTGGTAGAATACTATTGATCCTCAAAAATATGTAATTCTACTGACCATCATAAATGCGCAATGCTACTGACCTGCAGTAGTATCGTAAAAAAAGGGTAATTTCATAATTTATCGATTAATGGATTCTGTTAGTAATGGATGAAAACCTGCTAGTGGTAATTTTAAAAAACAATCTTGCTATTGGTAATTATAGGCTGAGAATTGTATCTATTGGTAATTTTTTTAATCATTTTTCTCTCAAGGAGTAAGAAAGTCATAGTCGTAGCAGTGTGCTATTTCCTTCTTGTTCGAGTCAGTGTGGAGTAGAGCTGTCAATTCCGACACGACCTGATAACACGACTCGAAACCCGCATGAAAAAAAGCGGGTCAATGACGGGTTAACCCATTTAATAAACGGGTCAGTCACGGGTCAACCTGCCAACACGAAATAAACCCGCATGACACGTTTAATAAAATTGTCGGACTAAATTTTTATATAATACTCTCTTAAATAGCCCATTAAAATAAGTTTAGTAAGAACTTAGTAAGTTTTTTCTCTTTTTGTTTGAATTCTTGTTTTGATAGGGGTAATGCTATTAATTTTTTTGTTTTAATCTTGTTTAAATGAGTCATTTTGTCTAACGCGTCACAATTTATTTATTAAATGGGTTACACGGGTTGGAAACGGGTAACCCGTTTTGTAAATAGGTTGGGCTTGGGTTTGAATTTGGGTTTATATTTTATGATACCCAAGATACCTTGACCCGACACAACCCGTTGACAGCCCTAGTATGGAGTGGTTTGCCTTTCATTTCAACTAAGTACCTGTAAGCATAATTATGAGTAGCTAAACAGCTTTTAGCTGGTTATCCAAGAGTGAGGCTGGGTTTATAGTTTGTATTTATGTTGAATAAATGAATTCTAAGTTGTGCCCAGTACACTGTCACAAAAATATTAATTTCTTTTATTTATGTTCCTGCATTTAATTAAAACAGTACCTTGTTAAGACAACAGTGATTTTGTGAAACTAAGTAACCAGTCGACTATAGGTGTTTGGGTGAAATTTTGACATGTTGAAGGCTAGTTCTTCTCTTGGAGTGTTTTAATTACCTGCAACTAATACTAGTCCTACTCGATAAGAATAAGGACGACATTTTTTTCCATTGGGTAATACCCGTGGGTAAAATATCCACCCAGCAACCAAAATGGGTAAAATATACCTGGAGTATTTACCTGTTTTCTTGTCTCGCGTGTGTTTCTATACCCACACATCTGGGTAAGTGAGTACCCAATTACCCATTTGTTCTTTAATAACATGTTTTCTGCAAATTAAAAAACACAAGTATAACTCCTCCGTGTTGTGTCAGCGCGTGCTCTCAGACATTGACACCGTCGAAGCTGTAGACAACGACGATTGTGAGCTCAATTGAAATCAAAGGTCCTATGAATGATGAAGATCCATATCTCTATTTAAAAAAATTAAAGGATGAAGGAACGCAAGGAAGAAATATTGTAATGGTAAATCCAAAAATTTGAAAAAATGAAGATATGAGATTTTGAAAGATGATCCTCATCTTAGTCTAAACAACTCCGTCTCGGTCGCAGCTGCAGCTAGGGTTTAGTTTCTCTGCCGCACATCCATGGGTAAGGGAACTGGAAGTTTCGGTAAGAGGAGGAACAAGTCCCACGCTCTCTGTGTGAGGTGTGCCGCCGCAGCTTCCATCTCTAGAAGATTCGCTGCTCTGCTTGTGCCTACCCAGCTGCCCGCACCAGGAAATTTAACTGGAGTGAGAAGGCCATCAGGAGGAAGACCACCGGGACCGGAAGGATGAGGTATCTGAGGAATGCCCCACGCTGGTTCAAGAGCAGTTTAAGAGAAGGCCCCATTCTAAATTGATCCCAAAAAAAAATTATGTCACACCCCGAATTTCGGATAACAAAAATCCAAATTCGACAATGTGAAAATTCACAAATAAACTCAAATACTTAAAAGTTATCAATCAAATAGCTAAGTACAACATCAGACACTACCAGAAAAAAGGCTTTTCCCGACGAAAAAAACGGCCGACGACATAAAATTTTCGTCGGCTATTCCCAAGAATGGCCGACGAATTTTTTTTTCGTAGCTAAAAAAAAAATCGACGGCTATTCCCCTAGAATGGTCGACGATTTTTTTTTTCGTTTGTAAAAAAAAAAAATCGTCGGCTATATTCATATTTTAGTCGACGATTTGAATTTTCGTCGGCCTTTCTCTGAAACTTTAGCCGACGAAAACTTTTGAAAGTTTGACCGACGAAATTGGCATTTTCGTCGGCTATAAGTCTATATATTTTCAGATCTAGACAGCAGCTGCTCATTTAAAAAAAAAACGAAAAAAAACGGGAGAAATAGTGAAAAATCTGTGGGTATTTTATACGATTAGTTGCGTCTCATCGATTTGAAACTATTATCTGTTGAAGGTCAGGCCAAAAAACGTTATTTAGACAGTCCAATTACCATTTCTAAGCGTTTAGAGGTTTGACTGACCCGGTTGACCGTTCCGATCGAGCCTTTAACGTTGTCAGATGTAGTTGGATTTTTTTCCATACATGTATTTAATCTAAAGGGTGATATCTGACGGTTGGAATAGATTTTCTAAACTTTTAGATTCAAAATCAGAACATATGCACTAATGTTCCTTAACTTGTTTACTAAGTGTTTAAGTGAATGTATTGTTTCAAATAGTTACTATACGTAGACTCTTCAAATGCAAAAATGTTGTGAAATAAGATATGACCGAAATAATGAAATACGTCTACGGTTGAAAAATGACAAGATTCTGATAATATCCGTGTGCCGAATATTGCGGTTAACTGTTTTTTACTTTCGTTTTCCTATGGGTAGCCTGACGTCCGTTAAATCAATTTTGTAAAATTTTTATATGATTAGTTGCGTCTCATTGATTTGAAACTATTATCTGTTGAAGGTGAGACCAGATTTGGCGTTGAAGAGTAGATTGACCGTTGCAAGTCAAAACCCGGTTTACTGCAGATTTTGCGTCCGGCGTCCGAATGACGATTGTGATACCATTTCGGAAAGGGAACGACGCCAGGAATCAAACTCGTAGCTCTGCTACGATGTGTGGGCCTTTTCGGGCTTTCGAGTTCGTTTAGGGCCTCAAAACGGCAGTTTAATATGTTTTTAAAGTATAGCCGACGATGTTCATAGAATAGCCGACGAAATATTGTAAATCGTCGGCTATTCTCTAAGTTTAGCCGACGAAAATTATATTTCGTCGGCTAAACTCTTGCGATCCGCGCCTTTTTATTGTCCGCTGTTGGATGGCTCAGATCCGACGGTTGTTGATCTTCCAAAGTATAGCCGACGAAATCTTTTAAATCGTCGGCTATTCTCTCTGCTTTAAATCTTTCAGCCCGCCTTTTTTCTCTCCTCCTCCTGAAAAACTCCTCCTCCGCTCTCCTCCGCCGATATGCATCTCCAATCCGCCGCTCTCCTCCTCCTCAAATCGGCGTCCTCCTCCTCCGGCGCCGGCATCCTCCTCCTCAAATCGGCGCCGGCGTCCTCCTCCTCCTTCTCCTCCTCCTCCGGCCTCCTCCGGCATCCTCCTCCTCCTTCCCCTCCTCCTTCCCCTCCTTCTCCTCCTCCGGCGGCATTCTCCTCCTGGAAGATTGCATATTCAGTTGAACCAAAGTATAATTTAATTTTTTTTTCCCCAAAATTTAAGAATAGCCGACGAAATTGACCTTATTTTGTCGGCTATAACTTTTATTACCGACGAAAATCACATTATTTCGTCGGCTATGCCTCTTAAAATATTGATATATTCTGACGAACTTAAAATATTAATATATTCTGACGGAATAACCGACGAAATAGACAAAATCGTCGGCTCTCTTTAAGAACAAATAGCCGACGAAATTGATTTTCTTCGTCGGCTATAGTTGCCAAAATCGTCGGCCATACTCGAAAATATCCGACGAATTTCGTCGGATATTTTGCCCAGGTTTGGTAGACGAAATTAATTTTCGTCGGTAAAGTCGTCGGCCATACTCGAATATAGCCGACGATTTCGTTATTTTCGTCGGCCATTGGTATTACCGACGGCGTTTTTCCGACGAATTATAGCCGAAGAAAATTTCGTCGGCAGAAGGAATAGCCGACGAAAATTCGGCATAGTCGACGAAATTTTTTTCGTCGGCTATTCTCTCGGATCTGGTAGTGAGAGTTCAAGTGCGTGGCTCAAACACTCAAAATATTACATCAATAAAAGCATAAATGCAAATAGAGTCTCACGCTATCACTCTCTAACCCAAACGTAAACACAAGCTAGACCATGACACACATACAAGCGGTGCGACTCAGACGCCGCCTCCTGGCTGCTGGTCCTCACCTGCAGGTCTAACCCCTACACCATCAATTGGTGCACCGGGTTGTAAACAACGAACTCGGTAAGCTTTCAAAGCTCGTGTGAGTAAAACAACAAGTTCAGGATAATATAATTAAAGCAACAAATGGAAATCACAATTTCCAAAACAGCCACAATCAATCAATAGAATCAAACTCAGGGCAAATGACATCTGTCATTCCCATCCAACTCACCCAAAGGCAGACAGATTAGACCTCTAACTGATCGTAACCAATCACCCAGCCAAAGGCTTGGTTCCTGATATATTTGCCGATCCCCCATCATCTCACAGGAAAGGATCACGCCACACGTGTAAGATCCCCATCATAACATAGGAAAGATCTTACACTAGCTGTTGGTCTCCATACCAACCCAACTCACATCTCACAACTCACGCATACTCAATTTTACAATCATAAATCACCCAAAACTCACCCTCATTATAAACTTATATATTTCACACTTCCACATAAATACACATCCCCATCAATCAACATATATATTTCACGTAAAGTATATATATATATATATATATATATATATATATATATACGTAGACATTCACTCAGGAACTGCCCACTAATACCAACTATAGTCATTGATCGTTAAATACGTTTAAAAATCATTTTTATATTAAAATCATTTTACTTACCAATGAACCGTAGTCGATCAAGTTCATTTAATTTAAAACAAATATCATTTCCATAAAACAATTTTGCATATAACGATCATATACTATAATTAACTCGTATTAAATACAAACACTGTGAGGTTTACTCACCTTAATTGACCAGAAATGATAAATATCCGTTTAGAGTCGGATCGCTACAGTATCGGTCAACGGTCAACGCTACATGATCAGGTCAACGGTCAACGCTACAGGATCGGGTCAACCAACTCGGGTCGGGTCAGGTCAACCGGGTCGGGTCGAACCGGGTCAGGTCGGGTCGGGTCCGCTGCAAACGGGTCGAGGGAGAAACGATCCGATCAAAGCAGCTCGATTCGGCGCGATCCACCTACTCAGGGAGGCGCGCAATGAGAAACCCAGCAGAACGGTGGGTGGCGCAACCCCGGGCGTCGCCTGCAGCGCCGCCGCGCACGGTAGCAGGAAGTCGAGGCGCCGCCGCGTTGCAGACAGTGCTTCCCCTGGGCCGATCCTTGGCTCAAACGGAAGAGGAGGCCGAGTAACGTCGATTGCTGGGTGGCGCTTGCGCCGTGGCGGCCGGATGGTGGAGATCGGAGCGTCGGCAATCCGGATCGGGGAGAGAGAAAAATGAATAGTAAATTGCTACAGTAAAGGTGAACAGTAAATGGTAAAAAACCCGAAATGGAAATTCTGATATTTTCCCAAAAATTTTAGGCTTTATAGTCACTTTCCAGAATAGGAAATAACTTATGCATGTCGTAACTTCTTCATACGACGTCTGTTTCACGTGTGCCACATGTGTACGAACTCATATCGTCGAGCTCTACGACTTTCGTGAATGAAACTTTTCGAAATTCACAACGGATTAAAAGTCAACTTTTGACCCATTGAACCTAAACGTTTTTCAAATTTTAACTCTCGGAATCACTTTCACTTCCGACAATGCACAACGACTAATTAAAAGCGTACGAAATACCAACTCTCAAAAACATCCTTCCATTAATTACGAGAAATTTACAAGTAATTAAACACGAAAATCGGGTTACTACAACTTAATTATTACTATTTTTGTACTGTAAAAAAGTGGCCTAATTGAATATGGAAGTTTAAAAGTTATATGGGGATAGGTACCCACGAAAATACTTATATCCGCATCCGTATTTAACACCCATTACCCATTTACCCGTGGGTAATCTAGTATGGGTGATACCCAATTTTTCATACCCAAATAGAACAAATACCCGTGGGTACGTACCCATAACCATGGGTTTTCATGCCATCTTGAGATGAGAATCTATGCAACAATGTCTCAAATTCTTACTCATATAGAAGATTGGTGTATGGAGACGTTAGCAAAGAATATTCCGTTAGAATATTCTGTTAATACTGTGAAAAAGACCAGAATATCCTTATTTTCTGTTTTTCTTAAATTTTCTTTATTTTACATTTTGACGGATCATGGTGGGCCCATGAATTTGTTTATTTAGCATACTACAAATATATAATATATCCTCTATACTCGAAGGTAAACAGTTAATTTAGTCATTAATTATTTTCTCTCAGAGATTAATTTATTTATTAAATATTAGAGAAACTGAATAAGAATTAAAAGAAAAGCGAGAAAAATTAAGAATATTAAAAAACTTTAGCGAAAAGCTTAAAAGAAATAGGATAGGTTAGATTTAATTTTTAGATTTACAAAAGGTATCTATATTCAGAAAAACAGATTGCAGATCTTAAACAAATACATCTTTGGCAACAAAAATTGGCATGTTGAAGCCTAGATTTTAGAATTGGTAAGTAATTAAGTTTTAGTAAGTAAGTAAGTAAGTAAGTAAAAAAAACAAAATTTAAAATTTTGTTAAAAAAATAATTTCAGTATTATATTGGTCAGAAATGACAACATAACAAAGTCCGTTAGGGATTTAACGGCTCTAGGTACTAAGGTTAAGTCAAGGTTAACAGGTGAGACACCATTTTGAAGTTTTGGAAACGTGAGATACCGAAAGTTAAAAAATAAAAAAGGTGAGACAATGTTCAGTTCATTTTCCCTATTTATTATGCATAGCAGATGTTTGAGTGGAAAGTAAGCTGAAATGTAGGTTGCTTTGAACAATCAATATCGTGATGACACGTAGCTCGTTGGTACTATTTGAGTTTCACTGACGTCCTCTTCTGATCTGGCCTGACCAAAACCAATAATAACAATACGATAAAGTTACTAGAAAGTAAGAGCAAAGTACGTACTTCATATCATAAAAGAGTTCACAACTCTTTATATATTCAAGAAATAAATTCACGACAAATAGAAAGACACAAGCGATGAAGACAGTCAAAAGCCTATCAACTCACTACAAGAAAAAACAAGTTTAACAACATGCATTAGATGTTGTTAATTATTATAACCAACACACAGCGCATGTTGCAGGTGTCAAAGTCATTGAACGCTCAAGACTCTTTAACAACGCGGCTTGCGATAGGGAGTTGCATATTTGAGACTTTATGTAAGGTGCTATCATGATGAATCAAGTCATATAACATAGGAATTTTTTTTCCAACAAAATAAAATTCCTCAAAAGCTGCAGTGCGAGTACACATAATGCATAATTTATTTCATTCATACCCAACTCCTTACCGAACACCCAATAATTTACTGCATAAAATATTATATACATAATTTATTGCATAATATATATATATATATATATATATATATTTATATATATAGGCCGGATCTAAAAAGGACATCCTCAAAATGTCTAATAGTGCGGATTTTCATTTTTGACCCACTTTTCGATCGAATTTTCTCATTTCCACCGTCTAGTATGTAGATAATATTGTGTAGATCATCTCTGTAAAATTTCAGCCAATTTGGTAATCGTTAAGGCCCTCAAACTCGAAAAACAAATGGACGAACTGTATTCTGTCAAACTTGAACAGTTCATATTTATAACAAAAAAACCGTCATTTTGAGGGTCTTAATGGTTACCCAATTGGCTGAAATTTTGCAGAGATGATCTACACAATATTGTCTAGATACTAGACGGTGGAGATGAGAAAATTCGATCGAAAAGTGGGTAAAAAATGAAAATCCGCACTATTGATAGTAGCCATAGAGAGGCTACCCAGGTCCCCAGACCTGCAGCCAGGACTCCTGGACCCGGCATAGGGCCCGGGAGCGTAGCATGGACACCAGGACCCGCGTCCGGGCATGTCTTACTTGTGGCCGAGCCCGGGAACCGGGGATAGCAGCTCCCCAAACAGGGGCCGAAATAGTCCAGCAATATGAGCAGAAGGGGGGCCAGTCCTACATAGAAGGGTGAGGCCAGCCCTCATGCCCGGCAGACTATATATGAGTCCCAACTACCCTCATTAATGAGTAATCAATACTTAAACTATTCATTCCCGCTTAAGTTACCAGTTTATTCCAACTATACTGACTTAGGCATCGGAGCGGAATAGACCGGCCCCACCCGGTATTCCCTTAGTTAGCAGGGTTTGCAGGGATGAATCACAGCAAGATCCACCGGTATCTGCGAGTCTACGGATTCAGACAGAAACAATTGGCGCCGTCTGTGGGAAGAGTTCAAAAAGTTTGTGTTGTCGTATTAGCGGGAACAGAATCGATCAGCCTATGGGTCACAAAAAGAGGGAAGGGAATCCAGAGGACCGGTTGGTTTTGGAGCCGGTGATAGTCCAAATCCCGGGGGCGGGGTAGGGGCAGCCTGCTGGTAGCTGCAGTCAGGATGTTGCTACCAACCGTGATCCAGGCGGTACGTCCGGTGAACGCGACGGAGATCTACGCGGGAAGGGCCCAGGGGACGATCGCCAAGTCTTGGGCCTGGAACCCGCACCGACGTCCCCCACGGCCCCAAACAGAGGGGAAGATCGGCTGCCCAGCAGCGACAGCCCGAATGATGTCTCCAGTCTCGGCCAGTACGATATGGCGGGAGAGATAGAAGAGATGCGGGCGGAAGTAAATCGCTTGCGGGCTGAGAGCGACCGGGACAGGACAAAAGCCACCACCAGGTATCAAGACATGGAAGCGGTTAATGCCGCACTGGTAGCTGCACTTGGAAAGAGGCTAGTAACGCAGTGCCGCTCTGGAAAAATCATTTGCGCCACACCCAAAAGAGCCTCCCCACCAGGAAGTGGGCCAGTCATCGAGAGGGGAGAGGGACACCGGCGTGGCGGGAGACGTGTTCCCAGCGGACACGGTGCCACTAAAGATCGTCCTAGCCCCTCGGAGGGACAGCGGCTCGTGCGAGGAAGATACCATCAGCTCGACCGCACGGGCACTGCAGATACTATCCGACTCAGTGTCAGATATGAAGGCCTAGATGGAGACCAACGAGAGAAAGGTTGCGAGACCGCCGGAGAGCGCACGATTCAACGAGCGGGCCGGACCCTTCTCACTCCGGGTTCTGGACTCCAGAAGATCCGGCACCCGAAAGTCGCTAAAGCTGACGTACTCCGGGGCCGGCTGCCCATACCAATACATGGACAGCTTCCGGTCCCAAACTTGTTCTAAGGGCTACTTCGACGCCGTTTGCTGCAACATATTCCAAGAGACCCTGTCCGGATAGGCGCTCAACTGGTGTTACGAACTACCGGCGAACTCTATAGAGGCATTCGAGCAACTGACCGATAGATTCATGGGCCGGTTCATATTAAGGGTCGCAGGGGCCCGGACCTCGACGGTCGTCTTTAACTGCAGGAAGGCAGACGGTGAAGAACTGAGAACTTTTGTTAACCGATGGTAAACGGCCACCGCCGGGGTCAGGGACCTGGACAAAGGGATTGCCGAATCAGCTTTTAAGCAAGGTCTCCGGCCCGGAAAGTTCTCGTACGTTGTGAGAGTGGAGATCCCGCAGGGTTACGACGAACTGATAGCGATGGCTATCAGGCACGCCCAAGCAGACCACGAAACTTACGGGAGTCGTCAACACAAGAGAAGGTAGGAAGAGCCCGAACCCGCCCAACAGGAAGACAAAAACTGGCAGTAGGGCTGGGACCGAGGAGCCTCGACTGACAAAAGACCAAGAGGTTGGGGGAACCAGCAGTGCCGGAGGGACTATGTCGACGTTCCCCAACGAGCAGGGAACCTCCCATCCTACCAGCAGCAAACCCGCCCCCTAGCGGTCATGTCAGCAGGACGACAAGAGGTATTCTCTACTTTGACCTCCTCCTATGAGGATATCCTGTATGAGAACGGGAACAACATCCCCCCTCTACCAAAAAGAAAGCACCCAAAGGGGAACCTGACTAGGGCACATACCGGTAAATACTGCTCCTACCACGATGAAGCCACACACCACACAAACGATTTCCTTATCTTGAAAACAACGATTGAGGGCCTAATCCGCCGCGACGACTTGTTGCGGTATCAAGCAGTATCAAGGGTAACCCGGAAAGTGGGGACCGCGCGGAATCGAGACGTCTATCCCGCGGCATCAACGGTTATACGACCGGTCGAAATCTTAAACCTGTATAGAAGCTCAGCGGTCCAACAACTTGTCGGCCTGAGTAAGGTGCTAGTTTTTTTCTTTCCTAAACACAACTAGCTAGACATTCCAACCAGTTCGACAGGTGTAATTTGAGCAGTTGTCTATTCTAACTTTGTTTTCAACTAAGTACAAAGGGCAATCCATGGGTAGCCAAGTCAGGCAAATTGAAAAAGGCACAACACAAGCTCAGGAAAAATGTCCATTCATTATAACTCAGGGCAGCGTGTACAAAAAAAAAAAAAAGCTTAAAGCAAAAAGGGAGGTAAGGAATATACAAAGTCTAGAGCCTGCTAGGGCACTCCGCCTGCTCCCCCTCTTCAGCAGGGGCTCTTTCAGCGGCGTCTTCACTGGCCGGCTCGGTGTTACCCTCCTGAACCTCTTCTTCATCCGTTTGCGGCGCCGATAGCTTTGAGACTTCAAGATAGCCCTTACTCTTCCAGTCGTATAGCCCTTACTCTTCCAGTGGTCATAAGCATCGGCTATCCCCGCCTCCCGGGCCCGTTCCAGCAGGTCAAGAAGCTGATCACTTTCTTGATACTTCTTAACCGCCCGCTGGTAAACCTCCGGGTCATTTTCATCAACCGGCCAGCCGGCAGAAGCAGAGCCCGTCACCACTTGCCGCTAGAGCTCCTTGACTTAGGCCTCCAACTCGGTCCTCTCCTCCTCCAGGCCCTTCTTCTCCTCTTCCAGAGCCTCGACCTGGCCTCCAACTTGCCCATATGCTTCCTGGCCTTCTCTTCCAACCGGGTTTTCTCCCGTTGGAGCTTGGACTTCTCTGCCTCCAGTAGCTCCTGGGCGCTTGTCAACTGATGTGAGCCTAAACTCGCACACAATAATAACCCTACAATCGTTAGTAGTATAGACATACACTACCAGAAAAGGGGTTATAGCCGACGATATGGGAAAAAACGGCCGACGAAATAGTACTTCGTCGGCTATAACCCCTTATAGCCGACGAATTACTATTTCGTCGGCCACATCGTCGGCTATAATATTATAGCCGACGACTGCCGACAACAATAGCCGACGAATACCATCCTCGTCGGCTATAACCAAAAACGTTTCGTCGGCTATAACTATAGCCGACGAAACGTTTTTGGTTATAGCCGACGAGGATGGTATTCGTCGGCTATAAGAGTTATAGCCGACGAAAAGTTTTTGGTTATAGCCGACGAGGAGGGTATTCGTCGGCTATAACTCTTATATCAGATCGACCTTCTGCATCAGGGAGCTCATTCGTCGATGAAATCGTCCAAAACGCTCTGAAATCGTCCAAAACCTCGGCCATAAGCTTGAAAGGTACGTATATTGCTGTGTGTGTTGATTTAGTTGGTTATATGCAGAGGTGTGTTAATTTAGAGTTTAATTAGAATAAATGTGTGATTAATTTGATATATATATATATATATATATATGTGTTGAGATGAGATTATTAATGGGTTGATATATATGTTGTATTGGTTAGATAGAATTGAAGTTTTGTTGAAGATTAGTGATTGATTGTTGATTTATAGGTGATTTTAGATGAATTTGATGAAAAAATGTATATATATATTAATTAATTTAATTGTAATTAAAAATATATTGTTGGTATATATAAAAAATACATTGTGTTTAATTAATTAGGGAGATTGACGATGTTTTAATTAATTTAGGGATGCATGTGTATATATATATATATGTGTGTGTGTGTAATGATGAATTTTTTAATTAATTAGTACGTGCGTACGTACGTAGTACGTGCATATATACATATCTATATATAGCTATATTTATTTCTTGAATTTACAGGATGGACAAGAGTTGGATTACCCTTGGAAGATGGGATCAGGCGTATCATGATGGAGTTAGGAGTTTCCTGGATTTTGTGATGGCTAACTGTGGAGACACTACACTTCATTATTGTCCGTGTAAAAAGTGCAAGTGTGCCACCCCACGACACCGGTTTTCCATAGAGACAGTGGAGCAACACCTGGCTAGATATGGATTTTGGGTCCTATACACTAATTGGATTTATCACGGTGAACCAGAGTTTGCGGGTCGTCATGATCATGGACAATTTGCCGAGAGAGGGAGTTCCTCCAATGATCCGACAACGAACTGGATCAACGATATGTTTCCTCGTGAGAGCGGTGTCTTTGAGGAAGCACCAGATGTGCAACTCCCACCTCCGGAGATGGAGTGTTTCCCTGATATTGAGCCACTCGAGCCATTACCCCGATCTCCGGTCAACACAAGTGGTATGGAAAAGTACAACAACCTGATCGCATTGCAACAGACTCCGTTGTACCCCGGATGCAGTAAGACTGTCCTTGAATCTGTCATGGGAGTGATGAAGATCAAAACGGAGAACAAAGGCACTGTCAAATCGGTTGATGATTGGCTTCGGCTATGGGGTGGGGCGATGCCCCCCGGACATCGGCTTCCTACCAGTCATCATAAGGTGCGACATATCCTTAAAGATCTCGGCCTTTCCTACATCAAGATTCATGCATGCAGATACGATTGCGTTCTGTTTTACGGGGAAGGACTTGCAGATCTTGAATACTGCCCATTATGCAATACAGAGCGGTATAAGTTCACTCCTAAAGGGAACAAGAAAGCTGTGAAGATACTTCGGTACTTCCCGCTGATTGATAGGCTTGAGCGGTTGTTCATGTGTGCTTTCACGGCCGAAGCTATGAGATGGTGGGCTGAGAGGAATGTGCCTGACGATGACACCCTTAGACATCCCGCCGACGGAGAGGCTTGGAAGAAGAACGTGTTGGAGTTTCCTGAATTTGCATCAGAGGTTCGAAATGTTTGGCTAGGGCTATCATCCGACGGTTTCAACCCTTTTGGCAAGAAAGAGCTTCAGTACAGTGTGTGGCCAGTTATTTTGATTCCGTACAACTTTCCACCGTGGATGTGCATGAAGAAGGAATATAACATGCTCACATTGTTGATTCCAGGCCCAGGTTATCCGGGAAAGTGTCTCGATGTGTATTTGAGACCCGTAATTGAGGAGCTTCGGTACTTGAGTCTGAACGGCCACCTGGTCTACGACCAGTTCAAAAATGAGATGTTCCGGATGCATGCCATGCTTGTTGGCACGATCAGTGACTTTCCTGGGAGGGGTATGTTGTCGGGCAGCGTCACCAGGGGTTACAGGGCTTGTTCAGAGTGCATGACTGTTGATTGCTCCAGTCCTCATTGCAGCAAGATTGTCCAGATGCGTCACCGTCGTTGGCTTCCGCATGACCATCCATTTAGGGACGATGCACAGGCTTTTGATGGGACTGAAGAAAGGGGCTGGGCACCCGAGCAATGGACAGGGGAGGAAATATTGGCAGTGTTGAATGAGTATGACTTTGGTCCGCTTAGCAATCATCCCGATGTGTTGCGCACGATTCCAGAGAGGCCGGATCGGTATAGGTTCTGGTCACACAAGAGCATCTTATGGGAACTTCCTTATTGGGCCAGGTTGGCTACCAGATACTACATGGATGTCATGCATATAGAGAAGAACATGGGTGAAGCCGTGGTTGGCACAGTTTTGAATTGGGAGAAGAAAACAAAAGACACCCCCAAGGCACGCGTTGATCTGAGAAATATGGGACTGCGGGACCATTTGTGGTTGAGAGAGGGCAGGAGCAAAATGCCCCAAGCTCCTTACACCGTCACCAGGGACCAGAAACATGAAATCTTTGGATGGCTGAGTAATGTCAGGTAACTTTTTATTAGGCATGTATTCCCTAAAGAATCCGCCATCTGTTGTTGGACGACTATATATGCATGAAATCTAATTGTTGTTAATGGCTATGCAGGTATCCTTATGGCTATGCGGGTAACATAAGCAAGTGTGTTAACTACCGAGACAACAAGATGTACGGATTGAAGAGTCACGACTGCCATGTACTGCTTCAACGCCTCTTCCCTATTTTCATTCGAGCGTACTTGGAGGATGAAGTGGTTGAGCCGTTGGTGGCGTTGTCAAGATTCTTCCAGAAGTTATGCGCTAGAGAAGTTAGAAAATCAGACCTCATGAGAATGCATGAGGAAATCGTTTTTATCTTGTGCAAGTTCGAGAGGATATTTCCCCCAAACTTCTTTGACATCATGCCTCACCTGATGATCCATCTTCCCCAACAATTGTTGCTTACCGATCCCGTACACTACACTTGGATGTATCCCATCGAAAGGTACATGTTATTCATAAATTTGATTTATACATGTTTTTAAATAAAAGTTGCATGCTCTTAACATGCACTTGTTAACCTTGCAGACAACTTGGAGACTACAAGAAATATGTGCACAATAAATCTGCGCCTGAGGGGTGTATTGCTGAAGCTTACATTGCGCATGAGTGTGTAACGTACGCCAAGTTGTACTTGGGAGCGATGGAGGACCCCCCACAACATCCAAGTCGAGATGACCCCGAGTTCAACCTATCAATCGTCGCCAACTCTGTTGTACCATACGGAAGCTTCAAGAAAAAGGGTGTGGACAAGTTGCCTGACCATGAGGTAGGGATTGCCCACTGGTGGGTTCTAATAAACTGTCCGGAGGTACAATATTGGAAACGTCACCATCTTCACTGCAAGGAAGTTCGCGGTGATGTCGACTACCACAACACGACGTTTGCAGACTATTTTCCACAATGGGTAAGTGTATAAATATATATATTAGATGGCTTTCTTTTACAGTTCCCTATTCTTTAATCATAAACACACCGAGTGATTTGAGTTATATTTTTCAGCTGATGCAAGTGGCTGCGAGTGGTGGTCATACAAATTACTCAGAGGAATTGAGGCTGTTGTCGATGAAGCCGATATCTTCCACAGTCTGCCCAATGTGTGATGTCAACGGCGTTAAGTATATATGTGAAGCTAGAGACGGGGAACGCAAAACACAGAATTGTGGGGTGATGGTGGATGGTGCAGAGGGGGGCGTGGATTTTTACGGTGTCCTACAGTCAGTTGTTGAACTCATTTATGGGAACCGCATGAAAGTCCACTTGTTCAAGTGTCGATGGTTTGATACTAGGCCGCACCGCATACGGATCGATCAGTACGGCATACTTTCGGTGAATACCGCCACTAGTGTGTATGAAGACGACCCCTTTGTTTTCGCCACAGCGGCCAAAAAGGTCTTTTATCTTGACGATCCTTTGAACAAAGGCACGTGGAAGGTAGTTAACCATGTGTCTCAGCGAGACATATACAGTGCTACCACACTTGGTGTGAGCACAAAGTGTCAAGAAGCGACCGCATACCAAGAGCCGGACGCCGGCGACATTCCAGAATCCTCCACCATCCGCGATAATAATGTGACGCCGGGCAGAGTGGTTCGACTTCCTAGGGGTCAGGTGCCCATGTATGATGTTAATCCGAATCGTCTGACTCAAGTGATGAGGATGATTCTGATTATCATCCTTAGTATACTATTTATGTATGTATTTGTGTACAAAGGTGCATGCATGTATGAAAAAAAATTTTGTCCTTAATTACCGTTTTCCGAATTTTTGGGAAATTGTATTGAATTGTTTGTGCGATATTCAGGAATTTATCAGGTGAAATAGGCAATTTTCAGGCCCTAAATGGCAAATTTTCAGAAACATCAGCATTATAGCCGACGAAATGGACCATAATTCGTCGGCTATAATGCCCATACTGTAGCCGACGACTTACAATTCGTCGGCTATACTGTAGCCAACGACTTGGAAGTCGTCGGCTAAAGTATATTGACCGAAACCATACGTAGACCGTTCAAATGCAAAAGTGTCGTGAAATAAGAGACGACCGAAATATTGAAATACGACTACGGTTGAAAAATGGGAAGATTCCGACAAAATCTGTGTGCCGAATGTTGCGGTTAGGTGTTTTTTACTTCCGTTTTCCTATGGGTAGCCTGACGGTCGGTAAATATTTGGAGGAAAATTTTTATACGGTTAGTTGCGTCGCATCGATTTGAAACTATTCTCTGTTGAAGGTCAGGCCAAAACACGTCATTTAGACGGGCCAATTGCCGTTTTAAAGCGTTTAGAGGTTTGACCAAAAGTTTGACCGTCCCGATCGAGCCTTTAACGTTGTCAGATGTAGTTGGATTTTTTTTCATACATGTATTTAATCTTAACGGTGATATCTGACGGTTGGAATAGATTTTCCAAACTTTTAGATTCGAAATCGGAACATATGCACTAATGTTCCTTAACTTATTTACTAAGTGTTTAAGTGAATGTATAGTTTCAAATAGTTACCATACGTAGACCGTTCAAATGCAAAAGTGTCGTGAAATAAGATACGACCGAAATATTGAAATACGACTACGGTTGAAAAATGGGAAGATTCCGACAAAATCTGTATGCCGAATGTTGCGGTTAGGTGTTTTTTACTTCCGTTTTCCTATGGGTAGCCTGACGGTCGGTAAATATTTGGAGGAAAATTTTTATACGGTTAGTTGCGTCGCATCGATTTGAAACTATTCTCTGTTGAAGGTGAGGTCAAAAAACATCATTTAGACGGGCCAATTGCCGTTTTAAAGCGTTTAGAGGTTTGACCGAAAGTTTGACCAAAGAATAGCCGACTACACACAGAACTTCGTCGGCTAAAGTGTTGCGATCCGCGCCGTTTCATTGTCCGCCGTTGGATGGGGGAGATCTGACGGCTGCTGAGGTTCTTGACTATAGCCGACGAGATTCATACTATAGGCGACGATATGCATACTTCGTCGGCTATAACCGGCCCGCAAAGCCCAACTTAGGCCCGGCCCGGATTTAGTTAGAGACTATAGCCGACGAAATCGTCGGCTATAGTCATAGCCGACGAATTAAAATGAAATCGTCGGCTATAGTCCCTCGATTTAAACTGAAACAGAGGCGCCTCTCCCCCATTTCTGCAGAAAACCTAAACCCCTAAATCGCCGCCCACCCCTCCCCGAGCCTCCCCGACGCCGTCTGAGCCTCCCCGACGCCGACCAAGCCTCCCCGGCCCTCCCCCACCCCTCCCCACCCCGTCCCCGGCCTTCCCGAGCCCTCCCCGACCCGAAGTCGAACCGATCGGCGCCGTCCTTCTCTAGCCGCCGTCGCCGCCGCACCGCACCGCCGCCCTCGTCCCCTAGCCGCACCACCATGTCAGGTAGTCCCCCTCTCCCTCATTTAGGGTTTTTGTTAATTTTGTGGAATTTTGTGATTTTGTGGAATTTAGGTATTTTTGTGAAATTTTATGGTTTTTGTGAAATTATGTGGAATTTAGGGTTGTTGTGCAATTTATGGAATGTTGTGGAATTGCTGTTAATTTTTTGGAATTATGTGGAATTTTGTGAAGGATATATATATATATATATATATATATATATATATTTTCCGGAATATATATATATATATATTTTCCGGAATATATATATATATATATATATATATATATATATATAATTAGGTATATGGAAGATTGTGGAAATTTTTTTAATGTTGTGGAATTTTTGTTAATTTTGTGGAATTTTGTGGAATTTTTAGGAGGATATATATATATATATATTTCGGAATATATATATATATATATATAATTAGGTATAAATATATTTAGGTATATATATAATTAGGTATATATACATTTAATGAAGTTTTTTATTTTTGTGTGAAATTTATGGAATTGTGTGGAATTTTGTTTAATTTTGAGGAATTAACAAGAATTTTTAGGTATATATATATACCTTTAGGTATAAATATAGTTATGTATATATATAATTAGGTATATATATATATTTAAAAAAGTTTTTTATTTTTTTGTGAAATTTAAGGAATTTTGTGTTATATTTCGGAATATATATATATAATTAGGTATAAATATATTTAGGTATATATACATTGAATGAAGTTTTTAATTTTTTTGTGGAATTTTTGTGCAATTTATGGAATTTATATACTAATTGTGCAGGAAACCGTCGCTTTGTAGACCGATGGCTTGGCAGACGGACCGAGAGCGACCCCGACGCTCAGGCAGGATCCAGCCGTGAGGGGAGCGGATCCAGCGGTCGTCGGGGCCTAGGCCGGCCTATGAGTCGACGAGAGGAGACGTTGATGGGATTGACCCCGAGCGATCCACGTGGGGGCTCCTCGTATGAGTCGACGGGAGCGGGCCCTGACTCGAGTGTCGGAGGAGGACGCAGAGCCACCAGACCCCAGTGCACTTCAGCACTGTTCCAGGATCGGCAGCCGACCCCACCGCGCGCCGATCTGGACCCTCCAGAGATGCTCCCTGTCCCCCCACAGCGACAGCGTCCACAGCTACGGGGCCCACCGTAAGGGGAGCAGGCCCCTCAGGGTCGACGCCCCGTATGTCTCCGCCATCGGGGATGTACATGGTCTAGTTCCTCCCTGCCATCCCTGAGTACGACGCCAGGGGGAGGCAGATTTGGAGGCACGACCGGCCCCACGAGATTCCCTGGGAGGAGGCCTACTTCTACAGTCCTTTCGACTCAGAGGACTGCCGCGGCCTGTGGGCCGTTCGTGAGAAGGACAAGCAGTACAACGACGCAGGTAATTGATTAGTTTAATTAATTATTTAGATTGTTTAATTAATTATTTAATTAGTTAGTTTAAATAATTATTTAACTATGTATTCATTTTAATTATGAAACAGGCGTCCTCGTCAATAAACCCGCGGGGACGAGACGGACCAGAGGGCCAGCGAACATGTCGACCCTGGAGAGGGAGCTGGCCGGTGGGATCAGAGAGATCCTGCCCGGTCCCGGTGAGGATGGACGCCCGATTGAGCGGAGAGACACCACCACCAAGTACATCAACGTGACGGGCATGCTCATGCGGGACAGGGTCCCACTGTTGTGGCCCGACTGGGGCTCTGTGCCCGATGAGATCAAGGCGCGAGTGTACAATGCACTGTCGGTGAGTTAAATATGATTTTTATTATAGAAAATAAATATTTATGAATTCAGTCCTTATAACTATATAAAAATATTTTCTAATTAATTTATAATATTGCAGCAATGGTTTAGAGTACATCCTACCTTGGACTGGTGGAGAGACGAGCAGCTGAAGAACAGGTTATGTGTTTTGCTTTTTTTTGTATAAATATATTTATTGGCAGTGTACGAATATATCTAACAGTTGTGTTTTGTTAATATAGGTACTCCGAGTGGAAGAACGAGCTGTCCACGCACTACAGGACGTACCATGTGGAGCAGCGCTTGGGTCGAGGTGCAACCCCCCACGAGTTCCGGTACAGGGAGTACGAGTGGCTATGGCTGGTAGCCTACTTCGGGAGCGACAGGGTCTCGGTAAGAAAATTTAGCCTGCTAGTATATAACTTTTTAATGTTATTTAATAATTAAATTACGTAGTTACTTAATTAAATTAATTAGTTAGTTAGTTAGTTATTAGTTATTAAATTAAGTTAGTTGGTTAGTTACGTAGTTAGTTAGTTCGTTACTAAATTAAATTAAATTAAATTAGGTAGTTAGTAAGTTAGTTAGTTACTAAATTAAATTAGTTAGTTAAGTAGTTACTAATTAAATTAAATTAGTTAGTAACTAAATTAGTTAATAATTTTATTTTGGTTAGTTCGTAATATTTTAATTTAGTTACTAATTTATATTTGCGTTTATATGTTCGTTCTTATAATACAGAAAATCTCGCGGACGAACAGCGACAACCGCAGGAGGAACGAGCACCCCCACCACGGCGGCGCCCGCTCCTGGAGGCAGTGGGCAGAGATGGCGAGGAGGGACCGACCGCTGAGGCCGTTGTCGTGGATTCATGCGCAGATGTATCCGGGGCGTCCCGACCAAGTGGTAAGTATTCGCCCATCTTCAATAAAAGTGTTTCATTAAATTAATTTATATATATTTTTTTTAATTCGTTTATTATATTTTCTTGTCAATTAGGCGGAAATCGATGCGGAGACCGACGCGATCACCTTCGGGATCGCGCGAGACACCCTGGGAGACGGGGCGTCCGACGAGGCGATCGCGGAGTTTGCCTCCACGATCGACACCCTTGAGCCGCGCTTGGCCTCTCAGATCATGCACGCGGCGGTAGGGACGGGGAACAACTACTTCTACCAGAGAGGCCTAGGCGCGGCGGGAGATGGGGTTCTCAAGTACACGCCGGCCAATCCCAGCACGCAGCGTGCGGCTTCGACGAGAGGAGACTTGCAGACGCAGCTGCAGAGGACTCAGGCGGAGTTGGCGAGGGCGGTGGAGGCGCTCCAGCAGGCGGAGTTGGCGAGGGCCGCGGAGGCTTCGGCGCAGCAGGCCAGAGACGCATCTGTGGCGGAGATGTACCGATGGATGCAGCAGTCTTGGAAGGCCCAGCAGGCTGGACTCCAGGCCCCGCCTCCGCCACAGATGCCCCAGTTCGTCGTCCCCACTCCCCCCCCGCATCGGAGTACGCCAGCCGATCAGGACAGCCATAGCCACCGGAACTCGAACGATCCGGTCGACGACGCTACGCGTTTAGGGGGTGATGATGAGTAGATAGTGGGTTAATTTGTACAGTATGTAGGATATTAGGGATGGATTGATGTGGATATTTGTTGGATATTTGGATGTTTGTTTGTGCATTTTCTGCAGCCAAACCGAAGACGAAGTGAAATTGGGCCCGAGTTAAATTTTTAATTTTTTTAAAATATTTAGGGGTTATAGCCGACGATATTGTCATTATTTCGTCGGCTATAATGGCTATAGCCGACGATATTGTCATTATTTCGTCGGCTATAATGGCTATAGCCGACGATGTTTACCATATGTCGTCGGCTATACCCTCCCGGCTTCAGGCAAAAAAAAAGCCGTTCCTGGTACCGGCGACTGTTATGGCCGATGATAGTGTCGTCGGCTATATTGGACGTATAGCCGACGATAGTGTCGTCGGCTATACTTCGGTTTAGGGGTAATTGTTGAAGCCGACGATCTTGTCGTCGGCAATGTTCGAAGTATAGCCGACGACGCTTTATTCGTCGGCTATACCCCGCGGTTTATAAGCCGACGACTTACGCCTCATGTCGTCGGCTATAGTATAGCCGACGGAGCATTCCCGACGAGACTATAGCCGACGATACTTCGTCGGCTATGACTATAGCCGACGAATTAATGGTAACGGCCGACGAGATGGCCTCGTCGGCTATAGGGCCTTTTCTGGTAGTGATAAGTAGGGATCGTTCTAAGCCGGGGATTAAGGGTACCTGAAACATGAGATTGTTAGACAAATATATACATATGTACATCAAAAAATCGTCACAAAATGGGGGATGATGGCGTCGGCAGCAAGGCTGCCCCTAACAAATTGACACGAAAATTTGCAAGAAAAGAAAGCTGAAAAATAATCTAAGCTACTATTTACAAGGTTGGTCGACATTCTTCCACAAAGCACTAGCACGAAAGCAATCAAAACATATAACAAACAAGCAAACAAGACTCACGGCAAGGTATTAAAATGTTCTAGACTCAACTTAACTCCAACCCAATTAGCTCCTAAACGGTATTACTAATCGATTAAGACTCTTCATGTATTTTAAGTGACTAAACGCCTAACCTTAAAATTATACTAGTCATCTTTGAATATTCCAAACGACGTAAACAAACATGGCAAGTAATTAAGCACAAAATCTTTTTCTTTAGTTGGAAACAAGTTAAAATAAGCAAGGCGTCACTCTTCTTATTAACAAGTATATTCTTTAAACCACTCTAACCCTCATGAAAACAACACAAACCAAATAATATTCCTAAAGATTACTTAACTTATATTATTTTCGGCTAATGAGATCAATAATCCACGCATTGCATTTACATAGACTACCAATCTTTAAGCACATGAATTTAAAGAACAAGTCAAGAAAACCCTAAAACCAAATTAACACATGTTTTGCCGTTTGCCCTATTTACTAATTAATTACATATTTTCCTTACTCTTTAACATGCAATCCATATTCTTACATCCAAACACCAATTAAAGATAAAGAAAACGAATTGAACATACAAATCATAAAACCAAACTTCAATCCAAACAATACATAGACATAGAGTTTGAATACAAGAATACATGCTAACTTCAGAGACAAAGTTTAACATAACTACATAAAAATTACAAAACCGAAAGAGGGGAGTGGATCACACTTTTGTAGACACCTTGATGACTTCGACTCGTGTGGATCCGGCGGATGGTGGAGGAGATGGCTGCTCGGCAATGGTGTGTGTGTCGACATGAATTTTAGGGTGAGATGGTGGTGATTTTCGGCTAGGGTTTTATGTAGGACTCTTGGGAAATTTAGGTAGAGCTTTGGCTAGATTTTAGCTTTGGAATTTGAGAAGTTTTTCTGTGTAAAAGATGGCTATATATAGAGGAAGGAGCTAGGGCTGCCGGCCACAACAAGGAGAGGAGGTTTTCCTTTTCCTAGTTGGCCTATGTTTCCTTGATAGATAATTATTGCATTCTTGGACTTCTTTTTCTGAATTTTCTTGACATCATGGGCTGCATATCTTCATGGACTTCATATGTGGATTTGATAACTCCATTTGGTGAACTTGATCCATGGAAAAATGCCCCAAAACTCCAAGAACCAAAACCGGCAGCAATAGGCTTGCCGATCGGCAAGCATTCCTAGCTTGGCTAGGAAATCATCTTTTCTTCATATTTTCCTCCATTGTCTTGGCTCAATGTCTTCCTCTATCATTCAATAAGCTTGGACAATCTTCATATATGAAATTGCACGCCAAAATGTCCATCGAAAACAGAAACAAAGAAAAAGAGGCAGAAACTTGGTGGAATCGGCTGGAATGACCTTGCTTCAGTAAATACGGCATAACTCCCTCCTCGGAGCTCCGATTGATGCGATTCTAAGTCTCAGAGAAACTAAACACGTAGAGCTTCTTCTATATAAAAGGGCTTGATCAAATTCCTTGTGAAACGTCAGGAATGAATTTTGAAGTTGGGACACAGTCCCAGGAAAAATCCTGGAAGTCCCTGGATTGGTTTGCTCGAACTGCTGATTTGCAGCCATCTTTTGGGTGACTTCCTGAACTCCGATTGATCTGTATTTTTGAAACAAGACCCTTTAGCAAGCCAATAATATGCATAAAAAATTTCATTAAATTTGGAAAAGGATAGGTCACAATTCCACTCATCTCAGAATCACGAAAAAGACACATTTTGCACTATTTTCCAGAATTCTTATACTTAGTCATTTTTCGGATTCTAAAGCACATATTTTCAAAACTATACCAAAACGACACTAAACTAAATTATGACTCAATCTTAGACAAATAAGGGTTAAACAAAACATAAACAAGGGCAAATACATATTAATATCGTCGCACATTGTGCTCCTATCAACTACCCCACACTTATCCTTTGCTAGTCCCTTAGCAAACTAAATTAAAACTAAGACTCAAAACAAACTATTGCCCCTAACAATTTGTCTCAGGCTCGTATGTACACATAACTTTCAAGTTAATGCATGAGAATGCTAAGCACGAAAATTCCAAGCTTCATGAACATGTAACATCAATAAGAACATATAAGAACAAAAGTAAGCATGTAGATATGTTAAGCTAATTCAATCCTCCTCACTAGACATACTCTCTTCTTTTCTCTCGAAGCATGGTTATTCACACATAAGTATATGCAAGGGAAAGATAATGAATTTACGAAGAGTAACTTGCATATGTCATGAAAAAAAAGCACTTTGTGAATAAATTTTTGAAGGAAAAACCTCATATGATAACTATATGCACCAATGAACCAAAACCATATGCTTACTCTTGAGATAATCTCCACAAATCAAATTTAACCATCTTAAGAATCATGAAAAAATCAATAAATGGTTGTAATGGGGCTAGGCTAAGAGGTATTCGATATTTGGATAAGGAGGCTCAAAACGTCACCGTGTACTTTAGCAAATCTCAAATCTCCTTATGTCTTCTCACCAAGGGTCGGATTATTTCTTGTTGGACCCATACTTCATTTTTTTCTTCCCAAACACATTACAACAAAATTTTCAAGACTCAAGCCTTCTAATTTTTCTTTTTCATGCCGTGCCTTCTATATTTTTTTTTCTCTTTTCTTTCTTGCTCTCGGCTCTTTCTTTTTCTTTTTGGTCCGAGCAATAATTTTCTTTCTCTTTTCTTTTCTAAGGCACGGCATACATATACGTACATATTAATGGTTAAGTCTACCCCACACTTGTTCTTCTTTATCACTTCACGCGAAAACTCTTTCAAAAATCAAGCTTTGCCGACACATAAGGTAAATGCATCACTATACTAAGCTCATGGAAAGTGTTTAAGGGTGATGAAAGAAAAGGTTAATCGTAGGCTCAAAAAGGGGTTTACTAAAGTGTCCCACGACAGGCACAAATAGACACATGCTTTATTTGGCAATGGTGGTAAACATAAAAGATCTTTTCAATCACTTTCAAAATCAAGGTATTTTATGATAAAAACGTTTTGAAAATCAACAAGAGTAATTTCTAGTAATACTCGAGTCTATGAAAAAGCTATGGCACATAATCGTTGAATATGCAAAGAATAATGAGGTTCATATCATATCATGTTCGAAATTTTCAGAATTTTAGCACTCATGAAGAAAGCGATTTGGCTCTAAAGCTCACATAGGTTATTATGGAAACAAACTAGCTAAAACATGCATGCTTATTTAATCAACAAGTCCTACATGCTCGTACCAATGCACATAAACCATGAAACTCACAATTTAAATTGTATGCACAACCATCATCTATGTATGCAAAGAGGAGAAAAACATCATTGACATACTAGGGGCATCCTAAGACTCGAAGCAACAATTTTTAACTCTCTATTTTTGTATTACAATTTTCTGAATTTTCTTTTCTAAGCACACGAAAACATAAACGGAATACGTTATCCCACCCCACATTTAGAAAATTATATTGTCCTCAATGTAAGCATAAAATTATAGTAAAGAATTTCCTAAGCATGCAATAGACTAACATGTTCCACATATCATCACAAACCAAAGAAAAAGAGAAGGGTTAGGAAATTGCAAACTCTCGGTGTTGCCTCCCAATTAGCGCTTGGTTTTTATAGTCCATTACTTAGACTTTTCACCATTGTATCGTGCATGTGTTCATCTTGAGCCAAAATAGCTCAAATCGGCAAGGAGTAGCTCAATGAGGTGCTCGTTGCACCATGTGTGTGTCTCGGCAGCAAAGGGCTGCAAATCAGCAATGCTGCAACTCTCGGCAGCATGGCGTGTCCGGCGTCGTATCGGTGTTGGTGGCTGCAGCCGGCCGCTCGGCAGTACTACCGGCAATGGCAGGTCCGGCATAGGGTAAGGCTGCTGCTGCAGTGATGGCTTGCCTCTCGGCAGTGGGCAGCCGTGGTGTGTCTTCCAAACTTATCTCCTCATTGAGTCGTTAAATGACTCATAATAAGGCTTGAGGCGATGACCATTGACTTTGAATGTGTTGCTCGTAGCTTCGTTACAAATCTCAATGGCTCCATGAGTGAAAACTTGAGTAACAATAAATGGACCAATCCATCGAGAGCGTAACTTACCCGGGAAAAAGTTTGAGTCGTGAGTGATACAAAAGAACTTTTTGGCCAACCTCAAACTTCTTCCCTCGAATCATCTTGTCATGAGCAACTTTGGTCTTTTCCTTGTAAATCCAAGCGGCATCATAGGCTTCATTTCATATTTCTTCGAGTTCGTTGAGTTGAAGCTTCCTATGAAGGCCGGCCTCATCGATATTCATGTTGAAGGCTTTAACGGCCCACCATGCCTTGTGCTCAAGCTCTACCAGTAAGTGACATGCTTTGCCATATGTTAACCGAAAATGTGACATACCTATCAGAGTCTTGTATGCAGTCCTATAAGCCCACAAAGCATCATTGAGACGATCACTCCAATCCTTCCTTGAAGGTCCAACGGTTTTCTCAAGTATTTGCTTGATCTCTCGATTACTTACCTCGGCCATGCCACTTGTTTGGGGATGATAAGGCGTAGATACCTTGTGTGTGACCCCATATTTCTTCAATAAGGCTGCAATGGTGCAGTTGCAAAAGTGGGATCCGCCATTGCTAATCAAGACTCGTGGAACTCCAAAACGTGAAAAGATGTTGGTCTTGAGAAATTCGGCAACCACCTTGGCATCGTTGGTGCGTGTAGCCTTTGCCTCTATCCATTTTGACACATAATCAACTGCGAGTAATATGTAGAGAAAACCCTTACTTGAAGGAAACGGCCCTATGAAGTCAATTCCCCAAAGATTATGAATTTCAATAGCATTGATGGAAGTGAGGGTCATTTGATCGCGTGGTCTGATGTTCCCCATTTTTTGGCATCGATCACATGACTTACAAAACATGTAAGCATCTTTAAAAATTATAGGCCAAAAGAATCCACATTCAAGTACCTTTAAAGCGGTATTCTTTGCTCCAAAATGCCCTCCACACGCCTCACTATGACAAAGCTGTAGAATCGGTTGATGCTCATGCTCGGCAACACATCTTCGAAGCACTTGATCACTACATTGCTTCCATAATTATGGCTCGTCCCAAAGATAATGATGAGCTTGCTTGATGATCTGAAGCCTTGCTTGTTTCGGCATGGTGCTAGGAAGTTGCCGAGTGGCTAGATAATTGGCCAAGTCGGTATACCAAGGCTCATGTGCTTCAAGTCGAAAGAGTTGCTCATCTGGAAAATTCTCACAAAGGGGCAGCCGATCCTCCTCCATGACAAGTCGACTTAGATGATCGGCTACAACATTCTCCACTCCTTTCTTGTCTTTGATTTCAATATCGAACTCTTGAAGCAAAAGAATCCATCGAATAAGCCTGGGCTTAGCATCCTTCTTTGTCATAAGGTATCTCAAAGCGGCATGATCACTATAAACAATGACCTTGGAATTCAAAAGATATGATCGAAACTTTTCCAAAGCAAAAATTACCGCTAAGAGTTCTTTTTCCGTGGTAGTGTAATTGAGTGGAGCATCATTGAGAGTCCTTGAAGCGTAGTAAATGGCACACGGCTTCTTCTCTACACGTTGACCAAGTACCGCTCCAAGCGAATAATTACTTGCATCACACATGAGCTCAAACGGCTCCTCCCAATTTGGAGAAACAAGAACCGGCGCCGTACATAGTGTGTTCTTTAATCGGCAAAAGGCCACTCGAACGTCACCTCCTTTTGTAACAAGTTGCTCAATGGCTTTGCAATTGAAGAGAAGTCTTTGATAAATCTTCGATAAAACCCGGCATGGCCAAGGAAACTCCTCATGTCTCGCACATTCTTTGGGCTCAGCAAGGCTTGGATGAGCTCCACCTTGGCTTTGTCAACCTCTAACCCTCTTGCCGAAATTATATGCCCTAGGACGATTCCTTGTGTAACCATGAAGTGACACTTCTCCCAATTGAACACAAGATTAGTCTCTACACACCGCTCAAGTATCTTCTCCAAGTTCCCCAAACAAATATCGAAGTTGCTTCCATAAACACTAAAGTCATCCATAAAAACTTCGATAATGTCTTCAATAAAATCCGAGAAGATAGCATACATACATCGTTGAAAAGTTCCGGGTGCGTTGCATAGGCCGAATGGCATTCGTCGATAAGCAAAAGTGTCAAATGGACAAGTAAAAGTGGTCTTCTCTTGATCATCCGGGTGTATCATGATTTGATTGTATCCACTATAACCATCGAGAAAGCAATAAAAAGCATGACCGGCTAACCTTTCTAGCATTTGATCTATAAACGGCAAAGGCATGTGATCCTTTCTTGTTGTAGCGTTGAGCTTCCTATAGTCGATGCACATCCGATGACCGGTTACAAGTCTTTATGGCACAAGCTCATTCTTCTTATTCTTGACAACCGTTACACCACTCTTCTTTGGCACTACTTGCACGGGAGATATCCACTTACTATCCGAAATAGGGTAAATCACCCCACAATCAAGCAACTTGATGATTAAATCTTTCACTACCTTCATCATTGGTGGGTGAAGTCGACATTGAGCCTCCTTGGTTGGCTTTGCTCCTTCTTCTGGCAATATGCGATGAACACAAGTAGTAGGGCTTATTCCCTTGATATCCGCTAGGGTCCAACCTATAGCGGTTTTGTACTTCTTAAGCACACTTATTAAATCACATTCTTGCTTCTCACTAATCTTTGAAGACACAATAACCGGTAGAGTATCTTCTTCTCCGAGATAAACATACTTCAAGTGACTAGGGAGCTCTTTAAGTTCTAACTTTGGGGCCTCTTCAGCACTTGGACGAAATTTGGTTGTGGCACTTGGAATTGACAAGAACGAATCAAACATCTCGGCACAAACTTCTCTTAGGCTCGGCAACACTTCCTCTTGCTCGTTCATGACTCGCTCTCCCTTCTTGTCAAATCCGACCCCTTGCTCGATCGCTAGTTGCTATGCGTCAAGCGAGGTCGACATAACTTGCTCGACCTTCTCCAAGACATCACCAACGTGACACTCCTTCATATCGGCAATGGGGTATTTCATGGCATCAAAAACATTAAACTTTATTACCTCCCCATCAAACTCCATCGTCAAATTGCCCTCGGCAACATCTATCTTAGTGCGTGCCATCCTCATGAATGGTCGACCAAGTAGCAATTGAGTGCTATTAACCGGCGAGTCCTCCATCTCCACAACATAAAAATCGGCGGGAAATATGAGTTGGTTCACTTGCACAAGCACATCTTCAACATAGCCCTCCGGATACTTGCTTGAGCGATCCGCAAGTTGAATAATGACATTGTCCTTCTTGAGAGGCCCTATACTCAACGTTTGGTACACATTGAGTGGCATGACATTAATCAAAGCTCCCAAGTCCAACATCACATCCTCAAATCGAGTGTTGCCTATCACATAAGGCACATCGAAGCTTCCTGATCTTTCATCTTTGGTGGCAACTTCCTTTGAATAACGGCCGATACCGTCTCGCTCATAGTCACCACACGAGTCTCCCTCGTATGCCTCCTTGTAGTGCATAGCTCTTTAAGAAACTTAGCATACTTAGGCACTTGCTTAATGCATTCCAACAAAGGGATGTTGACTTGCACTTTCCGGAAAATCTCCAACACCTCTTCATCGGATTTGTCCTTCTTTGATCTAGCAAAGCGCGAAGGGAATGAAATGCTTGAGTTTGGCACCCCTCCCTTACTCACTTGGCTCGGCAATAACTCATTCTTCAATGTAGCGGGATCACGCTCAAGCTCGTTGCGCAGCCCCTCTTGCTCGGCAACCTTCTTCTTCTCGGTTCTTCCCTTCTCGGCTGCAGCCCTGCCGGCAGTTCCACCGGCAGCACTCTCGGTGGCTTCTCTCTCGGCAGCAGACTTGCTTGGCTCGGTTGCCCTTGTGTCGTGTCCATGGCTGCCGGCAATGATAGGTCCGGCAGCTTGCTCCTCCTCCTCGATCACATCGAGCGAAATAGTTTTCTTTTTAGGGCTCTTCGGAGGTAACAACTCCCTTCCACTTTGAGTTTGAATCACCTTTGCATGCTCGTTCCTCGGATTGAGAATTGTATTCTTTGGTAACTTCCCTTGCTCATTGAATCTTCCCGTGAAGTCCACAACTTGCCCCATTTGAGTCTTGAGCTCACCAATATCCTTTTGTTGGTTTTGTTGCCCTGCGAGCAACGCTTCAGTAGCACTTGAAAGAGATTGGAGCAAAACATCATAGTTTGGATTGCTCGCTCCACCTTGCACTTGGTTAGGCACGGCTTGGTTTGGCTGCATTGCTTGGTACTGCCCTTGGTTCGGCTGAAACTGTGGTCGAGGTACAAATGGAGCTCTCGGTGCATAGGGTGCGGCAGCCCCTTGATTTGGTTGCATAGGTGCCCTAAGCACATTGTCATTGTTCGCCCACCGGAAGTTCGGATGATCATTGAACCTCGGATTGAAGTTCCCATATCGTTGCCCTCCTTGAAAACCAATGGCATTGCACTCGTCTATTCCCTCACTTGATCCAATTTGAGGGCATTGTTCAGTCTCATGGCTCTCGGTGCAAATGCCACACACAATGGCAGGCTTTCCCTTCATCATGCTACTCACCAAGTTGGCAAGCTTATCAACTTTCTCCTCTAACTTTGAGCTTGAAGTTGTCTCATGTACTTTCTCATTCCGTGGCACATTGTTTCGTGCCATGCCAAATTGTTGGTTGTTCAAAGCACAAACTTCCAACAAATTCCTTGCCGGTCCGGCATTCAACTCCAAGAAACTACCTCCCGCGGCCGAGTCAAGAAACTCCCTCTCCATTACGCGCAATCCCTCATAGAAATATTGCAATAAGAGTCCATCACTAATGCCATGTGACGAACATAAAGAGACAAGGGACTTGGACCTCTTGTAGTAGTCGAAGAAAGTCTCATCTCCGGCTTGCTTCACACTTGTTATTTGCTTCCTCAAATCCGTGATACGTGAAGCGGGAAAGTACTTGAGCAAGAACTCATCCACCATGGTGTTCCATGAATTGATTCGGCCACTAGGCACATCAAACAACCACTCATTTACCTGATCTTCTAATGAGAACGGAAAAGCATTCATCTTGAAGTGTTGCATGACGTGAGCCTAAACTCGCATGCAATAATAACCCTACAATCGTTAGTAGTATAGAATAAGTAGGGATCGTTCTAGCCGGGGATTAAGGGTACCTGAAATATGAGAATGTTAACACAAATATTCAAAAATATATATGCATACAATTGTCACACTTATATACATATATACATATTCACACCTCACACATGGGGGAAGAATTGGTTCGGCAGCCCCTAGAAACTATGGCACAAAATTAAATTGCAGGAAATTAAACTCTAAACTACTATGTACAAGTTAGGTCGACATTCTTCCACAAATTACTAACATAAAAGCACTCAAAACACATAGCAAATTGATAAGACAAGACACGGCAAGAGCACACAATATCCTAGATCCGACTTAGTTCCAACCCAACTAGGGCCTCAGCGGTTATCTAAGTTGTTTCAGACTTCACGAAGATATTTAGAATTAGCTCAGCGCATAACCCTAATATTTAGCTAACCGATTATAGACACGCAGCGTAGAAGATAATCAATTAACCAATGAAGTACGGAATCCTTTTAATTGGAAACACATCAATCAAGCAAGGCGTCACCACTTCTTGTTAACATGCATAGTCGTTTAAACCACTCTAGTCCTATTTATGTTGACTGATATAAGACCAATACTCAAAACACATCGCCAATATGCTAAGTACCAATCTTTGCGGCACACGGATTTAAAGACTAAACCAAGAACGAACTACTAGAATAAGAGTGAACATGCTTGCCTATCTAATCCTATCTCTTTACTTCATATTTTCATTACTTTTTAACATGCAATTTGTATTCTTACATCCAAATACCACTGAAAGACAAAGAAAACAAATTGAACATACAAATCATAAAACCAAATTTCACTCCAAACAATACATAGACATAAAGTTTGAAACCAAGAATACATGCTAACTTCATAGACAAAGTTTAACATAGCTACAACAAAAATTACATAACCAAGAGTAGGGAGTGGATCACACATTAGAAACCTTGGAGACTTCGTCTTGGTGTGGATCCGGTGGATGGTGGTGATCGGATGGAGGCTGCTGCTCGGCAGTGGTAGTGTCGGCAGCAAAAGAACCAAGGTTCAGCAAGAACTTTGGGTGTGGTGGAGGTGGTTTTTGGCTAGGATTTTTGTGTAGGACTCTTGGGAAATTTAGGTAGAGCTTTGGCTAGATTTTTGCTTTGGAATGTGACAAGTTTTTCTGTAGGAAAACATGGCTATATATAGAGGCAAATTCGGCAGAAACCCTAGGTAGAAAACCTAGTCCGAATCAGCAAAGGTAATCCTTGTGCAACAAGGTTTTGGTTCCTTCTTTTCTTGGTTCTTCTAGGAAACTTCTTTTTCTGATTTTCTTCCTTAGATTGGGCTGTATATGGACTTCTTGTGTAGGCTTGACAACTCCATTTGGTGAGCTTGATCCATGGAAAAATGCCCCAAACCCGCAAGAACACAAGACCGGCAGCAACTCGGCTGGAATGACCTTGCTCCAGTAAATTCGGCATATCTCCCTCCTCGTAGCTCCGATTGATGCGATTCCAAGTCTCAGAGAAACTAGACACAAATAGCCATCTCCCCATAAAAGGACTCGATCAAATTCCTTGTGAGTCGTCGCGAATGATTTTTCGACGTTGGGACAAAATCCCAGGAAAATCCCGGAAGTCCCTGGATTGGTTTGCTCGAACTGCTGTTTTACAGCCATCTTTTGAGTGACTTCCCGAACTCCGATTGATCTGAAATTTGAACCCAACATTCCTCAGTATATGAATATTAAGCACACCAAATTTCATTGAATTTGGACAAGGATAGATCATATTTTTACTCATCTCAAAATCGCGAAAAAGACATATTTTGCACTATTTTCCAGATTTCTCGTACTTAGTCATTTTTCGGACAATAAAGCACATTTTACCAAAACTCTACCAAAAATGACAGTAACTATATTATGACTCTATCTTAGACAAATAAGAGTTAAACAAAGCATAAATGAGGGCATAAGCATATAATATCATCGCACATTGTGCTCCTATCATTGCAAGTCCGTCCCTCTTGGACACATAGATTCAGTGGTGAAATTAAACCATTGCAAGTGCTTGTTGGGATCCTCACTTGGCATTCCATAGAAAGACTTCAACTTATGGAGGAATCCACTCCTCAATTCAATCTCACCGGTCTTGTCGGTTTCCAAAGGAGGGTAAGTAATATTAGATGGTGCAGCTCCTCCTCCTCCGGTGACATGACCATTTTGAGCTCTTATCGAAGTCATTATCACTTGCTCAACAATAGGTTCGGTGAAGGACTCAAACTCGGGACCTTGAAGATCACACAACGACGAAACGACAGATGGAGAGCTCGGCAAAGGGGCAGCCGATCCTGGTGGTGATGGTGGTGGTGAAGAAACCGCACTCGGATTACTTGGTTCGGATGGAGGTAATGGAACAAACAAAGCGATGGCGAGCTCTTGGTTCAAACGTTGCAATCGACCTCTATGATCTTGTGCCCAAATACTAGATTCGAACATGCACTATTCTGAAATTTGCAACATTTAAACAAGTTAGAACTTCGTAAGGAAATAAAAAGCAAGAATATACATCATTACAAGCCACGGCATTGGCAATTACAAAACAATTTTCAATCAATGGCACAAATATACTTGGATCGGCAAAGAAGACACAGAATCGGCAAAGAGAGAGTAATTCGAAAAAATTTGTGTAGATGTAATCTCTAAGTCTAATCTCTTTTCAGATTTGTTCTAACTCTCAAGGTACGTGGAGCAGAGGAGATAACAGTGCAATGGACTAATGCATCCCCCGGTAGTATCATGCTTAATCCGAAATACCTCAAGAGTTCGAACCACACAAATTTTTTTTATTTTGAAGAAAATACATCACATATGTCAAGTTATTTTCTAGCGTCTAAAATGAGGTGATGCTTCGGCCCAAGCTATCGACTAGTTCGAGCGTGTTCTACTTTTCAACGGCGGTGTTGTTAAGATTCACGGAGGGCGAACCCCCTACAAGAACCTGGCAGGACTCGTTGTTGGTCGCCATGGGGAGCGAACTCCCTATCGACTCACTCACTGAGAATGAACATCAGTCTGTAGGCCTTGAGATCTAGTTAAACAAACCTGAGAACCATATCAATGAAACTAACTTGCCTCATACTTTGCAAAACAAACTCGGGTCACTAGCGGTCTACAAGTGTTGATCAAAGCCGCCATCAACCTCATAAAAATGGGTCTGCCAAGTTATCGATCATATGCGTGGGGGGGACGTATCCCACGTTTCCCAGTTTACATAAAAGACTGATCTAACATAGCATCATTCGTATGAAGGGTTAAGGCTAAGACCAACAAAAGCGGCTTCTCCCTACATGTTACACTTTAGAAACTACAATAAACTCAAGCATACATAACACAATCAACTTCCTAGAAATTAAACTAAGTTATTACACACATACATTCTTTATACATCATGCAACTGTCGAAATTAAACTCTACATGCCGAAGCACATTTCTACTTTACAAATTCCAAATAAAACAAAAAATTACAAACTTTACAACTTTACAACAAAAATTTCCAGCAACATTATATACACAACAATCACATAAATCAAGCTTTTATAATCCCCGGCAACGGCGCCAAAAATTGATGTGAGCCTAAACTCGCACACAATAATAACCCTACAATCGTTAGTAGTATAGACATAAGTAGGGATCGTTCTAAGCCGGGGATTAAGGGTACTTGAAACATGAGATTGTTAGACAAATATATACATATGTCCATCAAAAAATCGTCACATAATGGGGATGATGGCGTCGGCAGCAAGGCTGCCCCTAACAAATTGACATGAAAATTTGCAAGAAAAGAAAGCTGAAAAATAATCTAAGCTACTATTTACAAGGTTGGTCGACATTCTTCCACAAAGCACTAGCACGAAAGCAATCAAAACATATAACAAACAAGCAAACAAGACTCACGGCAAGGTATTAAAATGTTCTAGACTCAACTTAACTCCAACCCAATTAGCTCCTAAACGGTATTACTAATCGATTAAGACTCCTCATGTATTTTAAGTGACTAAACACCTAACCTTAAAATTATACTAGTCATCTTTGAATATTCTAAACGACGTAAACAAACATGGCAAGTAATTAAGCACAAAGTCTTTTTCTTTAGTTGGAAACAAGCTAAAATAAGCAAGGCGTCACTCTTCTTATTAACAAGTATGTTCTTTAAACCACTCTAACCCTCGTGAAAACAACACAAACCAAATAATCCTAAAGATTACTTAACTTATATTATTTTCGGCTAATGAGATCAATAATCCACGCATTGCATTTACATAGACTACCAATCTTTAAGCACATGAATTCAAAGAACAAGTCAAGAAAACCCTAAAACCAAATTAACACATGTTTTGCCGATTGCCCTATTTACTAATTAATTACATATTTTCCTTACTATTTAACATGCAATATATATTCTTACATCCAAACACCAATTAAAGATAAGGAAAACGAATTGAACATACAAATCATAAAACCAAACTTCAATCCAAACAATACATAGACATAGAGTTTGAAACCAAGAATACATGCTAACTTCATAGACAAAGTTTAACATAACTACATAAAAATTACAAAACCGAAAGAGGGAAGTGGATCACACTTTTGTAGACACCTTGATGACTTCGACTCGTGTGGATCCGGCGGATGGTGGAGGAGATGGCTGCTCGGCAATGGTGTGTGTGTCGGCAGGAATTTTAGGGTGAGATGGTGGTGATTTTCGGCTAGGGTTTTATGTAGGACTCTTGGGAAATTTAGGTAGAGCTTTGGCTAGATTTTTGCTTTGGAATGTGACAAGTTTTTCTGTGTAAAAGATGGCTATATATAGAGGAAGGAGCTAGGGCTGCCGGCCACAACAAGGAGAGGAGGTTTTCCTTTTCCTAGTTGGCTTATGTTTCCTTGTTGGATAATTATTGCATTCTTGGACTTCTTTTTCTGATTTTTCTTCACATCATGGGCTGCATATCTTCATGGACTTCATATGTGAATTTGACAACTCCATTTGGTGAACTTGATCCATGGAAAAATGCCCCAAAACTCCAAGAACCAAAATTGGCAGCAATAGGCTTGCCGATCGGCAAGCATTCCTAGCTTGGCTAGGAAACCATCTTTTCTTCATATTTTCCTCCATTTCCTTGGCTCAATGTCTTCCTCTATCCTTCAATATGCTTGGACAATCTTCATATATGCAATTGCATGCCAAAATGTCCATCGAAAACAGAAACAATGGAAAAGAGGCAGAAACTTGGTGGAATCGGCTGGAATGACCCTGCTTCAGTACATACGGCATAACTCCCTCCTCGGAGCTCTGATTGATGCAATTCTAAGTCTCAGAGAAACTAAACACGTAGAACTTCTTCCATATAAAAGGGCTTTATCAAATTTCTTGTGAAACGTCGGGAATGAATTTTTTAAGTTGGGACACAGTCCCAGGAAAAATCCTGGAAGTCCCTGGATTGGTTTGCTCGAACTGCTGATTTGCAGCCATCTTTTGGGTGACTTCCTGAACTCCGATTGATCTGTATTTTTGGAACAAGACGCTTTAGCAAGCCAATAATATGCATACCAAATTTCATTAAATTTTGAAAAGGATAGATCACAATTCCAGTCATCTCAGAATCACGAAAAAGACACATTTTGCACTATTTTCCAAAATTCTTATACTTAGTCATTTTTCGGATTCTAAAGCACATATTTTCAAAACTATACCAAAACGACACTAAACTAAATTATGACTCAATCTTAGACAAATAAGAGTTAAACAAAGCATAAACGAGGGCAAATACATATTAATATCGTCGCACATTGTGTTCCTATCATCAACTCCGCCACCTGCTTCTTCAGCTCCAGTACCTTTTCACTTGCATCCGACTGATACAAGTGGTACAGTAGCTACAGTTTAACAGTCACCGGTTAGAAAGCAATAGATCATGAAATAATGTTGAGCGGATACCGGTGGCAAACTATCCTTACCTGGAGGGCCATCTCCTTGGTTTTCAGCCGGTGCTCCTCCGGCCACCCTCCCGGAGCCCCAATCTTCTCTAGCTCCATTCCCTTCACGTCCATGAGCAGGTTCCGTGCGAAAGAGTCACCCAGGAAACTATGCTCCGTGCCCGGCCCCGCAGCAGGAGTCTTCTTCACCACCGATGCTTCTGTGCCGGCAGTAGCAGGGCTAGTGGCCGCAGGAACATCGTCGTTGGCTGTAGTGGTGCCACCACGCGTCAGCTTCAGCCGCTTGGCCAAACTCTCACCCATCGACCGGCTGGTGAAGGTAACAAGCGCGGAGGCTGGCATATCCCGAGACCTCTTCCTCCACTCACCCAGATCAACCTGTAAAGAAGAAGATTGGGCGGTAGACAGTGGGGACCTGGCGACAATTGGCACCGGCCCCAGCCGGTGTGGAATCCTTACAGCACCACTTGGACGGCCCACCAACAGCATTCCCTGATCCAGAGCCGCCTGGGGTCTCGAAGCGTGAGTCTTTACGCACTTTAAGACGTAATCCTCGTCCGCAACGTCCAGCAAAACCGGTTTATCATGTACGGTCAACTCCCCGGTTCCCCGGTCGACCATGGACCGCGTGGTAGAGTCTCCCTTTTCCTTCAGCTTCGAGACCAGATCCTGATTGTCCATCGACAACGTTTCATGGGCTTTAATTGCCGTCCGGGAAGATACACATACATAACACAAGGCAAACAGACTAGTCAACACCAATTTGCTCAACGGGATCAGAGCTACAACCTATATTCCACCACCCACCGGCATTTATTCCCCCCCAGATGACATAGTTCCAGCACCTCCCGCAGGATAAAGTTGTAGGAACTCCGCTCCAGGTCCGACCAGCACCCAAATACCCGGGCAATCCTATCTCTCTCCAGCTCCGATAACTGAAACGATTGATCGCCGCGCGGCTGAAAGGCTTAGTAGTTGCCTCCCATTGGTTCTCGGGGAGTTGTGCCGGTGATATCCTGATGGCACTAAGCAGGTACTGCACAAAGTCCGGCAGCAGGAGCGATAGCCCATGCCAGAATTGGTCCTCGTGAATGGCAACCGAACCTTCCTCCAGGTTGCAGGCCGACTCTCCGGCATACAGAGGCCGCAGATCTACCTCTCTGGGAATATTCCACCTCGCCTGAAAAGGAGCAATCTCACCAGGAGTTAACGAGCACTCCGGCTCATCACAGTTTATGGTTCTATCCCCATCCACAAGTATGTGGCGCGAGGCCCCTCCTGAGCGGGTAGTGCCCAAGGACACTCCGTACGGAGCATCCTCCTGTTCCAGCGACCCGGACGTTGACGCCTCACCAATCAAACGGGCACTGGAGTTCGGCCCAGAGAACGAGGAGGCAAGCTAGTCTTCCATCCTCTCTTGGTCATCCCTCACCGGTCTCCTGGCTGTCGATTCGAAGATCTCACTGGAGCTCCCATTGGCCGATTAGAAACACAACCTAAAACCACCACCGCAGGGCAGTACGAAGCATACAGTGCCTCAGCACAGCCTACACTGGCCACTGGATTTCTCAGCCGAAAGTTCCCGGCTCTCGCTGAGATTCGGTACTACAAGGGTCCCATCCAAAAGACTAATCTAGATACAAGCAAGTGCCCATCGGATCCAACCAAGAACAAAAAAGGAGGAGGAGAAACAATTTCAGAGTCGCAAAGGACTGAGACTCACCAATTAATATGCTCGACGACGGAAATGCAATAGTTGGAAAGCACCGAGCAATTGTGTTGAGCGAGGCTAAACAAGGGATCAGTTTTCAGCCAAAAGAAAAACACACCAAGCGGCAAGGGTTTATATGCAGGTCCAGCGCCCGTGAATTCCCCCCCCCCCCCCCAAACTACTCAGTAGGGCAATTGAAACGCCGGCGGATCCGGGCCATCCATCCCTGACCGTCTCCTAGCGGCACATGTCCCAGTATTGGTAACTTCCCAGGCCATCATAACTGATGGGACTAATGGAATACTGATAGGAGCACAATGTGCGATGATATTAATATATATTTGCCCTCGTTTATACTTTGTTTAAACCTTATTTGTCTAACATAGAGTCATAATATAGTTTAGTGTCATTTTGGTAGAGTTTTGGAAAGATATGCTTTAGAGTCCCAAAAATGACTAAGTTTATAGAATTCTGGAAAATAGTGCAAAATATGTCTTTTTCGTGATTCTAAGATGAATAGATTTGTGACTTATCCTTTTCCAAATTTGCTGAAATTTGGTATCCATGTTATTGGCTTGCTAATTAATGAGTTTTGTGTCAAAAATACAGATCAATTGGAGCACTGAGGAAAAAGTTATATTCGGTCAATGTCACAAAGGTCAGAATTGCTGAGAAGAAGGAAGAAAATCAGCTTCGCTTTTGCTCGCCAGATCTTCTCGCTCGCCAAATCCTTAATCAGCCGCCAACAACCTTGCTCGCCAAAAGATCGCTCGCCAACACTAGCTCGCCAGCTTGCATATATCCGCTCGCCAACCATCCGCGCATGCCAGTATGCATATTCACGCTACCCGCCAGAAGCCCAGGCTCGCCACCCAGATTAGCCTCGCCAGTACCCGATACTAGCAAAGTATGTACTCGCGAGCAGAGAGGAATTTTCGGTAATGTCATCAAGCGGCTGCAGGCGTACCAAATCATTCCAAAGAACTTTGCAACGTCCAACAAGAAATCATAAGCCGGCCAAGCAAGAGTTTCTTTGTTCAATAAGGAGAGAAAAGTCTATTCCAACTCGGATTGGGAAACCTTATTTATTGAAGATTTCTATCCCGTTTTGAACAAGGAAAACTCTCCCAAATAAGTCTCTCTCTTCTCCTATAAATAAAGGCCGGCACCATGAAGAAAGGTGTAATATTCCAAAGCAAAAATCTAGCTAAAGCTCTACCAATATTTCCCAAGAGTCCTACATAAAACCCTAGCCGAAAATCACCACCATCTCACCCTAAAAATCCTGCCGACACAACACCATTGCTGAGCAGCCATCTCCTTAATCATCCGCCAGATCCACACGAGTCAAAGTCATCAAGGTGTCTATAAAAGTGTGATCCACTCCCCTCTTTCGGTTTTGTAATTTTTATGTAGTTATGTTAAACTTTGTCTATGAAGTTAGCATGAATTCTTGGTTTCAAACTCTATGTCTATGTATTGTTTGGATTGAAGTTTGGTTTTATGATTTGTATGTTCAATTCGTTTTCTTTATTTTAATTGGTGTTTGGATGTAAGAATACGGATTGAATGTTAAAGAGTAAGGAAAATATGTAATGAATTAGTAAGTAGGATAATCGGCAAACATGTGTAAACTTGGTTTTAGGATTTTCTTGACTTGTTCTTTGAATTCGTGTGCTTTAAGATTGGTAGTCTATGTAATTGCAATATGTGGAATATTAATCTTATTAGCCGAAAATAATATAGGTTAAGTAATCTTTAGGGTTATTTTAATTTGTGTTGTTTTCACGAGGGATAGAGTGGTTTAAAGAATATGCTTGTTATTAAGAAGAGTGACGCCTTGCTTAATTAACTTGTTTCCAACTAATAAAAAAGACTTTGTGCTTAATTACTTGTCATGTTTGTTTACGTCGTTTAGAATATTCAAAGATGACTAGTATAATTTTAAGGTTAGGCGTTTAGTCCCTTAAAATACATGAGGAGTCTTAATCGATTAGTAATACTGTTTAGGAGCTAATTGGGTTGAAGTTAAGTTGAGTCTAGAACATTTTAATACTTTGCCGTGAGTCCTATTTGCTTGTTTGTTATGTGTTTTGATTGTTTTCGTGCTAGTGCTTTGTGGAAGAATGTCGACCAACCTTGTAAATAGTAGATTTAGGATTTAATTTCATGTCTTAAATTCATGTTTAGGAATTTAGAGGCAGCTTTGCTGCCAAGCCTTTTATCCCCCTTGATTTCGTGTGAATATGTATATATGTATATAAGTGTGACATTTGTGTGCATATGTGTTGTGAATATTTTTATTAACAATCTCATATTTCAGGTACCCTTAATCTCCGGCTAGAACGATCCCTACTTATTCTATACTACTAACGATTGTAGGGTTATTATTGCTTGATGCTCGCTTAGGCGACACGTCAATTTTTGGCGCCGTTGCCGGGGATTACAAAAGTTTGATTTATGTGATTGTTGTGTATATAATGTTGCTGGAAATTTTTGTTGTAAAGCTGTAAAGTGTGTAATTTTTGGTTTTATTTGGGTTTTGTAAAGTAGAAATATGCTTCGGCATGTAGAATTTAAATTTTGGAAGTTGCATGATGTATAAAGAATGTATTTGTGTAATAACTTAGTTTAACTTTTAGGAAGTTGATAGTATTGTGTATGTTTGAGTTTATTGTAGTTTCTAAAGTGTAACATGTAGGGAGAAGCCGCTTTTGTTGGTCTTAGAATTAACCCTTCATACGAATGATGCCTTGTTAGATCCGTTTTTTATGTAGACTGGGAAACGTGGGATACGTCCCCCCCACGCATATGAGCGATAACTTGGCAGACCCATTTTTATGAGGTTGAGGGCGGCTTTGATCAACACTTGTAGACCGCTAGTGACCCGAGTTTGTTTTACAAAGTATGAGGCAAGTTAGTTTCATTGATATGGTTCTCAGGTTTGTTTAACTGGATCTCAAGGCCCACAGACTGATGTTCATTCTCGGTGAGTGAGTCGATAGGGAGTTCGCTCCCCGTGGTGACCAACAACGAGTCCTGCCTGGTTCCTGTAGGGGGTTCGTCCTCCGTGAATCTTAACAATACCGCCTTTGAAAAGTAAAACACGCTCGAACTAGTCAATAGCTTGGGCCGAAGCATCACCTCACTTTAGACGCTAGAAGATAACTTGACATGTGTGATCTATTTTCTTCAAAAGATAAAACATATTTGTGTGGTTCGAACTCTTGAGGTATAACGGGTAAAGCATGATACTAACGGGGGCTGCATCAGTCCATTGCACCGTTATCTCCTCTGCTCCACGTACTTCAAGAGTTAGAACAAAATTTTTAAAAGAAACTAGACTTAGATATTACATGATCATGGACATTTTTATTCTTTACCATTGCCGATTGTATAGTTCTTTTTTCCGATCTTGTTTGAGTACCATTGTTTGAAACGTGTTTTGTAATCGCCAATGCCATAGCATGTAATGATGTATATTCTTGCTTTTTATTTCTTTACTATGTTCTAACTTGTTTAAACGTTGCAAATTTCAGAAAAGTACATGTCCGAATCTAATATTTGGACACGAGATCATCAATGCCGTTTGCAACGTTTGAATCAAGAGCTCGCCATCACTTTGTTTGTGCCGTTACCACCATCCGAGCCGTCCGAACCATCTTCACCACCTAGCTCAGCCACATCTTTGCCGAGCTCTCCATCATTAGAAAAAGAAGAGATTCTGACTTCCATAAGAGCACAGAACGGTCATGTTACCGGGGGAGGAGGAGCTGTACCTTCTAATATCACATACCCTCCTTTAGAGACTGGCAAGACCGGTGAGATTGAATTGAAGAGTGGCTTTCTTCATAAGTTGAAGTCTTTTTATGGAATGCCAAGTGAGGATCCCAACAAGCATCTACAATGGTTTAACTTCACCACGGAGTCTATGTGTCCGAGAGGGACCGATTTGCAACACTTCAAGATGATGGCTTTTCCATTCTCATTGGAAGGCCAAGCAAAGGAGTGGTTGTTTGAGGTGCCTACCGGTCGTATAACCTCATGGAACACGATGGTAGATGAGTTCTTGCTCAAGTACTTTCCTGCTTCACGTATCACAGATTTAAGGAAGCAAATAACAAGTGTGAAGCAGGCCGGAGATGAGACTTTCTTCGACTACTACGAGAGGTTCAAGTCCCTTGTCTCTTTATGTCCGTCACATGGCATTAGTGATGGACTCTTGTTGCAATATTTTTATGAGGGATTGCGCGTAATGGAGAGGGAGTTTCTTGATTCGGCCGCGGGAGGTAGTTTCTTGGAGTTGAATGCCGGACCGGCAAGAAATTTGTTGGAAGTTCGTGCCTTGAATAACCAACAATTTGGCATGGCACGAAACAATGTACCACGGAATGAGAAAGTTCATGAGACATCTTCGAGCTCAAAGTTGGAGGAGAAAGTAGACAAGCTTGCCGACTTGGTGAGTAATTTGATGAAGAAGCGTGTTATAGTTTGTGGCATTTGCACCGAAGGCCATGAGACCGAACAATGCCCTCAAATGGGAGCAAGTGAGGAAATAGAGGAGTGCAATGCCATTGGTTTTCAAGGAGGACAAAGGTTTGGAAATTTTAATCCGAGGTTCGACGATCATCCAAACTTTCGTTGGGCTAATAATGATAACATGTTGAGGGCACCTATGCAACCGAACCAAGGTAGTGCCGCACCCTATGCGCCAAGGGCACCATTTGTGCCAAGGCAGACCTACCAACCCATGTCGAGCCATCCTTTGCCGAACCAACCTCAAGGTGGAGCAAGTAATCCGAATTACAATGCTTTGCTCCAATCTCTTTCAAGTGCTACTCAAGCATTGCTCACGGGGCAACAAAATCAACAAAAGGATATTGGTGAGCTCAAGACTCAAATGTGGCAAGTTGTGGACTTCATGGGAAGATTCAATGAGCAAGGGAAGCTGCCAAGCAATACAATTCCTAATCCGAGGAACGAGCACGCAAAGATTATTCAAACTCGAAGTGGAAGAGAGTTGTTACCTCCAAGGAGCCCTACGAAGAAAATTATATCGCTCGACGTTATCGAGGAGGAGGAAGAGGCTGCCGGACCTGTCATTACTGGTAGCCAAGGAGACACCACAATAGAAGCAGTCGAGAATAGGGCAGCCGGCAATGCTACTGCCGGTGGTGTAGCCGAGAAGACAAGAACCGGCAAGCAAAAAGTTGCCGAGCAAGAGGGGCTGCGCAACGAGCGTGAGCATGATCCCGCAACATCGAAGAATGAGCTATTGCCGAGCCAAGTGAGTAAGGGAGGGGTGCCACACTCAAACATTCTAATCCCTTCTCGCTTTGCTAGATCGAAGAAAGATAAATCCGATGAGGAGGTGTTGGAGATTTTCCGGAAAGTGTAAATCAACATCCCTTTGTTGGAATGCATTAAACAAGTGCCAAAGTATGCTAAGTTTCTCAAAGAGCTATGCACGGCTAGGAGGCATATGAGGGAGACTCGTGTGGTGACTGTGAGCGAGACGGTGTCGGCCGTTATTCAAAGGAGGTTGCCACAAAAGATGAAGGATCCGGGAAGCTTCAATGTGCCTTGTGTGATAGGCAACACTCGTTTTGAGGATGTGATGTTAGACTTGGGAGCATCGATCAATGTTATGCCGCTCAATGTGTACCAAACGTTGAGTATAGGGCCTCTCAAGAAAGACAATGTCATTGTACAACTTGCGGATCGCTCAAGCAAGTATCCGGAAGGCTATGTTGAAGATGTGCTTGTGCAAGTGAACCGACTAATATTCCCTGCCGATTTCTATGTTGTGGAGATGGAGGACTCACCGGTTAATAGCACTCAATTTCTACTTGGCCGACCATTCATGAGGACGGCACGCACTAAGATAGATGTTGCCGAGGGCAATTTGACAATGGAGTTTGACGGTGAGGTGATAAAATTCAATGTTTTTGATGCCATGAAGTACCCCATTACCGATTTAAGTGAGTTCCACGTTGGTGATGTTTTGGAGGAGGTCGAGCAAGTTATGTCTACCTCGCTTGATGCATAGCAATTAGCTATCGAGCAAGGGGTCGGATTTGACAAGACGGGAGAGCGAGTCACACACGAACAAGTAGAGGAGATGTTGCCGAGCCTAAGAGAAATTTGTGCTGAGCTAGAGGCTCGGCCTTATGTTAGAATTTTTGATTCGTTCTTGTCAATTCCAAGTGCCACAACCAAATTTCAACCAAGTGTGGAAGAAGCCCCAAAGTTAGAACTAAAACAACTCCCTAGTCACTTGAAGTATGTTTATCTCGGAGAAGAAGATACTTTACCGGTTATTGTGTCTTCAAAGCTTAATGAGAAGCAAGAATGTGATTTGATAAGTGTGCTTAAGAAGTACAAGACCGCCATAGGTTGGACCTTAGCGGATATCAAGGGAATAAGCCATACAACGTGTGTTCATTGTATCTTATTGGAAGAAGGAGCAAGGCCAACAAAGGAGGCTCAACGACGCCTCCATCCGCCAATGATGAAAGTTGTCAAAGATGAAATTATCAAGTTGCTTGATTGTGGGGTGATTTACCCTATTTCGGATAGTAAGTGGATATCTCCCGTACAAGTAGTGTCAAAGAAGAGTGGTGTAACGGTTGTCAAGAATGAGAATAATGAGCTTGTACCACAAAGACTTGTAACCGGTCATCGAATGTGTATCGACTATAGGAAGCTCAATGCTACAACAAGAAAGGATCACATGCCGTTGCCGTTTATGGATTAAATGTTAGAGAGGTTGGCCGGCCATTCTTTTTATTGCTTTCTTGATGGATATAGTGGATACAAACAAATTATGATACACCCGGATGATCAAAAGAAGACCACTTTTACTTGTCCATTTGGCACCTTTGCTTATCGACGAATGCCATTTGGCCTATGCAACGCACCCGGAACTTTTCAAAGATGTATGTATGCTATCTTCTCGGATTTTATTGAAGACATTATCGAAGTTTTTATGGATGGCTTTAGTGTTTATGGGAGCAACTTCGATACTTGTTTGGGGAACTTGGAGAAGATACTTGAGAGGTGTGTAGAGACTAATCTTGTGCTCAATTGGGAGAAGTGTCACTTCATGGTCACGCATGGTATTCTACTTGGGCATATTATTTCAGCAAGAGGCTTAGAGGTTGACAAAGCCAAAGTGGAGCTTATTCAAGCATTGCCGAGCCATAAGAATGTGCGAGACGTGAGAAATTTTCTCGGCCATGCGGGGTTTTATCAAAGATTTATCAAGGACTTCTCTTCAATTGCAAAGCCATTGAGCAACTTGTTACAAAAGGAGGTGACGCTCGAGTGGACGGAAGCATGTGAAGTGGCCTTTTGCCGATTAAAACAGTGCTTATGTTCGGCGCCGGTTCTAGTGTCCCCTAATTGGGATGAGTCGTTTGAGCTTATGTGCGATGCAAGTGATTATGCGCTTAGAGCGGTACTTGGTCAACGTGTAGAGAAGAAGCCGTGTGCCATTTACTACACTTCAAGAACTCTCAATGATGCTCAACTCAATTACACCACCACGGAGAAAGAACTCTTAGCGGTAATTTTTGCTTTGGAAAAGTTTCGATCATATCTTTTGAATTCCAAAGTCATTGTTTATAGTGATCATACCGCTTTGAGATATCTTATGACAAAGAAGGATGCTAAGCCAAGACTTATTCGATGGATTCTTTTGCTTCAAGAATTCGATATTGAAATCAAAGACAAGAAAGGAGTGGAGAATGTTGTAGCCGATCATTTAAGTCGCCTTGTCATAGAGGAGGATCGGCTGCCCCTTTGTGAAACCTTTCCAGATGAGCAGCTTTTTTGACTTGAAGCACTTGAGCCTTGGTATGCCGACTTGGCCAACTATCTAGCCACTCGGCAACTTCCTAGCACCATGCCGAAACCAGCAAGACTACGGATTATCAAGCAAGCTCGTCACTATCTTTGGGACGAGCCATACTTATGGAAGCAATGTAGTGATCAAGTGCTTCGAAGATGTGTAGCCGAGCATGAGCATAAACCGATCTTAAAGCTTTGTCATAGTGAGGTGTGTGGAGGGCACTTTGGAGCAAAGAAGACCGCTTTAAAGGTACTTGAGTGTGGATTCTTTTGGCCTACAATTTTTAAGGATGCTTACATGTTTTGTAAGTCATGTGATCGATGCCAAAGGATGGGAAATATTGGATCACGAGATCAAATGCCCCTCACTTCCATCAATGCTATTGAAATTCATGATCTTTGGGGGATTGACTTCATGGGGCCGTTTCCTTCAAGTAAGAGCTTTCTCTACATTTTGCTTGCAGTTGATTATGTGTCAAAGTGGATCGAGGCAAAGGCCACACGCACCAACAATGCCAACGTGGTTGCCAAATTTCTCAAGACCAACATCTTTTCACGTTTTGGAGTTCCAAGAGTCTTGATTAGTGATGGAGGATCCCACTTTTGCAACCGCACCATTGAAGCCTTATTGAAGAAATATGGGGTCACACACAAGGTATCTACACCTTATCATCCCCAAACAAGTGGCATGGCCGAGGTAAGTAATCGAGAGATCAAGCAAATACTTGAGAAAACAGTTGGACTTTCAAGGAAGGATTGGAGTGATCGTCTCGATGATGCTTTATGGGCTTATAGGACTGCATACAAGACTTCGATAGGTTTGTCACCTTTTCGGTTAACATATGGCAAAGTATGTCACTTACCGGTAGAGCTTGAGCACAAAGCATGGTGGGCCGTTAAAGCCTTCAATATGAATATTGATGAGGCTGGCCTTCATAGAAAGCTTCAACTCAACGAACTTGAAGAAATCCGGAATGAAGCCTATGATGCCGCTTGGATTTACAAAGAAAAGACCAAAGTTTCTCATGACAAGATGCTTCGAGGGAAGAAGTTTGAGATTGGCCAAAAAGTTCTTTTGTATCACTCACTACTCAAACTTTTTCCGGGTAAGTTACGCTCTCGATGGATTGGTCCATTTATTGTTACTCAAGTTTTCACTCATGGAGCCATTGAGATTTGTAACAAAGCTACGTGCAACACATTCAAAGTCAATGGACATCGCCTCAAGCCTTATTATGAGCCATTTGACGTACTCAATGAGGAGAGAAATTTGGAAGACACACCAAGGCTGCCCACTGCCGAGAGGTAGCCCATCAATGCAGCAGCAGCCTTTCCCTATGCCGGACCTGCCATTGCCGGCAGCGCTGCCAACACGCCACTCCATGCCGACACAGTAACATAAGACTCGCCGGGTACAAACCAAGCTGCCAAGCAGCCTTGTCCGGATACGTCTCATACAGCCGAGAGTTACAACATTGCCGGTACACTCCAAGCTGCCGAGCGGCAGCATGTCCATCCTAATGCTGATTTGTCCATCATCGCTGCCGAGACACACACATGGTGCAACGCGCACCTCATTGAACTCCTCCTTGCCGATTTGAGCTATTTTGGCTCACGATGAACACACAAATGCAACAATGGTGAAAATTCTAAGCAATGGACTATAAATACAAAGCGCTAATTGGGAGGCAATCCAATTCGATCAAAGAAAAGTGAAGGAGCCATCACTGAGAGTTTGCAATTTCTTACCCCTTCTCTTTTTCTTTGGCTTGTGATGATATGTTGGAATGTGTTAGACTATTGCATGCTTAGGACATTCGTTGATATAGATTTGTGCTTACATTGATGACAATGTAATTTTCTAAGTGTGGGGTGGGATAACGTATTCCGTTTATGTTTTCGTGTGCTTAGTTTAGAAAAGAAAATTTCAGAAAAATGTTCTACAAAAAAATAGAGTGTTTAAATTGTTGTTTCGAGTCTTAGGATGCCCCTAATGTGTCAATGCTGTTTTTCTCCTCTTTGCATACATAGATGATGGTTGTGCATACAATTAAAATTGTGAGTTTCATGGATTATGTGCATTGGTAGGAGCATGTACGACTTGTTGATTAACGAAGCATGCATGTTCTTAGCTAGTTTATTTCCTAAATAACCAATGTGAGCTTTAGAGCCAATTTGCTTTCTTCTTGAGTGATAAAAGATAAAATTCGATAGATTCGTAGGAAGCATGAAACCTCATAATTCTTTAATTATTTGATGACTATATGCAATAGTTTTTCATGGACTCGAGTATTACTAAAACTTACTCTTGTTGATTTTCAAAATGATTTTAGTCATAAAATACCTTGATTTTGAAAGTGATTGAAAAGATCTCTTAGGTTTACCACAATTGCCAAATAAAGCATGTGCCTATTTGTGCTCATCGTGGGACACCTTAGTAAATCCTTTTGAGCCTACGATTAGCCTTTTCTTTCATCACCCTTAAACACTTTCCATGAGCTTAGTATAGTGATATCTTTATCCTTAATCAATGATTTGGTAAAGCTTGATTTTTGAAGGCGTTTTCGCGTGATGTGATGAAGAAGAACAAGTGTGGAGTAGACTTAGCCATCAATATGTATGAAAATATATGTTTGTACTGTGCCTTAGAAAAGAAAAGAGAAAAGTATTGCTCGGACCAAAATAAAAGAACAATGCCGAGAGCAAGAAAAGAAAGTAGGGCACGGCATAGAAAAGAAAAAGAAAATTGTGCATGGCTTGAGTCTAAAATTTTGTTGTAATATTTTTGAGAGAAAAAGATGAAGTATGGGTCCAACAAGAAACAATCTGACCCTTGGTAAGAAGACATGAGGAGATTTGAGCTTTACCAAAGGCCACAGTGACGTTTTCAGTCTCCTTATCCAAATATCGAATACCTCTTAGCGTAGCCCCATTACAACCATTTATTGATCTTTTCATGATTCTTAAGATGGTTAAATTTGATTTGTGGAGATTATCTCAAGAATAAGCATATGGTTTTGGTTCATTGGTGCATATAGTTATCATATGAGGTTTTTTCATAAAAATGTTCACAAAGCGCTTTCATTTCTTTGACATATGCAAGTTACTCTTCGTAATTCATTATCTTTCACTTGCATATACTTATGTGTGAATAACCATGCTTCGAGAGAAAAGAAGAGAGTATGCCTTGTGAGGTGGAATGAATTAGCTAACATGTCTACATGCTTACTTTTGTTCTTATATGTTCTTATTGATGTTACATGTTCATGAAGCTCGGAATTTTCGTGCCTTGCATTCTCATGCATTAACTTGAAAGCTATGTGTACATACGAGCCTGAGACAAATTGTTAGGGGCAATAGTAGTTTGAGTCTTAGTTTAATTTAGTTTGCTAAGGGACTAGCAAAGGATAAGTGTGGGGTAGTTGATAGGAGCACAATGTGCGACGATATTAATATATATTTGCCCTCGTTTATGCTTTGTTTAAACCTTATTTGTCTAAGATAGAGTCATAATATAGTTTAGTGTCATTTTGGTAGAGTTTTGGAAATATATGCTTTAGAGTCCGAAAAATAACTAAGTTTATAGAATTCTGGAAAATAGTGCAAAATATGTCTTTTTTGTGATTCTAAGATGAATAGATTTGTGACTTATCCTTTTCCAAATTTGCTGAAATTTGGTATGCATGTTATTGGCTTGCTAATGAGTTTTGTGTCAAAAATACAGATCAATCGGAGCACTGAGGAAAAAGTTATATTCGGTCAATGTCACAAAGGTCAGAATTGCTGAGAAGAAGGAAGAAAATCAGCTTCGCTTTTGCTCGCCACATCTTCTCGCTCGCCAAGTCCTTAATCAGCCGCCAACAACCTTGCTCGCCAGAAGATCGCTCGCCAACACTAGCTCGCCAGCTTGCATATATCCGCTCGCCAGCCATCCGCGCATGCCAGTATGCAAATTCGCGCTACCCGCCAGAAGCCCAGGCTCGCCACCCAGATTAGCCTCGCCAATACCCGATACTAGCAAGGTCTGTACTCGCGAGCAGAGAGGAATTTTCGGTAATGTCATCAAGCGGCTGCAGGCGTGCCAAATCATTCCAAAGAACTTTGCAACGTCCAAGAAGAAATCATAAGCCGGCCAAGCAAGAGTTTCTTTGTTCAATAAGGAGAGAAAAGCCTATTCCAACTCGGATTGGGAAACCTTATTTATTGAACATTTCTATCCCTTTTTGAACAAGGAAAACTCTCCCAAATCAGTCTCTCTCTTCTCCTATAAATAAAGGCCGGCACCATGAAGAAAGGTGTAATATTCCAAAGCAAAAATCTAGCTAAAGCTCTACCAATATTTCCGAAGAGTCCTACATAAAACCCTAGCCGAAAATCACCACCATCTCACCCTAAAAATCCTGCCGACACAACACCATTGCCGAGCAGCCATCTCCTTAACCATCCGCCGGATCCACACGAGTCAAAGTCATCAAGGTGTCTATAAAAGTGTGATCCACTTCCCTCTTTCGGTTTTGTAATTTTTATGTAGTTATGTTAAACTTTGTCTATGAAGTTAGCATGAATTCTTGCTTTCAAACTCTATGGCTATGTATTGTTTGGATTGAAGTTTGGTTTTATGATTTGTATGTTCAATTCGTTTTCTTTATCTTTAATTGGTGTTTGGATGTAAGAATACGGATTGCATGTTAAAGAGTAAGGAAAATATGTAATGAATTAGTAAGTAGGATAATCGGCAAACATGTGTTAACTTGGTTTTCGGATTTTCTTGACTTGTTCTTTGAATTCGTGTGCTTTAAGATTGGTAGTCTATGTAATTGCAATATGTGGAATATTAATCTCATTAGCCGAAAATAATATAGGTTAAGTAATCTTTAGGGTTATTTTAATTTGTGTTGTTTTCACGAGAGATAGAGTGGTTTAAAGAACATGCTTGTTATTAAGAAGAGTGACGCCTTGCTTAATTAACTTGTTTCCAACTAATAAAAAAGACTTTGTGCTTAATTACTTGTCATGTTTTTTTACGTCGTTTAGAATATTCAAAGATGACTAGTATAATTTTAAGGTTAGGCGTTTAGTCACATGAGGAGTCTTAATTGATTAGTAATACCGTTTAGGAGCTAATTGGGTTAGAGTTAAGTTGAGTCTAGAACATTTTAATACTTTGCCGTGAGTCCTATTTGCTTGTTTGTTATGTGTTTTGATTGTTTTCATGCTAGTGCTTTGTGGAAGAATGTCGACCAACCTTGTAAATAGTAGATTTAGGATTTAATTTCATGTCTTAAATTCATATTTAGGAATTTAGAGGCAGCTTTGCTGCCAAGCCTTTTATCCCCTTTGATTTCGTGTGAATATGTATATATGTATATAAGTGTGACAATTGTGTGCATATGTGTTTTGAATATTTTGTGTTAACAATCTCATGTTTCAGGTACCTTTAATCCCCGGCTAGAACGATCCCTACTTATTCTATACTACTAACGATTGTAGGGTTATTATTGTTTGATGCTCGCTTAGGCGACACGTCAAATACCCCCTTCAATCCATGTCAGCCACTTGCCTCGCATGCGGAGGGTAGTTGAAAGAAGCAGGGGACATAATCGAACCGTCCCGTCTAGAGCCTACTCCACCTAACGCTGTAATACTCCCACAAATTGAGGTATCCCACCGGAAGAACTCTTCCTCTAACACAGGAAACCCTGCAGGATTATAATTGTTACCGCTGAAATATTCCAATAAGTACGGGGCATTCTAACATATATTCCAACGGTACGGAGCATTCCACCGGTTGAATTTATTCCACATTTCCTGCCAAACAACAACGGCTCGGTATCCCACCGGGAGAAGTCTTTCTCTAGCACAGGAAACCTATTCCCGCAGGCTAAAAACCCTGCATCAATATTATGTACAGGCTACAATATTCCAACCGTAGTGCTTGCTTCTGTTCAAGGCTACCCTAGCCGTCGGTCCATCCAGCTTCAACTACTGGATGCGGTAGCACACCGGCCATAATTGCACTTGCTTATCGCTCTCCTACAGAATAATCGGTTCGTCGAACTGAGACATTCCTACGGACAGTGATAGGAGCACAATGTGCGACGTTATTATATGCTTATTGCCCTCGTTTATGCTTTGTTTAACCCTTATTTGTCTAAGATTGAGTCATAATTTAGTTTAGTGTTAATTTGGTAGAGTTTGGTGAAATATGATTAAGAATCCGAAAAATGACTAAGTTTGAGAAATCTGGAAAATAGTGTAAAATATGTCTTTTTCGCGATTTTGAGATGAGCAAAAGTATGATCTAACCTTGTCCGAATTCTATGAAATTTTATGTACTTAATGTTCATATGTTGAGGAATGCTGTGTTAAAATTTCAGATCAATCGGAGTTCGGGAAGTCACCCAAAAGTTGGCCGCAAAATGGCAGTCCAAACATTCCAATCCAGGGGCTACAGGATTTTCCTGGGACTTTGTCCCAACTTCGAAAATTCATTCCCGACGACTTACATAGAATTTGGCCGAGATATTTTATGGGGAGATGTCCATATGTGTCTAGTTTACGTGAGACTTGGAATCGCACCAATCGGAGCTCCGAAAGTGGAGATATGCTGGATTTACTGCGACAAGGTCAAAGCTGCCGATTCCAGGGACTGATTGCTTCCTTTTCGCAATTGTTGCTTTTTGATGGACCAAATGATGTACAAGAGCATTTGTGAAGATATACCAAGCTTATGGAAGGAAGGAGGTAGACACTTGGCCATGACATTGAAGAAAAACATGAAGGAACAAGTTCTCCTAGTCAAGCTAGGAGAAGCTGCCAATTCTGGCAGATTGTGTGTCATTGTGAGCTGCCGGCATTGTGGAGCATTTTTGGTGGATCAAAGCTTACCAATTGAAGTCCAAGACCATATAAGAAGTCCATGAAGATGTGAAGCCCAAGCCTTGAAGAAAAATTCAGAAAAGAAAACCTAATTGGACTAAGAAAGGAAGGTTGCAAAACCTTATTGAACTAGGTTTTCTAACTCCTCTTTGCTTAAGGGCTGCCGGCAATGCCTCCCCTATTCTCTATAAATACCCCACTTTTTCTACAGAAAAATAATCTCATCTCAAGCTAAACACAAGGCCGAAACTCTACCAAAATTCCCCAAACTTCCTAGACAAAAACCTAAACCCGAATCCATCCTCCACCACCATACAAGTTTCTGCCGAAACTTGTAAAATTCCCTGCCGAGCCATCTTAAGCCGAGCAGCCTCATCCCTTCATCCACACAGCACCGGATCCACACCAAAAGAAGCTCTCAAGGTGTCTCAAAGTGTGATCCACTCCCTTCTTCGGTTTAGTACTTTTTGTTTAGCTATGTTTGATTTTGTCTATGAAACAGTCATGTATGTTTGGTGTTGGTTTATATGTCTATGTGTAAACCGATTTTGGTTTTATAAATTATATGTTAAAGACTTGTTTAAATCGATGCTTAGATTTATGTTTAGGTTTCGACAAGAACAATGATTTTGCATGCTAATTTGTAATATGTAACTTGTAAATTCGTATGTTAGATAATTAGGACAGTGGTATAGATGCATGTTTTAGGTTCAAAATTGGTTAGAAATCTAAGGAGTGGGACTTAAAAACCGAAACATTAGTATTGGCTTGTAGCATGTAAATCTAGATGTTAGGTTTCATCAAACCCGAGTAATAACAAATATGGCTAGATACTCAAAAGGTTGCTTTGATTTGTTTTGCTCACCTAGGGTATAATACTTTGGATTTCTTACGTGTTAAAATAAGATGATTGACAACCTTGCTTGTTTTGCATGTCTCCAATTTAGACCATTGCGCACAATTGTTAAGTCTCAAAAGGATTAACATAACTTTAGGGCCCATAACCAAAAGTTCGGTCTTAAAACTTGAGAGGTCTTACAACTAAGTTGTAGTTGGAACTAATTTTGAACTTGAGCATGTTAATACTTGATCCTTACCTTCTTGCATGTGAATTTATTCGTTAAAGAGTCTTTTGTGCCAAATGTTTGTGAAAGATGATGATCACCTGTAAATATTAGATCTAGGATTTTATTTTCTGTTTTTCTTCTTATTGTTGCCGAACCATTTTATACCCCCATATGTGTGTGACGATTTTGTATATATGTATATTTGTTTGTCTAACAATTTCATATCTCAGGTACCCTTAATCCCCGGCCTAGAACGATCCCTACTTGCTTATACTACTAACGATCTTTTGTAGGGTTTATTATTGTGTGCGAGCATCGGCTCACGTTCAATTTTTGGCGCCGTTGCCGGGGATTATAAAAGCTTGTTTTATGAATTTGTTTGTGTATATAATGTTGCTGGAAATTTTTGTTGTGAAGTTGTAAAGTTTTAAATTTTAAGTTTATTTTGGGATTTTGTAAAGTAGAAATATGCTTCGGCATGTAAAGTTTAAATTTCGAAAGTTGCATGATGTATATTGATGTATGTTGGTAATCACTTAGTTTAATTTCTAGGAAGTTGATAGTGTTGTGTATGTTTGAGTTTATTGTAGTTTCTAAAGTGTAACATGTAGGTGAAGCCTCTTTTGTTGATCATAACCAAAACCCTTCATACGAGTGATGCCATGTTAGGTATGTTTTTGTGTAGATTGGGAAACGGGCCCTGCAATGTTGGAATTAGTCCATCGTTGGCCCCCCACGCATAACGACGCTAACTTGGTATTATTTTTATGAGGTTGAGGGCGGTTTTAATCAACACTTGAGACCGCTAGGGATCCGTGTTTGTTTTACAAAGTATGGGGAAGTTATTATCATAGATATGGTTCTCAGGTTTGTTTAACTGGATCTCAAGGCCCATAGACTGATGTTCATTCTCGGTGAGTGAGTCGATAGGGGGTTCGCCCTCCATGGTGTCCAACAACGAGTCCTGCCTGGTTCCTGTAGGGGGTTCGCCCTCCGTGATTGTAATGACCTTTGAAACGTAAAATCCGCACGACCTAGTCGACAGCTTGTGCCGAAGCATCACCTCACTTTAGACGCTAGAACATAACTTGACATATGTGGCCTATTTTCTTCAAAGATAAAACATGTTGTGTGGTTCAAACTCTTGAGGTATATCGGATTAAGCATGATACTACCGGGGGCTGTATCAGTCCATTGCACCGTTATCTCCTCTGCTCCACGTACTTCGAGAGTTAGGACAAATTTAAAAGAAATTAGACTTAGCGATTACATGCTCATGAACTTTCCGATTTTTCTACTCTTGTGGCCGAACCATATTAATTCTTTGCCGAAATTTTTGTTCTTTGCCGTGTGTTTGTATGATCTTGCCGATTGTGATTTTGTGTTATTGTTTGAAATATGATTATGTAATTGCCAATGCCGTGGCTTGTAATGATGTATATTCTTGTTTTCTATTTCTTTACGAGGTTCTAACTTGTTTAAATGTTGCAAATTTCAGAAATAGTGCATGTCCGAATCTAGTATTTGGGCAAGAGATCTTCAAGGCCGTTTGCAACGTTTAGAGCAAGAACTCGCTATTGCTCGTTTTGTGCCATTACCGCCATCGTCACCAACCAGTTCATCAGTGTCATCATCCCTGCCGAGTTCCCCTATTGTGCCGTCAGTTTCAGTATCATCAGGGCCGAGTTCACCATCAGTTGTGTCATCATCGTGTGATCTTCAGAATCCAGAGTTTGAAGCCTTTGCCGAATCAGAGGAAGAAGAAGAGATCATGGCATCAATCAGGTCACAGAATGGTCATGTTGCTGGAGCTGGAGTTGCTCCTTCGAATATTACTTATCCTCCCTTGGAAGCTGACAAGACTGGAGAGATTGAATTGAGGAGTGGATTCCTCCATAAGCTGAAGTCATTTTATGGGATGCCAAGTGAGGATCCTAACAAGCATCTACAGTGGTTTAACTTCACCACGGAGTCTATGTGTCCAAGAGGGACCGATTTGCAACACTTCAAAATGAAGGCATTTCCGTTTTCTCTAGAAGATCAAGCGAAGGAGTGGTTGTTTGAGGTGCCTAGTGGGCGTATTGTTTCGTGGAGTACTATGATGGATGAGTTTTTACTCAAGTACTTTCCTGCTTCACGTATCACTGATCTGAGAAAGCAAATTACAAGTGTGAAGCAAGCTGGAGATGAGACTTTCTTCGACTACTACAAGAGGTTCAAGTCCCTAGTTTCTTTGTGTCCATCGCATGGCATTAGCGATGGACTCTTGCTACAATATTTCTATGAGGGATTGCGCGTCATGGAGAGAGAGTTTCTTGACTCAGCCGCGGGAGGTAGCTTTTTGGAGTTGAACGCCGGAGCGGCAAGAAGTTTGTTGGAAGTTCGCGCCTTGAACAACCAACAATTTGGCATGGCACGAGGCAATGTGCAAAGGAATGAGAAAGTGCATGAGACGTCTTCGAGCTCAAAGTTAGAGGAGAAAGTGGACAAGCTTACCGACTTGGTGAGTAATTTGATGAAGAAGCGTGCTAGTGTTTGTGGAATTTGCACCGAGGGCCATGAGACCGACCAATGCCCTCAATTTGGAATTAGTGAGGGAGTAGAGGAGTGCAATGCCATTGGTTTTCAAGGAGGCCAACGATTTGGCAATTTCAATCCAAGGTTCAATGATCACCCTAACTTTCGATGGGCAAACAATGACAACGTGCTTAGGGCACCTATGCAACCAAGAGAGGGAGGAGCGCCATTTGCACCGAGGCCACCATTTGTGCCTCGGCAACCTTATCAGCCAAACCAAGGACAATTTGGGGCATTGCCGAGCCAAGCACAAGTTGTGCCGTACCAAGGTCAAGGAGGGCCGAGCCAAGGCCAAGGCCAAGCTTCGCCGAGCAATCCGAATTATGATGCTTTGCTTCAATCGTTGTCAAGTGCTACTCAAGCACTACTCGCGGGGCAACAAAATCATCAAAAGGACATTGGTGAGCTCAAGACTCAAATGGGGCAAGTTGTGGATTTTATGGGAAGGTTTAATGAGCAAGGAAAGTTGCCGAGCAATACTATTCCAAATCCGAGGAACGAGCAAGCCAAAGTGATTCAAACTCGTAGTGGAAGAGAGTTGGTTCCTCCAACAAGTCCAAAGAAGAAACGAGTGACTTTCAAAGGTATTAATGAGGATGAGAGGGCTGCCGGACCTGTCATTGCCGGCAGCCATAATGGAGATGCCGAGAAGAGCCATGATGCCGAGAGAGGAGAAATTACCGAGCACCATGCTGCCGGCAGGGCTGCATCCGAGGGTCACATTGCCGAGCAAGGTAATGATGCCGGCCACAATAAGAGAGATAGGGGGCTGCGTAACGAGCTTGAGTACGATCCCGCCACATCAAAGAATGAGTTATTGCCGAGCCAAGCAAGCAAGGGAGGGGTGTCATCATCTAGCATTCCATTCCCTTCTCGCTTTGCTAGAACGAAGAAAGATAAATCCGATGAAGAGGTGTTGGAGATTTTCCGGAAAGTGCAAGTCAACATCCCTTTGTTGGAATGCATTAAACAAGTGCCAAAGTATGCTAAGTTTTTAAAGGAGCTTTGCACGGCAAGGAGGCATACTAGAGAGACTCGTGTGGTAACAATGAGTGAAACGGTGTCGGCCGTTATTCAAAGGAGGTTGCCACAAAAGATGAAAGATCCGGGGAGCTTCAATGTGCCTTGTGTCATAGGCAATACACGATTTGATGATGTCATGTTGGATTTGGGAGCATCGATCAATGTCATGCCACTCAATGTGTATCAAACGTTGAGTATAGGGCCTCTCAAGAAGGATAATGTCATCATTCAACTTGCGGATCGCTCAAGCAAATATCCGGAGGGCTATGTAGAGGATGTGTTGGTGCAAGTCAACCAATTGATATTCCCCGCCGATTTTTATGTGGTTGAGATGGAGGATTCGCCGGTCAACAACACTCAATTGCTTTTAGGGCGACCATTCATGAGGACCGCGCGCACAAAGATAGATGTGGCCGAGGGCAACCTAACTATGGAGTTTGATGGTGAGGTGATAAAGTTCAATGTGTTTGATGCCATGAAATTCCCTAATGTTGATTTGAAGGAGGGTTGTTCCATTGATGTTTTGGAGGAGGTCGAGCAAGTTATGTCGACCTCGCTCGACGCATAGCAATTAGCGATTGAGCAAGGGGTCGGATTTGACAAGAGGGGAGAACGAATCATGCAAGAGAATAAGAAAGCAGGGCCGGCTGTACCAAGAGTTGCCGAGCAAGGTACCACAGCTGAGCCAAACATTGCCGAGCAAGAGATTTCTGCCGAACCATTTATGATGATGCCGAGCCAAAAGGAGGTTGCTGCCGAGCTAGAGGCTCGGCCCTATGCCAAGATATTTGATTCGTTCTTGTCAATTCCAAGTGCCACAACAAAATTTCGACCAAGTGTGGAAGAGGCCCCAAAGTTAGAACTTAAAGAGCTCCCTAGTCATTTGAAATATGCGTATCTTGGAGAAGGAGACACACTACCGGTTATTGTGTCTTCAATGCTTAGTGAGAAGCAAGAGGAGGATTTGATTGGTGTGCTTAAGAAGTACAAGACCGCCATAGGTTGGACCTTAGCGGATATTAAGGGAATAAGCCCTACTACTTGTGTTCATCGTATCTTGTTAGAAGAAGGAGCTAAGCCGACAAAGGAAGCTCAACGTCGACTTCACCCTCCCATGATGAAAGTTGTGAAAGAAGAGATTATCAAGTTGCTCGATTGTGGGGTGATCTACCCAATTTCGGATAGTAAGTGGATTTCTCCCGTGCAAGTAGTGCCGAAGAAGAGTGGTGTAACGGTTGTCAAAAATGAGAAGAATGAGCTTGTGCCACAAAGACTTGTAACCGGTCATCGGATGTGCATCGACTATAGGAAGCTCAACGCTACAACGAGGAAGGATCACATGCCTTTGCCGTTTATGGATCAAATGCTAGAAAGGTTAGCCGGTCATTCTTACTATTGCTTTCTTGATGGATATAGTGGCTACAACCAAATCATGATACACCCGGACGATCAAGAGAAGACCACTTTTACTTGTCCATTTGGCACGTTTGCTTATCGGCGGATGCCATTCGGACTATGCAACGCACCCGGCACTTTTCAAAGATGTATGTATGCTATCTTCTCGGATTTTATTGAAGACATTATCGAAGTGTTTATGGATGATTTTAGTGTGTATGGAGGCACCTTCGATGCATGTTTGGGAAACTTGGAGAAGATACTTGAGAGGTGTGTAGAGACAAATCTTGTGCTCAATTGGGAGAAGTGTCACTTCATGGTCACGCAAGGCATTGTGCTAGGGCACATAATTTCGGCAAGAGGCTTAGAGGTTGACAAAGCCAAGGTGGAGCTAATTCAAGCATTGCCGAGCCCTAGGTGTGTGAAAGATGTGAGAAGTTTTCTTGGCCATGCGGGGTTTTATCGCCGATTTATCAAGGACTTCTCTTCAATTGCCAAGCCATTGAGCAACTTGTTACAAAAGGAGGTGACGTTTGAGTGGTCGGAAGCATGCGAGGAGGCATTTTGCCGATTGAAGGCTTGCTTGTGTACGGCACCAATTTTGGTTTCCCCTAATTGGGATGAGCCATTTGAGTTGATGTGTGATGCTAGTGATTATGCACTTGGAGCGGTACTTGGACAACGAATTGAGAAGAAGCCATGCGCCATTTACTATGCTTCAAGGACTCTCAACGATGCACAACTCAACTACACAACAACGGAGAAGGAACTCTTAGCGGTAATCTTTGCTTTGGAAAAATTTCGATCATATCTTTTGAATTCCAAGGTTATTGTTTATAGTGATCATGCCGCTTTGAGATATCTTATGACAAAGAAGGATGCTAAGCCAAGGCTTATTCGATGGATTCTTTTGCTTCAAGAGTTCGACATTGAGATTAAAGACAAGAAAGGAGTAGAGAATGTTGTGGCCGATCATTTGAGTCGCCTTGTTCAAGATGTGGATCGGCTGCCCCTATGTGATACCTTTCCGGATGAGCAACTTTTTCGACTTGAAGTACATGAGCCTTGGTATGCCGACATTGCAAATTTTCTTGCCACGAACCGATTTCCCAAAGAGATGCCGAGCCACCAACAAAAGAGAGTAAGGAAGCAAGCTCGACACTTCTTGTGGGATGATCCGTACTTATGGAAGCAATGTGGTGATCAAGTTATTCGAAGATGTGTGCCGGAGAATGAGCATCGCTCCATCCTTGCTTTTTGTCATAGTGAAGCTTGTGGTGGGCATTTTGGGCCGAAGAAGACGGCATTGAAGGTACTAAATTGTGGTTTCTTTTGGCCTACGATTTTTAGGGATGCATTCATGTTTTGCAAGGCATGTGATAGATGCCAAAGAATGGGGAACATTGGCGCTAGAGACCAAATGCCGCTCACGCCTATCCTTGAGGTAGAAATTTTCGATTTATGGGGTATTGACTTCATGGGACCGTTTCCTTCAAGTAAGGGCTTTCTCTACATATTGCTTGCGGTGGATTATGTGTCAAAGTGGATCGAAGCAAGGGCTACACGCACCAATGATGCCAAGGTGGTAGCCGAGTTTCTCAAGACCAACATCTTCTCACGTTTTGGAGTTCCAAGAGTCTTGATTAGTGATGGAGGATCCCATTTTTGTAACCGCACCATTGAAGCCTTATTGAGGAAGTATGGAGTCACACATAAGGTTTCTACACCTTATCACCCCCAAACGAGTGGCATGGCCGAGGTGAGTAATCGAGAGATCAAGCAAATACTTGAGAAAACCGTTGGACCTTCAAGGAAGGATTGGAGTGATCGTCTCGATGATGCTTTGTGGGCTTATAGGACTGCATACAAGACACCGATTGGTATGTCCCCTTTTCGGTTAGTTTATGGCAAAGCATGTCACTTACCGGTTGAGCTAGAGCACAAGGCATGGTGGGCAATCAAGGCTTTCAACATGAACATAGATGATGCCGGTCTTCATAGAAAGCTTCAACTCAACGAACTTGAAGAAATACGTAATGAAGCCTATGATGCCGCATGGATATACAAGGAGAAGACTCGAGCCTACCATGACAAGATGATTCGAGGGAAAAAGTTTCAAGTTGGACAAAAAGTTCTCTTATTCAATGCAAGGCTTAAACTTTTTCCGGGTAAGCTTCGATCTCGTTGGTTTGGACCATTCATTATTACTAAAGTTTTTTCTCATGGTGCCATCGAGATTCAAAGTGTGGTGTCGGGAGATACATTCAAAGTTAATGGACACCGGTTGAAGCCTTACTACGAGCCCTTTCCACACCCCACAATCGAGGAACTCAATGTGCAAGACAAGCCAAATGCCGGTCCACCTACACCAACCGAGGCTATTCCATCACCACCACAAGATGTGGCCGAGCCACCACCAAGTCAAGATGCTGCCGGACCTGCCATTGCCGGCAGCACCCACACAAGGCCGGAAACGAACCTAGATGCCAACAAGCCGGACACGCCTCAACTTGATGCCGAGCAACCGTCCTCCCTCCCTGCTGCAAGAGAACAACCTGCCGGACCTGCCATTGCCGGCAGGGTTGATCAACTGCCACTAGAAACCGAGGGGAACCACTCGGATACGCCGGAAACTGCAGAAAACAAGCCGGATACGCAGCACGTATCGGATACGCAGAACAGGACAGATTCGGCTCCGACATGCAACGATCTTCTCGTTGAACTTCTTCTTGCCGATTTGAGCTGTTTTGGAGCACGATGAACACATGACACACGGTGAAAAGTCTAGGCTATGGACTATAAACACAAAGCGCTACTTGGGAGGCAACCCATGTCGATCAAAGAAAAGTGAAGGAGCCATCACCGAGAGTTTGAAATTTCTTAACCCTTCTCTTTTTCTTTGATTTGTGATGATATGTTGGAATATGTTAGTCGATTGCATGCTTAGGAAATTCGTTGATATTGTTTTGTGCTTACATTGAGGGCAATGTAATTTTCTAAGTGTGGGGTGGGATAACGTATTCCGTTTTTGTTTAATGTTTTTGTGTGCTTCATTTAGAAAAGAAAAATTCAGAAAAATGTTCCACAAAAATAGAGTGTTTAAATTTGTTTGTTTCGAGTCTTAGGATGCCCCTAATATGTCAATGATGTTATTTCTCCTCTTTGCATACATAGATGATGGTTGTGCATACTTTTAAAATTGTGAGTTTCATGGATTATGTGCATTGGTAGGAGCATGTAGGACTTGTTGATTAACGAAGCATGCATGTTTTAGCTAGTCTGTTTCCATAATAACCTATGTGAGCTTTAGAGCCAATTTGCTTTCTTCTTGAGCGATAAAAAGATAAAATTCAATAGATTCGTAGGAAGCATGAAACCTCATAATTCTTTGATTATTCGATGACTATGCGCCATAGCTTTTTAATGAACTCTAGTATGCTAGAACTTACTCTTGTTGACTTTCGAAACGTTTATATCATAAAATACCTTGATTTTGAATGTGATTGAATAAAGATCATTTAGGTTTACCACCATTGCCAAATAAAGCATGAGCCCTATTGGAGCCCGTCGTGGGACACCTTAGTAAACCCCCTTTGAGCCTACGTTGAGCCTTTTTCTTTCATCACCCTTAAACACTTTCCATGAGCTTAGTATAGTGATGCCTTTACCTTATGTGTCGGCAAAGCTTGATTTTTGAAGGCGTTTTCGCGTGAAGTGATGAAGAAGAACAAGTGTGGGGTAGACTTAGCTAAAAATTGTGAAAATTGTATGTGAGCCGTGCCTATGAGAAAACAAAAGAAGAAAAAAATTGAAATCGGACAGAAAAAAGAGAAAAGAGAAAAATCAAGTCCGAAAGAAAAGAAAAGAAATAGGCACGGTTTCAAAAGAAAATTGCTAAGTCTAGTCTTGAAAAGTGTTGTGAATTTGGAGTTTTGTTTATATGTGAAGGTCTACTATTGTTATATTTTGACATTTGTTCATATTCACTATGTTTTGGGAAGTAAAGAATGAAGTATGGGTCCAACAAGAAGAAATTCGACCCTTGGTGAGAAGACATAAGGAGATTTGAGCTTTGCCAAAGGCCACGGTGACGTTTTCAAGCCTCCCTATCCAAATATCGAATACCTCTTAGCCTAGCCCCATTACAACCCTTTTATTGATCTTTTTCATGATTCTTAAGATGGTTAAACTTGAGTTGTGGAGATTATCTCAAGAGTAAGCCTATGGTTTTGATTCATTGGTGCATATAGTTATCATATGAGGTTTTTCCATAAAAATTCACAAAGTGCTTTCGTTTCTTTGATATATGCAAGTCACTCTTTGTAATTCATTATCTTTCGCTTGCATATACTTATGAGTGAATTACCATGCTTCGAGAGAAAAGAAGAGAGTATGCCTAGTGAGGAGGCCGGATTGAATTAGCTTAACATGTCTACATGCTTACTTTTGTTCTTATATGTTCATATTGATGTCGCATGTTCATGAAGCTTGGAATTTTCGTGCTTAGCATTCTCATGCATTAACTTGAAAGCTATGTGTACATACGAGCCTGAGACAAATTGTTAGGGGCAATAGTTTGTTTAGAGCGTAGTTTAATTTAGTTTGCTAAGGGACTAGCAAAGGATAAGTGTGGGGTAGTTGATAGGAGCACAATGTGCGACGTTATTATATGCTTATTGCCCTCGTTTATGCTTTGTTTAACCCTTATTTGTCTAAGATTGAGTCATAATTTAGTTTAGTGTTAATTTGGTAGAGTTTGGTGAAATATGATTAAGAATCCGAAAAATGACTAAGTTTGAGAAATCTGGAAAATAGTGTAAAATATGTCTTTTTCGCGATTTTGAGATGAGCAAAAGTATGATCTAACCTTGTCCGAATTCTATGAAATTTTATGTGCTTAATGTTCATATGTTGAGGAATGCTGTGTTAAAATTTCAGATCAATCGGAGTTCGGGAAGTCACCCAAAAGTTGGCCGCAAAATGGCAGTCCAAACATTCCAATCCAGGGGCTACAGGATTTTCCTGGGACTTTGTCCCAACTTCGAAAATTCATTCCCGACGACTTACATAGAATTTGGCCGAGATATTTTATGGGGAGATGGCCATATGTGTCTAGTTTACGTGAGACTTGGAATCGCACCAATCGGAGCTCCGAAAGTGGAGATATGCTGGATTTACTGCGACAAGGTCAAAGCTGCCGATTCCAGGGACTGATTGCTTCCTTTTCGCAATTGTTGCTTTTTGATGGACCAAATGATGTACAAGAGCATTTGTGAAGATATACCAAGCTTATGGAAGGAAGGAGGTAGACACTTGGCCATGACATTGAAGAAAAACATGAAGGAACAAGTTCTCCTAGTCAAGCTAGGAGAAGCTGCCAATTCTGGCAGATTGTGTGTCATTGTGAGCTGCCGGCATTGTGGAGCATTTTTGGTGGATCAAAGCTTACCAATTGAAGTCCAAGACCATATAAGAAGTCCATGAAGATGTGAAGCCCAAGCCTTGAAGAAAAATTCAGAAAAGAAAACCTAATTGGACTAAGAAAGGAAGGTTGCAAAACCTTATTGAACTAGGTTTTCTAACTCCTCTTTGCTTAAGGGCTGCCGGCAATGCCTCCCCTATTCTCTATAAATACCCCACTTTTTCTACAGAAAAATAATCTCATCTCAAGCTAAACACAAGGCCGAAACTCTACCAAAATTCCCCAAACTTCCTAGACAAAAACCTAAACCCGAATCCATCCTCCACCACCATACAAGTTTCTGCCGAAACTTGTAAAATTCCCTGCCGAGCCATCTTAAGCCGAGCAGCCTCATCCCTTCATCCACACAGCACCGGATCCACACCAAAAGAAGCTCTCAAGGTGTCTCAAAGTGTGATCCACTCCCTTCTTCGGTTTAGTACTTTTTGTTTAGCTATGTTTGATTTTGTCTATGAAACAGTCATGTATGTTTGGTGTTGGTTTATATGTCTATGTGTAAACCGATTTTGGTTTTATAAATTATATGTTAAAGACTTGTTTAAATCGATGCTTAGATTTATGTTTAGGTTTCGACAAGAACAATGATTTTGCATGCTAATTTGTAATATGTAACTTGTAAATTCGTATGTTAGATAATTAGGACAGTGGTATAGATGCATGTTTTAGGTTCAAAATTGGTTAGAAATCTAAGGAGTGGGACTTAAAAACCGAAACATTAGTATTGGCTTGTAGCATGTAAATCTAGATGTTAGGTTTCATCAAACCCGAGTAATAACAAATATGGCTAGATACTCAAAAGGTTGCTTTGATTTGTTTTGCTCACCTAGGGTATAATACTTTGGATTTCTTACGTGTTAAAATAAGATGATTGACAACCTTGCTTGTTTTGCATGTCTCCAATTTAGACCATTGCGCACAATTGTTAAGTCTCAAAAGGATTAACATAACTTTAGGGCCCATAACCAAAAGTTCGGTCTTAAAACTTGAGAGGTCTTACAACTAAGTTGTAGTTGGAACTAATTTTGAACTTGAGCATGTTAATACTTGATCCTTACCTTCTTGCATGTGAATTTATTCGTTAAAGAGTCTTTTGTGCCAAATGTTTGTGAAAGATGATGATCACCTGTAAATATTAGATCTAGGATTTTATTTTCTGTTTTTCTTCTTATTGTTGCCGAACCATTTTATACCCCCATATGTGTGTGACGATTTTGTATATATGTATATTTGTTTGTCTAACAATTTCATATCTCAGGTACCCTTAATCCCCGGCCTAGAACGATCCCTACTTGCTTATACTACTAACGATCTTTTGTAGGGTTTATTATTGTGTGCGAGCATCGGCTCACGTTCAGACAGCCGTATACGACCTAACGGATCCAATGTACCACCGGGCTTTATAAACCCGGGAGACTTGATCCTCTAACACATGACAACTCTTCCCGCAGGCTAAAAACCCTGCACATACATCCCACCTGCAGAAATAAATGCAGCGACATGAGGACGGCTACCAAGGAGTACTCCGAGCCACGCCACCCACCGGGAGACTTGCTCCTCTAACACAGGATAACTCTTCCCGCAGGCTATAAACCCTGCACATACCTCATGCCTGTACGGGCAAAGGGTATGAAACGATCGAGGATGTCTCCGCTACCAACACGGGACCGCTTCACTCAGGGAGACTTGATCCTCTCATACAGGACAACTCTTCCCGCAGGCTAAAAACCATGCACATCCTATATGCCTGCAAGAACAAGAGGTTGTGAAACACGTGGGGACGGCTGCCTAGGATCACTCCGGGCCACGCCACCCATCAGGAACTCCTATAACACAGGGCACGTTTCCCGCTGGTACTGGGTGACCTCTTCAAAACTGTTCAAAGGCACTCACCGATTACTGTGGCTACCGTTCTTAACTTGGGGGACTCGGTCATCCCATTCGCTATATTCACAGGGTTTTCCCAGAACATAGCATGGCGGATTTCAACGTCACATCATCCCATTCGCTATATTCACCGGGTTTCCCGGAACATAGCATGGCGGATTTCAACGTCACATCATCACATTCGCTATATTCACCGGGTTTTCCTGGAACATAGCATGGCGGATTTTAACGCTACATTATCATCTCATGTACTACATCTTATACTCATATGCAACTGTCAGTATCAATATCATAACCATGCACTCATCACATTATGCATCATCATAGCAGGTTTATTCGAACGTCCGGCCAAGTCCAATCTTAAACGTGGACTTGGGGGGCTAGGGCACCGGTGGGTAAGTGCCCCAGCGGGTCTGCAGGCCTATAAAGGAAGACAGATTTAAATCTCCATTCAAGATGGCATTTGACCGGGAACTTGGGGGACTTGTTGACAATAGCCATAGAGAGGCTACCCAGACCCCCAGACCCACAGCCAGGACTCCTGGACCCGGCCCAGGGCCCTGGAGCATAGCATGTACACCTGGCCCCACGCCCGGGTAGGTCTTACTTGTGGCCGGGGCCCGGGGCCCGGGAAACGGGGATAGCAGCTCCCCAAACAGGGGCTGAAACAGTTCAGCAATATGAGCAGAAGGGGGGCCAGTCCCACATCGAAGGGTGAGGCCAGCCCTCATGCCCGGCAACCTATATATGAGTCTCAACTACCCTCATTAATGGGTAATCAATACTTCAACTATTCATTCCCTCTTAAGTTACCAGTTTATTCCAACTATACTGACTTAGACATCGGAGCGGAATAGACCGGCCCCGCCCGGTATTCCCTTAGTTGGTAAGAATCACACCAAGATCCACCAGTATCTGTGAGTCTACGGATTCAGACAGAAACACGCAGTATAAGGACATTTTGAGGACATTCTCTCTAAATCCTACCTATATATATATATATATATATATATATGTATATATATATATATATGTATGTATATGCAATCATGACAAAATTTCAAGATTCCAGAATGTAATTAATGAAACTAGCAAGTACATCTTACTTGGCTTTGAGTAGTCATCATCCTTCTTCAAAATTGATATCTGATTTCCAGCAACGACAGCTACATACTCACCTTTTGGAATTTGGAGAGATAAACAGGGATGACAATCTTTATTATGTATATATTAAGAACCTGCAGAACATATTAATCAATACCAGAGCAAAGAGTTCCTAGTGTATGGAGTAAGGTGAAAGAAAAATAACCACATACATGACAATGGAATAGTATGAAACTTAACCATGCAAGGGAGGGAAGGACTGATAATTTATCACAATTTCGCATAAGTCCACATTGCTAAATTGGCTGAAAATTTGCAGAGATGATCTATACATGAGTATCTAAAGACTAGACAGTGGAGATATAAACATTCAATCAAAAATTTAGTCAAAATATAAAATCTGCACCATAAGGATTGGTGCGGAGGTCCTTAGCCAAGAAGGCCTATATATATATATATATTCAGTCATTCTTGGCTAAGGACGTCCGCACCATTCTTTATGGTGCGGATTTGGTATTTTGGCTAACTTTTCAATTGAATTTTTACATCTTCACCGTCTAGTATTTAGGTACTCATGTATAGATCATCTCTGCAAATTTTTAGCCAATTTGATTATAATTAGCATATCAAACTAGATTAAAACAAATGGACAGACTGCATTTTGTCAAAACTGAATCGTTCATGTTTATGATAAAAAAAATCACACTTTTGAATGCCTTAACGATTATCAAATTGGCTGAAAATTTGCAGAGATGATCTATACATGAGTACCTAAAGATTAGACGGTGGAGATGTAAAAATTCAATCGAGAAGTTAGTCAAAATGTCAAATCCACACCATAAGGTTTGGTGCGGACGTCCTTAACCAAGAAAATTCATATATATATAAGGGGCCCTTCTACTAAGGGGATCCCTTATTATGTTCATTTTAAGAGATCGATTATTAGGCCAACTTGTGCGGACGTCCTTAACCAAGAAAATTCATATATATATATAAGGGGCCCTTCTACTAAGGGGATCCCTTATTATGTTCATTTTAAGAGATCGATTATTAGGCCAACTTGTTAATCACATTTTTACATCTCCACCGTTCAATTACTAGATTTATATATATAGATCATTTATGTAAAGTTTCAGCCAAAATGGTGATCGTTAAGGTATCCAAGTAGATTAAATCAATGAACGTATCAAATCTGTCAGACATGAACTGTTCATGTTTTTACTTGTAAATCACAATTTTAAATGCTCTAACAATTATCAAATGAGATGAAAATTTTCAGATATGATCTACTCATATAAACATAAAAGCAGCCAAAATGGTGATCGTGCCTATTAAGTGAGATCTCTTCCAGTAGAACACCTAATTCAGCTTTAGCTCTCTTGACAGACTACACTGTAGGGCCTAGAATAAACAAGTAGAGCTTGCGATTTCCTGGTCCTGGAACCTTCCCAGGTGGGAGATACTGACCCCTAGTAGTAATGGCAGCTCCAGTCCACTCTGATAAAGGTCCCAAAGTTTCGTTAGGGGTCACTTACCATCTATGTTGCACGGACACGGCAAAACCCGCCGAATCCGAGTGTCCAACACAGCCGGACACGGCGACACGACACGACACGGAAAAATACGGTGTCAGACACATCATCTGGCGTATCGGAACATATTGACTTTTTAGACACTTTGACCGATACGCCACCTCATTTTGGACACGACACGTCAGAAAAAAAAAAAAAAAAAAAAAAAAAAAAAACCCTAACCTCTGATTCTTTCTCCTCCTCAGCCGCCCGACATCCTTCTTCTTCTCCCTAAACGCACAAACCCAACTCACCCAAGCCTCCTCCTCCTCCTCCTCCTCCTCCGCCACCGGCCCTCCTCTCGGGGGGGGGGGGGGGGGGGGGGGTGGTGGGGTGTTGTTATTTGGAGGTCTTCTGTGATGACTTGTGATCGAGGCAGCCCTGAATACAAAAATGTCCGCCGGCCCTTTTCTTCTGCGGGACAACTCATCCTCATCGGAAAGATACCCTGCAATTCACAGAAATTAAACATTTTGAGAGAAACCCATTAAACATTTCAAGAAATTGAGAGATACCCATGATGATATTTAGAGATCCATAGCGAAAAACGACCAAACCCAATGATAAATATTGAAGAAAAAAATTAAGAAGAGAAAGAGAGTTGGTGGGTACTTGTATCTGGGGAACGTGAAGGAGAGTCGGGTGGGGTTTCCAAAACCCTGTCTTGTAGGGAGAGAAGGAGGTCGAGGTCGTCGTCTCTGCCGTTTGACATGGTTGGCTTTGGCTATGTTTGGTTTTTGGTGTTGTGATAATTGGCTAGTTTTATAATTGTGGTTATTTATATGTATAGGTGTTGGAGATCATGAAGAAAGCCATTTAAAAGCTAGATTAACTAAGCTTTTGGTGACTTATTATGAGAAGTTTAATTCTACTAGATTTTGAGAACTTTATATGATGTTAAGTTGTTAACTATGCACTTTTCTCACTTGTATTTGACTATTTGATGTTATTTCTTACAAATTATGGATTGAATTTACAATTTATAGTAATATTATTAATTTATTTTATGTATTAAAAATATATAAATTATTATTTATTTGCCGTGTCCAAGCCATGTCGGAATGATCGATTTTGAGATTTGCCGTGTCACCGTATCGAGTCGCCGTGTCCGTATCCGTGTCCGTGCAACATAGCTTACCATCTAGCATTCTGGGGAAAATCATTTATCTCCAACTCTGCTTCGTAGTGTTCAGGCATTGCACTAGAGTGGATCTTTGCCAGGTTATGCTGTAAGTTCATGGCAGCTGCAAGTGCTACAGCCCGAGCTGCCCCATCACGAGTCCCATGGGCTTGTGCAAGTCCCTGCTTTACTTTTGCCATGAATTTATCTGCAAGAGTTTTCTAGTGACCCAATAGCAAGTGATTGGAACTTTATTAATTTACAAGGAGAAGGGTTAGGGTTTCTAGAGATAAAAGGACGCCAAGTGGTTTGAACTTTTTTTATAAGGAGAATGAACACTAATCCTAGAAGTAATTAAAAGGACGCCAAGTGGAGAAGCCCTAACCGTAGAAGGAATTGATCGAAATAGAATTAAGCCAAGGGGACTAGGAATTCATCTGAAAAAGTCGCATCCAATTTTTACCAGGGGCTCATCAGATCGAGATGTTTCCTACCAAAAAGTGAGAGAGAATAGAGGAAAAACCAACGAGATAAAAGCCTGGCCTTGCCGTCGTGTGTCGAGTGTGGCTGGACAGGATGATGGTTTAGGTGATTCGATGCTGGGGCATGTGGGATGTTCGGTGGTGTGGCTGGGGATATTCTCAATTTTCGGTGGCTAGAGGAAGGGACCATGTTGGTATGATTATAGAATCAAGGGAGAATGACCATTTAATCAAAAATAGGGAAAAAGTTGTCCAAACCAATGTTACGTGGCCATTCCATCAAATCTAAATAAAAAGATGAATATAACCCTCAACTCATTCTCACCTCTACCCCTCTCCGATCTAAAACCTCTCTCTCCACCTCTACCTCCACCTCCACCCCCACCCCAAAAGCAAAAGCATCAAGGTCGAGTTCGACTCCGACGAGAAGGTTCAAGTTCCGACGCTGATGCCGCCTCTCTCTCTCTCTCTCTCTCTCTCTCTCTCTCTCTCTCTCTCTCTCTCTCTCTCTCTCTCTCTCTCTCTCTCTCTCTCTCTCTCTCTCTCTCTCTCTCTGGTGACGCCGCCCCACGCAAGGACTGCGGCTTCATCTTCATCAGTGACAAGACCGGCCTCGGCTTCATCGGCAACGACGAATCGGAGCTCAACTTTCATTTCTGAGGAGTCAAATCACCACCGCTTCATCGGGAAATCTTGTCAGAACGATTAGGATTTAACTTTAATTAGCGTCAGCGGGATTCAAAATAAGATATGGATGATTCTCATACCAAGACTCTTACCAACTCCCACTAGTGGAAATAATAAGTAATTTCTTTTATGAAGATTTTATGCTCCACCTGCAAACTGGCAAATATGACTGCACGGCTCTGGTGATCCATCATTAATTTATGGCTTCAAAGATGATAGTACTAACATGCATTGTGATCATCATTTGTTCCAATTAGGGTTGGGCGTTTGGGCCCGAAGGACCGAAAGCCCGGCCCGAAAACCCGAAAAAAATCTCGGTTCGAGCCGAGTCTAATTTTTTTAAGGACCGGCCCGATGAAGGACCGGCCCAAAAATATAAATCTCAGTCCGAGCTCGGGCCCTGTTTTTTTTGGGACCGAGAGCTCGGCCCGGCCCGACACTTTAGCCCTTTTAAAGAAGCAGTCAAAAGCAATCACCACCCCCCAGAGAGATCTGTCCAAATCTGTTCTTCCACCAAATCCCAACCCCCCCCCCCCAGTCTCCACCGACCCTCTTTTGCACCTTTTCACTATGGCCTCCTCGTCTCCCCTCTCGTCTCCTTCTACGGCGACCCCATCGCTAATCTGTCTCTCGCCGGCGACCCCATCGCCGATCCGTCCCTCGCAGGTGACTTTGTTGCTGGGCTCTCCGATCGTCGTGAGATCTACACCGATGACTCACCTCGGCTCATGGCCTTAGTTTATTCAAATGTTAGGTATAGCCGTATAAATTCAGAGTAAGGTAGATGGACATGCATAGACCAGAATGATGGCCATCATTATGAGTCATTTTGCATAGAGTAAGCTACTGGTATTGACTGCATCGTCTTTCTATTTGTTTAACAATATTGTTGTATTAATCTATCACCGTGAGATCTACACCGGTGACTCACCTCGGCTCTCTGGTGACTTCGTTGCTTGTGTTTGTGCTGGAGAGGATTTTGGAAGCAGCGGAGACTCCGATCAAGTATAGGTGTTTTTGGGCCCGAAAAAGCCCGAAAGCTTGGCTCGGCCTGACCAAGTCGGGCTCGGGTCGGTCCTCGTATTCGAAAAAGCTCGGCTCGGCTCGGACCGAGAGTGTCGGACTTTGAGTCGGGCTTTACAAATTTTGAGCTCGGCCCGACCCGGCCCGCGCCCAGCCCTAGTTCCAATCAGTAAGTCTGTAGTGAGAATATGGACTCTTTAAGTTGGTGGAAGAACATGGATCACAATATTCAAGAAATTCCATCGTTCAAAGCAAAACCTGAACCTAACAGTCAGTGACAATGCCATTCTGATATGTCTACGAGAGGTGACAACGGCAGAGAACCCAAAAATGCACCACCAACATTTCAACATCAAGCTAAAGGAAACCTCCATCAATAATTGAAGGTTTTGAGAGCTACACAGGATTACTAGTTTGGACATGTTCACCAGTAATCACTGAGAGTTTTATATTGTAAAAAAAAAAAATGTTTAAAAAAATCACTGGAGATTTATAATAAGATCGTTTCAGGCTATAAAATATCCAACTTCCAAAACGCAGCTAGAAAATCATTAACATCAATAATTGTCCTTCAGATTTTTCTGAATGATCTTTTGAGAGTGCATCAGTATCACATTTCCTATATAAGGAAAAAAAAATACAGCGAGTAGCTCATTCACAAATTTAAAATGCAATCGAAATTGATGTCAAATATATGGTAGATTCAAGATTGCAAAACGTATGGTTAACACTAATGGTTTCCCACAGAACGTATCCAATATATGAGAAAAAAGCCAATTCTATCATCCACATAATTCAGTTACCTGGTATCCCCCAAATTATCCCTCCCTCCCCCTCAAACTAAGTAATGAGTTTTTACCAGATTCAACCTTCATAAGCATCACTACCAATGATTAGTTCCGTATAACATCTCCATTACTCAATTACAGACAACAAAGCATCCATTCTAAGGTCCAAAAAAACAAGGGAGGCAAATCAGAACTGATGATAACATTACGATAAATTTATAGAAAAAGGCGAAGTACACTTCAGATCATAAAAGAGTTCACAACAAATAAAGATGATGCAACTATAGAATAGTGATGAACACAGTTAGAAGCATCCATCTTCTAGTGATTTGAGAAACGAAGAAATTGAGAAACGGTGACGCAGCATGTCAACAAGCAGAAAGCGCATGGACGACTGGCTCCGTCATGAAGCAAGGAACCATGAATGTATAGTAGCAGTTGCCTCCAAGAAGGAATTTCCCACACAGCCTAAAAAACAAAAACAAAAACATTGAAAAACGATTAGTCAAATGCAAGAGTGAAATATTAACAGATCACATAAACTCATGGAACACAACCAAAACAGAACATGCCCTGAACACATTTGTTTAAACTGAACAATAGTGGCATCAGGAGCAGGTGCCGCGCCACGGACGCATCTCTTGGACAGCTTTGTAATTGGAAGACCATATGCATACACATCCCTCGCGCCAGGGGAAATGATAAGCAAAAGAAAGAAAAGAAAAGACAATCAAAAGGTGCTGAAAATTGTGCAAATGTAAAAAAATTCATAAGAATTCAGAACTTGAAACATCTGATTACCCATTGACATATTACGACAACTCCCAGAACAACTAGTGTAATTAAAGTTAATTCTTAATTCAGTATAATGAATTTCATTAGAGATAACATAATAGGTCAAAATTTGAATTTAATCATTTGAGTCCAGGACAGATAAGACATGCGCAACATATGCACAGCAAATTAACTAGAATCATTCCTACAAGTTTGTTACGTGGCTGACCACCCATTAACAAGTAATTCAAAGACAAATTAAAATCAGAATATGCAAACAACATCATACCTACAGTTGGGGTGAAGTTCTCACTCATATAACTTGATATCTGCCTTGCTGATTTCCTCCAGGAAGTGATAGTGCCTGATTTGAGATCTCTTCCAAAACACCTTTTAATTCAGCTTTAGCTCTCTTGACAGACTGTTCAGTAGGACCCTCAATAAACAAGTAGAGCTTGCGATCTCCTGGTCCTGGAACCTTCCCAGGTGGGAAATACTGACCCCTGGTAGTAATGGCAGCTCCAGTCCACTCTGATATAGGGCCCAATGTTTCCTTGTGGGTGACTTTCCATCTAGCATTCTGGGGAAAATCATTTATCTCCAACTCTGCTTCGTAGTGTTCAGGCATTGCATCAGCATGGATCTTTGCCAGGTTATGCTGTAAGTTCATGGCAGCTGCAAGTGCTGCAGCCCGAGCTGCCCCATCATTGCCAACAAGAGGCAGACCAGTCCCAGGCACAACTGCTGCTGTTCCTGGTAATGCAGGCACAACTGCTGCTGTTCCTGGTAATGCAACACCTACAGCAAGGACACCTGGAAGAGCGACAGGAAGTCCACCATTGGGAAGCAGTAGGGCAGCAGAGGCAGGTGTCTGCATTGCTGTAGTAGCTTTGGAGGCAGCAGCAATAGCAGCTATCTGAGCAAGAGCAGCCTGCTGTGAGATATCACCCCCTGCCTTTCGAATACCTTCATCTTCATCTTCTGAATCGGACTTGTCTTCCTCAAAACCATATTCTTTGGCCTGTGCTTTCTTTGCCGCTCTCCTCACTTCATCTTCTTCTACATTAAATTTAAAACCACTTCCCCCATAACCAGTCCCATGGGCTTGCGCAAGTCCCTGCTTTACTTTTGCCATGAAATTATCCGCAAGAGATTTCAAGTCATCTGGAACAACTTGCTCAGAAAGTTTCAATGCTTTCACAAGATCTGGAGCATATCTAGCATCTTCCTCGGAGATAAAAGTTATCGCACATCCTTTCCGACCAGCTCGGCCAGTACGCCCAACACGGTGAACATAATCTTCATAGTGATTTGGGACATCAAAATTTATCACCAGTTCAAGCTCCTTGACATCTAGCCCTCTGGCAGCAATACTGGTTGCAATCAACAAATTACAAACATTGCTCTTGAAATCAGCTATGGTGGACTCGCGATCTGTTTGATCTTTGGCCCCATGAAGTGAGAGACAAGGATATCCATGCTTAAGCAGATCTCTGAATAAAGCATCACATTTGTCCTGCGTTTGTACAAATATCAGAATTTTTCCTTTCTCGTACCATTCTCCAAGTAACTCCAATAATCTCAAGAACCTTTCATTTTCCTGCCTCACTTCAACCAATTGCATGATGTCCTTATTCACAACACTCCTTCCGCCAACTTGTATTTCCACAGGTTTATCTAAGACTTTACGAGCCAACACTTCAACCAGGCGAGGGAAAGTGGCAGAAAATAACACGGTTTGGCGATCTGGACGAATATTTTGAACAATTCGAGTGATTTGAGGTTCAAAACCCATGTCAAACATTCTATCAGCTTCATCCATGACCAAATAAGTTACTCTACGGAGATTTGTTATTTTTCCCCCACTTGTGCAAAGTATGTCAATCATCCTACCAGGAGTACAGACAACAACTTCAGCACCCCGCTTCAGTTCACTGATTTGTTGCGCAACACCTGAACCTCCGAATACAGGCACACACCTCAGACCCAGAACCTTGGCGAACTTTTTGATATCACTGTGAATCTGCTGAACAAGCTCCCTGGTTGGTGCCATAATAAGTCCAATAGGCCCATCCCCAGCTACCACAGGTGGCTGGTCCTTGATATGCCTCAGCATTGGCAGTACAAATGCAAGGGTTTTGCCCGATCCAGTTTTTCCAATGCCAATGCAGTCTCGACCACTCATAACTATAGGCAGTGCCTGAGCTTGAATTGGCATCGGCTTTTCATAGTTAAGCTTCTTTATTGTTTCCAAGATTTTACTTGTAAGTCCAGTTTGGTGCCAGCTCTTAATGGGCTTTGGCACATCCTTACCATGTATCTTCAATTCCAATTCTTTGCGATATGCACCCACCTCTTCCGGCGTCATCCTTGAGATCTCCTTCACCTCAATATAAAATTTTTTACGGAATGGTATATAATCTATCTTTGAGTGGTCAACTAAGGAAAGTTTCTCAGCTTTTGTTTTCTTCACCCTTTTTATGAACTCATCATCATCTTCATTTTCTAAAGGATCGTCATCATTCTCAAGGTCCCCATAATCCGAGTCAGAATCCTCCCCAGGAATTATTCTGCCCATAGATTTTTTTGAACCTGCCCTCAGCTTTTCACCATTACTTGAATCAACCTTTTTCTCCTTGTTCTTGTCATCAACACTTGAGGGTTCCACAGTGGTGTTCAGCTTTTCAACTTCAGGTATCACCACGGAAAGCATAAAAGCATCTAATGGATCAACTTCCTCATTCTCTGCAGCAGCTGTTGTATTATCAGCATCTGGCACAATGGCATCTATGATTTCTCCGTCAGCAAGATCCTCCCCATTGACCTCCCTATCAACGTCCATACCTGTCTCTGATTTCCCTGCTTCTTCATCATCAGATTCTCCATCAAGAGTCCAGGTCTTTCCGGACATTTTTTCATTAACATTTTCTTCCCCACGCTTCTCTCTCTCATCTTCTTCCTTCTTTCTCTTTAACTCTTGCCACTCCTGAACTCTTCTCCTCCGCTTTTCCATTTCCTCATCCAATTTTCGTTGTTCGTCCTCTAACTCCTCCTCACGGGTTGCCTTCTCCTTTTTATCTGAATCAGCTCCATCACTCTTCTTTCTTGGGCTCTCAGTTCCATCATCCCGGTGTCTCTTTGACCTACTAATACTCCTTTCCCGATCTCTCTCCTTGTACTCACTGTCACTCTTCTTATACCGCTTCCTACCATGCTCCCTAACATCATCCTCAGAATCATCAGTATCAACATCCCTATGCCTCTCCCTCTCCTTCTCCCTTATCCTCCTCTCTCGATCCTTTTCTTTTTCCCTCTCCCTCTTCACCCTCGCCCTCTCTTCTGCCTCCCTTTCACGTTCCTTTCTTTCCCTCTCTTTTTCTCTTTCCCTTTCCTTCCGCTCCCTTTTCTCCTTTTCTTTGATCTTCTCCCTCTCCCTCTCTTTATCTTTCTCCCTTTTCCTATCTTTGCTTCTCTCTCGTTCATCATCTCTGCTTCGTATTCTATCGACGTCCTTATCTCGATGTTTTTCTCTCACATACCTCTCCTCAGAATCAGAACTCTTTTCCCGCTCATATCGTCGGCTTTCACGTTCTCTTTTATCTACTCTATCTTTGTCTCTTTGTCTATCTCCTTTCTTCTCCTTCTCTCGATCCCGATCTCGGTGACTCCTCTTAGCTTCCCCTTCCTTCCTAGATTTATGTTTGCTCTCTTCCATTGCTTTGTCCTGTGTCATTCACAAACCAGAGAAAAATTCATCACTGATCCCAAAATGATAATGGAAGCAAACACAAGCAATAGAAATCAACACCACTTTGTATGAGGAATCACATCGAAAACACAGATTCCTTTCAAAATCCAATACAGCACCTAAATTCTAAAATAAAAACCGAGTACAAAAAGATCTGCACTTTATTAATAATCAGACCTCATTCAAAATGAACCCCGAAAGAAAAAAAAAATTATATAAAGTGATTTGAAGTGTAAAGTCAATAGTTAACCAAATTAAATGAGATGAGAATCTTTGCCCAACAACCTAACTGTGTATTTGAGGATTATAATGCATTGTCATTAAGCAAAGAACAATGCAGTGCCAACAAGCAGTACCATTTTCTGAAGAAAAAAAAAACCGAAAGTCAAAACGCTACAACAATTAAGCCAGGGTCTCATTCCTTCATATATGGTACACCCATTCTAAATCCTCGTCACAGTTCAGAAAAAAAAAAAAAAAACATGGTTCATCCCTATCCGTACCTAGTGAATTCTCACAAACCAATTAAAATCAGCAGACCTACTTTATTCCCAATTTTTTTGAACTCCTAAGCCCACCCGAATACCCGTATGTTAACAATGTAAAATTTACAGTCGTTGGTCATGTACTATTTTGATTTATATATCAGGAACATCATGTGTTGAATATGATCAGCCGTACGAGACAGGGTTACACTCCAGTTGCCGCTTTACTCCCATAACTTTATTTTCACACTTCAGTTTTAAGGGACGTGTGTTCTTCACTCCTCACAACACATCAGGTGCCAAACCCCAAAACAGAAAAGAACATTACACATACTGTATAATCTCGGCCAAGAAGGGCCTTCTAGAGTCCTGATCTTACCTGATCCATAACATAGCAAATTACGGAGAACCAAAACATGCTAAAGCATCCGCGACTGAGTTACACTCTCTATCAGCACAAGTCCAAAATATGCTATATTGTTTATGAGTTAAGTAAAAACTTCCTAATTGCAACACCAACTTAACTTGAATCAAATTTACAACCCTAGATTTACTACCAATCAACAACTCATCATCATCTGATATCCTAAAGACTTAATCGACATGATTAATCGGGATTTTGTCTATAACTCTCACAATTGAACACAATCGTAAACCTAATCAAGAGACCAATACTGCTGGAGCGTAATAGAAACCAGGAAGCATCGGCCGAAAGCCAATAACATGGAGTCTAATCCATAACCAAGTCAACATATCAAACACCCAAATTTCTAAACGAAGCAGAAAACAGAGAAATAGATTGGTAAAAAGGGTTGGACGAAACTTACAGGAGAACCTAGGGTTAGGGTTCGTCGAATCGTGAGAGGCGCCTCTTAAGAATTGGCGCTTCTGTTTCGTCGAGGATGGAATCAGAAGAAAGGAATTCTTCGATGAATTTCTTTTTCACGCCGGTTGAGCTGAGGATATCAAGTTTTTATCGTCTGTTTTAAATAACAAGAAAATATATAGTTTTTTTCTTCATATAGTTCCCCAAAATAAAGATAAATAATAAAAAAGAAATTGTATTTCAGTTGCTATAGAAACCGAGGTTGTATTTTAGTTTTTTATAATTGGGAGCGTCATAATTCATTAATGTAGAATAAATATTACATTACCAGTGTGACTCACCAGGAGGGTTCTGGCTACGTCAAAAACAAACTACGAAAGGCAAATCTAAGCAAAAAACCTAGCTTCACCTAAAACAATACAACCTTAGGAAATAAGTCTAAAACCAAGTAACCATCGACGCTACCAAGATAGACCATGAAGCGACGTCAAAGACATATCTCGATTTATTTTGTAAAGGACTAAACACTAGAAAAACTTAGCAAAATTGAGACAAAAGTCTCATTACCTCCCTGAAAAAAGGAACAAAATGCAAAAAAGCAAAAAAAAAAACCCTAAGAGCCCAAGAGGCCCAACTCAAAGGCAGACCACAATTGGCCCAACCCAGTCCTAACCCTGCATTGTTGGGTAACACCATCGCTGACATCCCTTACCCACCGCCGCCATTCCATCGCCGCCCACAAGCAACCTCGTCGCTACCCCACCAAGCCCAACCACCGCACAGAAAAGGAACACCAAAGCCGAGATCCCATCAGAAATAGTACCCAAGACAGGAGCCAAAATCTTTGATCCCAAAGCGCAGTCATCGTCTTCCAGAGCACCAGTCGATGTCGACGAACACCGTCCCAAGCATAGATGCCAGCCACACTGCCACAAACGCTGCCATGATCCCAAACTGAGTCGTCTTCCATCTCTGATCTACCTCCCACTCAGGCCACCACACAACTCAAAGGAAAAGTTCTAGCGCCAGACAGCCTAACGCAAAACCACCCATCCGGCCGCACCAAGTACATCGGCAAAGTCAAAGACCATTGTCGACGACAAGGCGAAGCCGGACAGGCAAGGAAAAACGGTGGACGGCGCCCTCTAGGGTTTTCCTAGAGAGAGAGCCGATAGATTTTTGGAAATATAAACTGAGGTTGTACTTGTCTACACTTATTAAAATTGAGTCAAAAATGTATATAATTAAAAAAAAAAACTGAAGGGAAAAAACAAATTATTTCAATTTTAAAATTCTTTTATTGAAAAATGTCGTTTTTAGGGGATGTGTTCAATTCGGAATTTTTGGATTTTTTGTATTTGAAAAGTCCTTGGGCATTCAGTTCAGATTTTAAAAAGTCCTTAAAAATCTGCTGGTGTTCAATCAGGACTTTAAGTGTTGTATTGTATTTGAATTTCTATAGTGTTTCAGGTATTGTTGTGGAATACAGAAGTTTTGGGGTATTGCAATTTTATATGGTTTTGCAATTTTACAAACCATATCCACTTTTCGGTTCTGTCAAACCGTGTATTCGGGTAAACCACTTTTCAGTGCGGTTTCGGTGCAGTTCCAGATTTTATACAATTTATTGTGACAAATTAATAACTACTCAATTTGGCATTCTAAATTATCAAAAAATAAGAATGAATATATTCCACTTGAATCTTGTTATTCCACATTTCCACATATCAAATTGAAATAGAAAAATAGTCATCAAAGTTTTGAAAGCACAAGTCTCCAAATAATATTACATACCAATTTCATCAAAGTCTCAAGTCTAGAAATGTAACACGTACAAAAGGAACAAAATAGGAAGTAAAGTAAAAACACACATCAAGGTTTCTTAAGTCTTAGAATAGATTTGTATAGATTTCTGAACTCTCATTGACCTTGCCAGAGACATCACCGTCTCAAGGGACACCGACAACACAACAGTCGCGACCATGTGGCACCTTGGATACCGTTGCAACGACTACACCACCGACAGCGCCGTGTCTCTCTTTTCGACAAAGACGACGCCGACGAAGAGGAAGAAGAAGAATCTGACGCCGGCTGCCGCTTTCTATGACGACGTCTAGCAGAAGGCCACCATGATTTTGGTCGAGGCTCTGGCTAACGAGTCGTTCATGAGCTCCAAGTCGAGCGGTGATACGTCTACTTCCGGGTCAGGTTCATTGGAGCAGAAGTACGGCATCCTGTTCGCGTCGGATTTTACTCCTGTCAAACTGTCAACACGTGGGGGTGGCGAACATATGTCTCAGTCCTTAAGTGATGTGTGCGAGCGTGCCAGTACCTTTGGGTTAAGTACAACCTTGGTGCGGACTACGTCTGGCGAGCGAATCACCCTTGGCGAGCGGATGACTCTGGCGAGCGGATGACCCCTGGCGAGCGTACTCGTCTGCTCCCTTCTACCTGACTTCTCGATCAAGCAACTGTTATGCGGGCGTTGACGGGCCGGCGTAAAGGGCTCGAACAAGACCTAATAAACTAGTACTAGGATTTTCTCTCAACCTATTGCAGATTGAGTAATCTTACTTCGATCCTGAGATGCAAAACAGAGCTTTAATCAAGACCGCGGAATGGGTTTGCTTCCAACCTCTTGCAGATTGGCTTGCAGATTGTTTGCTTCCAACCTCTTGCAGATTGGGTTAGTTTGTTACCGGTGTAACGACTCGATTTGTCATAAGATGTGACGACTAGACACGATATGTCTCTGCAATGCTTCGACACAAACGCAAGGCACTTTCGACAACCGCGGCAGGTGTACGGCGACCAGTGGTGGGTGTAGGTTTGCGGCAAGGTTGGAACGGTGGTTTGCAGTTGGTGGAAGGCAGTTCGCGAGAGATTGCTCCGGAGAGGCTTGCAAGATTTGCGAGGCGTAAAAGCTTGTGTGTTTGTAAGATGGTTGTGAACCCTTTTTTACGTTGTCCAAGAGTTCTTTATATAGAGATTGCAAAAACCCCAATACTTGTAAATCAAGCATAAGGATTCTGAGACCGACTAGGATTCGATTTCTTGAAACCACCTCTAATCCAGATTCCCAAAGGATTCTAAGTCTACTCCTAGAAGGAATATGATTAAGAGCATATTAGATTACCCGTTAATAGATAACCTTCTTGGGCCTAGGCCCATGTTCTTGGGTAGATGTTAATTTTGGTCCAAACATTGCCCCCCAGCCTTTGAAATTAAAAGCCTATTGAAATTGAGAAAAGGTTAAGAAGCCCAGTCCAGACCCATTTAAACTCTTGAAAGAATGCGTCGTTCCCTCTAACCAGTGTAACTTTACCAATTCGAGCTCAGGGAACTTGTTCACAAACCCTTAATCGCTTCCAATCACACCGCTTCAGAAATTTACAAAACCCCTTTCGGGTTCTATAAAACCCCAATCAAGAAAAATCACCAATTCACTCCTCAAATTTCAATTCCTTCTTCATCTTTCAACCATGGCCTTAGAAATTTATTACCCAGAAGCCCTTCGCGGAAAGGATAAAATCATCAACTCCGCCATCGAAACCGGAAGTCCCTTCCAGACCTCCCTTACCCCACCTGATGACTACGGCCGTGCCGGGCTGGGTCCCAAACAACGAGAACTCAGCAAGCGAGCCTTAACCTCCTTCGTGGACCAGTGCCGCCCGCTTCCGGTGGCCTTCCGCGATCAGAGTATCAAATGTGGAGAATGGAAATCCACAAACCATTTTGAGGTCCCAATCACTCCTGGCTGCTGGCTACTACCAACCCAATCCATGATTAGTTGGTACAACATGAGGCAGAAGATAGACCACCGAAGGTGGCGGTACGCCGGAATAGAAGAAGTGATCGACCTCTGCTTCAATCTCAACCAAAAGGGAGGAAACCGATGCGCATTCATGTCTTTGGTATGTTTCTGGAGCCTTTGAATATCTCAGCATGTTATTTGGCCTGACCAATGTAGGGGCCACATATCAGCGTGCCATGAATATGATCTTCCATGACATCCTGGGGGACATTTTAGAAGTTTATATCGATGACGTGGTGGTTAAGTCTAAACATAAGGCCGACCATATCAACCACCTTCGTGACGTCTTTATGTGAATGCGGCGACACCAACTTAAGATGAATCCAGCCAAGTGTATTTTTGGAGTTTGTGCAGGTGATTTCCTAGGTTTCGTGGTACACGAGAGGGGCATCGAAGTAGCCGGGGATAAAGCACAAGCTGTTCTAGACGCTCCAACACCTCGGAATAAGAGGGAACTTCAAAGCTTGTTGGGTAAAATCAATTTTCTTAGACGATTCATCTCTAACTCAGCTGGTAAGGTTGCTTTTTTCTCCTCTTTGTTGAAACTCAAGAAGGGCGAGACCTTCGTATGGGGTTCTGAACATCAGGCGGCTTTTGATAAGATTAAAGAATGCTTAGCGAGCCCGCCAGTGTTGCGCCCGCCACAACCGGGAATCCCACTGAAATTATATATCTCTGCTTCTACCAGTTCTGTTGCTGGGTTACTGGCTCAGGATGAGACCACTGCAGAAGGCAGGAAAGTCGAATATGCGGTTTCTTACCTTAGCAGGACCTTGTTAGACGCAGAAACGAGATACTCCCCAATTGAGCGACTGTGCTTAGCATTATACTTCGCTGCTACCACTACCAGATCGGAGAGAATAGCCGACGAAAAAACTTTCGTCTACTATGCCAAATTTTCGTCGGCTATTCCTTCTGCCGACGAAATTTTCGTCGGCTATAATTCGTCGGAAAAACGGCGTCGGTAATACCCATGGCCGACGAAAATAACGAAATCGTCGGCTATTCTCGAGTATGGCCAACGATTTTACCGACGAAAATTCATTTTGTCGACCAAACCTTGGCAAAATATCCGACGAAATTCGTCGGCTATTCTCGAGCATGGCCGACGATATCGTAACCTATAGCTGACGAATTTCGTCTATTTCGTCGGTTATTTATTCTGAAATATAGCCAACGATTTCATCTATTTCGTCGGTTATTTCGTCAGAATATATTAATATTTTAATAGACATTTATTAGTTATAGCCGACGAAATAATGTAATTTTCGTCGGCTATAACGGTTATAGCCGACGAAAATTGGTAAAAATCGTCGGCTATAGCACTTATAGCCGACGAAATAATGCCAATATCGTCGGCTATTCTTAATTTTTGGGAAAAAAAATTAAATTAATTTCTAAATTACCATTCCAAGCAACCTGCAAATCACAAAGATAATCCATGCATTTACACCAACAAGAAACACGTCTAAATGACTTATTATTTAATTTGTTCCAATATACATAAAATATAACCCTAATCATCACCTAAAGCACTAAAGTCCACCACGTCATCTCTAGCATCCTGCTCTCCATCATGCTCGTCATCCTCGGGAGGTTGAGGCATTGGAGGTTCAACTAACGGCTGAAACGGGGGCGGGGGTTCAAAGGATTGTTGTTGTGCCGCGAACATATCATACCACCAGTTTTGTTGGCCGGCATAGTTGTGTTGCCGAATTCTCTCGTATTCAGCATGCCAATTGGCCATATCCAAATGATACTGCTGTATTCTGCGGCATTGCTCCTGTGATCTCTGCGCCTCGACCGCCAATCTTGCGGCCAATCTCTGCACTTCCCCCCTCATCTGTTGGCTCTCCCCGCCTCCCTTCTTTTGACCTCTCTTAGTGGTCTTCAGGAGCCCTATTCCAGAACTTCCCAAACCCCGACAGTAGTATTGGTTTGACCGGTGTGCGAAGGCTGCGTCGAACATCCTCGCTGCCATTTGGACATTCGATCGGTCGACCTGGCGCAGGGCTTCTTGCAGATCTGCCTCTGAAATGTTCGGTTGTGTCTCCCGAACTACTTGCTGGAACACCTCTTCTTCGGCCTGGTTCACCCTCTCCTAATTGAAAGGGAAAAAAAATAATTAATATTCTAACAAATATATAATTAAGTAAAATTAATAATTAAAATTTTAAAATCGTAATCAACGACTTACGAGCTGTTCTGTCGCTTGTGGATAAGCGATCTTAAACGTCTCCACGTACGGGTTGCTATCAGGATGATCTCTAAGCGCCTCCTCCTGATACTGTGCAAATGGCCTAGAACCACCATGATGGGGGGTTGTGTTACGGCGGCGGTTCGCAGAGTTTATCCGAGACCGTTGCTTCAAACAAATAATAAAATATTAGAAAAATGCATAAAAAAATATTAATGTAATAATTATAAAATAATTAAACTAATAATTAAAAATTTTAACAAAATAAACATTTATAGTTAAGTTTAGTATTTACCTGCATAAGTGGGTTGTTGAAGTCTGCTGTCTTCAACCAACGCCACTCGTACTCCGTGAATATGAACTCTCTGGGAGTACCCATACGACCACGGTTGTCGTATTCGTTAAAGTGGGAACGGAGCTCGTTCTTCCACTCTTTGAACCTACGGAAAAAACAAAAGTGCATTAGAAATATTATTAATGTCATAAAATATTTTAAATTATAAGATGAAGAATTCCCAACGTACCTCAAGTTCTGCATCGAGTCCGCCCAATCCTGCTTGTGTTCTGCAATCTCGAAGTATGTCTGAAAGATAATATTTTATTAGTTTTACAATTATAACAATACCGAAAATTATTAAATATTACGATAAATAAATTAAATTTTTTAAATTACTCACCGACGCGGCGTTGTTCACCTCCCTCTTGATCTCTTCGGGCACATCAGCCCACCGTGTCCACAACATATGGACTCTGTCCCTAATCAGTGCCCCCACGCAACCCGTGTAGTCGCAGCGTTTTTTTCCCCTGAACCTCCTGATTAGGAGGTTCGTTGATCTGGATCCTCCCCCGGAGCGCAACAGTTCTCCTGAGCGTGTCAAAACATATGACACCTCTCGTATTCCTCATTGAACTGCTAGCGGCTGTCCCTATCACATAAACGACGATTGGTTAATAAAATTAAATATTAGTGCGTTAATTTTAATAAAACATTTAATTAATAAAATCAAATGTTACCTGAACTGGATGACTCGCCGAAATTAGGAGGTCAGGGTTCTCAAATGGCTGCTGATGGTATGCCTCCGCAACACTCACGTACTGAGGCATAGCAGGCCATATGGGCACACCACGAAAGTCGACCTCGGGTATCGCAGGAATATTGTACGGGAGGTAGAGCTGATTTGGGAGAGTAGGCCCCTTAGTCGAGTCAGCAGCAGACGTCGTCGGACTCGTCATCGACTCCCGATGAACCTCAGGCATAAGGACCTGAGGAACGTCTGCAGCTATCTCATCCTGAAATAGCTGCCTACTGAACCTCGGAGCATCTGGCCCAACAGGGGGACGTGAACTTCTCGACGGCCGCCCCACCTGGAGAAGGGTCTGGTGCCGAGAACTCACACTCCTCCGCGGCTGGGATGAATCCACAGGCCTCCGCGGTTGGGATGAATCCACACTCCTCCGCGGCTGGGTGGTGGTCCTCTCAGGCTGGCTACGGGTCCCGTCGGACTCTGCGGAACCGGCGGAACTTCCAGAACCCCTAGATCTGGAACGACGGCCTCCGAATAACTGTCTCAATGCATCGGCCATCTGCAGCTTGAAGCATTAATACATTAATTAATATTAAATTATATTACATTAAATAACAAATTCTAATTAATATAATAACCAATAATACTAACATATTTCAAAACATACTAACAAATTAATATTTAAATTTTAACTAATTTTAAATAATACTAGCCATTAACCTAAATATAACTATTTATATACAAATATAACTATATTTCATTATTAACATATATATAAATACAAATAACCATTTATATATCCATATTTTAGAGAAAAGGACCATCTAGCTTTGTAAATTAGAAAAAAAGCCCCCTGTTTTTCACTTCATAAAAAAGGGCAGGTTTTTAATACTTTTATTACAAAAGCCTATTTTCATTTTTAGTAAATTATAACGGACGATTTTACCCTTAAGCATTGAATTTTATCCCGTTCTGTTACGTTTTCTCTTTCAGCTCTGTTTTCTTTTTCTTCTTCTCATTGCCGCCTCTCTCTCTCTCTTTCTCTCTTTCTCTCTGCCTCTGATCTTCAATTCCTCATTGCCTCTGATCTTCAATTCCTCATTGCCTCCGATCTGCATTTCCTTTTCTGCCGCCGATTTTGTAATTCGTTTTCTTCCGGCGATCTGCAATTCAACTGTTTAATTGCTCAATTTGCGATTCAGATTTGTCTCTGAATATTTGCGTTGCGATTGCTATTTGTCTCTGAATGAGGTATTTTAATGTTTTGCAGCTGTTTAGATTTTCTCATTCTGCCATTTTCGTTTTGTCTTTGAAACTTTGCGTCTGTTATTTGTCATACTGTTACTGCTCCGAAAACTTCCTCATACTGCTCCGAAAACTTCCTCAAACTTCCTCATACTGCTCCGAAAAGTTCTTCATACTGCTCTGAAAAGTTCCTCATCTTTGTTTTTCCGTTTTGCATTTTTTTCATAGTTAGTTAGATAGTTACTGTTAGTGAGATATTTACCAAGATGATAGTTAGTACGATAGTTACCAATTTCATAGTTATTATTTCAGCTTCTACGATAGTTAGTAAGCTAGTTACTAGGCTGATAGTTGCTGCATTTTTTATTTTTCATAGTTAGTAAGATAGTTAGTAAGATAGTTCCAACCATTTAATAGTTAGTAAGATAGTTACCAATTTCATAGTTATTATTTCAGCTTCTACGATAGTTAGTAAGCTAGTTAGTAGGCTGATAGTTGTTGCATCTTTTATTTTTCATAGTTAGTAAGATAGTTAGTAAGATAGTTACTAAGTAATAGTTAGTAAGATAATTACTAAAATGATAGTTAGTACAATAGTTAGTACGATAGTTACTGCGATGACAGATACTAGAATGGTTAGTACGATAGTAACCGATATAATTATGAGGCCCTCTGATAGTATTATAATTATTGATGTTGTTATGATTTTTCCTGTAGGTGCAATGGACAATTTTTATACTGCTAAGCTCGTGTATTCTGGTGAAGGAGCAGCACTTTCGTTTGTTCATAATTGTAGTTTTGTTGATTTTTGTCATAAGATACGCGATCGTTTTCCCGACTTGGAAAGATTGGTTTTCAAACTTAAGTACAATGTTTATCCAGATCTTACTGTTTACTTTCTGGAAAATGAGGTTGATATGCGCATGATGTTTAGAGTTTTGGGACGATATCAATCTGATTTTGTTGATGTGGATGTTCATTGTGTGGATCTCATTGCTTCTGTTTCCGAAAGTGCAGTTAGTAATACTGTTAGTGAGGAGAGTAGTGTTTTAGTGGAAGAGAATGAATTTTTGGGATGTTATAGGCGTGAGGACCCAAAAATGTATCTTTCTAAAGGATGGAAAGATCTTATTCACTCTAAGGGTCAGACGTTTGAGGGTGGGGTAAAAGAGTTTAGGCTCAAGTTGCGGATGTATGCTGTGGAGATTGGTTTTGAGTATTTTTTTGATAGAAATAAGCCTGAACGCGTTGTTGCTTTCTGCAAGAAAAAACATTCTGAAGGTTGTAATTGGTGTGTGAAGGCATCTTTATGCAGGTACATTTTCACTAGCCGTTGCACGTATTTTGTATTTGTTAAATTTAATTTTGTATAGTTGATATCAGCAGTGTTGTGCTGCCATATTTGCGGTGCAGCGGCACGCTGCATTGTGTGCTTCATTTTTTAAGCATGATAGTTACTTGTATAGTTATTTATATATTTCTTAGTTTTGAACTCAGACAAACTTTTATTTTGATAGTTACTTTGATAGTTACCTGTTTTTTTCTTCAGTAGTTAGTAGTTACTTAGATAGTTACTTTCTATATTTGCGGTGCAGCGGCACGCTGCATTGTGTGCTTCATTTTTTAAGCATGATAGTTACTTGTATAGTTACTTGTATAGTTATTTATATATTTCTTAGTTTTGAACTCAGACAAACTTTTATTTTGATAGTTACTTTGATAGTTACCTGTTTTTTTCTTCAGTAGTTAGTAGTTACTTAGATAGTTACTTTCTATTTTTGCGGTGCAGCGGCACGCTGCATTGTGTGCTTCATTTTTTAAGCATGATAGTTACTTGTATAGTTACTTAGATAGTTATTTATATATTTCTTTGTTTTGAACTCAGACAAACTTTTATTTTGATAGTTACTTTGATAGTTACCTGTTTTTTTCTTCAGTAGTTAGTAGTTACTTAGATAGTTACTTTCTATATTTCTCAGTGTTAACGTTACAGGAATTGTTAACTGGATAGTTATTAGTTACTTGGATAGTTACTATGAAAAAGTATATATGTTGATTGAGTTTTGCACCTTTTATTCAGGTATAATGGCTTCTTTGTGATCAATGAATTGGTGAACGAACATAGATGTCGTTGTGTCATCCGGCTTCAAAATAGTAAGATGATGTGCAGCAAGATTATTACGGAGGTGATGCTTGACAAGGTTCGTGAGAATCCCAGTAAGAAAGCTATTGATATACTGCAAGACATAAAGCTAAACTACGGCTTAGATGTCCCCTATCATACTGCTTGGTATGGCAAAGAACTTGCAAGGGATGCTGTGGTTGGTGTTGACTCTGAGTCTTACCAGAATTTATCATGGTTTTGCCAGCGCACATATGAATGCAACCCATATTCTAGGCTAGCTGTAGAGTACGAATCTGAAACACAAAGGTTCCTGCGTATGTTTGTTACGTATTCTGCTTGGTTGAATGGTTTTCAGTCTTGCAGACCAATTCTCTGTATTGATGCTACATTCATCACAAATAAATACAAAGGCATGCTTCTTGCTGCTTCGACAAAGGATGTGAATTGTGGTACATCACTTTCTTCATTGTTTTGTTCTTTCTTTTCTTCATTGCTGTTGGTTTTCATTTCCATTACTTTCAGACCGACAGTTATTTTGATAGATACTTTGGTAGTTTCTTATACAGTTACAGAAAGCTCAAGACCAAATAGTTTCTTTTGATAGATAGTATGGTAGTTACTGGTATAGTTAAATGAATTTTTCAGATTATACATTTACTTTGATACATACTAGTGGAAATTCTTTTATAGTTACAAGAACTTTCAGCATAAATAGTTACTTTGATAGATACTAGTGCAGTTACTTTTACTTTGATAGTTATTTATATGAATCTGACATTATTTTTTTTCTTTCTTTTGTTTAGGATTATATCCAGTTGCTTATGCTATTGTCGATTCTGAAAATGAGAGCAACTGGACCTTCTTTCTTAAGATGTTGTCTGAAGAGTTGTCGAGATATTCTACAAGGCAAATTACTTTCATATCTGATCGTAATATTGGTCTTCTAAATGCAGTTCGTGCAGTCTTTCCCAATAGTCCTCATGGATTTTGTTATAGGCATCTTCAGGCTAATCTGAGCAACAAGTTTGCATGTGGTTCTTATCTGAGCAAAAGAATTCCATTGTTGTTTATGAAGTGTGCTTATTCTCGCACTCGTGAATATTTTGTGATTAATTTCGAGAAGTTGAAGCATGAAGGTGGTGAGGTTGTTGGTCAGTTTTTGAAGGATCTCCCTCTGGAAACATGGACTTCTAGTTTTTTTAATGGTGAAAGGTTTGGTGAAATGACAAATAATTTGGCTGAGTGTTTCAACAATTGGGTGAAGGAGTTGAAGAGCCTTCCCATTATTGAATTTAACGAAGGCATTCGTGTTAAGTCTATGGTTTTAATTGCTTCTCGGAAGGAAGAATCTGCTGGATGGGTTACTGAGCTGTGTCCAAATTTCGAAAAGAAGCTGGTTGACAACTTGGAGTTGGGTAGACACTGGTTAGTGAGTAGATCTGATACATACGTTTATGAAGTTCAGTGCCAAAAGTATTCTGTGATGGTAAACTTGGAAGCGTTATACTGTTCATGTGGAGAATGGCAAGTTCACGGATTTCCTTGCTCACATGCCCTTGTCGTGATTCAGAAACACGGTTCTAATGTGTACTCATATGTCAATCCAATTTTCAAGGTGCACCACTTTTCCTAAATTTAACATTATTTAAACAGTTACCGAGGTAGTTAGTAAGATAGTTACTTCAAATTAAATAGTTACTTTAACAGATACTAGTGAAGTTACTTTTATAGTTATATGATCCTGACATTATATCCTTTATTTTTCCTTCTTTTTCCTTTTTTTTAGGTGGATAAATATCGTGAAACTTATTCTTTCGCAATCAACCCAGTTCCTACTATTTCAAAGCCGGTGGATCTAGCTCAGCCTTCATTATTGGTGCAACCACCTTTAACAAAGAGACCACCTGGAAGGCCAAAATTACAGAGGTACAGAAGTAAAAATGAAGTGAAAAGGACAGTCAAGTGCAGCAGGTGTAACAAATATGCTGGTCACAACAGAACAAGCTGTACAGAAATTATATAGTTACCTAGATAGCTATTCATGCAGTTCTATTTTTTTTTTTTTTTATGATTGTTACATTGAAATGTACATTGATTGTTTACTTGTTTTACAATAATTGAAAGGTTACTTTTATTATTTTATTCATGTTGAGTTGTTGCGCGGTGCAGCGGCACGCTGCATTCTGTCCTGCATTTTTTATACTTGGATAAGTTGATCTTCTGTGCAGCAATTGTGTTTTTCATAGTTACTTATATAGTTACTAACACAGAGTTTGATTGGTACTTAGATGATTGCTAGTAAGATAATAGTTACTTTGATAGTTAGTAACTTAAATGATAGTTAGTAAGATAGTTATTAATATGACAGTTAGATAATTAGAAAGTTAATTAGGAAGATGATAGTTAGTAAGATAGTTAGTTTGAGAGTAAATTTGATAGTTACTTGTACAGTTAATTTGATAGTTAGTTTCCTGCATTTGATAGTTAATTTGATAGTTACTTTTACAGTTAGTAACGAAAATGATAGTTAGTTTGATAGTTACTGATATGATAGTTAGTTTGAAAGTTATAATGATAGCTAGAAAGATAGTTTGTAATTAAATAACTTCTGAACAGATCTGTACTATGCATAGAATCATTTGTCTAGTTGATCACCTTTCAAACTAGACAGAAAAACAGGGGTTTACAAACTAAACAGAAACATAATCATATTGCAAATAATGTATATGAAATAGATATAAACTAAGATGATAGTTAGTTTGATAGTATATGAAAAAAGTGATAGTTAGTCTGATAGTTACTGAAAATGATCCCTAAACTTGTCAGCCTGAATAGATACAAAATTTGTTCCCTGAATAGTAATTTGTTCCGTAAACTTGTCAGCCTGAATAGATACAAAATTTGTTCCCTAAACAAATTATCATCAATAATTTGTTTAACTGTTCAAAACAAAGCATGAAAAATCTGTTTAATCCATCTAAGAGGGCCCCCAACTATGCCGATTGTCCGCAAACTGCTTTAGAATGTGAGCCCTGAACTTGTTAGCCTCGTTCTTCCCAAACTTCTTTGTGAAATCACCTTGTGAAAAAATGAGGCTCATGTACATCACGTATATTCCACAGTCGACGCTGTTTTGTCAAAATAAAAAGATTACTTAAAGTCAGACAGTTATAAAGATGACAGTTACAGATATGATAGTTACTGAGATAGTTACTACTATAAAAACACAGAGAATTTACAAAGATGATATTACTCAATTATTTACTAAACATAGTTCTACAGACAGTTACAAGTTGATAGTTATTAAGATATGCTGGGTTTAGAAATTTACGAATCAGATAGTTGTTGAGGCAATTTTCCCTTGAACGGACTTATAGTCAGGTTGGACTTGTAGTTGTTCTTAATCCACCTTATTGTTTTCATTTCATCTTCATTAAGAGGCTCTTCTACCATCTTCAGTTCTGTTCTGGAGCTTTTGCTGGTGTCTATTTTGTACCGGCATCCTTGCTGCAGCATATCATCTGCTTGTTCAAGGACAGCTCTCATCCATATATCAATCATTGCCACCTGTTAATAACATAGTTAGTCAGATAGTTACTCAGATAGTTACAGATATATTTAGTTAGATAGTTACTGAGATAGTTGGTAAGATGATAGTTACTCAGATAGTCACATATATAGTTACTGAAGTAGTTGATAGTTACTAAAACAGATAGTTACTAGAATCATAGTTACTATGATAGTTACACAGATAGTTAATAAGATAAATACTCAGATTATAGTTACAAAGGTAATTACTATGATAGTTACCAAAATAGTTGATAGTTACTAAAACAGATAGTTACTAAAATGATAGTTACACAGATAGTTAGTAAGATAGATACGCAGATTATAGTTACAAAGGTAATTACAAAGATAGTTACTAGAATGACAGTTACTATGATAGTTACAAAGATGATATTTACTCAATAAATAGTTAATCAATAAGATTTCCACAGACGATAATTACTAAGATAGTTACTAACATACCATTTTTTTAGCATCATTAAAACTTTGCCCGGTTCCTGGTCTTCTGGATCTGATGGAGTCTAAGTGTGCAAATCTTAATGCTTCCGTGTCAAAAAGCAGTAGAGTATGGTGAAAATTCCTCCTGTGAGTAAGTGGGATCAGAATCATTTCTGCTTTACCCAGCTTCTCGTATAGTGGTTCACATAAGAACTGGTGCATTGGTTTTGCTTCTAGCTCTTCTGTGGACATCTGTTTTCAAACAAACAAAACCTATGATTAGTTATCTCATAATTTTTTACAAAGTATAATTGTCCTGTTAAAAATTTATCTTACCCAAGAGTGAGTCTGCATAATTTCTATTTTATAATCATCTGGATCGCCCATGTCTATCATTTCAGAATGCAGTAGAGCAGCATATCCATCAATCATGTTGTTTGCGACTTCAGTTCCGGTCACCACTTGATTTATTTCATACTTGGAAATTTCTGTTCCCACCTCTTTTCCTTCCCAGAAGAACACTCTGCACACATGATATTAAATAAGTTGATAGTTACTATGATAGTTACTATCATAGTTTCTAGTTACTATGATAGTTAGTAGATACATTGACAGTTACCAGTTATTTTTTGATAGTTAGTAAGATAGTTACTAGTTATTTTTTCCTAGTTACTTTGATAGTTACTATCATATTTAGTAGTTACTAATACAGATATTCAATAAGTTGATAGTTACAAGTTACTTTGATAGTTACTATCATAGTTACCATCATAGTTTCTAGTTACTATGATAGTTAGTAGATACATTGACAGTTACTAGTTATTTTTTTATAGTTAGTAAGATAGTTACTAGTTATTTTCTCATATTTACTTTGATAGTTACTAGCTATTTTTTCCTAGTTACTTTGATAGTTACTATCATATTTAGTAGTTACTAATACAAATATTCAATAAGTTGATAGTTACAAGTTACTTTGATAGTTACTATCATAGTTTCTAAAGAAGATGATAGTTACTTAGACAGTTACTTGCATATAGTTAAAAAGATAGATAGATGCTCAGTTGATAGTTACTAACATAGTTATTAAAGAAGTTGTCCAGACATATACCTGGAAATAGTTAGTAAGACAGATAGAAGGATAAATTACCCGCTTGGCGCCTTGTTCCAGTATTCTTAGAACCTTTTCTTCGTGTTTTCTTCCATGTGATCTTTGTAGACTGTCTGGTCATCCCAGTCCATCACCTCTTGTTGGCTTGGAAGATAAGGTTCCTCTGAATCACCAACAAGGAATATGGGTTCACCTTCCTCTATCACCCCAGCCACATTGTCGAATGACGTCTGAACAGTAGTTACTGATTCAACCTGTTCTGGTTGCATCAGGTTTCTCAAACTTTCCTCCTCTTTCTTTTTCCGCCTCTCTTCTTCAAACTTTTTTCTGTTCTCTTCCTGCCTCTTTCTTTTGGATTCCCTTTCAGCTTTGACTTCACCCCACCAGTATATGTCGTCCTTTCTTGACGCCCTCTTTCTGTTTTTTATTCGCACAACATATGAATATATTCCCAGCGACTCTGCTGAAGACCCAGAGTGCATTTCATCAATCTTAAATTCTGTCATACTTTTGTCTGATTTGAAATGCACTTTTCTCTTCTTTCTGGCCTCAGCTTGGTTGAAAATAGGCATGGGAACCGGTGACTCTATGATCTGGAACTTGTGAGGTTCAGCCAACATGTCATTCAGAGAGGGTGATCCAGTTGCAAGAGGAATGGGAACTGATGGAGTCCTGAGATTTTCTGCTGGAATATCAATTTACTGCTGCGATGATGCAGTTGGAGTGCTGTGACCTCCCCAAGGAGATACAATCCCCGGCAAGATGCTGAAAGAAGGCATTTCCGGCATTTCCGTCACTGGTGTCTTTGGTGACCATCTTGCTTCCTTGGCGATTTTTCTACTATATGTTCTTGTGTCAGCCTCATCGCCTACGAGATAGGAAATCTGATGATAGTTATAGTTACAGTTATAGTTACTAATACAGATACTCAGATAATAGTTACTTAGTTCTTTTGATAGTTACTAAGTTCTTTTGATAGTTACTAAGATAGTTAAACAGATAGTTTTCTCAGATGATAGTTACTAAGGTAGTTGCACAAAATAGGTACAAAGATGATAGTTACTAAGATAGTTACTAACATATTTACACAGAATAGTTTTCAAAATCAGATAGTTAGTAAGATAGTTACTAACATAGATACACGGATAGTTTTCAAAATTGATAGTTACTAATATTATAGCTACTAAGATAGTTATTCAAAATTCATTGTTACTAACATTGTTTCACAGATAATAACAAATTTTTATTACCTTTGCTTTTTTCTTCCTTTCTTCTTTTTTCAGCCTCTTCTTTTTTCTTCCTTTCTAATTCTTCCTCAACTTTTTTCAAAGCGTCTAGCTGATCTGCTACAAGCTGTTCTTCTTCTTCTTCTTCTTCTTCTTCTTCTGCATTTTTCTCACTGCTTTCCTTCTCTTCAGTTGCCTGCCCTTTTTTTTTCGGCTTCAGTCGCCAGTTTTTCCAGGCCATCTGATTGAGATTGTGGTGGTGTCATCTCCATTGGGTTAGAGAATATAGTCAGTGCGGCCACAATTTTCTTTTGCTTCTCCAACTCAGCCTTTAATTTTAAATTTTCCAGCTCTTGTGCCGTTGCACTCTCTTTCATCACCACAATTTCCAGTCTGGCGTCTTCCAAATCTTGTGACATCTGTTCTAGATTTTTCTCCTTTTCTTGCAATTTTTTTTCCAAATGCTCAATCTGCATTTGCATTTGCTTTTGCCTGAGCTGTTCTGAATTTTCTTTGTTGATTATTCCAGGTTGCATTTGTTCTACTTCAGTTTGCTCAGCTGCTTCCGGTTCATCCTCATCCTCACTTGTCCCTTCCTGGTCTTCTCTGCTTTTTGCGAAATGTTTCTGAAAAAAATAAAATAATAATTACTCACACAGTTACTGACATAGTTACCAAAATGATAGTTACTAAAATAGTTAGTCAGACATAGTTACAAAGATGATAGATAGTCACTTTTGATAGTTACTACGATAGTTACTAGTTACTAACATAGTTAGTCAGACATAGTTACAAAGATAATAGTTACTAACACAGTTACTAACATACTAACACAGGTTGTTTACAAAATTTATAGTTACTGAGATAGTTACTAAGATAACTACACAAATAGTTTTCAAAACGGATAGTGACTAAGGTAGTTACTAACACAATTACAGATATAGCTATTCAAAAATGATAGTTACTAAGATAGTTACTGACTAACATAGTTAGTCAGACATAGTTACAAAGATAATAGTTACTAGCACAGTTACTAACATACTAACACAGGTTACTTACAAAATTTATAGTTACTGAGATAGTTACTAAGATAACTACACAAATAGTTTTCAAAATTGATAGTTACTAAGGTAGTTACTAACACAGTTACAGAGATAGCTATTCAAAAATGATAGTTACTAAGATAGTTACTGAGATGATACTTACTGACAAGTCCTTCAGTTGATATTTCCACATCTTTTTCTTCAACTTCTCCAGGTCTCATTTTCTGACCTGGTGTTGTTCATTTTCCTTCCCTGGAATTGGCTCCACCAAATTTGTCTTCATGCACAGCCAATACTGGTTGCAGAAGGAATGTTAATTTTTTATACGAAGTAAAATGTTGTAATATAAAAAAAATAAAGGAATATAAAACTCCCGCACTTACCAGAATGACATGAACACATCCTCCTGTATTCTTGGATGCATGTTTTGATTTCTTGTACAATGTGAGACATTTTCTCAAGAATATTTTTACTTCTTTTGCCCAGGCATATGAGGATGTCTCTTCTAAATCCTCCACAGCTCTGACCATGTCTATGTGGAGGCTTCCCTTTGCATTTGGGAAGAGAAGATTGACCAGAATGTCGATGATTATCAGCCTTGCTATATCTCTGTTTCTGCTGACTCTTTCCTCATCAGATTGAGGATTCTTCTGCAATTCTGTTGTAATGGCTGAATTCACCATCTTTTTGTTGACTTTCTTTGCTTGTCCAAAAAATCTGATCACAAAATCAGAAATTGGAGTCTCTTTTCTTTGAATGTACGTTCCTGTACGGTTGAGCCCCAGAATTTGTGAAATGTGTGAAGATTTTATTTTGAACTTCTTCTCAGCAAAATGAAACACATCTGTTACGTGATCATAAGCTTCTAGCACCATCCCCAATCGGTTGTTTGACTTTGAACCATAAATTAGATTTTGGTGGAGTGCTTCAAACAGCTGGGCAAATGGAGTTCTCTGGACCAGCTCGACTACTTCTTGTGGTATTTCGCACCCGTACTCTTTGAAATTTGGTATGGTACTTCTGAACTGTAGGGTTGGGCCTTTTTGCTTCTGCTTCTGTTTCTGCTAATTTTAAAACACAATTAACACAATTAAAACAAAATTAGTATGACAGTTGATAGTTACTAGTTAGTTTAATAGTTACAATGATAGTTACTAGTTACTTTCATAGATACTATGATAGTTACTACGATAGTTACTAGTTACTGTGATAGTTACAATGATAGTTAGTAGATACTGTGATAGTTACTATGATAGTTACTAGTTACTCTCATAGTTACCTTGATAGTTACTAGTTACTTTTTCATAGATACTATGATAGTTACTAGTTACTTTGATAGTTACTAGTTACTTTCAGAGTTTCTATGATAGTTACCTTGATAGTTACTAGTTACTTTCATAGTTACTATGACAGTTGCTAGTTACTGTGATAGTTACTTTGATAGTTAGTAGATACTGTGATAGTTACTATGATAGTTAGTATATACTGTGATAGTTACTTACATGATTTTGCAGTTGATGTTCTTGTTTTTCTATCAGTATGATCTTCTTTGCACCTTTATCATCATCTTCATCAGTTTGATCATCAGATCCACTACCACTACTTGATGGATCATATTCAGTTTCATCACTATCATCCTGTTGTTGCCATTTTCTTTTTTTATCTCTAGCTCGCCTTTCTTCCGTTATCTGCGCATTTGATAAGTAAAGTTACTATGGCAGTTTTTTCAATTATAACACAGTTAGTAAGATAGTTACTCAAAAGAAAAACAGTTACTATGACAGTTACTTACTAATTGTGATGCTTGCTTTCTTTTTCGTCCATCAGCAGCATCATTATCATCCCCGCTGCTTTCACAATTTGTTTTTCTTTTTCTTTTGGCAGGTGACGATACTTTACCTTCGCGTAGCTGCACATTTAATAAACACATATACTGAGACACTCATTCAGTTGTAAGATAGTTACTGAGGTAGTTACTTATAAGAAATACAGTTAGTAGTTTTTTTTACATACTGATTGTGGTGATTTCCTTTCCCGTTTCTTCTTTTTGTCTCCCCCTTCTGGTTGTTCTTCTTTTTTCTTCTGCGGTCCAATCAATTCATAGTTAGATGATTTATACATTAACATTTTTCATTTACCAACTTCTTAATAGTTACATTAATAGTTTCCATATTTTCATAGTTACTATGATAGTTACTATCTAGTTTTGATAGGTACTATGATAGTTAGTAGCACCTTTTGATAGTTAGTAGATACTATGATAGTTACTATCTAGTTTTGATAGTTACTATGATAGTTACTAGCACCTTTTAGTAGTTAGTAGTTTTTTTTTTCATAGTTACTATGATAGTTACTGTCATATTTCTCAGTTTCTATAAAAAATAAAAGTTTCAGTTACAAAGATAGATAGTTACCGTTTGCTGAATTTGCTTTGCAGTTGTTTTTTGGACGTTTTGATCATTCTTTTTCTTTGATCTGAACTCGTATTCCATTTCATCGTCACTGCTACTGACCTGTTTTTCTTGAGTACTTGTTTGTTTTGGTGCCATTTCTGCATATATATGTATCAGCAAATTCCACAGTTACTAACACAGTTATTGAATACTTATACAAGATAGTTTCATTCACATAAATTGAAAACAGTTTGATAGTTACTAGAATAGTTACTGATATAGTTTTAACACATTTTCATTCTTCCACACATACACACACAGTCAGAATATTTAGCGCTCAAGCAAAATTCAAAATGAAATAGTTACTTTGATAGTTCCAACCATTTATTCTTTCACAAAATGTTCTATAAACACTGCTAAACACTGTATATATGTAATAAACCTAAAATCATCTTCGATTTTGTTACCTGAGCAGCTTAGATTTGTGGAGATAGAGGAGAGGAGAGCGGTCGAGATACGATTTCGAAGAAGGTTAGGAGACCGGTGGAGGTTCGTCGTCTGAGATTCCGCGTCGGAGAGAAGTAAAAGTGGAGAGCAGTGGCGATGCGTCGTCTGATAAGGATTAGGTTTTCGGAGAGCAGAGCAGTGGAGAGCACAGCGATGGAGAGCACAGCGATGTAGAGCACAGTGATGGAGAGCACAGTGATGGAGAGCAGAGCGATTCGTCGGAGAAGGATTGAGAGAAAGAGAGTGAACAGTTTTTAATTTTCAGAGAAAGAGAGTGAATAATAGACCTAGTGTGAGAGTGTGAGAGTGAATAGGGTTTGATCGTGGGTAACCATGTAACCAATCAACGGTAGTGGCCGTTCCGTTTTTCCAGTGGCATGATATGTAATTATATCAGTTTTTTTGAGTATTTGTTAACTGGTGCCCTTTTTTATAAGGCCTTTAAAATTTAGGCATTTTTTCTAATTATGGACTTTCAATAGCCCTTTTTTATAATTGGCCCTTTATATATTAACAAAAATATATAAATGGTTATAATTAGACTACTGTTCAAGGAAGGTTAATTCCGTAACTTCCGAGGTGTGTCTTGCCCTAATAAGACTAGAAGTCTAGATACTCTATTAGATAGGGAATCCCTGTTCGCCAGGGATACTTGATGTAATGCCTATATAAAGGCCTCCTTATCAATGAATAAACACAGAGAGATTTATCAATCTATTTCTCCTACAACACGTTATCAGCACATTGCTCTAGCCTCCCGTCTAATAAGCCCTAGAAACCCTAATTCCGATTTTTTCCGAAACCCTAACCTACCGTCGGCCGCCGATTCTTCCCTTCGGCACCGTCGGCCTCTTCTCAGCAGCATCTGCGCTGTTCGCCTGCCGCACTGTACCCTCGAGTACTGCTCCTCCTCTGCCTCTAGGCAGACAACCCGCTCGCCAGCAGCTCTCCCTTGCGTGCTACTTTTTGCACGCATCTGCCAGAAGATCAAAATTGCTCGCAAGCCAAGCAAGCGATCCGCGAACCCTTATTCGTGGTTGAGAAGAAATCAAGAAAAATCGAAGAAAACAAGCTTCCCCAAGAGTCAAGTTTCGTTTGATCAAGCTTCTCTTGAAGAGGTAAATATTTTTATAAACGTTCCCGCTTATGAAAATTTCAATAGTTGGGTTTTGTTTTCTTCCGGGACCTTTCCGTGTCCCTGCTTCTCCATCCCGATTCTATCGCTTCTCGGGACGGCATACGGGGATTTAGTCACCCCGGTGCCAACGTTTATTGGGGTAACTGTGATGTTACCGGCCACCGTTATGCTTGTGACTGTGATGTCACTGTGAACCATAACGTATTATTCTTTTTTGGAAAGAAAACAAAGGGAAGATATCGATTGTGACTTGAAGTCACGTTAAGCATCGATTTATGTGACCATGATATATCTTGGCACTGTTCTAAAAGAACAATCAAACTTGATTAGTATTCAAACATACTAACGTCTCCCTGTTTGTGTTCTGTAGATGGCTGACACTCAGCGTCCAGAATTTGACATCTTGGATGTCCAAGGCAAGGAATACAAGAGGTGGGTCTCAGATGTTGAGAACACTTTCATTGGTAAAAGATTTACTGCCACCATCAACTCTCCTGAGGATGAAAGCTTACACGCTTCTCCTGAACAGAAAGCACAAGCCCTGATGTTTCTCAGGCGCCATATCCATCCAACGCTCAAGAAGCAATACCTGAGGAAAACTGATCCCAAAGAGCTATGGGATATCCTCAAGGACCGCTTCGACAATGTGCATGACGCACAACTCCCAGACCTCATGTCTGATTGGGAGCAAATCCGCTTACTGGATTTTGATTCCGTCCAGGAATATCATCAGACTATGCTAAACTTGCAATCTGATTTGAGCTTTTGTGGGGTCGAAAAGACCGATGATGATATGATGGAGAAGACTTTCACGACGTTCCCAGAATCTGCGTCCATGTTGTCGCATCAGTACCGCGATCTCCGCGAGAAAGGCACTATCAAAACCTTCAGCGATTTGATGAATGTCCTTCAGAGAAAGGAGAGGTACCATGAGTTGATTCTTACCACCAATAAGAGGCCTCGAGGACCGAAATTCATTGCGGAATCTCATCAAGCCCGTGGTAAAGCTTTTAAGCAGAAGCATCAACCTCATGAACGTCAAGCACCGCCACCACGTACGCCAAGAGCAATACGTGGCGGACGAGGAGGGAGAAGAGGCGTCGGCCGTGGCCGACCGCTTTCTTGGACAAGGGATGATGGCAGAGCCGCCGCTCCCAGAGGGAGGAACAGTTTTGGTTCCGGTCCCAGGCGTGGTGGCCATCCGCCGAACAATGCTTCGGCTCCTTGCTTCAAATGTGGTTCTAAGAATCATCTCCAACGCGATTGCACAGCAAGCAGAGATATTCAAGCCGCTTACAAGAAACACAAACAATACATAGAACAAGAAGCACACTATGTAGGAGACTTTGAGGAAGAAGTATACGATGAGGAAAATACGAACTTCGCCATCGATGACTTCCAACCTACCAAGAAACGTAGGACTCAGGAGTATGATACTCCAGACTATGAATAAGTATTTGACTTAGGTCATGAGATACGTGTTCAAGTTTGATTTTGATTGTTATTTTGACAGAATAGTCAATAAATCACGACTTTGTTCGATAAGTCGTTCTATTTAGAACAACCATGATGTATTTTTGAGTTGTCATCAATAAAATCTATCTTATTCTACGAATGATTTGAGATTTTTACATCCCTGAAAGCAAAATTGGTTCAATGCGTCCAATTCTCAATGGCATAATCATTTTGAGTTCACCAAAATTCTGGTGATGTTAACTCATATCCGAAAAATCACAAAGACAAAAGGAGAGATCCGCGAGCCGCGATACGCCATCCGCGAGCCACGATACGCGAGCCGCGATACGCGATACGCCATCCGCGAGCCGCGATACACGATCCGCGATCCGAGATCCGCGATCCGCTATCCGCCAACTTGGTCGCGATCCGCCAGGACTCGCTCGCCATGGCTATTCGCCAACTAATCCGCGATCCGCGATCAGCGATCCGCCAACTTGGCTGCGATCCGCCATGCCTCGCTCGCCAAAGCCCATAAGCGCTTGGCCGCGACTCGCTAGGCCTCACTCGCCATGGCCATTCGCCAGCTTGGCTCAGCACCGAATCCGGTTTTTGAAACCAACAATCGATAGCCTATCGAACAACTGCAACTTTTGCATCAATGGCTCGGCAACGAAGTGTCTTCGGACTCGCCATGCTTCGGATTTAGCTCAACCGTCGCATCGCATTGCCTCAATGCCTGACCGATTCTCACCACTCGCCTTGCTTCGGCTCGGCCTCTGGGTCGCTTTGGCCTTACCACAGCTTCGGCTTTGGCTTGGCCCCGGCCTTTGCCTTGGCCTCGGTCTTGGCTCGGCCACGCCACCTACGACGGTGTCCGGTCTCAATCTCTGACCTAGGCTATGATTATCATTGGTGATACTCGGTGATTAAAATGCGGCTTATCTTTTTCTCTCAAGTTTTGTCGTTGCCATGGCTATGTTATTGGCCTTAATGCACTTCATTTTGTGATGATATATTGTTTCAGTACACTTACTTTAAAGTGTTCGCCAAAGTCTAAAGTAGACTATTGATTCAATTTACATTGTTTTTGTAGATGTATCAAGGCGAGATTGAGTGTTTGTTGGATTGTGCAACAACTCACACGATTCTGAGAAATCGGCAATTGTTTTCGGATTTTACGCCAAGAGAATCGTCGTTATCTACGATGACAGGAACTGGACCCGTAATTAAGGGTCGTGGCACTGCTCAATTCTTACTGCCAAATGGCACTGAGATTCGGGTAGAGGACGCCCTATATGCGCCTAAGGCGCCAAGAACCTTGCTAGCTTTCAAGGATGTGCGTGACAATGACTATCACCTCAGCACTTATGTTGAAGATGGAACTGAATATCTGTTGATCACCTCCACTCAATCTATGCGCACTCGCATTGTGGAGAAGTGTAAGCGAGTTCGCAATGGCATGTATTTCACAACCATTCGAGCCAACGAATCTCATGTTGTTATATTATGTGATTCTGATGCTTATAAGCTTTGGCATGATAGACTCGGTCATCCGGGTCGTGATCTGATGATCCGTATTTTGAAATGCTCCCACGGTCATCCATTTTTCCGATCACAAAAGCACAGAGGGCGCCTCGGCCTCGGTTCGGCCGTGCCGTCGATAGCCGCCTCTCGCTTCCAAGGAGAGGTTCGGTCCCCTCCTGCTTCTCATGCTTCTGTAGCGATGTCTAATGCTCATCGTTCGTTTTGCAAAGCTTGTTCACTAGCAAAACTTCAAGCAAGACCATCTTTTGCTATTGATAATAAACAGAATATTCCGTTTCTACAACGAATACAAGGTGATATATGTGGACCTATAACACCAGAATGCGGACCATTTCGATATTTCATGGTTCTGGTTGATGCATCAACGCGTTGGTCACACGTAGCGTTGTTGTCCACGAGGAATGCTGCATTCGCTAAACTCCTAGCTCAGATTATTAAGCTTCGGGCTCACCACCCGGACAATCCGATTAAGTCCATCAGACTGGATAATGCTGGAGAGTTTACCTCAAAGTGTTTTGATGACTATTGCATGTCAGTTGGGATTGAAGTTGAACATCCCGTACCCCACGTTCATTCTCAGAACGGTCTTGCAGAAGCCGCTATCAAGAGACTACAGCTTGTAGCTAGGTCTCTTGTCATGGCCACAAACTTGCCAGTTTCGGCATGGGGATATGCAATATTACATGCAGCTATGCTTATTCGTCTACGACCCACAGATAGCCAACCATTTAGTGCGTACCAGTTGGTAACTGGTTACGAGCCTGATATTTCGCATCTGCGTACTTTTGGTTGTGCCGTATATGTGCCTATCACGCCTCCACTGCGTACCAAGATGGGTCCACAACGACGATCAGCTATTTATGTTGGATATGAAGCACCAACTATTGTCCGCTATATAGAGCCTATGACAGGTGATCTGTTTACTGCAAGATTTGCAGATTGTCACTTTGATGAGACATCCTTCCCGCCGTTAGGGGGAGATGGGGCCGCATCCGTCCCAAATGAACGTCAGGAATTGACGTGGTTCTCTCCCACTATGTCTCATTATGATCCCCGTACGTCTCAGTGTGAGACTGAAATACAACGCATATTAGAACTACAAAAGGTGGCGGATACGATGCCCGACTCCTTTACTGATATTGCGAAAGTGACAAGATCAACCATACCTGCTGCGAATGTACCTGCAAGGCTTAACATTCCTCGCCATGCGCGAGCACGCGCCGCCGGTCTCGGACCCGCAGCCCTAGGTGCCATCGGCAGCCTAGGCTCGGCACCTCCAAGTGGAGAGCCGGCGTCGACTTCGGATCCTCCTAGAAAGAGGGGGAGACCAATCGGTTCCAAAGACAATGTACCTAGAAAGAGGGCATGTGTCCAGGCACAAAGCGATCCGTTCATCATCGATACTGTGACGCCGTCACACGAGATTGTCTCCGACTATACCTATGTCCAAGAATCAACTTTGAATCATCTGGGGGACGCCTCAGACTCACTGTTGATGTTGGAGAACAAGGAAATCTCACTAAACTACTTATGCATGCACAATCTGATGGAAAGAAATTCCATGTATATCGATGATGCATTCGCCTACGCCGTTGCTCAAGAAGTTATTGACGACGACGATATGGAACCCCGCACTGTTGATGAATGTCAACGTAGGGCGGATTGGCCGAAGTGGGAAGAAGCAATCCAGGCTGAACTAGACTCTCTAAAGAAAAGGCAAGTTTTCGGACCGGTTGTGCCTACACCGCCGAACGTGAAGCCTGTTGGACATAAATGGGTCTTTGTCAGAAAGCGCAATGAGAATGGCGAAGTCCAGCGATATAAAGCTCGACTCGTGGCGCAAGGTTTTTCTCAACGCCCTGGAATTGATTATGAGGAGACGTATTCTCCTGTCATGGATACTATTACCTTCCGATACTTAATAAGTTTGGTAGTCTCAGAGAGACTCAATATGCAGCTTATGGATGTTGTAACTGCGTATCTTTATGGGGACCTAGATACGGAGATGTACATGAAAGTGCCAGAAGGACTTTCGTTACCCAAGTCAAGTGAGCAAAAACCACGAAGTTCATTTGCTATCAGGTTGAGACGATCTCTATATGGACTCCGACAATCTGGTAGGATGTGGTACACACGGTTAAGTGATTACTTGATTGGGAAAGGATACAAGAATGATGAGTTGTGCCCTTGTGTGTTCATAAAGAGAACAAGTTCAGGATTTGCCATTATAGCCGTCTATGTCGATGATATGAACATCATTGGAACTCTGAATGAGATCAATGAGACCGCTAGCTATTTGAAATCCGAATTCGAGATGAAAGATCTGGGAAGGACTCGGTTTTGCCTAGGCTTAGAACTAGAGCACCGAAGTGGTGGAATTTTTATACACCAGTCTGCATATGTCCGAAAGATGCTCAGGCGATTTAACATGGACAAAGTTATGCATCCTACAGGCACTCCCATGGTCGTTAGAAGTCTGGATATCAACAAAGATCCCTTTCGTCCGAAAGAAGATGACGAAGAGATCTTGGGAGCTGAATATCCATATCTTAGTGCGATTGGAGCTTTGTTATACTTAGCTCAGTGTACTAGACCAGACATTGCTTTCTCTGTGAACTTGTTAGCTAGATTTAGCTCTGCGCCAACACAACGTCATTGGGTTGGAATCAAGAACATCTTCCGATACCTTAAAGGAACCCTTGACATGGGCTTGTACTATCGATACACTCATCAGGATTCGACACCTAGTCGATCTCTTGCATCTAACAGCACAAACCATGGCTCGGATCGCCATCCGCCAGCCATATCCGCCAAGACTGGCTTTGGTTCATCCATCCGCCATCTTGCAGCCATATCCGCCAACTTATCCGGACCCGCGGATGCTAAGTCGTGGTCCCGATACGGCTTTGGCGATACCCCCTCCTACTCAGATACACCAAATGATGTGATGGTAGGATTTGCTGATGCTGGATATTTGTCAGATCCACACAAAGGACGTTCCCAAACCGGTTATGTTTTTACCATTGGGAATACGGCGATATCTTGGAGATCAACCAAGCAAACCCTTGTTGCTACCTCCTCGAACCATGCTGAGATTATTGCACTACATGAAGCAGTCAAAGAATGTATTTGGCTTCGCTCAGTTATATCTCACATTCGAGAGTCTAGTGGACTTGAGTCTACTACGATGGGACCAACTTGCATATTTGAAGATAATGCTGCATGCATCGAGCAGATGAAGTTGGGATACATTAAGGGTGACAATACTAAACACATTTCGCCTAAGTTCTTCTACAATCAGCAGCAGCAAGAGACTTTGAATATCCAGGTGAAGCAAGTCAGCTCAGAAGAAAATGCAGCGGATCTGTTCACCAAGTCTCTACCCAAATCTACATTTATGAAGCATGTAAAGCGCATTGGAATGTGTCGCTTATCCGAACTCAAAGACTGAATGACTATCAGGGGGAGTTCTCATCTAGACTTCAGGGGGAGCCTAGTTATGCATGTCTCACATACTTGTAGTTGGTGCGTTGTACTCTTTTTCCTTAGACCATGCTTTTATTTTTGCCCAAGAGGTTTTTGTTTGCTGGCAAAGGTTTTAACGAGGCAACGGTTCATGCACCATTGAGGACGCGACACAAGGGGGAGTGTTCAAGGAAGGTTAATTCCGTAACTTCCGAGGTGTGTCTTGCCCTAATAAGACTAGAAGTCTAGATACTCTATTAGATAGGGAATCCCTGTTCGCCAGGGATACTTGATGTAATGCCTATATAAAGGCCTCCTTATCAATGAATAAACACAGAGAGATTTATCAATCTATTTCTCCTACAACAACTACCAATTTATATATATAATTAATTTAACAATTTATATATAACAATTTATATAACAATTTATATAATTAAAATTAAATATATAACAATTTATATACCTAAATTATAACAAATATATAACAATTAAATTTATTAACAAACATATAACAAATATAATTAAAATTAAATATATAACAATTTATATACCTAAATTATAACAAATATATAACAATTAAATTTATTAACAAACATATAACAAATATAATTAAAATTAAATATATAACAATTTATTATATAACAATTTATATAATTAAAATAAAATATATAAAAAATATATAACAATTTGTTAAAATTAAATTTATTAACAAATATATAACAATTTATATAATTAAAATTAAATATATAACAATTTATAAAATTAAACTAAATTGAAAAAAAAAAAATTAACCGGATCGGAGGAGGAGGCCGGAGGAGGAGGGGAAGGAGGTCGGACGAGGAGGGGAAGGCGGAGGGGAAGGAGGAGGAGGAGGGGGAGGCCGGCTTGGAGGAGGATTTGAGGAAGGAGGAGGATCGGAGGAGGAGGAGGCCGGAATTGGAGGAGTGTGGCGTCGCCGATTTGAGGAGGAGGAGGAGCAGCGCAGCGGATTGGAGCAGGAGAGCGGCAGATTGGAGGAGCAGCAGCAGGAGGAGGAGGAGGAGGAGAGGAAAAAGTCGGCTAGGGTTCGAGAGTTTCTGATTTATAGCAGAAAGAATAGCCGACGATTAAAAAAGATTTCGTCGGCTATTCTTCAAAATAGCCGATGAAATCTTTGAATGTCGTCGGCTATACTTTAGGAGATCAGCAGCCGTCTGATCTCCGCCATCTAACGGCGGACAATAAAAAGGCGCGGATCGCAAGAGTTTAGCCGACGAATTCAAATATTTCGTCGGCTATGTTTTGGAAAATCAGCAGCCGTTGGATCTGAGCAATCCAACGGTGGACAATAAGCGGATCGCAAGAGTTTAGCCGACGACATATAATTTTCGTCGGCTAAACTGTTGGTCAAACCACTAAGTCAAACCTCTAAACGCTTTAAAACGGAAATTAGTCTACTTAGACGACGGTTTCTGGCCTGACCTTCAACAGATAATAGTTTCAAATGGATGAGACGCAAACTAATCGTTTAAAAATTTTCCTCAAAATATTTACCAAACGTCAGGCTACCCATAGGAAAACGGAAGTAAAAAACAGTTAACCGCAACATTCGGCACACAGATTTTGTCGGAATCTTGTCATTTTTCAACCGTAGACGTATTTCATTATTTCGGTCATATCTTATTTGACGACATATTTGCATTTGAAGAGTGTACGTATAGTAACTATTTGAAACTATACATTCACTTAAACACTTGGTAAATAAGTTAAGGAACATTAGTGCATATGTTCTGATTTTGAATCTAAAAGTTTATAAAATCTATTCCAACCGTCAGATATCACCGATAAGATTAAATACATGTATGAAAAAAAATACAACTACATCTGACAACGTTAAAGGCTCGATCGGAACGGTCAACTGGGTGAGTCAACCCTTTAAAAGCTTAGAAATGGTAATTGGCCTGTCTAAATGACGTTTTTTGGCCTGACCTTCAACAGATAATAGTTTCAAATCGATGAGACGCAACTAATCGTTTAAAAAATTTTCTCAAAATATTTACCAAACGTTAGGCTACCCATAGGAAAACGGAAGTAAAAAACAGTTAACCGCAACATTCGGCACACCGAATTTGTCGGAATCTTGTCATTTTTCAACCGTAGATGTATTTCATTATTTCGGTCATATCTTATTTGACGAGATATTTGCATTTGAAGGATGAAGCAATGGTTTATCGATAGTGATAGAAAATGGAAGCTGGTTTTTTTTGTTTTTTTTTTATCATAGCCTACCAAATCAAACCTAGTACTCGTCGGCCATTATTTTGTCGTTTTCTGTCTAACATAAAATATGTAATTTTCAATATATGAATGGTCGACGAAATCACACATTTTTCGTCGGCTATTATGAGTATAGCCGACGAAATAATGCATATTTCGTCGGCTATTCTATGAAAAAAAAATAAAAAAATCAGTGGTTTTACACCTCTCGTATTCCTATGTCCTGTTCATATATAACCAAAATTGAACATCAAAAAAACAGAAACCCTATAGTCAAACCCAGCCTAGCTGGGAGACTCATCCCCACGCCCGTTCATTAGAAATGAGTGGATTACAAATGAAAGGATTACATCATCTAAATTACTTAATCCGTCGGATTGTAATCGGAATCATCGGATGAGTCTTCTTGGGTTTCTGAATTGCTCGATAGGGGTAATCTATGTCTTTCCTCACCACTAGAGTCCTCGTTAGTTTCTTCATTTGGATCAACATCAACAAGCAGTGGCTCTTCACGTCGAATTCGCACCGGCGTGTCTGGGCGAATAAAAGAGGAGTCAGGAATACCGTTTGAGTTGGGCTCTTGATACGCGGTGCCACCTTCCTCGTTCTCTTCAGCCACTCCAAGTGTAGACGCCCGGTAAATGTTGCGATGGTGGATAGTGTTGACTACTTTCCACTGGTCCCCCTTGGCGAGATCATCAAGATAAAACACTTGTTTCACCCATGTGGCTAAAACGAACGGGTCGTCCTCATACCATGATGTACTAGTGTTCACAGAAGTTATGCCGTATTGATCGGTTTTCATGCTATGCGGCCGTGTGTCAAACCATCTACACTTGAAAAGGTGCACTTTCATGCCTTCCCCATAATGCAGTTCCACAACTGAATGGAGAACACCGTAATAGTCAACTCCATCATCCCCACCATGTGCCATAACCCCTGAATTTTGTGTTTTCAGTCTGACGTCTCTCTCTTCACATCCAAATAACACACCATTCACCTTGCACGTCGCATAAACTTTTGAATAGACCGGCTTCATCGCTAGCAGTCTGAGTTCGTGCGACCAATTTGGGTGATTATCATTTTTAATGAGGTCCATCTGCAACCATCAGAATCAACTATAAATATGAATAATTATACACAATAATATATAAATACGTATAGAATAATGTTAAAGTTACGTACCCAGCGGCCGAAATACTCTGCGAATGTCCAGTTGTGGTAATCGAGATCACCTCCTACTTGTTCACAGTTTAGATGCATGTTCTTCCAAAACTGAACTTCTAAACAGTTAATTAGTACCCACCAATATGCAATGGCTATCTCATAATCTTTCAACTTGTAGAAAACTGGCATGTTTCTACCGAGTACAACATCGTCGGAGAGTATGGAAAGATTGAACTGTGAATGTACATCTTCCGGTATGCTTTCCTGTAACGCTCCTAAATACAGCTTCATGTAGGTGACGCACTCGTGCGCAATATATGCTTCAGCTATACATCCTTCAGGTGCGGATCTGTTTTGGACAAAATCACCTTATTGTCCAAGTTGCCTATAAATCAAGTTTTTAAAGTGTTATGATAATACATTAATACTAAATCACATATATTGATGAGGAAATTAACATAAGGTGTAAAATACGTACCTTTCCAACGGATACATCCAAGTGAAGTGCACAGGACCGGTAAGCAACAACTGCCGAGGAAGATGGATCATGAGGTGAGGCATGATGTCGAAAAAATTTAGAGGAAATATCATCTCAAATTTACACATGATATGAACGATATCTTGTTGCATTTCCCGGAGGTCAGATTTTCTCACTTCCCGTGTGCATACCTTCTGGAAAAATCTTGCCAACGCTACTAACGGCTCTACAACGTGACGGGGAAGGAACGGTCGAATGAAAACAGGGAAGAGACGTTGTAGCAGGATATGATTGTCATGACTTTTCAACCCGTAAAGATTGTTGAATTGTCTGTTCACACACTTGGCTATATTTCCAGCAAAGCCTGAAGGATACTTGGCCCGACTTATCCAATGGAAAATTTCTGATTTATGCTCAGGCTTGACGGTGTAAGGAGCTTGAGGCATTTTTCTCTTCCCTTGTTTCAACCATAGTTGTTTTCTGATATTCATGTTTTGCAGATCAGTGCGGGCCTTAGGACCGTCTTTCGTCTTCCCTTCCAAGTTTAGCGTTGTGCCCACCACACTTTCAGAAACATTTTTTTCTATGTGCATAACGTCTAGGAAGTGACGGATCAGCAACTCACACCAGTACGGGAGTTCCCACAATATGCTCTTATGTGTCCAGAATTTGTACTCCTCAGGTCTTTCAGGTATTTCCGCTACAATATCGGGATGATTGCTGAGGGGCTCAAAATCGTACTCATTAAGCACTGGTAAAATTTCTCTTCCCGTCCATCTTCTGGGAGGACCACCGTGTTCTTCGGTTCCATCAAATGCGGCGGACTCGTAACGCCAGTGGTGATCCGCCGGAAGGAACACACGATGACCTATTCTGCATATCTTGTTGCAATGAGGGGTGCTCCCATAATCACTGAGGCACTTTGGACAAGCCTTGTATCCCCTAACAACGCTGCCCGACAACATCCCATAAGCAGGAAAATCACTGATGGTACCAATAACCATGGCATGCATCTGGAACGTCTCCTCCTTGTACTTGTCAAAAGTGGGATGACCAACGTCCCACAATACCTTAAGCTCTTCAATCAATGGTCTCATATACACATCGAGACATTTCCCTGGGTAACCAGGCCCCGGAATCAACAACGTCAACATATTATATTCCTTTTTCATGCACATCCACGGAGGAAGGTTGTAAGGTACCAAAAGCACCGGCTATATACTGTATGAAAGACTCATGGTGCCGAAAGGGTTGAACCCGTCGGTTGAGAGCCCGAGCCTGACGTTTCTGACATCTGACGCAAAATGAAGAAACTCATTGTTTATATGCTTCCAAGCCGCTCCGTCAGAGATGTGTGTCATGATATCTGCGTCTCCCGCGTCCCGCTCACCGTGCCACCTCATAGCTTTTGCGGTGGTTTCTGACATGTACAACCGCTCAAGCCTATCTCTCAACGGAAAATACCGAAGCACTTTCACAGGTTTCCTATTGCCTGCTCCCGTCAACTTATATCGGACATGCGTCAAGGCTAGCAAGGTCATTCCCTTCTGCATCTTTACCCCAGAAGAGAACGCAGTCAAATGCGCATGTATGGATCTTAATGTAGGAAAGCCCTAGATCTTTGAGGATACTTCGGACCTTACGGTGATTGGTAGGATTACGATGACCCTCCTCCAACAACGAAGAAGTGTACTGTAGATATTCATCCACTTGCCTGATAGTCGATTTTGTCTCGACTTTAATCCTCATTACCTCCATCACACTTTGAAGAACTGTCTTCTCAGAACTTGAAGACACATGGGTCTGTTGCAATGCAATCAGTTTGTTGTACTTGTCAAAGGCAGCAGTGTTGACAACTTGTGGGAAGGGCAGCACCGGGTCATGCATATATTGTTCCCCACGTACACCGCTTTCAAAAGGAAACACGTCGTTGACGAATGCCATTGTTGGATCGTTGGATGTACTACTACTGCCCGCCTCAAAAAACTGCCATTGATCATGCGATCCATCTAATGATGGCTCACCGTGATATATCCAACGTTTGTACTTCGGCCAAAACCCATTACTCTTTAGGTGCTCCCATACTGTCCTAATCGGAAATCGACACATCTCACTGCGACACTTACATTTCTTGCACGGGCAATAATGGTAATCATTCCCGTTTGCATTTTCCTCGACGAACTGCAAAAAATTCACAACTCCTGTAGTGTATATATAGCCTGATAATAATATATATGTATAACTTTAATTAATAAGAAATTAATTAACACATACATATATATATATATATATATATATATATATATATATATAAATCCTTAATAATTAATTACATTACAATATATATTATTATCAACATCAACTCATATATATATACCATTAAGTAACAACCATTATTTAAGTTACACTATATATCAACCATTATTTAAGTTAATTACACTATCAACAACTATTAATTAACATATATATATATATATATATTTTAACACTAATTAAAATAACATCAAATTAAAACACATAATTAAACTAAAACTCAAAATCAACATATATACATACATTCTAACACTAAAACAACAACAAATTAAACAAAAAATCACTTAATAAATCAAAATCACTAAAACTCAAAATCAACATATATACATACATTCTGACACTAAAACAACAACAAAATAAAAAATCACTTACTAAATCAAAATCACTAAAACTCAAAATCAACTCAACTAAAACTCAAAATCAACATATATACACATATACGTACCTATATATAGCTCCACAATGTAAGAGATGACGGATTTCAACAATACCCACAGATTTTTCACTCTTTCTCCTGTTTTTCCCTTTTTTTTTTGAAATGAGCAGCTGCTGCCCAGATCTGAAAATATATAGACTTATAGCCGACGAAAATGTCAACTTCGTCGGCCATACTTCCAAAAATTTTCGTCGGCTAATGTTTCGGAGAAAGGCCGATGAAAATACAAATCGTCGACTGAAATATGAATATAGCCGACGATTTTTTGAAAATACCAACGAAAAAACGGTTTCGTCGGCTATGGTTAAACTATGGCTGACGATTTTTTTTTTCACCGACGAAAAATAAAATCGTCGGCTATTCCTTAGAATTACCGATGAAAATTTTAATTCGTCGGCCGTTTTTTTTTTTTCGTTGGGAAAACCCTTTTTTTTGGTAGTGTACCAAGCTACGTCACTATATGCTTTCATTTACCCCGATTGTAGTGGCTCAAACGGATTTAGTGAAGTACATGCTCACTAGACCTATCTTAAGAGGTAGGATCGGCAAGTGGATCTTGGCCCTCTCCGAGTTCTCTTTACAATATGCACCTTTGAAGGCAATGACGGGGCAGGCAGTGGCTGACTTCTTACTCCATCATCCTCTGGAGGAATCGATTCACGATCCAATTCCTTTTGTCAATATGATTGGCACTGTGCCTTGGATACTTTACTTTGACGGCAGCAATACTGATGCGTTGGCAGGTGTAGGTATTTGTATACAAAGTCCGTCCGGAACAAAGCACTCTTATTCTTTCCAACTTGAATGGACATGTGCACAAATAACCAGGCCGAATACAAAGCACTCATCATTGGTCTGGAGCTTCTGTTAGACATGGATGCCAAAGAAATCGAAGTATATGGTGATTCTTTACTAATCATCAAACAGCTCATCGGGGAATATAAGTGCCTTTCTTTCCATTTGGTACAATATTGGGAACGGGCATCAGAATTATTAGAACAATTTACTGATGTGGTGCTCGACTATGTTCCTCGGGAACAAAACTTTGCAGCTAATGAGTTGGCACAACTGGCTACCGGCATTAATCTCACCAATGGTGTCCAGGAGCGAATCTTGAAGGTGGAACGTAGGATATTACCATCTTTCGCAGCTCGTAGAGAACAACTAGGCGAGTGGTTGGTTGCCAACATAGATCTTATCGACACAGATTGGCGGCAACCAAGCATCCAATATCTACAAGACCTTTCTGCCCCATCTGAGAGGCGTATCCGGTACTTGGCTACTAATTATTTACTCAAAGGTGATGAATTACTTCGCCGGGGTGAAGAAGGCGTGGACCTTCGATGTGTCTATGGAGTAGAAGCCAAGCGGCTCATGCGTGAGGTACATTTGGGCGTCTGTGGTTCACATTAGAGTGGATCAAAGATGTGGCTAATTCGTCGCTATGGTTATTTTTGGCCATCTATCCTCAAGGACTATATCAGTTTTGCCCAGGGTTGTATCGACTGCCAGATCCACGGGCCTGTTCAGCGAATTCCGAACATTCCCATGCAACCTATTATCAAACCTTGGCCCGCCAAGGGTTGGGCACTTGATTTCGTCTGGGAAATCCATCCCAATTCATCCCTCCAACATAAATACCTACTGATTGGCACAGATTTCTTCACTAAGTGGGTCGAGGCAATTCCTGTTCGGAATTGTGATGCAGCTACGATCATCCGCTTCATCTTTCAAAACATTATATGCCGGTATGGCATTTCTGAGTGCATCGTGGCGGACCGGGGGGCGGCGTTTATGGCAGAGAATACACAAGAGTTTATTCAAGACTATGGTATACAACTCCTACAATCCTCTCCATATTACGCTCAATCCAATGGCCAAGCCGAAGCTAGTAACAAAGTCATTATCTCCATCATCAAAAAGATGCTTGAAGATAATCCAAGAGCTTGGCATACCGAACTAGACAACACCTTATGGGCATATTGTACTTCCAAACGAACTCCTACTGGAACTACCCCTTACGCCCTGATGTTTGGCCATGATGCCGTTCTTCCTTTGGAGATTAATGTCCAGTCTCTTCGGGTTCACGAGCAACATGAGTTAATCGGAGACGATTACGTGCAGGCTATGTTTCAAGAACATGAGGATCTTGATGAGCGGCGGCTAGAGGTTTTGACGAACACAGTCTTGGAAAAGAAGAAGGTGGCCAGAGCCTATGATAAGCGGACTAGGGGTAAATATTACGGCGAAGGCGACCTCGTTTGGAAAGCTATGCTTCCTTTCGGCGAACGCGATACTGGCCATGGAAAGTGGTCTCCCAAATGGGAGGGTCCCTTTGTCATCGGTCAAATTATTGGCAATGGTGCTTACCAACTCAGAGACTTGGAAGGTGAAGTCCATAGGAATCCTATCAACGGACGACATCTCAAGAAATACTTCCCCAGTATTTGGGAATTTGAAGACCCGATCGCTATGGTTGAGCCTGGGGAGCAACCCTCAACATAAGGTTCCATATTAGGAGAGAAGACGTTCTGCCTTAGTTCCCTTGGCTTTGGCAACGTTATTCGCCTCAGCCTAGGACAACTAGGGGGGCAATACAAGGGATACTACTCATAGAAGACCTGGCGTTCATATCCGCTAGTGGTAATCCGCCAGTGGTAAAACACCATTGGTAAACATGCTTACTTAGGTTATGAATCTGTTCGAGGTTCATTAGTCTTTTTCTTATTTTATGAATCTGTTCAAGGTTCATTTTCTCGTCTTGGTTAAGGATCAATGGTCATGATCCTCGACATTTGATGATTTGTTTGTAATGATTACTTTCAACAAGGAAAACAACAATAAATATGTTTTTCTGTAACTTTTTGAATTTTCTGAACTATTCATTACGTAGAAGATGGGCCGAATTGGTTTGGGTCTTGCATAAGGGTTGGACTACTAATTCTGGGCAAAATTATATTAAGACCAAGTATTACATAAGGGCCCAACTTATTTGGGGGGCATGATCTTAAGTTCAAATAATTTCAATCCTAGCCTTCCTATCCTAGCCTTCAGATAGTCGATATGATCTCGGAGTTCCTCTTCTTCTGCTTGGCTTTGCTCAGTCTCGACACGAAGTTTCATCAGGCGAATCCTTTGCTCTTCGGCTTGATCAAGTCGAGCATTCTGTCTATCTCGAACCATTGCTATCTTCTGATCGAGAAGTTCTTTTTCTCGTTCCAGGCGCTTGATTTCTTCCTCGTCCTCTTTTTCAACAGCTAGCACGAGGGAGGAGTAGGATTTCATGGCGTTGGAAAGCACTGAAGTCTTCTTGCTTGTTCGAGCTTCTCGTTTTGGGATTTCAGCCGCCTTGCTCTGAAAAGAATCAAGGAGTTCAGGAAAGGTTGTCAGAATCTCCCTAACTCTGGCCTGAGTAGTGGCGGGCAGACGGTCAACTTGGCCTTCTAGGGTTTGAAGCGCGTTTTGGATCTTCTCGCGAATCCTCTCATCTGTAAGATCTTCCCTGCATACTTGGCCCATAAAGCTCCAGGCTTCTCTTGCTTCTGAGGTTTCCCTCCTTGGGGTTGGTAGCTTCATCAGAGGGTCTTCGCCTAGCCAAGGGATGGACTTAGATGCAGCAGGGGCAGTTTGTGGAGAAGTTGATACAGATGGACCTTTAGTCTGAATAATTGGCTGAGGTAGAGACAGGGCCAAGCTCTGATCGCCAGTACTCTCATCATTCCTAGTCAGGATAGGAGTCTCATTCGCCTGAACAGATGAATGAGCATGGTGAGATTTTTTTTAAAAAAAAATAGACAATCTAAAACTTGGAAAATCAGGGTTGTTAGAGGGGTACCTGTGACTCAAGAGGGGTATCTGCTGGGACTTCCACCCGCGCAGGTTCTGGCTCCGTAGGATCGCCCAGGTAGGAGTTAGAGGGCACCTCTGATTTTCTTCCAGCCTCTATATTGATTTCTGAAGGGGGAGTGGGTGTTACTTCCTTTTCCTCTTCCAATACGATGTACTCTGGGGCTGGCGGTTGTTCCTCTTCACCAGATGCTGCTTGTACTTCTGGCCCACGGTTTGATTTGGGAGGTACAATCTCCGAGGGTTGTGCAACAGTCGCTGGTGCTTCTGGGACATTAGCGGATGCTGTTTCCTCCATGGTTTGCTCTGTAGAAGGAGCTGGAATGGTCAGCGGATCAGTTTCTGCATTGGATGGAGCAATGACCAAAGGGATGCAGGTGGTACCTGTATCAACAAGAAGATATTTTAGAGGAATGGCATTCAAGGGCATTTTCCGGATCCGCTCGAGCCATTCCTCGAGTTCTCGCCAAGTTCGTTGAACTTCAGCAAAATCCCGAGGAGTTTTATTTCCTGAATCGAGGTTGCTTGGGGATGGTGAACTAATGGAAGAACCAGAAGACTCACCTGAGGAGATCTCAATGGGATTAGTTGCGGGGGAAGCAGCAGCCGCGACTGGTTTTCTGCTTCTTCTAGGAATTAGTCCCTGAGGAAGAAATCGAGGTTGCTTGGGGATGGTGAACTAATGGAGGAACCAGAAGACTCACCTGAGGAGATCTCAATGAGATTAGTTACGGGGGAAGCAGCAGCCGCGACTGGTTTTCTGCTTCTTCTAGGAATTAGTCCCTGAGGAAGAAAGTTTGCCAACTGCATCAGATTTATAAGTTGATCTAAAATTGAAATAATAGATGCAGGGATAGTGGCAGATTGGTGTAGAGACTTACTGGCACGTTGTCCTCAGGGTCTTCTTCTTCACTCGTTGGGCGAGGAGGAGGCTTGACCTTCTTCTGAGTCTGAATAGCAGCAGGGGGAATCTGAGGAGCCTTTCTTTTCTTTGCACTGGGAATGCGCTTCTTAGAGGACTGTGGCGGGAAAAATCAGTTAGTGGTTTTTCTATGCACAGAATAAACAGGGTAGATCAGAATATAACGAATGTTTACCTGTGCGCTATCAGTCGCCAGCTCAGGGTACAAAGGACCCTCACCAAGCACTTTAGCGTCTTCGGAGGTAAGGGATTTGCGTTGGCTTCCGAACAACATCTGGAAGTAATGTAGGGATTCCTTCTTGAAGAAATACCCTCGCAGGTTTTCCCACAAGACTTGATACTCCTCAGTAGCAGTGTTGGAGATTTCCAGCTCTGGACATTGTTCTAAAGGGGGAAAAGTTGCCAGGCGCAAGGCAGAAGTAGTAGGAGCATCTTCATTCGCTGGGGTATTCTTGCTTGGTCGCCAGGCGGAGAACAGGTTAAGGCTAGGGTTGCCGGCCTCAACAAGGAAGGGAATTTCCTTTTCCTAGTTGGTTTATGTTTCCTTGTTGGATAAATATTACATTCTTGGACTTCTTTTTCTGAATTTTCTTCATATCATAGGCTGCATATCTTCATGGACTTCATATGTGGACTTGATAACTCTATTTGGTGAACTTGATCCATGGAAAAAAAATGCACAAACCCTCCAAGAACACAGATTGGCAGCTTTGCTTGCCGATCGGCAACCATTCCTAGCTCGACTAGGAAATCTTCTTTTCTTCATGTTTTCCTCCATTGACTTGGCTCAGTGTCTTCCTCTATCCTTCAATAAGCTTGGAAAATCTTCAAATATGCAATTGTACATCAAAATGTCCATCGAAAACAGAAACAAAGGAAAAGAGGCAGAAACTTGGTGGAATCGGCTGGAATGACCTTGCTTCAGTAAATCTGGCATAACTCCCTCCTCCAAGCTCCAATTGATGCGATTCCAAGTCTCAGAGAAACTAGACACGTAGAGCTTCTTCCATATAAAAGGGTTTGATCAAACTCCTTGTGAAACATCAGAAATGAAGTTTTGAAGTTGGGACACAGTCCTAGGAAAAATCCTAGAAGTCCCTGGATTGGTTTGCTCGAACTGCTGAGTTGCAGCCATCTTTTGGATGACTTTCCGAAGTTCGATTGATCTGTATTTTTGACACAAAATCCTTTAGTAAGCCAATAAAATACATACTAAATTTCATCAAATTTGGAAAAGGATAGGTCACAATTCTATTTATCTCAGTATCACGAAAAAGACACATTTTGCACTATTTTCCAGAATTCTTAAACTTAGTCGTTTTTCGGATTCTAAAGCATATATTTCCAAAACTCTATCAAATCGACACTAAACTAAATTATGACTCAATTTTAGACAAATAAGGGTTAAACAAAGCATAAACGAGGGCAAATACATATTAATATCGTCGCACATTGTGCTCTTATCAAAAACAACACCTTACAAGAGAATAGATGTTTACAAAGTTTGACATCCGTGAACATATGAGAAGAGCTTGGAATGTCAATACCATATTCAATAAATCAATTAGAAGGCATGTATCCAGCAAGCTAGTGATGTACTGTCAGGAGTATAATTATATATGTATATAAATCACAAGACCACTGTGGAGTTTAAGAGCTGGAGCTTAAATGTTAGGAACAAACAATTTATAAGAATGATTGCTCTAGTGTAACTCCGAACTTGGTGAAATATAAGTATAGGTTAAAATAATCTCCTTTTAATTTCCCAGAAACACAATCTTTTGCAAAAGCAAGGAAACTGTAGTTACTCAGATCAGGTTACAAAATAAGAGGTGACTACCGGAAAAATAATAAGGAAACATTTGAAAGTTTTGTCTAAAGAAGTCGAAGAATAGTTAAATTCTTTAACGTAAAACAACACAACAAGACATAGTAATAAGGAGACTAGAACAAAACTCTACATGAGTAAAAGAGATTAGCTTCTATAACAAAGCTGGCAGTAGCAAGGACAATTTGCTACAACACTTGCAAAATTGAAAGAGAAGATGACAGGACCGGAACCAAATTTCACCCTGAAACCCGGATAAGGCCCTGCGGGGACTACCTTAAGATTAACTCTATCGATAAATCGATAAGCCAACCTTAAGATAGACAACCCTAAAACCTGCAAAATTTAAAAACACTTCTAATTTCAGTTCCAACCTCAACACCTAGAGCCATCTGCTCCCTAAACACAACCACCGCCATAGATAAACACAAAATCAAATTAATTTAATATTCAAAGGCTCACAGGTAATCAGAGCAATCTAATACATTGAACTGGAATTTCGAATTATAAAGTAAAGGATCAACAGATCCCACCAAGTTGAAACAAAGACGGCGATGACTATGCCTCGACTTCGAGTATTCTTGACCTCAATAATCTAGTCTGCAAACTGGGCAATTTTAAAACGAAGGGCCCAGGAGAAAGTAAATTAAAAACGTTAGAGTGAGTGGATAAAAATAAAACAATCTAATATAATACTTTAATTGAAAGTATCATATAATTACTTTCCCAATATTTTATAAATAAAACCACATTGCATGCCTTTAATAAAACGTCCCGCGTTTTAAGAAAATCGTGTTTAAAAATCAGCTCCGCTGATATATCAAATAAACAAATAATGATTTTGTTTATATATGAATTTCAAAACGAAATATTTTTGAAAATCAATTAATAATATTTCACGACCAATCCCATTGGTCATATAAAAACTTAGCCCCACTGGTTCGAGAATTTATTAAATTACAGAAAGTCTCATAGAGAAAATATTCCCGAAAATCAAATAATATAAAATCATGACCAATCCCATTGGTCATATAATAGAATAGGGGAACGTCATTACCACCATTTAATTATAGCCTCCAAGACTAAGGGTCGAGCCTCCAAGACTCTCTATAGCTTCCCACGCTATGCCCGTACACGTCGACCACCGAGCGTGAATCTGACCTATGTGGTCAAGTCGTCACCTCGCATGGGCTCAGGCGACGCTATGCCCGTACACGTCGACCACCGAGCGTGAATCTGCCTGTGTGGTCAAGTCGTCACCTCGCATGGGCTCGGGCGACTAAGTGAACGGAAGCCGAAGCTCGCATGCAATAATAAACCCTACAAAAGATCGTTAGTAGTATAAGCAAGTAGGGATCGTTCTAGGCCGGGGATTAAGGGTACCTGAGATATGAAATTGTTAGACAAACATATATACATATATACATCAAACACGTCACAAATATGGGGGATAGTGGTTCGGCAGCAATGCTGCCCTAAGTACTAGGCACGGCAAAACAATTTAAGTGCTGAAAATTAAATCCTAACTCTAATATTTACAAGGTTGGTCGACATTCTTCCACAAAGCACTAACACAAAAGCAATCAAAACACATAACAAACAAGTAAATAAGACTCTCGGCAAAGTATTAAAGCGTTCTAGACTCAACTTAACTCCAACCCAACTAGCTCCTTATCGGCACTACTAATTGAGACTCTCTAGTACTTCAAGATTAACTTATCGTCTAACCCCAAAGTTATACTAAACATATTTGAGAACACTTATCGTCGAAAACAAACATGCAAAGTAATTAGGCACAAGGTCTTTTTAGTTGGAAATAAGTTAATAAAGTAAGGTCGTCAATCTTCTCATCAACAAGCATGTTCTTTAAATTACTCTAGCCCTTAGTGAAAAACAACACAAACAAAGTAACTCGTTGATTACTTTAATCCATATTAAATTTCGGCTAATGAGATTAATAATCTAAGTATTGCAATTACATAGGCTACCAATCTTTAAGCACACGAATTTAAAGAACAAGTCAAGAAAACCCTAAAATCAATTTAATACATGTTTTTGCCGATTACCCTAATTACTAGTTCATTACATATTTCCCTTACTTTTTAACATGCAATTCATATTCTTACATCTAAAACCTTACTTGAAGATAAAGAAAATAAATTGACATGCAAATCATAAAACCAAATTTCAATCCAATTCATACATAGACATAAAAATTGAAACCAAGAATTCATGTTATCTCTATAGACAAAGCTTAACATAGCTACACAAAAATTTACAAAGCCAAGAGTAGGGAGTGGATCACACATTAGAAACCTTGAAGACTTCGTCGTGTATGGATCCGTGGATGATGGTGCTCGAATGGGCTGCTGCTCGGCAGTAAAGGTATCGGCAGCAAGGGATCAAAGTTTCGGCAGGAAACTTTGGTGTGGTGGTGGTGGTTTTGGCTAGGGTTTTTGTGTAGGATTCTTGGGGAAATTTAGGTAGAGCTTTGGCTAGATTTTTGCTTTTGGAATGTGACCGTTTTTATGATGGGAGCAGGCCTCTATATATAGGAGAAAAGGTCTGTGCAGGTTGAAGCTTTTCCTTGTTCAAAACGGGATAGAAATATTCAATAAATAAGGTTTCCCTATCCGAGTTGGAATAGGTTTTTCTCTCCTTATTGAACAAAGAAACTCTTGCTTGGCCGACTTGTGATTTCTTCTTGGAGGTTTCATAGCTCTTTGGAATGATTTGGCACGCTCGCAGCCGCTTGATGACAATACAGGAAATTCCTCTCTGCTCGCGAGTACCGACTTTGCTAGTACCGGGTGTAAGCGAGGCTTTTTGGCGGATCGCGCGAACATGCGTGCAGGCCTGCGCGGATGGTTGGCGAGCGGACAAGTACTGGTGAAGCTGCTGGCGGATGAAGCTTGGCGGATGAAATACGGCAGATGAGACTTGGCGGATGAGCTTCTGGCGAGCAAGATCGTTGGCGAGCAAGCAAGGGCTTGGCGAATGAGACCTGGCGGATGAGCTTTGCATCTTCAGTCGAGTATAACTTTTTCTTCAATGCTCTGATTGATGCGATTTCAAATCTTAGATAAACTAGACACAAATTTCCATCTCCCCATAAGACAGTTTGATCAAAATCCTTGTGAATTGACGGAAATGAGTTTTTTTGAAGTTGGGACAAAGTCCCAGGAAAATCCTGGAAGTCCCTGGATTGGAATGCTCGGACTGCTGTTTTGCAGCCATCTTTTGGGTGACTTCCCGAACTCCGATTGATCTGAAATTTTAACACAACATTCCTTAGCATATGAATATTGAGCACGCCAAATTTCATAGAATTTGGACAAGGATAGATCACAGTTTCATTCATCTCAAAATCACGAAAAAGACATATTTTGCACTATTTTCCAGATTTCTCAAACTTAGTCATTTTTCGGACAATTAAGCACATTTCACCAAAACTCTACCAAAATTGACACTAACTATATTATGACTCTATCTTAGATAAATAAGGGTTAAACAAAGCATAAATGAGGGCATAAGCATATAATATCGTCGCACATTGTGCTCCTATCAACTACCCCACACTTATACTTTGCTAGTCCCTTAGCAAACTAAATTAAACTAGACTCTAAACAAACTATTGCCCCTAACAATTTGTCTCAGGCTCGTATGTACACATAGCTTTCAAGTTAAATGCATGGGAATGCTACGCACGAAAATTCCAAGCTTCATGAACATGTGACATCAATATGAACATATAAGAGCAAAAAGGTAAGCATGTAAACATGTAAAAGCTAATTCAAATCTCCTCACTAGGCATACTCTCTTCTTTTCTCTCGAAGCATGGTTATTCACTCAATAGTATATGCAAGTGAAAGATAATGAATTACGAAGAGTAACTTGCATATGTCATGAAACGAAAGCACTTTGTGAAATTTTATGGAAAAACCTCATATGATGACTATATGCACCAATGAACCAAAACCATATGCTTACTCTTGAGATAATCTCCACAATCAAATTTAACCATCTTAAGAATCATGAAAAAGATCAATAAAAGGGTTGTAATGGGGCTAGGCTAAGAGGTATTCGATATTTGGATAAGGAGGCTTAGAAACGTCACTAAGGCCTTAGCAAAGCTCGAATCTCCTTATGTCTTCTCGCCAAAAGGGTCAAATTTCATTTTGTTGGACCCTTCCTTCATTCTTTTCTTCCCATAAAATATTACAACAACCTAGACAATAGCCAAGCACAAAATTTTCTTTTCAATGCCGTGCCTTACACATTTTTCTTCTTCTCGGCATTTTTCTCTTTTTCTTTTGTTTAATCCGAGTATTTTTTTTCTTTTCTTTTTCTTAAGGCACGGCATGCATACATATTACATACAACTTATGGCTAAGTCTACCCCACACTTGTTCTTCTTCATCACACACGCGAAAACGCCTTCAAAATTTCAAGCTTTGCCGGAACACACAGTAAAGGCATCACTATACTAAGTTCATGGAAAGTGTTTAAGGGTGATGAAAGAAAAGGCTCAATATCGGCTCAAAGGGGTTTACTAAGGTGTCCCACGACGGGCTCCAATAGGGCTCATGCTTTATTTGGCAATGGTGGTAAACCTAAATGATCTTTATTCAATCACATTCAAAATCAAGGTAGTTTATGATATAAATGTTTCAAAAATCAACAAGAGTAAGTTCTAGCATACTAGAGTTCATTAAAAAGCTATGGCACATAGTCATCGAATAATCAACGAATTATGAGGTTTCATGCTTCCTACGAATCTATCGAATTTTTATCTTTTTATCACTCAAGAAGAAAGCAAATTGGCACAAAAGCTCACATAGGTTATAATCGAAATAAACTCGCTAAAACATGCATGCTTCGTTAATCAACAAGTCCTACATGCTCCTACCAATGCACATAATCCATGAAACTTACAATTTTATAAGTATGCACAACCATCATCTATGTATGCAAAGAGGAGAAAAACATCATTGACATATTAGGGGCATCCTAAGACTCGAAACAAACAAATTTAAACACTCTATTTTTGTGGAACAATTTTCTGAAATTTTCTTTTCTAAACTAAGCACACGAAAACATAAACGGAATACGTTATCCCGCAGCAATGCTGCCCTAAGTACTAGGCACGGCAAAACAATTTAAGTGCTGAAAATTAAATCCTAACTCTAATATTTACAAGGTTGGTCGACATTCTTCCACAAAGCACTAACACAAAAGCAATCAAAACACATAACAAACAAGTAAATAAGACTCTCGGCAAAGTATTAAAGCGTTCTAGACTCAACTTAACTCCAACCCAACTAGCTCCTTATCGGCACTACTAATTGAGACTCTCTAGTACTTCAAGATTAACTTATCGTCTAACCCCAAAGTTATACTAAACATATTTGAGAACACTTATCGTCGAAAACAAACATGCAAAGTAATTAGGCACAAGGTCTTTTTAGTTGGAAACAAGTTAATAAAGTAAGGTCGTCAATCTTCTCATCAACAAGCATGTTCTTTAAATTACTCTAGCCCTTAGTGAAAAACAACACAAACAAAGTAACTCGTTGATTACTTTAATCCATATTAAATTTCGGCTAATGAGATTAATAATCTAAGTATTGCAATTACATAGGCTACCAATCTTTAAGCACACGAATTTAAAGAACAAGTCAAGAAAACCCTAAAATCAATTTAATACATGTTTTTGCCGATTACCCTAATTACTAGTTCATTACATATTTCCCTTACTTTTTAACATGCAATTCATATTCTTACATCTAAAACCTTACTTGAAGATAAAGAAAATAAATTGACATGCAAATCATAAAACCAAATTTCAATCCAATTCATACATAGACATAAAAATTGAAACCAAGAATTCATGTTATCTCTATAGACAAAGCTTAACATAGCTACACAAAAATTTACAAAGCCAAGAGTAGGGAGTGGATCACACATTAGAAACCTTGAAGACTTCGTCGTGTATGGATCCGTGGATGATGGTGCTCGAATGGGCTGCTGCTCGGCAGTAAAGGTATCGGCAGCAAGGGATCAAAGTTTCGGCAGGAAACTTTGGTGTGGTGGTGGTGGTTTTGGCTAGGGTTTTTGTGTAGGATTCTTGGGGAAATTTAGGTAGAGCTTTGGCTAGATTTTTGCTTTTGGAATGTGACCGTTTTTATGATGGGAGCAGGCCTCTATATATAGGAGAAAAGGTCTGTGCAGGTTGAAGCTTTTCCTTGTTCAAAACGGGATAGAAATATTCAATAAATAAGGTTTCCCTATCCGAGTTGGAATAGGTTTTTCTCTCCTTATTGAACAAAGAAACTCTTGCTTGGCCGACTTGTGATTTCTTCTTGGAGGTTTCATAGCTCTTTGGAATGATTTGGCACGCTCGCAGCCGCTTGATGACAATACAGGAAATTCCTCTCTGCTCGCGAGTACCGACTTTGCTAGTACCGGGTGTAAGCGAGGCTTTTTGGCGGATCGCGCGAACATGCGTGCAGGCCTGCGCGGATGGTTGGCGAGCGGACAAGTACTGGTGAAGCTGCTGGCGGATGAAGCTTGGCGGATGAAATACGGCAGATGAGACTTGGCGGATGAGCTTCTGGCGAGCAAGATCGTTGGCGAGCAAGCAAGGGCTTGGCGAATGAGACCTGGCGGATGAGCTTTGCATCTTCAGTCGAGTATAACTTTTTCTTCAATGCTCTGATTGATGCGATTTCAAATCTTAGATAAACTAGACACAAATTTCCATCTCCCCATAAGACAGTTTGATCAAAATCCTTGTGAATTGACGGAAATGAGTTTTTTTGAAGTTGGGACAAAGTCCCAGGAAAATCCTGGAAGTCCCTGGATTGGAATGCTCGGACTGCTGTTTTGCAGCCATCTTTTGGGTGACTTCCCGAACTCCGATTGATCTGAAATTTTAACACAACATTCCTTAGCATATGAATATTGAGCACGCCAAATTTCATAGAATTTGGACAAGGATAGATCACAGTTTCATTCATCTCAAAATCACGAAAAAGACATATTTTGCACTATTTTCCAGATTTCTCAAACTTAGTCATTTTTCGGACAATTAAGCACATTTCACCAAAACTCTACCAAAATTGACACTAACTATATTATGACTCTATCTTAGATAAATAAGGGTTAAACAAAGCATAAATGAGGGCATAAGCATATAATATCGTCGCACATTGTGCTCCTATCACTAAGCTAGCTAGCGTCAATATATATCTAGACCCTGATATGGTGAAAATCCGAAAACAAAACCGAAAGTACGCTTCCCCTTATATACCATAAATCCGTACGGTCCCCGACCGCACATCTGAGGCTTATAATAATCATTAGTATAATAGCCTCGAAATATACTCATATATATCCGACATATCCAACATGCCGTAAAATAATATCGAAAATTATATTTATAACGTCGACATGTCTCACATGTCGAAAATCATAAATAACTAAAATATAAAATCCCCAGAAATCTCATTTCCGGTCACTACCTTTAATTAAAACTTATTCAACATAATCAATTATAAATAATTAAAACATACCATTTTCGGAAACCTTGTTTACGGATAAAATCACACACTACCAAAATAGTAGTAAAAGCAAAACCCTAAAACCATATTTCTTTAAATATTAAATCAACAATTATAACAGAAGTATATGAATTATTGACTTTCGATAATTCATATCATGCTCACGAACTCATTTAATTAAATAAATTGCATTTCAATAAAACGTAATTGCATGCATTTATTTTAAAATAAAATCCACTCACAGTACGGTCGAGCGCGCCGCTAATCCGGTCTCTCGTCCCGTCGAATAACCTCTCGACCTGTAATAGGGACGTAATTATAATTATTACGAAACTCGGAATTTAATCATAAACGTTAAATCTACGGACGTCCTCACTCGTACGAAACCTCCCAATTTTCTCTTTTTCAGTTATCGGTATAGGAATTACGCCTCAATACCGAAAATCTACGTCCGAAATTACTCAGGACACCCACCTCGTGTCCGATTAATCCTTTTACTAGTTATTTCGTCGTAAAACCCTTTTAAAACAACTTTTACCTTTTTACGGTAAGTCCACAGTAACTTTTAATGGTCAACCAGTAATTATTCTAGGTAAAACAGTAATTCTGAAAGTCAAACAGTAAATAGTTAAAATCTAATTACTATTTACCCTTTACTGTTTACTGTTTACTTATCACCTTTTACCGTTTTACTTTTTACTTTTTACCGGTTTCACTATTCATCGTCTTCCTCACGCCGCCGGCAGCCGCAGCACCGCCGCCCGCCGCCGGCAGCTCCGCCACGGAGGCTAAAAACACCTCCAATCGGCACCAGATTCACCCAACACCATCGCCACCACCTCGGGACTCATCCCCAACGTCCCTGCCGCCAAAAACAGCCCCAGCCGTCGCAAACGGCGGTCGAGCCTCCCAATATCAAAATTCATCCAAATTTAAACCAATCAAACCTCAAACAACACCCAAACAACTCCTTACAACATCCTAAACACGAATTTAACCTCCAAATTCACCAAAAACACCAAAATCACAACCTCCACTGATTTGACCAAAAACCTTAGAAATTTCAAATTCTCAATTCTCCTTACCTGCTACGAATTGGTTCGATTCCTCACACACAATTGCTACACCGGCCGAGACCTTCGATTCCCGACTGGAATCGAGTCGAACGGCGGCCGGAGGAGAGAGTTCCGTCCAATCGGAGGGGGACTGTTTCGGGCGTCGTACGCCCCAACGGGGGCGAGCCCCGCCGGGCCACTGCTACCAGCGTGAAGAGGAGGCCGAGCCGGTCCGAACGTGACCGGTGGGCCGGCTCAGTTCCGCCGGTCGGCGGAGGTTCGGCCGGAGGTCAGGCCGAGTCGGGGGAGAGGAGAGAGAAAGGAGAGAGAGAAGAAGAAAAAGAAAAAGAAAACAAAGAAAGAAAAGAAAAATTGCCGTTTCGGGAAATTTCCTCCCGGCAATTTATACTCGTCCAAAAATCGGACAATTTCCGATTTACATCGTAACTTTTTCGTACGAACTCCAAATTGGGCATGCTACGTGTCCACGAACCCGTTTCAACGTCTTCTACCTCGTCATGTAATAACATCCTCGGTCGAGTCAACTTATTTAAAAGTCAACCTTTAGAACTTTCAAATCGTAAAAACAATTCCCGAGGAGAAATAATAAAAGTAAAACAATTACACGGTAATTCTAGGTTCGGGTCGTACCAGAAGAAGCGTGTCTACTACACAAAGTTTATTAAGGAATTATCAATTAATTGAACTAGTAGTAAAAAAAACTGAACACCCAAAATCAAGATTATTTTGTGGACTGTGCCGTGCTACCATTTTAAAAACCAAAGGCTGCCCGTTTCTGTAAGGCGAAGGAGAAGGAAAGAATTAAAAGATGTGTATGTGGCTGGATGCTTCTACACAAACATCAGATAAGCATAAGCAACTCTCAGCTGTTCTAAAAAAATAAATACAGCCTAAAAAAAAAAGAATATGAATTATAAACGGCATTAAATAAAACTAATTTCTAATCAAGCAATAAAACAAACACATAAGCAAAATATATAAGTAAAACATCCTAATTAAAACCATGCTCGTCAGAATAAGTTTATTGCGAATGAGATATCGAGTCGAGCATGTTATGACAAGTACATGATTGTACACATAGTACTTAGATGGAGAATGTCATCTCCCAAGACTTCTCGTCATATATATAGATGAAACGAATCTTCTCAAGACATCGACTGATCATGGGATGCATATAGGTTTTGGTTTAACGTCCTTTAGATTGCCATAAGCCGATAGATGATTAAGTTCATCACTAATGGTTCTCACATTCGAGACCATGTATTCCCAAGATCTTTTCATTCTTAACATCGGATTAGTGATACTTCAATCACAATTTATCCGTAGTTTACACACAAATAGGCATGATTCTTCATATTTCATATCCAATCAAGTAGTCGCTCAATCGGGTTGTATAATATGCAACCAGAAGATTTTGCATAAACACTTCACGGTTTTTGCTCACTTGACTTGGGTGAAAACTGATCCGTTCATGATATTTATGTACATCTCTTTACTTAGTCCCAATAGAGATTATTGATAAGCTGCATGTTCAGTTTTTCAGAACTACCTAACTGTCAAGGTAGTGGAGTGTGATATGACTCCATTACGAGAGCATATGTCATCGTAGTCGATTGCAGGGCATTTGTGAGAGACCTTGCGCCACAAGGTGAGTCTAGGCTCTTCTTCTTACTACGCTTAATTTCCATCAAAGATTATCGATAGGGTTTACACTTGCGGTGTCGACATCACCTGACGAATGACCTATCTCTGTGTGTAAACTAGATCACATATCTTTCCATGTAGGCTAGTTCACAACTTTGGTATTTGCTTCAACGAAGTGAGTGTGTTCGATATCTAACTCATAAACCATGTACTCATGTACACTAGTGTAATTCGCATATGTAGAGATCTCTATATAGATCGGCTTTGCATTGAGGCGTCCCCCAATGATAAGCATAATCTAGAAAATCCATGAGACAAATGAGTTGTCATTGATCCAAGGATCAAGTTGTGCCATACTCGCATTCGGCGAGTGTATATCGAACTAAGTGTCCTCTCTACACTTATTGTGAGAGTCACGGCCTAGTGACACCATCTATCACTTTTGTGGAGTCACCATGTCACCATCTATGGGTGACAATGTGTCCATTTATCCGGACATCAATCCTTACAAGCATGTTTGATACAAGAGGACTATTCCGATCTTTTCCTTGAAAGACCAATAGATTACTCTTTGCAGTATGTATATCAAATCTCGTCACTTTGGTTTATGGGACTTTGGGAACATGATGAGGCACAGTGGGGACAAACCACGGCAATGCCAAGTCGTTCTACTTGAACAAACTTGTTCTTCTCTCCGCCTAATGACGGGAAGACTGACTCATCAAAAAGTGACATAAATGAGATCGCCTATTAAGGTTTTCGTATAGCGGACTATAGGTGGAAGCTTATGTCTTATTCAAAGGCAAATACCCATCATTAAGCGCTTGTGGTGGCGTAATATGGCACTTTAAGTAAGTGGACGGTAAAGGGTATTGATCGTTAACACTGATAGGTTAACAAGATGCATTCCGTTACAAAATGTATAATGCATGTACGCTTCCTGAAACGTTTCACTAAGTTTCGGGATACCAAATGCCACCAAATTTTAACAATAGGTAGGCACGTGTGTTAGGATTCCAACGCTACCGGCCTCATTGCAGGAACAGGCCGAAAACATACTGAACCGGTCAGAACAGTCTTCGGAGGTCAGTGAACGTTTGTGTCAAGCGGTTTAGAACTTTCCATGTGTCCAATGGCTCGGAAATTTTATGAGCAGGTAGCCATGGATGTTAGGAATCGGTGGACCAAATTTCACCGCAAGAACCGGCCTAAAAGTAGGTGAATCGGTCTGTCCAATGATAAGTCCGCAAGCTGGAAAACCGGGATTTCTAGGTTTTCTTCAACTTTTCAATCATTGTCTAGGTGCTTCATAACATTTAAGTGTTATAGCTTGAGTTTAACCATTAGGTATATCACCATAGTATCATTGTGTCTCAAATTGAACTATGAGAAGGCATTAAAGTCATCATCTTATGTATCATTGCCTTTAGCGTAGGAGGGCGTTACTCCAAAACTATGCTAAAGATTAGGCTGCCATATATTGAGCATAGCTAGCGAAGGATCATAAAAAGGGGATCATATGCACTTTTAAATACATAAATAGTGCTTCCATTGACTTGGAGGAAGACTTGGGTGACGTTAATGTCATCTTTAAGTCTTAAGCATTGCTCATGACTCTACCAAATATTCTTTTGGTCATCTTTGATCCCAATAGCTTCTTTGCTCAAAAGAAACAATGTCCATAGCTTTCTTGCATATATGGATCATCAAGTCATGTCCAAAATTTCAGACGATGTATATTGGAGTCTATATGAGTCGCCGATTCAAAGAATCCGAATTATAATACACGTGAAGTACATTCACAATGTTGACTCATAAGTTGTGCGCATTCATTAGAAGCGATACATAAGAAATCTTTTCAATTTTCACAATGAGTTTCAAGGTGATAAATGTTGGCACCAATATCTTTAAGTGGTGAGCAAGGTTCGATGAAGATTAGCTACACACTCAATATCTCTATGATACATTCATAACAGTGTAGAGACAAGGTTTTTATGCCAAGACATATAAACCGGAATATATACTCAATTCCTATAGAGTGTGCAACATGACGTGTAGTATTACAAGATAAAACATAGACATGCTTAAAGGCGTACTAAACACATCCGTTAACGCTAAAAAAATAGAGCCGAAAAACAATTAAATGAACCAACATTGATACTATATAGACATAAATGTCTAAGCTAAGTATCCAAGACCGGGGCCATGGGCTAGCTATCGGAGGTCGAATCCAAGCTAGAGTGGAAGCCAAGCCGAAGCAAGGCAGGGGAGGGCCGGGGTCAAGCGTAGGCACGTGCAAGGCTAGCCAAGGCCGAAGCCGAGGTAGTTCATGGGCGGGCCGAGGCCGAGCAAGTGCCAAGGCACGCCAAGGCCGAAACCAAGGCGTGTCGAGACAAAGGCAAAGGCTTATGGGGTTGAGGCTTGATGTTGGAGTCAAGGTTATGCGAGTTACCGATGGCTAGCCGAGTCCGAAGCTAAGGCTTACAGAGGCATAAAGCAAGGACCTGACAAGGCCGATGCCATGCTAAAGAGCCAAAGGCATGCCGAGGCCGAAGCCAAGACTGGCCAGGACGAGTGCATGGGCTTATAAGGCCGAGAGGGGCAGCGGACGGGGCCGTGTGCAGGCCGACGCTAGGGCCAAGGCGGGTGTGGGGGCGGGGTTGGCGGGAGCGTGCGTGCCAAGGTCTAGAGACCGAGGCGTGCCTTATTGTTTGGTTGTGGCGGAGCTGTTGTCCAAGCAGCGCGCAAGCCAAGCCAAGGCCGAAACCGAGGCTAGGCAAGGCGGGCTTTGGTGTCCGCAAGAGTGCCGAAGCCGAGGCCGGGCAATGCGCATGCATCCGCGCGTGTACGCAAGCATGTCTATTTGTTTCTTGAGGAGCATAGGCTCGTTTATCTTTGTGATTTTCAGAGTTAACATCACCAATTAGATTGGTGAACTCAAATCAACATGCCATGTAAATATGTAATGCGATTCATTGCATTCACATATAGCTTTTTAGGGAATCGAACCATGTATGCATCAAAATACCAACGGTCACATCGAGGTCTTGACCATAAAAAGTGTATCGACTAAGTAGCATTAGTCACACATGTGAGGTCTATGCCTTCACAAAATCAACGGATTTGTAGTCACTTTGACTATGAAATTGAAGTCATATGCTTCATATTTATCGCAAATTATCTTTTGCTTTTGAAATCTGTAATCATGAGGATATACTCTCATCTTCTTCCATGTATCTCTTGTATACATTGACCATATGATTGCATTATTTGCAATTGTTGAACCGATGTAGAACCATATCAATGACATGAATTTTTTGTTCAATGGCCCTTTTTTTTTTCTGTATGACATGGGGGTTTCGAGGCGTAGCCTCCCCCTCTTTTTCTGTGCGCATTTTGTGGTCAATTTTTCTTTATCTCAAAAGAACAAGAGGGAAGGTATTGAATGTAGGTCGAGGCCAACATTATGGTAACTCAATTCAATATATGTTGTGACAATTTCCATCACATATCGATGTTACAGCAACAATTTCTGTCCCACATCATGAGTTTGTCCTTTTGTGACTCCCTTAGGATCGTCACAAGCATCGACAATATTCTGTCGAAATCGTGATAAAATAATCACGAAGAGTTGTGGTTCACAGTGGCATCACACCCACAAACACAACTTTGGACGGGAACATCACTGTTACCCCTTAAATACTGTGATACGCTGGGGTGGGTGAGGCCCCTTTGTATCGTCCTGAAAAGCACACAAGTTCCAACACACAAGTTCAAATAATTGAAATTGTGAAAAACGAGAACTTTTATAAAATCATACTTGCTAGTTCGCCAAATGAAGTGCGTTTAATAAAAATTGCGCTTGAGGACTCGGTTCTGATTCTTGTGCAAATTTGAGATGCTCTTCCATGTACCTGCAACGAATAATTCTCGCAATTCCATCGCGATGCGTCGTGCAATAAGTTTCATGGAAAAGAAAAACATATGGTTAGTCATATTTACCATATACAGGCAGTAAAACTAATTAGAGAATTACTGCAGTAACTGTTTTAACCCGTAGGGTAAATACATTTTATCTGGGGTAAGTACAATTACCGTTTTCCCCCTCTTCCCACTGAATCGGGTCGGATCGGAGCCAATGGACCGGGTCAACTTATTTCCGGGTCAGATCGGGTCAGCACCACTTACAGACGGGTCGGGTCGGTGAAAACCGGGTCGCGCAAAACGATGCTGCCACACTGGGGCGCTGCTGAATTTGAGGGCGACGTTGGGCAGGGACGTCGTCGGAGGCTGGGGAGCGCTAGGGCCGCGTCAGAGCGGCACGGGGTTGTCCTTTGGCTTCGCCAAAGCGGGCAGTCGTTGAGGCGGAACGACGACGACTTGGTTGGGCAGCTCTTCTGCTGCCCGGAGGGGCGTCGACGTTATACAGGCGACTCCGATGGGAGGAGGGTGCCTAGAGAAGATATTTGGGTGCCCTGAGAATCTTCGTTCTCTGCCGACAAAGATGTCGTCGGTAGAATGAGATTTCAGATTAGAAACCTAGGGTTATGAATTTTTCAGGGCTATTAGACGAAGGCTAGAGCCACGTACTGATAACGTGTTCTAGGAGAAAAGGAATAGATGCAAAGCGTAGTTTTATTGATTGATAAGGAGGCCTTCATATATGCATTACATCAACTATCCCGAATAATCAGGGATTCCCTATCAACTAAGGTAACTACTAATCTAGTCTAATTAGGTCAAGACACACATATGAAGTCACATAATTATCCTTGCTTGAAGAATAATCAAGTTATATATTTTGTTTTCACAAATTTTTAAAAATTCATTGATGGGAGCCTAGGCTCGCACACAATAATAACCCTACAAAATATCGTTAGTAGTATGAGCAAGTAGGGATCGTTCTAAGCCGGGGATTAAGGGTACCTGAAATATGAGATTGTTAGACAAAAACATATACACATATACATTGAAACGTCACAATTGGGGGAATTATATGGATCGGCAGCTTGCTGCCCTAGACTACACACGACAACAAAACAGAAAATAAATCATAAGTCTAATATTTACAAGTGATCATCATCTCTCACAAAACATTTAGCATAAAGGACTCTTTAACATGTAGATTAATATGCAAGAAGGTAAGGAACAAGTATTAATGTTGTTTCGACTTAACCAATTTCGATCCCAATTAGAGCCTACGAGGTCATCTAATCGTTGATTACTAAGGTCTTAAGATTAACTACGAGTATAATCCTAAGGTATATGTTAACCGATTTTACTGGATTAACAATTAAACACATGAATCACAAATCGAAGACAAGCGAACAAGTAGGGTCGTCAATCCTCTTATTATCTTGCAAGGTCTAAGGTTATTACTCTAAGTGAGCAAGTGATTAAGAAAACTACGAGTATGACTCAACCACAAAACTCTAGCCCATGAAACCTAGCACTTAGGATTACAAATTAACATGCGAAACATACAATTTATAAAACCAAAATCGATTCATACATAGACATACAAATCAACACCAAACATACATGAGTGTTTCATAGACAAAACTTAAACATAACTAAACAAAAAGTACTAAACCGAAGAAGGGAGTGGATCACACTTTGAGACACCTTGAGAGCTTCACGTCGTGTGGATCCAGTGAAGTATGGAGGCTGGGGTGAGGCTGCACGGCAGTAGGTTATGTCGACAGTAGGTTATGGAGGAGAAGTTCCAAGATTCGGCAAGAGCAGAAACTTGGTTGAGGTGAGGTGAAGGTGATTTTCGGTTTAGGTTTTGTCTAAGATCTTTGGTGAATTTTGGTAGAGTTTAGGCCTTGTGTTTATGCTTGAGAGATGAGATGATTTTCAGAATGAAAAAGTGAGGTTATATATAGAGGAGAGGAGGCTGCCGGCTGCCCTATTGTATAAGGGATTCAGAAAACCAAGTGGGATAAGGATTTGAAACCTTCCTTTCTTAGTTCAATTAGGTTTTCTTTTTCTGAATTTTTTTTTTCAAGACTTGGGCTTCAAATCTTCATGGACTTCTTGTATGATCTTTGGACTTCATTTGATATGTCTTGATCCACTGAAAATGCCCTCATTGCCGGCAGAATCATCAAGGCACAGAATCTGCCTCTTTTCGGCAGCTTCTCCTAGTTTGACTAGGAGAACTTCTTTCTTCGTTTTCTTCCTCAATGCCCGGGCTTGGTGTCATCCTCCTTCCTTTCTTAAGCTTGGATTATCTTCACAAATGCACTTGTACATCATATGGTCCATCGAAAAGCAGCAATTGTGAAAAGGAAGTACTAGGTTCCTGGAATCGGCAGAAAAGACCTTGCTGCAGTAACTCCGGCATATCTCCACCCTCGGAGCTCCGATTGATGCGATTCTAAGTCTCAGATAAACTAGACACATATAGCCATCTCCCCATAAAGTATCTCGATCAAATTGCTTGTGAGTCACCGGGAATGATTTTTCGAAGTTGGATCAAAGTCCCAGGAAAATCCTGGAAGCCCCTGGATTGGTTTGCTCGAACTGCCGGTTTCCAGCCATCTTTTGGGTGACTTCCTGAACTCCGATTGATCTAAAATTTTAACAAAACATTCCTCAGTATATGACTATTAAGCACGCCAAATTTCATAGAATTCGGACAAGGATAGATCACAGTTACACTCATCTCAAAATCACGAAAAAGACATATTTTGCACTATTTTCCAGATTTCTCATACTTAGTCATTTTTCGGACAATTAAGCACATTTCACCAAAGCTCTACCAAAATTGACACTAACTATATTATGACTCTATCTTGCCTCACATGCATCCGTCCACTCAAACGTCACCTCCTTTTGTAACAAGTTGCTCAATGGCTTGGCAATTGAAGAGAAGTCTTTGATAAATCTTCGATAAAACCCCGCATGGCCAAGAAAACTTCTCACATCCTTCACACACCTAGGGCTCGGCAACGCTTGTATTAGCTCCACCTTGGCTTTGTCAACCTCTAAGCCTCTTGCCGAAATAATGTGCCCTAGTACAATACCTTGCGTGACCATGAAGTGACACTTCTCCCAATTGAGCACAAGATTTGTCTCTGCACACCTCTCAAGTATCTTCTCCAAGTTCCCCAAACATGCATCGAAGGTGCCTCCATAAACACTAAAGTCATCCATAAACACTTCGATAATGTCTTCAATAAAATCCGAGAAGATAGCATACATACATCTTTGAAAAGTGCCGGGTGCGTTGCATAGTCCGAATGGCATCCGCCGATAAGCAAACGTGCCAAATGGACAAGTAAAAGTGGTCTTCTCTTGATCATCCGGGTGTATCATGATTTGATTGTATCCACTATATCCATCAAGAAAACAATAGAAGGAATGACCGGCTAACCTCTCTAGCATTTGATCCATAAACGGCAAAGGCATGTGATCCTTCCTCGTTGTAGCGTTGAGCTTCCTATAGTCGATGCACATCCGATGACCGGTTACAAGTCTTTGTGGCACAAGCTCATTCTTCTCATTCTTGACAACCGTTACACCACTCTTCTTTGGCAGTACTTGCACAGGAGATATCCACTTACTATCCGAAATTGGGTAAATCACCCCACAATCAAGCAACTTGATAATCTCTTCCTTCACAACTTTCATCATGGGAGGGTGAAGTCGACGTTGAGCCTCCTTTGTCGGCTTCGCTCCTTCTTCTAACAAGATGCGATGAACACAAGTAGTAGGGCTTATTCCCTTGATGTCCGCTAAGGTCCAACCTATAGCGGTTTTGTACTTCTTAAGCACTCTTACCAATCAACTTCTTGCTTCTCACTAAGCATTGAAGACACAATAACCGATAGTGTATCTTCTTCTCCAAGATAAACATACTTTAAGTGGCTAGGGAGCTCTTTAAGTTCTAACTTTGGGGCCTCTTCCACGCTTGGTCGAAATTTTGTTGTGGCACTTGGAATTGACAAGAACGAGTTGGATGTATACCTTGGTGTTGCATTTAGTTCAGCAACAACTTTACCAATGAATGGCTCGGTAATGCTCCACCAAAGTGGTTCGGAAACACAAAAATCCCCCTCAACCCGTGCTCCCTTCATGTCAACTCAGACCCCATGCTCGATCGCTAATTGCTATGCGTCAAGCGAGGTCGACATAACTTGCTCGACCTCCTCCAAAATATCAATGGCACAACCCTCCTTCAAATCAATATTGGGGAATTTCATGGCATCAAACACATTAAACTTGATCACCTCACCATCAAACTCCATAGTTAGGTTGCCCTCGGCCACATCTATCTTTGTGCGTGCCGTCCTCATAAATGGTCACCCTAGTAGCAATTGAGTGCTATTGACCGGCGAATCTTCCATCTCAACCACATAAAAATCGGCAGGGAATATCAATTGGTTAACTTGCACAAGTACATCCTCCACATAACCCTCCGGATACTTGCTTGAGCGATCCGCAAGTTGTATGATGACATTGTCCTTCTTGAGAGGCCCTATACTCAACGTTTGATACACATTGAGTGGCATGACATTGATCGATGCTCCCAAACCCAACATCACATCCTCAAAACGAGTGTTGCCTATCACACAAGGCACATTGAAACTTCCCGGATCTTTCATCTTTGGTGGCAACTTCCTTTGAATAACGGCCGACACCGTCTCGCTCATATTCACCACACGAGTCTCCCACGTATGCCTTCTAGCCGTGCAAAGCTCCTTCAAAAACTTAGCATACTTCGGTACTTGCTTAATGCACTCCAACAAAGGAATGTTGACTTGCACTTTCCGGAAAATCTCCAATACCTCCTCATCGGACTTATCCTTCTTTGATTTAGCAAAGCGAGAAGGGAATGGAACGCTTGATGTCGGCACCGCTCCCTTGCTTGCTTGGTTCGGCACTAACTCATTCTTTGATGTTGCGGGATCATACTCAAGCTCATTGCGCAGCCCCTTGTTCTTCACATTGTTGCCGGCATCACCTTTCTTCTCGGTGTGCTTGCTCTTCTCGGCTTGCTTCTCACACTCGGCAGCAATCCTGCCGGCTGCATCATGGCTCTCGGCTGCAGCATTGCCGGCTGCAGCCCCTTCATTCTCAACAACATGGCTGCCGGAAATTGCAGGTCCGGCAGCCATCTCGGCTTCATCTACTACATCGAATGTTACTCGCTTCTTCTTTGGACTTGTTGGAGGAAACAACTCTCTTCCACTACGAGTTTGAATCACTTTGGCTTGCTCGTTCCTCGGATTGGGAATCGTATTGCTTGGCAACTTCCCTTGCTCATTAAATCTTCCCATAAAGTCTACAACTTGGCCCATTTGAGTCTTGAGCTCTCCAATGTCCTTTTGATGATTTTGTTGCCCCGCGAGCAATGCTTGAGTAGCACTTGACAAAGATTGGAGCAAAGCATCATAATTGGGATTGCTCGGTGCGGCTTGGCCTTGGCTCGGCCCTCCTTGAGTGTGGTTCGGCAATGCAGCAAAATTCCCTTGGTTCGGCTGAAATGGTTGCCGAGGCACAAATGGTGCTCTCGGTACATATGGAGCTCCTCCCTCTCTCGGTTGCATAGGTGCCCTAAGCACATTGTCATTATTCGCCCATCGAAAGTTAGGATGATCATTGAACCTCGGATTGAAATTTCCAAAACGTTGGCCTCCTTGAAAGCCAATTGCATTGCACTCCTCTACTCCCTCATTAACTCCAAATTGAGGGCATTGTTCGGTCTCATGGCCCTCGGTGCAAATTCCACAAACCATGGCACGCTTCTTCATCAAATTACTCACCAAGTCGGTAAGCTTGTCCACTTTCTCTTCTAACTTTGAGCTTGAAGACGTCTCATGTACTTTCTCATTCCTTTGCACATTGCTCCGTGCCATGCCAAATTGTTGGTTGTTCAAAGCACGAACTTCCAACAAACTTCTTGCCGCACCGGCATTTAACTCCAAAAAGCTACCTCCCGCGGCCGAGTCAAGAAACTCTCTCTCCATGACGCGCAATCCCTCATAGAAATATTGTAGCAAGAGCCCATCGCTAATGCCATGCGATGGACACAAAGAAACTAGGGACTTGAACCTCTTGTAGTAGTCAAAGAAAGTCTCATCTCCGGCTTGCTTCACACTAGTAATTTGCTTCCTCAGATCAGTGATACGTGAAGCGGGAAAATATTTGAGCAAAAACTCATCCATCATAGAACTCCACGAAACAATGCGACCACTAGGCACCTCAAACAACCACTCCTTCGCTTGATCTTCTAATGAGAACGGAAAAGCCTTCATTTTGAAGTGTTGCAAATCAGTCCCTCTTGGACACATAGACTCCGTGGTGAAGTTAAACCACTGTAGATGCTTGTTAGGATCCTCACTTGGCATCCCATAAAACGATTTCAGCTTATGGAGGAATCCACTCCTCAATTCAATTTCTCCCGTCTTATCAGCTTCCAAGGGAGGATAAGTGATATTAGAAGGAGCAACACCGGCTCCAGCAACATGACCATTCTGTGATCGGATTGATGCCATTATTTCTTCTTCTTCTTCTGATTCGGCAAAGGCCTCAAACTCTGGATTTCCAAGATCACACGACGACGAAACTATGGAAGGTGAACTCGGCAAACTAGTAGAACCGGACGACAATGATGGTAATCTGGACGGCGATGATGGTGATGATGGCAAGGTTGGTGATGATGACGGAAATGGCACAAAACGAGCAATAGCGAGGTCTTGATCTAAACGTTGCAAACGGCCTTGAAGATCTCTTGTCCAAATATTAGATTCGGACATGCATTATTTTCTGAAATTTGCAACATTTAAACAAGTTAGAACATCGTAAAGAATGGAAATACAAGAATATACATCATTACAAGCCACGGCATTGGCGATTACACAATATTTTTCAAACAATGGCACACAAATTTACATTCGGCAAAGCACAAAAATTTCGGCAAAGTACAAACACATTCGGCAATAAGGGCAGAAAAAAAAAAATTGGAACGTTCATGATCATGTAATCGCTAAGTCTAATTTCTTTTAAAATTTGTTCTAACTCTCGAAGTACGTGGAGCAGAGGAGATAACGGTGCAATGGACTGATACAGCCCCTGGTAGTATCATGCTTTACCCGATATACCTCAAGAGTTCGAACCACACAACTTGTTTTATCTTCGAAGAAAATAGGCCACATATGTCAAGTTATGTTCTAGCGTCTAAAGTGAGGTGATGCTTCGGCACAAGCTGTCGACTAGGTCGTGCGGATTTTACGTTTCAAAGGTCATTAAAATCACAGAGGGCGAACCCCCTACAGGAACCAAGCAGGACTCGTTGTTGGACACCACGGAGGGCGAACCCCCTATCGACTCACTCACCGAGAATGAACATCAGTCTGTGGGCCTTGAGATCTAGTTAAAAAAACCTGAGAACCATATCTATGATAATAATTTCCCCATACTTTGTAAAACAAACACGGATCCCTAGCAGTCTACAAGTGTTGATTAAAACCGTCCTCAACCTCATAGAAGTAAAAGTCGCTTATATGCGTGGGGGGGAAGTATCCCGCGTTTCCCAATCTACATGGAAACGGTTTCCGACATAGCACCATTCACATGAAGGGTTTTGGTTATGATCAACAAAAGTGGCTTCACCTACATGTTACACTTTAGAAACTACAATAAACTCAAACATACACAACACTATCAACTCCCTAGAAATAAAACTAAGTGATTACCAACATACATCAATATACATCATGCAACTTCCGAAATTTAAACTCTACATGCCGAAGCATATTTCTACTTTACAAAATCCCAAAATAAAATAAAAAATTACAACTTTACACATATACAACAAAAATTTCCAGAAACATTATATACACAACAATAACACAAATCAAGCTTTTATAATCCCCGGCAACGGCGCCAAAAATTGATGGGAGCCTAGGCTCGCACACAATAATAACCCTACAAAATATCGTTAGTAGTATGAGCAAGTAGGGATCGTTCTAAGCCGGGGATTAAGGGTACCTGAAATATGAGATTGTTAGACAAAAACATATACACATATACATGGAAACGTCACAATTGGGGGAATTATATGGATCGGCAGCTTGCTGCCCTAGACTACACACGGCAACAAAACAGAAAATAAATCCTAAGTCTAATATTTACAAGTGATCATCATCTCTCACAAAACATTTAGCACAAAGGACTCTTTAACATGTAGATTAATATGCAATAGAAGGTAAGGAACAAGTATTAATGTTGTTTCGACTTAACCAATTTCGATCCCAATTAGAGCCTACGAGGTCATCTAATCGTTGATTACTAAGGTCTTAAGATTAACTACGACTATAATCCTAAGGTATATGTTAACCGATTTTACTGGATTAACAATTAAATACATGAATCACAAATCGAAGACAAGCGAACAAGTAGGGTCGTCAATCCTCTTATTATCTTGCAAGTTCTAAGGTTATTACTCTAAGTGAGCAAGTGATTAAGAAAACTACGAGTATGACTCAACCACAAAACTCTAGCCCATGAAACCTAGCACTTAGGATTACATGCTTAATACAACAAATGCCTTGAGCAAAATAGTGTGTCGATTTAATGCCCTAATCTTAGATTGCTAATCGAATTAAGTTCTCAAACAACATCGCATACCTATTGTCCTAGTTATCAAACATAGAAATCCACAAGTCACATATTACAAATTAACATGCGAAACATATAATTTATAAAACCAAAATCGATTCATACATAGACATACAAATCAACACCAAACATACATGAGTGTTTCATAGACAAAACTTAAACATAACTAAACAAAAAGTACTAAACCGAAGAAGGGAGTGGATCACACTTTGAGACACCTTGAGAGCTTCACGTCGTGTGGATCCAGCGAAGTATGGAGGCTGGGGTGAGGCTGCACGGCAGTAGGTTATGTTGGCAGTAGGTTATGGAGGAGAAGTTCCAAGATTCGGCAAGAGCAGAAACTTGGTTGAGGTGAGGTGAAGGTGATTTTCGGTTTAGGTTTTTGTCTAGGATCTTTGGTGAATTTTGGTAGAGTTTAGGCCTTGTGTTTATGCTTGAGAGATGAGATGATTTTCAGAATGAAAAAGTGTGGTTATATATAGAGGAGAGGAGGCTGCCGGCTGCCCTATTGCATAAGGGATTCAGAAAACCAAGTGGGATAAGGATTTGAAACCTTCCTTTCTTAGTTCAATTAGGTTTTCTTTTTCTGAATTTTTTTTTTCAAGACTTGGGCTTCAAATCTTCATGGACTTCTTGTATGATCTTTGGACTTCATTTGATATGTCTTGATCCACTGAAAATGCCCTCATTGCCGGCAGAATCATCAAGGCACAGAATCTGCCTCTTTTCGGCAGCTTCTCCTAGTTTGACTAGGAGAACTTCTTTCTTCGTTTTCTTCCTCAATGCCCGGGCTTGGTGTCATCCTCCTTCCTTTCTTAAGCTTGGATTATCTTCACAAATGCACTTGTACATCATATGGTCCATCGAAAAGCAGCAATTGTGAAAAGGAAGTACTAGGTTCCTGGAATCGGCAGAAAAGACCTTGCTGCAGTAACTCCGGCATATCTCCACCCTCGGAGCTCCGATTGATGCGATTCCAAGTCTCAGATAAACTAGACACATATAGCCATCTCCCCATTAAATATGTCGATCAAATTCCTTGTGAGTCACCGGGAATGAGTTTTCGAAGTTGGATCAAAGTCCCAGGAAAATCCTGGAAGCCCCTGGATTGGTTTGCTCGAACTGCCGTTTTGCAGCCATCTCTTGGGTGACGTCCCTAACTCTGATTGATCTGAAATTTTAACACAACATTCCTCAGCATATGAATATTAAGAACGCCAAATTTCATAGAATTCGGACAAGGATAGATCACAGTTTCACTCATCTCAAAATCACGAAAAAGACATATTTTGCACTATTTTCCAGATTTCTCATACTTAGTCATTTTTCGGACAATTAAGCACATTTCACCAAAGCTCTACCAAAATTGACACTAAGTATATTATGACTCTATCTTAGACAAATAAGGGTTAAACAAAACATAAATGAGGGCATAAGCAAATAATATCGTCGCACATTGTGCTTCTATCATTCATCTTTAAAATCTATCGAAATCTAGAAGATTTTATAAGAATTAATTTTAGTATACCTACTTGAAGTTTGACTCAATCATCATTTCAGTCCCTGTGTTTTTGATTTCATCAGCTGCACCATTGTGCTTCCTAAATTAATCAACCGTCACCATTTTTGTAAATTCCGTCTAAATAATCCGTCAATTGATGATGTGGCAGAAGAGACAGGCTCACAATAAGGGCTATAATGGATAAGTTACATTTTTATACAAATACAATAAACAAACAAGTGTTTAGATGCAAATTTTGCCTTCCAAAAGTGTTATAGATAAGGCTAGAGAAATCAAAGTTTTATTTAAAGCTCGGTATGGATTGATCTGATGTCCTATCATTAAAAAAAAATTGACCTAATGTAGATCTGGGTATATAAACACTACTATTACAATAACCAAACCTAGAGTTTAAAACGCTGAAATAACACAACCATAACAAAACATAGACTTCATTAATAATAGGAATAATATTGTTTTAAAGATTAGCAAAGCCAGTAAGATGGAATTAACTGTTTTACATCCAACAACCAAAAAAAGTTCAAAAGCATTGCTACGTTATCAATTTACAGATCGTTTGGACGGAATTTACAAAATTGGTAACGGCTGATTAATTTAGGAAGCACAGGGGTGTAGCTGATGAAATAAAAAAAGTAAGGGCTGAAATGATGATTGGGCCATACTTCAAGTAGGTAAACTAAAATTAATTCATTTTATACATATGTATAAATCTAAAAAATGTTTATAAATCCATCACTTAAAAAAAATCTACATAAATGTGAATACAATACACCCCCATTTAAATATGATGTTATTCAAAAGTTAATAGATTTTCAAGGATTCTACTATATGCTGGATTTTAGGGTACTTGGTATAAATACCAAACCCTTGAAGAAATCTGACCTCTACCCGTGAGATTTCAACATACTCTCTCTCTCTCTCTCTCTCATTTTGAAGACGAGACGTCAACCTAGTAGAAAAGAATGGTTGAATATTTGCTTGATTATTATTCTTCTCCATAAGGAGATATATATAGTGATACAAACCTATATATAGAAGGAAAATATATCTAAAGATTACACAGAATAATCTACCTATACATACAAGGAAATAAATAATCCTAGAATATCCTACACTCCCCCTCAAGTTGGTGCATAGATGTCAATCATTCCCAACTTGTCAATTGAATCGTTAAAAACTTTCCTTGATACTCCTTTTGTAAGAATATCCGCCAACTAGTCTTCTGTATACACGAACGGGAATCGAATGACTTTCCTGTCTAAGTTCTCCTTGATAAATAATTGATCCACCTCCACATGCTTAGTTCGATTATGCTGAACCAGATTATGAGCAATTTCAATTGCTGATGTGTTATCACAATGTAGATCCATAGGCTTCTTAAGCTTGAGACCTAAGTTTTTTAACACATTTCGGATCCATAGCAATTCGCATACGCCGTGTGCCATACCTCGAAACTCTGCTTCTGCACTTGATCTAGCAACAACTTTTTGTTTCTTACTATGCCAAGTCACTAGATTTCCTCAAACAAAGGTGAAGTATCCAGATGTAGATCTTTTATCAGTCTTAACACCTGTCCAATGATAGGAGCATAATATACGACGTTCTTAATGTGTTTTACTCCCATTTATGCAATGCTTAACCCTTATTGTTGTAATATAGAGTCATCGAGTCTAGTTAGGAGTCTTTGGCAGAGTTGTTGGTAAAAAGAGCTTAAAACGTGAAACATGAGGAATTCTTGAAGAATCCTAATCAAACTAGGAGTCTAAAATATTTTGACGTTTCTAAAAACGAGGAAATTATAAAGAGTTTGATTGTAATCAGAAAACCTTATTTAACTAGGAAACTAAGTTGAATGAGGAGTCCTAATGAAAGTAGGAATCCTTATTGAATCAGGACTTGTTCATGAGATATTTGTGCTACATTTTATCTTCTCTTATTAATTTATTTCTTTCTCTTATTTTCAAGAATTATTAAGGAGATAATGAGCTACAAATAGAAGAGAAATCGAATTTAAATGAGAAGCATGCCGAGCACATGCAAGGGAAGAGGAGTGCACGGCAAGACAAGAAGAGAACTCACGGCAAAGGAAAAGAATCCGAATTAAAGTAAAGAAATTGTTGCCGAATTGCATAAGGAGTTCAAGGATGAATGTGGACTGAATTTCTCTCCACATTCAATTTGGTTTTGCCGAATTAACCTAATGCTACAAGGGAAGAATTATTCAGCAATTATCAAGATATTTTCGGCAGCAAATTAAAAAGGAAAAAGAAGACTTACCTTGCAAGAAGAAGAAGTATAGTTCGGCAACAACACCTTTGTGCCGAAACCCTAAAGACTTTTGTGCCGAAACCCTAGCACATCCCTTACCTCTATATAAGGAACACGACTGCCTTTGAAAAAACCATCTCGTCTCTCACCTTCAGAAAGCCAAAATTCTGCCGAACTCTCACCACAATACCAAAGAAGAAAAAGCCGAATCCCCTCTCCATCACATACCGAAATCGCATCTCCATCTCCACTGAATCCACCATTGCCGAATCCTACTTCAAGGTTTCTACAAAGTGTGATTCACTCTACTCTCATGGCTTTTTGTTTTCTTTGTAATTACAATACTTTGTTTATGAAGATTGTATGTATTTGTGGATGTTTATTTGGTTTTATTAATTCTATTTTGGATTTCCGAATTTACTACTTGGTTATTTAAATTTCGGGTTATGTTCTTAATATATTTCGATTTTAATCAGGGTTTATATTATAGTTGAAGTAGCATGTGTTCTTGATTATGTTTTGGTTTATTTTCTGATTTCGTATGCACCACAAGTTTAATGCCTGAGGGCAGCCTTAATCATGGCCGAACCTTGTGTGTTTACTTCATATGTCGAATAATATATGAGATGAATTATGCACGAAGTTGATTCATCTTGTATGTGTTCAAAGGGCTAGAGTAATTCTGAAAATATACATGTTGATGGGGTGAGGTGACGCCATACTAGCCACTTGTTTCCAATTTGATTCATTGTGCTTATGTGTTTCTTGGTTTAATTTCTACACGAAGTGTCTTTAAACTAATTAGCACTATGTTTAGAATTACGCACGAAGCTTGTTCTAAATAATTGAGGAGTTTTGATAATTAGATGAACCACGAAGGGCTCTAATTAAATTAGAATTAAAACTAATCTTGAATACTTGCCGAATGCTATATTATTACCTTGTACGAAATTATTATATGTTATGTGAGTTTTGTGTGTAGTGTTATGTGTGAAAGATGATGATCATATGTATATATTAATTTAGGTTTTATTTTCGTAAAATTCAGTAGGTTATTAGATAAAAATCCAAACCCCCCATATGATTTTGTGATACTTTATGTGATTAAATGCCCTTGTTTCTCCGGATAGAACGATCCCTACTTGTCTTACACCACTATCGACACAAGAAGGGTAATACATGTATGAAGTTGTTTTGCAGGTACAAATGTGCTTGGAAATAATTCCATCAATTTTTGGGGTTGCCGGGAAAATTAAAATTGTTTAATTTCATGAAGTGTTACTTTGTAACATTGTATATTTGTAATTTTTCGAATGTGTATAATTTTCTTTCAAAGTTTCGGATTTGTAATAGTAATTAGGGTTTTCGGTTTTGGTTTTATATTGTTACCGAAATTTTTGCTATACCATGTGATTTATGTTTGTAACACTTAGTTAAAATTGCTAAGAAGTTTAGAGGTTTGTTTGTGTTTGATTTGTTTTGGTTTCTGATAGGAGCACAATGTGCGACGATATTACATGTTTATACCCTCGTTTATGCTTTGTTTAACCCTTATTTGTCTAAGATAGAGTCGTAATGTAGTTAGTGTCAATTTCGGTAGAGTTTTGTGAAAAATGGTTAAGAATCCGAAAAATGACTAAGTTTGAGAAATCTGGAAAATAATGCAAAATATGTCTTTTTCGTGATTTTGAGATGAATGAAACTGTGATCTATCCTTTTCCAAATTCTATGAAATTTTATGTGCTTAATATTCATATGTTGTGAAATGATGTGTTAAAATTTCAGATCAATCGGAGTTCGGGAAGTCGCCCAAACGTTGGCTGCAAAAGGGCAGTCCGAACATTCCAATCCAGGGGCTTCCAGGAAATTCCTGGGACTGTGTCCCAACTTCGAAAAATCATTCCCGACGACTTGCATGGAATTTGGCCGAGATATTTTATGGGGAGATGGCCCTATGTGTCTAGTTTACGTGAGACTTGGAATCGCATCAATCGGAGCTCCACGGAGGGAGATATGCCGGAATTACTGCGACAAGGTCAAAGCTGCCGATTCCAGGAACCTACTGCCCCCTTTTTGTGTTTTCTGTTTTTGATGGACCAAATGGTGTACAAATGCATATGTGAAGATGGTCCAAGCTTTATGAAGGGAAGAGGAAGACACTAGACCTTGGCATTGAAGAAAAACATGAAGAAATCAAGTCTCCTAGTCACACTAGGAGAAGCTGCCGATTTGAGGCAGATCGGGTGCAACTTCATGCTGCCGGCAATTGGGGTATTTTTCGATGGACCAAGACATGTCAAAGGAAGTCCAAGACCACATAAGAAGTCCATGAAGATGTGAAGCCCAAGCCTTGAAGAAAAAATTCAGAAAAGAAAACCTAATTGGATTAAGAAAGGAAGGTTGCAAAACCTTAATGAACTAGGTTTTCTGAATCCCTTTTGGCTTAAGCTACTGCCGGCAGCCTCTCTCCCTATCCTCTATATATATCCTCACTTTTTCATTCTGAAAATCATCTCATCTCTTGCAAAACACTAGCCAAAACTCTACCAAATTTCCTACTCAAAGTTCTAAGCCGAAACCCTAGAAACACCAAGTCACCAAATCACCACCACCAATCACCACCGATCCCTATCCCTAGCCTAGCTACTGCCGATCCTCTTCCACCACACCAAGACGAAGCTCTCCAAGGTTTCTAAAGTGTGATCCATCCCTATGACTTGTGTTTTTAATTTCGGTTTAGTCACATGTATTGTTATAAAAAATACTTTGTTTCGTTTGGTTTTGTATGATGAGCATGAATTGCAATTTTCATTGAAGTTTATGTGATGACTTGTGCGATTTTTAATACATGGTTTTTGTATGTTTAGATAATTAGAGCAGTGGTATTAGAAGCATGTTTAGGATTTAAATTGGTTAGTAATCTAAGGTGAGGGCATGAAAATCGATACTTGGTGTTGTCTTTGAACATAATCTAGGTATTAGGTTTAATCTGCTAGGGTAATTACAAACTAGATGGACCTGACGGACTCTATGATTTGTGTTATTCACTAAGGGCTATTAATCTTAGAACTTGCATGCTAAATAAGATGATTGACAACCTTACTTGTTTACATGTTTTCGATTTTAGACTCTTGCGCTTAAATGTTAAAACGCGTAAAACCGGATTAGCATAAACTTTAGGATCGAAGGCGAATAGCATGATCTTAAAACATTAGATGTCTAACAATTGGTTAAAAGGCTAATCGCTCTAATTGTGGTCGAAACTAAGTTAAGTTTTGAACATGCTAATACTTGTCTCTTACTTTCTTGCATATGAATCTTTGTGTTAAATTGTGTTTTGTGCTATGTGATGCGTGAGAGATGATGATCAAACTTGTATATAGTAGACCTAGGATTTTATTTTCTGTTTTTATGCCGTACTTAGTATAGGGCAGCCCTAGGGCTGCCGAACCCTATTCCCCCATATGTGTGATGATTTTGTATATATGTGAATATGTTTGAGACTAACAATTTCATATCTCAGGTACCCTTAATCCCCGGCCTAGAACGATCCCTACTTGCTCATACTACTAACGATTGTAGGGTTATTATTGCTTGATGCTCGCTTCGGCGACTCACCAGTTTCGAGGGGAATAGGAATAGGTAAGGTCACTTTTGTTGATAATAACCTTAACCCTTCATGTTATCTCTTGAGGTTTCATGAGGTTGAAGGCGGCTTTTATTGACACTTGTGGTAATGTCAACACGAGGTTGTTCTTAACTGAGTAAGGGGCATAAAGGTTGGCATATTAGTTTGTTTGCCTCTATTATGGGTGTCAAGGTTTGTTTAACTAGATCTCAAGGCCCACAGACTGATGTTCCTTCTCGGTGAGGGAGTCGATAGGGCGTTTTACTCTCTGTGGTTACCAACAACGAGTCTTGCCTTACTCCATCTTAGAACTTTCGTTCTAACCTTCTGAAACCACAGAATAACTATGTGTCTAGACAATAATACCTAGGCCGTATGTCCATCAAGCTTCGAAACTTAAAATAAATTCGGCATGAGTGAATCTTAAAGCTTGAACTAAAACGTTGTAAACTTTAACTTTTAAGGTATATCGGATAAAAGCATGATAATACCTTGGGTTGTTTCAGCCCATTACACCGTTATCTCCTCTGCTCCACGCACCTTGAATTTTAAAGTTGTGTGAATAAAAGTAATTAGACCCTAAGAGTTCGACATATTTGATGTGCTATATTATTTTCAGAAATTATTTGAGACTTTAAGCCGAATTCTTTGTTACATTATAACCGAATCTTTGTTTTATACTTGTGAAATTTTTGTGACAAATACTTGTAATTCTTTTGTAATATATACTCTCGTACTTGTGATTTATTCTTATATTGAATTCGTTAACTTTACAATTTGTGTAACCATGAAAATACCACTAACTTTAACTTATACATTCTAACTATACTTTGAAATTTTGTTTCTTATTTTCTAATTTCTTGAAATCTTTGAAAATTCTCAGATCAATGAATGTCCAATCATAAAATTTGGACCAAGCGCATCAAAGGAGAATTTCAAAGAATCATTGAAGAAGGAAATCTTAACGTCGAAATCACTAATTCTCAACTTGAGGAAGATCTTGATGTTGATTTCCCTAGTCCACCACTCGAAGCAAGGATCATCACAGCTACATCAATCATCACGCTTCTCACCATCGTCATCAACTGTTCACGAGTTTCAAGGGGAGGATAGTGAGCTTGATCAAGGGTTGCTAGACGAACCAGAGTTTGTGTTGCTAGCGAGTCCATTTCCACAAGGTTACTTGCAATTCGACTTACCTAATCCTCCACCACCAAGAATGGTATCGATTAGAGAGCAGAATGGACATGTAGCTGGGGACGACATGGTGCCCTCTAACATCACTTATCCAACCATATAACCTGGTAAATCTGAAAATTTTTAGCTTCGTGGTGGATTCATGAGTGAGCTACCAAAGTTCTATGGACTTGCGGGTGAGGATCCGAATTCTCACTTGCAACAATTCCAATTCATGTGCGAGTCCATGTGTCCTAAAGGAGCGGATATTCAACTTGTGAAGATGAGAGCCTTTCCAATTTTACTTGATGTCAAAGTAAGGAAGTGGTTTGTTTGCCATGCCAAGTGGGAAGATCATTAATTGGAACACCATGGTGCATGAGTTTCTTCTCAAGTACTTTCCAGCTTCAAGAGTGACTCAACTGAGGAGTCAGATAACAGGAATCAAGCAAGCTCAAGACGAGCCATTTTATGATTACTATGATCGGTTCAAGAGTCTCATTGCCTCTTGTCCAGCCTCATGGTATTCGTGAGGGCCTTCTCCTTCAATACTTTTATGAAGGAATGCGTGATTATGACAAGGAGTTCCTTTATTCAGCAGCAGGAGGATCATTCCTAGAGAAGGGAAACGTGGAAGCCACGGTGTTTCTGCACAAACCCGTAGGCCTTGTAGAGACTGGTGAATATAGATGTGATCTCATCCTGCTAACCTGCTTACTAAGGGGAATACCGGGCGGGCCGGTCTTCTCCTCTCCGATGCCTAAGTTAGTACAGTTGGGATGAATAGATAACTTAAGCAGTTGGAGAGATCAGTTACCTATTAAAGAGGGTAGTTGAGGCCCTTATATAGGTAGTCGGGCGTGAGGTCTGGTCTTACTCTTCGATGTGGGACTGGTTTCCTTCTGTTCGCACGTAAAAGGATAGCTCTGGCGGCCTGTTCGGCAGGCTGGCGTCCCCGGTCCCCGGGCCCCTGGTCACAAGGTAGACTGCTGGACCTCGGGTCCGGGTGCTGGTGATCCTGCTCCGGGCCTCAGGCCGGCCCCGGATGCACTGGCTGCGGGTCTGTGGGCTTATGTAGCCCCTCTGTGGCTACTGTCAACAAGTCCCCCAAGTTCCCGGTCACGTGCAATCTTGAATGGGGACTTAATATGTCTTGCTCCTGTTCCGCAGACCCGCAGGGTTACCAACCCAACAGTGCCCAGTCTCCCAAGTCTGGATTGAAGATTGGGCGTGACCGGGCGTTCGGGTAGAGAAGGAGTGGTGATGTGAGTACCTATTAATGATGACGTGTGACAATTATGAGTATGCCTGCAATACTGATGATATTGTGCTCAAGTGTTGTCGTGCCATGAGTATGGAACGGGGTGAAACCCGGACAAGTGCATGGGAGGACAATGTAGCATTGAGATCTGCCATGCAATAGATATGGAACGGGGTGAAACCCGGACGAGTGCATGGGATGATGTGGCGTTGAGATCCGCCATGCAATAGATATGGAGCGGGGTGAAACCCGGACGAGTGCATGGGAGGACAATGTAGCGTTGAGATCCGCCATGCAATAGATATGGAACGGGGTGAAACCCGAACGAGTGCATGGGATGATGATGGCGGTGAGGACTCGACCGGTGGACTGCCATGTCGGAACGAGTCCCCCAGGTTCCCAACGCGAAATTGCTGCCAACGGTGGGGCAGGCCGGAAGTAGCCCGGTGGCTCGGCCCAGCTTGTGTTGGAATAAGCATGGGGCAACGTGCCTGCGGGGAGATTTGTTCTGTGTTAGAGAAACAATCTGTCATGTGGGGTGGCGTTGAGATGACAAGTCTCGCCTTAGATCCCCATATTGATCGCAGTTCAGTGCGATGCAGGGTTTTTATCCTGCTGGAAAAGTTTACATGTGTTAGATGTAAACTCTCCCGGGTTTATAAAGCCCATGCCGGTTGAATGTCTCATAACCGGTGTCATGCCATGGAGCCGGTTGAATGTTACCTAACCGGTGAGATGCCATGGAGCCGGTTGAATGTCTCATAACCGGTAAAATACCATGGAGCCGGTTGAATGTTACCTAACCGGTGAGATGCCATGGAGCCGGTTGAATGTCTCATAACCGGTAAAATGCCATGGAGCCGGTTGAATGTTACCTAACCGGTGAGATGCCATGGAGCCGGTTGAATGATCATAACCGGTGAGATGCCGTGGAGCCGGTTGAATGATCATAACCGGTGAGATGCCATGGAGCCGGTTGAATGATCATAACCGGTGAGATGCCGTGGAGCCGGTGGAATGATACCTAACCGGTGATGGGCCTTGAAGCCGGTTGAATGATACCTAACCCGTGATGAGCCTTGGAGCCGGTTGAATGATACCTAACCGGTGATGAGCCTTGGAGCCGGTTGAATGATACCTAACCGGTGATGGGCCTTGGAGCCGGTTGAATGATACCTAACCGGTGATGAGTCTTGGCTCTTGGGGAAGTGGGGGGGCTGGACGCCTCGGTTCCTGCCCCTATCTCCCTTAACTGCTGCTTGTAGGCGGGACAAATGGCTGACATGCATTTAAGGAGGAAGCCCATCAGGCTAATCAATTACGATGGCGTGGGAAGGTTACCGATGCTGGGACACATGTCAGTAGGGAGCGATCTGAGATGGAGGGTCTGGATTCGCAGGCGTTTGAGTTGCCCTGATTGCGTATTTTGGGGGGATTACAGGGGTGCCTAGGGCATCGGACCCGTATATAAAAAGGCCTCCTTTGTCTTCATTACTTCTGTTTTTCTCTTGGCTCAGAGAGAAGAAGAGAAGGTTGGAGAGGAATCCGGCGAAAGTTCTGTGGAGGTGCCTCGCGATATCCGTGCTCCAAGCGTTCTGGGTCTTTGCCTACCATTGCTCGGTGTTTTCGTAGGACGGACTTTCCTCGGTTGTGCATAGTAATTGGTAAGTCTTGCTTTCTTTGCTTCGTGTTTTCTCTTTGGTTGGTGTTTTGCGGGGGGGGGGGGGGGGGGGGGGGTGCTCTGTCGCCGACTGAGAGTCGTTGTCAGTGGGGCGTCTGCGGCAAACTTGGGGAGCAGCCGCAGAGGGCGCTGTTCTAGCTTATTGCTGACCAGCGGTGGGGTTTTGTTTTCTTCCCCTTAGGTTAAATGGCTTCTGCAAGTTCTGATGGGGCTTCCGAATTGGCCGACAGGCGTCCCGTGGTGGACGATGAGGAGAGATTGGAGGATTGGCTCGGTTCGGAATCCCCAGAGTCTGAAGCCGCTGACCGCTCCCGGGGCGGGGTCTCATCTTCCGGGTCTCTGGGTTCTGAGGGCATCCCGCACGGAGTGCGCTTTCCTGGCACTCCACCCGTGAGCTACACTATCGGGAGTGGGAAAGAGGCTGTGGTGTGCGATGAACCGGAGGGTACTATGAGCCCCGAAGAGATTGCCGCCTTCCGGGAGAAGTGGAATGTCCCCGATGAGGTTGGGTTGCTGTTCACGGAGACCAATTTCTCCACGGGTTCTCCCTCCCGCTGCCGGACTTCGTGCAGTATACTCTTAGCGCTCTGCAAGTGTCTCCCGCGCAGCTTCCCGGGAACCAGTGGAGGTAGCTGCTGAGCCTCGGTTGTCTGTACGAGCTGTCTGGGATGAGCATGCCAACGGTGAACGAGTTCCGGGCACTGTACAGAGTGTCCTTCTCGAAGAAGAGAGGGTCCCGAGGTTGTCTGACCTTTAGCGCCCGACACTTCCAGCCTATCATCACTCATCTGCCTTCCTGGGTGGACAATAGCTGGAGGAAAAAGGTGGTGATGGCGGGTGGGAAGTGGCAGAAAAGGAGCAAGATGTACCGGGTTCCTGGTGCCTTCCAGCCCCTTGGTGACCAATCGTTCGCACTGTCCGAGTTGGAGCGGGAGAGGATTATGACGATACTCGGGTGCTGGGACGATCTTGAGCGGAGCTCCTACAACTTCTTTAGGCGGGAGGTGTTGGAGTACGTTTGTCTCGGGCGGCATCCCGGTGCGTAGCAGGGTTTAAGCGGTGGCATTTCTGCTGACCGAGTTGATACTAACCCTCTGTTTGTTCTGCAGGTGCATCTTCCTGGACGGTCGTCAAGCCTGGAAATACATTATCCATGGATGGTGAAGACCTTGTCTCGAGGTTGAAGGAGAAAGGGGAGGCCGTTTCACAGACCTCGGTGGATGAGGAGTCCGGTCGGCTTACCGTTCATGCCGAACCGAGGGCCATGAACGTTGAGGACGACGCCTATATTCTGAGGCGTGTGAAGAGTCACCCCGCTGCGCCCAAGGCGGTACCCGGAAAGGGCAAGACCACTGGGGGGCCACCAAAGGTTCCTGGTGGGACGAACCGGATTCCGCACCGGCCGGGATCGGTCCCGCTCGTCACCGGGGTCACCCGGTCAGGCGCACAATCTTCTTCACCGGACGGTCAGGGTGAGAAGAGGCGGAGGATCATGGACGTCCCTCCCTCCGCGCTGGTGACGCTGACCGGCCGATCGTCTGGTGAAAACTTGGCGAAACGGCTCAAGGTGGTCAGCGGTGCGACGAGTTCCGCTGGGAACAAGGTCGCTGCTGCCCCAAACTTTGCCGGTCAACAGAGTAGCCCCGCTCCTGCGGAGGAACAGAGGGGAGGTCTGGAAAGTCCCTTCGTCCGGAAGTTGGCGGCAGATGTGGCTGGCCTTGGTCTGGATGGGCCTGGGGTCGCTAGAGCCTTGGCGGGGGAGAACCGCCAGAAGAGCAAGGAGTCGGTTCTCCGGGTAAGAATTGCTTGGTGCCCTGGCACTGCTCATAACTCGTTACTTTTGATGTTTGCTTAATTGGCTCCCTGTTGTTCTGTAGCTATTGTACAATCTGTTCCAGCCGGACCCGAGTGAGGAGCTGCCGGAGCTGAAGAGGCAGGTGGCCGCTCTGACAGAAGCCTGTGAGCGCTTGGAAGTCGAGAAGTCCAGGCTCGAGCGGGAGAAGGTCAGACTGGAGGAAAGAGCCAAGAAACAGGTGGCCAGGATAGAAGAGTAGGTCCGGAGCCTCGAGGAGGAGAAGGAGCGCGCTGAGGAGGAGAGGGCCGAGCTGGAGGAGAAAGTGGATGAGCTCCAGGTGGGAGCTGCCGCTGTGCATGCCGCTGCTGCCGCTGCGGCTGGAGAAGAGGACCCAGAGCTTTTCCAGCTGGTTGTCCTCAAATATCACGATAGTGATCAGTTCCTTAAGCTCCTGAAAAAGGCTAGGGAGTCGGGTATCGCCGACTCCTACGTGGAGTGGGAAGAGAAGGGGTACTTGGATACCTCTCGAATGCCGAAGGCGGGGGCCGATGATGACACCCATGGGCAGTCGGCAGAAGAGGAGCAGCCTGATAGGAGCACAATGTGCGACGATATTATATGCTTATGCCCTCGTTTATGCTTTGTTTAACCCTTATTTATCTAAGATAGAGTCATAATATAGTTAGTGTCAATTTTGGTAGAGTTTGGTGAAAAATGTGATTAAGAATCCGAAAAATGACTAAGTTTGAGAAATCTGGAAAATAGTGTAAAATATGTCTTTTTCGTGATTTTGTGATAAGTAAAAATACGATCTATCCTTGTCCAAATTCTATAAAAATTTGTGTGCTTAATATTCATATACTGAGGAATGTTGTGTTAAAATTTCAGATCAATCGGAGTTCGGGAAGCCACCCAAAAGTTGGCTGCAAAACGGCAGTCCGGGCATTTCAATCCAGGGGCTTTCAGGATTTTCCTGGAACTTTGATCCAACTTTGAAAAATCATTTCCGTCGACTCACAGGGAATTTGATCGAACTGTTTTATGGGAAGATGGCCTTATGTATCTAGTTTACGTGAGACTTGGAATCGCATCAATTGGAGCTCCACGGAGGGAGATAAGCCGGAATTACTGCAACAAGGTCAAATCTGCCGATTCCAGGAACCTACTGCCCCCTTTTTGTGTTTTCTGTTTTTGATGGACCAAATGGTGTAAAAATGCATATGTGAAGATGGTCCAAGCTTTATGAAGGGAAGAAGAAGACACTTGTCCATGGTATTGAAGAAAAATATGAAGAAACAAGTTCTCCTAGTCACACTAGGAGAAGCTGCCGAATAGAGGCAGATTGTATGCCTTTGTGTGCTGCCGGCAATTGGGGTATTTTTCGATGGACCAAGACATGTCAAATGAAGTCCAAGATCATACAAGAAGTCCATAAAGATGTGAAGCCCAAGCCTTGAAGAAAAATTTAGAAAAACAAAACCTAATTGAAGTAGAAAAAGGAAGGTTTCAAACCTTATCCCATTAGGTTTCGTTTTTCCTTGTACAAGAGGGCTGCCGGCATGACCTAGTATTCTCCCTATAAATACCCAACTTTTACACAGAAAAACTGGTCACATTCCAAAGCAAAAATCTAGCCAAAGCTCTGCCTAAATTTCCCAAGAATCCTACACAAAAACCCTAGCCAAAACCACCACCACCACACCAAAGTTTCCTGCCGAAATTTTGTCCCCTTGCTGCCGAAACCTTTACTGCCGAGCAGCAGCCATCCGAACACCATCATCCACGGATCCATACACGACGAAGTCTTCAAGGTTTCTAATGTGTGATCCACTCCCTACTCTTGGCTTTGTAATTTTTGTTGTAGTTATGTTAAACTTTGTCTATAAAGTTAGCATGAATTATTGGTTTCGATTTTTATGTCTATGTATGAATTGGATTGAAATTTGGTTTTATGATTTGCATGTCAATTTATTTTCTTTATCTTCAAGTAAGGTTTTAGATGTAAGAATATGGATTGCATGTTAAAAAGTAAGGGAAAGATGTAATGAATTAGCTAATAGGGTAATCGGCAAGAATACATGTTAACTTGGTTTTAGGGTTTTCTTGACTTGTACTTTAAATTCGTGTGCTTAAAGATTAGTAGTCTATGTAATTGCAATATGTAGAGTATTAATCTCATTAGCCGAAAATAATATGGGTTAAGTAATCTTTAGGTTTATTTTAATTTGTGTTGTTTTCATGAGGGCTAGAGTAATTTAAATGAACATGCTTGTTGATAAGATGATTGACAACCTTGCTTATTTAACTTGTTTCCAACTAAAGAAAAAGACTTTGTGCTTAATTACCTGTCATGTTTGTCTACGTCGATTAGAATATTCAAAGATGACTAGTATAGTTTTAAGGTTAGGCGATTAGTCACTTAAAATACATGAGGAGTCTTAATCAATTAGTCGCCGATTATGAGCTAATTGGGTTGGAGTTAAGTTGAGTCTAGAACATTTTAACATCTTGCCGTGAGTCTTGCTTGCTAGTTTGTTATGTGTTTTGATTGCTTTCGTGTTAGTGCTTTGTGAAAGAATGTAGACCAAACTTGTAAATATTAGACTTAGGATTTATTTTTTAGCAAATTATTTCGTGCCTAGTTCTAGGGCAGCTTAGCTGCCGAACCTTTTCACCCCCATATGTGACGATTTTGTGTATATATATGTATATATCTGTCTAACAATTTCATATCTCAGGTACCCTTAATCCCCGGCTTAGAACGATCCCTACTTATGTCTATACTACTAACGATTGCAGGGTTTATTATTGCATGCTCGCTTAGGCGACACGTCAATTTTTTGGCGCCGTTGCCGGGGATTATAAAAGCTTGTTTTATGTTATTGTTGTGTATATAATGTTGCTGGAAATTTTTGTTGTGAAGTTGCAAAGTTGTAAATTTTAAGTTTATTTTGGGATTTTGTAAAGTAGAAATATGCTTCGGCATGTAGAGTTTAAATTTTGGAAGTTGCATGATGTATATTGTTGTATGTTGGTAATCACTTAGTTTAATTTCTAGGGAGTTGATAGTGTTGTGTATGTTTGAGTTTATTGTAGTTTCTAAAGTGTAACATGTAGGTGAAGCCTCTTTTGTTGATCATAACCAAAACCCTTCATGTGAATGATGCTTTGTCGGAGGGCGTTTCTATGTAGATTGGGAAACGCGGGATACTTCCCCCCCACGCATATAAGCGTTTCTTCGGTAATAGTATTACTTCTATGAGGTTGAGGGCGGTTTTAATCAACACTTGAGACCGCTAGGGATCCGTGTTTGTTTTACAAAGTATGGGGAAGTTATTATCATAGATATGGTTCTCAGGTTTGTTTAACTGGATCTCAAGGCCCATAGACTGATGTTCATTCTCGGTGAGTGAGTCGATAGGGGGTTCGCCCTCCGTGGTGTCCAACAACGAGTCCTGCCTGGTTCCTGTAGGGGGTTCGCCCTCCGTGATTATAATGACCTTTGAAACGTAAAATCTGCACGACCTAGTCGACAGCTTGTGCCGAAGCATCACCTCACTTTAGACGCTAGAACATAACTTGACATATGTGGCCTATTTTCTTCGAAGATAAAACATGTTGTGTGGTTTAAACTCTTGAGGTATATCGGATTAAGCATGATACTACTGGGGGCTGTATCAGTCCATTGCACCGTTATCTCCTCTGCTCCACGTACTTCGAGAGTTAGAACAAATTTAAAAGAAATTAGACTTAGCGATTACATGCTCATGAACTTTCCGATTTTTTTTCCTTTATGGCCGTACCATGTTGATGCTTTGCCGAAATGTTTGTATGTATGCCGTGTGTATTGGATGTTTTGCCGATTGTGTATATGTGTTATGGTTTGAAATTTGTTGTGTAATCGCCAATGCCGTGGCTTGTAATGATGTATATTCTTGTCTTCTATTTCTTTACGAGGTTCTAACTTGTTTAAATGTTGCAAATTTCAAAAATAGTGCATGTCCGAATCTAGTATTTGGACAAGAGATCTTCAAGGCCGTTTGCAACGTTTAGACCAAGAACTCGCTATTGCTCGTTTTGTGCCATTACCACCATCGTCACCAACCAGTTCATCAGTGTCATCGTCCTTGCCGTCCTCCCCTATAGTTCCGTCCGTATCTGATTCAGGGCCGAGCTCACCATCAGTAGTGTCATCGTCTTGTGATCTCCAGAATCCTGAATTTGAAGCTTTTGCCGAATTAGAAGAAGAAGAAGAGATCATGGCATCAATCAGATCACAGAATGGTCATGTCGCTGGAGCTGGAGTTGCTCCTTCTAATATTACTTATCCTCCCTTGGAGACTGACAAGACTGGAGAGATTGAATTGAGGAGTGGATTCCTCCATAAGCTGAAGTCATTTTATGGGATGCCGAGTGAGGACCCTAACAAGCATCTACAGTGGTTTAACTTCACCACGGAGTCTATGTGTCCAAGAGGGACCGATTTGCAACACTTCAAAATGAAGGCATTTCCATTTTCTTTAGAAGATCAAGCAAAGGAGTGGTTGTTTGAGGTGCCTAGTGGTCGCATTGTTTCGTGGAGTACTATGATGGATGAGTTTTTGCTCAAATACTTTCCTGCTTCACGCATCACTGATCTGAGGAAGCAAATTACTAGTGTGAAGCAAGCCGGAGATGAGACTTTCTTCGATTACTACAAGAGGTTCAAGTCCCTAGTTTCTTTGTGTCCATCGCATGGCAATAGCGATGGACTCTTGCTACAATATTTCTATGAGGGATTGCGCGTCATAGAGAGAGAGTTTCTTGACTCGGCCGCGGGAGGTAGCTTTTTGGAGTTAAACGCCGGTGCGGCAAGAAGTTTGTTGGAAGTTCGTGCATTGAACAACCAACAATTTGGCATGGCACGAGGCAATGTGCAAAGGAATGAGAAAGTACATGAGACATCTTCGAGCTCAAAGTTAGAAGATAAAGTAGACAAGCTTACCGACTTGGTGAGTAATTTGATGAAGAAGCGTGCTAGTGTATGTGGAATTTGCACCGAGGGCCATGAGACCGAACAATGCCCTCAATTTGGAGTTAATGAGGGAGTAGAGGAGTGCAATGCAATTGGTTTTCAAGGAGGCCAACGATTTGGCAATTTCAATCCAAGGTTCAATGATCATCCGAACGTTCGATGGGCGAACAATGATAACGTGCTTAGGGCACCTATGCAACCGAGAGAGGGAGGAGCGCCATTTGTACCGAGGCCACCATTTGTGCCTCGGCAGCCATACATGCCGAACCAAGGACACTTTGCTGCATTGCCGAACCAGCCACAAGGAGGGCCGAGCCAAGGCCAAGGCCAAGCTTCGCCAAGCAATCCGAACTACGATGCTTTGATTCAATCATTGTCAAGTGCTACTCAAGCATTACTCGCGGGGCAACAAAATCATCAAAAGGACATTGGTGAGCTCAAGACTCAAATGGGCCAAGTTGTAGATTTTATGGGAAGATTTAACGAGCAAGGGAAGTTGCCAAGCAATACTATTCCTAATCCGAGGAACGAGCAAGCCAAAGTGATTCAAACTCGTAGTGGAAGAGAGTTGTTTCCACCAACAAGTCCAAAGAAGAAGCGAGTAACTTTCAAAGGCATTGGGGATGAAGAGAGGGCTGCAGCCGGCAGCCACATGCATGAAGCCGAGAAGGGCACAACCGGCAGGGCTGCAGCCGGCAACAACCATGGTGCCGAGAAGGATTTGAGTGCCGAGAAGGATAGTGATGCCGGCCATGATATACAAGACAAGGGGCTGCGTAACGAGCTTGAGTACGATCCCGCAACATCAAAGAATGAGGTATTGCCGAGCCAAGCAAATAAGGGAGGAGTGCCATCATCTAGTGCCCCATTCCCTTCACGTTTTGCTAGAACAAAGAAAGATAAATCCGATGAAGAGGTGTTGGAGATTTTCCGGAAAGTGCAAGTCAACATCCCTTTGTTGGAATGCATTAAGCAAGTGCCGAAGTATGCTAAGTTTTTGAAGGAGCTTTGTACGGCAAGAAGGCATACTAGAGAGACTCGTGTGGTGACCATGAGCGAGACGGTGTCGGCCGTTATTCAAAGAAAGTTGCCACCAAAGATGAAGGATCCGGGAAGCTTCAATGTGCCTTGTGTTATAGGCAATACACGGTTTGAGGATGTTATGTTGGATTTGGGAGCATCGATCAATGTCATGCCACTCAATGTGTATCGAACGTTGAGTATAGGGCCTCTCAAGAAGGATAATGTCATCATTCAACTGGCGGATCGCTCAAGCAAATATCCGGAGGGCTATGTAGAGGATGTGTTGGTGCAAGTCAACCAATTGATTTTTCCCGCCGATTTCTATGTGGTTGAGATGGAGGATTCGCCGGTCAACAACACTCAATTGCTTCTAGGGCGACCATTCATGAGGACCGCGCGCACAAAGATAGATGTGGCCGAGGGCAACCTAACTATGGAATTTGATGGTGAAGTGATCAAGTTCAATGTGTTTGATGCCATGAAATTCCCCAATGTTGATTTAAAGGAAGGTTGTGCCATTGATATTTTGGAGGAGGTCGAGCAAGTTATGTCGACCTCGCTCGACGCATAGCAATTAGCGATTGAGCAAGGGGTCGGATTTGACAAGAGGGGAGAACGAATCGTGCAAGAGAACGAGAAAGAAGGGCCGGCCGAACCAAGAATTGCCGAGCAAGGTACTACGGCCGAACCAAGAATTGCCGAGCAAGGTACTACAGCCGAACCATACATGGTGGTGCCGAGCTTAGAGGAGGTTGTTGCCGAGCTAGAGGCTCGGCCCTATGCCAAGGTATTTGATTCGTTCTTGTCAATTCCAAGTGCCACAACAAAATTTTGACCAAGTGTGGAAGAGGCCCCAAAGTTAGAACTTAAAGAACTCCCTAGTCACTTGAAGTATGTTTATCTTGGAGAAGAAGATACACTACCGGTTATTGTGTCTTCAATGCTTAGTGAGAAGCAAGAGGTTGATTTGATAAGAGTGCTTAAGAAGTATAAGACCGCCATAGGTTGGACCTTCGCGGATATCAAGGGAATAAGCCCTACTACTTGTGTTCATCGTATCTTGTTAGAAGAAGGAGCTAAGCCGACAAAGGAAGCTCAACGTCGACTTCATCCTCCCATGATGAAGGTTGTAAAGGAAGAGATTATCAAGTTGCTCGATTGTGGGGTGATCTACCCAATCTCGGATAGTAAGTGGATATCTCCCGTGCAAGTAGTGCCAAAGAAGAGTGGTGTAACGGTTGTCAAGAATGAGAAGAATGAGCTTGTGCCACAAAGACTTGTAACCGGTCATCGGATGTGCATCGACTATAGGAAGCTCAACGCTACAACGAGGAAGGATCACATGCCTTTGCCGTTTATGGATCAAATGCTAGAGAGGTTAGCCGGTCATTCTTACTATTGCTTTCTTGATGGATATTGTTGACAGTAGCCGCAGAGGGGCTACAGCAAGCCCACAGACCCGCGGCAAGTACACCAGGGCCCGGCCCAGGACCCAGGATCGGATCACCAGCACCAGGCCTCGAGGCCCAGCGGTCTATCCTGCCTCCAAGGGTCCTGGGACCAGGGGCGCCTGCCTGCCAAAGAGGGCACCAGAATATCCAAACAGAAGGGAACCAGTCCCACGTACATCGAAGGGTAAGGCCAGCCCTCACCCTCAACCACCTATATATGGGCCTCGACTACCACCATAAATAGGTAACTTGTCTCTCTCCCTGCTTACATACGTGCCCAGGTTATATATATTCCAACTATACTAACTTAGGCATCGGAGAGGTGAAGGCCGGCCCGCCCGGTATTCCCCTTAGTAAGCAGGATTGCAGGAGATCGAGTTGGATTCATCAAGTATCTACCAAGACCCCCGGGTTTAGGCAGAAACAATTGGCGCCGTCTGTGGGAAATCTGAACAAGAAGCCCTGCAAGCAACACCGCTGGCTGAGATTGTGGGAATGAGTCAAGAGAAAGGAACTACTGAGGAGGGGCGTGTTGCAGCTGTGCAAACGCTCGCCTCCACCCCTGTCGTCACGCGGGAGCTGCGTGGCGAGCGGGGCAGCGATTTGGGAAGGAGCCATAGAGGGCCCTCCGGTGATCCGGAGCCCCGCCACGAGAGCTCGCACGGGAAAGACCCGATAGAGGACGAAGGCAGCCCGGTGCTTCGTGGCCTATCCCTGACGTTCTCGGATGATCCGAGTGATCAGTCTGAGAGCCAGGATCAAGACCCCACGTACAGCCCCGACCATGACGGCTTGGCGGGAAAGGTACGGGCGATGGCCGCAGAAGTTAGTCGTCTCAGAGAGGAGAACGACCGGGGCCGAGCCAAGTCCCAGGCCCGATACGAAGAGATAGAGGCAGTAAACGCCGCCCTGGTAGCCGCCCTAGAGAGGGGGCAGCAGCGCAGTGCTGCCATGGCCGAGGCACAAGCCGCACCCCTGCTAGTCCGACCCCGGCAGCTAGAGGCAGGGCAATCTTCGGGCGCCCGACCTAGCGAGCCTGTGCGAGAGAAGTTACGAGCCGGCGAGGACCTGCCGAAGAGCACGCCCGCCTCCCACCAGCCGCACGCTTCGTCCATGAGTGAAGTGGATACTCCAACCGCCCGGGCGCTGCAGCTGCTAGCCAACACCGTGTCGGACCTGAAGGCCCAGATGGAGGCAAACGAGAGGAGAGCAGCCCGACCATTGGAAGGCGCCCGGTTCAACGAGCGCATGGGCCCCTTTTCACACCGAGTCATAGAGTCGGGGAGATCTGGCAACCAGAAGTCCCTCAAGCTCACCTATTCCGGGTCCGGTTGCCCGTATCAACATCTGGACAGCTTCCGATCCCAGACCTGCGCCAAGGGTTACTCCGATGCAATCTGCTGCAACATCTTCCAGGAGACCCTGTCCGGAGAAGCGCTCAGTTGGTTCTACGAGCTTCCTGCGAATTCAATCGAGGCATTCGAACAGCTGGCTGACCGGTTCGTAGGCCGCTTCATCCTCCGAGTCGAGGGAGCACGGACGTCCACCGTCCTCTTCAATTGCATCCAGGCCCCCGGGGAAGAGTTGAGAACCTTTGTCAACCGGTGGCAGACGGCCACGGCCGGGGTCCGGAACTTGGACAAAGGCATCGCCGAGATGGCATTCAAGCAGGGGCTTCGGGCAGGGAAGTTTTCCTACGCCGTCAGGGTAGAACTCTCTCAGGGCTACGACGAGTTGATGGCTATGGCCATCCGGCATGCCTAGGCTGATCATGAGACCTACGGGAACCACCTGCTGAAGAGGAAGCGGGATGAGCAGTCTTTGGACCATCCCCGGGGGGAGGATCCCCCGCGCAGTCACGAGAGCAAACCCGGCCAGCGAGCCGAGCACGGGAGTCGCCGACCCGGCCGGAACAACAACAACAACGGCAAGACCTGGCCGCAGCGACAGCAGAGGCCCTTCTCTGACAGGCCCCAGTCTCGGGCCGAGAACAAACCTGCACCGTACCACCAAGAGCGCCCCCTGGCAATTATGCCAGCACCCCCGGCTAATCAAGAAGTCTTCTCCACTCTCACCGCATCCTATGAGGACATCCTGCTGGAGAATGCGGACGTCATTGCCCCACCGCCCAAGAGAAGGTACCCCAAGGGGAAGCTTACGACGGCGCAGACAGGCAAGTACTGCTCGTACCACGATGAGGCAACTCATCGGACGAACCAGTGCTTCGCCCTCAAGACTGCAGTGCAGGGCTTGATTGATAGCGGCCAGCTCCAGAGATATGTAGGGGAGAGAGGAGCAGGCCCCGACCGGGAGGGTAACCCGGCTTGGTAAACCCGCTGGGTCCAGGCGGTTAGTTTGGCATATCGCCGGTTCAACCGATTGTAAAGATCAAGTATATGCAAACTACTTTTGAAAACTCTGGCCCCGCAAGCTCAGATATATATTCATAGTTAATTAAAGTATCCAAAAAGTAAACCGCTCCGGAGAGTTTCTTTTACAAGCAAGAGCAAGAAAAACATCCTAAGGAGCCGCATCTCCAGCGGTAGCTTCGTCGTCGACCTCAGCTCCGGCAGGTTCGGCACTGTTGGTAAAAGAATCCAAGTGCGAGCGATGCTCTGCTCCTGGCTGTTCCTCCACCACCAGCTGCTGCACGACCGGCTCCACAGGAGCATTTCCTTCGGCAGAGGTACCTGGCATCAGGGAAGTATTTAACCAACCCTTCGCCGCCCATTCCGTGTAGGCATCCGAGATACCTTCTTCCCGGGCCTTCTCCAGGCAGTCCAGGAACCGATCGCTCTCCTCGTATTGAAGAACGAACCGGTCGAACTGTCCCGGATCATCTCCACCAGCAGCAGCAGCGGTGGCACGTGCCTGGAGCTCGTCTATCTTGGCTTCCAGCTCGGCCCTCTCAGCGTCAGCCCGCTCCCGCTCCCTCTCCATGCTCCGGTTCTGCTCCTCCAGCTCCCGGGCCTTCTCCTCCATCTTCCTGGCCTTTTCCTCCATCTTCTTGGCCCTCTCCTCCGCCTTGGCCTTCTCCCGATCCGAGCGGGACTTCTCCACCTCCAGAAGCTTCTGAGACTTGGATAGCGCAGTTATCTGCCTCTTCAGCACCGGGAGCTCCTCGCTTGCATCCGGCTGGTACAGGTGGTAGAGCAGCTGCAGGGCAACAAAGGCAGTCAAGTGGCAAAGAAAGAAGGCAGGATATAAGCAATACGGTGGTACCATGCGGTACTTACCCGGAAGATGGATTCCTTGCATTTTGGCCGGTTGCCACCCGCCAGCACGCCATCAACCCCGGGCTTGTCCAGGCCGAAGCTGGCCAGGTCCGCCATCATCTGCCGAACGAGAGCATTGTCCGGACTTCCCCTCACCGCCTCCGCAGGCGCAGGACTGCTCTGCCGGTCAGCTCCGGCTCCCTCCCCAGCATGGGATGTTACCCTGCTGGTTGTCCTGACCCGCTTCGCCAGGACCTCCCGGGATGACCCGCCGGTTAGCGTCACCAGCAAAGGGGACGGACCGTCCGGCCCTTTCCGCTTCTCTCCCCGCCCTTCGGGAGCAGCGGCACGTGCACTCGCACGAGGAACAAAAGCAGCGATACCCAGGCTCGCCGCACGGTTGGGGACTCTGTTTTCTCCCCCAGGAACCCGCACCGGTCCCCCGGTGCTCTTGCCCTTCCCTGGCACCGCTGCTGCCGCAGAGTGATGGGTCTTCACTCGCTCCGGCACGTAGGACGATTCATCCAGATCCCGGGCCTGGGGCTCCGCATGCAACGTAACCCGCCAGTCCGCTTCCACCGAGGACCGCGCCACGCTCGCACCCTTCTCCGTAAGATGCTTCAGGAGATCTTCCCCGTCCATCGAAAGAGTGTTTTCGGGCTTGATCACCGCCCGGGTTGACGCACCTGCAGGACAAAGGAAACGTTAAATTGTTGAGCAAAACCTAGCACAAGTCCCACCGCTAGGGTTTGTTACCCACCGGGATCCCGCCCAAGCCCACAGTGTTCCAGCACTTCTCGCCGGATGAAATTGTACGAACTTCGCTCCAGGTGGTCCCAGCAGCCAAGAATAGTCAAGACCCTCTCCTGCTCCAGCTCGGACAGCTGGAACGACTGGTCGCCTATGGGCTGGAAGGCGCTAGGCACCCGGTACATCCTCCTCTTCACCTGCCAAGCCCCGCCAGCCATCACCACCTTCTTTCTCCAGCTGTTGTCTACCCATGAAGGCATAGTGGTGATAACCGCTTGATTGTTGCGGGAGTTGAAGGATAAGCAGCCTTTGGACCCCGCCTTCCTCGAGTAGGACAACCTATACAGCGCCCGGAATTCATTGATCGTAGGCATACTCATTCCGGACAAGTCGTATAGGCAGCCTAGGCTTAGTAGCCGCCTCCATTGGAGACCGGGCAGCTGCGCGGGCGACGCTGGCAGGGCACTCAGTATATACTGCACAAAGTCAGGCAGCGGTAGCGACATCCCGTGCCGGAACTGGTCCGGATGCACGGCAACCCAACCCTCCTCCGGGTTACAGGCCGACTCTCCAGGGTTCAATGGACGCAAAATGATATCGTCCGGGATACCCCACGTTTCCCGGAACGCGGCAATCTCCGCGGAAGTCATGCTCTCCTCCGGTTCGTCACACACCACGGCAGTTCTTCCCCTACCAAGCGTGTAGCTTTCAGCGTGCGCACCGGCCATGCGCACCCCGTGCGGTATTTCAGCTTCCGAGGAATCTAACCCGGAATCTGAGGACGTGGACGAGGCACCGCTCCCGGAGCGGTCCGCGGCTTCTTGCTCCGGGGCTTCAGAATCGAGCCAGTCCTGCATCCTCTCCACATCATCCACCACAGGACCTCTTGCGGCAGATTCAGAAGCCTCCTCCGAGCTCGAAGTGTACATCTTAATCTAGGGGCAGAAAAGCAAAACCCTAACGCTCGTCAGCAACAGACTACAACACCACCTTCAACGGCCTCTCCCCAAAAGTTTGCCGCTGAGCGACCCAGTCAGCGACACAGATCTCTCCCCCCCGCCGCAAAACAACAAATCAAAAAGCAAGAAACACCGGGGCAAAGAACACAACTTACCGATTAGTATGCTCAGCCGAGGACAATCCGCCCTGCGAAAGCAACGAGCAATGGTAAAAGGAGGCTTGGGAGCGCTTCAAACAACGGATCTCTTGGGGCAAGGAACTTAGGGTTTTTTCGCCGGACCACCTCCTTTTTCTCTCGGTCTCTCTTAAAAAGTACAAGAAGCAAAGGTAGAAAGAAGAGCAGAAGAGACCTATTTATAGAGGGGACCGGTGCCCTAGGCATTTAGAAATCCCTCCAAAAAACGCAATCAGAGCAACTCAAACGCCTGTGAATCCAGGCCCTCCATCACAAAACCGTTCCCTGATGGCACGTGTCCCAGCATTTGTAAAACTGCCCACGCCATCATAACTGACGGGACTGATGGACTCCCTCCTTAAATGCATGTCAGCCACCTGTCCCACACGCTGGCGACAGGAAGGTAGGAGCAGGAACTAGGGAGTCACGCTCCCCTACGCTTCCCCAGATTCCACGGTTGCACGCCATCATCATTACAATTCAAACCGCTTAGGAAGACCTCTCACCGGTTATGCTGATCCAACCGCTTCAAGAGCACCTATCCGGGTTTGAGCAGGACCTCGCACCGATATGGCATGTTGCCCGCGCGAGTCCCGCCCGGTACCATGGCAGTCCGCGGTTATGATCATTCAACCGGCTCCATGGCATCTTCCCCGCATTTACACCAACGACCTCGTTTCGATATGGCAGGACGCCCAATCGAGGTCCGGTCTGCAAGTTCATCCGGGACTCGTTTTGATTTGGCAGAACGCCCGTCGAGCCCCCATGAACTCCACCTCGCACCGATATGGCAGAACGCCCGGGCGAGGTCCACCCCATCAGTTCCGTCATGTCCCACCAGGTTGAGAGTACTTTCCGGAAACATAATCACCCGGACCCATGGCTTTTTCACAGGGGGACTCGTTTCGATAGGCATGTCACCCGTCGAGTCCGCCCGCCTCCATGGCAAACGCATGGGCTTTACAAACCGGGCGAGTTTACATCTCACACATGTACTCTTGTCCAGCAGGATAAAAACCCTGCGTCGCATTGAACCGCGATACTGTCCAGCAGGATAAAAACCCTGCATCGCACTGAACTGCGATACCTTTGGGAACACATGGGGGAGACTCGTTATCTCTACACCATCCCACCGGGCAGATTGTATCTCTAACACAGAACAAATCTCCCCGCAGGCTAACAAACCTGCACATTTACCTCATCGCTTATTCAAACACAAAGCTGAGAAGAACTAGCAAATGTTTGCACCGCTCCGTTCTAGTTTGGCAGAACGCCCGGTTCTGGCCCAGTTGGCACCGCTCCGTTCTAGTTTGGCAGAACGCCCGGTTCTGGCCCAGTTGGCACCGCTCCGTTCTGATTTGGCAGAACAACCGGTTCTGGCCCAGTTGGCACCGCTCCGTTCTGATTTGGCAGAACAACCGGTTCTGGCCCAGTTTACACCGCTCCGTTCTGATTTGGCAGGATGCCCAGTTCGGGATCAGTGAGCTCCGAAGGGCAGCAGACCCAATCAGAATTCCGTGCATTAATCTCTTGCATGGCGGATTTCAACGCCTCATCATCATCATTCCATGCATTAATCTCTCGCATGGCGGATTTCAACGCCTCATCATCATCATTCCATGCACCATCTATCGCATGGCATCATCTCATGCACTCTTCGGGTTTCCACCCCGTTCCATGCTCTAACACTCGAGCACAATCCTGTTTTACATTACCCAACATGCTTATAAATTATTTCTTGCCATCAGTAACAGGTACTCACCTCGGTCACGCCCAATCTTTAACGCGGACTTGGGGGACTGGGGACCTGTAGGTTGGTAACCCCGCGGGTCTGCGGGACAAGAGCAAGACAGATAAGTCCCCATTCAAGATTGCACTTGACCGGGAACTTGGGGGACTTGTTGACAGTAGCCGCAGAGGGGCTACAGCAAGCCCACAGACCCACGGTAAGTACACCAGGGCCCGGCCCAGGACCCAGGATCGGATCACCAGCACCAGGCCTCGGGGCCCAGCGGTCTATCCTGCCTCCAAGGGTCCTGGGACCAGGGGCGCCTGCCTGCCAAAGAGGGCACCAGAATATCCAAACAGAAGGGAACCAGTCCCACATCGAAGGGTAAGGCCAGCCCTCACCCTCAACCACCTATATATGGGCCTCGACTACCACCATAAATAGGTAACTTGTCTCTCTCCCTGCTTACATACGTGCCCAGGTTATATATATTCCAACTATACTAACTTAGGCATCGGAGAGGTGAAGGCCGGCCCGCCCGGTATTCCCCTTAGTAAGCAGGATTGCAGGAGATCGAGTTGGATTCATCAAGTATCTACCAAGACCCCCGGGTTTAGGCAGAAACAGATATAGTGGCTACAATCAAATCATGATACACCCGGACGATCAAGAGAAGACCACTTTTACTTGTCCATTTGGCACGTTTGCTTATCGGAGGATGCCATTCGGACTTTGCAACGCACCCGGCACTTTTCAAAGATGTATGTATGCTATCTTCTCGGATTTTATTGAAGACATTATCGAAGTATTTATGGATGATTTTAGTGTGTATGGAGGCACCTTCGATACATGTTTGGGGAACTTGGAGAAGATACTTAAGAGGTGTGTAGAGACAAATCTTGTGCTCAATTGGGAGAAGTGCCACTTCATGGTCACGCAAGGCATTGTTCTAGGGCACATAATTTCGGCAAGAGGCTTAGAAGTTGACAAAGCCAAGGTGGAGCTCATACAAGCATTGCCGAGCCCTAGATGTGTGAAAGATGTGAGAAGTTTTCTTGGCCATGCGGGGTTTTATCGACGATTCATCAAAGACTTCTCTTCAATTGCCAAGCCATTGAGCAACTTGTTACAAAAGGAGGTGACGTTTGAGTGGTCGGAAGCTTGTGAGGAAGCATTTTGCCGATTAAAAGAAAGGTTGTGTACGGCGCCGGTTTTGATGCCACCAAGATGGGATGAGCCGTTTGAGTTGATGTGTGATGCTAGTGATTATGCACTTGGAGCGGTACTTGGACAACGAATTGAGAAGAAGCCATGCGCCATTTACTATGCTTCAAGGACTCTCAACGATGCACAACTCAACTACACAACAACGGAGAAGGAGCTCTTAGCGGTAATTTTTGCTTTGGAAAAGTTTCGATCATATCTTTTGAATTCCAAAGTTATTGTTTATAGTGATCATGCCGCTTTGAGATATCTTATGACAAAGAAGGATGCTAAGCCGAGGCTTATTCGATGGATTCTTTTGCTTCAAGAGTTCGATATTGAGATTAAGGATAAGAAAGGAGTAGAGAATGTTGTGGCCGATCATTTGAGTCGCCTTGTTCATGAGGAGGATCGGCTGCCCTTATTAGAGACCTTTCCGGATGAGCAACTTTTTCGACTTGAAGTACATGAGCCTTGGTATGCCGACATTGCAAATTTTCTAGCTACACGCCGATTTCCCAAGGAGTTGCCGAACCACCAACAATAAAGAATAAGGAAGCAAGCTCGTCACTTCTTGTGGGATGATCCGTACCTTTGGAAGCAATGTGGTGATCAAGTTATTAGAAGATGTGTACCGGAGAATGAGCATCGATCCATCCTTTCTTTTTGTCATAGTGAGGCGTGTGGTGGGCATTTTGGAGCTAAGAAGACGGCATTGAAGGTACTTAATTGTGGTTTCTTTTGGCCTACAATTTTCAAAGATGCATTCATGTTTTGTAAGTCATGTGACCGATGCCAAAGGATGGGGAATATTGGACCACGAGATCAAATGCCGCTCACTTCTATCAACGCCATTGAGATTCATGATCTTTGGGGGATTGACTTCATGGGACCGTTTCCTTCAAGTAAGGGCTTTCTCTACATATTGCTTGCGGTGGATTATGTGTCAAAGTGGATTGAAGCCAAGGCCACACGCACCAACGATGCTAAGGTGGTAGCCGAGTTTCTCAAGACCAACATCTTTTCACGTTTTGGAGTTCCTAGAGTCTTGATTAGCGATGGAGGATCCCATTTTTGCAACCGCACCATTGAAGCCTTATTGAAGAAGTATGGAGTCACTCATAAGGTATCTACACCTTATCACCCCCAAACAAGTGGTATGGCCGAGGTAAGTAATCGAGAGATCAAGCAAATACTTGAGAAAACCGTTGGACCTTCAAGGAAGGATTGGAGTGATCGTCTCGATGATGCTTTGTGGGCTTATAGGACGGCATACAAGACACCGATAGGTATGTCACCTTTCCGGTTAACATATGGCAAAGCATGTCACTTACCGGTTGAACTTGAGCATAGAGCATGGTGGGCAATTAAGGCCTTTAACATGAGCATTGATGAGGCCGGCCTTCATAGGAAGCTTCAACTCAACGAACTAGAAGAAATACGGAATGAAGCTTATGAAGCCGCATGGATTTACAAGCAAAAGACTAAGGTTGCTCATGACAAGATGCTTCGGCGGAAGAAGTTTGAAGTTGGTCAAAAAGTTCTCTTATATCATTCACGGCTCAAACTTTTTCCGGGTAAGTTGCAATCTCGTTGGCTTGGACCATTCGTTGTTCTTCAAGTATTCCCTCATGGAGCCATAGAGATTCGGAGTGAAGTTTCGGGAAACATATTCAAGGTGAATGGACATAGACTCAAGCCGTACTACGAGCCATTTGAACCTCTTAATGATGAGAGATTGGTCCATGATCCTCCACACCGAGGGGCTGCCGTAGCCACTGTCCTTGTCGAGCCATTGTTCACCATTTCCGGTCCGGTATCACCCTGCCGTACCTCCGCCACCGAGCCTTCACTCTTCCCGGCCACACACCTCCTTGCCGAACAACCGTTCCTTACCTTTGCTGCTGCCGATCACCCTGCCGAACCTGCTACTGCCGGCAAGTTTGATATGATGCTTCAAGACATAGAGAGCAGCCGAATTGCAACTCAGGATACGCAGGATACGCCTGCTACACAACCGGATACGGAGGCTACACAGTCGGACACGCAGAACCGCACCGTATCGGACACATCGTGCAATGAGTTACTCCTCGATCTTCTTCTTGCCGATTTGAGTTACTTTGGAACACGATGAACATGCATAAACACGGTGAAAAGTCTAGGCTATGGACTATAAACACAAAGCGCTACTTGGGAGGCAACCCATGTCGATCAAAGTAAAGTGAAGGAGCCATCACCGAGAATTTGAAATTTCTTAACCCTTCTCTTCTACTTTGATTTGTGATGATTTGTTGGAATGTGTTAGACTATTGCATGCTTAGGAAATTCATTGATATTGTTTTGTGCTTACATTGAGGGCAATGTAATTTTCTAAGTGTGGGGTGGAATAGCATGTTCCGTTTTTGTTTTTGTTGTTGTGTGCTTAGTTTAGAAAAGAAAAAAAAAATTCAGGAAATTGTAACACAAAAAAAAAAAAAAATAGTGTTTAATTTGTTTGTTTCGAGTCTTAGGATGCCCCTAATATGTCAATGATGTTATTCTCCTCTTTGCATACGTAGATGATGGTTATGCATACAATTAAAATTGTAAGTTTCATGGATTTTGTGCATTGGTAGGAGCATGTAGGACTTGTTGATTATGAAGCATGCATGTTTTAGCTAGTTTATTTCGATTATAACCTATGTGAGCTTTAGTGCCAAATTGCTTTCTTCTTGAGCGATAAAAAGATAAAATTCGATAGATTCGTAGGAAGCATGAAACCTCATAATTCTTTGATTATTCGATGACTATGTGCCATAGCTTTTTAATGAACTCTAGTATGCTAGAACTTACTCTTGTTGATTTTCGAAACGTTTATGTCATAAAATACCTTGATTTTGAATGTGATTGAATAAAGATCATTTAGGTTTACCACCATTGCCAAATAAAGCATGAGCCCTATTGGAGCCCGTCGTGGGACACCTTAGTAAAACCCTTTGAGCCTACGATTAGCCTTTTCTTTCATCACCCTTAAACACTTTCCATGAACTTAGTATAGTGATGCCTTTACTGTGTGTTCCGGCAAAGCTTGAATTTTTGAAGGCGTTTTCGCATGTGTGATGAAGAAGAATAAGTGTGGGGTAGACTTAGCCATGAATTTGTATGTAAAATGTATGCATGCCGTACCTAGAAAAAGAAAAATAATTGGCTCGAATTAAAAAGAAAATAAAAGAGCCGTGAGAAAAAGAAGAAAAAGAAGGGTACGGCATAGGCATAAAAAAGATCAATTTTGTGCATGGCTATTGTCTAGATTATTGTTGTAATGTTATGGGAGGAAAAGAATGAAGTATGGGTCCAACAAGATGAAATTTGACCCTTTCGGCGAGAAGACATAAGGAGATTCGAGCTTTGCCAAATGCCACGGTGACGTTTTGAGCCTCCTTATCCAAATATCGAATACCTCTTAGCCTAGCCCCATTACAACCCTTTTATTGATCTTTTTCATGATTCTTAAGATGGTTAAAATTGATTGTGGAGATTATCTCAAGAGTAAGCATATGGTTTTGGTTCATTGGTGCATATAGTTATCATATGAGGTTTTTCCATTAAATTTCACAAAGTGCTTTCGTTTCATGACATATGCAAGTTACTCTTCGTAATTCATTATCTTTCACTTGCATATACTATTGAGTGAATAACCATGCTTCGAGAGAAAAGAAGAGAGTATGCCTAGTGAGGTGATTTGAATTAGCTTTTACATGTTTTCATGCTTACCTTTAGCTCTTATATGTTCATATTGATGTCACATATTCATGAAACTTGGAATTTTCGTGCTTAGCATTCTCATGCATTTAACTTGAAAGCTATGTGTACATACGAGCCTGAGACAAATTGTTAGGGGCAATAGTTTGTTTAGAGTCGTAGTTTAATTTAGTTTGCTAAGGGACTAGCAAAGGATAAGTGTGGGGTAGTTGATAGGAGCACAATGTGCGACGATATTATATGCTTATGCCCTCGTTTATGCTTTGTTTAACCCTTATTTGTCTAAGATAGAGTCATAATATAGTTAGTGTCAATTTTGGTAGAGTTTGGTGAAAAATGTGATTAAGAATCCGAAAAATGACTAAGTTTGAGAAATCTGGAAAATAGTGTAAAATATGTCTTTTTCGTGATTTTGTGATAAGTAAAAATACGATCTATCCTTGTCCAAATTCTATGAAAATTTGTGTGCTTAATATTCATATACTGAGGAATGTTGTGTTAAAATTTCAGATCAATCGGAGTTCGGGAAGCCCCCCAAAAGTTGGCTGCAAAACGGCAGTCCGGGCATTTCAATCCAGGGGCTTTCAGGATTTTCCTGTAACTTTGATCCAACTTTGAAAAATCATTCCCGTCGACTCACAAGGAATTTGATCGAACTGTTTTATGGAGAGATGGCCTTATGTGTCTAGTTTACGTGAGACTTGGAATCGCATCAATCGGAGCTCCACGGAGGGAGATAAGCCGGAATTACTGCAACAAGGTCAAATCTGCCGATTCCAGGAACCTACTGCCCCCTTTTTGTGTTTTCTGTTTTTGATGGACCAAATGGTGTAAAAATGCATATGTGAAGATGGTCCAAGCTTTATGAAGGGAAGAAGAAGACACTTGTCCATGGTATTGAAGAAAAATATGAAGAAACAAGTTCTCCTAGTCACACTAGGAGAAGCTGCCGAATAGAGGCAGATTGTATGCCTTTGTGTGCTGCCGGCAATTGGGGTATTTTTCGATGGACCAAGACATGTCAAATGAAGTCCAAGATCATACAAGAAGTCCATAAAGATGTGAAGCCCAAGCCTTGAAGAAAAATTCAGAAAAACAAAACCTAATTGAAGTAGAAAAAGGAAGGTTTCAAACCTTATCCCATTAGGTTTCGTTTTTCCTTGTACAAGAGGGCTGCCGGCATGACCTAGTATTCTCCCTATAAATACCCAACTTTTACACAGAAAAACTGGTCACATTCCAAAGCAAAAATCTAGCCAAAGCTCTGCCTAAATTTCCCAAGAATCCTACACAAAAACCCTAGCCAAAACCACCACCACCACACCAAAGTTTCCTGCCGAAATTTTGTCCCCTTGCTGCCGAAACCTTTACTGCCGAGCAGCAGCCATCCGAACACCATCATCCACGGATCCATACACGACGAAGTCTTCAAGGTTTCTAATGTGTGATCCACTCCCTACTCTTGGCTTTGTAATTTTTGTTGTAGTTATGTTAAACTTTGTCTATAAAGTTAGCATGAATTCTTGGTTTCGATTTTTATGTCTATGTATGAATTGGATTGAAATTTGGTTTTATGATTTGCATGTCAATTTATTTTCTTTATCTTCAAGTAAGGTTTTAGATGTAAGAATATGGATTGCATGTTAAAAAGTAAGGGAAAGATGTAATGAATTAGCTAATAGGGTAATCGGCAAGAATACATGTTAACTTGGTTTTAGGGTTTTCTTGACTTGTACTTTAAATTCGTGTGCTTAAAGATTAGTAGTCTATGTAATTGCAATATGTAGAGTATTAATCTCATTAGCCGAAAATAATATGGGTTAAGTAATCTTTAGGGTTATTTTAATTTGTGTTGTTTTCATGAGGGCTAGAGTAATTTAAATGAACATGCTTGTTGATAAGATGATTGACAACCTTGCTTATTTAACTTGTTTCCAACTAAAGAAAAAGACTTTGTGCTTAATTACCTGTCATGTTTGTCTACGTCGATTAGAATATTCAAAGATGACTAGTATAGTTTTAAGGTTAGGCGATTAGTCACTTAAAATACATGAGGAGTCTTAATCAATTAGTCGCCGATTAGGAGCTAATTGGGTTGGAGTTAAGTTGAGTCTAGAACATTTTAACATCTTGCCGTGAGTCTTGCTTGCTAGTTTGTTATGTGTTTTGATTGCTTTCGTGTTAGTGCTTTGTGAAAGAATGTAGACCAAACTTGTAAATATTAGACTTAGGATTTATTTTTCAACAAATTATTTCGTGCCTAGTTCTAGGGCAGCTTAGCTGCCGAACCTTTTCACCCCCATATGTGACGATTTTGTGTATATATATGTATATATCTGTCTAACAATTTCATATCTCAGGTACCCTTAATCCCCGGCTTAGAACGATCCCTACTTATGTCTATACTACTAACGATTGCAGGGTTTATTATTGCATGCTCGCTTAGACGACACGTCACAGCCGGAAGGGGAAGGCGGGCCTCAACCTGCTGGAGAGGATGCGGCGGCTCCATCTGGAGAAGCTGGTGGGATGCCCGCTGAGGGGGGAGGCGCGGCTCCTTGAAGATTTTTGTTTTGCTCTTTTTTTTTTTGTAAATCCGCTGGAACGGTTTTTATTTGTATTACTCTTTGGATATACATATTTTTGCACCGGTGGAACCGGTGGAATTTCTCTCAAAATAGTTGGCATACATATGATGTTACGTTGGTTGAACCGTTGATATGCCAAACTAACTGCTTGGAGGTTCGGGCGTGCTTACCAGCCCTGGCCCTGCTCCTGGTTGGGATCTGCTCTCCTTTCCCCTATATACCACTGAAGCTGACCGTTGTTAATCAAACCCGCTACCGCTGTCTTGAGGGCGAAGCAACTGTTCGTCCGGTGGGTAGCTTCATCGTGATAGGAGCAGTACTTGCCCGTTCGCGCCTGGGTAAGTTTCCCCTTTGGGTACTTGCTCCTCGGCGGTGGGGGAATGATGTTCCTATTCTCGTGGAAGAGGTTAGAGTGGTGAAGACCTCTTGACATTCCGCTGGCATGATCGCCAGGGGGTGTTCTTGCCGGTACTGCGCCGGCTTGTGCTCGCCCTGGGGTTTGTCATGATAGGGCTTCTGCTGCTGTTGGTTCCCCCAATTTCTGCTGGGTCTGCTCGGTCGGGCACCTCGGTTCTCGCTCTGCTGGCCGGCCTTGTTTTCTCGGCCGGGAGGGGGGTGCTCGTCCCGCTGCTCGTCCCGCTGCTCGTCCCTTGTTTGAACGCCATCTCGGCGATACCCTTATCGAGGTTCCGAACCCCGGCCGTCGCCGTTTGCCAGCGGTTGACAAACGTCCTTAACTCCTCGCCAGGTGCCTGCATGCAGTTGAAGAGGATGGTTGATGTCCGGGCTCCTTCGACCAGGAGGATGAAGCGGCCTACGAACCGGTCGGCCAGTTGCTCGAACGCTTCGATGGAGTTTGCCGAGAGCTCATAGAACCAACTGAGCGCCTCTCCAAATAGGGTTTCCTGGAAAATGTTGCAGCACACTGCATCGGAATAGCCCTTGGCGCACGTTTGGGACCGGAAACTATCCAAATGTTGGTATGGGCAGCCGGATCCTGAGTACGTGAGCTTTAGGGATTTCTGGTTACCAGACCTCCCTGATTCCAGAACCCGGTGCGAAAAAGGGTCCATGCGCTCGTTGAATCGCGCGCCTTCCATCGGCCGCGCTGCCCTTCTCTCGTTGGCCTCCATTTGGGCATTTAGATCCGACACAGAGTCGATGAGTATCTGTAATGCCCGTGCGGTCGGGGTCACGACTTCATCCTCGAATGAAGCGCGCGACTGCGGGGGTGCCGGCGTGCTCATTGGCAAAGCCGCACCGCCCGGGGAATCCGCCCTCCTTGATGTGGGCCGAAGCTCACATGCAATAATAACCCTACAAAAGATCGTTAGTAGTATAAGCAAGTAGGGATCGTTCTAAACCGGGGATTAAGGGTACCTGAGATATGAAATTGTTAGACAAATATATACATATATACACACATAAACGTCACATATGGGGGGAATGAAATGGATCGGCAGCTAGGCTGCCCTAAACTAGATTCGGCACAAAATTGAAAGCAAAGGAATACGAAACAAAAACATCCTAGGTTCGGCAGCAATAGGCTGCCTCTAAATCATGCATAAAAACAGAAATTAAAAATCCTAAATTACTATATACAAGGTTGGTCCACATTCTTCCACAAATTACTAGCACAAAAGCACTCAAAATACATAGCAAATTGATAAGACAAGACACGGCAAGAGCACACAATATCCTAGATCCGACTTAGTTCCAATTCTAATTAGAGCCTCAATGGTCATCTAATCATCCTAGACTTCTCAAGTATTTTAGAAAACACTCAACGTCGAATCCTAAAATTATACTAATCATGTTTGAAAACACTCAACGTCGAAGACAAACACAAAGAGTAATTAAGCACAAGAGTCTTTTAATTGGAGACATATCAATCAAGCAAGGCGTCACCACTTCTTGTTAACATGCATAGTCGTTTAAACCTCTCTAGTCCTATTTATTTGACGGATACAAGACCAATACTCAAAACACACCGCGAATATGCTAAGTACCAATCTTTGAGGCACACGGATTTAAAGACTAAACCAAGAACGAATTACTAGAATCAGAGTGAACATGCTTGCCTATCTAATCCTATCTCTTTACTTCATATTTTCATTACAAGTTAGCATGCAATTCGAAACTTATCTTTGAAATTCTTTATTAATACCATAAGAATTAAATTAACATGCATCATTATAAAACCAAATTCACAATCGTTTTTCACATAGACATGAAAACACAATAACCAAACATACATATGAGTTTCATAGACAAAACTACACATAACTACATCAAAACTATTACAAACCAAGAGTAGGGAGTAGATCACACTTTTGCAGACACCTTTGATGGCTTCAAGTGGTGTGGATCCAATGGAATGTGGTTTGGTGGTGGCTGGATGAAGGTTGAAGAATCGGCAGGATTTTATGGTGGTGGTGGTGGTTTTTGGTTTGTGTTTTTATGTAGGATCTTTGGCTGAAAATTGGTAGAGCTTTGGCTAGGGTTTTTGCTTAAGAATGTGACACCTTTTTCTGTGTAAAAGTTGGCTATTTATAGGGGAAAAACTAGGGTATTGCCGGCAGCCCTGTTGCACAAGGAAACCAGAAAACCAAGTGGGATAAGGATTTGAAACCTTCCTTTCATAGTTCAATTAGGTTTTCTTTTTCTGAATTTTTCTTCAAGGCTTGGGCTTCACATCTTCATGGACTTCTTGTATGATCTTGGACTTCATTTGATATGTCTTGGTCCACCGAAAATGCCCTCATTGCCGGCAGCATCCTTGTGGCACGAATCTGCCTCATTCGGCAGCTTTTCCTAATTTGACTAGGAAAACTTTTTCTTCATATTCTTCTTCAATGCCTTAGCTCAGTGTCTTCCTCTTCCCTTCTTTAAGCTTGAACCATCTTCATAAATGCATTTGTGCACCATATGATTCATCGAAAAACAGCAATTGTGAAAAAGGAGGTAATAGGTTCCTGGGATCGGCAGAAAAGACCTTGCTGCAGTAACTCCGGCATATCTCCACCCTCGGAGCTCCGATTGATACGATTCCAAGTCTCAGATAAACTAGACACACATGGCTACCTACATATAAAACAGTTCGATCAAATTCCTTGTGAGTCGACGGGAATGATTTTTCGAAGTTGGATCAAAGTCCCAGGAAAATCCTGGAAGCCCCTGGATTGGTTTGCTCGGACTGCCAAGTTGCAGCCCTCTTTTGGGTGACTTCCCGAACTCCAATTGATCTGAAATTGTAACACAACATTCCTCAGCATATGAATATTAAGCACACCAAATTTCATTAAATTCGCACAAGGATAGATCACAGTTTTACTCATCTCAAAATCACAAAAAAGACATATTTTGCATTATTTTCCAGATTTCTCAAACTTAGTCATTTTTCGGACAATTAAGCACATTTCACCAAAACTCTACCAAAATGACACTAACTATATTATGACTCAATCTTAGACAAATAAGGGTTAAACAAAGCATAAACGAGGGCATAAACATATAATATCGTCACACATTGTGCTCCTATCAACTACCCCACACTTATCATTTGCTAGTCCCTTAGCAAACTAAATTAAACTAGACTCTAAACAAACTATTGCCCCTAACAATTTGTCTCAGGCTCGTATGTACACATAGCTTTCAAGTTAATGCATGAGGATGCTAGGCACGAAAATTCCAAGCTTCATGAACATGTGACATCAATAAGAACATATAAGAGCAAAAAGGCAAGCATGTAAACATGTTAAGCTAATTCAAATCACCTCACAAGGCAGACTCTCTTCTTTTCTCTCGAAGTATGGTTATTCACACATAAGTATATGCAAGTGAAAGATGATGAATTACAAAGAGTGACTTGCATATATCAAAGAAACGAAAAGCACTTTGTGAATTTTATGGAAGAACCTCATATGAAAACTATGTGCACCAATGAACCAAAACCATATGCTTACTCATGAGATAATCTCCACAATCAAATTTAACCATCTTAAGAATCATGAAAAAGATCAATCAAAAGGGTTGTAATGGGGCTAGGCTAAGAGGTATTCGATATTTGGATAAGGAGGCTTAGAAACGTCACCATGGCCTTTGGCAAAGCTCAAATCTCCTTATGTCTTCTCGCCGAAAAGGGTCAAATTTCATCTTGTTGGACCCATACTTCATTCTTTTCTTTCCATAACATTACAACAATACTCAAGACAATAGCCATGCACAAAATTTTTATTTTTCAATCCGTGCCTTACACATTTTTTCTTGCTCTCGGTATCTTTTTCTTTTTCTTTTGGTCCGAGCACATTTTTTTTTCTTTTCAATTTTCTAAGACACGGCATACATACTTCTCATATAGATTCATGACTAAGTCTACCCCACACTTGTTCTTCTTCATCACACACGCGAAAACGCTTTCAAAAATCAAGCTTTGCCAATACTTTGATCAAGGGTAAAGGCACAACTATACTAAGCTCATGGAAAGTGTTTAAGGGTAATGAAAGAAAAGGCTCAACATAGGCTCAAAGGGTTTTACTTAGGTATCCCACGACGGGCTCCAATAGGGCTCATGCTTTATTTGGCTTTGGTGGTAAACCTAAAAGATCTTTATTCAATCACATTCAAAATCAAAGTATTTTATGATATAAACGTTTCGAAAATCAACAAGAGTAAGTTCTAGCATACTAGAGTTCATTAAAAAGCTATGGCACATAGTCATCGAATAGTCAAAGAATTATGAGGTTTCATGCTTCCTACAAATCTATCGAATTTTATCTTTTATCGCTCAAGAAGAAAGCAAATATGACACAAAAGCTCACATAGGTTATTATCGAAATAAACTAGCTAAAACATGCATGCTTCATAATCAACAAGACCTACATGCTCCTACCAATGCACATAATCCATGAAACTCACAATTTTAACTGTATGCAATACTATCATCTATGTGTGCAAAGAAGAGAAAAACATCATTGACATATTAGGGGCATCCTAAGACTCGAAACACACAAATTTAAACACTCTATTTTTGTGTTACAATTTTCTGAATTTTTCTTTTCTTAAACTAAGCACACAAAAACAAAAACAAAAACGGAATATGCTATCCCACCCCACACTTAGAAAATTACATTGTCCTCCATGTAAGCACATAACTATATCAACGAATTTCCTAAGCATGCAATAGACTAACATAAGCCAACATATCATCACAAATCAAAGGAAAAGAGAAGGGTTAAGAAATTTCAAACTCTCGGTGATGGCTCCTTCACTTTTCTTTGATCGAATTGGGTTGCCTCCCAAGTAGCGCTTTGTTTTTATAGTCCATAGCCTAGACTTTTCACCGTATGTTGCATGTGTTCATTTCGCTCCAAAGTAACTCAAATCGGCATGAAGAAGGGCAACAAGAAGATCATTGCATGTAGTATCCGATTGTGTTGCTTTCGGCGTGTCCGGTTGAGTCAGCGTGTCCGGCATTGTATCAGATGTTTCCAGCATATCCTGTGGCGTAGCAGCCTTGTGTCCGGCCTCCTGTGTGAGAGTGTCAACCCTGCCGGCACTGGCAGGTCCGGCAGGAGGTGGTGGTACGGCATGAGTTAGGCACTGCTGCTCGGCAGTGGGGTGTGTGTCCGGTTTCAGCATACTCAAGCTGCCGGCAATTGTAGGTCCGGCAGCTTGTTGTGATGGTGTCATGGGGGCAGTAGGTGGCCGGCCAATCGACTCGGTAGTGAGTGCTTGTGAAGGATGCAACTCGGCAGCAGCTTGTGGGGTGTCTTCAAGAACAATTGTATCCTCAAATGCATCAAAAGGTGCATGATAATGCTTGAGTCGATGGCCATTAACCTTGAAAGTCTTGTGGGATTGCAAATCTTGAATTTCTATGGCGCCATGAGGGAATACACGAGTAATGGCAAAAGGGCCAATCCAACGAGAGCGTAATTTTCCGGGAAAAAGTCTAAGGCGAGAATGAAATAGAAGCACATGTTGCCCAACTTCAAACTTCTTACCACGGATCATCTTGTTATGGTAGGCACGTGTCTTCTCTTTGTAAATCCATGCGGCATCATAGGCTTCATTACGGATTTCTTCAAGTTCATTGAGTTGAAACTTTCTATGAAGACCGGCATCATCAATGCTCATGTTGAAGGCCTTGATTGCCCACCATGCCTTGTGCTCTAGCTCAACCGGTAAGTGACATGCTTTGCCATAAACTAACCGAAAAGGAGACATACCTATCGGTGTCTTGTATGCAGTCCTATATGCCCACATAGCATCATCGAGACGATCACTCCAATCCTTCCTTGAAGGTCCAACAGTTTTCTCAAGTATTTGCTTGATCTCTCGATTACTTACCTCGGCCATGCCACTTGTTTGGGGATGATACGGTGTAGAAACCTTATGTGTAACACCATACTTCCTCAATAAGGCTTCAATGGTGCGGTTACAAAAATGGGATCCTCCATCGCTAATCAAGACTCTTGGAACTCCAAAACGTGAAAAGATGTTGGTCTTGAGAAATCCGGCTACCACCTTAGCATCATTGGTGCGTGTAGCCCTTGCTTCGATCCACTTTGACACATAATCAACCGCAAGCAATATGTAGATAAAACCTTTACTTGAAGGAAACGGTCACATGAAATCAATACCCCAAAGATCAAAAATTTCTACCTCAATGATAGGCGTGAGCGGCATTTGGTCCCTAGCTCCAATGTTCCCCATTCTTTGGCATCTATCACATGCTTTGCAAAACATGAATGCATCTTTAAAAATCGTAGGCCAAAAGAAACCACAAGTGAGTACCTTCAATGCCGTTTTCTTCGGTCCAAAATGCCCACCACAAGCTTCGCTATGACAAAAAGCAAGGATGGAGCGATGTTCATTCTCCGGAACACATCTTCGAATAACTTGATCACCACATTGCCTCCATAAGTACGGATCATCCCACAAGAAGTGTCGAGCTTGCTTCCTTATTCTCTTTTGTTGGTGGCTCGGCATCTCTTTGGGAAATCGGTTTGTAGCAAGAAAATTTGCAATGTCGGCATACCAAGGCTCATGCACTTCAAGTTGAAAAAGTTGCTCATCCGGAAAGGTCTCTAATAGGGGCAGCCGATCCTCTTCCTTGACAAGTCTACTCAAATGATCGGCTACAACATTCTCTACTCCTTTCTTGTCTTTAATCTCAATATCGAACTCTTGAAGCAAAAGAATCCATCGAATGAGCCTTGGCTTAGCATCCTTCTTTGTCATAAGATATCTCAAAGCGGCATGATCACTATAAACAATGACTTTGGAGTTCAAAAGATATGATCGAAACTTTTCCAAAGCAAAAATTACCGCTAAGAGTTCCTTCTCCGTTGTTGTGTAATTGAGTTGAGCATCGTTGAGAGTCCTTGAAGCATAGTAAATGGTGCATGGCTTCTTCTCAATTCGTTGTCCAAGTACCGCTCCAAGTGCATAGTCACTAGCATCACACATCAACTCAAATGGCTCATCCCAATTAGGGGACACTAGGATTGGTGCCGAACACAATAGTTCCTTCAATCGGCAAAAAGCACTCTCACATGCCTCCGTCCACTCAAACGTCACCTCCTTTTGTAACAAGTTGCTCAATGGCTTGGCATTTGAAGAGAAGTCTTTGATAAATCTTCGATAAAACCCCGCATGGCCAAGAAAACTTCTAACATCCTTCACACACCTAGGGCTCGGCAATGCTTGTATTAGCTCCACCTTGGCTTTGTCAACTTCTAAGCCTCTTGCCGAAATTATGTGCCCTAGTACAATACCTTGCGTGACCATGAAGTGACACTTCTCCCAATTGAGCACAAGATTTGTCTCTACACACCTCTCAAGTATCTTCTCTAAGTTCCCCAAACATGCATCGAAGGTGCCTCCATACACACTAAAATCATCCATAAACACTTCGATAATGTCTTCAATAAAATCCGAGAAGATAGCATACATACATCTTTGAAAAGTGCCGGGTGCGTTGCATAGTCCGAATGGCATCCGCCGATAAGCAAATGTGTCAAATGGACAAGTAAAAGTGGTCTTCTCTTGATCATCCGGGTGTATCATGATTTGATTGTAGCCATTATAACCATCAAGAAAGCAATAGAACGAATGGCTGGCTAACCTCTCTAGCATTTGATCCATAAACGGCAAAGGCATGTGATCCTTCCTCGTTGTAGCGTTGAGCTTCCTATAGTCAATGCACATCCGATGACCGGTTACAAGTCTTTGTGGCACAAGCTCATTCTTCTCATTCTTGACAACCGTTACACCACTCTTCTTTGGCACTACTTGCACGGGAGATATCCACTTACTATCTGAAATTGGGTAAATCACCCCACAATCAAGCAACTTGATAATTTCTTCTTTCACAACTTTCATCATGGGAGGGTGAAGTCAACGTTGAGCTTCATTTGTCGGCTTAGCTCCTTCTTCTAATAAAATGAGATGAACACAAGTAGTAGGGCTTATTCCCTTGATATCCGCCAAGGTCCAACCTATAGCGGTCTTGTACTTCTTAAGTACTCTTACCAAATCAACCTCTTGCTTCTCACTAAGCATTGAAGACACAATAACCGGTAGTGTATCTTCGTCTCCAAGATAAGCATACTTTAAGTGACTAGGGAGTTCTTTGAGTTCTAACTTTGGGGCCTCTTCCACACTTGGTCGAAATTTTGTTGTGGCACTTGGAATTGACAAGAACGAATTAAAAGTTTGGGCATAGGGCCGAGCCTCTTGCTCGGCACAAATCTTTATTAAGCTCGGCTTCATCATAAAGGGCTCGGCAGTGCTCCCTTGCTCGGCATTGCTTGGCTCGGGTCCCTCTTTCTCATTCTCATACATGATTCGTTCTCCCCTCTTGTCAAATCTGACCCCTTGCTCGATCGCTAATTGCTATGCGTCAAGCGAGGTCGACATAACTTGCTCGACCTCCTCCAAAATATCAATGGCACAACCCTCCTTCAAATCAATATTGGGGAATTTCATGGCATCAAACACATTAAACTTGATCACCTCACCATCAAACTCCATAGTTAGGTTGCCCTCGGCCACATCTATCTTTGTGCGCGCCGTCCTCATAAATGGTCGCCCTAGTAACAATTGAGTGCTATTGACCGGCGAATCCTCCATCTCAACCACATAGAAATCGGCAGGGAATATCAATTGGTTAACTTGCACCAACACATCCTCCACATAACCCTCCGGATACTTGCTTGAGCGATCCGCAAGTTGAATGATAACATTGTCCTTCTTGAAAGGCCCTATACTCAACGTTTGATACACATTGAGTGGCATGACATTGATCGATGCTCCCAAGTCTAACATCACATCCTCAAAACGAGTGTTGCCTATCACACAAGGCACATTGAAGCTTCCCGGATCCTTCATCTTTGGTGGCAACTTTCTTTGAATAACGGCCGACACCGTCTCGCTCATAGTCACCACACGAGTCTCCCTCGTATGCCTTCTAGCCGTGCAAAGCTCCTTCAAAAACTTAGCATACTTCGGCACTTGCTTGATGCACTCCAACAAAGGAATGTTGACTTGCACTTTCCGGAAAATCTCCAACACCTCCTCATCGGACTTATCCTTCTTCGATTTAGCAAAGCGAGAAGGGAATGGAATGCTTGATGTCGGCACCCCTCCCTTGCTTGCTTGGTTCGGTACTAACTCATTCTTTGATGTTGCGGGATCATACTCAAGCTCGTTGCGTAGCCCCTTGTTCTTCACATTATTGCCGGCATCATGTTCTTTCTCAGCATGCCTTTTCTTTTCGGCAACAGCCCTGCCGGCTGCATCAAGGCTCTCGGCAGCATTGTCCTTGGCTGCAGCATTGCCGGCTGCAGCCCCTTCGGTCCCCTCAACATGGCTGCCGGCAATTGCAGGTCTGGCAGCTTGCTCTTCATCCTTAATAACCTCAAAAGTTACTCGCTTCTTCTTTGGACTTGTCGGAGGAAACAACTCTCTTCCACTACGAGTTTGAATCACTTTGGCTTGCTCGTTCCTCAGATTGGGAATATTATTGCTTGGCAACTTCCCTTGCTCATTAAATCTTCCCATAAAGTCTACAACTTGGCCCATTTGAGTGTTGAGCTCTCCAATGTCCTTTTGATGATTTTGTTGCCCCGCGAGCAATGCTTGAGTAGCACTTGACAAAGATTGGAGCAAAGCATCATAGTTCAGATTGCTAGGCGCGGCTTGGCCTTGGCTCGGCCCTCCTTGAGTGTGGTTCGGCAATGCAGCACACGGCCCCTGGTTCGGCTGAAAAGGTTGCCGAGGCACAAATGGTGCCCTCGGTGCATATGGTGCTGCTCCCTCTCTCGGTTGCATAGGTGCCCTAAGCACATTGTCATTATTCGCCCATCGAAAGTTAGGATGATCATTGAACCTCGGATTGAAGTTCCCAAACCGTTGACCTCCTTGAAAGCCAATAGCATTGCACTCCTCTACTCCCTCACTAACTCCAAATTGAGGGCATTGTTCGGTCTCATGGCCCTCGGTGCAAATTCCACAAACAATAGCACTCTTCTTTGTCAAATTACTCACCAAGTCGGTAAGCTTGTCCACTTTCTCCTCTAATTTTGAGCTCGAAGACGTCTCATGTACTTTCTCATTCCTTTGCACATTGCCTCGTGCCATGCCAAATTGTTGGTTGTTCAAAGCACGAACTTCCAACAAACTTCTTGCCGCTCCAGCATTCAACTCCAAAAAGCTACCTCCCGCGGCCGAGTCAAGAAACTCTCTCTCCATGACACGTAATCCCTCATAGAAATATTGTAGCAAGAGTCCATCGCTAATGTCATGCGATGGACACAAAGAAACTAGGGACTTGAACCTCTTGTAGTAGTCGAAGAAAGTATCATCTTCGGCTTGCTTCACACTAGTAATTTGCTTCCTCAGATCAGTGATACGTGAAGCAGGAAAGTACTTGAGTAAAAACTCATCCATCATAGAACTCCACGAAATAATGCGACCACTAGGCACCTCAAACAACCACTCCTTCGCTTGATCTTCTAAAGAAAACGGAAATGCCTTCATTTTGAAGTGTTGCAAATCGGTCCCTCTTGAACACATAGACTCCGTGGTGAAGTTAAACCACTGTAGATGCTTGTTAGGGTCCTCACTTGGCATCCCATAAAACGATTTCAGCTTATGGAGGAATCCACTCCTCAATTCAATCTCTCCCGTCTTGTCAGCTTCCAAGGGAGGATAAGTGATATTCGAAGGAGCAACACCAGCTCCAGCAACATGACCATTCTGTGATCGGATTGAAGCCATTATCTCTTCTTCTTCCTCTGATTCGGCAAAGGCTACAAATTCCGGATTTTCAAGATCACACGACGACGAAACAAACGATGGGGAGCTCGGCAAAGAATCAGAAACGGACGGCAATGATGGTGATGAAACTGATGAACTGGTTGGTGACGATGGCGGTAATGGCACTAAACGAGCAATAGCGAGTTCTTAATCTAAACGTTGCAAACGGCCTTGAAGATCTCTTGTCCAAATATTAGATTCGGACATGCATTATTTCTGAAATTTGCAACATTTAAACAAGTTAGAACATCGTAAAGAAATAGAAAGCAAGAATATACATCATTACAAGCCACGACATTGGCGATTACAAAACATATAATGACACACATATAAACATTCGGCAAAGCACAAAGATTTCGGCAAAGCACAAAGGCATTTCGGCAATAAGGGATCAAAAATTGGAACGTTCATTATCATGTAATCGCTAAGTCTAATTCCTTTTTAAAATTTGTTCTAACTCTCGAAGTACGTGGAGCAGAGGAGATAACGGTGCAATGGACTGATACAGCCCCCGGTAGTATCATGCTTAACCCGATATACCTCAAGAGTTTGAACCACACAACATGTTTTATCTTTGAAGAAAATAGGCCACATATGTCAAGTTATGTTCTAGCGTCTAAAGTGAGGTGATGCTTCGGCACAAGCTGTCGACTAGGTCGTGCGGATTTTACGTTTCAAAGGTCATTAAAATCACGGAGGGTGAACCCCCTACAGGAACCAGGCAGGACTCGTTGTTGGACACCACGGAGGGCGAACCCCCTATCGACTCACTCACCGAGAATGAACATCAATCTATGGGCCTTGAGATCCAGTTAGACAAACCTGAGAACCATATCTATGATAATAATTTCCCCATACTTTGTAAAACAAACACGGATCCCTAGCAGTCTACAAGTGTTGATTAAAACCGCCCTCAACCTCATAGAAGTAATACTATTGCCGAAAAGACGCTTATATGCGTGGGGGGGAAGTATCCCGCGTTTCCCAATCTACATAGAAACGGTTTCCGACATAGCACCATTCACATGAAGGGTTTTGGTTATGATCAACAAAAGAGGCTTCACCTACATGTTACACTTTAGAAACTACAATAAACTCAAACATACACAACACTATCAACTCCCTAGAAATTAAACTAAGTGATTACCAACATACATCAATATACATCATGCAACTTCCGAAATTTAAACTCTACATGCCGAAGCATATTTCTACTTTACAAAATCTCAAAATAAAATTAAAGATTACAACTTTACAAATTTACAACAAAAATTTCCAGCAACATATATACACAACAATGACATAAAAAAAGCTTTTATAATCCCCGGCAACGGCGCCAAAAATTGATGTGGGCCGAAGCTCACATGCAATAATAACCCTACAAAAGATCGTTAGTAGTATAAGCAAGTAGGGATCGTTCTAAGCCGGGGATTAAGGGTACCTGAGATATGAAATTGTTAGACAAATATATACATATATACACACATAAACGTCACATATGGGGGGAATGAAATGGATCGGCAGCTAGGCTGCCCTAAACTAGATTCGGCACAAAATTGAAAGAAAAGGAATACGAAACAAAAACATCCTAGGTTCGGCAGCAATAGGCTGCCTCTAAATCATGCATAAAAACAGAAATTAAAAATCCTAAATTACTATATATAAGGTTGGTCGACATTCTTCCACAAATTACTAGCACAAAAGCACTCAAAACACATAGCAAATTGATAAGACAAGACACGGCAAGAGCACACAATATCCTAGATCCGACTTAGTTCCAATTCTAATTAGAGCCTCAACGGTCATCTAATCATCCTAGACTTCTCAAGTATTTTAGAAAACACTCAACGTCGAATCCTAAAATTATACTAATCATGTTTGAAAACACTCAACGTCGAAGACAAACACAAAGAGTAATTAAGCACAAGAGTCTTTTAATTGGAGACATATCAATCAAGCAAGGCGTCACCACTTCTTGTTAACATGCATAGTCGTTTAAACCTCTCTAGTCCAATTTATTTGACGGATACAAGACCAATACTCAAAACACACCGCGAATATGCTAAGTACCAATCTTTGAGGCACACGGATTTAATGACTAAACCAAGAACGAATTACTAGAATCAGAGTGAACATGCTTGCCTATCTAATCCTATCTCTTTACTTCATATTTTCATTACAAGTTAGCATGCAATTCGAAACTTATCTTTGAAATTCTTTATTAATACCATAAGAATTAAATTAACATGCATCATTATAAAACCAAATTCACAATCGTTTTTCACATAGACATGAAAACACAATAACCAAACATACATATGAGTTTCATAGACAAAACTACACATAACTACATCAAAACTATTACAAACCAAGAGTAGGGAGTAGATCACACTTTTGCAGACACCTTTGATGGCTTCAAGTCGTGTGGATCCAATGGAATGTGGTTCGGTGGTGGCTGGATGAAGGTTGAAGAATCGGCAGGATTTTATGGTGGTGGTGGTGGTTTTTGGTTTGTGTTTTTATGTAGGATCTTTGGCTGAAAATTGGTAGAGCTTTGGCTAGGGTTTTTGCTTAAGAATGTGACACCTTTTTCTGTGTAAAAGTTGGCTATTTATAGGGGGAAAAACTAGGGTATTGCCGGCAGCCCTGTTGCACAAGGAAACCAGAAAACCAAGTTGGATAAGGATTTGAAACCTTCCTTTCATAGTTCAATTAGGTTTTCTTTTTCTGAATTTTTCTTCAAGGCTTGGGCTTCACATCTTCATGGACTTCTTGTATGATCTTGGACTTCATTTGATATGTCTTGGTCCACCGAAAATGCCCTCATTGCCGGCAGCATCCTTGTGGCACGAATCTGCCTCATTCGGCAGCTTTTCCTAATTTGACTAGGAAAACTTTTTCTTCATATTCTTCTTCAATGCCTTAGCTCAGTGTCTTCCTCTTCCCTTCTTTAAGCTTGAACCATCTTCATAAATGCATTTGTGCACCATATGATTCATCGAAAAACAGCAATTGTGAAAAAGGAGGTAATAGGTTCCTGGGATCGGCAGAAAAGACCTTGCTGCAGTAACTCCGGCATATCTCCACCCTCGGAGCTCCGATTGATACGATTCCAAGTCTCAGATAAACTAGACACACATGGCTACCTACATATAAAACAGTTCGATCAAATTCCTTGTGAGTCGACGGGAATGATTTTTCGAAGTTGGATCAAAGTCCCAGGAAAATCCTGGAAGCCCCTGGATTGGTTTGCTCGGACTGCCAAGTTGCAGCCCTCTTTTGGGTGACTTCCCGAACTCCAATTGATCTGAAATTGTAACACAACATTCCTCAGCATATGAATATTAAGCACACCAAATTTCATTAAATTCGCACAAGGATAGATCACAGTTTTACTCATCTCAAAATCACAAAAAAGACATATTTTGCATTATTTTCCAGATTTCTCAAACTTAGTCATTTTTCGGACAATTAAGCACATTTCACCAAAACTCTACCAAAATGACACTAACTATATTATGACTCAATCTTAGACAAATAAGAGTTAAACAAAGCATAAACGAGGGCATAAGCATATAATATCGTCGCACATTGTGCTCCTATCACTCCTGCGGTCGCTGGACCTTCCTCCCGATGACTATCCTGCCTCAAGACGCTGAGGCCGGCCTGGCGCGGGTGTAATTGCCCTTGTCATGGCGGCGTTGCACTGCTGTCCTCTTTCAAGGACAGCCACCAGGGCAGCGTTTACCGTCTCCATTTCCTCATACTGGGCATTGGATTTTGCTCTATCCCGGTCGCCTTCCGCGCGCAGGCGACCGACTTCTGCCATCATCGCCCGTATCTCCCCCGCCATATCGTGCCGGTCGGGGCTGTACGTGGTGTCCCGGTCGCTGTCACCGAGCAGACTCTCCTCTTTGTCGCTCGGATTGTCCGAGAATGTCAACGAAAAGCCCCGGTGAGTTGGTTGGTCTCTTTCCACCGGGCCTTTCCCGCGCGCGCTATCCTTGCGTGCCCCCGGCGTGCTGTTCGGCCTCCCATAGCTGCCGTCGTCCTGGTTGCCCTGGTCGCCGCGCTGCTCCCGTACAGCGGCCGGGGTGGAGATGAGCGCTTGCTCTGGTGCAACCCGGGACGGGAGCCTAAGCTCGCATCAAGCAATAATAACCCTACAATCGTTAGTAGTATAGAATAAGTAGGGATCGTTCTAAGCCGGGGATTAAGGGTACCTGAAATATGAGAATGTTAGATAAAAACACATATACAAATATACAAAAACATCACGAATGGGGGGTAAGCATGGCGTCGGCAGCAAGGCTGCCCTAGAACTAAATGACATGAAATTTAAACCCTAATCTACTATATACAAGTGATCATCATCTCTCACAAAACATTTAGCACCAAAGACTCTTTAACAAATAAACTCACATGCAAGAAAGTAAGGAACAAGTATCAGCATGCTCAAGTTCAAGATTAGTTCCAACTACAACTTAGTTGTAAGACCTCTCAAGTTTTAAGACCGAACTTTTGGTTATGGGTCCTAAAGTTATGTTAATCCTTTTGAGACTTAACAATTGTGCGCAATGGTCTAAATTGGAGACACGCAAAACAAGTAAGGTTGTCAATCATCTTATTTTAAACATGCAAGTATCTAAAGTATTAAACCCTAAGTGAGCAACACAAATCAGAGCGACCTTTTGAGTATGGCAACGTTTGTAATTACTCTAGCCGATTAAACCTAGCACCTAGATCAATGTTCAAGACAACACTAAGTACCGATTTTCATGCCCAATCCTTAGATACTAACCAATTTCGAACCTAAAACATGCATCTATACCACTGTCCTAATTATCTAACACATGAATTTACAAGTTACATATTACAAATTAGCATGCAAAATTCATTGTTCTTGTCGAAACCTAAACATAAATCTAAGCATCGATTCAAACAAGTCTTTAACATACAATTTATAAAACCAAAATCGATTCATACATAGACATATAAACCAACACCAAACATACATGAGTGTTTCATAGACAAAACTAAACATAACTAAACAAAAATTACTAAAACCGAAAGAGGGGAGTGGATCACACTTTGAGACACCTTGAGAGCTTCACGTCGTGTGGATCCGGCGAAGTATGGAGGCTGGGGTGAGGCTGCACGGCAATAGGTCACGTCGGCAGTAGGTTATGGAGGTAGAAAATCCAAGGTTCGGCAAAGCAGAAACTTGGTTGAGGTGAGGTGAAGGTGGTTTTCGGTTAAGGTTTTTGTCTAGGATCTTTGGGGAATTTTGGTAGAGTTTAAGCCTTGTGTTTATGCTTGAGATGAGATAGCTTTTTCTGAATATGAGATGGCTATATATATAGGAAAAGGAAGAGGGGCTGCCGGCAGTCCCTATGCAAAAAGATTTCAGAAAACCTAATGGGATTAGGTTTTGCAACCTTCCTTTCATAGTACAATTAGGTTTTCTATTTCTGAATTTTTCTTCAAGGCTTGGGCTTCACATCTTCATGGACTTCTTGTATGATCATTGGACTTCAATTGATGTGGCTTGGTCCATCGAAAAATCCCCCAATTGCCGGCAGCAACATTAAGCACACAATCTGCCTCTATTCGGCAGCTTCTCCTAGTGTGACTAGGAGAACTTCTTTCTTGTATTTTTCTTCAATGCCATGGCTAGGTGTCTTCCTCTAACCTTCTTTAAGCTTGAACCATCTTCACATATGCGTTTGTGCACCATTTAGTCCATCAAAAACAGAAAACACGAAAAAGGGGCAGTAGGTTCTTGGAATCGGCAGATTTGACCTTGTTGCAGTAATTCCGGCATATCTCCACGCTCGGAACTCCGATTGATGCGATTCCAAGTCTCAGATAAACTAGACACAAATGGCCATCTCCCCATAAAACAGTTTGATCAAATTCCTTGTGAGTCGACGGGAATGATTTTTCGAAGTTGGGACACAGTCCCAGGAAAATCCTGGAAGCCCCTGGATTGGAATGTTCGGACTGCCGTTTTGCAGCCAACTTTTGGGCGACTTCCCGAACTCCGATTGATCTGAAATTTTAACACAACATTCCTCAATATATGAATATTAAGCACACCAAATTTCATAGAATTCGGACAAGGATAGATCACAGTTTCACTCATCTCAATATCACGAAAAAGACATATTTTACACTATTTTCCAGATTTCTCAAACTTAGTCATTTTTCGGATCATTAAGCTCATATTTCCAAAACTCTACCAAAATTGACACTAACTATATTATGACTCTATCTTAGATAAATAAGGGTTAAACAAAGCATAAACGAGGGCATAAGCATGTAATATCGTCGCACATTGTGCTCCTATCAAACCCGCTGACCCTCCGTTGCATTTCTTTCCTGGCCCGCTTCTGAGCTTTTTGCCATTTGGTGATGCTTACGTGGCTTTTATGCAAGCTTCCCACAGACGGCGCCAATTGTTTCTGTACAAACCCGTAGGCCTAGTAGAGACTGGTGAATCTAGATGTGATCTCCTCCTGCTAACCTGCTCACTAAGGGGAATACCGGGCGGGCCGGTCTTCTCCTCTCCGATGCCTAAGTTAGTACAGTTGGGATGAATAGATAACTTAAGCACGTATGATAAGCAGTTGGAGAGATCAGTTACCTATTAAAGAGGGTAGTTGAGGCCCTTATATAGGTGGTCGGGCGTGAGGTCTGGTCTTACTCTTCGATGTGGGACGGGTTTCCTTCTGTTCGCACGTAAAAGGATAGCTCTGGCGGCCTGTTCGGCAGGCTGACGTCCCCGGTCCCCGGGCCCCTGGTCACAAGGTAGACTGCTGGACCTCGGGTCCGGGTGCTGGTGATCCTGCTCCTGGCCTCAAGCCGGCCCCAGATGCACTGGCTGCGGGTCTGTGGGCTTATGTAGCCCCTCTGTGGCTACTGTCAACACACGACATTGTTGGAGACTCGAGCTTTGAAGAACCAACAATTTCAACCTCAACAACGTTCCAAGCAAGTGAACGAGACTAGAGCTAATCCAGCATTGGAAGAGAAGGTTGACAAGCTTGCCAACATGATGGCACAACTTATGAAGCAACAAAGAGCTCAAGTATGTGGGGTATGTGCCGAGGGACACCCTACAGATCAATGCCCACAAATGGGAAGTGAAAGCTTTGAGGAGGTGAATGCTTTGGGATACCAAGGAGGAGGAGGTTACCAAAATAACTTTAACCCAAGGTGGCGTGATCACCCCAACCTCAGGTGGTCCAACAATGATAATGTGCTCAAGCCCAATGCGCCACCAAATACATCTTTTCAACCAAGGGCAGCCGTACCCTTCCAAAGGCCGCAAGCTCCATTCGTGCCACATAACCAAGGTGTGTCCAATGCACCTAACTATGATGAAATAATGAAGTCCCTAGCTCTTGGACAAAGCCAATTAAATATGGCTACACAAACATTGTTGGTGGTGGGGCAGCAAACTAATGCCAAAGACATAACCGAGCTCAAGAATCAAATGAGGCAGGTTGTGGACTTCATGGGGCAATTCAACAAGCAAGGGAGGCTGCCCTCCAATGTGATCAAGAACCCTAAGAAGGAACAAGCTCAAGCCATAACCACAAGGAGTTGTAGAGTTCTTGAAGGGCCAGCCCCTAAAGTGACAAAGAAGAAAGGAGCCGTCAGTGATGATGAAGCTGAAGGTGATACACACGACAATGACAAGGACGAGAAAGATGAGGTAAGCAAGGAGGATCTCGAAATCATGAGGAAAAGAGACCTTGAGAAAGATCCAGCTACCTCAACCAAGGAGGCACCCAAGGTAAACGATTCTAACTCTAATGGTTTAGTTAAAAACTAACCCATTTTCATGTTTACCTTTTCCCTCAAGATTTGCTAAATCAAAGAAAGAGAAATCAGATGAGGAAGTGCTTGATATATTTCGCAAGGTGGAGGTAAATATACCCTTGTTAGAATGTATCAAGCAAATACCAAAGTATGCCAATTTTCTGAAGGAGCTATGCACAACAAGGAGGCATACACGTGAGGAGCAAGTGGTAAAAATGAGTGAGACAGTTTCGGCTGTCATCCAAAGGAAGCTACCTCCAAAGATGAAAGACCCGGGCATCTTTATTGTGCCTTGTATAATTGGACAATCTCTTTTTATTAATGTTATGCTAGACTTAGGGGTTTCAATTAATGTGATGCCTTACAATGTTTATAAGTCCCTAAGTCTACGAGAATTGAAGAAAGACAATATGATTATACAATTGGCTGACAGGTCTAACAAATATCCTGAGGGATATATTGAGGATGTTCTTATGTAGGTTAATAATCTGATATTTCCTGCAGATTTCTATGTACTTCACATGGAGGAGTCACCCCTTAATTCCACTCAACTATTGTTGGGGCGACCATTTATGAGAACGGCAAGAACCAAGATAGATATTGCCGAAGGCAACCTCACCATGGAATTTGATGGTGAAGTGATTAGCTTCAATGTGTTTGAAGCAATGAGGTATCCAGTTTCTGATTTGAAACCGTGCTATGCTATAGATGTTGTTGATTCTTTTGCACAAGTTTTATCAGAGACTTTGGATCAATAGCAACGAGCTATTGAGATGGGGGCCGGAATTGAAGTAAAAGAGGAGGAGATGAGTGTGAATGAGGCACGGCTTGAACTTTAGCCGTGCATTGCAAGTGTTGTTGCCGAGTTAGAGGCAGCCCCTCCCCTAAGGGATAATAAGTTTACGTCACTTCCAATTAACACTAATAAAATGTTACCATCTGTGGAACAGGCCCCAAACTTAGAGCTTAAGGCTCTACCCGATCATCTCAAGTACGTATACTTTGGAAACGATGACACTCTACCAGTTATTGTGTCATCAAAGCTGAGTGAGTAGCAAGAGGAAATATTGATCAATGTGCTCAAGAGGAACCAAACCGTCATTGGATGGACTTTGGCGGATATCAAGAGTATAAGCCCTACAAAATGCGTGCACAGGATTTTGCTTGAAGAAGGAGCCAAGCCAATTAGGGAGGGTCAAAGAAGTTTACACCCCCCTATGATGAAGATTGTGAAGGATGAGGTAATCAAATTGCTTGATTGTGGTGTTATATATCCTATCTCGGATAGCCAATGGATATCACCCGTCTAAGTTGTACCCAAGAAGAGTGGAGTGACCGTGGTAAAGAATGAGAAGAATGAGCTCGTGCCACAACGATTGGTGACAGGTCAGAGGATGTGCATCGATTACAGAAAGTTGAATGCTACTACACGCAAGGATCACATGCCTTTACCTTTCATGGACCAAATGTTAGAGAGATTAGCTGGACACGAGTTCTATTGCTTTTTGGATGGGTATAGCGGTTATAATCAAATTTGCATCCACCCGGATGACCAAGAAAAGATGACGTTTACATGTCCCTTTGGTACGTTTGCCTATCGACTCATGTCTTTTGGTTTATGCAACGCACCAGGTACATTTCAACGTTGTATGTATTCTATATTCTCAGATTATATTGAAAATATCATTGAAGTCATTATGAATGATTTTAGCATATATGGAAAAAACTTTGATGCATGCTTAGAGAATTTAGAATTAATCTTGGAAAGATGTGTTGAGACTAACCTTGTTTTGAATTGGGAAAAATGCTATTTTATGGTTAATCAAGGGATAGTTTTGGGACACATAATTTCGGCTAAGGGAATAGAGGTGGATAGGCCCAAGATTGATATTATGATTCACTTACCCTCCCCCAAAACTGTGAGGGAGATTCGTTCGTTTCTTGGCCATGCAGGTTTTTATAGGAGGTTCATCAAAGACTTCTCTTTGGTGGCAAAGCCCTTGTGTTCCCTATTCTAGAAAGATGTACCGTTTGTGTGGAGCAATAAGTGTGAAGAGGCTTTCGGCAAGCTCAAGGAGTTATTGACATCGGCACCCATCATGGCGCCACCTGATTGAAGCTTGCCATTTGAGCTCATGTGTGCTGCATCAGACTATGCCGTTGGAGCAGTTTTGGGACAAAGAAAAGACAAGAGGTCGAATGCCATTTATTATGCCTCTAGAACTTTAAATGATGCTCAAATGAATTACTCCATCACAGAAAAAGAGCTTTTGGCTGTCATATTTGCTTTTGAAAAATTTCGATCTTACCTTCTAAATTCTAAAGTGACAGTTTATTCTGACCATGCATCTCTTACATATTTGATGAAAAAGAAGGATGCTAAGCCACGCTTGATTCGATGGATTCTCTTATTACAAGAGTTTCACATCGAAATCAAGGACAAGAAGGGGAGTGAAAATGTTGTGGAGGATCATTTGAGCAGAATTGTGCAAGAGGAGGACACGTTCCCTTTGGACGAGTCTTTCCCAGATGAGCAGCTTTTTCGAATGGAGACACATGAACCTTGGTATGCTGATATTGTGAATTATTTAGTTACTAAGACTTTTTCTAGTACAGTTTCGAATGCAGCCAAGACAAGGATAAAAAATATGGCACGACACTACATTTAGGATGATCTATACCTTTGGAAGCATTGTAGTGATCAGATCATTCGACGTTGTGTCTCACAAGAAGAGCATAGGCCAATCCCAACATTTTGTCACAATGAGGCGTGTGGAGGTCATTTTGGACCAAAGAGGACAACCCTTAAGGTATTAGATTGCGGATTTTATTGGTCGACGATTTTCAAAGATGCATATACATTTTGCATGACATGTGATAGGTGCCAAAGAACAGGTAATATTGGTTCAAAAGATCAAATACCCCTTTCTCCCATTATTATTGTCGAAATTTTTTATGTTTGGGGAATTGATTTTATGGGACCTTTTCCTCTTCCAAAGGTTTTCTATATATCTTATTGGCTGTTGACTATGTTTCTAAGTGGGTGGAGGCGAAAGCCACAAGGACTAATGATTCTAAAGTTGTTGCAGGTTTCTTGAGAACTAACATATTTTCCAGGTTTGGAGTACCACGTGTTCTCATAAGCGATGGAGGTTCTCATTTTTGCAACAGAACTATAGAGGCTTTACTCAAGAAGTATGGAGTCACTCACAAGGTTTCCACCCCATATCACCCTCAGACAAGTGGAATGGCAGAAGTTTCGAATAGGGAGATCAAGAGAATATTGGATAAAACTGTTGGCCCAACAAGGAAGGATTGGAGCGACAGACTTGATGATGCTTTGTGGGCGTATAGGACAGCCTACAAGACGCCTATTGGGATATCTCCCTTTAGGCTCACCTACGGCCTAAAGTATTGAAATATGTAAAGCTTTTAAGGTGAATGGTCATCGACTTAAGCCTTATTACGAGCCTTTTGAGGAGCACCTTGAGGAAATACCACTAGAGGACGCACCAAGATCCCAATGTGCATGGAGAAGAGTTTAGGCTAAAGGACTATAAACAATTAAGCGTTGCATGGGAGGCAACCCATTTCAATCAAAATTGTGAAGGAGCCATCAACAAGAGTTTGCATTTTCTAAATCCCTAAACTCTTTTTGGTTGAATTGTATATGTGTGAAACGTGTGGAATTATCATATGCTTAGAAATTACAACATTATTTTTGATTTACATTGAGGACAATGTAATTTTCTAAGTGTGGGGTAGAGATACATGTTTCCATGTTTTGTTTTGTTTGTTTCGAGTCAAGAAAAAGAAAATCGGAAAAATCAGTTCCAAATAAAAATTCCTAAACTCTTTTTGGTTAAATTGTATATGTGTGAAACGTGTGGAATTATCATATGCTTAGAAACTACAACATTATTTCTTATTTACATTGAGGACAATGTAATTTTCTAAGTGTGGGGTAGAGATACATGTTTCCATGTTTTGTTTTGCTTGTTTCGAGTCAAGAAAAAGAAAATCGGAAAAATCAGTTCCAAATAAAAATCCCTAAACTCTTTTTGGTTGAATTGTATATGTGTGAAACGTGTGGAATTATCATATGCTTAGAAATTACAACATTATTTCTGATTTACATTGAGGACAATGTAATTTTCTAAGTGTGGGGTAAAGATATATGTTTCCATGTTTTGTTTTGTTTATTTCAAGTCCAGAAAAAGAAAATCGGAAAAATCAGTTCCAAATAAAAATCCCTAAACTCTTTTTGCTTAAAAATCAGTTGCAACATGTGAGATTTTGATTGAAATATGATAAAGCATGCATGTTTGAGTTGATTTGTTTCCATAATATCCTATGTGAGCTTTTGTGCCAAAATACTTTCTTCTTATGCGTTAAATATAAAAAGATAGCAGAAATTTTCATAAATTTATCAAAACTTCATCATTCTTTGATTATTCAATGACTATGTGCTATAGCTTTTAATGAACTCTAGAATGCTAGAACTTGCTCTTGATGATTTTTGAGACTATTATTCATGATGATGCCTTGATTTCGAAAGTGATTGAAATGATCTTATTAGGATTACCACCAAAGCCAAATAAAGCATGTGCCTAATTTGTGCCTGTTGTGGGACTCCTTAGTTTTAACTCCTTTGAGCTTACATTGAGCTTTTCTTTCAATACCCTTATACACATTCCTTTTGCTTAGAATAGCTATATCTTTACCTTTAGTCTCAAGACTTGGTAAAGCTTGATTTTGATGTGGAATTGTGATGTGAGGTGATGTTGGGAAGCAAGTATGGGGTGAACTTAGCCAATGTTTATGAAAAATTGAATGATGCCGTGCCTAAAGAAAAGAAAAACAGATCGGACAGAAAAATAAAAAGAGAAAAAAAATATTGAGTCCGAAATAAAAAAAGAGGAGGCACGATTTCAAATTTAAAAATTGCTAAGTTGTTGTGAAATTGGAGTTCATGTGTAAATTGAATGTCTATCATTGTTAAATTTGACCTTTGTTCGATTTCACTATGTTTTGGGGAAGAAAAGAATGAAGAATGGGCCCAACAAGTTGAAACTTGGCCCTTGAAGTGAAGTCATAAGGAGAATTGAGCTTTGCTAAGTCTTGGTGACATTTTTATCACCATCATCCTAAAAGAGAATACCTTATCCCGAACCCCATTACTTTTCCTTCAAAGATCTTTTTCATGATTCTTAAAATAGGTGAACTTTGTATGTGGAGATTATCTCAAGAGGCATCATTTGTGCATAAAGTTGTTATATGAAGTTTATCCATAAAATATTATTCACAAAGTGCTTTAATTGTTGAAATATGCGAGTTATTTGTTGCCTTACAATCGTTTCTCTTGCATATACTATGAGTGAATATTGTCATATCATGAGTGAAAAGAAGAGAGTATGCCTAGTGAGGATGATTGAATTAACTTGACATGTTGACATGCATATTTTCTCACTTCTTACCTATTCATGCCATGAAACATGTCTATGACGCTTGGGATTATTGCGCTTACATTTGAATGCTTAAACTTGAAAGCTATGTGTTTAAAAGATCCTGAGACAATCATTTAGGGGCAGAAGTTTTAGTAGTCTTTTATTTTGTTTTGCTAAGGGACTAGCAAAAGTTAAGTGTGGGGTAGTTGATAGCAGCATAATATGTGACGTTCTTAATGTGTGTTACCTCCAACTATGAAATGCTTAATCCTTATTGTTGTAATATAGAGTCATCGAGTCTAGTTAGAAGTCTTTGGCAGAGTTGTTGGTAAAAAGAGCTTAAAACGTCAAAAATGAGGAATTCTTGAATAATCCTAATCAAACTAGGAGTCTAAAATGTTTCGACATTTCAAAAAAGACGCAGTTACAAAGAGTTTGATTGTAATTAGGAAACCTTATTTAATTAGGAAACTAAGTTGAATGAGAAGTCCTAATGAAAGTAGGAATCCTTATTGAATCAGGACTTGTTCATGAGATATTTGTGCTACATATTATCTTCTCTTATTAATTTATTTTTTTATCTTATTTTCAAGAATTATTAAGGAGATAATGAGCTACAAATAGAAGAGGAATCGAATTTAAATGAGAAGCATGCCGAGCACATGTAAGGGAAGAGGAGTGCACGACAAGACAAGAAGAAAACTCACGGCAAAGAAAAAGAAGCCGAATTAAAGTGAAGAAATTGTTGCCGAATTGCATAAGGAGTTCAAGGATGAATGTGGACTGAATTTCTCTCCACATTCAATTTGGTTTTGCCGAATTAACCTAAAGCTACAAGGGAAGAATTATTCAGCAATTATCAAGATATTTTCGGCAGCAAATTAAAAAGAAAAAAGAAGACTTACCTTGCAAGAAGAAGAAGGAGAGTTCGACAACAACACCTTTGTGTCGAAGCCCTAAAGACTTTTGTGCTGAAACCCTAGCACATCCCTTACCTCTATATAAGGCACACGGCTATCTTTGTAAAAACCATCTCGTCTCACCTTCACAAAGCCAAAATTCTGCCGAACTCTCACCACAATACCAAAGAAGAAAAAGCCGAATCCCCTCTCCATCACATACCGAAATCGCATCTCCATCTCCACCGAATCCACCATTACCGAATCCTACTTCAAGGTTTTTACAAAGTGTGATTCACTCTACTCTCATGGCTTTATGTTTTCTTTGTAATTACAATACTTTGTCTATGAAGATTGTATGTATTTGTGGATGTTTATTTGGTTTTATTAATTCTATTTTAGATTTCCGAATTTGCTACTTGGTTATTTAAATTTCGGGTTATGTTCTTGATATATTTCGATTTTAATCAGGGTTTATATTATAGTTGAAATCACATGTTTTCTTGATTATGTTTTGGTTTATTTTCTGAATTCATATGGACCACAAGTTTAATGCATGAGGGCAGCCTTGATCATGGCCGAACCTTGTGTGTTTACTTCATATGCCGAATAATATATGAGATGAATTATGCACGAAGTTGATTCATCTTGTATGTGTTCAAAGGGCTAGAGTAATTCTGAAAATATACATGTTGATGGAGTGAGGTGACGCTATACTTGTCACTTGTTTCCAATTCGACTCATTGTGCTTATGTGTTTCTTGGTTTAATTTCTGTTTTTTTTGCATTGGCCACACCACCAATGCGCACAAAAGATTTGTGGCTTTTGCCCAACTTTTTTGTGGTGTTAGTTTCAATGAGCAAGGTCTTTGCCCAGATTGCACTCAAACTTCAAAACTTATGTTTTTTTTTCTTCCTCTCTTTTACATGGAGTATCGTCTGTAGTGAATATTACAAGTAATAAGATCATGGAATTGGAAAATTTTCAATTACGAAAATAGTTGCCTATGTGGCTATGTTATTGTAAAAGAGCATTTTGTTCCAAGTTGTTAATATTTTTTTTTCACCTTTTAAATTGATGGATGAACCGTCTAGAGTATGGATGAACCGTTAAGAGATTTGAAATTGATCTATAATAACAGATTTTCTTATTTCACCTTTAATGTGTTTTTCTTTACGCATAGTTAGTATGACGTTGATAGTTTCTTTATCATGTCACATTCTATGTAGAGATTGAATAAGCCTAAATCTTTCATATATTTAAGTATTTGAAAGAACCATTTGCGTTGTGTGGGCGCAGAACTAAACATAGCTTTACAAATTTTCATCGAATGAGAGGTCAAGTCTTACGTATTGTGTTTAAGTACAATCATGCGTCATTGCACTTGTATAGGGAATTTCATTTCCCAATACTTTTTCGTCATCTATCTTTAGATGAAAAACGGATCTATTATTAGGGTAAAGACTTTGACTGATTATGAGAGTATATGTATGCCTCACTTTATTCTTTAGGGTGCCTAAGCATTTTGATGGATGGTCACCATCATTACAGTCATTGAGTTCCATTTCAAGACTATGAATTCCTAAAATCTTTTTCATTCTTAACTTAGGATTTACAGTACATAGAGTATCTCTTAGTTCATTGAGAGTCCGTGTATATCCATAATGAAACGCAAGGGCATAATTCACCAATCTGTTCCCAATCAAGTAGTCACTTTAGTAAACATTTCAATTTCTTTTGCAAACGCACTTATGTGATCTAGAGCCACTTGATTTGGGTGGATGAAGTCTGTTTAGGATCCTCATGTATATCTCTTAATTTAGATCCTCATAGAGATATATGTTTTGTCCACTTTCGAAAGCTGCATATTCAGTTTTTCAGAAACTACCAAACTGATAAGGTAGTGGAGTGCAATGACATCCATTACGAGAAATTATCTCCTCGTGGTTCATTACGAGAGAATATCTTCCCGTAGTCGATTCCAATGCGTTTTTGAGAGACCTTGCGCCATAAGGTGAGTCTACATACTCTTATTCTCATTACGCATTCTAACAAAGATATATTTGATAGGGTTTATATTTGTAGTGTCGGCGTCACCTGCCCAAAGGACCTATCTCTTTGTTTATACTAGATCGCTTTTTTCCATTTGGCCAGTTTACTACGTTGACATTTTTCAACGAAGTATGGTTTGATATTAGACTCATTATTCCACGTCTTCATGTACACTAGTATAATATGTTTATAGAGATCTCTATACTTTCAAGGATTGGTTCTAACATTTGAGGCGTCCCCCAATGATAACCACAATCCAAAAATATTCTCATGAGACGGATTTGAGTATCACTGATCAATAGATCATGTTGTGCCAAAACTCACTTTCTTCCTTTGGGTGAGTATTTATCGAACCTAAGGTGGTCTTCCCCTCTTCCTTGGAGAGTCACAGCCTGTGACACCATTTATGCTACTTATGGCGTCACCATGCCACCATCCATAGTGGTAGTGCATTACCCAATTCCTCTTGGGTGTCACCATGTCCTTTTGATAAAACACAATCCTTGTAGGTATATTTTCAGCAGGGTTATGTGATCTCGTCACTTTAATGTATCATATATCTACGCAATTTACTTTGTGTGATTTTGGGGATCAAGATGAGACACAGTGGGGACAAACCACGACAATTCATGTCGTTCCACTTGAACATGTTTGTTCTTATCTCTCCCTAACGACGGGAAGACTGTCTCATCAAAGTGACACACCGCAAATCTAGCGGTGAGAAGATTGCCTGTCAAGGTTTCGAGATAGCGGACTAGCTGGAAGTTCATATCCATCATAAATATTTATTCATCTCAAGTAACCCATCATTGTGCGCTGTGGCGGCGCAATTTTGGCACATAAAAACATTTAATCGAGCTCAAAGATTGTAGATCTGTGTCAATCCAAAAGAACTCAAGGATTACAAGTTTGTTTGAAATTCTTTAAAATCCTCACACATAGTCACTAGCTATGGTGTAAATTGGTTCAATGATGATGGCCATAGATGAATAAGTAACGCTGCATGCAAAATTGCATAACCCAAAAAAGAAGTATTGGTGTGCTTTACCAATATTAAGACTATTACTGTAGTCGTTTTCCGTGAGACCAATTGAGTTTTTATATAGGAATATGATGTCCATTACAGATCCTATATAATAAACTATAAAATCATTGCGCCTACGGAAATTAACCCGGCCTAGGTGCTTTGACTTTCTAGCATAAGCAACATCAATTTTAATTGTGAATGGTGTCATGACACGTGACCAGCGTGTCGACACAACAACCAACACCATAAAATATCTAAGGTGTCCGCAAGGTGGTTAAATCAGTCCACTGAATTCTCTTTGGATTCAATATAAGAACACAATGAGAACACATGTTTCCTTTGCAGATGATGGTGTCAATCATAAGTTTACGAGTTGGCTTTGAATGATGTGCTTTTATTCATAAAATCACGATGGATGTCAGAACCATAATAGGGTATAAGTGCATATACTTGTGCATCAAATATATTCAACCCTACATGAATTGTGTCGAAACAATATTTGAGGATAACATGTTCTTTGGTCGTCCTCGGTTTCGTGTGGGAACCATATTCTTCTGGTGTTTGCTTCTATTCATCCAAAATATGGGTGTCCATAGTAATTTCTTTAATGTACGGATCACCAGATTTTGAGTAGTTGAGTCAAAGCCAATCTATATCAGAATTTCAAAAGATCATTTTCTTATGACTTTGGATTCAATTAGCGGTTACATATAACCCACTAAGTTGACATCTAAATTTCTCTAATACTCGTTTACATCCGTAGTCATTAGAGGTAATGCAAAGGAGGTCAAATGAATTCTCACTTGTGTCTTTTTCACATGAAAATCGTGGCATAAATTTCTTTATAATGTGGAAAAAATTCAATTTTCTCTTGGAATAATTTGTCAATTTGACATATGCTCAATATATATACATCGAAACGTAACTGAAGTTCTTTAAAGTAACTCGATGGGGATTGTAATAAAAGGTATGGTAATCCAAGTTAGGCAGGTGCATTATGAATCCCAAAAGAACAGATATACCGATCCTTATCACTTTCATTATATTTATTGATATAGTACTACTGTTCTTCAGTACTATTATGCTATTTTTGTGATATATTAATATCATTGTCCTTCAGTACTATTATTTTAGGGATTATATGATGTGTTTCTTTGCACATAGTTCTTTATGTCATGGCTATATTATGATATGTTGTTTTACTTTATGCAATACTTTACAAAGTTAGATGCAGAAAATTGAATCATGTATATCATGAATAAAATTCGAATAATCTCAATTCATTAAGAGAAGATTCAAAAAATAAACATGCCAACGATTACATTTAGTCTTGTCTAATTTAGAAATAGAAACTTTAAGACCAAAAAGTCTAATTTATTAAATATAAGGTGTGATAGCCTTTACTAGGATATCTTAGAAATTTTAAAAAGTAGACTAATCAAAGTCTATCTTAGATTGAGCTAGATCCTTTTTGTTCTTTTAAAAACTGTAATGATGAGATGTCTCATCATCATCTTCTCCCGTATGGTAAGCGTTTAGTTGTAAATTCATTTTCAATGTTATTGTTGGATATTGAATATACTTTTCTAAAATCCGCGTACTCGTATTATTCTTTATACTTATTGTAAGTCGCAACTAATTTTTTGCTAGCTTGTAATATACGTATCAATATTTCATTGATTTACAACAATGACAGAGTGCTTCATTTCACATGACGTTTCCCCTAGGTCATCTTTGAAATGGTCAATTGTTTCCACTTGCTTTTGGATGATTATAGGAATCTTTACGTCTATAGTAACTGTCCTTTGTTTTAGGGTTGTTGCATTACTTTGCATAATTTGTTCTAGTAAATTTCTTTTTCTCAGACCTTACATCGTCAATCAAGATATTTTAATTATTTCTTAGCTATTTACATAAAGAAGTTTGCATAAATATACCATGCTCAAGCCTTAGTTGGCTCAATAGGGAAATTTGGTACTCAAGTTCTTCAGAGTCCAATGTGTCAATATGTAAAATAGAGGAAGAAAAAAATGTATTAATTTCACAGTCTAAATAGACAACTAAAATATACCAATATACATTATGGTAAAGTTAAAAGTTTGTGAAATTACATTATCACAATAAAAGTAAAATTTTCAATTTTATCTTTTTTATTGCTTGTTAAGCTCATGAAATTTCATTTTCATTTCATGTCAACAACAGTTACAAAAAAAAAACGCTCGTGTAAATTGATTTCCAAGATATATAAATTGGATTCGAGACCAAAATTCGTAATGGTCACTTTTTCGATGCTTTGTGAAAATGTTTTATCACAATAGTAAGTTTGTCCATTTTTCATTGCATGTGAAGCTAATGAAATTCCATTATCGTTGCTTTTTACACAATCAAGCAGATATCTATGTTGAAAAATTTTCAAGAAATAAAAATTGGATTTTCAAGACTAAGATTTGTAATGGTCATATTTTTCATTCTTCGTGAAAATGCTTTATCGCAGTATTATGTTTGTATGTTTTTCTTTATATTACAATGCTCATGAAATTGCATTATCATGGCAATGCTCAAAATAAATAACATGTTAAATAAAACAATTATTTAACACTAATAAAATGAACATATAATGCTTCAAGTTTCACATTTATATAAAATACTAATGAGATCAAATTGAATAGAGCATTATACCATATAATAATTGAAACAAAATATAACGATAGCAGAACTTTAATTTAAATATTACTTTTAACTTTGCCAAATAAACTGCATATGAAGCGATTGCTCGATTTCCGATCTCATATTGTCGTCGCATATTAATCGCCGCATCATAATTGATACGTCACATGTAAAAAACAATAATATTTATATGATTAGTCACGTTAATCATATACATTTTCATAATTACCATATAAATTAAATAATTTCATATTTACCATTAAATTCGTTAAACAGTAAATAGGAATATGATCAGTAATTTTTGAAAATTACCTTTTAATTTTTACTAAGAGTGGTAACGTATTTTTATTGCGGGTCGGGTCGGGTCGGGTAGATGGTCGGATTCGTTGATCCAGGTCTGCAGCAACACTGGGTCGCTGCGCAAGAAGACGACGACGCTGGGCTGGGCAGGCTTCGTCGAGGCCGATTGCGTCGGCGCTGGACTGGGCAGGCGTGGTCGAGCAGAGGCCGGCGGCGGACCAAGCGAATCCGGGTTTGTCGAAGTGTCGATTTCTAGAGAACTCGACGTCGTCCTCTGGGGATCAAGGCGTCATATGGGGCTTTGCAGGAGTCATGGTGGGGTTGAGACTAAAGCAACTGGAAGAGAAGACGACGAACAACGAGGTCCGAACGATTGGATAAACGACAGCGATAGGAGGTCGACGAATCCGGGTCATCAGCGTTGGGGCTGGGTCCGTGAATCCGGGTCGAGCGATCGTCCTGCGTGCGGGGCTGGGCATCGCATGTCTGCAGCGCCAAAGGAGAGAGTGATGTCGACACAGGGTATCATACGTGGCCTGAGTGCGCAGGCGATGGATCGGGGACAAAGCACTGCCGCGGTATCCATCTGGAGTGGATCGAGGACGGGTTCGAGGCTGCATCGAGGGTTGACAGGCGAGTGCCAGAAGAGGTCCTGAGGATCGGCTGGATCGTGCTTGATCAGAGGAGTGGGGTGGAGCGTTGGTGGCGTCAAGCTGGGCCGGCACGCAGGATTGCTGGCGTGTCGCTGAAGATCTGCTCAAGGCCGCGGCGGCAGAGCTGAGATCGGAAGGGTGCCCAGAGAAGATTTATGGGTGGCATGTTATTTTTCGATGCTTTGCCGAGAAGCCTGCCGTTAGCAGAATGGGAGCCTGAGTTTTTCTTCCTTTTTCGACTATGAATTGTCGCGATAAACCATCTTTGGTCTTCGTGCCGACAAAGTGGTTGTCGGTAAAAGGGGATATCTGGGGGCCTTCTTTGTTGCCGGCAATGAATTTTTTAAGGGACAAAACGTAGGATTTTTTTTTCTTTGGTTAAAGCAAAGTGCTGATAACGTGTTATAGGAAAATGGGAATTGTCTACTCATTTCATTGATAATCCCTTTTATATAGGGTGAGTATTACAACGGTAATAGTAAATACATTTATGACAATAATGACTACGTAATTATCTCTCGTCAGTTACATTGACGAAGGCACATAATGTGTTTTTCCTTCAACAGTAGATTATTTATAGTTCTAATCTTTTTGTTAATCATCTTGTGAAATTTATAGTTCACTATACCTGCTGCAATTCTATATCTCTAGCCACGAAAGATGGTAACATCTTCATAAATTTCACTCATGCCTTTTATCCGTGCATCGACTTTTTACATCAACATCAGAAAAAATACTCTGCATTAGTGCATAGAGTTTCAAACGGAAATAGAGAAAGAGGAAAACAACTATAGATGATAAATAGATGAGTGAAAGGAGATAACAAACTCAAAAAGATTGATTAATATACAGAGACCAAAAATTTAGAGCCACACAATTAACATTTGACATTAAAACTTTCTGATCCTTAGATTTTAACCCCTCCCTTACCACAGGGGAAAGTAAATATATATATATATATATATAGAAAAATTCTCAGGTGCGAACGTCCGCACCGTACGGAATCGCCGAAAACGACCGCCGCGGCAAGCCGACGATGGCGAGAATGGTGCCGGCCAACTCCTCTCCTCCCCGCGCTCTTGTCTGTGTCGACTGGAGCTCCAACGCCAGCCGGCATCTGAAAAATTCCTGTAAACTTCAAGTTGCTGCCCAGAAACTTGAAAATTCCACATCCCGACCGCCGTGAGCTGGCACTGGAGCTCTAGCCGGGAGGGAAGGAGTGCGGGGAGGGGAGGAGAGGGCCGACACCATCCGCGCAGTCATCGGCTTGCCGCAGCGGCCGTTTGCGGCGAATCTGCACCGTGCGAACGTCCACAGCAGAGACGGACTATATATATATATATATATAGTTAACACAAATGACTTTTTTTTTTATGTAGTAACAAAAGTGCGAGATGAGATTGATTACTAGGTAATAATTGACTTACCAACATGTTAGATGTGTTCACATCGTTTTGGTACGTGAATATGCAAATAATATATTTTTTTTCACGTAGTTTTCAAATCATGTAGAAGAAGAGAGTTTAATTCAAATCTTTCAATTTATGCCTTAGACTTCCTCTATTGACAACCTTATTCGATCGATCGCGAGTGAGTTTTCAATAAAAAAAGTTCGATCCAATTCAGGTTTCGGGTATTCAAGCAAAGGAAAATTGGTTGAGATAGGGAGAAGCACTCCCGCACCCATATTGATTACCATTTTGAGGACCAATATTACTATTTGAACAACTCATGTAGTAGATATAATAATTACAACTTTAACAACTCATTATAACTTTGAGAACTAATATTACTACGACTTATTTCATAACTTTAGGATATAGTTGATGCCTGCTATGCATCAAGCCATCAACACATTGTAAATTTTCCAAATTTTATCCTCAATTTTTCTTTATTGTCAGAAAGTGAAATATTATTGTATGTGGATTGCTCTATTAAACCATATGTACTGCACTATATCTTAAAGAAAACACAAGATACACTCTCATCTTTTTATTTATTTATTAATGTTTTATTATGTTTTTCCTACTTGAATTTGTAGTTTGGAATGACCGGTCGAAATTAGATGATTTGTTGGAGCATGTAGACTTTTTTTTTTTTTTTTTTTGAAAAAAAAAAATGAGTATTTGGACTTTATTGAACTAATATGTGCATAGACACTTCTAAAAGGTTTTCTTTGTTCTGTTTTTTTTTTTTTAAGTATGTTCCAAAAATGTCAAAAACAAAACATTTGTAATGACAAAATATATTACAAAGAAAGTAATGTTGGCCTTGCGGTCAAGCTTGCTCGACTCTTCTGCTAACGTTGCAGTTAGTCTTCTCGAAAGACGTGTTACCTGATACGTATATGGAATTTGAGTTAACTCTGATTCTAGACAAAATTAGTAACACAATGGCACACATTTTGAAATTTTTATCCTTATGCGTCTAGATTCGTGAATAGCCATTAAATCCTCGTATTCCAAGAATGTTGGCTAACTACTTCAAATCAATACGTACAAGTCAAAGAATTTACTAAGGTCACACCCGAAATTACTTTCCACAAATATCTCTGAAATCAATTTCCACTTCTTTTAAAATATGTTTTTATTGTAAACACATTTTTGAATATCAATATGCATATTATTGTATGAACTTTATGTATGGTCTTTACTAATGAATTGCTAAAACCAAATACTACTATAGCATATTGTATGCATATGATAGAGTTAGGTATGTGCAATATGGAAATTATATTGCGCTCCAAGCGAAATTTGACCCACTCATAGTAGGAGAAGAATGACAATGTGCATATGCGAAATGTATTTTGAAAATCAAAAGCACGCACATAATGCAAATCGGAATGCTAGTTAATAATAATATGAGCTTGTTTGGATTGAAAAATTTGAGAGTATGGATTTGGATTTGGACTCCTCAAATCCAAATATACTTGTTTGTGTTATAAAGTAGAGAAAAGATAGAGAGAGAAGAGTTGAAAGGAAGTAGAAGTCTACTCATTCATTCTCATTAGCCTTTTTATATAGATGTAGAATTTACATCAAAGTACATAACTAATGAGTATTTACGTGGACATCCACATACATTATAATATTTACAACACTCCCCCTTGGATGTCCACAAATGGATGATTGAAATCGGATTCGCTTATTGTTGCCTCATTAAAAACATTGACAGGTAACAAAAACTCAGTGGGATAAAAATAACCCTGGTCGAAGGAGAAAAAGAGCACAACGTACGCGGATATGTCCGGGTAGCAAACTTCTGGATGCTCTCCATAATGAGAATCTCCCCATGATGATTGTAAGTTCATGCACCATGAACAATGATTTTGATATGACTTCACTGAAGTGAGAGCATGTGCATTTTGCATGTTGGAGCTCATCACAAAATTTTGATACATATAAAGTTAAAGCAATACCAACAAAACGAGATGATTTTACATAAGTCTTACCTCATCTAATAAGGTTAGAAACAACATGCTCAATTCATACAAAGTAATAGCTAAACAACAAAAAATAATTGACGCAGTTAACTTCGTATAGTTTAAAACATTGGAAAACCATCATGGCATATCAAACAATACACATTAATGTTTTTATGCTTTGATACGTCTCATATAGGCTCTTCCAGAGCTCTAAGTAATTCATAACTTTGCAAAGTTAGAATATGTTGCAGCATAATGATCATAATTCGAAATCGATTTTGTAGTCTTGTCATAGTACTCATTGAGGCAATTAGGTCGCATTGATTATAACAGAACGAGTATGTATGAGCTAGCTTCTTTTATTCCATGAATTAGTTTCAGGCACTTTTCACAATGCATATCATGGATTTGCAATTGAATTTTTTAAGAATTTGATAAGCATTACGCTTATATTGACACTTTACTTATGGAAATTTGCTTTTAACAATGTGTCTTTTAAGATCCACATCATATACCATGACAAGGTGTCATAAGTCTCTCGTCAATATAGCAAGTATACACGACCCTGTACTTATAGAAAAATTGTCATTCGTATGAGGGAAGATTTTAAAATTCCCATTTAGGGCTGGGCGTTTTGGCCTCAGGGACCGAAAACTCGGCCGAAAAAGCCCGAAACGGGCTGGGCCGTGATTTCTGAAAGACCAACCCGAAGAAGGACCGGCCCGAATGTAAGAAAAACGGGTAGGGCCTGGGCCCAGTTTTTCTTTGGACCGAAAGCCCGAACCGACTTGACCCATATAGTGGTTGCCATGTGTCATACTCTGATTGGTCCATAATTATTAAAAAAATTAAAAAAAAATTTCTAGACTGACTGAGTCTGCGCGACTTCCTCAGACCTCAGTTCCTCAATTCCTCTTCGAGGAAATTTCTCTCTTCCTCAGCCCTCACTGCCCACCCATCGCGATTAGCCTCAGCCCTCACTCTCTTCCTCTTCGACATCACCCTCACGCCCTCGCCTGAGTCGCCTCAGCCTCAGCCTCAGCCCTCACTCTCTTCCTCGTCGCCCCACTTAGCTTCGTCTTCGACATCACCCTCGCCTGAGTCGCCTCAGTCTCAGCCCTGGAAGGGACTCTGCCTCTATCGCCTTAATTCATTCTTCAATTCAATTAAGGTAGACTTCAATTAGGGTTTCTCAATTTCAATTTTGTTTTTTTAGATTTCAGTATCAACTTCTTATTTTCATTGATGTCAGTTCCAATTCTTCAATGTCTGTGGCGTTGTACCAGTCTCTCAGGACTAACCTCCCAAGAGAGGTCATGGGTTTTAGGGACTATCCATTTGTGGCAAAGGAGGGAGAAGAAGAGAGAGACCCCAGAAGATTTCCGGGTCACAAAGAGGTGTTGATGTATTTGAAGGAGTTTGGTGATGAGTTTGGGGTGTGAGGTTTGAGAGTGAAGTGGTGTTTGTGGGTTTGGTGGAGGGTGGGAACTGGGAGGTGAAGAGTAGGAGTAAGAGAGGTGAGGATTTGGAAGAGGTTTATGATGTTGTGGTGGTCTGTAATGGGCATTATACTGGGCCTCGTATTGCCCATATACCAGGTATTGAGCACTCTTATTTTGTTATAGTTCAGTTGGAAGTAAAGTTTGGTCCTTTTTGTATTGGTATGCTGTGTGTGGGTTACTTAAGTAAATTTGAGAGTAAAGTTTGTTCCTTTTTGTATTGGTATGCTCATGTATATCATATTCAGGCATTGATACATGGAAAGGGAAGCAAATTCACAGCCATAATTATCGTACTCCTGAGCCATATCGAGACCAGGTTAGTCTTACTGCATTCTGTAGAAACTTCTAGGTTGTGTTCTCATGAGTTGCCTCTCTGTGTATCAGATCTTAGAAGTGAATTAAAGCGTGTAACAATGAAGCAGGCTATAGTTTATAGGTTAAATGATTGCTATAGTTCTGGGTTATTTTATATGTATTTTGTAGCTTTGAAGTCTGAAACACTCTCTGAAGTCTTGCAGGGTCAGCAGGGCAATCTTGAACTCATTGATTTTTATGTTTGTAGTTTTGAACTCTTTAATCTTTATGCTTAATTTGAATTTGGTATTGTAATATTTGAATCAGTTGTTGTAATATTTGAATCAGTTGTTGTAATATTTGAATGATTGAATCAGTTGAATTTTGAATTGTTGAAATGTTGATTTTATGTTTATGGAACACAACAGGTTGTCAAGAAACTGGGAATTGCTGAAAATTTCAACTGTATGAAATTGTCAGTTTTGGGCCTGAAAAAAGCCCGAACCCGGCCCGAACCGGTTTGAACGGGTGTTGGTCAGTCCCTGAAGTTCTGAAAGCCCGAACCGGGCCAAACTGATTTTTTCGGGCTTTGGGTCGGGTTTCACATTTTTTAGGCCCGACCCGAGCCGTGCCCACCCCTATTCCCATTGTATCATAGTGAAGTTAAATGTATAGTGATTTATCCCAGCTTGGTCTAAGTATCTCATCACGTTTTAAGTATTAAGTTTTATTGGAATTGCCTCTTTCCAATTTGGCCAATAGATATACTTCGTCGACGTTCATAATGAAAACGTGATATAGCATCAATACAACCCTCAGTGATGTTTGGTAGCTACCATATGTAAATTATCATCGATGATCATCAATCATAGATCCTACACATTCTTATATGCATACATTAACTATGAATTTATTGATATTGGGTGATGTGTTTTAAAATGTTACTCGCAAGCGCAAGAATCAATTGTAGCATAGAAATGCAAGAGAGAGGTCGAACCCACAGGGAATGTATGAAATAGGAAAAACTAATCGAATCTAAATTAATTTAACACTAACATAGTTGAATGAAAGTTGGTTGTGATGTAACTTAAATATAAATACAAAACAAAGAGATAAAGATTACATTAATGACGAAGTAACTAAAGTACCGGATTCCACCACATTAATTGATAGGAGCATAAAATGCGACGTTCTTAATATGTTTTTACCTCCATTTATCCAATGTTTAACCCTTAGTATCGTAATATAGAGTCATGTAATAGAGTCTTGAGTTTTGGTTTAGTTTAATGTGAGAATGTGCTTAATTGTCAGAAAAACGACTAATTATAGAAATCTTAGGAAAAAGTGCAAAATATGTTGTTTTCGTGGTTTTGAGGCCTGTGTTTGACTGATCTATCATTTTCCAAATTTGATGAAATTTGGTATACATATAGTTGGCACTCTAAAGTGTATTGTTTCAAAATTTCAAATCAATCGGAGTTTGGGAACTCACCCAAACGATGGCTGCAACTTGGCAGTTTGAGCAAAGATCACCAGGGACTACCAAGATTTTCCTGGGACTGTGTCCTGAATTTCGGAATTTCTGTGGGACACATCGCTTAAAACCAGAGGACGTGCCACATGCCGTTGGAAAGCTCTATGAGTCTAGTTTTTCTGGGACTTAGAATCGTATTAATCGGTGCTCTGAGGAAGGAGTTATGCCAGATTTACTAGAGAAAGGTCAATCAGCCGAGAAACAGAGTGGTTTCCCGGTTGCACAAGGAAAGAATTCCTTTGGACTTTTAAAGCATGGATCAGATGTAATGGACCTAAAGATATGTCCATACTAACTTAATGAGAAGGTTCAAGTCCAAGATAAGGCCAAGAAGAGTCTAGAAGAAAAGAATTTGGATAACAAGAGAAAGAAAAAGAATCCTGATTAATTTCGGGAAAATTCATGTGCACGTCTCTCAACTTCCACGGACTCTCTCGGACAGCTCACAATGAATTAGAGTTCAAACCTTATATGGATAGAACGCTACGGGAGTCTAGCTTCCAACCCAACTGGAATCACCTCAATATCTATTTTCTAGAGAAAGATATTCCATAATCTTCACGTGAAGGTCAAATCTGCCAGCAGGATAAGTTTGAGAAAAACTAGGTTTTGTGAACCCTAGTTGCAGCCAACCTTTTGCCTCTATATATTGGACGATTTTTACACAGAAAATCATCTCTTCTCTCTCACTTTTCACTAGCCAAAACTCTGTCCAATTAGAACCACAAATCCCATAGAAAATTCAAGCCGATTCCTTAGTTCATCACCACCACCGATCGCAAGACATCATCCCACCGAATCTTCCTTTGCCGATTCCTCTTCAATGTTTCTTTTAAAGTGTGATTCACTCATCTCTCATGGCTTGTAATTTTCTGTATAATTACTTAACTTTGTCTATGAAGTTTGTAAGGATTTGTGGATAGTTATTTGGTTTTATTAATTTTACTTTGGATTTCTGAAATTCTGTTATGTGTTTTGGTTTTCTTTTGTTTAATTGATGAACATGTATATGAAGAATTGATTGTATGGCAATATGGCAGTATGTTTGTTGCATGATTTGATGATTATGTTTGGTTTATTTTCTGAATTCGTATGCATAACAAGTTATAGGGTTGAGGGCAGCCTTAGCTAGGCCGATCCTTAGGTTTATTTCTTTATGTTGCCGAACTTTAATTGGGATAAATTATACACAAAGTTGATTTATCTTGCATTGGTTCTAAGGGGTAGAGTAATTCAGAAAATATGCATGTTGAAGCAAGGTGAGGTGACGCCATACTTGTTGCATGTTTCCAATTCGACTCATTGTGCTTATGTGTTTCTTGGTTTAATTTCTACTCGAAGTGTCTTTAAACTGATTAGCACTATGTTTAAGGTTATGCACGAAGCTAATTCTAAATAATTGAGGAGTTTTGAATGATTAGATGAACCATGAAGGGCTCTAATTAAATTGGAACTAAATTGCATGAAATCGGTGATAAATGTTGCTGCCGTATTGTTGTTTTGTGATTGATTTGTTATATGTCATGTGAGTTTTGTGTGATGTGTATTGTGTGAAAGATGTTGATCATATGTATATATATAATTTAGGTTTTATTTTCGTAATTTTCAGTAGGTTTTAGAATCAAATTTCAAACCCCCAATATGATTTTGTAATGCTTTATATGATTGAACGCCCTTGATTTCCCCGGACTGAACGATCCTTACTTGTCCTATACTAACGATGACACAAGAGGGTAATATTTGTATGAAGTTGTTTTGCAGGTACAATGTGCTTGGATAAATGGCTCCATCAATTTTTGGCGCCGTTGCCAGGGAAATTATAAAGTTTTGATTCATGAAGTGTTACTTTGTAACTTTGTATCAATTTTTAGATGTGTATAATTTTTCCTTAGTTTTGGAATATGTATAATAGGATTTTCGGACTTGTAATAGTAATTAGGGATTTTTTCGATTTTGGTTTTGGTTTTTGATGAGTTTGCCGAGTATGTGATATATCATGTGTGTGTGATTGTTTGTAACACTTAGATAAATTTCTAAGAAGTTTATAGTTTATGTATGTTTGAGTTTATTGTAGTTTCTAAAGTGTAACATGTAGGGAGAAGCCGCATTTGTTGGTCTTAGCCTTAACCCTTCATACGAATGATGCCATTTTAAATCCGTCTTTTATGTAGATTGGGAAACGGGCCCTGCTCAATGTTGGAAATGGTCCATCGTTGGCCCCTCACGCATACGAGCGATAATCTAGCAGATCCATTTTTATGAGGTTGAGGGCGGCTTTGATCAACATTTGTAGACCGCTAGTGATCCGAGTTTGTTTTATAAAGTATGAGGCAAGTTATTTTCATTGATTGGTTCTCAGGTTTGTAAAACTGGTTCTCAAGGCCCACAGGCTGATGTTCATTCTCGGTGAGTGAGTCGATAGGGAGTTCGCTCTCCGTGGTTACCAATAACGAGACCTGTCTGGTTCCTAAAGGGAGTTCACTTCCCATGAATCATAACGACACCGCTTTTGAAAAGTGGAACACGCTCGAACTAGTCGATATCTTGGGCCGAAGCATCACCTCACTTTAGACGCTAGAAAATAACTTGACATATGTGCTCTATTTTCTTCAACCAAAATTCGTCTTTAATTTTTGAGGTATATCGGAATAAGCATGATACTACCAGGGGCTGCATCAGTCCATTGCACTGTTAACTCCACTGCTCCACGTACCTCGAATTTTAAAGTTGTGTGAATAAAAAGAAATAGACTCTAGGTTCGGCAATCTCATACTATTTTCGACACTCTTGGAAAACTATGACCGAATTCTTGTTTGTTACTTGTGAATTTTTTGAAAGCTTGAAAATCTTGTGTGATACTTATATATATTTCGTTGGCTATACTTATACAATAATAACACTTACACAAATTCTAACTACACAAATACTTTTATTTTTCTTTTTGAATTCCTTGCCTAAACACTTGATTTTCGAATAATTTCAGGTACATGAATGTCCAGTTGGTCACGCGACATTAGAGGTCGTTTGTATCGAATTGGAGAGATATACGATCTAGAGTTGCCAGCAACTCTACGTCAAGCACGTTCACCATCACCAGAACATCAGTTTGTATCTCCCACCTCATCACTTTTTGATAGAAGTTTCGTTGCACCACCATCACCATTTCTTTCTGAAGCTTCGTGTGAACTTAATCCTTTGTTTCACGAAGATCTAGAGTTTGAGCTACTTCAAAGTCCCATACCAATTCAATATTTGAACTTTGATTTACCTGATCCACAGTCAAGATGACTTCAGTGAGAGAAGAAAATGGGCAAGTTAATGCGCCACAAGGAGGAGGGGCAAGACCGAGCAATGTGACATATCCGGCCGTTACAACTGGCAAGTCGGCTCAGTTTGAATTGAAGGGTAGATTTATCCATCAATTGCCGAAGTTCTATGGACTTAGTGGAGAGGATCCGAATCGCCATATTCAGAAATTTGAGTTCATATGTGAAACCATGTGTCCAACTGGTGCGGATTTGCAACATGTGAGGATGAAAGCTTTCCCATTCTCACTTGAAGATAGGGCAGCCGAGTGGTTCTTTGCTATTCCACCTGGCAAGATGACGTCATGGGACACAATGGTGAAGGAATTTCTGACCAAATATTTTCCTTCATCAAGGGTGACACAGATTAGAAAGGAGATCACGTCAATCAGACAAGAACCGGATGAGGCTTTTGATGTATACTATGATAGGTACAAAGCATTGGTGGCAACGTGTCCTAATCATGGGATACGTGAGGGTCTTCTTCTTCAGTACTTTTATGAAGGTTTGCGCCCTATGGAGCGTCGATTTCTTGATTCAGCTGTCGGAGGATCGTTAATGGAGAAGAGCAAAGAGGAGGTTAAGAATTTGTTGGAGATGCATTTCACTAACCAACAACAGTTGGGGTCTACTTCTTCCAAGCGTGTAAGTGAGGCTAGTGGATTTGAGGAGTCGAGTGCTATCAAGGAGCTCCGAGAAGACATGGGGAAGATCACTCAGATGATGATGCAAATGATGAAGCCGAAGCAAGCTCAGGTTTGTGGTGTATGTCGCATGGAGGGACATGCAACTGATTTATGTCCTCAACTTGGAGCGAACGAGCATTTTGAGGAGGCCAATGCATTGGGCTTATCAACCAAGACCTCAAGGGCAATTTCAGGGATTTGCACGACCTCAACAGCCATTCTACAACAACAATGCTCAAGCATCATCGAATCCTAACTATGATGCTATGTTGAAATCTCTGAATGATGCAAGTCATACTTTGTTGCAATCTACAACCACTAACACAAAAGATATTTCTGAGTTGAAGAATCAGATGGGGAAGGTTGTGGATTTTATGGGGCAGATCCAAGAGCAAGGGAGGCTACCTGGAGGAGTGATTCCAAACCCTAAGAATGAGCAACCAAAGTCTATCACGACAAGGAGTGGTAAGGTCTTGGAGGAACCGAAAGTGACAAGCAAAAAGAATGATGCTGTGGACATTGAGGATGAAGAGGAGGCTGCTCACGGCAACCAAAAGGCTGCTCACAGCAGCAAAATTGAAGCTCACGACAATGAGGCCGAGAAGGGTAAACCGAGCAAGGATGAGCTCGATACCATGAAGAAGAGGGATTTAGAGAAAGATCCCGCCACCTCAGAAACACTTAAGGTAAATAATTCTAATTCAAGTGGTTTAGTTAATACTAACCAATCTTCGTGTTTACCTTTTCCATCTAGATTTGCTAAATCAAAGAACGAGAAATCAGATGAGGAAGTACTTGATATTTTCAGACGTGTGGAGGTGAATATACCATTGCTTGAGTGCATCAAGAAAATTCCGAAGTATGCCAAATTTTTGAAAGAGCTTTGCACAACAAGGAGGCATACACGTGAGGAGCAATTTGTAAAGATGAGTGAGACGGTTTCAGCCGTCATACAAAGAAAGCTTCCTCCCAAAATGAAAGATCCTGGCAGTTTTACAATTCCGTGTATTATTGGTCAATGTTGTTTTTCTAATGTTTTGGTAGACTTAGGAGAGTCAATTAATGTGATGCCTTACAATGTTTACAAGTCTCTAGGTCTAGGAGAATTGAAGAGAGACAATGTGATTATTCAATTGGCTAACAGATCTAACAAATATCCTGAGGTTTAACTCCACCGAAACTTGATGACTTATTAAAATTCCAAGAAAAATGGGATGAAATTGATGTAATGAGTTAAAAGATCATTCTTGTATGTTTTGGGAGGACCCTAGAAGACTAAAAAGTTGGGTTTTGGTGGATTGAAACGAACCTCAATTCACTTACGATCCTTAACTACTTTTTAAAATTTAGGGGAAAATAGAAAGAAATATGAGGGAAAATTAATGATATGACAAAAAAGTTCACTCCCGTCGGTATTAGGAGGTCTCTAGAAGGATAAAAAGTTGGGTTTTGGTGGATTTCGAGAACGTCAAAACTCCACCGAAACTTGATGACTTATTAAAATTCCAAGAAAAATGGGATGAAGTTGAAGTAATGAGTTAAAAGATCATTGTTGTATGTTTTGGGAGGACCCTAGAAGACTAAACAGTTGGGTTTTTGAAGGAGTTAAACGAATTTCAATTCACTTATGATCCTTAACTACTTGTTAAAATTTAGGGAAAAATAGAACGAAATATGAGGAAAAATTAATAATATGACAAAAAAGTTCACTCCCGTTGGTATTAGGAGGTCTCTAGAAGGATAAAAAGTTGGGTTTGGTGGATTTCGAGAACGTCAAAACTCCACCGAAACTTGTTGACTTATTAAAAATCCAAGAAAAATGGGATGAAGTTGAAGTAATGAGCTAAAAGATCATTCTTGTATGTTTTGGGAGGACCCTAGAAGACTAAAAGGTTGGGTTTTTGAAGGAGTTAAACGAATTTCAATTCACTTACGATCTTTAACTACTTTTTAAAATTTAGGGAAAAATAGAAAGAAATATGAGGGAAAATTAAAGATATGACAAAAAAGTTCACTCCCGTTGGTATTAGGAGGTCTCTAGAAGGATAAAAAGTTGGGTTTTGGTGGATTTCGAGAACGTCAAAACTCCACCGAAACTTGATGACTTATTAAAATTCCAAGAAAAATGGGATGAAGTTGAAGTAATGAGTTAAAAGATCATTGTTGTATGTTTTGGGAGGAGCCTAGAAGACTAAACAGTTGGGTTTTTGAAGGAGTTAAACGAATTTCAATTCACTTACGATCCTTAACTACTTATTAAAATTTAGGGGAAAATAGAACGAAATATGAGGAAAAATTAATGATATGACAAAAAAGTTCACTCCCGTTGGTATTAGGAGGTCTCTAGAAGGATAAAAAGTTGGGTTTTGGTGTATTTCGAGAACGTCAAAACTCCACCGAAACATGATGACTTATTAAAATTCCATGAAAAATGGGATGAAATTGAAGTAATGAGTTAAAAGATGATTCTTGTATGTTTTGGGAGGACCCTAGAAGACTAAAAAGTTGGGTTTATGAAGGAGTTAAACGAATTTCAATTCACTTACGATCCTTAACTACTTTTTAAAATTTAGGGGAAAATAGAAAGAAATATGAGGGAAAATTAATGATATGACAAAAAAGTTCACTCCAGTTGTTATTAGGAGGTCTCTAGAAGGATAAAAAGTTGGGTTTTGGTGGATTTCGAGAACGTCAAAACTCCACCGAAACTTGTTGACTTATTAAAAATCCAAGAAAAATGGGATGAAGTTGAAGTAATGAGCTAAAAGATCATTCTTGTATGTTTTGGGAGGACCCTAGAAGACTAAAAGGTTGGGTTTTTGAAGGAGTTAAACGAATTTCAATTCACTTACGATCTTTAACTACTTTTTAAAATTTAGGGAAAAATAGAAAGAAATATGAGGGAAAATTAAAGATATGACAAAAAAGTTCACTCCCGTTGGTATTAGGAGGTCTCTAGAAGGATAAAAAGTTGGGTTTTGGTGGATTTCGAGAACGTCAAAACTCCACCGAAACTTGATGACTTATTAAAATTCCAAGAAAAATGGGATGAAGTTGAAGTAATGAGTTAAAAGATCATTGTTGTATGTTTTGGGAGGAGCTTAGAAGACTAAACAGTTGGGTTTTTGAAGGAGTTAAACGAATTTCAATTCACTTACGATCCTTAACTACTTCTTAAAATTTAGGGGAAAATAGAACGAAATATGAGGAAAAATTAATGATATGACAAAAAAGTTCACTCCCGTTGGTATTAGGAGGTCTCTAGAAGGATAAAAAGTTGGGTTTTGGTGTATTTCGAGAACGTCAAAACTCCACCGAAACATGATGACTTATTAAAATTCCATGAAAAATGGGATGAAATTGAAGTAATGAGTTAAAAGATGATTCTTGTATGTTTTGGGAGGACCCTAGAAGACTAAAAAGTTGGGTTTATGAAGGAGTTAAACGAATTTCAATTCACTTACGATCCTTAACTACTTTTTAAAATTTAGGGGAAAATAGAAAGAAATATGAGGGAAAATTAATGATATGACAAAAAAGTTCACTCCAGTTGTTATTAGGAGGTCTCTAGAAGGATAAAAAGTTGGGTTTTGGTGGATTTCGAGAACGTCAAAACTCCACCGAAACTTGTTGACTTATTAAAAATCTAAGAAAAATGGGATGAAGTTGAAGTAATGAGCTAAAAGATCATTCTTGTATGTTTTGGGAGGACCCTAGAAGACTAAAAGGTTGGGTTTTTGAAGGAGTTAAACGAATTTCAATTCACTTACGATCTTTAACTACTTTTTAAAATTTAGGGAAAAATAGAAAGAAATATGAGGGAAAATTAAAGATATGACAAAAAAGTTCACTCCCGTTGGTATTAGGAGGTCTCTAGAAGGATAAAAAGTTGGGTTTTGGTGGATTTCGAGAACGTCAAAACACCACCGAAACTTGATGACTTATTAAAATTCCAAGAAAAATGGGATGAAGTTGAAGTAATGAGCTAAAAGATCATTGTTGAATGTTTTCGGAGGACCCTAGAAGACTAAACAGTTGGGTTTTTGAAGGAGTTAAACGAATTTCAATTCACTTACGATCCTTAACTACTTGTTAAAATTTAGGGGAAAATAGAACGAAATATGAGGAAAAATTAATGATATGACAAAAAAGTTCACTCCAGTTGGTATTAGGAGGTCTCTAGAAGGATAAAAAGTTGGGTTTTGGTGGATTTCGAGAACGTCAAAACTCCACCGAAACTTGATGACTTATTAAAATTCCAAGAAAAATGGGATGAAGTTGAAGTAATGAGTTAAAAGATCATTGTTGTATGTTTTGGGAGGACCCTAGAAGACTAAACAGTTGGGTTTTTGAAGGAGTTAAACGAATTTCAATTCACTTACGATCCTTAACTACTTGTTAAAATTTAGGGGAAAATAGAACGAAATATGAGGAAAAATTAATGATATGACAAAAAAGTTCACTCCAGTTGGTATTAGGAGGTCTCTAGAAGGATAAAAAGTTGGGTTTTGGTGGATTTCGAGAACGTCAAAACTCCACCGAAACTTGATGACTTATTAAAAATCCAAGAAAAAGGGGATGAAGTTGAAGTAATGAGCTAAAAGATCATTCTTGTATGTTTTGGGAGGACCCTAGAAGACTAAAAAGTTGGGTTTTTGAAGGAGTTAAACGAATTTCAATTCACTTACGATCCTTAACTACTTTTTAAAATTTAGGGGAAAATAGAAAGAAATATGAGGGAAAATTAATGATATGACAAAAAAGTTCACTCCCGTTGGTATTAGGAGGTCTCTAGATGGATAAAAAGTTGGGTTTTGGTGGATTTCGAGAACGTCAAAACTCCACCGAAACTTGATGACTTATTAAAATTCCAAGAAAAATGGGATGAAGTTGAAGTAATGAGTTAAAAGATCATTGTTGTATGTTTTGGGAGGACCCTAGAAGACTAAACAGTTGGGTTTTTGAAGGAGTTAGACGAAGATGTTGATCATATGTATATATATAATTTAGGTTTTATTTTCGTAATTTTCAGTAGGTTTTAGAATCAAATTTCAAACTCCCAATATGATTTTGTAATGCTTTATGTGATTGAACGCCCTTGATTTCCCCGGACTGAACGATCCCTACTTGTCCTATTCTAACGATGACACAAGAGGGTAATATTTGTATGAAGTTGTTTTGCAGGTACAATGTGCTTGGATAAATGGCTCCATCATTAATCAATAAGTCTCTAAATATTATCTACTAATTTCCAAATTAGGAGTAACAATCTAGAAATCAATTTACTGCTTTGTCAAGATTTAACAATGAAGCACACATGATTTAACTCTAATGTAAACTCTTCTTTGCTTCTTCATTATGAACACCAAAGCATCACCTGTACACAAACTTATTGAAACTACATAAGATCAATGTATGTGCTAAGCATCAGATGTGAAACAAGCTCATTTGAATGACAAGAGATCAAAAGAATTCATGTAAAATATTTTACAAAGCCAAGCATGGATTAATAAAAGTAGAAAATGTCCATTTAGTACTAATTTCGCCCCCTCATTACCCATTCTAATGACTATCTTATTTTATTCCCCTATTAAACATAAGTTAACAACTCATTTTGCCTATCTGAACAAATCTTTTCAACCCTAGTACAGTTTTAATTTTTTTCTCTTTTTTTTGTCCTTCTGTCTTATCTAACAGATTTTTGAATTATAACGTGCTAAGAAAGTGGAATATAGAGAAACTTTGCCAAAAGGTCACCCAACTCCGCCGGCGTCCCATGGTTGGTCGCCGGATTCCGATCACCAAATTTTTTTTCACCGGAATTATTATTTTTTCAATATTAAATTACTGACTCTGACTTTAAACATGTTGCTGACCCTCAATAATCAGGTTACTGACCCCCAGTAAGATGTTTACTGCAGAATCTCCCACAGACAGCTCATCGGAAGTCCGCTCCATCCCTTATCCTACTCGACCTCTGTGTTCTCACCAAATTTTTTTTCGCCGATTTTTTTTTTTTTTTCACCGGAATTTTTTTTTCCAATATTAAATTACTGAATCTGACTTTAAGCATGTTACTGACCCCCCAGTAATCAGATTACTGACCCCTGGTAATCAGGTTATTGACTTCAGTAAGCATGTTACTGCCCCCCAGTAAGCATGTTACTGACCCCCAGTAAGCATATGTTACTGACTCTCAGTAATTTAATTCAACCCACAACCATAAAAAAACCTCCAATTTTCTAATTCGATCAAAATCCTAACTTTCATTCGGACCCCAAACCGTCAATTGGCTCTGACCCAAATCGCAATCGGACCGGGTGGGGTGCTGAAGAGGGAAAGCCGGAGGAGCTCAAGGGAGGGACGTCGGAGGGGAATGAGAAGAAGGGATTCGGGGTGGGGTTAGGGTTAGGGGTTTCCATCTCTTCGAGGAAGATGCCATTTGCAAATAGGGCAACTGAGATCGGAGGTGGGGGAGGGGTTGAGATCCTACATCGATCGCAGAGCTCGGCGTAGTCTCCGGTGCGGAGGCGTCAGGCTTTCCTAGGGTGCTCCGGCTTCAACTCACAGCATTTAGAGGAAGAAGAAGTCGACGAGGACGACATCGAAGTTTGAGTCGGCGCTGCTAAAACCCTAGCAATTGAGCTTCGCTATGAGCTCTGTGTAGGATTTGAAGCAGAGAGAGAGGGCCATTTTTTTTTGTTTGGTTTTGAGAGAGAGGGATGTGGTTTTAGTATAGGGTAGTTATGTAATTTTTCCAAGATTCATTGGAGTGGGTAGGTAACATATATTGGAATGGGCAAGTTTTTCTCCATTTTTGTGCAAATGGTCATTTTCCCTAATAAAAGTGACTTCCAAACTACAAAAAATGCATGACATTAGAGGTGAAAGGAATAAAGATTTTATTAATGCATTTTGAAGCAAGAGTCATAGGCATGGAATATATATAACTATGAGAATCAATAGATAATTGAGTAAAACTTATTTTATAATGTGGTTTCCTCCTCAACCTTAGTTAAGGAAATTAGCAAAAAAGAATTACATAACAAATCACATATTGAATTACATAACAAATAACAAAGCAAATGTCCAACACAAGTACACAACAATAACAACTTATTAACTTAACATCCAGCACAAAACAAATGTCCAACGGAAAGATCTAATAAACTTAATGTCCAGCAAACATTAGTTCTAGGTAACACAAACTCACAAAGATCTAATCAACAACATTCATCACAGCCTTGGCCTCCCCTTCGATTTTGGGAACAGTTCAGGCACTGAGGCAGTGGTCAGGCCATAACAATGTCAAAACGTATCCTAGCCTCCAAGTCAATACTTATTTTCTTGTTCTATCTGATAAATATATTGTGCAGAACGATCAATATATGCAAATTTGTAATGACAAACCAAATAGTGAAGAAACAGGGCTGCAGATAGACAAACCAAATAGGAAATGGTCCAAGCTCTTGTTGGGAAGGTACTCATAAATTAACATCTTTTCTTCTCTTTCTATATAGCATCCCAAGAGCTTCACAAGATTCCGGTGTTGAAGCTTCGCAATCAAGAAAACCTCATTTTTGAATTCTTGGAGGCCCTGTCCAAAATGTACCGACAGTCATATAGCTTCACTGCAATTTCTTGCCCAGAAGGTAATATACCCTACAATGTATCATAAATAGCATTATTCTACACATATAGTTGTGATATTAATTTCATAACCTCAATAAGGAATTACCTTATATACAGTACCAAATCCACCCTCTCGAATTTTTCTGTCTATAGAGAAGTTGTCAGTAGCAGCTGAAATAGTATCAAAGTCCATGATAGGTAACTCAGGGTCCTCTTCTTGCATGTCTTCCGTGTGTACTTGTCTGCTCACTGTGCTCTCATGATCTAACCAACAAAGCAAACATAAGAAAAGCAAACATAAGAAGTAAAAAATAGGGGAAAGATGAACATTAATTCAGCTTATGCCAAATGACAAAATAAGAAAAAAAAAGATAAGTAAATTGATATTGTACCTAATTCAACTTTTTCATAGAACTCTGTGTTCTCAATCGAAGACATCTCATCTTCAGCTTTAACTTTAGTACTGCAATTCAGTTAGTATAACTGATATAAAAACGTAAGAAGAAACGCAATTCATTGTTACTTGTAAATGCTTACCATGCTTCAAATTCCAACTTTGAATCGAAGGAGAGGAGACGAAGCCGAGGAGACGAAGGGGAGGAAGCAGATCTTTTCTTCGTCGGGGGTGCGGGTGAGCTTCTGCTGCTTCACGCGTAGGAGGAAGCGGATCTTTTCTTCATCAGATATTTTCTTCCTGGGAAGCTAAGTAGCACGGACACGTCTGGTGGGTGGCGTGTCGCGTGTCGCGTGTCAGACGCGGACACGGACACTGACATGTCTGGACACGACAAAATACGCTCAGACACGCGAATTCCTTTTGGAAACAGATTGGACACGTCCGTTCACGCTCGGAGATGTGCTGGGGCGGCGCCGATCACGCTCTCGATGTCGATCTGCGCAGTCGTCGTCGGAAAGGCGAGAAGGGCCGCCGGATTTGGAGCTGCACGGGGCTAGCGGCTCAAAGCTTTGGCTGCGCTAGACTGGGATCGGACACGAATTGGCGTCGTCGATCCGAACTGCACGATGTCGGAAGAGATTGGAGATGGAGATGCGTGCCCAGATCAAATCTTTTACAGACCTGGGTTCGGGAAAGTTTGGGCTTTGGTCACTGGGCTTGGGCTACAATTTCTGATATATATATATATATATATATATATATATATATATATAATATTATTTAACTAACGTGTCCACCGCGTGTCCGTGCCTGACTAAAAATTGATTTTGACGTGTCCACGTATCAAATCGTGTCCATATTGGACACTCAAACTCGTGTCCGTGCTGCATAGCTGGGAAGGGAGGATTCGTGGAGGATTCAGGATTTGGGATCAGGCTGCTTCAAAGCCAAGATTTGGGATTTGGGATTACCTTCATACGGATGGAAGGGAGAGGATACAGGAGAGTGGGCTGCTGGCGGCGGCGAGAGTGGGTTGCTGGTTAGAGAGAGAGAGAGGATACGGGAGAGTCTGAGAGATTGGCTGAGAAAGAGACAGAGAGGTGAGAGGTCTGAGAGCTTGGCTGAGAGAGATCAACGGCTGAGATCAAATGTATATATATATATAATATAATTATTTTAATTTTATATTTAATCCCGGACGGAACAGGACGCAACGGGATTCATTTAGTTGATCCCGATCCCGTCCCGTTGTTTTAAAAAGGGATCGGGACGGGACGGGATATGTATTTTTCAAACATGAATCTCGTCTCGTCCCGACAAATTTAGGGACGGGATCGGGACGAGATCGGGATTTCGGGACCAAATGCCCAGCTCTAAAAAGATGAAGAAGATCGTCGAGATTGAGGACCGTGAGCTACGGCAGGAGTTGATGGGACGATCACTACAAGCACCACCACTACCGAAGCTGACGCCGAATGCTGATGCTTCTGACTCACCTTCTCCTTCAGCTGCTCCTTCAGCTCATGCCCCTTCGCCTCCTGCTCCTTCTGCTCTTGCTCCGGTAGAGCATTCTCCTTCTGCTCCTCTACCAGCCCCAGTACCGGTTCTGCATCTACTGGAAATTCGACGACTGCGTGCAGCATTCGCTGCAAGGACTTGGAGACGACATGTAATTTTCGGTTACTGTGTTTCATTTCATTAAGGATAGATATATATTAGGGTTAATTTCAGTTTACTACCCAAAACTTTGGGTCAGGTTTCAGTTTCGTCCTTATTCTTTTAATTGAATCACGTGTGCCCTCCTACTTTTAATTTTTTGTCAACCCGAGATAAAAATTCAATTTCACTTCGAACATGACGTCATTATCCGACGTGGACGAGACATACTAGTCTACTTTTCAGTTTCCAACCCTTTTCAAATGACATACCTTTTATTTTTGGCGCAAGCATGTGGCTTCGCCACGACGTGTGGGTTTTTTCGGGCTTTCGAGTTCGTTTAGGCCCTCAAAATGGCAGTTTAATATGTTTTAAATAAGGTTGACCGCATCGATCGGGGCTCTAACTTTGTCGGATTTAAGTGATTTTTTTACCATAACCGTATTTCATCATAACGATCAAATGTTATTTCACAGTATTTTTCAAAATTTTACTTCTTTTATATAGTTGCTTCGAAAAGTTGTACACTTGAGTATAATCTTATAATCAAGTTATACCGTATTAGTAAGCATGTTGTCGTTATAATGGCTAAATTCACAAAATGAAAAATTTGACCGTCTGATGTGATTGTTATAGTTAAATATGAGTAGAGTATAAAAATCAGCTCGTTTCGTAAACGTTCGACGCTCGATCGAAACGGTCAACCATATTTTCATAAAACTTATCACACGAAAACCCTATTACGTACCTTTAGATGACCTTGTTTCGTCGACTCTTCCAAACATTAAATTCTCAAATAGATGAGACGTAATCAGCCATGTAAAAATGTGGTAACTTTTACCTCCCGATACTATGGTTCCCCATAGAGAGAAATAAGTTTAAATAAGGTTGACCGCGTCGATCGGGGCTCTAACTTTGTCGGATTTAAGTGATTTTTTTACCATAACTGTATTTCATCATAACGATCAAATGTTATTTCACAGTGTTTTTCAAAATTTTACTTCTTTTATATAGTTGCTTCAAAAAGTTGTACACTTGAGTATAATCTCATAAAAATTTTATAATCTTTTAAATATTATTGAACCGACGGATTTTGTATTACTTCGTCGCTTCAGTATAATTAATAAAAATTTTAAAATCTTTTAAATATTATTGAAGCGACGGATTTTGTATTGCTTCGTCGCTTCACTTTTATATATTATTGAAGCGACGGATTTCGTCTTACTTCGTCGCTTCAGTGTTGAATCCGCGCCACATGCTGAGAACCAATTAAAACACATTACGCGGATCGACCCTATGAACCGTCAGATTTTCCAGATCTGACGGCCATAATTGATCCCCTTTTATATATATATCTCCCCCCTCTCCTTCCTCTTCACTGCCGTCGGCTCCCTCCCTCTCCTCCTCTGCCGTCGCCTCCTCCACCGCCTCCCTCCCTCTCCTCCTCGCTTTGGCCATCCAAGTCTCCGACGACGACCTCGCCGTCGCGATCCAAGTCTCCGACCACGACCTCGCCGTCGCGATCCAAGTCTTTGACGCCGGCCGACCTCGCCTTCTCCATCCAAGTATTCGACGCCGGCCGACCTCGCCTTCTCCACCGGAGCTCCTCCCACCGCGCCGGCCGGCCACTGCTGCAGACCTCACTCCCACGGCTTTCAAGACGGACGGCAGGGCAGTGCAAGAACCGAATCGACACGCTGAAGAAGAAGTACAAGCTCGAAAAGTCTAAGCCCTTCCCCTCCACCTGGATCTTCTACGACACCATCGACTCCCTCATCGGCGTGCCTCCTTCCTCCGCCTCAAACCCCGCCGTTTTGAATCGACCCCCGTTTTGGACAAAAACTGGACATAAAAACAAAATGGCGGGAAATTTTTTTAAAACGAAAATGGAAACATGAAGCGACGAACTTTGATATTCGTCGCATGAAATTTATCATCCCATATACTCTAGCGACGACTTTTGAACCAAACTTCGTCCCCTCAAATTGTAAGCGACTACCCAAAATTCGTCTCCTAGAATTGGAAGCGACGACCCAAAATTCGTCGCCTCGAATGTGAGGAGACGACTCAAACTTCGTCGCTCAGAATTTGGCGACAAACTTTGAAGTCGTCGCTTGAAATATCCAAGCGACGACTTTTGTAGCAAAAGTGGTCGCCTCGAATCGAAACGACGAAAACGAAGCGACGACCTCCAGCGACGACTTTTTTGTCTCTTCGGTGTCGAAGCGACGACTTTTGACGACAAAAAGTCGTCGCTTCGAATCTGTTTTCCAGTAGTGGTGGCGCGTCGTCTTCCATAATGCAGGTCTAGACCGGTAGTACGTTCTGTAATCCTTCCACAACCAGCTCGGTTGTTACATTTTTTACTCCAAAAACGTGTTGAAAATTGTTTTTGCGCCTGCAAATGTTGTATGATTATAAAAAATAAGCCATGCATTTGATGTAAATTCTGACCTTATTTTGAAAGAAGCAATGAGATATATTAATGTTTCAGGTTGATTTGCATCTAAATTGGGTCTACTCTACTAGACCAACACGTTTTTGTGACCATGTTTTGACTTATGAGTCATGATTTTCATCGCAATTTCAGTCCATAATATTCCCATCTTTTATACATATATTTTGTTGTAGTAACTTGAAGCGGAGACTGATAAGTCATATATAACACACCGGTTATAAAAGAAAACATTACAATAATGTGCCAACCCTAAATCATAATTAATCATGAGGAATTACAGTTTTGAACAAATCAAAGCAAGAACCACGTTCGTTCTTTAAAAGAAAAAAGAAAAAAAACAAGAAGAAAATAAGAACCGCGTTTGGTCCCACTACTAGAAAAAGGGCCTACGGGAACATTTGTTAAATGTCCCTTTTAGTACCTATAGGGACATTTTTGTGTCTCTATTGGTCCAAAAGGAACACTTGGTGTATATGTGCCTTTTGAAAGTGTTCCTATTGCTAAATGGCACAAATACAATGTGTCCCCAAATATAAGAGTGGGTCTCATAGTATCTCAAACTACAAATAGAGTACAAATACCTAGACTTGTATAAATACATAGCATCCATTAGGGACACTTATATGTCCCCATTGTCTTAATTTTCATTACTTCCCCCTCCCTATTGGGAAATAATTGCCAAAACCAGTCAAAATAAAAATAAAAATATATCTAAATATCACAGTATATAATACAATAGAATATCAATCACACAACCTCATTATATATTTTCTATTAAAATCTTAAAAATTCAAATATTCAACAAAATCCAAAAGTCACTATTACATTCTATCTCCAAACAACTAAACACTGAACTTCAAATCTAATTGAGTTTCAATACTTGAATCTAACCACTTCAAAAGTTACTTGCTCTCATACTCTAACTTGCTCCATGGTACTTCGGCTCTCTTAGAACAACAAAACATTTTTGCTGATTATACAAAACCTGCATTACGTAAAATTGACAAATTATAGTAAGAAAATACAATTATTAACTAGAGTCCGTACCTGGATACTGGTTCAATCTACTTTGTAGGATAACTACTAAACTGATGATATTACACTTGTGTTTCTGGTTTAACAAAAGACTAAACTTTGTGGAAGATACAGTTTGGTGTTTGTGCCGCAAGTACTGGGGCTGAGACCACCCTCACATTCCTGAGACATAAAAGAGTACGGTTTCGACCACAATAGGGCATAGATTCATAAAAATTACAAAATTTAAATACATGAGAAGTACAGTATAAGTGGAGACCATAACTAGTTGACTACGTGCATCATGGTATCATACCAGCATACAGTACATTTTCAATATGTATGTACAATATATATAGATAGATATGTTCAAGCATACAGTACACATATAGATATGTACATCCTTTAAGGCTTTAAGTTACCTGCTAAGCCAATCATATACTTACTTTAAACATTTAGGGTGCAAGCTACAGGTCAAGACTTACTTTAAACATTTAGGGTGCAAGCTACAGGTCAAAGCTATGGCTGTTGAAATGGAAGATAGGATCAATGGATTGTCTCCTCACACTGTGTGACCTGATTTCTGCAGTACAAAGAACTCAAAACATGTATTTAATGAAACATAAGACATGGTTTCCAAACATCAAAGGCCAATATCTTATCATTAACGTCGGTGTAAAGTAGCATTTGAACTATATTGTTGCCAAGTATATAGCAAAGACTTACATCTAAATCATTTCCTTGTGCTATATTATTCCAATAAAAAATAAAATTATATCTTCTGAATTGGATAAGGAAAACCAGAAACTCAACTAAGCATAAGTAACTCAATAAGCCAAAGCAGATAATATAAGGATAGAGAGGGAACCACACCCTTACCACAGTAGCATTCTTGCAGGCTTCATTATCAATTACAACCTTGACAAGATAGTATAGATTTGAATCTCAACCCATGTATGGCAAAAGTTGGATTACTTCAAGCAACAATGAAGAAAACAACTTGCAAAGTTCGGTGGTTCATTGCAATTAATCATGAATCATACTTGTAACTCATATATTAAAACCAAAGAAAACCACACCCTCCATTAAAGCCAAACAACTATAGCTCTAAATTGTATCCAAATCCAACAAAAATTGAACAGAAAGAAAATTGGAAAAATACATTGACAAATAGTTATATACACCCACTCCAACAATATGAATCACTGAACTCCAGCTAACGTAAACGAGAAGAAGATGGTAGAGACTTACCCGGATTGAGTTAATAAAGTCTAGGAAACTCTCACTCGACATCACCCGTAGCCTTGATGCCCAGCACAAAATTCATCAGAAGATCGAATCTTTGTAGAGATTTCGATATGAAAAATTGAACTGTAGGTAGTTTAGAAGCTGAGAAGCTTAGATTGCCTAAGAAATCGGCCCAAGGCGGCCACGACCTCACCACCCAGACTGCTCAAATCCCAGATCTAAGAACCCTAACAGAACCCTTCTTTCCCCAATTTTTTGCGCGTGTCAGGACTCATGATTTCGACTTCAGTAGAAACTGAGAAGCCTCCTCCCTTGGCGCGGATCCACATGTCGATTGGTGGCCGGAGAAGGCCTTATCGGCCCTGGCAGGAGAAAAGGAGAGTGAGAAAGTATTATGTCGGGGAGAGAGAGGCGCGGCCCCAAGGAGAGACGGAGAGAAAATTAAATTAGGGGTCCTTCATTTCTAGTTATAGGTTGTGTTGTTCAAAATGCCAATGTTACCCTTGCGACGAATTTTGTGTGTACAACTCTAAACTCTAAACCCTAAATCTATATTTTCTATCGTATACATTTTATAAATCTTTACATGGGTTTATACGGTGATACCAGATTGAAAAATGAGCTTCGAGGTTGTAGTTAAGAGCATTTTTGTGTAATAAGTATTGTTGACTTAATGATTGATCCCCTTATCGAGACACAAATGATACTGAAAATAAGTGAATTTAGTACGATAGCCATATTTCATTATTGTGATTACATCCAATGGTCAAATTTTTATTTTGTGAATTTTAGTTATTTGATAGGAGCACAATGTGCGACGATATTAATGTGTTTACGCCCTCATTTATGCTTCGTTTAACCCTTATTTATCTAAGATAGAGTCATAATTTAGTTTAGTGTCATTTCGGAAGAGTTTTGGAAAAATGTGCTTAATTGTCAGAAAAAACGACTAAGTATAGCAATCTGAGGAAAAAGTGCAAAATATGTTGTTTTCGTGATTTTGAGGGCTGTGTTTGACTGACTTATTCTTTTCCAAATTTGCTGAAATTTGGTATGCATGTTATTGGCTTGCTAATGGGTCTTGTGTCAAAAATTCAGATCAATCGGAGTTCGGGAAGTCACCCAAAAAATGACTGCAACTTGGCAGTCCGAGCAAAGATCACCAGGGACTTCCAGGAATTTTCCTGAGACTGTGTCCCAACTTCAAAAATTCATTCCCGACGTTTCACAAAGAATTTCATCAAGCCCTTTTATATGGAGTAATCTCTACGTGTCTAGTTTCTCTGAGACTTGGAATCGCATCAATCGGAGCTCGGAGGAGGGAGTTATGCCAGATTTACTAAAGCAAGGTCATTCCAGCCGATTCCAAGAAGTCTCTGCCTCTTTTCCTTGATTTCTGTTTCGATGGATCATATGGTGTACAAATGCATATGTGAAGATGGTCCAAGCTTAAGGAAGGAAAGAGGAAGACACCAAGCTAAAGCAATGAAGAAAAAGTTGAAGAAAAGAGGCTCTCCTAGTCAAGCCAGGAGATGTTGCCGATCGATAAGCCTTTGCTGTCGATCTGCATGCCGGCAGGTTCTGGGGCATTTTCGGTGGATCAAGACTTATCAGATGGAGTCCAAAGATTATTCAAGAAGTCCATGAAGATGTGAAGCCCAAGCCTTGAAGAAAAATTCAGAAAAAGAAAACCTAATTGAACTATGAAAGGAAGGTTTCAAAACCTTATTCTACTAGGTTTTCTGATTACCTTTTGCAAGTAGGGCTGCCGGCAACCTATTTTCTCTATATATAGCCTCACTTTGTCATTCTGAAAATCATCTCATCTTTTGTAAAAGCACTAGCCGAAACTCTACCACACTCTCTACCAAAGTTCTAAACTGAAACCCTAAAACACAAGTCGACCGATTCCACCACCATTCACCACCGATTCCACACCCTACCTCAGCCACTGCCGAGCCTCATTCACCACACCAAGACGAAGCTCTCCAAGATTTCTAAAGTGTGATCCATCCCTATGACTTGTATTTTTATTCTTGGTTTAGTCACAATTGTTGTTATAAAAATACTTTGTTTTCGTTTGGTTTTGTATGATGAACATGAGTTGCGATTTTATTGGAATTTATGTGATGAATTTTGCAAACAATTGCATGCTTGAATTCATGTGTTAGATTAGGGCAGTAGCATGTTCAAGTGTTTTTAGTTTTTATTCAATTAGTTTCATGAATTCGTGCATAAAAAACAATGTTTACATGATGCCAAGGCCATGGCACTTGTGTAGGTTGCAATTTCATCCAACTTAATAACTTGGGATGGAGTTAGGCGTCGGTCGAACTGAATTCTAGGTTGTTAAAATCAAGGTTACTTAATTCATAGAAATTTGCATATTAATAGGATGAGTGACGCCATGCCTAAAGGCTTGTTTCCAATTTAATAGACTCTTGTGCTCAATTACTCTTTGTGTTTGTCTTCGACGTTGAGTGTTTTCAAACATGATTAGTATAATTTTAGGATTCGACGTTGAGTGTTTTCTAAAATACTTAAGAAGTCTAGTGATTAGATGACCGTTGAGGCTCTAATTGAAATTGGAATTGAATAGAGTCTAAGAAACTTTGAAAACCAGCACCACGAGGAGCTTTAGATCAAGACCATACATTTACACATCAATGGCTTCCTAGATCCTTCTGCTGTTACTCTTCCTTGTGATTCATGGCCTCACTCCAAGTATGTCAATCCAGAGACAAGAGAATCTTCTTCACCAGCAAGGTTGGTTTCTCCTTTATTTGCATCATATTTTGATTTTCCTTTCTACTGTCGTGATGAGAATCATGGAGATTATTGGCCAAATTCCATTATATTGATTAAGTTTTTAATCCATTAATGCATCAATACATTCATTTTTAGACTGTTGTATCGTGATCACATGAAAGCATCATCTGAGTATTGTGGTATCCAGAACTATTCCTAGATAGAACTAGTATGCTATTTCCAAAATTATTGTATCGATACATAATGTACGGAAGATCGACACATAATGTACGGAAGATCGACAAGCCTCTTGACATGCATGTTCATAAAATGCTCAATGTATGTTTCCCATTTTAACATATCTAATATTAGCCAGCCACCTTTTCCACAGCTCTTTTTAGCGGTAAAATCATCTGAGTTACCTTACATTCTTAGTATGCATGCAGTTTCGTATTAACAACTTCTAATGTATATTCTCTTTGCTGTGAAACAGTCTTACCTGCCATCAGACACTGAGACACACCAAGTGGGTTGAAGAGTCTCAGAGAACTGGAGCTGCAATATTTGCGAGGAAATGGGGAGGGTGAAAGAAAAACATCTGATAGAATTAGATGATTACGACACGTACAATGATCTTGGAAATCCGGATAACAAAGATGAATTGGCTAGGCCTGTGCTTGGCGGCAAAGAGCACCCATACCCGAGGCGCTGCCGGACAGGACGATCTCGCACTATAAAGGGTTATAACCACTAAGAAGTTGAAGTTTCAGATTGCAATGACGATTGGAAATGGATTATAATGGATATATTTCGATCAGTACCAATTAAGTCTATATATGTTGAAATGTTTCTTACCTGGAGCATATGCATAGTGAAACAACCTTTTACGGGCTCATACCAATACTTGTATATTTCTGATATGTCTGCTACAGATATTCAGTTCTCTTCTGCATTATGAAAATTAACGATCGAAGTAGTAATTCACTACCAGAAAAAAGACCATTACCGACGAAAAAAAAAAAACGGCCGACGACATACTATTTTCGTCGGCTATTCCCAAGAATGGCCGGCGATTTTTTCTTTCGTCCCTAAAAATATTTTTCGTCGGCTATACCCCTAGAATGACCGACGAGTTAAAATTTTCGTCGCCTGTTCTCTTAAAGTATAGCCGACGAAAACTTTTGAAAGTTTGGCCGACGAAAAATGCGTGATTTCGTCGGCCAAAACTATAGACACAAAACGACAAAAGAATAGCCGACGAGTACTAGGTTTGATTTCATCGGCTATGATAAAAAAAAAAAAAAAAACAGACCACCTTCCATTTTCTTTCACTATCGACAACCCATTGCTTCATCCTTCAAATGCAAATGTGTCGTGAAATAAGATATGACCGAAATAATGAAATACGTCTACGGTTGAAAAATTACAAGATTCCGACAAAATCTGTGTGCCGAATGTTGCGGTTAACTGTTTTTTACTTCCGTTTTCCTATGGGTAGCCTGAATTTCGGTAAATATTTTGAGGAAAATTTTTATACTATTAGTTGCGTCTCATCGATTTGAAACTATTATCTGTTGAAGGTCAGGCCAAAAAACGTCATTTAGACAGGCCAATTACCATTTATAAGCGTTTAAAGGGTTGACTCACCCGGTTGACCGTCCCGATCGAGCCTTTAACGTTGTCAGATGTAGTTGGATTTTTTCCATACATGTATTTAATCTTAACGGTGATATCTGACGGTTGGAATAGATTTTCCAAACTTTTAGATTCAAAATCGGAACATATGTACTAATGTTCCTTAACTTGTTTACTAAGTGTTTAAGTGAATGTATAGTTTCAAATAGTTACTATACGTACACTCTTCAAATGCAAATGTGTCGTGAAATAAGATATGACCGAAATAATGAAATACGTCTACGGTTGAAAAATGACATGATTCCGACAAAATCTGTGTGCTGAATGTTGCGGTTAACTGTTTTTTACTTCCGTTTTCCTATGGGTAGCCTGACGGTCGGTAAATATTTTGAGGAAAATTTTTATACGATTAGTTGCGCCTCATCGATTTGAAACTATTATCTGTTGAAGGTCAGGCCAAAAAACGTCATTTACACAGGCCAATTTCCGTTTTAAAGCGTTTAGAGGTTTGACTTCGTAGTTTGACCAAAGGTTTAGCCGACGAATTCAAATATTTCGTCGGCTAAACTCTTGCGATCCGCTTATTGTCCGCCGTTGGATGGCTCAGATCCAACGGCTGCTGATTGTCCAAAGCATAGCCGACCAAATATTTAAATTCGTCGGCTAAACTCTTGCGATCCGCACTTTTTCATTTTCCGCCGTTGGATGGGGGAAATCGGACGGCTGCTGAGCGCCTAAAGTATAGCCGACGACATTCAAAGAATAGCCGACGACATTCAAAGTATAGTAAAGAATAGCCGACGAAATCTTTTTTAATCGTCGGCTATTCTTTCGGGTATAAGTCCGGAACTGTCAAACCCTAGCCTCCGTTTTGCTCATTTCCTCCTCCTCCTCCGCAGCTGTTGCCGAACGCCACTCGTCTTCCAGATTCAGCCGCCGCCGCGCTGCTCCTCCTCCTCCTCCGATCCAAACTCCTCCTCTTCCTCCTCCGATCCGGTTATTTTTTTTTCAATTTAATTTAATTTTATAAATCGTTATATATATTTAATTTTAATTATATAAATTGTTATATATTTGTTAATAAATTTAATTTTAACAAATTGTTATATATTTGTTATATATTTTATTTTAATTATATAATTTTTTTATATAATAAATTGTTATATATTTAATTTTAATTATATAAATTGTTATATATTTGTTAATAAATTTAATTGTGTTGTAGGAAATACTGAATTGGTCTACTCATTTCATTGATAATCCCCTTTATATAGGGTGAGTATTACAACGGTAATAGGAAATACATTAATGACAATAATGACTACATAATTATCTATCGTCAGTTACATTGACGAAGACACATAATACGTTTTTCCTTCAACACTCCCCCTTGTGCCGAGTCAGAGATTGAATGGTGCATGTGGTGTTGCCTCATTAAAAACCTTGCCAAGTAACAAAAACCCAATGGGAGAAAATAAAACTTTGGTCGAAGGACAAAAAGAGCGCAACGCACCTATTACATTTGAAAACAACATGTATGTGCTAGACTCCCCCTGATGTCTGCACCTCCCCCTGATTTTTACATTAATCATGGGATTCTCCCTGATTCTTTCATTTGATCAAGGGAGCTTCAGTAACATTAGCATAGTTATGCATTTTCACATGTTTTTCCAAATATGACTTTGAGCAATGATTTAGTAACTAAATCTTGCCACATCGTCCTCAGATCCAACTTGATTTACTTTGATCTTGAGGATAAGGTTGTTCATGAACTGAATGCATAGGTTCATATTGAACATCAGGTTCACTCGTGGTATGACCTTCATATAACAAAATAGTCATAACTTCGTCTAGAGTATGAGTGAACCATTAAGAGATTTGAAATTGATCTGTGATAACAGATTTTCTTATCTCACCTTTAATGCGTTTTTCTTTACGCATAGTTAGCTATGACGTGGATAATTTCTTTATCATGTCACATTCTATGTAGAGATTGAATAAGCCCAAATCTTTCATATCTTTAATGAAAGAACGATTTGCGTTGCGTAGGCGCATAGCTAGACATAGCTTTACAAATTTACATCGAATGAGAGGTCGAGTCTTACATATTATGTTTAAGTACAATCATGCGTCATTGCACTTGTATAGGAATTTCATTTCCCAATACTTCTTCGTCATCTTCCATTAGATGAAAAACGGATCTATTGTTAGAGTAAAGACTTCGACTGATCATGGGAATATCTGTAGGCCTCACTTTATTCTTTAGAGTGCCTAAGCCGATTGATGGATGATCACCATCATTACAGTCCTTGAGTTCCATTTCAAGACTGTGTATTCCCAAAATCTTTTTCATTCTCAACTTAGGATTTACAATACACTGAGTTTCTCTTATTTCATTTAGAGTTCATATATATCCATAATGAAAACGCAAGGGCATAATTCATCAGTCCCTTTCCAATCAAGTAGTCACTTTAGTGAACGTTTCAATTTCTTTTGCAAACGTACTCATGTGATCTAGAGTCACTTGATTTGGGTGGATCAAGTCCGTTTAGGATCCTCATGTATATCTCTTAATTTAGATCCCCATAGAGATATATGTTTTGATCACTTTTCGTAAGCTGCGTGTTCAGTTTTTCGGAAACTACCAAACTGACAAGGTAGTGGAGTGTAATGACATCCATTACGAGAGTTTGTCTCATCGTAGTCCATTACGAGAGAATATCTCCTCGTAGTTGATTCCAGTGCGTTTTTGAGAGACCTTGCGCCATAAGGTGAGTTTGCATACTCTTATTATCATTACGCATTCTAACAAAGATATATTTGATAGGGTTTATATTTGCGGTGTCGGCGTCACCTGCCCAAAAGACCTATCTCTTTGTTTATACTGGATCGCTTCTTTCCATTAGGCCAGTTTACTAAGTTGACATTTTTCAACGAAGTATGGTTCGATAGTAGACTCATTATTCCACGTCCTCATGTACACTAGTGTAATGTGTTTGTAGAGATCTCTATACTTTAAGGATTGGTTCTAACATTTGAGGCGTCCCCCAATGATAACCACAATCCATAAATATTCTCATGAGACGGATTTGAGTATCACTGATCAATAGATCAGGTCGTGCCAAACTTTTTTTCTTCCTTTACACAAGTATGTATCGAACTTAAGGTGGCCTCCCCCTCTTCCTTGGAGAGCCACGGCCTATGACACCATTTATGCCACTTATGGCGTCACCATGCCACCATCCATGGTGGCAGTGCAATACCCAATTCCTCTTGGGTGGTACCATGTCCTTTTGATAAAACACAATCCTTGCAGGTATATTTGCAGCAGGTTTATGTGATCTCGTCACTTTAATGTATAAGATATCTACACACCTTACTTTGTGTGATTTTTGGGGATCGAGATGAGACACAGTGGGGACAAACCACGACAATTCCTGTCGTTCCACTTGAACATGCTTGTTCTTATCTCCCCCTAACGACGGGAAGACTGTCTCATCAAAGTGACACTCCGCAAATCTAGCGGTGAAGCGATCGCCTGTCAAGGTTTCGACATAGCGGACTATAGCTGGAAGTTCATATCCAGCATAAATATTTATTCATCTCAATGGACCCATCATTGTGCGCTGTGGCGGCGCAATTTTGGCACATAAAAACATTTAATGGAGCTCAAGGATTGTAGATCCGTGTCAATCCAAAAGAGCTCAAGGATTACAAGTTCGTTTGAAATCCTTTAAAATCCTCACACATAGTCACTAGCTATGGTGTAAATTGGTTCAATGATGATGGCCATAGATGAAAAAGTAACGCTGCATGCAAAAATTGCATAACCCAAAACGGAAGTATTGGTGTGCTTTACCAATATTAAGACTATTACTGTAGTCGTTTTCCGTGAGACCAATTGGGTTTTTATATATAGGAATATGATGTCCATTACAAATCTCATATAATAAGCCATAAAATCATCACACCTACGGAAATTAACCCGGCCTAAGTGCTTTGACTTTCTAGCATAAGCAGCATAAATTTTAATTGTGGATGGTGTCATGACACGTGACCAGTGTGTCGACACAACAACCAACACCATAAAATATCTATGGTGTCCGCAAGTTGGTTGAATCGATCCACTGAATCCTCTTTTGATTCAATATAACAACATAATGAGAAACTCATGTGTCCTTTGCATATGATGATCTCAATCATAATTGCTTTAACGAATAGGCTTTGAATGATGTACTTTTATCCATAAAATCATGACGGATAGGAGAAGCATAATAAGGTATAAATGCATATGCTTGTGCATCAAATATATTATAATGCCACATTGGGGGAGCGGCGGAATTTAGGAATTGAACATACGTCTTCAACCCTATATGACAATATTTGAGGATAAAATGTTCATTGATCGTCCTCAGATTCGTGTGTGAACCATATTCTTCTGGTGTTTGCTTCTATTTATCCAAAAATATGGGTGTCCATAGTAGTTTCTTTAATGTATGGATCACCAGATCAAAGCCAATCTATGTCAGAATTCCAAAAGATCATTTTCTTATGACGTTGGATTTAATTAGCGGTTACTTAGAACCTACTAAGTTGACATATAATCTTCTCTAATACTCGTTTACATTCGCAGTCATTTAGAGGTAATGCAAAGGAGCTCAAATGAATTCTCACTTGTGTATTTTTTCACATGAACATCGTGGCATAAATTTCTTTAAAGTATAGGACAAATTCAATTTTCTCTTATCGCATAAATTGTCAATTTGACATATGCTCAATATATACATCGAAACGTAACTCAAGTTCTTTAGAGTAACTCGATGGGAATTGTTATAAAAACTTTGGTAATCCCAGTTAGGCAGGTGCATTATGAATCCCAAAGGAACAGATATACCGATCCTTATCACTTTCATTATAGTACTACAGTTCTTCAGTACTATTGTGCTATATTAGTACTATTGTCCTTCAGTACTATTATTCTAGGGATCACATGGTGCGTTTCTTTGTCCACATTTCGTTGTGTTATGCCTATATTATGTCTTTGCACACAGTTCTTTGTGCCATGCCTATATTATATTGTTTTTCTTTATGCAATACTTTGCAAAGTTAGATATAGAAAATTGAATCATGTATATTATGAATAAAATTTGAATAATCTCAATTCCTTTAGAGAAATTTCAAAAATGAACGTGCCAACGATTACATTTAGTCTTATCCAATTTAGAGAGAGAAACTTTAAGACAAAAAGTCTAATTTAGGACCAAAAGTCGTATTTAGGCGTAATAGCCTTTATAAGGATATCTTGGAAATTTATAAGTAGACTAATCAACGTCTATTTTGGATTGAGCCAGATCCTTTGTGCTCTTTTAATAGCTGTAATGATGAGATGTGTCATTTTGACATATTCTTCCCATATGTTATGTCTTCAGTTGTAAATTCATTTTCGATGTTCTTGTTGTATATTGAAGATACTTTTCCAAAAAATCCACGTACTCATATGATTATTCATACTTATTGAAAGTCGTAGCTAATTCTTTGCTAGCGTATGATGTACGTATCAATAATTCATTGAATTACAACAATGACAGAGTGTTTTACTGCACATGACATGTCCCCTATGTCATCTTTTAAATATTACATTGTTTCCACTTACTTTTGGATGATTATATGAATTTTACGTCCATGGTAATTACCCTTTGTTTTAGGGTCGTTGCATTACTTTGCCCAATTTGTTCAAGAATATATATATATTTTTCTAAGACCTTACATCGTCATGGTTTTTTGATTTAGGGTTGTTTTATTTTTCAAAATGTGTTCCCGGAAATTTCTTTTTCTCATACCTTACATTGTCATTGCCCTTTGGTGTAGGGTTGTTGCATTACTTTGCATAATTTGTTCCAGGGAATTTTTTTTCTTAGACCTTACATTGTCATTCAAGATATTGAAATTATATATTTAGCTATTTACATAAAGCAGTTCGTATAAATATACCATGCTCAAGCCTTTGTTGGCTCAATAGGGGAATTTGGTACTCAAGTTCTTCAGAGCCCAATGTGTCAAAGTCAAACTGTGATGGTTAAACCATCTGTAAAATATAGGAAGAATAAAATATATTAGTTTCGCGGTCTATGACATTCACGACAACTAAAATAAACCAATATACTTTATGGTAAATCCGATGCTTCGTGAAATTTCATTATCACAATAAAATTTTGATTTTTCCATATTCATTGCATGTAAAGCTAATGAAATTTCATTATCATTGCTTTTTATATAATCAAGAAGATATCCATGATGAAATTTTTTTCAAGAAATTAAAATTGGATCTCAAGACCAAAATTTGTAATGGTCATATTTTTCTTACTTCGTGAAAATGCTTTTTCACAATATAGGTTTGTCACTTTTTCTTTATATTACAAAGCTCATGAAATTACATTATCAGAGCAGTGTTCAAAATAAGTAATATGTTAAATAAAACAATTATTTAACACTAATAAAATGAACATATAACGCTTCATGTTTCATATTTATATAAATACTAATGCAATCAATTTTAATAGAGCATTATATCATATAAATAACTGAAAAAAAATATAATGAAAGCAGAGCGTCAATGTAAATATTACTTGTAAGTTTGCCAAATAAACTGCATATGAAGCGATTGCTTTATCTCCGTCTCCAAGTAATCGTCACGTATTGATCGCCGTATCGTAATTGTTATGCCACATAAAAACAATATTCATATGATTAGTCACTTTAATCATATATATTTCACATTTATCATATAAATTAAGCAATTTCACATTTACCATTAAGTTCGTAAAACAGTAAATAATAATAAAGTAAATAGTCACACAGTAAAGTAAATATAAATTACTGTGCGGTAATTTCAAAAATTACCTTTAAATTTTTACCCCCCAAAAATCCCCTTTTTTCTGGGTTGGATCAGCAGATCCGGGTCAGGCCCAACAAAACCGGGTCAAGGCCAGGCCCAACGAACCGGGTCGGATCAGGCCCAAATCCTTCCTGCCGACGAAGCTTTGTCTGCAAAAAAAGAGGAGAAGAGCCGCGCTGGTTTCGAACGACATCGAGGTCGGTGGGCCGGAGTTGTCAGCCAAGGTTAGATCGGAGGGGTTCGCGTCGTCGTCCGAGGTTGCTGGGTCGACGGTCGAGGTCCGAGCGGGAGGTTGCGGCAGTCCCGGTTCGTGCCCGATCGGAGTAGGCTGGGCTGAATCGAGTCGAGTCGACGTCGATGGCTAGGAGAAAAACACCAGCCGGTGGCGAGGATCGAAATCGGGAGAGGGAGGCGTCGATCTGGACTGGCCGGCTGTGGGGTTGATCGGAGCAGGGGTCGCCACAGGGGGTTGACGATCGGCTGGGCTGGCGTCGTTGGCGCTGGTCCGGCGCAGGAGGAGGCCGGATCGGGGGGGGGGGGGGGTTGATGCAGGTGGTCGACTGGATCGGTGGGGGGGGGACGATCCGGGTGGCGTCGGTGCCGGTCTGGGGCAGAGGAGCGGCGGGCCGAGCTGGGGCAGTCCGATCTGCACGGCGGCGAGGCGATCTGGAGAGGTGCAGGTGCCCAGAGCAGATTTCTGGGTGTGCCGATGAGATGCTATGCTCTGCCGACAAGCCTATCGTCGGTAGAGTGGTAGCCTGGATTTTTCTTCCTTTTCCGACGACGAGTTGTCGCCAGAAGTCATCGTTGCCGACAAAGTGGTTGTCGGCAGAAGGGATTTCTGGTGAGGAGGTCTTCTTTGCCGGCAGAAGTGTTTTGCTGGGGTTTTTTTTCAGAGACAAAGACCTAGGGTTTTTTTCTCTTTTTTTCTGGCTAAAGCAAAGTGCTGATAACGTGTTGTAGGAAATACTGAATTGGTCTACTCATTTCATTGATAATCCCCTTTATATAGGGTGAGTATTACAACGGTAATAGGAAATACATTAATGACAATAATGACTACATAATTATCTATCGTCAGTTACATTGACGAAGGCACATAATACGTTTTTCCTTCAACAAATTGTTATATATTTGTTATTATTTAGGTATATAAATTGTTATATATTTAATTTTAATTATATAAATTGTTATATAAATTGTTAAATTAATTATATATATAAATTGGTTGTCTAATTATATATATATATATATATATATGTTAATATTGCAATATAGTTATATTTGTATAAAAATAGTTATATTTAGGATAATGGTTAGTATTATTTAAAATTAGTTAAATTGTTATATATAAATTTGTTAGTATGTTTTGAAATATGTTAGTATTATTGGTTATTATATTAATTAGAATTTGTTATAAAATGTAATATAATTTAATATTAATTAATGTATTAATGCCTCAAGTTGCAGATGGCCGATGCATTCAGACAGTTGTTCGGGGGCCGTCATTCCAGATCTAGGGGTTCTGCAAATTCCGCCGGTTCGGCAGACTCCGGACAGTACCCATAGCCAGCTTGAGAGGACCACCAGCCAGCCGCGGAGGAGTGTAGATTCATCTCAGCCGCGGAGGACTGCGGATTCATCCCAGCCGCGGAGGAGTGTGAGTTCTCGGCACCAGACCCTTCTCTAGGCGGGGCGGCCGTCGAGCAGTTCACTTCCGCCTGTCGGGCCAGATGCTCCGAGGTTCAGTCGGCAGCTATTTCAGGACGAGATAGCTGCAGACGTTCCTCAGGTTCGTATGCCTGAGGTTCATCGGGAGCCGATGACGAGTCCTACGACGTCTGCTGCTGACTCGACTGAGGGTCATACTCTCCCAAATCAGCTCTACCTCCCGTACAACATTCCTGCGATACCGGAGGTCGACTATCGTGGTGTGCCCATATGGCCTGATATGCCTCAATACGTGAGTGTTGCGGAGGCATACCAGCAGCAGCCATTTGAGAACCCTGACCTCCTGATTTCGGCGAGAAGAAAAGGAAAGTCGACAGACGGGTCATCGAGTTCAGGTAACATTCGATTTTATTAATTAAATATTTTATTAAAATTAACGCACTAATATTTAATTTTATTAACCAATCGTCGTTTATGTGATAGGGACAGCCGCTAGCAGTTCAACAAGGAACACGAGAGGTGTCATATGTTTTGACACGCTCAGGAGAACTGTTGATCTGAGGGGGAGGATTCAGATCAACGAACCTCCTAATCAGGAGGTTCAGGGAAAAAAAACGCGGCTACTCGGGTTGCGTGGGGGCATTGATTAGGGACAGAGTCCCTATGTTGTGGACCCGGTGGGCTGATGTGCCCGAAGAGATAAAGAGGGAGGTGAACAACGCCGCGTCGGTGAATAATTTAAAAAATTTAATTTATTTATCGTAATATTTAATAATTTTCGGTATTATTACAATTGTAAAACTAATAAAATATTATCTTTCAGACATTCTTCGAGATTGTCGAACACAAGCGGGATTGGGCGGACTCCGTGCAGAACTTGAAGTACGTTGGGAATTCCTCATCTTATAATTTGAAATATTTTATGATATTAATAATATTTCTAATGCACTTTTGTTTTTTTTGTAGGTTCAAAGAGTGGAAGAACGAGCTCCGTTCCCACTATAACGAATACGACAACCGTGGTCGTATGGGTACTCCCAGAGAGTTCATGTTCAGTGAGTACGAGTGGCGTTGGTTGAAGACAGTAGACTTCAACAACCCAGTTATGCAGGTAAATACTAAACTTCACTACAAATGTTTATTTTGTTAAAATTTTAATTATTAGTTTAATTATTTTATAATTATTACACTAATATTTTTTGATGCATTTTTCTAATATTTTATTATTTGTGTGAAGCAACGTTCTCGGATAAACTCTGAGAACCGCCGCCGTAACATAACCCCCCATCATGGTGGTTCTAGGCCGTTTGCACAATATCAGGAGGAGGCGCTTAGAGATCATCCTGATAGCAACCCCTACGTGGAGACGTTCAAGATCGCTTATTCACAAGCGATAGAACAGCTCGTAAGTCGTTCATTACGATTTAAAATTTTAATTATTAATTTTACTTAATTATATATTTGTTAGAATATTAATTTTTTTTTCCCGTCCAATTAGGAGAGGGTGAACCGGGCCGAAGAAGAGGTGTTCCAGCAAGTAGTTCGGGAGACACAACCGAACATTTTAGAGGCAGATCTGGAAGAAGCCCTGCGCCAGGTCGACCGGTCCAATGTCCAAACGGCAGCGAGCATGTTCGACGCAGCCTTCCCAAACCGCTCAAACAACTACTACTGCCGGGGTTTGGGAAGTTCTGGACTAGGGCTCCTGAAGACCACTAAGGGAGGTCAAAAGAAGGGAGGTGGGGAGAGCCAACAGGTGAGGGGGGAAGTGCGGAGATTGGCAGAAGAAAATACAAGGTTGGCGGCCGAGTTCCAGAGATCACAGGAGGAACAATGCAGATCACAGGAGCAACACCGCAGAACACAGCAGTATTATTTAGATCTGTCCAGTTGGCATGCTGAATGCGAGAGAATTCGGCGACACAACTACGCCGGCCAACAAAACTGGTGGTATGATATGTTCGCCGCACAACAACAAAACCTTGAACCCCCGCCCCCTTTTCAGCCGTTATTTGAACCTCCAATGCCTCAACCTCCCGAGTTCGGTCAGCAGGATGACGAGCATGATGGAGAGCAGGATGCTGGGGATGACGTGGTGGACTTTAGTGGTTTAGGTGATGATTAGGGTTATATTTTATGTATATTGGAACGAATTAAATAATAAGTCATTTAGACGTGTTTCTTGTTGGTGCAAATGCATGGACTGTCTTTGTGATTTGCAGGTTGCTTGGAATGGTAATTTAGAAAATAATTTAATTTTTTTCTCCAAATGTAAGAATAGCCGACGATTTTGGCATTATTTCGTCGGCTATAAGTAATATAGCCGACGATTTTTACCAATTTTCGTCGGCTATAACTAATTAATGCCTATTAAAATATTAATATATTTCGACGAAATAGTTGAAATCGTCGGCTATATTTCAGAACAAATAGCTGACGAATTTCGTCGGCTAAAGGTTACGATATCGTCGGCCATACTCGCAAATACCCGACGAATTTCGTCGGATATTTTGCCCACGTTTGGTCGACGAAATAAATTTTCGTCGGTAACATCGTCGGCCATACTCAACTATAGCCGACGATTTCTTTATTTTCGTCGGCCATTGGTATTACCGACGGCGTTTTCCCGACGACTTATAGCCGACGAAAATTTCGTCGGCAGAAGGAATAGCCGACGAAAAATTGGCATAGCCGACGAAATTTTTTTCGTCGGCTATTCGCTCGGATCTGGTAGTGATTGTCTCAATCAAAACTCTAACAATATTAGTCACCAAAACAATTCCCTAAGTTTCGGTCTAGAAATATTAACTTTATTTCACTTGTTAGATATAATTGAGTTTGCCGAAGAGAGCTTATAATATAGAGAAATTAATGAAGTTAGTAGAGATATAAAGCTTAATGATTTGTTTTAGTGCAAGCACTTTTGTTCAATTGAAGCAAATTTGTATTCTAAAATTCTAATTGGATGAGTATAGTAGCATCACTCTAATCTCTACTATTAGAAAGCCAAGCGCTTAAAAACTTCACCAAATTGTGTTTTGCCTAATTTACTATTTATATTATAAGAAATAACATAAAAGAATTAGCACAGAAGAAAAGACATAAACCAGAAAAAAATAAAGATTTCATTGACCAACAACACACAACACACGTGCCTCGCATGGGTATGAGGCTAGTATTTAGAACTGAAATTATTTTAATTTTAATTAGCATGTATAAACTACAAACAAAATCTCCTATTAGAAAGTCAAGCGCTTAAAAGTTTCACCAAATTGTGTTTTAACTAATTTACCCTTTATATTATAAGAAATAACATAAAATGATTAGCACTGAAGAAAATACATAATCCAGAGAAAAAAAACAAAGATTTAATTCACCAACAACACACAACACACGTGCATCGCACGGGTATGAGGCTAATATCTAGAACTGGAAGTATTTTAATTTTAATTAGCATGTATAAACTACAAACAAAATCTGTCATATATGATTGAAAATGGAACAAATTTCCAATTTAAGGATAATCGCTTTGGACAATATTTTTGCTATGTTGATGAAGCTTTCATGTGTAGTATTGAGCAACTCTGAAAGGTATGTTGTGTCATATATATTAGTTGTTCCATCTTTGCAGAACCATTATCAGAGGAAAGAAGCGGCAGTGTTTATGTACCAAGAGATGAAGCTTTTTCAAAGGTGAAACAAGTCAAACAACTGACATTTGCGGGAAAGACCCTGAATACTGTGCTGCACGCATTGTTCCCACAGCTTGAGATGTCACAAGTTTGTTGGAAAATGGGTTAAAAACCATTTATAAAACTAAATTTAAATAGATTAATTAAAGTGTGATGCCCTTATAATCAATGATAAGTGAACTTAGATTTGTATTCTCCATAATGAGGGGTGCAAATTTCGGGTTGGGGCACCAATAAACCTGTGTGTGCCCACAAATACAACTCCGATTTTGGCTTCAGAACGCAGGTTCTTTTTTCACCCAGTCCGGATTCTTTTTCACCTACTGGAAAAACTGTTCAAATTCTAGTAACAGATGTTGTAATGGTCTTGTAACAGCAGCTATAAATCTTTGTAACTGTAATTTTGTTCATGGTGTTGAGATATAAATCCCACATGGGAAAATGGGATATAGCTTGTGGGTTTATAAGAGTTTGGGCTACTCCTTCCATTGCCAATTGGTTTTAGATTGGAACCTCAGACTACTTTATCATGGTATCATAGCCGGTTACCCACGTTAACATGTGAAGCCCAAATGACCACACGGACTCCACGTCACCCAAAATGTTGTCCACGTGTATGGCTTGAAAATTCGCCACACGTGAGGGAGCATGTTGAGAATATACATCCCACATGAAAAAATGGGACCTAGCCTGTGGGTTTATAAGAGTTTGGGCTACTCCTTTCATTGCCAATTGGTTTTGGATTGAAACCCCAGACTATTTTATCATGGTATCAGAGTGGGTTACCCACGTGTGTGCTTTCTATCTCTCTCCTCTCTCTCTCCCCCCTGAGCCACACAGACTCCACGTCCCCCAAATAGTTGTCCACGTGTATGGCTTGAAAGTTCACTACACGTGCGGGGACGTGTTGAGATATAAATCTCACATGGAAAAATGAGACTTGGCTTGTGGGTTTATAAGGGTTTGGGCTACTCTTTCCATTGCCAATTGGTTTAGGATTGGAACCCTAGACTACTTTATCACATGGTCATTTAGTTCCCTGTAACAGCAGTATGAATTAACTACTGTCTTTAATAGCCATTTTGCTCTTCTCTTCTAAAAAATTGTTCTCTCCTCTGCTCTTGTTTTATTATGGTGATAGAAATAGGTCATTTCCGGTTCGTAGGCTTTCTGTTGTCTTAAGGACACTGTGTGACACACACGACTCAGCTATTCCCAATCTGAATTTGAACTTGTTTGGTATTGGTTGAATATTATTCTAGTTTGATGTTCATTTATGAAATTATTATTTTAATTTCTAATTTCCCGATCGGAAATTATTATCATTCTACTTGCTTGATATTATTTTAATATCATATCCATTTTTGTTTACAAAGTTAATCCAAACCTAGGATTTCACTACTTCACAGCCATAGATTCGTTGTTTAATGAAGGAGGTCACCATGCCTAAGCCAAAGACTAGCGAGCGGGCTTTAGCAGTCCTTCATCCCAAGGCTAGTCAAGGCTGTTAGTGAAAGCCAAGACGAGCTTTTGCTCTTTGAGACCCCTGAGATAATCGATCGTAGGCATCCATTCCTCCTCTCTCTGTCTTGTGTAAAAAAATTATAAAGATGTCGGCCTCATGATATTGCTAACCTCTTGATTACCTGATATTTGATTGAAAATGAGAGAGAGAGAGAGAGAGAACCAAGCTATCATGATGGACGGAATGTAGAGTATTTTTTTAGCACGAGCCCAACAATGAGTTTTCAAGAATTACGTTGCCTCTGATCAACAAAGGTTGAGCAACTCTGCTACATTTTACATATAATTCAAATTTCGAAATCAGTATTATTTTATTCACTTGTAAAACATTTGCAAGAGAATCATAACTAACACTACCGGTACCATTATTGTATGAAAAACAAAAGGGTATGAAGATGGTAATGAGTGTGGTTGAGACTCCGTTTGGGATTGCTTCGCTTTTTAAAAAAAAAATCAGCTTTCATCTAAACTTTTAGATTATTTAGTGTTTCGTAAATTTCCCTTACAAAAAAGTAATTTGTAAATTACAGGAAGAAAAAACAATTACTTTTGAAAATTACAAGTTACTGGTACCAGAATTTAGAAGTCGTCTCAAAATTGCTTTCAAAAGTTGCTTCTATTAACAACACTTTTAAAAGTAATATTTACCAAACACAAAACTGTTTTAATTCACAGCGAACCATATTTTTAGCACAACAATGGAATATGATGTTTTTACTTCTTAGATCTTGATGTTGTGTGGTGGCAGCTATCAACTTTAATTTGTTCAATTGCCCATCCAAATCACTAACCTCTCTCTCTCTCTCTCTCAAATCACTCAATCTCCTAATGGTATTTATTTTTGGGATAATGACCATTTGCACAAAAAAGATGAAAAACTTGCCAATTCCAATGTTATCTGCCTATTCCAATGAATCTTGACAAAAATACCTAATTACCCTATACTAAAACCATATATATATATATCTCAAGCTAGGGTTTCACTTTTCTCAATCATTCTTCGATCCTCACCCTCCTCCTCTTCTCCGCCACCTCACTACGGAGTCGTATGCGAATGTGTCGGGGCTGAGGAAGATGAAGCCGTCGCCGTGGAAGAAAACGACGACAGGTAATGAGGCAGACGACGTCGTAGAGGAGGAGGGGACAAAGAAGAGGAACTAGAGGTTGCGGGAGGCGTCGACGGTGACGTCAGAGGTGGTGACGCCTTTGTAGGGATTGGAGGGAGTGGCGGAGGAGCGGAAGTCAAAGAAGCTCATGAGACGGCGGTTGACGGTGCAGTTTGATCGGCGAGCGGCGTCCGTTAACTTTGACAGATCCGATAAGGAGATCTGGGTCTTCCATGGGAGCGAAGCCCATGAAGAAGCAGTGGTCTGGGAATGAGATGATGTCGTCATGGAGATTATAAAGAAGGGTTTTCTGGATTTTTTTGGCTGGGATTTTTGTGGTGTAAAGAAAAGTGTAAAAGAGTGAGTGTGGTAGGTACGGCAGAGAGTCTGGGTGAGGGTGCCCATATCTGCTGTTATTGTCAAGTTATCAATGAAATCTTAGTACTAGTATAGTGTAGATGTTTTGTGATTAAAGTTTTACAACTTCATGAACTCTGGTTCTGGATTACTGGGGGTCAGTAACCTGGTTATTGGGAGTCAGTAATCGATTACTGGGGGTCAGTAACAAGGTTACTGGAAAATATGGAATTTGTAATCTGATTACTGGGGGTCAGTAACCTGTAACATGGTTACTGGAAAATATGAAATTTGTAATCTGATTACTGGAGGTCAGTAACCTGATTACTGGGGGTCAGTAATCGATTACTGGGGTCAGTAACCTAGTTACTGGGGGTCAGTAATCGATTACTGGGGGTCAGTAACTTGATTACTATGAGTCAATAACTTTATTACTGGAAATCTGTAATCTGTAAATTGCTTACTGGGGGTCAGTAACCATCGTCCAATAACCTGATTATAAAAAAATAAAAAATCTGGCGAAAAAAAATTAATAAAAAAAATGAAAAAATCCGGCGAAAAAAATTTTGGTGACCGGAATTTGGCTACTCCGGCGACCGGCCATGGGAGGCCGGCGGAGTTGAGTGACCTTTCGACAAAGTTTCTTTATCTTCCACTTTCTCAGCACATTATAATTCAAAAATATGTTAGATAAGACAGAAAGACAAAAAAAGAAGAAAAAAATTAAAATTGTACTAGGGTTTAAAAAGATTTATTCAAATGGGCAATAGAGTTGTTACCTTATGTTGAATAGGGGAAGAAAATAAGATGGTTATTGAAATTGGTAATGAGGGGGCCAAGTTAGTACTAGATGGGCATTTTCTATTTATTTTTAGGCGGAATAACCAAAATGCACCCTGAACTTGCTCAAATTGTCAATTTACACCCCAAACTTGTAATTGCAAAATTTTGCCTCCTCAACTTGTAAAAAACTGCCGACTTACACCCTCCGTCAAATCTAACAGTTTTCATCCAATTATGAGTCACATGTCATGCACATAAGGGGTATTTTTATTATTTTATATTTAATTTGTTTTAGTTAATGAAAATGCACAAAGAAATTATTTTTTGTACAATTATATTTTGTTTGCATCGCAAAGGGTATTCCAAAGGCTTTCTAGGCCCAAAAACTAATCCATCAGGGGAGGTCATCCTACGGGGGCATTGCAGCCCCTCCCTGACCACTTTGCTTTCATGGAGGATCGAACTCTCGACTTGAAGTGATTACCAATATGGGGTGTCCGACTACTACACTATCCTCAATGGTTTTGTACAATTATATTTACTTACTCATTCACTTCATGATATATTATTATTATTTTTTTTTCAAAATAACGTGTTATAATTTGTCAATAAGATAAATTTCATGGCGAACTAAAATTGAATTGACAACCTTCTATTTTATTTAACATGCAACATGATATAATTTTTCTAAGACTAAAGAAGTCAAATACATGAACAAAGCTACTCTTTAAGTCATAAATACAATGAATAATTGTACAAAAAATAAATTAATTATGTGTGTTTATTAACAAAAAGAAAATTAAGTATTAAATGACAAAAATACCCCGCATGTGCATGGGATGTGACTCATAATTAGATGAAAACCATTGAATTTGACGGAGTGGGTGTAAATTAGCAATTTCATAGTTCAAGAGGTAAAATTTCGCAATTACAAGTTAGGGGTATAAATTGACAATTTGAGCCAAATTTATGGTGTATTTTGACTATTTTACCTTATTTTTATGAATATAGATAAGTTTAAACTGGGCCAATTTAATTTTTCTTTCCCCTTCTTTGTTCACCTTTGCTATTGAAAAACCATGTCTCTGGACCTCCTAATCCTTCACCAATTGACGACGTGGAGACTATTTGACTTCAAGTGAGGTTCAAGAAAGACTTGGAGGCATCTGAGCTGCAATAGAGACCTTGAGTAGGAGCTGTAATTGAATTCGAGACAGAGAGGAAGGCTGGACTTATTGGGATATTGTTTTCGCAATTGCATGTTGAACTCCGTTGTTCTAGAATTGGATTTTTGGCCGATCTCTAGCCGGTTGTGATCGGAGTGAAGAAAGGGGTAAATCCCCGGGTTTTTACCGTAACAGATTTACCTTTTTACTATTTTACATCTGGTGTCCAAATGACTATTCTACCCCTGATAGAAATCACAATTTTACAGTTTAACCTTTACTGTTTTACTACTTTACCTTAAAATGAGTTTTAAAAGAAAACTCGGCTTTAAGAATACTGTCGACGTAAACTCATAACACTTAATTATAGCTAAAGCGTTAACCTCGATTTCCATTCGGTTCGGAAATCGATAAGTCTAATAAATTTAGAAACTTAATTGTGTCGGAAAAGTTAAATTCGTTACAATTTCGATTTCGAATGCCTTTAAAACCTTAAAGTGCGCTTAACATCGTTTAGTAAGTAAAATTAGATGATTATCGGGGTTTCCCGGAGAATCAGTCAACATAGTCAACTCCTGGTCAGACAAGGAAAGACTTGGTCAACCTTTGACCTTTCTTGGTCAAAGTAGGAAAGATCGAGTTTTGTTATATTGGAGTCTTGAAACTAACCGATTGACTCTACAGCTACTTCAGACTCAAAGTTGAATGCTTGAACACTTGGACCAGCGTGAGGACGTTACTTGGAACGCAAGTAAGCTTTGGAATGGCATTCCAGGTAGGGAGAGCTAACCTTCCTTTATTAGTGATTTTGTTTGCCTATAATATGCATGCATGGTCTATGCCTCGTGGGCTGATTTATGTTATATGTTTAATCAAATGTTTGTGAAAACCCGAGGCTAAACAATTGTGTGATTATCAGAGGATGTGGTATTATGATCGAAGTTTATGAGTGACCTGAGAGTGACGGAATCTAGTACTCTAGGATTATCCTACGGTGTCGATGACCATGAACCTCTTGAGGGGGAATGCCTTGTTTATTTGTGTAATATCCTGATTTTTTCTAAGTTAGTCAAGTTCTATTTTTCTTGTGAGAAATAGAAAGTAGAGGTCGCCACGAGTTCGTCTTATTTTTCGGTTAATTATTCAGAGTCCCGAGCTATTTTTAACGATTTTTAGAAGTTTCGTTGAAATCTTGTCGTTTTGCCATGTGGCGCGTCATCATTGGTCAACGATTTTGCTTAGTGACCAAGGATTGCCGCCAAATGCTTCAGCCCCAATCCTTTTGTTTATGAGTCATGTTGACAAATGTCACAAGAAGGAAGAATGTAGTTTGGGCTTGTCTTGTGTTGACACGTGTCATGGAGCCACCAATGGCTGAGTGACACGTGGCAATAATTTTCCTATAAATAGGGACCTGACCAGGCCTCTTGTCGTACATTTCTCTTCTCCCTCCAAAACACTTTCTCTCCCTAGTTTTTATTATTATTTTATTAGATTTGCGACGAAACTTCCGCGGATCATAACTTTTGATCCGTAACTCCGATTCTGAATCCGCGAGTGGCTACAGATTCGTATCGACGTGATCTTTCTATCCGTGGTGGTTGGAGTTAGATCCAACGGTAATTTCTAGAAATATCATTCTAGGTTGCTCAATTTACGATCTAGGTGTCGATTTGGTTCGTCGAGGTGAGTGGTTTATGTAATATGTTTCAAATGTTCTTATATGCCTTTAAAATAGTCGAAAAGCATGTTTTTGATCTATTTGTAATATGTGGAAATTATGTATATTATGATGTTGATGATATATGTTTGGTGATATTTATATTCTTGATTGGTTGTTACGTATCAACAATGTTGGAAAGCATGTGTTTTTGTTTTGAATTATATTACCTGATCATGCATTTCATGATAGGAAAATGGTAAGATTGGAAGTTGAAGGGAACATGAGTGTTTGGGAACTATTATTGGGAATAAAACTTTTCGTGTAGTTGAGTTAACTCATGGAGACATCCAGTAGCTATGATCAGCCCACATGTGCACGAGTTGGGGAAAAGTATGTCCCTTCGACGCCAGAAGTCGATAAAATGATCTATTTTGGGTTTCGGGACTGGGGATGTTGAGTATAATAAGAAGACTAACAAAGGAAGAAAAAATATATATTTGGAGAAAGTGTGAGGAGGAACATTATATGCATGCATTGTTATTATGTTATATGCTTTGGTTCGCTTGTATTGTATGATTTACGTATTTTGCAGCATGCGTAAAATGACATGGCTTTGCTAGCATATTACATAGGGCACACACTGAGCACGTGATTTTTCTCACCACCCATTTATATTATGTTTTGCAGAGAAGTGTTTAGATTTTGTCGTGTCAAAGTGTCGGACGAGCCTATAGTGAAGAGCCTAGAATGAAGTTGTTTTATCTTTTATTTACATTCCACTTTATAACACCCGATCACACCTCGGGATCGGCGCCGGTTCCCTAAACCCCACCAACACCGAGACCGGGGCGTGACAATTTGTCTCTTCCCCGTATTACGACACTTTGATGTCACAGGTAGAAAGAGACACTATTATTGTGCATCTGAGAATTAGCTAGGGCATTTGCCACGAAATGGACACTCTCGCTGATAAGATGTCCTTCGGGACTCTAAGGCAGTTGGACTCCTATGAGCCCGGTCACAAGATTATACCTCTGATCTATTTGGGATCCCATTTGACTTAGCATGCTTTTCATGTTTTCTTAAACCTCAAGAAATGTTTTGCCAAGTTATTTTCCTAAAACGTTTTCCTTGTGTACGCACCTATGTACCTTTATATATTTATCACCATCATGAAGAGACGCTACTCCAATAAAATGCATGTACGGCAATTTTTGGAGTGCAGTCCAAAATTACATCTATCTATAAGAGTTACTAGTAATGTCTCGAGTTAAACGACTACTTGCATCCATAATTTAAGTGTTGCACGATTAACCTGTAGTTAAAATTTCATGACATTTCTAGGTTGGTTATAATGTTTGATAAACTTTCTTAAAAATACGATTACATTCACATCCATTTCATATCAATATACGCGTAGTCCGACATTGAGTGCTAGATTATGTGAAACAGCTAGCATTTACAGATGTTTGATAGCTCACTTGATCATCCCATGACAAAATAACGGAATATATGACTACAACGTTTTATGTATGATAGCTTGTTCGTACCTAAAACCCGTAGGCCTGGTAGAGACAGATGAATCCAAGTGTGATCTCCTGTAAACCTGCTTACTAAGGGGAATACCGGGCGGGCCGGTCTTCTCCTCTCTGATGCCTAAGTTAGTACAGTTGGGATGAATAGATAACTTAAGCACGTATGATAAGCAGTAGGAAAGATCAGTTACCTATTAATGAGGGTAGTTGAGGCCCTTATATAGGTGGCCGGGCGTGAGGTCTGGCCTCACTCTTCGATGTGGGACTGGCTTCCTTCTGTTCGTACATTAAAGGGCAGCTCTGGTGACCTCTTTGGCAGGCTGGCGCCCCCGGTCCCCGGGTCCCTGGTCGCAAGGTAGACTGCTGGGCCCCGGCTCCCGGTGCTGGCGATCCGGTTCTGGGCCCTAGGCCGGCCCCGGGTGCACTGGTTGCGGGTCTGTGGGCCTGTGGTAGCCCCTTGTGCCCGTTTGTGACTTAAAACGGGTATGGGCAGCTCGCTCCTGAGTACGTTTTTTGTACCTAAAACCCGTAGGCCTAGTAGAGACAGATGAATCCATGTGTGATCTCCTGTAAACCTGCTTACTAAGGGGAATACCAGGCGGACCGGTCTTCTCCTCTCCGATGCCTAAGTTAGTACAGTTGGGATGAATAGATAACTTAAGCACGTATGATAAGCAGTAGGAAATATTAGTTACCTATTAATGAGGGTAGTTGAAGCCCTTATATAGGTGGCCGGGCGCAAGGTCTGGCCTCACCCTTCGATGTGGGACTGGTTTCCTTCTGTTTGCACACCAAAGGGCAGCTATGGTGACCTCTTTGGCAGGCTGGCGCCCCCGATCCCCGGGTCCCTGGTCGTAACGTACACTGCTGGACCCCGGGTCCGGGTGCTAGTGATCTGGTTCCGGGCCCTAGGCCAGCCCCGGGTGCACTGGCTGCGGGTCTGTGGGCCTGTTGTAGCCCCTCTGTGGCTACTGTCAACATAGCTCACTTCATAATATCGGTAATCAGACGAGTTAGCAATATAATGCATGTACGACAATTTTTGGAGTGTGGTCCAAAATTACATCTATTTGTAAGAATTACAAGTAATGTCTCAAGTTAAACGACTATTTGCATCCGTAATTTAGGTGTTGCTCGAGTGACCTGTAATTAAAATTTCATGACATTTCTAGGTTGGTTATAATGTTCGTTAACCTTTGTTACAAATATGATTACATTCACATCCATTTCATATCAATATACGATTATGTGAACTAACTAGCATTTACAGATGTTTGATAGCTCACTTGATCATCCCATGACAAAATAACGGAATATATGATGACAACATTTTATGTATGATAGCTCACTTCAAAGTATCGATACTCAGACGTACAAATATAATGACAATTGGCTGTCATTAATAGTTAAAATTTAACGGTGGAGATTGATGTCAATATGATTGAGTAATTAAACTCCGTGCATGTAAGAATTTTTAATGTATGAACTATTTAAAAATTATAGGTGTCGGTTCATATATAATTTAACACGTCTATTAGCTCACGCAATCGAGACACTGAGAATAGTTAGGGAAAAAGAAAAAAATAAGGACCCAATACAAGTCGGGATTTTGCCAACCTCGGATGAAGTCTGTAAGACCTTTGGGATCAGCACATAATGCTACATCTTCTTTAATATTGTTAATCAAATAACATTAACAACAAAACAATAAAACGATGGGTAGGCTGAAGCTAGCTAGTTTATTTCTTCAAGTTTATGGATTAGTCTAAGTGGATGCTGGTTGCGTCAATATTCACGGTACAAAACAAATACCTGCACTGGTATACGTACCCAAATACATGCAGTACGTGGTCGTACTAATGAATTTATGCGCAAGTGTTTCCAGCATTCCTGCTTCAACCAATGATTTGATATATATATATATATATATATATATATTGATCAAGTAGCTGTAGTATTTACACTAGTACGTAAACCTTACAGTCAACAATATAAATTTACACACGATCCAGCTGGAGACTATACAGTATAACTGCGAGTTTATACACTTCATCCTATATTGCAAATTACAATTAATCAACGTTGGTTTAGCCTCAGCAAGTGTAGTACTAGACTACTAGCGAGCTTAAAAGATGAAAGGAAACATTTCCTCACCTCAGTCCACTACTGCAGGTAAGCATCGAAGCGACGACTTTAAGTCGTCGCTTCGCATTAGAAGTCGTCGCCTCAGCATCCTGCCGAAGGCAATAAGTCGTCGCCTCAAATTCGTCATTTCAATTCCAAGCGACCAATAATGACTCAAAAGTCGTCGCCTCATATATCCATGCGATGACTCCAAAAGTGGTCGCTCAGAAGAGAGCGACGACTTTTGATGCGTCTGCAGAGCTCCCTAGCGACCACTTTAGACGCGTCGCTTGCATTCCGTTGCAATGAAGTTTGACTCGTCTCTTCAAAACCCATACGACGCATTTCGGGTTGTCGCCCGCTACCTGCGGCGACAAAGTTTGGGTCAAAATTGGTCTCTTAAATTCATTTTAAAAGGCATGGAGCAACGTATTTTGTTGAATCTTCGTCGCCTCATTATAATCTAAGCGACAAACAATGATCAATGTTCGTCGCTTAAATATTTGTTACAGAGACAGAATAACAGAATTGATCTCTTTATTTCATTTTGAGTAGGCAGGGAGCGACGTATTTTGTGTAATCTTCGTCGCCTCACTATAATCTAAGCGACGAACAATGATCAATGTTCGTCGCTTCAAAATTTGTTACAGAGACAGAATAACAGCATTCTGGTATTCTGAAACCTGCATTTCATTCATTTCTGAAACCTGCATTTCATTCAAATCATATATCCAACCAACATTTCATTCAAATCACATATCCAACATAACACAAACACTATAAATACATAGATTTCATTCAAAACTATAATGTGTTCTAACAATGATGTACATATGTTCCAAGTACAAAGTAACGAAGGGTCTTAATCTAAGTCTACGTCCATTGCCCCATACCTTCAGCACATGATGATTTATCGGCAATCGTCGGAGGGTTTGCGGCGGCGGCGGCGGGATTGGCATCCGGATTGGTCGACATGCGGAGGGCAGCCTCCATCCTTGCAATACGTTGCAGCATCTCTTTTTTTTCGATTCTGCTTTCTTCTTTTTCGATTCTTCTACGTTCTGCGTTGATTCTGGTACGTTCATTGGCGGCTGCTACTTCTGCCCTTAACTTCTCAACCTCCGAATCGTTACTGGACACGCGTGCACCGCCTCTTGGTTTTGCCGGGCGTCTTAATGCACCTCCTAGCCCTGCAAAGATCGTAAAACACAAAAAATTATTCAAATTAAATTCTCTTTCGTATCTAAAATAGAAACTGTTATTTTATGATTTGTACATACCTCGGACTCTCGTCCCTGACTTCCCACCTAGACACTCGTCCACTACCGCTATCTGTTCTTCGACGGTAGCGGGGCCCGTCACTTGACTGCCGCTCTCCACATCAGCCGCTCGGCTAGCACAAAGCTCATCCATCTTCCTCTTGACCGCTGCCTGCAAAAAATACCATATTAAGTTAGTTTGTGTTTGTATAGTTATAAATTGTAAATAAATAAAATCAATAGCTAAAAACTAGGAATTCTTGCATCTAACTCGTCAGGAAACTCACCACTTTCTCCTGCGCATTCTGCGATCGCGCATAAACATCGCAGACTGTTTGAAGTATAGGCGCCAAACTGCCTTTCGCCTCATTCGCAACGACCCGGTAGCTATAGGGAGTCGTGCCAGAGTGGTGGTTGACTGCACACCCCTTCTCTTTTGCTTTGTTCTGGTTTGCGGCGTTCCGGGCACACATCCTCTGCAAAAATATGCACGATCTATTAGAATCAAAATCTATTATATGAAATTTAAAAACCTCTAATTACTTTCTGTTACCTTATAATCGTCGTCCTCAAAGTGAACTTTGAGGTACTCCCACTGCTCGGGTCAGTGGATGAACTCTGCAGGCGTCGCCTTTGACACTTCGACGTAGTGGGTGTGGCAGTCGTACTTCCAGTCCTTGTAAATCTTGGCAGCGGTCTCGTCGATGTATCTCCACATGCCTATCTCGGTGGGAGGGAGGTCGTAGAACATCTAGTAAAAAACATTTCAAAGAAATCATTAGAAATAACATATTTCAATATATATGACTGAAAGATAAGAATTTGAAATTATTATGAAATTGTGTTTTACCTCTATGTAAGTGGTCAGTGCATCTCGGTGCTCCTCAGCCAGCTCAGCATATGAAGGCGCAAGCATGGGCACTCTGCTCCGGATGGCGCTCCCGATGTCTCAGGACATCAAAGTCCTCCACTTCAAGAGGCTCGGACCCCTGTGCTGTTCCGAGTAGTCAACCTTCAAAGGTTTCCCGCCGTTCAGCGACACCAAATATAGGGTCTTCGTACCGGTTATGATGCCAGGCTTGTCCGGATTCCGTCCATTCACTTTCTGACCCGTTGTCATATCAACAAAGCTCTGCCATATTAGAACAACCAAAAACACTTGCATTAAACAGAAAGACACATGAGAATTTAGAAAGAAATGTTATTTGATTAGTTGAATAATTAGCATTATCTCTTCTTAATCATACATATAATGCTCTGTAATGAAGTTGGTTCGGAGTAACAGGGTCAGCTATATGTGACAAATATCTGCAACACTTGCCAACCACAATGTAAGGGAAGTTGGACATCGCCCTGCACATAATTTCTTCCCCTTATATACACATATAGTGATCTACATCCTAACATCCCCTTGAGGTAAAATGATACCAATATTACTTGATCATCTCCAACTGCATTTTGCTACAACAGTCTCTTCGGATCATGTTAAATAGTATCCACTAAATGCTACAAGTAAATTGCTAGAAGCCTAGAACACAACAACAATGAGCAGCCTAATCGTATTAAAAAAAAAAAAACACACACACACACACAATGAGAAGCCTACGATAACTACAAGAGAGATGAAACTAAATGAATCTTATCTGGAGTGTAGGAACTGGTGTTGGCCACCATGTGAGCACAAATGGGTACACCATTTTAGACTACTGAACTGCAAAGAAGTTACACATGACAAAGAAGTTAATTATAATAACAGGATGTCCTCATTATTTGGCGTCGAATTACAGTACCTTCTTGCTCAAGCTTAGATGAAAGGAAGTTCATTTATCTCGTCTGAATCGCAAACCATCTGATATAGGGAACTCCATTGACTATGAAAACCCCATCCGGCATTGTTTCTCTCAACTCCCAAACACTTGAATCATCATAAACCCACATAGACGTACATATCGAAGATCAAATAGCACCTTAATCAAACTGAATGTACTCCCAAACGGATCCAGCCACCTCAATTGTTGCTCTTTGAGTTTCGAGGTTTACAAAGTATCATAAAAAAGAGGAGAAAGTGCAGCCCATTACTTTAATTTTTAATTTTTTTTTTTCATTTTCTTTTCTGTAAAAGGACTATTACTTGGTTATGCAAGATCTAGAAAGTTTCTGCTGTTTGCTAGACTTGAAAACACATCAGATGCTAACAGTTTTTTTTTTTTTTTTTCATTCATTGGTTAAAGGAATATATTTTTGGCTAGGTGTGACTTGGCTGTGGTAGCTTGCAGATACCTTGTAGAACACAATGTCTAGGATCACTGATCATTATGGGTTGCCATAAGCATACGCATTTTGATCACACTATATGTTGCCAACCCAAATGACTCTCAGGCCTCAAAACATGCAACCGCCTATACTCTCACTAAGGCAATAGCAGTTGTGTGAAACACAAAACTCATGATGGTCGGTTATTGTTTATTAGTGACCAAAACTGAAGAAAGACAGTCCCTGGACTACATACATATCCTCCTTAAGAACCTTGGATATAATAAGGTCCTCCTAGTTTAAATGCTAAGCACCAATTCACCAACAAAATTCTCTTTCCTCTATAAGATCTTTTCGATTTTGGGCGGCTATATTATATGCCACTGCTAGTTTAAGGTAGTCTATACTTCTTGTCCTACCTAGGCTAGCATATGAAACTGTCCCATTAAGGATGAGGTTGATCCATTAAGTGCAGCATGTTTTAGCTAATCCCATAAGTTGATAACAATTAACAATGTTAGTGGTTTGCCAAAACTAACAATTAACAATGTGAGTGCAGCATGTTTTAGAATCACTCACCCGGCTCCTGAGGACCCCTCTTGGTCCTAATGTTGAGGGGAGGAGCATCCTCGCCTACCACACCGGCTGCTCCTCCAGCGTCACCACCACTGCCACCGCTACCGCCATCGCGGCCGCCGCTCCCCAGGTCAGCGCCACCTCCAGTAGCCCCCACACATGCCGAAGGATCGGTTTCGGCCAGAGACGGGATGGGAACCATCGTCCCCGCCTCTGGCGCCGTCCTGGCCGATTCCGCTGCCACTGTCGTCGTCGCCTGCTCCACCGCAGCAGCCATTTGAGCGGTAACTTCCGCCGCCTTCCTCTCTCATCTCGCCTCCATCTCCTTCTTCCTCTTCTGGGCACTAGAACCGGGTGCCATTGATGAATCCAAGGGTTAGGGGTGAATTTAGGGTTTAGGGGTTTGAGAGAGATCAGGGGATTTCGGTGAGAAGGGGTTTGGGTTTGGCTTAGCTTGTCCGGCACCCGGAGAAAGAGAATTTTGGGGAAGAAGAAGAAGAATTTCACGCTACTGAGGAAGGAGCAAAGTCCCAGTTCATTTAATCAGATACGAAGCGACGAATATAGACAAACGTCATCGCTTCGAATATTAACCGACAAAACATGGTCAAATATCCTCACTTCACATTTAAGTTTGCGACGAATATCAAACGTCATCGCTTCAGTTTTCCGAAGCGACGATGTTTGACAAAAATGGTCGCGTCACTTTTTAAAGCGACGAATATTGTGCAATATTCGTCGCTTCAAGTTGACTGAACAGATTAGTTATGTTTTTATTTTATTTTCTTTTTTATTAGAATATTGTAAATATTGTTCAAAATTACAACAATAAATATATATCATCATTATCATATTACAACATGTACCATAATTAACTAGTAGTCTTCCTCTTTGTCGTCTCCGCCATCATCATCTTCATCTTCCTCTTCTTCTTCCTCATCGAATTCATCGCCACTGTCATCTTCCTCACCGTTTGATTCTTCATTCTGTTCGTGTACTTCTAAATCGAGTTGAAGATTAGATGCATCAATATGGTAAAATTGTATTGAACCTAGTGTGTCCTCTTGGTAAGGCTCTGTGATTTGATTCCCGGAAGGAGGCATGTTCACTACCAGAAAAGGCGTCATAGCCGACGACGCCATCTCGTCGGCCGTTTCCATTAATTCGTCGGCTATAGTCATAGCCGACGATACTTCGTCGGCTATAGTCTCGTCGGGAATGCTCCGTCGGCTATAGTATAGCCGACGACACACGGGGTAAGTCGTCGGCTTATGAAACACCAGGTATAGCCGACGAAAAAAGCGTCGTCGGCTATACTTCGAACATTGCCGACGAGAAGATCGTCGGCTTTAAAAATTACGTAACTGCCCCTAACCCGAAGTATAGCCGACGACACTATCGTCGGCTATACGTCCAATATAGCCGACGACACTATCGTCGGCCATAACAATCGCCGGTACCAGAAACGGCTTTTTTTTGCCGGAAGCCGGGAGGGTATAGCCGACGACATATGTCATGTTCGTCGGCTATAGCTGTTATAGCCGACGAAATTTGGTAAAAATCGTCGGCTATAACTGTTATAGCCGACGAAATAATGCCAATATCGTCGGCTATAACCCCTAAATATTTAAAAAAATTAAAAAATTTTACTCGGGCCCAATTTCTCTTCGTCTTCGGGGGCTGCAGAAAATGCACAAACAAACATCCAAATATCCAACAAATATCCACATCAATCCATCCCTAATATCCTACATACTGTACAAATTAACCCACTATATATATCTACTCATCATCACCCCCTAAACGCGTAGCGTCGTCGACCGGATCGTTCGAGTTCCGGTGGCTATGGCTGTCCTGATCGGCTGGCGTACTCCGATGCGGGGGGGGAGTGGGGACGACGAACTGGGGCATCTGTGGCGGAGGCGGGGGCTGGAGTCCAGCCTGCTGGGCCTCCCAAGACTGCTGCATCCATCGGTACATCTCCGCCACAGATGCGTCTCTGGCCTGCTGCGCCGAAGCCTCCGCAGCCCTCGCCAACTCCGCCTGCTGGAGCGCCTCCACCGCCCTCGCCAACTCCGCCTGAGTCCTCTGCAGCTGCGTCTGCAAGTCTCCTCTCGTCGAAGCCGCACGCTGCGTGCTGGGATTGGCCGGCGTGAACTTGAGAACCCCATCTCCCGCCGCGCCTAGGCCTCTCTGGTAGAAGTAGTTGTTCCCCGTCCCTACCGCCGCGTGCATGATCTGAGAGGCCAAGCGCGGCTCAAGGGTGTCGATCGTGGAGGCAAACTCCGCGATCGCCTCGTCGGACGCCCCGTCTCCCAGAGTGTCTCGCGCGATCCCGAAGGTGATCGCGTCGGTCTCCGCATCTATTTCCGCCTAATTGACAAGAAAATATAATAAACGAATTAAAAATTATATATATAAATTAATTTCATGAAACACTTTTATTTAAGATGGACGAATACTTACCACTTGGTCGGGACGCCCCGGATATATCTGCGCATGAATCCACGACAACGGCCTCAGCGGTCGGTCCCTCCTCGCCATCTCTGCCCACTGCCTCCAGGAGCGGGCGCCGCCGTGGTGGGGGTGCTCGTTCCTCCTGCGGTTGTCGCTGTTCGTCCGCGAGATTTTCTGTATTATAACAACAAACATATAAACGCAAATATAAATTAGTAACTAAATTAAAATATTAGGAACTAACCAAAATAAAATTAATAACTAATTTAGTTACTAACTAATTTAATTTAATTAGTAACTACTTAACTAACTAATTTAATTAGTAACTACTTAACTAACTAATTTAATTTAGTAACTAACTAACTTACTAACTACCTAATTTTATTTAATTTAATTTGATTTAATTTAGTAACGAACTAACTAACTATGTAACTAACCAACTGACTTAATTTAATAACTAATAACTAACTAACTAACTAATTAATTGAATTAAGTAACTACATAATTTAATTATTAAATAACATTAAAAAGTTATATACTACCAGGCTAAATTTTCTTACCGAGACCCTGTCGCTCCCGAAGTAGGCTACCAGCCATAGCCACTCGTACTCCCTGTACCGGAACTCGTGGGGGGTTGCAGCTCGCCCCAAGCGCTGCTCCACATGGTACGTCCTGTAGTGCGTGGACAGCTCGTTCTTCCACTCGGAGTACCTATATTAACAGAACACAACTGTTAGATATATATATTCGTACACTGCCAATAAATATATTTATACAAAAAAAAGCAAAACACATAACCTGTTCTTCAGCTGCTCGTCTCTCCACCAGTCCAAGGTAGGATGGACTCTAAACCATTGCTGCAACATTATAAATTAATTAGAAAATATTTTTATATAGTTATAAGGACTGAATTCATAATTGTTTATTTTCTATAATAAAAATCATATTTAACTCACCGACAGTGCATTGTACACTCGCGCCTTGATCTCATCGGGCACAGAGCCCCAGTCGGGCCACAACAGTGGGACCCTGTCCCGCACGAGCATGCCCGTCGCGTTGATGTACTTGGTGGTGGTGTCTCTCCGCTCAATCGGGCGTCCATCCTCACCGGGACCGGGCAGGATCTCTCTGATCCCACCGGCCAGCTCCCTCTCCAGGGTGGACATGTTCGCTGGCCCTCTGGTCCGTCTCGTCCCCGCGGGTTTATTGACGAGGACGCCTGTTAAAATGAACACATAGTTAAATAATTATTTAAACTAACTAATTAAATAATTAATTAAACAATGTAAATAATTAATTAAACTAACTAATTACCTGCGTCGTTGTACTGCTTGTCCCTCTCACGAACGGCCCACAGGCCGCGGCAGTCCTCTGAGTCGAAAGGACTGTAGAAGTAGGCCTCCTCCCAGGGAATCTCGTGAGGCCGGTCGTGCCTCCAAATCTGCCTCCCCCTGGCGTCGTACTCAGGGATGGCAGGGAGGAACTGGACCATGTACATCCCCGATGGCGGAGACATACGGGGCGTGGACCCTGAGGGGCCTGCTCCCCCTGACGGTGGGCCCCGTAGCTGTGGACGCTGTCGCTGTGGGGGGACAGGGAGCATCTCTGGAGGGTCCAGATCGGCGCGCGGTGGGGTCGGCTGCCGATCCTGGAACAGTGCTGAAGTGCACTGGGGTCTGGTGGCTCTGCGTCCTCCTCCGACACTCGAGTCAGGGCCCGCTCCCGTCGACTCATACGAGGAGCCCCCACGTGGATCGCTCGGCGTCAATCCCATCAACGTCTCCTCTCGTCGACTCAAAGGCCGGCCTAGGCCCCGACGACCGCTGGATCCGCTCCCCCCACGGCTGGATCCTGCCTGAGCGTCGGGGTCGCTCTCGGTCCGTCTGCCAAGCCATCGGTCTACAAAGCGACGGTTTCCTGCACAATTAGTATATAAATTCCATAAATTGCACAAAAATTCCACAAAAAAATTAAAAACTTCATTCAATGTATATATACCTAAATATATTTATACCTAATTATATATATATATATATTCCGAAATATAACACAAAATTCCTTAAATTTCACAAAAAAATAAAAAACTTTTTTAAATATATATATATACCTAATTATATATATACATAACTATATTTATACCTAAAGGTATATATATATACCTAAAAATTCTTGTTAATTCCTCAAAATTAAACAAAATTCTACACAATTCCATAAATTTCACACAAAAATAAAAAACTTCATTAAATGTATATATACCTAATTATATATATACCTAAATATATTTATACCTAATTATATATATATATATATATATATTCCGAAATATATATATATATATATATCCTCCTAAAAATTCCACAAAATTAACAAAAATTTCACAACATTAAAAAAATTTCCACAAACTTCCATATACCTAATTATATATATATATATATATATATATATATATATATATTCCGGAAAATATATATATATATATATCCTTCACAAAATTCCACATAATTCCAAAAAATTAACAACAATTCCACAACATTCCATAAATTGCACAACAACCCTAAATTCCACATAATTTCACAAAAACCATAAAATTTCACAAAAATACCTAAATTCCACAAAATCACAAAATTCCACAAAATTAACAAAAACCCTAAATGAGGGAGAGGGGGACTACCTGACATGGTGGTGCGGCTAGGGGACGAGGACGGCGGTGCGGTGCGGCGGCGACGGCGGCTAGGGAAGGACGGCGCCGATCGGTTCGAGTTCGGGTCGGGGAGGGCTCGGGAAGGCCGGGGACGGGGTGGGGAGGGGTGGGGGAGGGCCGGGGAGGCTTGGTCGGCGTCGGGGAGGCTCGGACGGCGTCGGGGAGGCTCGGGGAGGGGTGGGCGGCGATTTAGGGGTTTAGGTTTTCTGCAGAAATGGGGGAGAGGCGCCTCTGTTTCAGTTTAAATCGAGGGACTATAGCCGACGATTTCATTTTAATTCGTCGGCTATGACTATAGCCGACGATTTCGTCGGCTATAGTCTCTAACTAAATCCGGGCCGGGCCTAAGTTGGGCTTTGCGGGCCGGTTATAGCCGACGAAGTGTGCATATCGTCGCCTATAGTATGCACATCGTCGCGTATAGTATGAATCTCGTCGGCTATAGTCAAGGACCTCAGCAGCCGTCAGATCTCCCCCATCCAACGGCGGACAATGAAACGGCGCGGATCGCAACACTTTAGCCGACGAAGTTCTGTATGTCGTCGGCTATTCTTTGGTCAAACTTTCGGTCAAACCTCTGCGTGCTTTAAAACGGCAATTGGCCCGTCTAGATGACGTTTTTTGGCCTGACCTTCAACAGAGAATAGTTTCAAATCGATGCGACGCAACTAACCGTATAAAAATTTTCCTCCAAATATTTACCGACCGGCAGGCTACCCATAGGAAAACGGAAGTAAAAAACACCTAACCGCAACATTCGGCACACAGATTTTGTCCGAATCTTCCCATTTTTCAACCGTAGTCGTATTTCAATATTTCGGTCGTATCTTATTTCACGACACTTTTGCATTTGAACGGTCTACGTATGGTAACTATTTGAAACTATACATTCACTTAAACACTTAGTAAATAAGTTAAGGAACATTAGTGCATATGTTCCGATTTCGAATCTAAAAGTTTTGAAAATCTATTCCAACCGTCAGATATCACCGTTAAGATTAAATACATGTATGAAAAAAAATACAACTAGATCTGACAACGTTAAAGGCTCGATCGGATCGGTCAAACTGCTTGGTCAAACCTCTAAACGCTTTAAAACGGCAATTGGCCCGTCTAGATGACGTTTTTTGGCCTGACCTTCAACAGAGAATAGTTTCAAATCGATGCGACGCAACTAACCGTATAAAAATTTTCCTCCAAATATTTACCGACCGGCAGGCTACCCATAGGAAAACGGAAGTAAAAAACACCTAACCGCAACATTCGGCACACAGATTTTGTCCGAATCTTCCCATTTTTCAACCGTAGTCGTATTTCAATATTTCGGTCGTATCTTATTTCACGACACTTTTGCATTTGAACGGTCTACGTATGGTAACTATTTGAAACTATACATTCACTTAAACACTTAGTAAATAAGTTAAGGAACATTAGTGCATATGTTCCGATTTCGAATCTAAAAGTTTTGAAAATCTATTCCAACCGTCAGATATCACCGTTAAGATTAAATACATGTATGAAAAAAAATACAACTAGATCTGACAACGTTAAAGGCTCGATCGGATCGGTCAAACTGCTTGGTCAAACCTCTAAACGCTTTAAAACGGCAATTGGCCCGTCTAGATGACGTTTTTTGGCCTGACCTTCAACAGAGAATAGTTTCAAATCGATGCGACGCAACTAACCGTATAAAAATTTTCCTCCAAATATTTACCGACCGTCAGGCTACCCATAGGAAAACGGAAGTAAAAAACACCTAACCGCAACATTCGGCACACAGCTTTTGTCCGAATCTTCCCATTTTTCAACCGTAGTCGTATTTCAATATTTCGGTCGTATCTTATTTCACGACACTTTTGCATTTGAACGGTCTACGTATGGTTTCGGTCAATATACTTTAGCCGACGACTTGCAAGTCGTCGGCTACAGTATGGGAATTATAGCCGACGAATTGCAAGTCGTCGGCTAAAGTATGGCCATTATAGCCGACGAATTATGGTCCATTTCGTCGGCTATAACGCTGATCTTTCTGAAAATTTGCCATTTAGGGCCTGAAAATTGCCTATTTCACCTGATAAATTCCTGAATATCGCACAAACAAATCAATACAATTTCCCATAAATTCGAAAAACGGTAATTAAGGACAAAAATTATTTTCATACATGCATGCACCATCGTACACAAATACATACATAAATAGTATACTAAGGATGATAATCAGAATCATCCTCATCACTTGAGTCAGACGTAGTATAGTAGTTAATATCTGGCAACCGGTGCTCGTACTCGTCGTCTGAGTCATCGTCGGCCTGATATAGACGATTCGGATTAACATCATACATGGGCACCTGACCCCTAGGAAGTCGGACCACTCTGCCCGGCGTCACATTATTATCGCGGATGGTGGAGGATTCTGGAATGTCGCCGGCGTCAGGCTCTTGGTATGCGGTCGCTTCTTGACACTCTGTGCTCACACCAAGTGTGGTAGCACTGTATATGTCTCGCTGAGACACATGGTTCACTACCTTCCACGTGCCTTTGTTCAAAGGATCGTCAAGATAAAAGACCTTTTTGGCCGCTGTGGCGAAAACAAAGGGGTCGTCTTCATACACACTAGTGGCGGTATTCACCGAAAGTATGCCGTACTGATCGATCCGTGTGCGGTGCGGCCTAGTATCAAACCATCGACACTTGAACAAGTGGACTTTCATGCGGTTCCCATAAATGAGTTCAACAACTGACTGTAGGACACCGTAAAAATCCACGCCCCCCTCTGCACCATCGACCATCACCCCACAATTCTGTGTTTTGCGTTCCCCGTCTCTAGCTTCACATATATACTTAACGCCGTTGACATCACACATTGGGCGGACTGTGGAAGATATCGGCTTCATCGACAACAGCCTCAATTCCTCTGAGTAATTTGTATGACCACCCCTCGCAGCCACTTGCATCAGCTGAAAAATATAACTCAAATCACTCGGTGTGTTTATGATTAAAGAATAGGGAACTATAAAAGAAAGCCATCTAATATATATATTTATACACTTACCCATTGTGGAAAATAGTCTGCAAACGTCGTGTTGTGGTACTCGACATCACCGCGAACTTCCTTGCTGTGAAGATGGTGACGTTTCCAATATTGTACCTCCGGACAGTTTATTAGAACCCACCAGTGGGCAATCCCTACCTCATGGTCAGGCAACTTGTCCACACCCTTTTTCTTGAAGCTTCCGTATGGTACAACAGAGTTGGCGACGATAGATAGGTTGAACTCGGGGTCATCTCGACTTGGATGTTGTGGGGGGTCCTCCATCGCTCCCAAGTACAACTTGGCGTACGTTACACACTCATGCGCAATGTAAGCTTCAGCAATACACCCCTCAGGCGCAGATTTATTGTGCACATATTTCTTGTAGTCTCCAAGTTGTCTGCAAGGTTAACAAGTGCGTGTTAAGAGCATGCAGCTTTTATTTAAAAACATGTATAAATCAAATTTATGAATAACATGTACCTTTCGATGGGATACATCCAAGTGTAGTGTACGGGACCGGTAAGCAACAATTGTTGGGGAAGATGGATCATCAGGTGAGGCATGATGTCAAAGAAGTTTGGGGGAAATATCCTCTCGAACTTGCACAAGATAAAAACGATTTCCTCATGCATTCTCATGAGGTCTGATTTTCTAACTTCTCTAGCGCATAACTTCTGGAAGAATCTTGACAACGCCACCAACGGCTCAACCACTTCATCCTCCAAGTACGCTCGAATGAAAATAGGGAAGAGGCGTTGAAGCAGTACATGGCAGTCGTGACTCTTCAATCCGTACATCTTGTTGTCTCGGTAGTTAACACACTTGCTTATGTTACCCGCATAGCCATAAGGATACCTGCATAGCCATTAACAACAATTAGATTTCATGCATATATAGTCGTCCAACAACAGATGGATTCTTTAGGGAATACATGCCTAATTAATAAAAACTTACCTGACATTACTCAGCCATCCAAAGATTTCATGTTTCTGGTCCCTGGTGACGGTGTAAGGAGCTTGGGGCATTTTGCTCCTGCCCTCTCTCAACCACAAATGGTCCCGCAGTCCCATATTTCTCAGATCAACGCGTGCCTTGGGGGTGTCTTTTGTTTTCTTCTCCCAATTCAAAACTGTGCCAACCACGGCTTCACCCACGTTCTTCTCTATATGCATGACATCCAGGTAGTATCTGGTAGCCAACCTGGCCCAATAAGGAAGTTCCCATAAGATGCTCTTGTGTGACCAGAACCTATACCGATCCGGCCTCTCTGGAATCGTGCGCAACACATCGGGATGATTGCTAAGCGGACCAAAGTCATACTCATTCAACACTGCCAATATTTCCTCCCCTGTCCATTGCTCCGGTGCCCAGCCCCTTTCTTCAGTCCCATCAAAAGCCTGTGCATCGTCCCTAAATGGATGGTCATGCGGAAGCCAACGACGGTGACGCATCTGGACAATCTTGCTGCAATGAGGACTGGAGCAATCAACAGTCATGCACTCTGAACAAGCCCTGTAACCCCTGGTGACGCTGCCCGACAACATACCCCTCCCAGGAAAGTCACTGATCGTGCCAACAAGCATGGCATGCATCCGGAACATCTCATTTTTGAACCGGTCGTAGACCAGGTGGCCGTTCAGACTCAAGTACCGAAGCTCCTCAATTACGGGTCTCAAATACACATCGAGACACTTTCCCGGATAACCTGGGCCTGGAATCAACAATGTGAGCATGTTATATTCCTTCTTCATGCACATCCACGGTGGAAAGTTGTACGGAATCAAAATAACTGGCCACACACTATACTGAAGCTCTTTCTTGCCAAAAGGGTTGAAACCGTCGGATGATAGCCCTAGCCAAACATTTCGAACCTCTGATGCAAATTCGGGAAACTCCAACACGTTCTTCTTCCAAGCCTCTCCGTCGGCGGGATGTCTAAGGGTGTCATCGTCAGGCACATTCCTCTCAGCCCACCATCTCATAGCTTCGGCCGTGAAAGCACACATGAACAACCGCTCAAGCCTATCAATCAGCGGGAAGTACCGAAGTATCTTCACAGCTTTCTTGTTCCCTTTAGGAGTGAACTTATACCGCTCTGTATTGCATAATGGGCAGTATTCAAGATCTGCAAGTCCTTCCCCGTAAAACAGAACGCAATCGTATCTGCATGCATGAATCTTGATGTAGGAAAGGCCGAGATCTTTAAGGATATGTCGCACCTTATGATGACTGGTAGGAAGCCGATGTCCGGGGGGCATCGCCCCACCCCATAGCCGAAGCCAATCATCAACCGATTTGACAGTGCCTTTGTTCTCCGTTTTGATCTTCATCACTCCCATGACAGATTCAAGGACAGTCTTACTGCATCCGGGGTACAACGGAGTCTGTTGCAATGCGATCAGGTTGTTGTACTTTTCCATACCACTTGTGTTGACCGGAGATCGGGGTAATGGCTCGAGTGGCTCAATATCAGGGAAACACTCCATCTCCGGAGGTGGGAGTTGCACATCTGGTGCTTCCTCAAAGACACCGCTCTCACGAGGAAACATATCGTTGATCCAGTTCGTTGTCGGATCATTGGAGGAACTCCCTCTCTCGGCAAATTGTCCATGATCATGACGACCCGCAAACTCTGGTTCACCGTGATAAATCCAATTAGTGTATAGGACCCAAAATCCATATCTAGCCAGGTGTTGCTCCACTGTCTCTATGGAAAACCGGTGACGTGGGGTGGCACACTTGCACTTTTTACACGGACAATAATGAAGTGTAGTGTCTCCACAGTTAGCCATCACAAAATCCAGGAAACTCCTAACTCCATCATGATACGCCTGATCCCATCTTCCAAGGGTAATCCAACTCTTGTCCATCCTGTAAATTCAAGAAATAAATATAGCTATATATAGATATGTATATATGCACGTACTACGTACGTACTAATTAATTAAAAAATTCATCATTACACACACACACACATATATATATATATATATATATATATATATATATATACACATGCATCCCTAAATTAATTAAAACATCGTCAATCTCCCTAATTAATTAAACACAATGTATTTTTTATATATACCAACAATATATTTTTAATTACAATTAAATTAATTAATATATATACATTTTTTCATCAAATTCATCTAAAATCACCTATAAATCAACATTAATCAATCACTAATCTTCAACAAAACTTCAATTCTATCTAACCAATACAACATATATATCAACCCATTAATAATCTCATCTCAACACATATATATATATATATATATATCAAATTAATCACACATTTATTCTAATTAAACTCTAAATTAATACACCTCTGCATATAACCAACTAAATCAACACACACAGCAATATACGTACCTTTCAAGCTTATGGCCGAGGTTTTGGACGATTTCAGAGCGTTTTGGACGATTTCATGGACGAATGAGCTCCCTGATGCAGAAGGTCGATCTGATATAAGAGTTATAGCCGACGAATACCCCCCTCGTCGGCTATAACAAAAACTTTTCGTCGGCTATAACTTTTATAGCCGACGAATACCATCCTCGTCGGCTATAACTAAAAACGTTTCGTCGGCTATAGTTATAGCCGACGAGTTGTCGGCAGTCGTCGGCTATAATATTATAGCCGACGATGTGGCCGACGAAATAGTAGTTCGTCGGCTATAACGGGTTATAGCCGACGAGGTACTATTTCGTCGGCCGTTTTTTCCCATATCGTCGGCTATAACCCCTTTTCTGGTAGTGGTTGTCTTCTGTTGCAAGTACTTCGGCACTGTATACATTTCGATGCGACATTTCTTGCACCACCTTCCAAGTACCACCCGCCGCAGGATCGTCCAAGTAGAACACTTGTTTAGTCTTCACAGCAAGACAAAATGGTGAACTCTCATAGTAACTAGTGTTAGTATCCACTGATATCAGACCATGATCTACCTTGACAGTGTCAATTTCTTCGTTATCCTGATCGTCAGTGGTGTTGTGCCATATAACTTTGAACAATACGACCGACAAATTGTCTGGATAACATACCTCGACTACATAGTCAAGATGGCCATAGAAGTGTTGAGACAGGTTTCCAAGCTTCGTGCTTAACATCACCCCGCTATTTTGAGTCACGAGTCTTTGATCTCTATCGAATGAGACATACTTGATACCGTTCACGTAGCACGCCTTATAAATCCGAGTGAATTGCGGACCTCGAGCCAATGACCATATTGCCCTGTTAAAATTAGGGTCCTGAGCATCATATATTCTCTTGGCCTGAAAATAGATTGTGTTAGTTCTATACTATTCAGTTTTCGTACAAATTTTAAGAACCATATATTTAGTTTTCGTACAAATTTTAAGAACCATGGATGGAAACTCCTCCTTCGATGGCGCTGGTCGTAATCGTCACCATATTTCACCGTGTACAGCTGCAAATGAGCGTCCATGTAATATTGAGCTTCTTCTGTATTCGTCAAAATTTGCCAGTGAGCGTCAGCCGTTTGCTCCTCTGTTAACCTGATATTTCCGGTGGTATCCATAATACACGGTTGAACTAACTGAAAAATAGAACTAATATTCTATATTGGGGGATTGGGCTCTTCGTGTTATTCCAATTGCAGATACGACTTACAGTACGTCACCGACTCCCATGATATGTACCTTTCTGCAATACTCCCCTCCGGGTAACGTGTATTACTCATTGACTGTTTATAGTCACCTAATTGCCTGTAAAATGATGAATATGATTACTGCATATATAAGGTCTATACCAATTTAGTTTGAACATTAAGAAACATATTTGATTAGTGCATATACCTTTCCGTCGGATACATCCATGTAAAATTTACTGGGCCTGTAAGCATAACTTGTTCGGGAAGGTGAACCATGAGATGAACCATAGAGGTGAAAAAATGTGGAGGAAAAATCAACTCCAAATTACAGAGAATGATCACAATCTCATCTTTCATCTGTTGGACATCTGTCTTCTTCAACTCCCTAGCACATAATTTTCAAAACCAATTTGACAATGCTATCAATGGCTTCACGACGTTATTCGGCAAAAATCCTCGGATAACCACTGGAAGAAGACGTTGAAGCAGGACATGGCAATCATGCGTCTTCAATCCATAGAACTTTTTCTCGGATAGTTTCACCTTATTTCTCAAACTTCCCGCATAATCAAGTGGATACCTAACACCGCGAAACTATTCGAATACTTCTTCAAGACGATCCTCTTCAACTAAAAAGGGTGCATGAGGAACCTTTCCCGTCCTCTTTTCAGCTTCCGAACACCACTGACTTTTGCGTATTCCCCTCTTCTGCAAAGCTTCGCGAGCCCTTGGACCATCTTTGGTCTTCCCTTCAATTGAAAGAATGGTGGCTAGGATATTGTCACCCACGTTCTTTTCAATGTGCATGACATCTAAACAGTACCTATGTAACAACGACGACCAATAGGGAAGCATCCAAAATACACTCTCGTGGGTCCAACATTGTCTGTTGTGTGCCGAGTAAGGGACACGAAAATACGGATGATGGCTAAGAGTGGCGTAACTGTGTGACCAAATTTCCTCCAAAATTTTATCTCCGTTCTTATGAGCTGGCCTTTTTCCCCACTCTGGCTTCCCGTTAAATGCCAAACTGGATCGCATTGGTGAATTCTCGTCGAGCCATTTCCGATGCCCTTCATAAACAATTCTCCCACAAATATGCTTCGCCGTCAGCTCATCTAGACAAATTGGACAAGCCTTGTACCCTTTCACCGTTGAGCCCGCAAGCATCCCTAAACCAGGAAAGTCACTTATAGTACACATCACCGCTGCCTTTATCGTGAATACATCATTGTCGACTCTGTCAAATGTATGGACTCCATTTTCCCATAAATCTATGAGCTCGTCGATCAATGGACGAATGAGTACACTAAGGCACTTTCCTGGAGATTTAGGGCCATGAATCAACACGGCCAGCATATATTCTTTCCTCATACACATATTAGGGGGTAGATTATATGGCATCACAACCACGGGCCACGTACTATGCTGGGTTGTCATTGCTCCAAATGGACTGAAACCATCAGTTGCCACTCCAAGCCGCACATTTCTTCCCTTAATGTCGTCGAAACCTGGAAATGTCCTGTTAAAATGTTGCCATGATTCTCCATCAGATGGGTGCCGGAGGGTACTTTCATCTTGTCGCCTCTCCTTATGCCATCGCATATGTTTTGCTCTGTGTGGGGACATAAATAGGTGTTTCAACCTTGGAGTGATAGGGAAATACCATATTATCTTTTTTGGAAGGTCATCCGTATCTGGCTTATATCTTTGAGCACCACATATTGGACAAGTCATACGAGTTTTATTTGCAGCCCCCCTGAATAGGTAACAGTTGAACTCACAAACATGAATTTTTTCATATCCAAGGGAAATATCCTTGAAGATTTTTTTAATTCTCGAATAACTCACAGGAAAATTATTGACTTTAAAAAACTTATGCACCCATTTACATAATTTATCAATACTCGTATCCGACCATCCACTACCAGAAAAAAGGCTTTTCCCAACGAAATGAAAAAAAACGGCCGACGAATTAAAATTTTCGTCGGTAGTTCCATAGAATAGCCGACGATTTTATTTTTCGTCGGTGGAAAAACAAAATCGTCGGCCATAGTTTAACCATAGCCGACGATACTTTTTTTTTCTTTGGTATAAACAAAAATCGTCGGCTATATTCATATTTCAGTCGACGATTTGGATTTTCGTCGGCCTTTCTCTGAAACATTAGCCGACGAAAACTTTTGAAATTTTGGCCGACGAAATTGACATTTTCTCGTCGGCCATAACTATATTGAAAAATACATATTTTATTTTAGACAGAAAACGACAAAAGCATAGCCAACGAGTATGTTTCTCGTCGGCTATGATTTAAAAAAAAAAAAATGACCAGATTCCATTTTCTATCACTAACGATAAACCATTGCTTCATCCTTCAAACAGAAAAAAGTCGTGAAATAAGATATGACCAAAATGATAAAATACGTTTATGGTTGAAAAATGACAAGATTCCGATAAAATCTGAGTGTCGAAAGATGCGGTCAAAGGTTTTATACTTTCATTTTCCTAATGGTAGCGTTACCTTCAGTAAATATTTTGAGGAAAATTTTTATACAATTAGTTGCATCTCAACGATTTGAAACTATTATTTGTTGAAGGTCAGGCAAAAAAACGTCATTTACACAGTCCAATTACCATTTCTAAGCGTTTAGAGGTTTGACTTACCCGGTTGACCGTTCCGATCGAGCCTTTAACGTTGTCAGCTGAAGTTGGATTTTTTTCCATACATGTATTTAATCTTAATGGTGATATCTGACGGTTGGAATAGATTTTCTAAACTTTTAGATTCAAAATCAGAACATATGCACTAATGTTCCTTAACTTGTTTACTAAGTGTTTGAGTGAATGTATAGTTTCAAATAGTTACTATACGTAGACTCTTCAAATGTATAAATGTTGTGAAATAAGATATGACCGAAATAATGAAATACGTCTATGGTTGAAAAATGACAAGGTTCTGATAAAATCTGTGTGCCGAATGTTGTGGTTAACTGTTTTTTACTTTCGTTTTCCTATGGGTAGCCTGACGTTCGTTAAATCAATTTTGTAAATTTTTTATATGATTAGTTGCGTCTCATCGATTTGAAACTATTATCAGTTGAAGGTCAGGCAAAAAAACGTCGTTTAGACAGTCCAATTACCATTTCTAAGCGTTTAGAGGTTTGACTTACCCGGTTGACCGTTCCGATCGAGCCTTTAACGTTGTCAACTGAAGTTGGATTTTTTTCCATACATGTATTTAATCTTAACGGTGATATCTAACGGTTGGAATAGACTTTCTAAACTTTTAGATTCAAAATCAGAACATATGCACTAATGTTCCTTAACTTGTTTACTAAGTGTTTGAGTGAATGTATAGTTTCAAATAGTTACTATATGTAGACTCTTCAAATGCAAAAATGTTGTGAAATAAGATATGACCGAAATAATGAAATACATCTACGGTTGAAAAATGACAAGGTTCTGATAAAATCTGTGTGCCGAATGTTGCGGTTAACTGTTTTTTACTTTCGTTTTCCTATGGGTAGCCTGACGTTCGTTAAATCAATTTTGTAAAATTTTTATATGATTAGTTGCGTCTCATCGATTTGAAACTATGATCTGTTGAAGGTCAGGCCAGAAACCGTCGTTTAACTAGACTAATTTTCGTTTTTAAGCGTTTAAATGTTTGACTTAGTGGTTTGACCTATAGTTTAGCCGACGAAAATTATATTTCGTCTGCTAAACTCTTGCGATCCGCACCTTTTTATTGTCCTCCGTTGGATGGCTCAGATCCGACGGCTGTTGATCTTCCAAAGTATAGCCGACGACATATTTTAAATCGTCGGCTATTCTCTCTGCGATCCGCGCCTTTTTATTGTCCGCCGTTGGATGGCTCAGATCCGACGACTGTTGATCTTCCAAAGTATAGCCGACGAGATTCAAAGAATAGCCGACGACATTCAAAGAATAGCCGACGAAATCTTTTAAATCGTCGGCTATTCTCTCTGCTATAAAAGCTGAAAGTCGCAGCAGCCCGTCTTTTTCTCTCCTAAACCCTAAAACATCTCCTCCTCCTCCTTCCCCTCCTCCTCCGGCCTCCTTCCCCTGCTCCTCCTCCTTCTCCTCCTCCTCCGGCCTCCTCCTCCTCCTCCTCCTTCTCCTCCGGTCCTAAGGTAATTTTTTTTTTTTACAATTTATTTTAATTGTATAATTTAGGTATATAATTTAGATATTTAAGTGCGTGTTAAATTGTTATATATATTGGTTATATATATAAATTGTTAGATTAATTATATATATATATATATATATATTTGTAGATTAATTATATAAATTGTTATATATTTGTTAATATATACGTATATATATATATGTTAATGTATATTTTAATTGTTATATATAAATTGTTAAATTAATTATATATATAAATTGGTAGCCTAATTATATAAATGGTTATATTTATGTTAGTATATAAATGGTTATTTGTATGTATATATATGTTAATGATGAAATATAGTTATATTTGTATATAAATGGTTATATTTATGTTAATGGTTAGTATTATTTAAAATTAATTAAATTATAAATATTAATTTGTTAGTATGTTTTAAAATATGTTAGTATTATTGGTTATTATATTAATTAGAATTTGTTATTTAATGTAATATAATTTAATATTAATTAATGTATTAATTTATTTGTTTCCAGATGGCCGATGTATTTAGACAGCTATTCGGAGGCCGTCGTTCTAGATCTAGGGAATCTGGAAGTTCTGGCGGATCCGGAGACTCCGAGAGGACCCCTAGCCAGCCTCAGAGGACCACCAGCCAGCCCCAGAGGATTGATTCATCCCAGCCGCGGAGGAGTGTGAGCAACCGGCACCAGACCCTTTTATCGGCGGGGCGGCCGTCGAGCAGTTCATGTCCCCCTCTCCGGCCAGATCCTCCGAGATGTAGTACGTAGTTATTTGAGGAGGACATAGCTCCAGACGTTCATCAGGTCCGTATGCCTGAGGTTCATCTGGAGCCGATGACGAGTCCTGCGCCGTCTGCTGCTGACTCTACTGAGGGGCCTACTCTCCCTAATCAGCTATACCTGCCATACAACATTCCTGCCATACCCGAGGTCGACGAGCGTGGTGTGCCCATATGGCCTGCTAGGCCTCAGTACGTGAGTGTTGCGGAGGCATACCATTATGAGCCATTTGAGAGACCTGAGCTCCTGATTTCGGCGAGATTAAAAGGAAAGTCGACAGACGGGTCATCGAATTCAGGTAACATTTGATTTTATTAATAAATGTTTTATTAAAATTAACGCACTAATATTTAATTTTATTAACCAATCGTCGTTTATGTGATAGGGACCGCCGCCGCTAGTAGTTCAAGCAGGAATACGAGAGGTGTCATATGTTTTGATACGCTCAGGAAAAGTGTTGAGACCAGCGGGAGGATCCAGATTAACGAACTCCCTAATCAGGATGTTAAGGGGAAAAAACGCCGCGATTACGCGGGTTGCATGGGAGCACTAATTAGGGATAGAGTCCTTATGTTGTGGACACGGTGGGCTGATGTGCCGGAAGAGATCAAGAGGGAGGTCAACAACGCGGCGTCGGTGAGTAATTTAAAAAACTTAATTTCTTTATCGTAATATTTAATAATTTTCGGTATTGTTATAATTTTAAAACTAATAAAATATTATCTTTCAGGCATACTTCGAGATTGCCGAACACAAGCAGGATTGGGCGTACGCGATGCAGAACTCGAGGTACGTTGAGAATTCCTCATCTTATAATTTGAAATATTTTATGATATTAATAATATTTCTAATGCACTTTCATTTTTTCCGTAGGTTCAAAGAGTGAAAGAACGAGCTTCGTACCCACTTTACCGAATACGACAAACATGGTCGTATGGGTACTCCAAGAGAGTTCATGTTCAGGGAGTACGAGTGGCGTTGGTTGAAGACAGTAGACTTCAACAACCCAGTTATGCAGGTAAATACTAAACTTAACTATAAATGTTTATTTTGTTAATATTTTAATTATTAGTTTAATTATTTTATAATTATTACACTAATATTTTTTGATGCATTTTTCTAATATTTTATTATTTGTTTGAAGGAACGGTCTCGGATAAACTCTGCGAACCGCCGCCGTAACACAACCCCCCATCATAGTGGTTCTAGGCCATTTTCACAATATCAGGAGGAGGCGCTTAGAGATCATCCTTTAAGCAACCCGTACGTAGAGACGTTCAAGAAGGCTTATCCATTAGCGACATAAGAGCTTGTAAGTCGTTGATTACGATTTTAAAATTTTAATTATTAATTTTACTTAATTATATATTTGTTAGAATATTAATTTTTTTTTTCCCGTTCAATTAGGAGAGGGTGAACCGGGCCAAAGAAGAAGTGTTGCAGGAAGTAGTTCGGGAGACACAACCGAACAGAGGAAGATCTGCAAGAAGCCCTGAGCCAGGTCGACCGATCGAATGTCCAAACTGCTGCGAGGATATTCGACGCAGCCTTTCCAAAATGGTCAAACGACTACTACTGCCGGGGTTTGGGAAGTTCTGGAATAGGGGTCCTGGAGACCACTAAGGGAGCTCAAAAGAGGGGAGGCGGGGACACCCAACAGATGAAGGGGGAAATGCAGAGATTGACAGAAGAAAATGCAAGATTAGTGGCCCAGTTCCAGAGAACACAGCAGTATCATATGGAAATGGAGCGTTGGCATGCTGAATGCGAGAGAATTCAGCGACAGAACTACGCCGGCCAACAAAACTGGTGGTATGCTATGTTCGCGGCACAACAACAGGGCCTTGAACCCCCGCCCCCATTTGAGCCGTTAGATGAACCTCGAATGCCGAGAGCTTCCAACTTCATTCAGCAGAATGACGAGCATGATGGACAACAAGATGGTGGCCAGGATTAGGGTTTAGGGTTTAGGGATGGAACAAATTAAATAATTAATGAAAAACGTGTTTCTTGTTGGATTGTCATTGTGAATTGCAGGTTGCTTGGAATGGTAATTTAGAAATTAATTTAATTTTTTTTCTTCCCAAAATGTAAGAACAGCCGACGATATTGACATTATTTCGTCGGCTAGAACTACTATAGCCGACGATTTTTACCAAATTTCGTCGGTTATAACTGTTATAACCGACGAAAATGACAATATTTCGTCGGTGGTCTATGTTAAATAGTGACGGTTTCGTCGGCTATAACTAATTAATATATATTAAAATATTAATATATTCCGACGAAATTGACATTTTCGTCGGCTATATTTCAGAACAAATAACCGACGAAACAGAAGAGCTCGTCGGCTATATATTATGATATCGTCGGCCATATGTGAAAATATCCGACGAATTTCGTGGGGCATTATGCCAAGGTTTGGTCGACGAAATGTATTTTCGTCGGTGGTAATGGCCGACGATTTCGTTATTTCGTCGGGCATATGTGAAAATGGCTGACGATTTCGTTATTGTCGTCGGGTTTAGTTATTACCGACGTCATTTTATCGACGAATAATAGCCGACGAAAGTTTCGTCGGTAGAAGGAATACCCGACGAAAATTTTGAATAGTAGACGAAATTTTTTCGTCGGTTATTCTGTCCGATCTGGTACTGATCCGTTTTCAACTTTAATTTCCATTGCATGTAATGTGGCACTTAATACAGTTTTTTCACTCCCTTCATACAATGAGGTTTGAGACTCCTTTAGAAGCCTTTCATACTTAGCATAATCATCATCTACCATGTCATTGAACTGAACTTCAGCGTTTTCTTCAACGACATTATGCGATGCATCTGCATGGTATCCAGGATGGTATGGAAATACATCTTGTATAATCTCCACAGGCGGGATCACTGAAGGACCGGCAACACTGGAAGCCTGGACTCTGTCTTGAAGCCACTGTCTCCGTTTACTGATCATTGCCGGTTGACCAGAAACTTCCCCGTGTAGGTGCCAAACTGTGTAAGTCGGATCCAAACCATGGTGCAAGCAGTGATGATAAATCTCTATGAGTTTCTTATAATAAGGACCATTTCTGCAAACTGCGCACGGACAAGGGAGAAATTCGATTCCAGCAGTGCGAGCGGAAATAAAATTGATGAAGTTAACTAAGCCTGTGCTGTAATGAGGGTGTGTAAAGTGAAGATTCATCCAAGATTTGTCGGGGACATCATCCATGTTTCCTGTCATAACATGAACAGACAATATGCATAAGGTTAGCACACAACATTTATGATACAATCAAAACCTGTCCCAACACTTCTTCTCCTTATGCCTCCGGGTTGGGTCCTATCCCCTTCAGGCGAACACGAGTTTGTTGATCCTTTTGCTATTCATGTGGTTTCAGCTACAGTTTTGGGAAATTTCGGCAGCATCTCCCTACAGTTCCTTAAGTGCACAAAAATCTAAACAACCTAATTTGCACTCGAGGAACATTGTAGAGAGACAATGTCGAAACTATATCCCAAAACTTAAACTTAAACCACATGAATAACAAAAGGATCAACAAACTCGTGTTCGCCTAAAGTGTAAAAAAATGGGACAATTCGAGAATCAACAACCCATCTCGATCAACTAGATGCGTTGTTGATTCTCAAACGGGAGTTCTAAGCTGATAAACACCACAATTATATATAATACGAAACAATAAATTTACACACGGCACCACACTCCCTCACTAAGCCACTCGCATGTTTCAGAAACCCTAACTACCACAATCCACAAACAACACAAACCAATTGCATCGTTCACTAATAATTTCAACCTAATCTGCCATAAAATTCACAAAATTTCAATAAATTGCACTATTTCAAGCCATTTTAGTTTCACTCAATTTGGATTTAACTAAATTTCACAATTTCACTAAATTACACTAAAATTCAATGTCACTAAAATTTCACAATTTCACAAACTATCCTAAAAATCTCAATTTCACCAAAATCAACACCAATTCTATCATATATTCAATTACCTAACCCTAAAAACAACAAAAAAACACATTATAAACCAAATCCAACTCAAGATATCAAACACTAAATTCATAAAATCAAACCCAAATATGGTGATTACAATGAAGAGGAGAGATTATACTAACCTACAAAGCAATTGGAAGAGAAGACCCAAGAAATTAGACCCCGAAATTGAAGAAATCAGCCGATCTGCCCTTTTTTTCGCAGCTCCGGAACAGTTTTTTTCCTCAAACTTCAACTTCTGAAATCTGTTGAAGTCGAGGGCTTTATAACAGATTTTAAAACATGAAGCGGCGACTATTGCTCAAAACTCGTCGCTTCGTTTCATATGTCAGCGACGAATATTGAAGAAGGTTATTAACTTCGTCGCTTAAATTTTAAGTCAGCGACGAAGATTGAATTTTCGCCGCCACACTTTACAGAACATGATCGGAGGCGACAACATACCTTTATTCGTCGCTTCAATATTTTATGAGCGACGGCTATTGATCAATAGTCGTCGCTCTCATTTTTTGAAGCGGTGAATTCTATATTGGTCGCTTCGATGTGTTGAGGTGACAAACTTTGGTTTTCCCTTTCTAATCTTCGTCGCCTCAGTCCTTGTTTCCAGTAGTGGTCACCTGTACGTATATATGTTGAATGTAGAGAAGTTACAAATTTTTTCTGGGAATTCGAAGTTACTTAGAGAGAGACAAATGTAGGGTTCATATATATGTCAAATGCAGCCTGCATGCAGTAGGCATGTTTGAAGTACAGATATTTTTAACTGCCTTTGAACAATTACGTTTTGTAACTGACTGACACGACACAAAGAACGTTCATTTTTAACCACTTTCTACATTTTTGTGTTTACTGTAACGTTTAGTCAGCAAATTACTGCCATTTAGAAGACTGGTACTGTCAATCGACAGATGCTTTCTTTGTATTGTTTTTCGAACTCATCAGTTCTTTCTTGCTAAGGTTTCTTTTCTTTTTCTTTGAGGAGTGAGACTAGCTAGATAGCTGGTGTACTGAAGCAGGGCATAATTTCCATGGGTAAGCAGAAAATTATATGAAGTCGAAGAATCCTAAGAAGAGCTAGGTACACCCACATGCAACACAAACAACTATCCGGAGTTGGGTAAGGCAGCTCATCAAATAATTACATGAAGTTTAGAATATATACTTCCAGAAGGTGAGAAGGGACTCTCTATCTTATAAAAGAAAACTAAGTTAAGCAAATAAAAACTCACTGATAAACTAAGCTAATGACTATAACCATTTATGATCTTTGATGTCCTTGAGATATTGTTTTGACTGGAAGTTACTTTAATGGGCAAAAAAAAAAATGTGGCCGGATGCCCGGATTATTATGTTTAAAGTTTAATTAGTTTTATCCGACATGTATTGGTTTCATTACAAACACTACATCGAACAGATGATTAAATGATCTCCATGCAATTTGGCCCCTTTTTGCACTAAATAGTTCCTCAAAATAAACCTAGAAAATGTACAGTCACGATGAATGAGTTGTACTGTAAATTTATCGGATCAGAGATGTTTTTACCATTTCTACAAAGAAAACAATCACTTCTAGCCATCAAGTTTAAATGTACTTTGGTCATAAGGTTAGCTAATGAAAACAAAGAATTCTTGTATTATCAACACAATCCAAGCCAAGCGAAGATGATACACAAATGTTAAATGTATGCATGTAATATATCATATATTTTGATTATTAGCTAGTGAGCTATGAATAATAGATGAAACATAGGCATGAGTACCAAGTATACCCAGATTGAAATGTTACCTTATGACTCTACGTACAAAGCTTCGTTGAACAAAAAACTCTTACCACAAATGTTATATATTCAGCCGTGCAAATAGTATTTCAGGAAATTGATCAATAAGGTATTAATTAAACTATAGAGTCCACTAACACAACTATATATGTAGATAAGTTCTAATCTATACACATCAGCTATTCGCCTGGTTTCCAAAAGGTTTCCATCAATGCATTTCTATATATAGAGGGCTCTTCCACTAACGATCTCTCAATTTGATCATTTTAAGGGATCAATTATTAGGCCAATTTTTTTTATCAAATTTTTACATCTCCACCGTTCAATTACTAGGTTTATATGTGTAAATCATTCTTGTAAATTTTTAGTCAAAATGGTGATCGTTAAGACATCCAACAAGATGAAATCAATGGACGTATGAAATCTGTCAAAGCTGAACCGTTCATGATTTTATTTGAAAATTTCAATTTTGAATGCTTTAACGATTATCAAATGGAATGAAAATTTCCAGATATGATCTATTCATATAAACATGAAAGTTGAACGGTACAGATGTTAATATGTGATCGAAAAGTAAGTGAAATGATCGATCCCTTAAAATGACAAAAATAAAAGATCCTCATTAAAAGGGGCTGATATATATATATATATATATATATATATATATATATATACACCCATTATTTTACCTATAATAAGATTATGCACGCCTCATGTTCAATCAAGTTGGCAACAAAAACTGAATAACATAAATTAGATATGATGGATTGATAATGAAGTACCTCAGAGACAAAAGAGACACATGAAATTGATTAATAAAACCCTAGAAACTTGACATCGATCAGCAGTTTACCAAAATATACAACTAGCATTTAGAGAACTGTCTGATGATATTAATGAACAAAGTACATGGGAAAGAACTCTGATAACCTGTAATCAACGTACTGACCTTGTTCTTTCTGTGACTGAAAAGTACTAAACCCAAAGCCCTGGTGAATATCATGAAACAAATGAGCTTAATTTTCCCTTTGATCCAAGAAACCTGGTCAAACTGATGGCATACCTTTCCTTAAGTTTTCCTTAATGGATTGATCCTCTCATGCATATATATCTTATTCCCAAACACGAAACATTCGTTCACTCTTACTGAAACCACGTACCATTAAAACGGAGGCCGCGGATGAGTAGTAGCTCCGCCGCTGCCCCACCCGTACAATTCAGTCCCCGATGAAAACGCCGGGTAGCTCCCCGCCCCCATATTCCCTCCCAGATTAAAGAGACCGCTGCTACTTCCTTCACCAAGCTGCTGCTGCTGCTGTCCCCCACCACCACCTCCGCCGCCGGTGACTCCTGAAGACTGTGAAGCCGTCGGTTGTTGAACTTGTAACCCACCACCACCGCCAGCCACCTCTTCCTCATCCAATGGCAGCCTCTCAAAAACAGCATTCGCAAACGACGCAGCCATCAACACCACCGGCCCCGAAGCCAGCAGCGGGCCCACCACGCTGCCCCCAACTACCTGCCCCTGCCCGCCGGACAAGAAAATCGACAGCCCTCCTGCGCCGGGAGGTGCCGGAGGAGGAAGCACCGTCCCCGAGAGCGAGAGTATCTCGAACCTTCCGTGAAGAGTCACCACGCTCCCCGCGGGCGCCGCCGGCTGACGCAGCGTGACGTTGGCGACGGTGCCGGTGCCGCTGAGCACGCACACACCCCTCCCTCTCCGCCTCGCGTAGTGAGACACGCTCTCCATCACGTCGGCCCCGGCCGAGACCTCCAGCACGTGTGACCGGAGCGCGTTGGGGCTGTCGCGCGTCACGATGATCGGGGGCTTTGGCTTGTTCTTTGACCCCGCCGGACGCCCCCTCGGACGACGCACTGGTCCCCCACCACCACTCCCGCCGCCACCGGAACCTGTGGCGGCGGTATCGGACTCGATCTTGTGCTCTTGGTCTCCTTCGGGCGAGTCCTCTTGTTGCTGAGAATCGGAAGAACGTTGAGGTTGCTGTTGTTGTTGTTGGTGCGGCGGAACAGTAATGGAAGGTGGCGGTGGTCTCTGGAGGTGAAGTTCGGGGCGGAAGAGCTGCATATATTCTGATCTGCCATTGTACCCCGCCATCGCCACATCTATTCTCTCCCACCACTTATTTGCCAGCTTTATGTTTATATATATATATATATATATATATATATATATATATATATATATATATCTCTCTCTCTCTCTAACAACTACTACAACTAGGAACTGAGACTCGATCGAGCTGTCTGAGACTCATCGGTTACAAAATGTTCTCGATCAGATTCACACAGGTGCTTGCTTCTTGTCGTTCTGCACAGTCTTCTATGCTGGTCAAAACCAACAGCCAAAACCAACAGTGACAGTTACAGAGCCCAAAAAAGACCAAGCTCCCAATTTTCCAAATAAAACTGAGCTATACGTAGGCCGGCTGAAACCCCTTTAGTGCTGCTTAACTGCTTCTTTCGATTACTTTCAGAGAAGCCGGAGGTGCAAAGCTCGGAAACTTGAGCTGCGGTCTGCCGGCCTGAGAATTAGATCTTTGAATGAAGAAAGAGGAAGAGTTGGTTACTTATCAATCAGAGAAATTCTCAGACAAAGTTGGTGAGCTGTGGACTGGGGAAGGAACAAAGACATAATCAATCGACGCACTTTAATTGCTGAAGTTGGAGGTCTGTGTTAATGAATGAGTTCATGATGTGAGAAAGACTGAAAGAGAGATCGAGATACGAGAGTTTTAAGGAGGAAATGGTGGAAAAGTGTGTGGTAAAACCAGGATTCAAGCAAGCAATTACCTAGACAAAACAGGGGCATATTGTTACCGCTACGCGCTAGCTCATGGCGCGTGCTATTTTATCTTCTTTTTATTTGTTTTAATCAACAGCACTTACTTTCGACCAAAAACAAAAACAGCACATATTCTGTTTTTTCTTTGAGTAAAAATTTAAAATGGTAACTCGACTATTGCGAAAGATAGTTTTTGGTATGTACGAATTTTTTGTTACATAATATGGTACATCCGTTTGTTTTTCTGTTAAAGTCTCCTACGTGGCATGAATAAATACATAAAATGGTATCCAAGCTATTTTAAAAATATTTTTTGGTACCTATATTTTTTTTTCTTTCTAATACTTTAAATAAAATATCTGAATTTAGTTTAGAGAAATTTTATATACACTCTCCAAAACTCTTAATACACACCCTCTACTCAATACACCACTACTTTAATTTCTCATTCTAATATATTACTAAATACACTACCCAAAATACCTAAAATGTCCATAACCACAAAAAAAAAACATAAAATACATTATTACTTGATTAAAAAAAAAACTTAACTAGTATGATTAGTATATATCAATATATATTTATATGATTTCAATATTGATTTCTTGTGCTGTTCTTAAAAATTATTGAAATTTATTATTGTTTTTCAAATTATAAACATAAAATAATAAACACTATGAAGAACACAAAATTCAACGCCTCATGGGGTGTGTATAGATGAAGAAAAGTCAAAAATATATATGGATGAAGAGAAAAGGAAAAAGATAAAACTAATAAAATGATGACACAATCGATCTCTTAACATGAATTACCTTGAAAATTGAATTAATTTGTAAAAAGAAATAAATGAATAGACTAATTATTCAAAATTTCCATATAAACTTCCATTATAATAGGTGTAATCTCAAATTTCTTTGCCTTTTTTTTCTTTTACTACATTAATTAGTTTTAAAATTGATTTTGATTTATGTATTTTAATTTGTTTATATTTTCTAATTTGTTATATATGGATGTTTTCGTCATTTCATAACACTACAAAATCTGATTTTATTTACAAATATTAGGGATGTGTATTAAGTAGTTAAGAGAGTGTATTTAAAATTCCTCTTTAGTTTATGATACCAAAACATATACTAGTTTAACTCATAAACAAATTATTATTATTATTATTTTGATAGTAATAAAAAATATTATTATTCTGATATATCAATATTTTCTTTGTAAAAAAAAAGCTACAAATTTGTTCTGTTTATAGAGGAAGTCCAATATTTGATAATGGAATAATATACGTTTATAATAATAGTATTTATAAACATCTCTATCATAAGGATACAATACAACATATAACTATATATTATGTTTATAAAAGAGAGTATATTTAAGAGTTATAATAAAATAATATGTGTGTGTTTAAATTATATATCTCTAACTATTGATCATAAACTAAATTTAGAGTTTAAAAAATAAACTAAATTTTGAGTTTTAAAAAATAAACTAGGATGTTTAATCATTAATACAAGTACATGCTTAATACGGAGTGCTAAAAAAGAAAAAGAAAATCTAGAAAGTCCCATGAGAAATAAATGGTGTATCAAATATCCACCCAAGTCGCGAACCTCACAGACACTCCACAGTTTGTTTGTTTTTTTTTTTTTGGGATGATGAGTATATTCCAACGTCAATTGCCATATGAAAAACTTAAACTAGGTCAACCAAAAACAAAAAGTCCAATACAAACCAAAATGCAACGAAACGAACGAAATAATCTAATAACAGAATCCAGAAAAATTGTCCAAAACAAACGGACACCAAACTACGAAAGCAAATTAACCAACACAAGGAACATAAGAAACTCCACCAAAACCATCAGGCCTAGAGACCACACGGTGTACCTTTTAGGTTGAGGAAGAGTGAGCCCTTTTGTACTCGTGTTGGGATCTTTTCTGCAACATCTGCTTCGAATCACTCCCCACCAGCATCCTCGCCTGTCTTAGAAGCCGACTCAGGGTCCATCGCTCCCCCATGCTCGTTCACACCTGCCTCAGAATTCTCTGGCAACCCAACAACACTAGACGATGAAGCCATGGAGTCAAAGTTCAAACTCTTGGCATGTTTTTTGTTCTTGCTGCCTCTCGGACGTCCACGCTTCTTCAAAGACTTACGAGCAAGGCCCATTGAGCCGTCATTGCCCACCACAAAACCCATATCTTCAGGTCCCAACTCTAGAGGGATAATCTCCAAGCAATGCTTAGACCACTTGCTAGAGCTTCAGTCCTCGATCATCCTCCCTAGCACGCCGTAACCCTACAATCTTAGCCGGAGAAGGAAATTTTGGCACTTTGCAAATATGCACTTGACGCTTTTCCATCATGAAAAGCCCCAACATAGAAGATAACGATGGAATAGTAGAGACGGAGGTACCTGAGGCCGAGTTAGCCCTAAAGACCATCATTGGAGGGCCTGCAGACAGAGGCGCTATAGTGTTGGCGGTCGACCGCTCCTCCATGTCCGCTCCATCTCTAAGGCAAGTAAGTCTGCCATGGTTAAGCATGGAGTAGGTTCTACACCTTCCCAGAAGCCGTTCATATTTGTATTCCACTGTGATCACATCGGTTCATTGAGGGGTAGGTTAGACAAACCCTAGCTATGCCCCGGTTCAAGGTAGCAGTATCAACTTGGATCACTGGTCCGATAGTCTCGCCGACAAGCCGAGCTGTAGCCACCTTTAAGAGAGCCAGTGACAGCCCCTTAATTTCGACCCAGATCCAAATGAAGTCGAGAGGAACTTGTGTGATATCTGAGAAGCCATCATAGTCATTTAAGTGAATCATGGCCTTCTGGAAACCCCACGGACCACCCTTCTTAACCCGAATCAGATCACGTTCGTTGTTGAAGGTGAAAAGGAACCGATCCCCTCGTGCCGCTACCTCCACTAGAATTGAAGTACGCCACATCAAACGCACTGCACTGCGAAACAAATCGAAGACTACTACTTTGGCTGTGTTGAGATGCCCCACCAGATAGAAATGGAGCACAACAAAGCCTTTCTCCGAACACCGAAGGTCCCTAAGGTCCGCCGACTCTTCTTTCTTGCAGAGAGAGAGCTTAGACACCAACCATGCAGTCATGAAAGCTACCGAAGCCATCGTCACTACCATCAAAGTCGCACCGCTCAACTGTGTTTCTCCAAATAACCCCAACCCTAGTTTTTCAAGAGAGAGAGAATAAATAGGAGAGAAGTCGCGGTATTTTCTATTATACTGCTGTTTTCCACACTCCACACTCTTATCCTTGAGAAAGAAGGCGGGAAATACAAAATAGGCAAATGCGCGCATAAAGAGAATTTTATGGTACAAAAATAGAAAGTATATAATGAAGCAAACCAAAAGAGTTGATCCGACGCATGAAAACAGAGGACTAAGTTTGAGACAATTTTATTCTTTTTATATTTGAATCACCCTTACACGGTCAATAACTAAAAAACAAGCAAACCATGATACATTGGATTTAAATAGAATATGCACATAGTTAATACAATTTCTATTTTAAAACAATTAATGTACCGTCTAACCTAATTTTATCACAGGCTGATGTAACGAAGAGAGACGTTACAGATGACAAAACTAGAAAACCCTAGCCTCCAAAACCTTTGAGCGCTCTACCGCTCGGCACCCAAACCCAAAAGTCAAACCAGCTCTGCTCACCAGCCATGGTCTCCTCCTCCAAACGTTCTACTAGTTCTGCCTCTAAGCCAGCATCATCATCCTTTAACGGCGTCGCACAATCGTTTGTGGCCTCACTTGCGTTAGTAATCTTCAAAGTCGTCAACGTCTCAACTCGAATCTCTAGAGCACCAAAGAAGAAAAGAGGATGTTTTAGGTCCTAAGATAAGACGAAGGAGATTAAGAAGCCTAAATTGAAGCAGTTGATGGAGGCTCAGAAGAAGATTTTTGTCCACCTCTCAGCACCTCCTTGCCCTAGTGTTAAGGGTACAAAGATTATTTAGTTTGTCTTTATTTTTCATAAACATTGCCTATATCCTATGTCTTAATTTCATAATTTATAGGCTCACTTTTTGTTTTGAATAAGTGAGCGCATAATTATTTTTTGAGATTACTGTTTATAGTCTAGTCGCTTGTTCTTATCTGCCTTCTGTGCGCAAGGCAGTTGAATGATTAACTTTGTAATATCTTCATCAGTATAATGAATCATTTTCATTTTGACTAAAAAAAAAAAGGGGGGCGTTCCTCTATAAGATCACTCATTATTTGAACCATATATAAACATCCCAACACTCGAGAAACAAATCATTTAAATCAAAGCTTATATGTCTTCATATTGTGCCTATCTAATCTGGGTAGGCGAAGACTTTGTTGCTTAATTTGTGAAATGGGAACTGCCTCCTTGTCAGATTTATATTTAAATGACAACATTGTGAGAAAGTTGGGCTATTGGCAATGAGTTTATTAGTAATAGGGTTATCTTAGGCCATCTCCAATAGGAGGGTCATATTGAGCTTTATAGCCAATTTTTCATAAAAAGTGAGCTCCAACAATAAAGGGCTATAGGTTTAAAATGTGAGCTCAGGTCCAAAGGGAAGATGAGAGAGCCAGATATAGCCTTCAAGGTCACCCTTTGGCTCTTGTGGGACCCACACAAAACTGTCATATTTAATTAAAAATAAAGAGAAGAGGCAACATGTGCTGTTGGGGGACCCACACTAAATAAACATATTTTGATCCAATTATGACCGTTGTGTTTCAATTAAGCTAGTCGTTGCTTTGCAACGGTTTTAATTAATATAGTCGTTGCTTTGCAACGGTTCTAAAACGGCTAATTTTTTTTTCAATTTTTTTGTCTAATTTTAAGACTATATATACATGCATACTACCTCCATAATTTTTCACATTTCAACCTCTTCATTTACCACCATCTCTATTTTCTATATCTCCATAATTTTTCACATTTCCGCTTCTTCATTCACCACCATACTTATTTTCTACATCTTCATTTATCATTCTACTTTTATAACCATGTCAACTATCTCAAAAAGGACCGAATTGGACAACCAAAGAAGATGAAGTTCTTTGTGTTGCATTTATGAACGTCTCCGAAAATTCTACTAAGGGTACTAGCCAAAAAGGAGAAGGCATTTGGAAACAAGTTGAGAGAAAATTCATTGTCGGCTTCAACGGAAATCCTCCACGTGTAAGATCCGATGAAATTTGTAAGTCTCGATGGCAAAAATTTATTTTTCCACACATGAACAAATGGCATTCTTGTGTCTTACGCTCCGAGAGGAGGATTCAAACTGGAGCAAATCACATAGATCATGTAAGAATTTCTTTATATATTTATGTATTTATTTTAAATTATGCTAATATTATGTCATGGATATTACTCTTATTTGTTGTTTGTATGCTTGAACGTTATGTTATAACAACACCAAATCGAGGACATGTTTAGGGATGACATGAAAGGAAAATCCTTCGGATTTTATAGTTGTTACAATTTGTGCAAAGGTTGGGTGACATTTGACAACCCCCCACAAGAACACTTTGGTCCACCCCCGGTGCAAAGAAACATCCCGATATCCTTGGACGATGACGATGAAGCTAACAATAACAATCCAACACATGCTTCATCAAGGGAGCCAATTCCTAGACCGATGGGAAGAAATGCCTCAAGAAGAAACCAAATCAAGGACCAAGAAAAAGAGAAGAAAGCTTTTGAAGAAAAATTATTTGCTCAGATGGATCGATTGGCCAAAGACAATGCAAAGGCGGAAGATGCAAAAGAAAGAAGAGAGAAAATGAAGGAGGATCGACGAGAGAGATAGAGAAGAAGTAATATTGATGATGCAAACCGTTAATTTTACTCCAAAAAGTAAGACATATTTTGATGGGAAAAAAAGGGAGGCACTTGAAAGATTAAGTGCACGAGAGTTATTTCTTGATACCGGCTCATCGTCAAATGACTATTATCCAGACATGCCACCTGTTTCTGCACAAACCCGTAGGCCTGACAGAAGCACAATGATAAAGCTATAAATGGACACGGGCAAGTATAGTGGTTCACCGTGCCATCGGAGGGCACGGCTACATCCACTTGGAATATAGTATGATCGGTCAATAAGTCATCGGGTGATGGTTACATGCCAAGAGTAGCAAGTATCCAAAATCCCTAACTCTAAGGGGGAAGCCTTCTATTTATAAGGAAGGAGGCTTCCCACCTCTACTTCATCTCCAATGTGGGATGCAAACATACTATTACATATTTCTCTACTCTGGAGGCTACTTCAGGTGCCCGGTGGCACGCCCTCCGGGTGCGGCACCGGTGATCTCTGACATTGAGAATGTAGCCGGGGTGGCGGTCTATCCGAGGCATGCCGGAAGTAGGGCATATCAGGCCGGTTGCACGGTCCACGAGGTCGCCGAATATTCTTGGCGGTGCACCATATATGTCCCCAACAAGTCCCCCAAGTTCCCGAGTAAGAGTGCAATTTTACTTGGGGAATTAATCATCATGTGCCGCCAAGCGTGGGGGTGACCGAGTCACCCCTATTACCACCAGTCCCCCAAGTCCCTAAGTGAGATTGGACTCTTACCGGGCGTTCGAATGCCGAGTCCCACCCCTCCGCTCGAGTGTTACTGATGTGTTCCCAGTAATAGTCCCCCAAGTCCGTGTTGGAGATTTGACTTGGCCGGGAGTGATGTTTCCTTGCTAGTGTCCTCCGTGTTTAGTCTTGCTTGGGGGTGTACTGAGGTGCCGGGTTCTGATCCGCACTGTCTGTGCCGGGTTCTGATCCGCACTGTCTGTGCAATATTTCCCGGAGGCAAGCTGATTGGATTATCGGGTTCCGGAACGGGGGTGGGTGCCCAGGGAGGATCCGGGTTTGACTTGTCCTGACTCGTTGAAGCTTGATCGGGCAGAGCCGCTGCTGAACAGAGCCAGGCTTGTTGAATGAGGGGTGTCCCGCTGGCCGAGGTGATTGCTGAACAGGACCGGGACTGGTGAATCTGAGGTGACCCGCTGGCCGAGGTGATTGCTGAACAGGACCGGGCATGTTCCCCAAGTCCGTGCTGGAGTTGGGACTGTCCGTTGGGATAACTCAGCTGGTGCAACCGGTTATGCCGTAGGAAAGTGAGCGGTAAGCTGGTACCGGCTCGATCAATGGAATGCATTTTGTCGTTGGAATGCCTTTGGAATACAGTTGGAATGCCTTTTACTGTTGGAATGCATGTTACCGATGGAGTGCCTTTGGAATACCGTTGGAATGCCTTTTACTGTTGGAATGCCTGTTACTGATGGAATGCCTTTGGAATACCGTTGGAATGCCTGTTACCGATGGAGTGCCTTTGGAATATCGTTGGAATGCCTTTTGCCGTTGGAATGCCTGTTACCGATGGAATGCCTTTGGAATACCGTTAGAATGCCTTTTGCCGTTGGAATGCCTGTTACCGATGGAGTGCCTTTGGAATACCGTTGGAATGTCTTTTACCGTTAGAATGCCTGTTACCGATGGAGTGCCTTTGGAATACCGTTGGAATGCCTTTTACTGTGACTCGACCGCCAGGACTCGACTGGTGGACTGCCATGTCGGAACGAATCCCCCAGTAAAATTTCAGCCAACGGTGGGACAGGCCGGGGAGTAGCTCGGTGGGTGTTTTAGGCCATATCGTAGCACCAATCCACACCCGATGATTCGTCCCAACTTGTGTTGGAATAAGCGTGGGGTTTTATGCAGGGTTGCTAGCCTGTGGGGAGATTTGTTCTGTGTTAGAGAAACAATCTGCCTGGTGGGGTGGCGTGGAGATAACAAGTCTCGCCATGGATCCCCATATTTTTCACAGCTTGGTGTGATGCAGGGTTTCTAGCTTGCTGGAAGAGTTTGCATGTGTTAGAGGTAAACTCTCCCGAGTTTATAAAGTCCATGTGTTTGAAGCCTTGAGTTGTTGCTGGTTTGTCCGTGCCCGTAGGCGCGAAGGAAAGTGACTAGACCGATGGAGTGCCTTAGATCCAGTGGAATGCTACATAACCGATGGAATGCCTGTGAACTGGTGGAATGCCTGTGAACTAGTGGAATGCCTGTGAACCGGTGGGATGGTTCGTAACCAGTGGAATGGTGTTACCGTAATGCGATGCATACCGATGCGTGCACTGAGATTTGATGCATTGGAATGCGTGCACTGTAATGCGATGCATTGTAATGCGATGCATACTGATATGCGATGCATTGTAATGTCATGCACTAAAATACGTGCATTGTAATGCGATGCATACTGATATGCGATGCATTGTAATGCTGAAATGATCGACCGATGCATAATGATATGCGCAGCACTGATAAGCACATAATGATATGCGTGCAGCGATGCATGCTGATATGATCGTGCAATGCTGAAATGATCAACCGATGCATAATGATATGCGCAGCACTGATAAGTGCATAATGATATGCGTGCAATGATGCATACTGATATGATCGTGCAATACTGAAATGATCAACCGATGCGTAATGATATGCGCAGCACTGATAAAGTATGGAATGGAAGCATGCAATGCTCAATGTTTTGACAATGCATGATATATGCCTCCGGTGTGGTTGACTTACCCTTTCCTGTTGTTATACCTCGGCCAACCACACATGAATGACCATGTTGCTATGCGAAGACAAGCTAAAATTATACCGTTCTAGCAGGTAATTATACGCATATGTATCGTATGTTCCCAAACATGTTATGCACAGGTGAAGCATGCGTTGAGTGATAAAAAAGAGTACTTATCTTTGGAGAAAGCTGCCGGGTGTTTGAATAGCCTGCGAGAATGGTTCCCGGGTTGCCCGGTTATTGTCTACGGGAGTAGAGAGCAGCTTGGGTGTCCAAAGAAACCTAGTGGGTGTCCGAAGAAGATTGCCTTCTGCCTAGCTTGCTGCAGCTCAATCTGACCCGGCCCAACCTCTTCCAACCTGCTGACCCGCTGGGTCCGTTGACCGGGCCTCACTATTTTTGAATATCTCTTTCCCGCTCTTTTTCTTTCTTTCTGCCTTTTTCATTTTTCTTCTTCCCTGGTTCCTCTCTCGTCATGCCCGGAGGAAGCCATCCTTCTTGCGCCTTCTCCACCCATCCCGGTCCCACATGAGGCCCAGTTCAACCGCTGACTCGCGCCAAGCCGCTACCATGCGGAGGGGAGAGGAACCTCGGGAGCTGAGCTGAGGGGTTCGTGCGGGGCTGGTGGGGTTGACCGGACGATTGACTGGCTGGCCAGGCTAGCTGGGCCGCTGACTGGCTTGACTGCTGGGCTGGGCTGGGCTGCCTGCTGGCCAGGTTGAACAAAAATTGATGGCCTGCTCATTATTTGGAGTTGTTGTCCGGGCAGCAGCTTGCTGGCAGAGCAACACAGCTTTTTGTAACCATTCCCACATACGGCCCCAATTTTTTTCTGCACAAACCCGTAGGCTTGACAGAAGCACAATGATAAAGCTATAAATGGACACGGGCAAGTATAGTGGTTCACCGTACCATCGGAGGGCACGGCTACATGCACTTGGAATATAGTATGATCGGCCAATAAGCCATCGGGTGATGGTTTCATGCCAAGAGTAGCAAGTATCCAAGATCCCTAACTCTAAGGGGAAAGCCTTCTATTTATAAGGAAGGAGGCTTCCCACCTCTATTTCATCTCCAATGTGGGATGCAAACATACTATTACATATTTCCCTACTCTGGAGGCTACTTCAGGTGCCCGGTGGTACGCCCTCCGGGTGCGGCACCGGTGATCTCTGACATTGGGAATGTAGCCGGGGTGGCGGTCTATCCGAGGCATGCCGGAAGTAGGGCATATCAGGCTGGTTGCACGGTCCACGAGGTCGCCGAATATGCTTGGCGGTGCACCATATATGTCCCCAACACCACCGAATGAAGACATTTAGTTCCTATAAGGATATAAATAAATGTTATCTTAAATTTTCTTTTAAATATATGTAATCTTCATTTCATTATCGATCATGCTAAGTAAAAAGTAAGCCCTTGATTCACCTTGATTCACCTTGATCTGAAGTGGGTATTTCAATAAGTTAATGTAATATTTAATATTTCAAATGTAATGTTCACCTTGATTCACCCTGATTCACCTTGATTCACTAAGTTAATGTAATATTTAATATTTCAAATGCAATGTTCACCTTGATTCACCGTGATTCACTCTGATTCACTGATGGAGCCGCCGAAGCGACTCAAGCAATCAAAAAACCCTACAATCGTTAGTAGTATAGAATAAGTAGGGATCGTTCTAGCCGGGGATTAAGGGTACCTGAAACATGAGAATGTTAACACAAATATTCACAAACATATATGCACACAATTGTCACACTTATATACATATATACATATTCACACGAAATCAAGGGGGATTGAGATAGGATCGGCAGCAAGGGCTGCCCTAGACGACACACGGCAACAAAACAGAAAATAAATCCTAGGTCTAATATTTACAAGTTTGATCATCATCTCTCACGCATCACATAACACAAAACACACAAATTACACACAAGAATCATGCAAGACTCGGCAATTTAATTCAAGTTTCTTAGACTCTATTCAATTCCAATTTCAATTAGAGCCTCAACGGTCATCTAATCACTAGACTCTCTCTTAAGTATTTTAGAAAACACTCAACGTCGAATCCTAAAATTATACTAATCATGTTTGAAAACACTCAACGTCGAAGACAAACACAAAGAGTAATTATGCACAAGAGTCTATAAATTGGAGACATATCTTTAGGTATGGCGTCACTCATCCTATCAACATGCAAGTTCATGAATTAATAACCTTGATTTTAACAACCTAGAATTCAGTTCGATCGTTGCCTAACTCAATTCCAAATTATTAAGTTGAATGAAATCGCAATCTACATAAGTACTAAGGCCCTAGCATCATGTAAACATTGATTTTTATGCACAAATTCAAGAACTAATCGAATAAAAACTAAAAATACAAGAACATGTTACTGCCCTAATCTAACATACGATTCAAGCATGCAATTGTTTGCAAAAGTCATAACATAAATTTCAATGGAAATTGCAACTCATGTTCATCATACAAAACCAAACGAAACAAAGTATTTTTATAACAACAATATGTGACTAAACCGAAATTAAAAACACAAGTCATAGGGATGGATCACACTTTAGAAACCTTGGAGAGCTTCGTCTTGGTGTGGTGGAAGAGGATCGGCAGCAGCTAGGCTAGGTGATAGGATCGGTGATGAATGATGGTGGTGTAGGTGGTGAATCGGTGACTTGGTGTTTCTAGGGTTTCGGCTTAGAACTTTGGTAGGAAAATTTGGTAGAGTTTTGGCTAGTGCTTTGCAAGAGATGAGATGATTTTTCTGTAGGAAAACATGGCTATATATAGAGGCAAATTCGGCAGAAACCCTAGGTAGAAAACCTAGTCCAAATCGGCAAAGGCAATCCTTGTGCAACAAGGTTTTGGTTCCTTCCTTTCTTGGTTCTTCTAGGAAACTTCTTTTTCTGATTTTCTTCCTTGGATTGGGCTGCATATCTTTATGAACTTCTTGTGTAGGCTTGACAACTCCATTTGGTGAGCTTGGTCCATGGAAAAATGCCCCAAACCCGCAAGAACACAAGACCGGCAGCAACTCGGCTGGAATGACCTTGCTCCAGTAAATCCGACATATCTCCCTTCTCGGAGCTCCAATTGATGCGATTCCAAGTCTCAGATAAACTAGACACATATAGCCATCTCCCCATAAAATATCTCGATCAAACTCCTTATGAATCGTCGGGAATGATTTTTCGAAATTGGATCAAAGTCCCAGGAAAATCCTGGAAGCCCTGGATTGGTTTGCTCGGACTGCCGTTTTGCAGCCATCTTTTGGGTGACTTCCCGAACTCCGATTGATCTGAAATTTTAACACAACATTCCTCAGTATATGAATAATAAGCACACCAAATTTCATAGAATTCGGACAAGGATAGATCACATTTGTACTCGTCACAAAATCGCGAAAAAGACATATTTTGCACTATTCTCCAGATTTCTCAAACTTAGTCATTTTTCGGATTCTTAACCATTTTTCACAAAACTCTACCAAAATTTGACACTAACTATATTATGACTCAATCTTAAACAAATAAGGGTTAAACAAAGCATAAACGAGGGTATAAACATGTAATATCGTCGCACATTGTGCTCCTATCAACTACCCCACACTTATCCTTTGCTAGTCCCTTAGCAAACTAAATAAAACTACGACTCTAAACAAACTATTGCCCCTAACAATTTGTCTCAGGCTCGTATGTACACATAGCTTTCAAGTTAATGCATGAGAATGCTAAGCACGAAAATTCCAAGTTTCATGAACATGTGGCATCAATATGAACATATATGAGCTAAAGGTAAGCATGAAAACATGTAAAAGCTAATTCAAATCACCTCACTAGGCATACTCTCTTCTTTTCTCTCGAAGCATGGTTATTCACTCATAAGTATATGCAAGCGAAAGATAATGAATTACAAAGAGTGACTTGCATATGTCAAATAAACGAAAGCACTTTGTGAATTTTTATGGAAAAACCTCATATGATAACTATATGCACGAATGGACCAAAACCATATGCTCAACTCTTGAGAAAATCTCCACAAATCAAAGTATGCCATCTTAAGAATCATGAAAACGTTATAGGGGAATAAATATGGGGCTTGGCTATAGGGAAGGAAATTTAGGATAAGTGGTGCTTAAAAACGTCACCAAGACTTGGCAATTCTTGATCCTCCTTATGGCTTCACTCCAAGGGTGGGTTGGATATTATCTTGTTGGACCCTTCCTTCATTCTTTACTTCCCAAAACATCATAAACATGGACAAAGGTCGAATTTTCACAATGCTAGACCTTCCAATACGAACGAAATTCCAAGCTCACAACATTTATTCAAGGATAGGACTTAGCAATTTTCAATCAAAACCGTGCCTAAACTTCTTTTCTTTTTCTTTCGGACTTCATGTTTTTCTTTTCTTTTCTTTTCTGTCCGTTTACATATTTTTCACTTTTGCTAGGCACGGCATATACATTTTTCACACAATTTCGAGCTAAGTCCACCCCACACTTGTTTCATGACATCACTCTACATCAAACCTCCAAATCGATTTCAAACTTTTGCCAAGTCTCGCGAGGACAAGGGTCAAGATATTACTATTCTAAGCATAGGAATTTTAATAAGGGTGATGAAAGAAAAGGCTCAACGTAGGCTCAAAGGGGTTTTCTAAGGAGTCCCACGACGGGCACAAATAGGGCACATGCTTTATTTGGCAATGGTGGTGATCCTAATATAACGTTTTTCAATCCTTTTCAAAATCAAGGCAATTTTCATGACTATCAAGTTTCAATAATCACAAGAACGAGTTCTAGCACTTCTAGAGTCCATGAAAAGCTATTGCATATAGTCATCGAATAATCAAAGAATTATGAGGTTTCATGCTTCCTACGAATTTATCGAATTTTTATCTTTTTATCACTCAAGAAGAAAGCAATTTGGCTCTAAAGCTCACATAGGTTATTATGGAAACAAACTAGCTAAAACATGCATGCTTCGTTAATCAACAAGTCCTACATGCTCCTACCAATGCACATAATTCATGAAACTCACAATTTTAATTGTATGCACAACCATCATCTATGTATGCAAAGAGGAGAAAAACATCATTGACATATTAGGGGCATCCTAAGACTCGAAACAAACAATTTAAACACTCTATTTTTGTGGAACAATTTTCTGAAATTTTCTTTTCTAAACTAAGCACACGAAAACATAAACGGAATACGTTATCCCACCCCACACTTAGAAAATTACATTGTCCTCAATGTAAGCACAAAACAATATCAATGAATTTCCTAAGCATGCAATCGACTAACATATTCCAACAAATCATCACAAATCAAAGGAAAAGAAAAGGGTTAAGAAATTGCAAACTCTCGGTGATGGCTCCTTCACTTTTCTTTGATCGACATGGGTTGCCTCCCAAGTAGCGCTTTGTGTTTATAGTCCATAGCCTAGACTTTTCACCGTGTGTGTTGTTGATTCATCATGGTCCAAAAGTGTTGCTATTGGCAAAGAAGGGCAGCAACTCTCTCTCTCAGCAGAAAACTGCTTCTCGGCAGTGTGTTGTGGCTCGGCAGGAAGCTCTCGGCAGTGGCTTCCGGAAGGAAAGGCAGCAGCAGGGGCTGCATCACGGTAGGATGTGCAATGTGTGCACATGCGTTGCTGCACGGCTGCTCGGCAGTATGCAGGGGCAGCAGCCTTGCGGCAGCAGCATGGTAGTAGGCAGTGTCTTGGCAGGGCCTTCTCGGCAGTGTGTGATGTGCAGGGGCAGCGTGCAGCATCTTGGCAGCAGTAGGAACATGCTGCAGGAGCGGGGGCAGCAGCAGTGTGCAGGGGCAGCATGGTTGTCAGGGTGCGCAATATCGGCGGGAGGGTGCGTCCACCGCTCGGCAGATTTCGCGGCAGGTATGCTCATCATGCTAGCAATCATGGCAGGCACTATCGGCATGAGCTGCTTGGCAGGCTTGTCATTGGCAGGTGCTCGCAGGCTGCAAGCCTCTCAGAAGGATGGCTCTCGGCAGAGGCAGGGCTTTCGGCAGACGTGTCTGCTTCTCTTGAGGCTTGATTTTGGGTGTGTTCCACTATCCTAATTCAAAAGTGTTGTAAAACAATCTTGTAGTGGACACACAGAGCTTTCCAACGGTATAAAATTCGCCTCAATCGGTCCAGTGGAAGTACTCCTTGTTGGGTCTTTAATCGGACCTATTGATCTGCCCAGTTCTCTGTTCTGCCAGATTGACCTTCGTGCACTCAAATTGAAACTGGGAATGACTCGATGCTCCAAATCCACTTCTGTAAAATCCTACAGAAAATAGACTCAGAGACCTTTCCAACGGCGTATGGCTCACTTTCCCAAGTTCTGTGAGATGAAAACGGTGGCCTTCCAAAGTTGACGGACTGCACTGCCCGAATTCTGCTTTGGGCAGAACTTGGAATTTCCTGCACTTTTCTTTCAAGTTCGACTGCACACACACAAAACACATCAAATCGAACAAAAACAAAAAACTAAAATTCAAGAATATACAATTTCATACAAGCTACGATTTCAACAAATTTTTCAAGGTTAGAAGAGAAAAAAGAAATGCAAGAGTTAGAACGTCATGTTAGAGAGTTAGGATATATAAATATACGTTAAAGTTAGAGACACAGATTATTAACAAACTTTACATCACAAATATTAACACACTTTAACATTCACATAAAACAAGATTTTATAATCCCCGGCAACGGCGCCAAAAATTGATGGAGCCGCCGAAGCGACTCAAGCAATCAAAAAACCCTACAATCGTTAGTAGTATAGAATAAGTAGGGATCGTTCTAGCCGGGGATTAAGGGTACCTGAAACATGAGAATGTTAACACAAATATTCACAAACATATATGCACACAATTGTCACACTTATATACATATATACATATTCACACGAAATCAAGGGGGATTGAGATAGGATCGGCAGCAAGGGCTGCCCTAGACGACACACGGCAACAAAACAGAAAATAAATCCTAGGTCTAATATTTACAAGTTTGATCATCATCTCTCACGCATCACATAACACAAAACACACAAATTACACACAAGAATCATGCAAGACTCGGCAATTTAATTCAAGTTTCTTAGACTCTATTCAATTCCAATTTCAATTAGAGCCTCAACGGTCATCTAATCACTAGACTCTCTCTTAAGTATTTTAGAAAACACTCAACGTCGAATCCTAAAATTATACTAATCATGTTTGAAAACACTCAACGTCGAAGACAAACACAAAGAGTAATTATGCACAAGAGTCTATAAATTGGAGACATATCTTTAGGTATGGCGTCACTCATCCTATCAACATGCAAGTTCATGAATTAATAACCTTGATTTTAACAACCTAGAATTCAGTTCGATCGTTGCCTAACTCAATTCCAAATTATTAAGTTGAATGAAATCGCAATCTACATAAGTACTAAGGCCCTAGCATCATGTAAACATTGATTTTTATGCACAAATTCAAGAACTAATCGAATAAAAACTAAAAATACAAGAACATGTTACTGCCCTAATCTAACATACGATTCAAGCATGCAATTGTTTGCAAAAGTCATAACATAAATTTCAATGGAAATTGCAACTCATGTTCATCATACAAAACCAAACGAAACAAAGTATTTTTATAACAACAATATGTGACTAAACCGAAATTAAAAACACAAGTCATAGGGATGGATCACACTTTAGAAACCTTGGAGAGCTTCGTCTTGGTGTGGTGGAAGAGGATCGGCAGCAGCTAGGCTAGGTGATAGGATCGGTGATGAATGATGGTGGTGTAGGTGGTGAATCGGTGACTTGGTGTTTCTAGGGTTTCGGCTTAGAACTTTGGTAGGAAAATTTGGTAGAGTTTTGGCTAGTGCTTTGCAAGAGATGAGATGATTTTTCTGTAGGAAAACATGGCTATATATAGAGGCAAATTCGGCAGAAACCCTAGGTAGAAAACCTAGTCCAAATCGGCAAAGGCAATCCTTGTGCAACAAGGTTTTGGTTCCTTCCTTTCTTGGTTCTTCTAGGAAACTTCTTTTTCTGATTTTCTTCCTTGGATTGGGCTGCATATCTTTATGAACTTCTTGTGTAGGCTTGACAACTCCATTTGGTGAGCTTGGTCCATGGAAAAATGCCCCAAACCCGCAAGAACACAAGACCGGCAGCAACTCGGCTGGAATGACCTTGCTCCAGTAAATCCGACATATCTCCCTTCTCGGAGCTCCAATTGATGCGATTCCAAGTCTCAGATAAACTAGACACATATAGCCATCTCCCCATAAAATATCTCGATCAAACTCCTTGTGAATCGTCGGGAATGATTTTTCGAAATTGGATCAAAGTCCCAGGAAAATCCTGGAAGCCCTGGATTGGTTTGCTCGGACTGCCGTTTTGCAGCCATCTTTTGGGTGACTTCCCGAACTCCGATTGATCTGAAATTTTAACACAACATTCCTCAGTATATGAATAATAAGCACACCAAATTTCATAGAATTCGGACAAGGATAGATCACATTTGTACTCGTCACAAAATCGCGAAAAAGACATATTTTGCACTATTCTCCAGATTTCTCAAACTTAGTCATTTTTCGGATTCTTAACCATTTTTCACAAAACTCTACCAAAATTTGACACTAACTATATTATGACTCAATCTTAAACAAATAAGGGTTAAACAAAGCATAAACGAGGGTATAAACATGTAATATCGTCGCACATTGTGCTCCTATCATTCACCTTGATTCACTTTGATTCACTAAGTTAATGTAATATTTAATATTTCAAATGCAATGTTCAAAATATCATTAGTATATTTCAATTTATTCATTACAATTGAAAGTAAACAAAAGCCACACAATGGACTAATAAAGCAAATAAAAACAATTCACACAGTACTTAAAAAAAAAAAAGAACACTAGCACTCGGCTCATGCTCTTCTTGTTGACAACATATGTTTCACAAGATCTTTTTGTAAATTATTATTTCCAATATGAGAGCGCACCCTTCGGTAACGAGACATATATTCGTCCATTATAATATGTCCTGTCCTTGGATTACGAGGTAAGTTTGGACCATCATATGTTCTTGCCCGAGCTCTCCTTGACCTATTTGGATTTGGTTCATCATTGTCAGACTCACCATTATAGTAATCAGCTCGCTCATCCTCTACAATCATGTTATGCAGTATTATACAAGCTAACATGATTATCGATAATGAGTCTTTATCCCAACCTCTTGCGGATTGCATGATTATTGCAAACCGTGCTTGTAGAATTCCAAATGCCCTTTCAACATCCTTGCGGTATGCCTCCTGTTTAGTAAAAAAATACTCCTCTTGTTCATTCTCTGGTTGTCTGATAGATTGCACCAATGTTGCCCACTTAGGGTAAATGCCATCAACAAGGTAGTATCTAAACTCATAAGGAGTCTCGTTGACATAATAGTTAATTTGAGGTGATTGACCTGCTGTGACAGCATCAAATAATGGGGAACGACTGAGAACAGTGTGGTCATTTTGGGCTCCTGGTACTCCAAAGAAAGCATGCCAGATCCAAGTGTCAGGACCTGCCACAGCTTCTAGAACAATAGTTGGCTTTCTCGTTTTACCACTAAAGCTACCTTGCCATCCGACATGACAATTCTTCCACTGCCAATGCATGCAGTCCAGCGAGCCGATCATTCCAGGAAAGCCTCGTCGCTCGGCCCTGTGTAGGAGTATATCTAGATCCTCTGTTGTAGGAGCCCGAAGATAGTGTTCTTGATATATTGTGACAATGGTACGACAATATCGACCAAGGTTCTCAATGACAGTTGATTAAGGCATGCAAAATGATTCATCTAAGGAATCAACCGAGCATGATGTAGCTAGCATTCGAAGTGCACACGTCAATTTCTAGTGAGGTGAGAAGCCTAGACGCCCATCACAATCTTGTGATTGCCTAAAGTATGGATCCACCGTCTGGACATGCTCTAAAATGCGGAGGAACACCTCCTTTCTCATCCTGTAACGACGTCTGAAATCTTTGGTAGGGTACACAGTGTCAGCTAGAAAATAATCATTTAACAATTTTTCATGAGCTACCTCACGTTCTCGATGTTTGATAGCGTGACCTGGAACAGAACCACCCCATTGAGGTTGCTGCTGAAGGGGATTACTAGCGAACCAGCTAGCTGCTTCCGTCATAACTTGTGTCGTGCTTCTTCGCCTCTGCGCATCATATTCTTCGTCTTCTTCATCATCTTCCCCGTCTTCACGAAGCCTCTCATTCCACTGAGAAAACCAGTTTGAAGTTGAAGATAGAATCGCCACATGTACAAAAAATCTAATCCGAAATCCAGGGAGTTGATTACAACACGACACGCGACATTCAAAAATTCTTTATGAAATTTTGATAAGATTCGTAATTATTAGTTTTGCCACGTCTACACTATATCTAATCGAAATCTCGAGAGTTGCTTATGAAGAGACACGTTGAACTGTCCGAAAATTTCATCCGAACATTACATAAAATAAAATGTCTCCAAATTTCTTTTTGGCCCAACAATCATTTCATAATTATATTAAAGTATTATAATAAGAAAGTAAGATATTGAAAATAGAAAAAGATAATATAAAACAATAAAATAATATGAGGGCTAAAATTTAGCCCTCTCTTGTTGGAGATGATTTACTATTTCAATGAATTAAAAATATTAAAAAGGGGAGCTAAATTATTGCTCTGGGCTCAATATAGCCCTCACTTACTGAAGATGGCCTTAGAGTGACTAAAACAGCCAATTGAGCACTATCCGCTAATCGGTGATCGTTACGTATAATATATTTTTGTATTTGAGATTAGTTATTATCTCTAACGGTTCTTATGATAACAAGAGTAAGGCAAGAGAACTTTTCGCTAATCACTATTGGTTCCATTAACTTTACTTTTGTCTTTTTTCTTTGAGGAAGAAGAAAAGAACATTATAAATTGAAGCCTCTAGGGCAATCAGTTTTTTACAATGTCAAAAAGTAAGGCACTAAAAGACCTTTTTCATTTTAATAAAAGAGGAATTTCTAGACTCCAAGATTAGCAATATTGTAGCATCTACTATAAAATTGGCTTCTCGAAATATATGTTTAAAGTTAATAGATTCAAAACTTGTAGCCCATTCCCGTATGTCTCCGAGTTTGATCAATTTTTTAGGCGGATCAATTCGACTATTCGCTGCACTACTAATGTAGAATATCTTTCCACTTTAACTCTAATAACTTTTTTTGTGTTACTAAACATCGGAATAATATTTTTTTTTAGAAATTTCAATTTTTTTTTTCCATGAGAAATTTAAGTAAACGAAATTTATGGTATCTCAAAATGTAGTTCTATGTATCACTAAAAAGATTAAAATATGTTTGACAGTACTGGTCGGGTTCAAGTTAGGTTTCGCACAAAGGACTCACTGGCTTACCCTTTCTTCTTTGTGAAACCCTAACGCTGGCCCCCCGGGTAGAGGCTGAGATTGATTTATTCTTTTAGAACTTGGTGAGTAAGCTCTGTGACCTAATCTACCATGAAAATGAACACTGTGTTTGGGCCACAATTGGAGTTTACTTCAATTGGGCTTTTACCTCGAGGCCCAGAGGGGTTTAGGTTAAACCGAATCCAATATGAGCACTTTCTGTTCCATTTGGGAAAGATTGCTTGGAACGAAAGTATTGATTTGCTACCCGATCAGATTAGGGTTATTTTGTAGTAATCCAATTACACAATACACGAGTTACCTTAACGGATAATAAGGTGTAAACGCTGATTGGGATAACTAGGGATTGTTATGGATAGCAATCTATTTCCGAAAGGTATCTTAAGCCAAATCAGTGATTGATTCTCTTTGGAGTCGATTTGGCTTATCTCGGCTTTAATTGAGTGATGATCCTGACAATATACGGTGTGGAATGAGTTCCCTAAGTAAAAGGAAAGACTGGTCTCAATTTATTTTTAATTGATTTAATTGGAGTCGGTTTAAGGAAGGACAAACCTAGTCAATCCCGGAATCCGCCAGTCTGGATCTTCAAGCACTAGGGTTTCGTGAACCATATAAATATAACTCTTTTGTAACTAGGAAAGGGTTCTCAACCATCTACAAACAAACACAAGTTCTAGCGCAACGCTAACTTGCAAAGCCTCTCCGGAGCAACTCACGCAATTTGCCTCCACCTGCGATTGATCCCATCTCGCATTCGTGTTGAGCGGTTGCTGAGCCTATCGAGTCAGTCCGCTACTCCGGTAGCAATCGAGTCGTTACCCCGGTAACAAACACCCGTGATCTTGGTTTAGCTCTGCTTTGCTTCTCCGGATCAAAGTAAGATCCTCAATCCGTCGAGGGGTAGAGCAGAAAATCCTGTTAGCCAGTTCTATTCAGGTCTTGTTCGAGCCCTTACGCCGGCTTAGTCAGCGCCCGCGTAACAGTTGCTTGGTCGAGAAGTCAGAGTCTATTGGGAGCAGACGAGAGGACTCGCCAGGGGTCGTCCGCAGTCGAGTTGCACCACTCCAATGGTGCTGGCACGCCTACGCACACAGAAGACACACGAAGGAACATACATCCGCCACCTCCAAGTGCTGACTGTTCGCCGGGTGCTAAATCCGCCACGAACATTTTGGCACGCCCAGTGGGACCAGTGTCAAGATTGCGGGATCTACGAAGGGTGATCCTTACAAAAGGATAACCATGAATTGTTTGAAGAATTCCCATAAGGAGCTGATCAAGCATGGAACAGCTGATTGTAGGGGATTAACTGACGCTGAAGCTAAGGAAGTGTTTGATGGGACCCTGTGATAGGAGCACAATGTGCGACGATATTACATGCTTATGCCCTCATTTATGCTTTGTTTAACCCTTATTTGTCTAAGATAGAGTCATAATATAGTTAGTGTCATTTTTGATAGAGTTTTGGTGAAATGTGCTTAAGAATCCGAAAAATGACTAAGTATGAGAAATCTGGAAAATAGTGAAAAATGTGTCTTTTTCGTGATTTTGAGATGAGCAAAAGTATGATCTATCCTTGTCCGAATTTGGCGAAATTTGGCGTGCTTAATATTCATATGTTGAGGAATACTGTGTTAAAATTTCAGATCAATCGGAGTTCGGGAAGTCACTCAAAAGATGGCTGCAAAACGGCAGTCCGAGCAAACCAATCCAGGGGCTTCCAGGATTTTCCTGGGACTTTGATCCAACTTCGAAAAATCATTCCCGACGACTCACAAGGATTTTGATCGAACTGTTTTCTGGGGAGATGGCCATATGTGTCTAGTTTACGTGAAACTTGGAATCGCATCAATCGGAGCTCCACGGAGGGAGATAAGCCGGAATTACTGCAACAAGGTCAAATCTGCCGATTCCAGGAACCTACTGCCCCCTTTTTGTGTTTTCTGTTTTTAATGGACCAAATGGTGCACAAATGCATATGTGAAGATGGTCCAAGCTTTATGAAGGGAAGAGGAAGACACTTGGCCATGGCATTGAAGAAAAACATGAAGAAACAAGTTCTCCTAGTCAAACTAGGAGAAGCTGCCGATTCTGGCAGATTGTGTGCCTTTGTGTTGCTGCCGGCAATGATGCATTTTTGGTGGATCAAAGCTTATCAATTGAAGTCCAAGACCATATAAGAAGTCCATGAAGATGTGAAGCCCAAGCCTTGAAGAAAAATCAGAAAAAGAAAACCTAATTAGACTTTGAAAAGGAAGGTTGCAAATCCTTATCCCACTTGGTTTTCTCTATTCCTTTTGCTATAGGGCAGCCGGCAGCCTCCTCTATATATAACCTCATCTTCTCATTCTGAAAATCATCTCATCTCAAGCTAAACACAAGGCCGAAACTCTACCAAAATTCACCAAAGATCCTAGACAAAAACCCTAAACCGAAAACCACCACCACCACCACCCAAGTTTCTGCCGAAACTTGGAAAAATACCCTGCCGACATACCTTACTGCCGTGCAGCCTCATCCCATCATCCACACATCGCCGGATCCACACCAAGTGAAGCTCTCAAGGTGTCTCAAAGTGTGATCCACTCCCTACTTCGGTTTAGTATTTTTGTCTAGTTATGTTTAAGTTTTGTCTATGAAACACTCATGAATTTTTGGTGAAGATTTGTATGTCTATGTATGAATCAATTTTGGTTTTATAAATTCTGTGTTTTGCATGTTAATTTGTAATATGTGACTTGTAGATTTTTATGTTTGATAACTAGGACAATAGGTATGCTATGTTGTTTGAGAACTTAATTCGATTAGTAATCTAAGGTTAGGGCAATAAATCGACACACTAGTTTTGTTTTAAGCATTTGTTGTTTGACATGTAATTCTAAGTGCTAGGTTTCATGTGATAGAGTTCATGGTTGAGTCATACTCGTAGTTTTCTTAAATCATGTGCTCACTAGGTCTAAATACCTTAGAACTTGCAAGATAATAAGAGGATTGACAACCTTACTTGTTCGCTTGTCTTCGATTTGTGATTCATGTGCTTAATTGTTGGCCCAGTAAAATCGGTTAACACATACCTTAGGATTATACTCGTAGTTAATCTTAAGACTCTAGTAATCAACGATTAGATGACCTCGTAGGCTCTAATTGGGATCGAAATTGGTTAAGTCGAAACAACATTAATACTTGTTCCTTACCTTCTTGCATATTAGTCTACATGTTAAAGAGTCTTTTGTGCTAAATGTTTTGTGAGAGATGATGATCACTTGTAAATATTAGACCTAGGATTTAATTTTCTGTTTTATTTCGTGCCTAGCATTAGTGGCAGCCCTATGGCTGCCGATCCTATCTCAATCCCCCATGATTTCGTGTGAATATGTATATATGTATATAAGTGTGACAATTATGTGCATATATGTTTGTGAATATTTTTATTAACATTCTCATGTTTCAGGTACCCTTAATCCCCGGCTAGAACGATCCCTACTTATTCTATACTACTAACGATTGTAGGGTTATTATTGCTTGATGCTCGCTTCGGCGACTCGTCAATTTTTGGCGCCGTTGCCGGGGATTATAAAATCTTGTTTTATGTGAATGTTAAAGTGTGTTAATATTTGTGATGTAAAGTTTGTTACCAATCTGTGTCTCTAACTCTAACGTATATTTATATATCCTAACTCTCTAACATGACGTTCTAACTCTTGTATTTTCTTTTTCTAACCTTGAAAAAAATTTGTTGAAATCGTAGCTTGTATGAATCTGTATATCCTTGCATTTTAGTTTATTGTTTTTGTTCGTTTTGATGTGTTTTGTGTGTGTGCAGGTCGAACTTGAAAGAAAAGTGCAGGAAATACGGAAGTTCTGCCCAAACAAAAATCAGGCAGTGCAGTCAGTCGAATTTGGAAGGCTGCCGTTTTTAGCTCACAAAACCTGGGAAAGTGAGCCATACACCGTTGGAAAGATCTCTGAGTCTAGTTTCTGTAGGATTTTACAGAAGTGGATTTGGAGTTTCGAGCTGCTCCCAGTTTCAATTTGAGTGCACGAAGGTCAATCTGGCGGACCAGAGAACTGGGCAGATCAATAGGTCCTATTCATGGCCAAACAAAGAGTACTTCTGCTGGTCCGATTGAGGCGAATTTTATACCGTTGGAAAGCTCTATGTGTCTGCTACAAAATTGCTTTATAACACTTTTGCATTAGGATACTGGAACACACCCAAATTCGAGCCGTAAGAGGAAGTGTACGCTGCCAAACATTCTGCCGAGCTGCCAGGCTGCTGCCCCTGCCTCTGTCCTGCAGCCAGTCCTGCCTGCCGAGGCCAGCACACAAACCATCCTGCCGATACACTGCCCCTGCTCATGCCGCAGCTAAGTTGCAGCCTCACGCTACCAATCATCCTGACGAGCAAGCTGCTGCCGCGCAGCCTATGCGCACACGCTGCCCACAAGCTGCCGACGTATCCACGTATCCTGTCAAGCCGTATCCTGCCGATCCTATCTCAATCCCCCATGATTTCGTGTGAATATGTATATATGTATATAAGTGTGACAATTATGTGCATATATGTTTGTGAATATTTTTATTAACATTCTCATGTTTCAGGTACCCTTAATCCCCGGCTAGAACGATCCCTACTTATTCTATACTACTAACGATTGTAGGGTTATTATTGCTTGATGCTCGCTTCGGCGACTCGTCACCCTGGGGGATGAAGCAACTATTGCTGCAGCCCTCAAGGCCATGCGAGACAGGAAGAATCAAACCCCAGCATCCGTGGCACCAGTTGTCGCGAATGAGGGAGAGATAGTAGAGGTGACGGCTGCTTCTCAGGTTGATAATGGTTCTTTTGGCCTTACCAACCGGGCAGCCTCATTTGGTTTCTTAGAGGAGGGGTTCGCGGACGAGTCCGCGGATTCGCCTGCGTCACCTGTTGCACCGTTTACTGGGGAGACTGCATCTCCCACAGAGGTGACGGACACTCTGAGGATGTTGATCGACAAATCTTGTCGTACAGATGAAATTCTGAAGAAGGCCAACAATGTGGTCGTTAATCTATGTGAATCCGTTAAGCGAATGGAGACAGAGCAAACGGGGTTCACTGCCAATTTCAACTATCTCGCCGGACAGCAGAGGCTACTGGCGGATAGCATGGCTGCCCATGTCAGAAAATCTGATAATTGCTGGCGACAGCAACAGGAGCAGTTGGCGGCTACCAATGCCACCCTCGAGAACATGAACACCTTGATGGGGCAGCTTTATGATCGGTTCGACCAATCTGAGGGGTCTGACCGTACAAATCCGCTGAAAGACAGGCGAGGACGAGCAGCTGGTCGTGACGAGACCGGCGGACCTAATGCCGGGGCAGTTAACAACCAAACAGGCGGCAATGTCCCTCCTAATGGACAGGTTGGCAACAATCCGCCAGAGCCACCAGCTGATGTCGTGGCCCAGCTGACCATGGAGGATATTGGCAGGGTTTTTGCTGAGAAGCTTAGGGAACTGCAGGGGTTACCCGACGTCGACAAGACGTATGAGAATCCATTAACTCGAGAGATCAATGCAATACCGTTCCCTGCCGGATTCAAGCCAATTCGTTTTACTCCATTCACCGGCCAGACGTCGGAGGATGCTGAAACGCACATTATGCGTTTCACCAATGAATCAGGTCAATATGCTGAAGACCCAATTATGAAGCTGAAGCTTTTTCCCACATCGTTGGCGGGGGAAGTAGCTATTTGGTACAAGCGGTTGAGGCCTGGATCAATACCAGACTGGAAGACTATGGAGGTTCTCTTCAGAACTATGTTTGGTGTTGTGGAGGCGAAGATTGGGGTCAAGGACCTAGCGGAAACGGAGCAGAGGCCTGACGAATCCGCCACTGATTATTTAAGAAAGTTTAAGCTGGAGTTAACCCGTTGCGAGATAGATATTCCAGAAGAACACGCAGTCAAGATGGCGATCGATGGTTTGGTGGATGAGATCCGCCAGGGATTCAGGCAGGTTCATGTGACCACTATGGCGGATCTGACCAATTGGCTAGGTCAAGAGCAGCACTATGTTGATCGGTCCAAGGAGAGGAACGAAAGAAGGAAGGGGACTCCTGTGTCCTACTATTCGGGGACTCTGAAGCCCAAGACTCCACTTCCTGTTGCTACTAAGACGGTGGCGACTATCCAGGCGGATGCGGTTCCTAGACCAATCTTGACATGGGTTGATGGTGAGGAATTGGAACACGAAGTGGCGGCTATAGAGAGGACTGATCAGAGACCTTTGCAGTCCAAAACCGCAAGGTTGGTCAGGGAGACGGTGAAGATAGTGACCCCACTTCCAACCAAGTCAGCTTTTGACTCGTATACCTATAATGCTCACAAGGCTCCAGAAATTCTGCAGGAGCTGTTCAACCAGGGGCGTCTACAGCATGAGGGCGAATTCATTCCTAAACCAGATTACATGGCTGGAAAGACGTACTGTAGCTTTCACAATATGAACAACCACAACACTAAGGATTGTGTGAAGTTGAAGGATCAGCTACAGACCTGGATCAATGACAAAACCTTACAGTTGGAGATTCCCAAGGAGCCTCAATGGGCAGCAGCTAAGACCGGCCTGCATGTGAATGCGATCGAAATCAGTGTCAGTCTGGGTCCAACGCAGCAGCTTGGGAAGTAAGTTTCCGGGTTTCAGGAGTACACGTATGACGCAAGCAAAGCGGAGGAAATCTGGGAAGCTATGGTGCACCAGGGGGCACCGGAGATTCGGGAGTTTTACCACTGCCATCCCAATAGTGGGGATGGCGGTCACACGTGCATTTTTCATCGTTCATCTGATCATTGTACTTCTCAATGTGTAGGTATTAAGGATCAGCTGCAGGAGTGGCTGAACGATGGAAAGCTGGAGTTTGCTGAGAGCAGGCCTAGTCCTTGCCCAGAGTTCTGGGTCGAGGCTATTGAAGAGGAGGATATGGTGTTAGTTCCTCAGTCTAAACTTTGCTTAACCTGTAGATTGAATACGGGGCAGCCGATTACTTACGAGGAATTTCAGGCGGCTGTGAAGGAGGCAGAGGAGAAGGCTGAAAAGAGGGCCTTCGAAAAGGCTAAGTTGGAACATCCGCCTCCCGAAAGGTCAGAAAGGGAGAGTCACAAGCGAGTGAAGTTTCACCATGGGTCCGAGGAAAGTTATGCTAGCAAGGCGAGGCCCAGGCAGGACCCAGGGCCTTCCGGAGTGAAGTCAGCCACGGCTGGGGGTTCGTACAATGCTGCGAATCCAGAGCCATCTGTTAAAGTGTACATTACGCCAGCTTCTAGGAATGACCCAAAGGCGGACAGATGGTATACCCAACGTGCCGGTAAGGCAGTTGAGCTTGCTGCAGTTACCACCCGGAATGAAAGGAGGCGCTTTGGCAAGGCGAAGAAGACCTTGGCGGATCTGGCTTCCGGGAAGGTAACTGAGGAAGAGCTGTCGGTACCTGTTGAGCATGTAGAGCAGGTTCACAGGCAGTACAGAATCATGACTAAGTCATATGTGGACTCCTGGCGGCAGCGCTCTGTGGAGGCTCCACCCGCTCTTCGGAGGAACGCTCATGACAGGCTGGCGGATCTTCCAAGATCCACTGGAGCACCTCAGTCAAGGCCAAGGAGGAAGCTAGCATTCTCTCCAGAACGGTCAAAAGCCGGACAATCTCCCCCAAGGAGGGCACAGCCAGAGGCTGCCGAGAAGCAGGTGGTGCCAGAGGCTCAGGAGGACGTGATGGTGATTGACACCAGGAAGGACTCCACCGTTATGAGGTGGGTGCCTAAGGAAAGCAGTGCGTCGCTGGCTGCAAGCACGAGTATCGTGGGGGTTCCCGCGGGGACTGTTGCTTCCAAGGAATCCAGTTTAGCATTGGCAGAGCCAAGCAGGCCACTCACCATCCTATCTCAGGCCAAGACAAAGGAACCAAAGGCGCCGACTAACTTTGTGGAGTATGCAGCCAAGAAGCTGCAGATGCATGTGCCAACAAGACCATCCTCGGTTGCCTCTAGCGTGAAGGCTGATACTGAAGTAGGAGATGCAGACCTCGACAAGGAGGACGAAATGGTTGACTATGAGGATGAACCAGAGTTGGCGGATGAGGATGACGTGCCAATGGAAGAAGAGCATGTTGAGGGTGAAGCTGAGGTCCATCACTGTAACACAGTGTCTTTGGATATTGGAGACCTGGATTGTAACATGGCTTTTATACTCTCGTCAGCTTATGCTCTGCCAGAGCCTATGCCCACTGCTCATTTTATCGATAATGAAGAGTCAGCCAAGCCTGTATATTTAGTACAGGAACCTGAGGATGAGAGTGAGGCGGAGGTAGAGCCTGGGGTTTTCCAGTCCAACCACGAGTATCCTGAGGGGGCTGGAGACTTTTTGAAGCAATGCGTGATGTTCGCCAAGCCGACATTTAACATGTCGCAGCATATGAAGCCTTTGTATGTCACGGCAGAGGTGGAAGGGATCAAGGTCCGCAAGGTCTTAATAGACACCGGAGCTGCCGTAAGTATTATCACCACCACCACCAAGGAACAGCTTAAAATTCCAAAGGAGAAACTCATCAATACCGTCTCCAAGGTTAAGGGGTTTTCGGGGAATGTTACTCCTACTGCTGGGGTGGTCATGCTCAAGGTGAAGATAGGACCTTCAGACGCCTACCAAGGGTTTTTCGTTGCTGAGGCGGACGCTCCCTATCACATGATTCTAGGGAGGGACTGGATCCACAAGGCACTAGCAGTTCCTTCATCTCTTCATCAAGAGATGATTATATGGGATCCAGTTGCAGATTTACCAGTGCTCATCAAGGCGGATGAGCGTCCTTATTCCATAGCGGCCGTCCAGTTGGAGGCCAGCTATTACACAAGAAATATGAGACCTCTCAGAATCGAGGGGGTTGATCATAGGGGGCATCCAATCGGGGTGACCCAGAATGAATTGTCTCAATGGGGAATTGCCCAGGCTATGGCAGATTACAGCCGGCCAATTTCCATTGAGCTTCTTCCCGACGTATCCAATGAGTGACGTCCTCTCACAAGAGGAGTCAGAGGCCTTTGCTTTATTAATGCAATAGTTGTCTATCTATAGATTAGAGCAAATGGCCTGGGAAGAGGTTGCACTAGTTGAGTGCATTGAGGAAGAAGATATTGATGCTTTTACAGGGGTAGAAGTAATTCAGCCTACTCCAGCAGCGTTGGATGACACTCCACCCAAGGTACGTGATCCCGTAGAGAAAGTTAACTTGGGAACAGAAACAGAGCCCATGGAGGTGGGGATTAGTCAGTACCTTGAACCAAATTTGAAACAGCAACTGATTGGGTTGCTGCAGGAGTTTAAGGATTGCTTTGCAGAGAAATACCAAGATATGCCGGGTTTGTCAAAGGAGCTGGCTTGCCATAGCCTTCCCATCAAGGAAGGGTGCAGGCCAGTTAAGCAAGAGCAACGGCGGATGAATGCTGAAACTGCAATGGCAGTCAAACAGGAAGTTCAAAGCATGGTTGAGGCTGGGATAATCAGACCGACTCTTTATCCGGAATGGTTATCCAACATTGTGCCTGTTAGGAAGAAGAATGGCAAGATTAGAGTCTGTGTGGACTACAGAGACTTGAATGCTGCATCACCTAAGGACGTCTATCCTATGCCTATAGCGGATATGTTAGTGGATGCAGTGGCGGGGCATGAGTTGTTATCCTTTATGGATGGAACGATGGGCTATCACCAGATTCCTATATACGAGCCGAACATCCCTAAAACGGCTTTCCGCTGCCCCGGATTCACAGGAGCATTTGAATATCTTAGTATGCCATTTGGCTTAACCAACGCAGGAGCTACATACCAACGTGCAATGAACATTATTTTCAGCAAGCTATTGGGGGACATCCTGGAGGTCTACATTGACGATGTGGTGGTAAAGTCAAAGAAAAAGGAAGACCACATTGATCATCTTCGAGGGGTGTTCACCATCATGAGAAAGCACCAACTTAAAATGAACCCAGCCAAGTGCATTTTCGGGGTTTGTGCTGGTGACTTTTTGGGGTTTGTGGTGCATGAGAGAGGCATTGAGGTGGTGACAAGGTCCAGGCTGTGTTAGATGCACCAGTGCCAAGGAACAAGAAAGAGTTACAGAGCCTGTTGGGTAAAATTAATTTTCTCAGAAGGTTTATATCCAACTCTGCAGGCAAGGTTGCGCCTTTCTCTCCTCTGCTCAAACTCAAACCAGGAGAAGTGTTTAAATGGGGTCCTGAGCACCAAGCTGCTTTTGACTGGATCAAGGAATACTTGGCTAGTCCGCCAGTCCTTCGGCCGCCCACGCCTGGTATTCCTCTCAAATTATATATTTCTGCATCTGATATTTCCATTGCAGGTCTGCTGGCTCAAGATGAGACTCTGGCGGATGGAAAGAAGATTGAATATGCAGTGTCTTACATTAGCCGGACACTGTTAGATGCAGAGACCAGGTATTCACCAATCGAGCGGCTGTGTTTAGCCCTCTACTTTACTGGTGTTAAGCTCCGCCACTATATGCTTTCATTCACAACGATAGTGGTGGCACAGACGGATTTGGTGAAGTATATGCTAACGAGACCTATCCTAAGGGGTAGGATTGGTAAGTGGGTGTTAGCCCTTTCAGAATTTTCCTTGCAGTATGCGCCGCTGAAGGCTATGACTGGGCAGGCGATAGCAGACTTTCTTTTACACCAACCTATCGAGGAGGAATTCACAGAACCGCCAAAGTTTGCTAGCATGATCCGGTACCAGCCTTGGACTTTACACTTTGACGGTAGCAGTACCAGTAAATTGGCGGGTGTAGGGATTTGTATCCAGAATCCAGCAGGTACCAAGTATCTTTACTCTTTTCAGCTGGAGTGGATGTGCACCAATAACCAGGCAGAGTATGAGGCACTTCTCATTGGGCTGGAATTACTGCTAGACCTCGGGGCACAAGAAATTGAAGTACTTGGAGACTCTATGCTAGTCATTAATCAACTTATGGGGGTCTACAAGTGTGTTTCTTTCCATTTGCTACACTACTACGAGCGGGCCATTGAGTTGCTGGACCGGCTCATTGATGTTTCCTTAGACTATATTCCCAGGGAGATGAACTTTGCAACTAATGAGTTGGCGCAGTTGGCCACGGGAATCAGCTTAGCCCATGGAGTTAAGGAAAGAATCCTTAAGGTCGAGCGCAGAACTCTACCATCTTTTGCCATCTGTCGGGAGGACCGCGGAGAGTGGTTGGTCGCTACAGTCGAGCCTATTGACACTGACTGGCGGATACCAATCATCGCATATTTGAAGGACCCATCTGCACCATCTAAAAGAAGAATCAGATACCTTGCGACTAATTACCTTCTCAGGGGTGAGGAATTGTTCCGGAGAGGGGAAGATGGAGTCTTATTAAGGTGTATCTTTGGCATTGAGGCCAAGCGGATCATGAGGGAGGTACACTTAGGGGTCTGTGGTTCTCATCAATCCGGACCCAAAATGAGGTGGCTCATTAGAAAATATGGATACCACTGGCCATCTGTTTTGAAAGACTGCCATAGTTTTGCTCAGGGTTGTCAGGAATGCCAAAAGCATGGACCAGTTCAACGGATCCCAAACATTCCTGTACAACCTATTATCAAACCTTGGCCCGGTAGGGGTTGGGCATTAGATTTCGTGGGAGAGATTAACCCCCATTCCTCCTTACAGCACAAGTTTATTTTGTTGGGTACTGATTTCTTTACCAAGTGGGTAGAGGCTATCCCAACGCGGAACTGTGATGCTGACACCGTCATCCGCTTTGTGTTCCAAAATATTATTTGCAGATATGGTATCTCGGAATGCATAGTAGCGGACAGGGGGGCAGGTTTCATGGCCGAGAAAACCCAGACTTGGCTAGTGGATTACGGTATTCAGTTCCTGCATTCTTCTCCTTATTATGCTCAATCCAATGGTCAAGCAGAAGCTACTAACAAGGTTATCATATCCATCATGAAGAAGATGCTCGCGGATAACCCAAGATCATGGCACACTCAGCTTGATAACACACTATGGGCCTATCGGACTCCCAAAAGGACTCCTACTGGTACTACTCCTTATTCGTTGATGTACGACCATGATGCCGTTCTGCCATTAGAAATCAATGTAGCTTCTTTGAGGGTTCGTGAGCAACACCAGCTGCTTGGTGAGGACTATGTCCAGGCCATGTTCCAGGAGCATGAAGACCTTGACGAGAAGCGGCTCGAGGCCTTGGACAATATCATCCTGGAGAAACAGAAGATCGCCAAGGCATATGATAAGCGGACCAAGGGCAAGTCCTATGGCGAGGAAGACTTGGTCTGGAAGGTAGCTTAACCCCTTGATGAGCCAGGACGGGGCAAATGGAGTGCTCACTGGGAAGGTCCATTTGTCATTGATCGTATTGTGGGCAAGGGAGCCTACCAGCTCAGAGACTTGGAAGGAGAAGTTCACAGAAACCCAATTAATGGGCGCTATCTCAAGAAATACTTTCCAAGTGTTTGGGAGTATGAGACCACCCCCCCCCCCCCCCCCCCCCCGCCCGGCCGATGATGACACTGATCCAAGTTCTTCTTAGTCCACCGGGCTCGGGGGGCATCAAGTCAGAGCGGCGCATCCGCTAGGGGTGCTTCCGCCATGTTTTGGGGTTGCTAGTTTTTATGGCAAAACTGTTAGGCTTTTGTGTTTTCCCTGTTTTATCTAGACATCCGTTTGGGGTGGCTATGTTCTTGTACTTTTATTTATCAATAGCTTTCCCATCTTTGCTGATTCTTGGCTATAAGTATTGAAATTGCAACTGGCTACATTCATATAAGGCTTTGCGGCCAAAGGCATTACAGGGAAAGGAAAACATAAAGAGCTACTAACTAGCTCTGAAACCATATCTACATTTATGAGTCCTCATTGCTGGCGGATATCTCTAGCCCGTTCTAGATCCGCTAGAGGAGGCTTACAGAACGGGGTTCCCCCGCACTGTTGGAACCATCACCGGCCGACGAGCCCGTACCAAGGGACTCATGACATCCCCGCTTTGGAAGGCGGCGGGCGGCAGATGTAAGGACAAATAGAAATGGAGCAGCACCCGACCGCGTGCTGGAGGCGGTGGTGTTTGGCACACTACCCTCATCGTTCCCATGTACCCTTCCGTAGCTGCCAAATTAGGGCTCAGGATTCTCTTCCGCCGCTGAAGATGGTACCTAACCAGGTCACTGGTGTTATTTGCCTTGGGGAACAGCCAAGACTGGCCAGATATTAGCTGACCACTTCGAAGCTCTTGCCCAGGGCGCGTAACGCTGGGTGACCGGGGTTAGGATTTGCTTAACGCTAGGTAACCGAGGTTATAGGGTGTTTCGCAGACTATCAGCATATCTGGTGGAACGGCTTGGGGCAACCAGGGGGTTTGTCCATTTGCAGGTGTTACTATTGCTGCCATATTACTCTAAGATGGCCAGCCGAGTGCGTTTCCTCTTCAATAAGGGTTTTCTTTTATACTGCATTTCAGGGGAATTCAACGGTTGGGGGTTGTCATGACTTTATTGCTGTGGTTCGCCCATCTTTATGAGGTTGCCCGTTTCGGTCGCCCGTTCCGTTGGGAACCGGTAAGGGTGATAAATGGGGTTTGACTGACAAATCCTCGGGCTTTCGCCCCTCTTTCGGTGCTGCGTTGGTCAAATCTCGTCTTAATGACAGCTTGCCTATTCCAAGTTCCGGTTGGGCCGCCGGTCATTGGGCTTGTTATCTATTTCTAGCAGGCCATTTTTCCTCATGGCGGTTGGGTTTCTCCCACCCGTTTGTGCCTAGCCCACTTTAGGGGGGGGGGGGGGGGGGGGGGGGGGGGTGATAGGAGCATAATGTGCTACGATATTATATGCTTATGCCCTCGTTTATGCTTTGTTTAACCCTTACTTGTCTAAGATTGAGTCATAATATAGTTTAGTGTTAATTTGGTAGAGTTTGGCGAAAAATGGTTAAGAATCCGAAAAATGACTAAGTTTGAGAAATCTGGAAAATAGTGTAGTCTTTTTCGTGATTTTGAGATGAATGAAAGTGTGATCTATCCTTGTCCGAATTCAATGAAATTTGGTGTGCTTAATATTCATATACTGAGGAATGTTGTGTTAAAATTTCAGATTAATTGGAGTTCGGGAAGTCACCCAAAAGATGGCTGCAAAACGGCAGTCCGAGCAAACCAAACCAGGGGCTTCCAGGATTTTCCTGGGACTTTGATCCAACTTCGAAAAATCATTCCCGACGATTCACAAGGAATTTGATCGAGATATTTTATGGGGAGATGGCTATATGTGTCTAGTTTATCTGAGACTTGGAATCGCATCAATTGGAGCTCCGAGAAGGGAGATATGTCGGATTTACTGGAGCAAGGTCATTCCACCCGAGTTGCTGCCGGTCTTGTGTTCTTGCGGGTTTGGGGCATTTTTCCATGGACCAAGCTCACCAAATGGAGTTGTCAAGTCTACACAAGAAGTTCATGAAGATATGCAGCCCAATCTAAGAAAGAAAATCAGAAAAAGAAGTTTCCTAGAAGAACCAAGAAAGGAAGGAACCAAAACCTTGTTGCACAAGGATTGCCTTTGCCGATTTGGACTAGGTTTTCTACCTAGGGTTTCTGCCGAATTTGCCTCTATATATAGCCATGTTTTCCTACAGAAAAATCATCTCATCTCAAGCTTAAACACAAGGCCTAAACTCTACCAAAATTCCCCAAAGATCCTAGACAAAAACCTAAACCGAAAACCACCCTCCACCACCAACCAAGTTTCTGCCGAAACTTGGAAAAGATCCTGCCGAGCCACCTTACAGCCGTGCAGCCTCACCCCAGCCTCCACACATCGCCGGATCCAAACGACTTGAAGCTCTCAAGGTGTCTCAAAGTGTGATCCACTCCCCTCTTTCGGTTTTAGTAATTTTTGTTTAGTTATGTTTAGTTTTGTGTATGAAATACTCATGTATGTTTGGTGTTGGTTTATATGTCTATGTATGAATCGATTTTGGTTGGTTTTATAAATTGTATGTTAAAGACTTGTTTGAATCGATGCTTAGATTTATGTTTAGGTTTCGACAAGAACAATGAGTTTTGCATGCTAATTTGTAATATGTAACTTGTAAATTCATGTGTTAGATAATTAGGACAGTGGTATAGATGCATGTTTTAGGTTCAAAATTGGTTAGTATTTAAGGATTGGGCATGAAAATCGGTACTTAGTGTTGTCTTGAACATTGATCTAGGTGCTAGGTTTAATCAGCTAGAGTAATTACGAACGTTGCCATACTCAAAAGGTCGCTCTGATTTGTGTTGCTCACTTAGGGTTTAATACTTTAGATACTTGCATGTTTAAAATAAGATGATTGACAACCTTACTTATTTTGCTTGTCTCCAATTTAGACCATTACGCACAATTGTTAAGTCTAAAAAGGATTAACATAACTTTAGGGCCCATAACCAAAAGTTCGGTCTTAAACCTTGAGAGGTCTTACAACTAAGTTGTAGTTGGAACTAATTTTGAACTTAAGCATGTTGGTACTTGTTCCTTACTTTCTTGCATGTGAGTTTATATGTTAAAGAGTCTTTGGTGCTAAATGTTTTGTGAGAGATGATGATCACTTGTATATAGTAGTTTAGGTTTATTTTCGTGTCTTAGATTTAGAGGCAGCTTTGCTGCCAAGCCTTTTACCCCCATAATTTCGTGTGTGAATATGTATATATGTATATAAGTGTGACAATTGTGTGCATATATGTTTGTAAATATTTGTATTAACATTCTCATATTTCAGGTACCCTTAATCCCCGGCTAGAACGATCCCTACTTATTCTATACTACTAACGATATTTTGTAGGGTTATTATTGCTTGATGCTCGCTTAGGCGACTCCATCAGGGGGGCAGCCATTTATATTTACTATTTAGTTTACTGGGCTTTGCTTTGTCTTTCACACATCCGCGCACCCAAGTGAACTAGGGGGGGGGGGGGGGGGGGGCAACCTAAGGGCCATCCGCTATAGTTTTCGGATTTTGAAAGATTTTTTAACACTCCGTAGGATTAGGCCCTTTCATCCCCTGAATTAAGGTTTTCAGGAGCATCCGTTTGGGGTGCGCCCTAATTCTCGCCTTTGGTAATAGGACATTCAGTGTAAGTCTTGATTCTAAAGTGATGTTTTATTTGCAAAATAAGGGGCTTTGCGGCCGCGGCTATTACAAAGGCAGAAATTAAATAAAGAAACATATCCGCCAACTATCTCTGATACCATCCTGATGCGTAGGGCATATCCGCCAGTCCTTCAATCTGGAATTCCGCCGAGCGGATAGAGCATGAAGATTGTTTGGCAGAGTCAGTATTGGTTCCTTTCGGAGCAGAGTGGCGAATAGGGACTTGCTGCCTTGAATCTCTTGTTGCTCCAAGAGCTCAATAGACGAACGCCATCTATTTCCGCCGAAGAAGGGCCAATCTCAGATCCGGAAGGTGATCATTGAGATAGAATTCCCTTCATAACGAAGAAGACGGCGGGTCTATTAAGGCATAACCACCCCCACACCGGCGTGGCCTCAACTCAGGTGGAGACAAATGGTCCCATGAGGCAGGGGGATGGTACCCGAAACTGCATCCATATTAGACCCCCGGCAGATGCAAGTAGAATGGCGCCCAGTCAGCGGCTACCAATCTGTGACCACATCCGCCCGGGACGTAACATGGGATGTTATGTTTCGGGGTTTATTTAACATGGGGTGTTGTGTTTCAGGGGTGTTCGAAGGAACATCTGAATTAGATCTGGTGGAAAAGATTGAGGAAGCCATAGCGGCTGGTGAGGGAACCTAAGGAAAGAAATAAGGAACAACATTATCAGGCGATTTGGGGTTCTCGGTTTCAGCCAAAGGGTGTTGCTTTTATAGCCTCGTTGGGAAGCAATCCAAGGGCTGAGTTGGAATTGCGCAGTTATTAGGCAGTTGGGTATGGGGACCGTTTGCGTTTGAATTTCAAATTTTTGAGAAACGGTCTGCAGCTTTGCCAGCAATGATATGTCAGACGTGCAGAGGGTCTGATGTTTGAACCAGACTAAGATGGGCTTAGTTGGTGGGCTTGGTTGTCAATAAAATAAATAAAATATATATATATATATATATATATATATATATATATATATATCAAGCCAGTTTCATTATGGGTTGGGCCTAAACTGTAACAGCCCAGCCCATACACTTAGGATATTGTCCGCTTTGGGCCCCGCCCTCACGGTTTTGTCTCTGGGAGCTCCAGAGCAATTTCCCAATAGGTCACCCATCCTGGTATTGCTCTGGATTCAGCAATCTTAACTTCAGAGTTCCCATCCCCTCCGAAGCCATTGAGCCCCCAAAACGCGTCCTTAAGTATTGAGCTAACCCTGCACATATAAGCACAGCGTCCACTCTTCCCCGGGCGATGTGGGATTTGTGACCTGCCTACCTGCTAGCTTCCCTAGTCAGGTCAGATCATGGTCATCACAATAAACGCGTCTCTCTGGAGTAGCTGCCAGTGCCCTCTAAGGGCTCGCCCACTCCCAGCTAGATATTGTCCGCTATGGGCCCACATGCCACTCTGGCACCCCACAGGTCCCTCACGGATTTGTTCTTGGAAGCTCACTTGCAACTTCCCAAGCAATTTGAAGTTCAAGAACTGAGACAAAAGTTGGACACCAACTTGCTGAAGATGTCAGGTTTTTAGAAGAATATAATGGCAGCAGGATCAACTTAGAAATTCACCAAAAATTCTTTGTAAGTCCAAATGACATGAAATAAATTCTAAAATATTCATTAGGAAGTATAGTTTCACACATAAAAAGAACAAAAATTAATTCACACAATTGTGCATTCAAAAGGGATCAGAAATCAAGGAGGTTCACTGAAAATTCTGGGAACATATCTAAATGCAGACCAATCTTAGAAAAATCACTGAGCGTTTATTCTTCAACAAAATCAGCTGAAAACTTCCAGCTGGAGGCAGAGGTCGTCCCACTACCCATGCAAGACTTCTTCTGCACAGCAACTTTGGAGCATCATTTACCCATCATATTTATGTCCAAATTTTCTGAAATTTTGTTATGTTGATCCTCTACCCATCATTTACCCATCAGTATAAAAAGGTGGTAAGGAAGCATTAGATGCTCATAATTGGATATCACGGATGGAGAGAGCATTCAATGATACAAGGATTCCAGAGGACCAAAAAGTGAGTTTGGCAGTGACCTTTTTGGATGAGGCTGCTTATCATTGGTGGCAGGGTGTTATACACCAGTATGGAGAGGTTGGAGATATGACGTGGGAACAGTTCAAGACCCACTTCAACGCTCGGTATTTTACACCAGCTCACCTTAATAAGTTACATTGGGATTTTCTGAAATTGAGGAAAGGGAACGAAGAAAGTGTTTTAGAGTTTGAGCAGCCTATTAGTTTAAAGAAAGATTTGACTTATGAAGAACAACCGGTTAAAATTCTAGATTGAAAGGAGCAAGAGCTTAGGAACAAAACCATACCACTTGTGAAAGTGCTTTGGAGGAGTCATGACATTGAAGAAGCTACTTGGGAACTGGAGGAACAAATGAGACATCAGTACCCCTATCTCTTCGTTTGACAGGTACGTAAATTTCGGGGTCGAAATTTTTATAAGGAGGGGAGAATTGATACGCCCCGAACCGTGTTTAACTTTTCAGTAATTTTATTTTATTTTTACGTTCCCGGGAGTTGTTTTACAGTTACGAAATTCCTAAAAGTTGACTTTTTATAATTTGAGTCTATCGAGAATTTTCTTGCTACGTTGGGATAGCACACGTTAAAACGAGTTCGTGGACACGTAGCACACTGAATTCGGAATTCGGATGAAAAAGTTACAATGTAAAAACCGTAACTTTCCAAATTTGGTCGAGTATAAATAGTCGGAAAAGGAATTTCCGAAAACGGGAATTTTTTTTTCTTTTCTCTCCTTTTTCTTTTCTTTCTTTCTTTTCTCTCTCTTCCTTCTCTCTTCTCCCCCGACTCGTGACCACCGACATCGCCACCGCCCACCTAACTTCGCCGTCCGGCGACTTTTGGGAAGGAGACCTATCACATCAAGTTCGTCTCTTCCTCCTCTACCTCTCTATACCAGCCGTAGCACGCGCTGCGACCCGAGGAGAGCGCTACGCGCTACTGAAGTTCGGTCTGGGACCGATCGGAACACCTCAACCCGACCTCCTCCTCTCACCTGCAGCTGCGGCTTGGCGTCCTCGCCGCCGTGCTGCCGTGTGCAGCCCCCGAACCGCCACCTCAGTGGAGGTGGAACTCCCTTGGCTGGCCACCTCTTGGCCCGATTTGAAGGGGGAAAGCTTGGGCTCGATGTGGGTAGCCTTTCCACCAAAGGAATCAAGCCATTTCGACTTGGGTAAGGAGATTTCATGTTTTGAAATTTCTAGGGTTTTTGAAGTTTGATTGATTTTGGGTGAATTGGTGTTTGTGGAGGTTAATTTCGGATTGGTGGTGTGTTTAGGAGTTGAATTAGTGTTGTTGGAAGTTTATTGGAGTGTTTTGGTGAAGTTTGTGTTGGGGGAAAAAGGGGCCGCCATGACAGCCGCCATGTGCGGCGGCTGTAGCGGAGGAGGGCGGCGGAAAGAGGGGGAAGGAGGCACTTTGGTACCGGAGGAGGTGGTATGAGCCTAGGCGGAGCTGCTGCTGTGGCGGCGGCGGTAGGATTACGAAGGTTGAGTAAAAATAAAAAAGGAGAGTTAGAGTTAGTTTGGATATATGGACTATGTTCATATAAATAATTGAGTGTAATCGAAGGAATCGTACGAGTGAGGGCGATTTGATTTGAGTTCTGATTTTTTTATCGAGTCTGAGATATTGAAAATATGTTCTTTGGCAGGCCGAGGAGAGGCTCAACGTGAGGAGAACTCGAGCTAGAGATCGACATAGTATTTGTGAGTGGACATTTGTTTTAAAATTGATGCATGCATGAATATTTGATTTTATGGGGATTTAAATATATAGGGTAATTATTTTGATAATGCTTTGAATTATCGAAGAGTAATAAAGTTATTTGAAATAATGATTTCTTCTTTTCGATTTTTAAATGGTTTATCAATTAAATTGGATTAACCTAATATCATTGAGATTATATGTATATTGATACTTAACCGGAAAATGAAATTTTCGTGGATCATATGAGTTGAACTGTTTTGAATAGTATGATATATTGGACATGTTGGTTTATTCATTTTTCTATGAGGCCAGGATTCGATTTAAATATACTTATAAGCCTCAGAGGTACGGTCAGGGACTGTACTGGTTTATGATTTATCAGGGGAATTGTGCTTTGATTTGTTTTCCGGATTTGTTTTCACCATACGAGGGTCGGGTTATTATTTTATTGACGCTAGCTAGCGGGGCCTCATCCCACGCGAAGTGACGACTTGACCATATAGGTCAAATTCACGCTCAGTGGTCGACGTAGGGTTGTATTATATTGAGGCGGGACGTGTCTGGATATCAGACGTGGGAAGAGTCTGTAGGACTCTGAGACCCTGAGCCTGACGAGGCTCCAGATATATTATGGTGGTTCGACATTCCCCTGTTTTATTCGACTTATTATTTGGGCCAAGGGGATTAGCCGGTTGTTAAATTCCTTATTTTACTTGGTAATCGGGAACCTTTGAGATTTCTTTTATTTATATAATTCCCGAACCAGCGGGGCTGGGATATGTTTTCGTGTAAAGAATATTTTAAAATAACATTTTGTTGTGAAAGCATGCATCGTGATTTTCTTTACATTATGAAAAGTGTGGAAAGTAATATATAAATCTTTATTAAAGTATTATATTTATTTGTAGAACTTTTTGTCCACTCACACTAATGTTTTTAAATTACTTTCCTTGGGCTTTTCGTTTTAAACTGCCCAGCTTGCAGAGTTCGGTACTAGTAGGAGGCAAGACCTAGAGTTTATTCCGCTGTCAGAAAATCGTAGGTCATTAGATTAGCCTATTTGGAAATTATTTCATTGTCTAGTCGCTCTGATACTTTGTTTTCATTGTAAATCTCAAATGTTTGCCTTTGGTTGTAGCATGACGTATTATTGTTGTGTTAGTGTATTTCCTTTGCACTTCTGAGAAATTAAATTATTTGTTGGTTGATTTGGGAAGATGTTTGATTTTGGGGGAGCAGGAGGCTCTTTGAGTCAGGTTGGATGTTTTAAGAAGTGTTTGGTGATTTTGCTACTGGTTTAGGGTTGTCCATTTTAAGATTTACTTTACCGATTTATCGATAGAGTTAGTCTTTAAGTGGTCCCCGCAGGACCTTATCCGGATTTTTGGATGAAATCTGGTTCAAGTCCTGTCATAAACTCATACAGGTGCAGGCCCAATCTCTTGATTTTGGCCTTGGTCTTGCTGATCAGGCGGTCCAGCTCTGTCTTGGCCTTCTTCGCCTGGTGCCTTTCCTCTTGTAGTTTGGTCGCCAAGAGCTTTTGTTGGTTCATTTGCTCCGCGCGATAGGCTTGTTTCTGGCGGAGGAGGGCGATTTGCTGCTCAAGCCTAGCTATTTCGGCCGCCTCCATATCGTTACTGGCCGCAGCGACCAAGTCTGTATAGGCACAGGCAGCGTTGGCAAAGGCTATGTCAGCCTCTTGGAGCTTGGCATGCTGGGGGGACCGAGCAGCTAGTTTTTCCTGCAAGCTCTTTAGCTCTGCTGGGAGGCGAAGGAAGGAGGACTCGGCTTCAGACTGGAGTTCGGGAGGCAGCTGTTGGAACTGGCCTTTAAGAACTTGTAGGGCGGCAAAGAGTTCGTCCGCTACCTGGGCGTCAGCAGGATCTTTCTCTCCCAGGCTCTCCAGGAAACTCCATGCCTCCTGTACTTCCACTGGTTCCTCTTCTGGGCTGCATGGCGAGGGGAAGAGGTCTTCGGTCGAGGTGGAGGAGGATGCAGGGTTGTCCTGGACTCCAGAATCAGATCCGCTAGGGGTCGCAGAGGATTGGGCGGATGGAGAGGCGACGACCAAGCCAATGGGTGCTTGATTCCGTGGCTTGGGATTCGGCACAATAGCTGACTCCACTGGACCAGGATCCGCTGCCAGTGGGGTGGCACTGATAGTGGCCACAACATCATCATCTACCTGTTCCTGAGAAAGGAGGGTTAGGAACAATTCTAACCAAAGATGGTGATAACACAGGTAGATGTACAACATACCTCAACAATCTCTGGCTGGGAGTAAACCTTTGACCTGTCCAGAGGGAGCCTTTGCTGCTCTTGCGGATCAGGTCCAGGCAGGTCATCCGCTGGGGTTGTAATTTGTTCGACTCGGGGGGCAGCATCCGCCAAGGACGCTTCACCAGTGGGTTCTGCCGCTTCTGCTAGTGCCAGATCAGGTGGAGGAGTGGAAGGCTCGGCGCCAGTGATGGGCGGCTCTTCTTCTATCTCTAATCCTGGAGACGAGGTGGAGGCCAGCGGATGGGGTAATGAAGAATGCGCACCACTAGGCAATGGTAGGGGCTCATCCGCCGTGGCCTCGGCCACACTAGATTCAAGGTCTTCCCTCATCTCCGGCCCAGTTTCTGCAACGGCAGAAGATGTCAGGGTTGGCATAATGGAACGCTGACCAACTGCTAGTGGAAGACTGGAGGATGTACCTGCATGAGGATCAAGATAGCGCAGAGGAACGGGTTGGGGAAAACAATCGCCACAAATCTCTTGAAGATTTTGGAAGAGGTCCAGATAATCTTGCTCAAGACGAGAGGAGCTTGAGGAATCTTCAGAGAAGTCAGAGGACTCACCAGAGGAAATTTCAATCACTTCAGGGCCTCGGCTGGCGGCTGCAGCGGATGAGGAGCTCCTCCTCCGGAGTACAATGGTCTGCAGGGATGGATAGAGTTTGGATATCTACATCACATATGCATTTATATGCTGGTAATTAAAAACCACAAAGAGACGAGGGTGGGTTGAAATCACTTACGGGTGTGTCATCCTTCACTTCATTAGGCTCTTCATCCGCCTCGATGACGGTCTTGCCCCTCTTTGGGCGCGGATGAAGCTCACAATCAGCCTTCCGTTTTCCTCTATCCGTTGAGGTTTGGCCAGATGCATGTTTTCATTAAACAATTAAGGGTTATACAGAGAATTCTGCCAAACCAAAAACAGCAGTTAAAAGCAGAAGCTTATTACCTTTCCTGGGGGCAGGTTGAGATATAGCGGATCGCCCTTTAGCACCTTTTGATCAGGTTGGGGAAGGTGCTTGCCCTGGTTTCGAAAGAGCCTCTGGAAGTAGAAGACGGATGACTGATCAAAGAGCGAGCCTCTTAGATGCGCCCACCAGCACTGGTGGGGGCCAATGGCATCCATGGAGGCCTGCAGGTTCAGATATTGCTCCCAGCCCGGCATATCAAGGGGTTCCAAGCGTGATGTTTGGCTGACGGCGGATATGGGAGGAAATTCTCTGTTGTTCCGCCACGCTGAAAAGAGGTTCACACTCTTCAACGACGGATATGGCAGAAGTTGAATAAGCCCAAACTGCCTGGCAAAGAAGTGAGGTGCATAGACCTCATAGCTAGGATTCCTTTTGTCACTACAGAAGAGGGGCAGGTCCGCCATGGAAGTATAATGGACGAAGATCCTTCGACCTTTTACTCCTAGCTCACTGGACCGGAGGAAGCCCCGAGATAGCCCGCGCGGGTACTTTAGATGGATCAGCCGCTGTGCCTCTGCAAAGAACTCGCTGGCGGTTGTGTTGAAGAAGATGTCGAGGCAGACGGCATAGCTGAGGTCTGGGTTGGGGGCGGATCCAACGTATTCCTGCCCTACAACCTGATCAGGCTTGGATTTCCCCTTCATGGCGGGAATGAGTTGGGGAAAGTGCATCTGGCACCAGATATCTAAGATCCAGAGCGGGCCAGACTGGGCACAGTCCATGGGCTGGGCGGATATTTGGTGAAGGCAGCGGTAGAGGTGTGCTAGAACAAATTGGCCAACGCCAATCTCTTGGCCAGCATAAATCACCTCCGCCATGCGATGATAGACCTTGGTCATCTTGTTGGTGTTGGAGCAGAACACGAACTTGTTGAGCCAGAAGGCTAGAAAGGCTATTCCACCCAGCGCATTGTCTGCCTTGGAGAACATCTTCACCCACTTCTCGAACCCAGCGGCTTTAGCGATACCAATAGTGCTCCGGGGGAACGCCTTCTTAGAATAGTCGCTCTCATCATAGGGTTTGGTGCCGAGAGGGAACCCGATTCCGGCATAGATGTCCAGCAACGTGACGGTGGTGTGGCCAAACCTAAACTCGAAGGCATTGACTGAGGGGTTCCAGAGGCTAATAAGCGGGACGAGAGCACATCAGTTTCTCCCTTTTGGGCTGAGACTGAAGCAGAGCTTGATTACATCAGCAACTCCAGCCTTTCTCCAGATGTCCTTGTCAAGAGGGAGCCTTGCCGTGTACCATTCCTTCATCCAAGGCTTAACCAGAGGCCAGGCGGCATGGTTAACGGCGGCTTGGTGGTGATTGGATTGGAAGTTGGGGCATTCCACCGGGTCTTCGGAGCGTAAAATTACCGGCAGTGGGCGAGCCGGGCCGTCGAATATCTTGTGTGCTCCGCCGTCGTCGTCAGCGTTATAGCCCACTACATAGGGACCCAAAGAGGCTTGTTGCTCTTGGGGAAGACTAAGGCAGGTCCGGTCATCGGCTCCGGAGCAGGTGATGAGAGGGAGGAGTTGATTTTTGGCGTTGTTCGTTGTAGAGCAGCGGATAGCGAAATTCATTGTTGAGGCCATTGGATTCGAATTTGGGTTTCTTCTAGGATTGAGCTGAGGAAGAGAAGAGAATGGTCTGAGGGAGAAACCGAAGGGTCTTAGCTAGATTTATAAAGAATCCGAAAGGGGTTCTTGAGCTTTTGAAACGTTGGGTTTTGCGGTAATTGAGGGTTTAGATGAACAGTGATACCGTTTCAATTTGGGAAAACTGTGATTGGTGAGGAAACGGTGCAACAGTCCAAATATTTAAATGCTGCGGATGGGCCGACGTTTGGGGTTCAGTCTCCCTTCTATTTCATTGGACTTTCAATATCGGAGACTGGGGGGCAATGTTTGGGCCATAATTGGAGTTTACTTCAATTGGGCTTTTACCACGAAGCCCAGAGGGGTTTAGGTTAAACCGTATCCAATATGAGCACTTCCTGTTCCATTTGGGAAAGATTGCTTAGAACGAAAGTATTGATTTGCTACCCGATCAGATTGGGGTTATTTTGTAGTAATCCAATTACACAATACACGAGTTACCTTAACGGATAATAAGGTGTAAACGCTGATTGGGATAACTAGGGATTGTTATGGATAGCAATCTATTTCCGAAAGGTATCTTAAGCCAAATCAGTGATTGATTCTCTTTGGAGTCGATTTGGCTTATCTCGGCTTTAATTGAGTGATGATCCGGACAATATACGGTGTGGAATGAGTTCCCTAAGTAAAAGGAAAGACTGGTCTCAATTTATTTTTAATTGATTTAATAGGAATCGGTTTAAGAAAGGACAATCCTAGTCAATCCCGGAATCCGCCAGTCTGGATCTTCAAGCACTAGGGTTTCGTGAACCATATAAATATAACTCTTTTGTAACTAGGAAAGGGTTCTCAACCATCTACAAACAAACACAAGTTCTAGCGCAACGCTAACTTGCAAAGCCTCTCCGGAGCAACTCACGCAATTTGTCTCCACCTGCGATTGACCACATCTCACATTCGTGTCGAGCGGTTGCTGAGCCTATTGAGTCAGTCCGCTACTCCGGTAGCAATCGAGTCGTTACCCCGGTAACAAACACCCGTGATCTTGGTTTAGCTCTGCTTTGCTTCTCTGGATCAAAGTAAGATCCTCAATCCGTCGAGGGGTTGAGAAGAAAATCTTGTTAGCCAGTTCTATTCAAGTCTTGTTCGAGCCCTGTACGCCTGCTTAGTCAGCGCCCGCGTAACAGTTGCTTGGTCGAGAAGTCAGAGTCTATTGGGAGCAGACGAGAGGACTCGCCAGGGGTCGTCCGCAGTCGAGTTGCATCACTCCAAAGGTGCTGGCACGCCTACGTACACAGAACACACACGAAGGAACATACATCCGCCACCTTTAAGTGCTGACTGTTCGCCGGGTGCTAAATCTGCCACGAACACACTGCAAAGCTACTGTCACGCTAGGAACCACAGGGGAGCAACAAAAGGCTGGAGGTAAAAACCCCATCTCTAGACTTTATTGCAAACCAGCTCATAAATTAATGGGGCAATTAGGGTTCAAGATTCAAACTCGAATTCTTGCCTATGTAGGACGCAGCCTGTCTGGATGATACAGAACCTAAAACTGATACGTATGTACACCAGAATTATTGTTACTGATACGTACACACTAAAAATGTACATGGACGTGAAGCCCTAAAGATCCATAGGAGATAGATCGGAGAGTTCGGAAGAGGAGTAAAAGAGGTAGGGTAAGCTTTCAGGCTGTGATGCCTTAATCTGGCCCTTTATGGTAAAGGGACGGGGACAAGAGTTCAGAGTGGCACAGTGAGTGGAGCACAGTGAGATATCGAATGGCGGATCGAATTCAACCGCCAAGTACAAATTGAGCGGGAGAGAGAGGATGATGATGATCACGTGCGGGTGCGGCAGGAAGCCTACAGAGGGCGCGTGCGGTCAACAAGGTGTCAGAGTCATGACCACGTGGAGGTTGTCGGGAGATCGGAACTTGGTCAACCTTATCCTATGACCGATGAGATGACGATCATAACACCCCATCCATGCATGCATATGGGTCCAAACCCATCTTTGTCCACCAGTGTACAATATACCATGGACCCTCTATTGTCCAGTCATATCATTATACGAATTTCTCATTCCAAAATTCTACACCGTTAAATCTCAAATGTAGGTCGCTGTTCTGAATTCATTTCAGTTCGACCAATTTTTAGTATAGGCTTTTTTTTATTTTCCCTCTAAAGGATAGTATGAGCTACACGCACACTTACTAATTAACCAAAAGGAAGATGGAATTTTCCGATAAATAAACAAGCTGAGGTTGAAACACAGGAAGAGATAAGAACTCGATCAGAAAGATGCCAATTCATTCCGAACGAGTGTCAGCACTCATTAGCCTCTCTAGGATTTGGTTGGGGTACTCAGTCCTCCCACTTGGTTAGAGAGAGAGTGACATGTTTGAATCTGAGCTTAGCTGATCGAGTCGCTAGCTCACGTTTATTATTGGTTAGCCAACCAAGTCACCGATCTATATCCCACTTGTGCTCTTAGCTTCTTACTTTAACTTAATCACCTCACCAAGATTTTAGTCCATAACCACGCGCATGCATGCATTTGTATCTAGCACAGACTATAAAAACTTTAGGTAAAGAAATTCGTCCGAAGTTATATAAAAATAAATACTCTTAATCATATCAAGTCTAGAGACTCAATTTAGTCCTATTTTGTCTTTTCTGATAAAATAATAATTTCATTCATACAATAACTAATACAACTATCTGGGTCAAAATGGTCTCGTTAAAAACCCTGCTTGCATGAAACACAGTAAATAACTAAATATCACGAATCATATATTCTGTTGACAGTAGATATGGTGCACCGCCAAGCATATCCAACAACCTCGTACACCGGCCAACCGGCGAGATAGGTCATGCTTCCGGCATGCATCGGGTAGACCAACACCTCGGCTACATCTCCATTGCGGAAGATCACCGGTGCCGCATCCGGAAGCCATGCCTCCGGGCTCCGGAAGTAGCTTCGTGAGTAGGAAAACTGTGTTTGCATCCCACATCGGAAACATTGTAAACGAGGGAGCCTTCCTTGCTTATAAATAGAAGGCTTCCCCCTTAGATATCAAATAATTGGATACTTGCTATTCTAAGCATGTAACCACCCCAATGGCTTATTGGCTGGCCATAGTATATTCTAAGTGGACGTAGCCATGTTCACCGTAGGTATGGTGAACCACTATAAATCCTTGTATCGAACTATCTTTATTATTGCTTTCGTTAGGCCCTCTGGGTTTTGACAGAAACAATTGGCGCCGTCTATGGGAAGAGTTCAAAAAGTTTGTGTTGTCGTACTAGCGGGAACGGAATCGATCAGCCTACGGGTCACAAAAAATACATATGTCTGGAGGTACAGGAGAAAAGAGGGAAGGGAATCCAGAGGACCGGTGGGTTCTGGAGCCGGTGCTAGTCCAAATCCCGGGGGCGGGGCAGGGGCAGCCCGCTGGTAGCTGCAGTCAGGATGCTGCTACCAACCGTGATTCAGGCGGTACGTCCGGTGAACGCGACGGAGATCTACGCGGGAAGGGCCCTGCGGACGATCGCCAAGTCTTGGGCCTGGAACCCGCACCGACGTCCCCCGCGGCCCCAAACAGAGAGGAATATCGGCTGCCCAGCAGCGACAGCCCGGACGATGTCTCCAGTCCCGGCCAGTACGATATGGCGGGAGAGATAGAAGAGATGCGGGCGAAAGTAAACCGCTTGCGGGCAGAAGCCACCACCAGGTATCAAGACATGGAAGCGGTTAATGCCGCACTGGTGGCTGCCTTGGAAAGAGGCCAGCAGCGCAATGCCGCTCTGGTAAAATCATTTGCGCCACACCCAAAAGAGCCTCCCCACCAGGAAGCGGGCCAGTCATCGGGAGGGGAGAGGGACACCGGCGTGGCGGAAGACGTGTTCCCAGCGAACACGGTGCCACCAAAGATCGTCCCAGCCCCTCGGAGGGACAGCGGCTTGTGCGAGGAAGATACCATCAGCTCGACCGCACGGGCACTACAAATACTATTCGACTCGATGTCAGATATGAAGGCCCAGATGGAGGCCAATGAGAGAAAGGCTGCGAGACCACCGGAGAGCACACGATTCAACGAGCGGGCCGAACCCTTCTCACTCCGGATTCTGGACTCCGGAAGATCCGGCACCCGAAAGTCGCTAAAGCTGACGTACTTTGGGGCCGGCTGCCCATACCAATACATGTACAACTTCCGGTCCGAAACATGTGCTAAGGGCTACTCCGACGCAGTTTTCTGTAACATATTCCAAGAGACCCTGTCCGGAGAGGCGCTCAGCTGGTTTTACTAACTACCGGCAAACTCTATAGAGACATTCGAGCAACTGGCCGATAGATTCGTGGGCCGGTTCATACTAAGGGTCGAAGGGGACCGGACCTCGACTGTCCTCTTTAACTGCAGGCAGGCAGACGGCGAAGAACTGAGAACTTTTGTTAACCGATGGCAAACGGCCACCATCGGGGTAATTGACCTGGACAAAGGGATTGTCGAATCAGCTTTCAAGCAAGGTCTCCGGCCCAAAAAATTCTCATACGCTGTGCGAGTGGAGATCCCGCAGGGTTACGACGAACTGATGGCGTTGGCTATGAGGCACGCCTAAGCAGACCAAGAAACTTACGGGAGTCGTCAACACAAGAGAAGGCAGGAAGAGCCCGAACCCGCCCGACAGGAAGCTAGAAACTGGTAGCAGGGCCAGGACCGAGGACCCTCGACCGACAAAAGACCAAGAGGTTGGGGGAACCAACAATGCCGGAGGGACTATGTCGACGTTCCCCAACGAGCAGGAAACCTCTCATCCTACCAGCAGCAAACCAGCCCCCTAGTGGTCATGCCAATAGGACGACAAGAGGTATTCTCTACTTTGACCTCCTCCTACGAGGATATCCTGTATGAGAACGGGAACAACATCCCCCCTCCACCAAAAAGAAAGCACCGAAAGGGGAACCTGACCATGGCATAGACCGGTAAATACTGCTCCTACCACGACGAAGCCACACACCACACAAACGATTGTCTTACCTTGAAAATAACGATTGAGGGCGTAGTCCGCTGCGACGACTTGCAGCGGTATCATGGAAAACCTGGACAGTGGGGATCGCGCAGAATTGGGACGTCTATCCCGCGGCATCAACGATCATACGACCGCTCGATATCTTAAACCCGTATAGAAACTCAGCGGTCCAACAACTTGTCAGCCTGAGTAAGGTGCTAGCTTTTTTCTTTCCTAAACACAACTAGCTAGACATTCTAACCAGTTCGGCAGGTGTAATTTCAGCAGTTGTCTATTCCAACTTTGTTTTTAACTAAGTACAAAGGGCAATCCATGGGTAGCCAAGTCAGGCAAATTGAAAAAGACACAACACAAGCTCAGGCAAAATGTATATTCATTAAAACTCAGGGCAACGCATACAAAAAAAAAAAAAAAAACTTAAAGGAAAAAGGGAGGGCGGGAGTATACAAAGTCTGGACCCTACTAGGGCACTTCCGCCTGCTCCCCCTCTTCAGCAGGAGCTCCTTCAGCAGTAGTTTCACTAGCGGCGTCTTCACCGGCCGGCTCAGTGTCACCCTCCTGAACCTCTTCTTCATCCGCTTGCGGCGCCGGCAACTTTGAGACGTCAAGATAGCCCTTACTCTTCCTGTCGTCATAAGCATCGGCTATCCCCACCTCCCGGACCCGTTCCAGCAGGTCAAGAAGCTCATCACTTTCTTGATACTTCTTAACCGCCGGCTGGTAAACCTCCGGGTCATTCTCATCGACCGGCCCGCCGGCAGAAGCGGAGCCTGTCGCCAGCTACAGTTAGAGCTCCTCAACCTGGGCCTCCAACTCAACCCTCTCCTCCTCCAGGCCCTTCTTCTTCTCTTCCAGAGCCTCGACCTGGGCCTCCAGCTTGCCCATCTGCTTCCTGACCCTCTCTTCCAACCGAGTTTTCTCCCGTTAGAGCTTGGACTTCTCTGCCTCCAGGAGCTCCCGGGCGCTTGTCAACTCTGCCACCTGCTTCTTAGCTCTGGTACCTTTTCACTTGTATCTGACTGATACAAGTGGTACAGAAGCTATAGTTTAACAGGCACTCGTTAGAAAGCAACAGATCACGAAATAATGTTGAGCTGATACCGGTGGCCAACTATCCTTACGTGGAGGGCCATCTCCTTAGTTTTCAGCCGGTGCTCCTCCGGCCGCCCTCCCGAAGCCCCAATATTCTCCAGCTCCATTCCCTTCATGTCCATGAGCAGGCTCCGGGCGAAAGAATCGCCCGGGAAACTATGCTCCGTGCCCGGCCTCGCAGCAGGAGTCTTCTTCACCCCCAATGCTTCTGTGCCGGCAGCAGCAGGGCTAGTGGCCGCAGGAACATCGTCGTGGGCGGTAGTGGTGCCACCACGCATCAGCTTCAGCCGCTTGGCCAAACTATCACCCATCGACCGGCCGGGGTTTAGGTTTAGGGTTTAGGATTTAGGGCTCCGCTCACCCAGATCAACCTGTAAAGAAGAAGATTGGGCGGCAGACAGTGGGGACCTGGCGACAGTTGGCACCGGCCCCCAACCGGTGTGGAATCCTTGCAGCACCACCCAGCGGCTTGGACGGCCCGCCAATAGCCTTCCCCGATCCAGACGCCGCCTGGGGACCCGAAGCGTGAGTCTTTACTCGCTTTAAGACGTAATCCTCATCCGCAACGTCCAGCGACATCAGTTTATCATGTACTGTCAACTCTCCGATTCCCCGGTCGACCGTGGACCGCGCGGCAGCGTTTCCCTTTTCCTTCAGCTTCGAGACGAAATCCTGATTGTCCATCGACAGCGTTTCATGAGCTTTAATTGCAGTCTGGGAAGATACACCTGCATAACACAAGGCAAACAGACTAGTCAACACCAATTCACTCAACGGGATCAGAGCTACAACCTACATTCCACCACCCACCCAAATGACATAGTTCCAGCACCTTCCGCCGGATGAAGTTGTAGGAACTCCGCTCCAGATACGACCAGCACCCAAATACCCGGCGATCCTGTCTCTCTCCAGCTCCGATAACTGATACGACTGATCGCCGAGAGGCTGAAAGGCACCGGGAACCCGGTAAGTCCTACTACTCTTCTACCAGCCCCCCTGCCATCACCACATTCTTCTTCCAATTATTGTTGAGCCAGGAGGGCAACTGGGTTATCATCGGCTTAAAATGCCGGGCGGAAAAACTCACACACCCTTGGGCCTTACTCTTCTTCGAGTATGTCAGTCGGTACAAGGCCCGACACTCATTTACCGTTGGGCAACTCATATCACTCAGCCAGTAGAGACAGCCCAGACTCAGTAGTTGTCGGTGATATCCTGATGGCACTAAGCAGGTACTGCACAAAGTTCGGCAGCATTGGTCCTCGTGAATGGCAACCCAACCTTCCTCCGGGTTGCAGGCCGACTCTCCGGCATACAGAGGGTGCATATCTACCTCTCTGGGAATATTCCACCTCGCCCGAAAAGCAGCAATCTCACCAGGAGTTAATGAGAACTCCGGCTCATCACAGTTTATGGTTCTATCCCCATCCACAAGTATGTGGCGCGGGGCCCCTCCTGAGCGGGCAGTGCCCAAGGACACTCCGTACAGAGCATACTCCTGTCCTAGCGACCTGGACGTTGACGCCTCACCAGTCAAACGGGCACTGGCGTTCGGCCCAGAGGACGAGGAGGCAAGCCAGTCCTCCATCCTCTCTTGGTCGTCCCTCACCGGTCGCCTGGTGGCCGATTCGGAGATCTCACTGGAGCTCCCAGAATCCATGTAACCTAAAAAAAAAAAACCTCCTTGGCCGAGCAGAAACGCAACCTAAAACCACCACCACAGGGCAGTACGAAGCATATAGTGCCTCAGCATAGCCCACACCGGCCACTGGATTTCTCAGCCGAAAGTTTCCGTATCTCGCTGAGATTCGGTACTACAAGGGTCCCATCCAAAGGGCTAATCTAGATACAACCAAGTGCCTATCGGATCCAACTAAGAACAAAAAAGGAGGAGGATAAACAATTTCAGAGTCGCAAAGGACTGAGACTCTCCGATTAGTATGCACGACGACGGAAACGTAACAGTTGGAAAGCACCGAGCAATTGTGTTGAGCGAGGCTAAACAACGGATCTGTTTTCAGCCAAAAGAAAAACACACCAAGCGGTATGGGTTTATATGCAGGTCCAGCGCCCTCGAATTCCCCCCCCCCCCCCCCCCCCAAAAAAACTACTCAGTAGGGCAACTGAAACGCCCGCGGAGCCGGGACATCCATCCCTGACCGTCTCCTAGGGGCACATGTCCCAGTATTGGTAACTTCTCAGGCCATCATAACTGATGGGACTAATGGAATACCCCCTTCAATGCATGTCAGCCACTTGCGTCGCATGCGGAGGGTAGTTGAAAGAAGCAGGGCACATAATCGAACCGTCCCGCCTAGAGCCTACTCCACCTAACGCTGAAATACTCCCACAAATCGATGTATCCCACCGGAAGAACTCTTCCTCTAACACAGAAAACCCTGCAGGATTATTATTGTTACCGCTTAAATATTCCAACAAGTACGGGGCATTCTAACATATATTCCAACGGTACAGGGCATTCCACCGGTTGAATTTATTCCACATTTCCTGCTAAACAACAACGGCTCGATATCCCACCGGGAGAAGTCCTCCTTTAGCACAGTAAACCTCTTCCCGCAGGCTAAAAACCCTGCATCAATATTATCTACAGGCTACGATATTCCAACCGTAGTGCCTGCTCCGGTTCAAGGCTACCCTAGCCGTCGGTCCATCCAACTTCAACTATTGGATGCGGTATCACACCGGCCATAATTGCACTTGCTTATCGCTCTCCTACGGAATAACCGGTTTGTCAAACTGAGACATTCCTACAGACAGCCGTGTACGACCTAACGGATCCAATGTACCACCGGGCTTTATAAACCCGGGAGACTCGATCCTCTAACACAGGACAACTCTTCCCGCAGGCTAAAACCCCTGCACATACATCCCACCTGCAGGAACAAATGCAGCGACGTGGGGACGGCTACCAAGGACTACTCCTGGCCACGCCACCCACCGGGAGACTTGCTCCTCTAACACATGACAACTCTTCCCGCAGGCTAAAAACCCTGCACATACCTCATGCCTGTACGAGCTAAGGGTATGAAACGATCGTGGATGTATTCGGTACCAACACGGGACAGCTTCACCGCGGGAGACTTGATCCTCTCATACAGAACAACTCTTTCTCCAGGCTAAAAACCCTGCACATCCTATATGCCTGCAAGAACAAGAGGCTGTGAAACACGTGGGGACGGCTGCCTAGGATCACTCCGGGCCACGCCACCCACCAGGAACTCCTATAACACAGGGCACGTTTCCCGCTGGTACTGGGTGACCTCTTCAAAACTGTTCAAAGGCACTCACCGACTACTGTGGCTACCATTCTTAACTTGAGGGACTCAGTCATCTCATCCGCTATATTCACCGGGTTTTCCCGGAACATAGCATGGTGGATTTCAACGTCACATCATCCTATTCGCTATATTCATCGGGTTTTCCCGGAACATAGCATGGCAGATTTCAACGCTACATTATCATCTCATGTACTACATCTTGTACCCATATGCAATTGTCAGTATCAACATCATAACCATGCACTCATCACATTATGCATCATCATAACAAGTTTATTCGAACGCCCGGCCAAGCCCAATCTTAAACGCGGACTTGGGGGGGCTAGGGCACCGGTGGGTAAGTGCCCCAGCAGGTCTTCGGGCCTATAAAGGAAGACAGATTTAAGTCCATATTCAAGATGGCACTTGACTGGGAACTTGGGGGACTTGTTGACAGTAGCCATAGAGAGGCTACCCAGGCCCCCAGACCCGCAGCCAGGACTCCTGGACCCGGCCCAGGGCCCGGGAGCGTAGAATGGACATCTGGCCCCTCGCCCGGGCAGGTCTTACTTCTCGCCGGGGCTCGGGAACCGGGGTTAGTAGCTCCCCAAACAGGGGCCGAAACAGTCCAGCAATATGAGCAGAAGGGGTGTTAGTCCCACATCGAAGGGTGAGGCCAATGCTCATGCCCGGCAGCTTATATATGAGTCCCAACTACCTTCATTAATGGGTAATCAATACTTCAACTATTCATTCCCGCTTAAGTTACCAGTTTATTCCAACTATCACTACCAGATCCGAGTGAATAGCCAACGAAAAAAATTTCGTCGGCTATGCCTATTTTTCGTCGGCTATACCATCTGCCGACGAAATTTTCGTCGGCTATACTTCGTCGGAACAACCCCGTCGGCTATACCAATGGCCGACGAAAAAAACAAATTCGTCGGCTATAGTAGAGTATGGCCGACGAACTTACCGACGAAACTATTTTTCGTCGGCCAAATCTGGGAGAAATTGCCGACGAATTTCGTCGGATATTTTCGAGTATGGCCGACGAAATTCATTAATTATAGCCGACGAAATTCGTCGGCTATTGGGTGTTAACAATAGCCGACGATTCTGTCAATTTTCGTCGGCTATTTCCTCGAAATATATTAATATTTAATAGGCATTAATTAGTTATAGCCGACGAAATAATGTAAATTTCGTCGGCTATACAACTTATAGCCGACGAAAATTGGTAAAATTCGTCGGCTATAGTTATTATAGTCGACGAAATAATGCCAAAATCGTCGGCTTTTCTTACATTTGGGAAAAAAAAAATTAAATTATTTTCTAAATTGCCATTCCAAGCAACCTGCAAATCACAAAAACAGTCCATGCATTTGCACCAACAAGAAACACGTCTAAATACCCTTTTTATTAAATTCATTCTAATATACATAAACCCTAAACCCTAATCATCACCTAAACCACTAAAGTCCACCAGGTTATCCCCAGCATCCTGCTCTCCATCAGGCTCGTCATCCTGCTGACCGAACTCGGGAGGTTGAGGCATTGGAGGTTCCGCTAACCGCTGAAACGGGGGCGGGGGTGGAAGGCCTTGTTGTTGTGCCGCGAACATCTCATACCACCAGGCTTGTTGGCCGTCGTAGTTTTGTTGCCGAATTCTGTCGCATTCGGCATGCCAATCGGCCATATCCAAATGATACTGCTGTGTGCTGCGGCGCAGCTCCTGTACTGTCTGGGACGAGGTCGCCAATTCTGCGGCCAATCGCTGTACTTCCCCCCTCATATGTTGGCTCTCCCCGCCTCCCTTCTTTTGACCTCCCTTAGTGGTCTTGATAGGAGCATAATGTGCTACGATATTACATGTTTATACCCTCGTTTATGCTTTGTTTAACCCTTATTTGTCTAAGATTGAGTCATAATGTAGTTAGTGTCAATTTGGTAGAGTTTTGGTGAAAAATAGTTAAGAATCCGAAAAATGACTAAGTTTGAGAAATCTGGAAAATAATGCAAAATATGTCTTTTTCGTGATTTTGAGATGAGCAAAAGTGCGATCTATCCTTGTCCGAATTTAATGAAATTTGGTGTGCTTATTATTCATACACTGAGGAATGTTGTGTTAAAATTTCAGATCAATTGGAGTTCGGGAAGTCACCCAAAAGTTGGCTGCAAAACGGCAGTCCGAGCATTCCAATCCAGGGACTTCCAGGATTTTCCTGGGACTTTGATCCAACTTCGAAAAATCATTCCCGTCGACTCACAAGGAATTTGATCGAACTGTTTTATGGGGAGATGGCCATATGTGTCTAGTTTATCTGAGACTTGGAATCGCATCAATCGGAGCTCCACGGAGGGAGATATGCCGGAATTACTGCATCAAGGTCAAATCTGCCGAATCCAGGAACCTACTGCCCCCTTTTTGTGTTTTCTGTTTTTGATGGACCAAATGGTGTAAAAATGCATATGTGATGATGGTCCAAGCTTAAGGAAGGTTAGAGGATGACACCAAGCCCATGCTATGAAGAAAATTCAGAAAAAGAAGTCCAAGAATGCAATGTTTATCCCACAAGGAAACATAAGCCAACTAGGACAAGGAAACTCCTTTCCTTGTGTGGCCGGCAAACCCTAGGCTTTTCCCTATATAAAGGCCAACGAATTTCAGAATAAAATCATCTCATCTCAAGCATAATACACTAGCCTAAAGCTCTACCAAGTCCTTTCAAACACCAACACATAAATACCTAGCCGAACCATCACCACCACCACCATATAGCCGAACCCTTCCACCTTTGTTTCTGCCGATTTCTGTTCTTGCCGAACACCAAGGAGCAGCAGCCGAGCCACCTTGTCACCTTTGAGGAATCTTCAAGGTTTTTAAAGTGTGATCCATTCCCTTATGGCTTTTGTATTTATTTATGTTTGGTTGTTTTGTACGAATTTGTTTCGATTCTTGGTTTTTCTTGAAACTTTGTATGAACCGAATATTGTTTGTTATGCATGGTTTTTCTGAAATTTAACTTATGGATTTTGTATGTTGGATAATTAGGGCAGTGGTATTAGAAGCATGTTTAGGATTTAATTTGGTTAGTAATCTAAGAGTGTGCCTTATAAACCGAAGCATTAGTATTGGCTGGAAGCATGTAAATCTAGATGTTAGGTTTCATTTAACCGAGTAATACGGATAAGTCATACGTTGGAGTAGTTTGTTTTGTGTTGCTCACATAGGGTAAAAACCTTAGATTACTTGCATGTTAAATAAGATGATTGACAACCTTGCTTGTTTACATGTCTTCGATTTAGACTCACATGCTTAAATGTTAAAACGTGTAAAACCGGATTAGCATCACCTTAGAAGTCATACGTTGGAGTAGTTTCTAAGAATTTAAGAAGTCTAACAATTGGAAAAACCGTTGGAGGCTCTAGTTGTGTCGAAACTAATTTAGGTCTTGAACATGCTAAATACTTGATCCTTACCTTCTTGCATGCAAATCTATGTGTTAAAGAGTCTTTTGTGTGAACTGTTTTGTGTGAGAGATGATGATCACTTGTATATAGTAGTTTAGGTTTATTTTTGTGTTCTTAGTGTTAGTGGCAGCTTTGCTGCCGAACCTCATCTTCATCCCCCATGATAAATTTGTATATATGTATATAAGTGTGACAATTGTGTGCATATATGTTTGTAAATATTTTTGTTAACATTCTCATATTTCAGGTACCCTTAATCCCCGGCTAGAACGATCCCTACTTATTCTATACTACTAACGATTGTAGGGTTTTTGATTGCTTGAGTCGCTTCGGCGGCTCGATCAATTTTTGGCGCCGTTGCCGGGGATTATAAAATCTTGTTATATTTGAATGTTAACTTTGTATATTTGTGCCAATTTCGTATAGATTTATTTTCAGTTTTGTATAAATCTTCTCTAACTTTGCTAATTCATGTATGTATTGTAGAAAATTTTCGATGGTAACTTTAACTCGTAACTTGATTCTAACTTGTAATTGTTGCTAACCTTTACTAACTTTAACATATTAACTATGATTTTCTAACTCATTCTTTTCTAACTCAACTTTTTCTTCTTATTTTTATTTTTGGTTTTGTTCGTTTTGAAGTGTCTTGTGCGTGTGCAGATTGAATTGAAAAGAAAAAGTGCAGTAAATATCAAGTTCTGTCCAAACAGAAATCGGGCAGTACAGTCCGTCGACTTTGGATGGCTGCCGTTTTCAGCTCACAAAACCTGGGATGCTGAGCCATACACCGTTGGAAAGGTCTCTGAGTCTACTTTCTGTAGGATTTTACAGAAGTGGATTTGGAGCTACGAACAGTTCCCAGTTTCAATTTGAGTACAGCAAGGTCAATCTGGCGGAACAGAGAACTGGGCAGATCAATAGGTCCGATTAAAAGCCAAACAAAGCATACTTTCACTGGTCCGATTGAGGTGAATTTTATACCGATGGAAAGCTCTGTGTGTCCACTACAACATTTATTCGGAACACTTTTGCATTAGGATAGTGGAACACACCCAAAATCAGGCCTCAAGAGAAGCAGACACGTCTGCCGAGAGAAGCTTGCCTGCCAAGAAAATCCTACTGCCGAGAGGGGCTGCTGCCCCAACTGCGGAGCTGCACATGGCACGATGAATACACAAAACACATGGTGAAAAGTCTAAGCAATGGACTATAAACACAAAGCGCTAATTGGGAGGCAACCCAAGTCGATCAAAGAAAAGTGAAGGAGCCATCACCGAGAGTTTGAAATTTCTTAACCCTTCTCTTTTTCTTTGATTTGTGATGATATGTTGGTATATGTTAGACTATTGCATGCTTAGGAAATTCGTTGATATAGATTTGTGCTTACATTGAGGACAATGTAATTTTCTAAGTGTGGGGTGGGATAACGTATTCCGTTTATGTTTTCGTGTGCTTAATTTAGAAGTAGGAAATCCAGAAAATTATAATGCAAAAATAGAGTGTTTAAATTGTTTGTTTCGAGTCTTAGGATGCCCCTAATATGTCAATGATGTTTTTCTCCTCTTTGCATACATAGATGATGGTTATGCATACAATTAAAATTGTGAGTTTCATGGATTTTGTGCATTGGTAGGAGCATGTAGGACTTGTTGATTAACGAAGCATGCATGTTTTAGCTAGTTTGTTTCCATAATAACCTATGTGAGCTTTATAGCCAATTTGCTTTCTTCTTGAGCGATAAAAAGATAAAATTCAATAGATTGGTAAGAAGCATGAAACCTCATAATTCTTTGATTATTCGATGACTATGTGCCATAGCTTTTTAATGAACTCTAGTATGCTAGAACTTACTCTTGTTGATTTTCGAAACGTTTATATCATAAAATACCTTGATTTTGAATATGATTGAATAAAGATCATTTAGGTTTACCACCAAAGCCAAATAAAGCATGTGCCCTATTAGAGCCCGTCGTGGGACACCTTAGTAAATCCCCTTTGAGCCTATGTTGAGCCTTTTCTTTCATCATCCTTAAACACTTTCCATGAGCTTAGTATAGTTTCGCCCTTACCCTTGATCAAAGTATTGGCAAAGCTTGATTTTTGAAAGCGTTTTCGCGTGTGTGATGAAGAAGAACAAGTGTGGGGTAGACTTAGCCATAAAATTATAGGAAAAAACGTATGCATGCCGTACCTAGAAAAAGAAAAATTTTTGGCTCAGATTAAAAAGAAAATAAAAGAGCCGTGAGAAAAAGAAGAAAAAGAAGGGTACGGCATAGGCATAGAAAAGAAAATTTTTGTGTATGGCTATTGTCTAGATTATTGTTGTAATGTTATGGGAGGAAAAGAATGAAGTATGGGTCCAACAAGATGAAATTTGACCCTTTCGGCGAGAAGACATAAGGAGATCGAGCTTTGCTAAAGGCCTTAGTGACGTTTTGAGCCTTCTTATCCAAATATCGAACACCTCTTAGCCTAGCCCCATTACAACCCTTTTATTGATCTTTTTCATGATTCTTAAGATGGTTAAACTTGATTTGTGGAGATTATCTCAAGAGTAAGCATATGGTTTTGGTTCATTGGTGCATATAGTTATCATATGAGGTTTTTCCATAAAAATTCACAAAGTGCTTTCGTTTCTTTGATATATGCAAGTTACTCTTTGTAATTCATTATCTTTCGCTTGCATATACTTATGTGTGAATTACCATGCTTCGAGAGAAAAGAAGAGAGTATGCCTAGTGAGGAGGATTGGATTAGCTTTAACATGCTTACATGCTTACCTTTTTGCTCTTATATGTTCGTATTGATGTTACATATCCATGAAACTTGGAATTTTCGTGCTTAGCATTCTCATGCATTTAACTTGAAAGCTATGTGTACATACGAGCCTGAGACAAATTGTTAGGGGCAATAGTTTGTTTAGAGTCTTAGTTTAATTTAGTTTGCTAAGGGACTAGCAAAGGATAAGTGTGGGGTAGTTGATAGGAGCATAATGTGCTACGATATTACATGTTTATACCCTCGTTTATGCTTTGTTTAACCCTTATTTGTCTAAGATTGAGTCATAATGTAGTTAGTGTCAATTTGGTAGAGTTTTGGTGAAAAATAGTTAAGAATCCGAAAAATGACTAAGTTTGAGAAATCTGGAAAATAATGCAAAATATGTCTTTTTCGTGATTTTGAGATGAGCAAAAGTGCGATCTATCCTTGTCCGAATTTAATGAAATTTGGTGTGCTTATTATTCATACACTGAGGAATGTTGTGTTAAAATTTCAGATCAATTGGAGTTCGGGAAGTCACCCAAAAGTTGGCTGCAAAACGGCAGTCCGAGCATTCCAATCCAGGGACTTCCAGGATTTTCCTGGGACTTTGATCCAACTTCGAAAAATCATTCCCGTCGACTCACAAGGAATTTGATCGAACTGTTTTATGGGGAGATGGCCATATGTGTCTAGTTTATCTGAGACTTGGAATCGCATCAATCGGAGCTCCACGGAGGGAGATATGCCGGAATTACTGCATCAAGGTCAAATCTGCCGAATCCAGGAACCTACTGCCCCCTTTTTGTGTTTTCTGTTTTTGATGGACCAAATGGTGTAAAAATGCATATGTGATGATGGTCCAAGCTTAAGGAAGGTTAGAGGATGACACCAAGCCCATGCTATGAAGAAAATTCAGAAAAAGAAGTCCAAGAATGCAATGTTTATCCCACAAGGAAACATAAGCCAACTAGGACAAGGAAACTCCTTTCCTTGTGTGGCCGGCAAACCCTAGGCTTTTCCCTATATAAAGGCCAACGAATTTCAGAATAAAATCATCTCATCTCAAGCATAATACACTAGCCTAAAGCTCTCTACCAAGTCCTTTCAAACACCAACACATAAATACCTAGCCGAACCATCACCACCACCACCATATAGCCGAACCCTTCCACCTTTGTTTCTGCCGATTTCTGTTCTTGCCGAACACCAAGGAGCAGCAGCCGAGCCACCTTGTCACCTTTGAGGAATCTTCAAGGTTTTTAAAGTGTGATCCATTCCCTTATGGCTTTTGTATTTATTTATGTTTGGTTGTTTTGTACGAATTTGTTTCGATTCTTGGTTTTTCTTGAAACTTTGTATGAACCGAATATTGTTTGTTATGCATGGTTTTTCTGAAATTTAACTTATGGATTTTGTATGTTGGATAATTAGGGCAGTGGTATTAGAAGCATGTTTAGGATTTAATTTGGTTAGTAATCTAAGAGTGTGCCTTATAAACCGAAGCATTAGTATTGGCTGGAAGCATGTAAATCTAGATGTTAGGTTTCATTTAACCGAGTAATACGGATAAGTCATACGTTGGAGTAGTTTGTTTTGTGTTGCTCACATAGGGTAAAAACCTTAGATTACTTGCATGTTAAATAAGATGATTGACAACCTTGCTTGTTTACATGTCTTCGATTTAGACTCACATGCTTAAATGTTAAAACGTGTAAAACCGGATTAGCATCACCTTAGAAGTCATACGTTGGAGTAGTTTCTAAGAATTTAAGAAGTCTAACAATTGGAAAAACCGTTGGAGGCTCTAGTTGTGTCGAAACTAATTTAGGTCTTGAACATGCTAAATACTTGATCCTTACCTTCTTGCATGCAAATCTATGTGTTAAAGAGTCTTTTGTGTGAACTGTTTTGTGTGAGAGATGATGATCACTTGTATATAGTAGTTTAGGTTTATTTTTGTGTTCTTAGTGTTAGTGGCAGCTTTGCTGCCGAACCTCATCTTCATCCCCCATGATAAATTTGTATATATGTATATAAGTGTGACAATTGTGTGCATATATGTTTGTAAATATTTTTGTTAACATTCTCATATTTCAGGTACCCTTAATCCCCGGCTAGAACGATCCCTACTTATTCTATACTACTAACGATTGTAGGGTTTTTGATTGCTTGAGTCGCTTCGGCGGCTCGATCAATTTTTGGCGCCGTTGCCGGGGATTATAAAATCTTGTTATATTTGAATGTTAACTTTGTATATTTGTGCCAATTTCGTATAGATTTATTTTCAGTTTTGTATAAATCTTCTCTAACTTTGCTAATTCATGTATGTATTGTAGAAAATTTTCGATGGTAACTTTAACTCGTAACTTGATTCTAACTTGTAATTGTTGCTAACCTTTACTAACTTTAACATATTAACTATGATTTTCTAACTCATTCTTTTCTAACTCAACTTTTTCTTCTTATTTTTATTTTTGGTTTTGTTCGTTTTGAAGTGTCTTGTGCGTGTGCAGATTGAATTGAAAAGAAAAAGTGCAGTAAATATCAAGTTCTGTCCAAACAGAAATCGGGCAGTACAGTCCGTCGACTTTGGATGGCTGCCGTTTTCAGCTCACAAAACCTGGGATGCTGAGCCATACACCGTTGGAAAGGTCTCTGAGTCTACTTTCTGTAGGATTTTACAGAAGTGGATTTGGAGCTACGAACAGTTCCCAGTTTCAATTTGAGTACAGCAAGGTCAATCTGGCGGAACAGAGAACTGGGCAGATCAATAGGTCCGATTAAAAGCCAAACAAAGCATACTTTCACTGGTCCGATTGAGGTGAATTTTATACCGATGGAAAGCTCTGTGTGTCCACTACAACATTTATTCGGAACACTTTTGCATTAGGATAGTGGAACACACCCAAAATCAGGCCTCAAGAGAAGCAGACACGTCTGCCGAGAGAAGCTTGCCTGCCAAGAAAATCCTACTGCCGAGAGGGGCTGCTGCCCCAACTGCGGAGCTGCACATGGCACGATGAATACACAAAACACATGGTGAAAAGTCTAAGCAATGGACTATAAACACAAAGCGCTAATTGGGAGGCAACCCAAGTCGATCAAAGAAAAGTGAAGGAGCCATCACCGAGAGTTTGAAATTTCTTAACCCTTCTCTTTTTCTTTGATTTGTGATGATATGTTGGTATATGTTAGACTATTGCATGCTTAGGAAATTCGTTGATATAGATTTGTGCTTACATTGAGGACAATGTAATTTTCTAAGTGTGGGGTGGGATAACGTATTCCGTTTATGTTTTCGTGTGCTTAATTTAGAAGTAGGAAATCCAGAAAATTATAATGCAAAAATAGAGTGTTTAAATTGTTTGTTTCGAGTCTTAGGATGCCCCTAATATGTCAATGATGTTTTTCTCCTCTTTGCATACATAGATGATGGTTATGCATACAATTAAAATTGTGAGTTTCATGGATTTTGTGCATTGGTAGGAGCATGTAGGACTTGTTGATTAACGAAGCATGCATGTTTTAGCTAGTTTGTTTCCATAATAACCTATGTGAGCTTTATAGCCAATTTGCTTTCTTCTTGAGCGATAAAAAGATAAAATTCAATAGATTGGTAAGAAGCATGAAACCTCATAATTCTTTGATTATTCGATGACTATGTGCCATAGCTTTTTAATGAACTCTAGTATGCTAGAACTTACTCTTGTTGATTTTCGAAACGTTTATATCATAAAATACCTTGATTTTGAATATGATTGAATAAAGATCATTTAGGTTTACCACCAAAGCCAAATAAAGCATGTGCCCTATTAGAGCCCGTCGTGGGACACCTTAGTAAATCCCCTTTGAGCCTATGTTGAGCCTTTTCTTTCATCATCCTTAAACACTTTCCATGAGCTTAGTATAGTTTCGCCCTTACCCTTGATCAAAGTATTGGCAAAGCTTGATTTTTGAAAGCGTTTTCGCGTGTGTGATGAAGAAGAACAAGTGTGGGGTAGACTTAGCCATAAAATTATAGGAAAAAACGTATGCATGCCGTACCTAGAAAAAGAAAAATTTTTGGCTCAGATTAAAAAGAAAATAAAAGAGCCGTGAGAAAAAGAAGAAAAAGAAGGGTACGGCATAGGCATAGAAAAGAAAATTTTTGTGTATGGCTATTGTCTAGATTATTGTTGTAATGTTATGGGAGGAAAAGAATGAAGTATGGGTCCAACAAGATGAAATTTGACCCTTTCGGCGAGAAGACATAAGGAGATCGAGCTTTGCTAAAGGCCTTAGTGACGTTTTGAGCCTTCTTATCCAAATATCGAACACCTCTTAGCCTAGCCCCATTACAACCCTTTTATTGATCTTTTTCATGATTCTTAAGATGGTTAAACTTGATTTGTGGAGATTATCTCAAGAGTAAGCATATGGTTTTGGTTCATTGGTGCATATAGTTATCATATGAGGTTTTTCCATAAAAATTCACAAAGTGCTTTCGTTTCTTTGATATATGCAAGTTACTCTTTGTAATTCATTATCTTTCGCTTGCATATACTTATGTGTGAATTACCATGCTTCGAGAGAAAAGAAGAGAGTATGCCTAGTGAGGAGGATTGGATTAGCTTTAACATGCTTACATGCTTACCTTTTTGCTCTTATATGTTCGTATTGATGTTACATATCCATGAAACTTGGAATTTTCGTGCTTAGCATTCTCATGCATTTAACTTGAAAGCTATGTGTACATACGAGCCTGAGACAAATTGTTAGGGGCAATAGTTTGTTTAGAGTCTTAGTTTAATTTAGTTTGCTAAGGGACTAGCAAAGGATAAGTGTGGGGTAGTTGATAGGAGCATAATGTGCTACGATATTACATGTTTATACCCTCGTTTATGCTTTGTTTAACCCTTATTTGTCTAAGATTGAGTCATAATGTAGTTAGTGTCAATTTGGTAGAGTTTTGGTGAAAAATGGTTAAGAATCCGAAAAATGACTAAGTTTGAGAAATCTGGAAAATATTGCAAAATATGTCTTTTTCGTGATTTTGAGATGAATGAAACTGTGATCTATCCTTGTCCAAATTCTATGAAATTTGGTGTGCTTAATATTCATATGCTGAGGAATGTTGTGTTAAAATTTCAGATCAATTGGAGTTCGGGAAGTCACCCAAAAGTTGGCTGCAAAACGGCAGTCCGAGCATTCCAATCCAGGGACTTCCAGGATTTTCCTGGGACTTTGATCCAACTTCGAAAAATCATTCTCGTCGACTCACAAGGAATTTGATCGAACTGTTTTATGGGGAGATGGCCATATGTGTCTAGTTTATCTGAGACTTGGAATCGCATCAATCGGAGCTCCACGGAGGGAGATATGCCGGAATTACTGCATCAAGGTCAAATCTGCCGAATCCAGGAACCTACTGCCCCCTTTTTGTGTTTTCTGTTTTTGATGGACCAAATGGTGTAAAAATGCATATGTGATGATGGTCCAAGCTTAAGGAAGGTTAGAGGATGACACCAAGCCCATGCTATGAAGAAAATTCAGAAAAAGAAGTCCAAGAATGCAATGTTTATCCCACAAGGAAACATAAGCCAACTAGGACAAGGAAACTCCTTTCCTTGTGTGGCCGGCAAACCCTAGGCTTTTCCCTATATAAAGGCCAACGAATTTCAGAATAAAATCATCTCATCTCAAGCATAATACACTAGCCTAAAGCTCTACCAAGTCCTTTCAAACACCAACACATAAATACCTAGCCGAACCATCACCACCACCACCATATAGCCGAACCCTTCCACCTTTGTTTCTGCCGATTTCTGTTCTTGCCGAACACCAAGGAGCAGCAGCCGAGCCACCTTGTCACCTTTGAGGAATCTTCAAGGTTTTTAAAGTGTGATCCATTCCCTTATGGCTTTTGTATTTATTTATGTTTGGTTGTTTTGTACGAATTTGTTTCGATTCTTGGTTTTTCTTGAAACTTTGTATGAACCGAATATTGTTTGTTATGCATGGTTTTTCTGAAATTTAACTTATGGATTTTGTATGTTGGATAATTAGGGCAGTGGTATTAGAAGCATGTTTAGGATTTAATTTGGTTAGTAATCTAAGAGTGTGCCTTATAAACCGAAGCATTAGTATTGGCTGGAAGCATGTAAATCTAGATGTTAGGTTTCATTTAACCGAGTAATACGGATAAGTCATACGTTGGAGTAGTTTGTTTTGTGTTGCTCACATAGGGTAAAAACCTTAGATTACTTGCATGTTAAATAAGATGATTGACAACCTTGCTTGTTTACATGTCTTCGATTTAGACTCACATGCTTAAATGTTAAAACGTGTAAAACCGGATTAGCATCACCTTAGAAGTCATACGTTGGAGTAGTTTCTAAGAATTTAAGAAGTCTAACAATTGGAAAAACCGTTGGAGGCTCTAGTTGTGTCGAAACTAATTTAGGTCTTGAACATGCTAAATACTTGATCCTTACCTTCTTGCATGCAAATCTATGTGTTAAAGAGTCTTTTGTGTGAACTGTTTTGTGTGAGAGATGATGATCACTTGTATATAGTAGTTTAGGTTTATTTTTGTGTTCTTAGTGTTAGTGGCAGCTTTGCTGCCGAACCTCATCTTCATCCCCCATGATAAATTTGTATATATGTATATAAGTGTGACAATTGTGTGCATATATGTTTGTAAATATTTTTGTTAACATTCTCATATTTCAGGTACCCTTAATCCCCGGCTAGAACGATCCCTACTTATTCTATACTACTAACGATTGTAGGGTTTTTGATTGCTTGAGTCGCTTCGGCGGCTCGATCAGGTCTTCAGAAGCCCTAGTCCAGAACATTCCAAACCCCGGCAGTAGTAGTTGTTTGACCGGTTTGGGAAGGCTGCGTCGAACATCCTCGCTGCCGTTTGGACACTGGACCGGTCGACATGGCGCATGGCTTCTTCCAGATCTGCCTCTGAAATGTTCGGTTGTGTCTCCCGAACTACTTGCTGGAACACCTCTTCTTCGGCCCGGTTGACCCTCTCCTAAGTGGACGGGAAAAAAAAAATTAATATTATAACAAATATATAATTAAGTAAAATTAATAATTAAAATTTTAAAATTGTAATGAACGACTTACGAGCTGTTCTGTCGCTTGTGGATAAGCGATCTTGAACGTCTCCACGTACGGGTTGCTATCAGGACGATCTCTAAGCGCCTCCTCCTGATATTGTGCAAACGGCCGTGAACCAGCATGATGGGGGGTTGTGTTCCGGCGGCGGTTCTCAGAGTTTATCCGAGAACGTTGCTTCAAACAAATAATAAAATGTTAGAAAAATGCATCAAAAAATATTAGTGTAATAATTATAAAATAATTAAACTAATAATTAAAATTTTAACAAAATAAACATTTTTACTGAAGTTTAGTATTTACCTGCATAACTGGGTTGTTGAAGTCTACTGTCTTCAACCAACGCCACTCGTACTCCCGGAACATGAACTCTCTGGGAGTACCCATACGACCAAGGTTGTCGTATTCGTTATAGTGGGAACGCAGCTCGTTCTTCCACTCTTTGAACCTACGAAAATAACAAAAGTGCATTAGAAATATTATTAATATCATAAAATATTAATAATTATAAGATAATTATAATATCATAAAAAAACAAACGTACCTCGAGTTCTGCTGGGTGTCCGCCCAATCCCGCCTGTGTTCGGCAATCTCGAAGAATGTCTGAAAAATAATATTTTATTAGTTTTACAATTGTAATAATACCGAAAATTATTAAATATTACGATAAATAAATTAAATTTTTTAAATTACTCACCGACGCGGCGTTGTTCACCTCCCTCTTTATCTCTTCGGGCACATCAGCCCACCGGGTCCACAACATAGGGACTCTGTCCCTAATCAGTGACCCCACGCAACCCGAGTAGTCGCGTTTTTTCTTCCCCTGAACCTCCTGATTAGGAGGTTCGTTGATCTGAATCCTCCCGCTGCGCTCAACAGTTCTCCTGAGCGTGTCAAAACATATGACACCTCTCGTATTCCTCCGTGAACTGCTAGCGGCTGTCCCTATCACAAAAACCACGATTGGTTAATAAAATTAAATATTAGTGCGTTAATTTTAATAAAACATTTAATTAATAAAATCAAATGTTACCTGAACTGGATGACTCGTCTGTCGACTTTCCTTTTGTCCTCGCCGAAATAAGGTGGTCAGGGTTCTCAAATGGCTGCTGCTGGTATGCCTCCGCAGCACTCACGTACTGAGGCATATCAGGCCATATGGGCACACCCTGATAGTCGACCTCCGGTATCGCCAGAATGTTGTACGGGAGGAAGAGCTGGTTTGGGAGAGTAGGAGCCTCAGTCGAGTCAGCAGCAGACTGAGTCGGACTCGGCATCGGCTCCCGATGAACGTCAGGCATACGAACCTGAGGAACGTCGGCAGCTATGTCCTCGTGAAATAGCTGCCGACTGAACCTCGGAGCCACAGAGGGACCGACATGCGGAAGTGAAGTGCTCGACGGCCGCCCCGCCTGGAGAAGGGTCTGGTGCCGAGAACTCACACTCCGTCGCGTCTGGGCTGCATCCACAGTCCTCTGCGGCTGGGATGAATCTACACTCCTCTGCGGCTGGCTGGTGGTCCTCTCAGGCTGGCTAGCAGTCCTCTCGGAGTCTGCGGAACCGGCGGAATATCTAGAACCTCTAGATCTGCCGGCACGACGGCCTCCGAATAGGTTTCTTAATGCATCGGCCATCTAAAGCCCGAGGCATTAATACATTAATTGATATTAAATTATATTATATTAAATAACAAATTCTAATTAATATAATAACCAATAATACTAACATATTTTAATATAACAATTTATATACTAACATATTAAATTATATTATATTAAATAACAAATTCTAATTAATATAATAACCAATAATACTAACATATTTTAATATAACAATTTATATACTAACATATTAAATTATATTATATTAAATAACAAATTCTAATCAAATATAATTAAGCTAAATTATACAATTAAGTTATCAATTTATATAATTCAAAAACCAATTTATACGTATAAATTATACAATTACACCTAAATTATACAATTAAAATAAATTTGAAAACAATTACCTAAATTAACATAAATACCTAAAATTTATCTAAATTAACATAAATACCTAAAATTTACCTAAATTAACATAAATACGTAAATTATACCTAAATTAACATAAATACCTAAATTAACATAAATACCTAAATTATACCTAAATTAACATAAATACCTAAATTATACCTAAATTAACATAAATACCTAAATTATATCTAAATTAACATTAATTAACATAAATGAAAAAAAAAAAACTTACAACGAAAATGGAAGGGAGGAGGAGGCCGGCTAGATTTTAGGAGGCTGGGCCGGAGGAGGGACACGCCGGATTGGAGGAGGAAGAGGGAGGGCCGGCCGGATTGGAGGAGGAAGACGGAGGAGGGGGCTGCCGGATTGGAGGAGGAAGAGGGAGGAGGGGGTTGCCGGATTGGAGGAGGAAGAGGGAGGAGGACGACGAGGCGAGCGGCGGAGGATCGGTTGGAGGCGAGCGGCGGAGGTTTTGGAAAAATGCAGAAAATGGAGGCTAGGGTTCGGCTGTTTCAGCCTTATACCCGATAGTATAGCCGACGAATTAAAAAGATTTCGTCGGCTATACTTCAGAATAGCCGACGAGTTCATAGATTTCGTCGGCTATTCTTAAGTATAGCCGACGAAATCTTAAATATCGTCGGCTATAGTTTAGGCGCTCAGCAGCCGTCCGATCTCCCCCATCCAACGGCGGACAATGAAAAGGCGCGGATCACTAGAGTTTAGCCGACGAAATTAAATATTTCGTCGGCTATACTTTGGAAAATCACAGTCGTTGGATCTGAGCCATCCAACGGCGGACAATAAGCGGATCGCAAAGAGTTTAGCCGACAAAATCAAATATTTCGTCGGCTAAACGTTTGGTCAAACTACGAAATCAAACCTCTAAACCCTATAAATTAAAACGGAAATTGGCCTGTCTAAATGACGTTTTCTGGCCTTATCTTCAACAGAGAATAGTTTCAAATCGATGAGACGCTCATAATCGTATAAAAATTTTCCTCAAAATATTTACCGACCGTCAGGCTACCCATAGGAAAACGGGAGTAAAAAACAGGTAACCGCAACATTCGGCACACAGATTTTGTCGGAATCTTCTCATTTTTCAACCGTAGACGTATTTCAATATTTCGGTCATATCTTATTTCACGACACATTTGCATTTAAAGAGTCTACGTATAGTAACTATTTGAAACTATACATTCACTTAAACACTTAGTAAACAAGTTAAGGAACATTAGTGCATATGTTCCGATTTTGAATCTAAAAGTTTGAAAAATCTATTCCAACCGTCAGATATCACCGTTAAGATTAAAAACATGTATGAAAAAAAATCCAACTACATCTGACAACGTTAAAGGCTCGATCGGGACGGTCAAACTGCAAAGTCAAACTTCTAAACGCTTTAAAACGGAAATTGGCCCGTCTACATGACGTTTTTTGGCCTGACCTTCAACATAGAATAGTTTCAGATCGATGAGACGCAACTAATCGTATAAAAATTTTCATCAAAATATTTACCGACCGTCAGGCTACCCATAGGAAAACGGAAGTAAAAAACAGCTAACCGCAACATTCGGCACACAGATTTTGTCGGAATCTTCTCATTTTTCAACCGTCGACGTTTTTCAATATTTCGGTCATATCTTATTTCACAACACATTTGCATTTGAAGAGTCTACGTATAGTAACTATTTGAAACTATACATTCACTTAAACACTTTGTAAACAAATTAAGGAACATTAGTGCATACGTTCCGATTTTGAATCTAAAAGTTGGGAAAATCTATTCCAACCGTCAGATATCACCGTTAAGATTAAATACATGTATGAAAAAAAAAATCCAACTACATATGACAACGTTAAAGGCTCGATCGGGACGGTCAACCGGGTGAGTCAAACCTCTAAACGCTTTAAAATGGAAATTGGCCCGTCTAAATGACGTTTTTTGGCCTGATTTTCAACAGAGAATAGTTTCAGATCGATGAGACGCAACTAATCGTATAAAAATTTTCCTCAAAATATTTACCGACCGTCAAGCTACCCATAGGAAAACGGCAGTAAAAAACAGTTAACCGCAATATTCGGCACACAGATTTTGTCGGAATCTTCTCATTTTTCAACCGTAGACGTTTTTCAATATTTCGGTCATATCTTATTTCACGACACATTTGCATTTGAAGGATGAAGCAATGGTTTGTCGATAGTGAAAGAAAATGGAAGCTGCTCTTTTTTTGTTTTTTTTTTTAATCATAGCCGACGAAATCAAACCTAGTACTCGTCGGCTATTCTTTTGTCATTTTCGGTCAAAAATAAAATATTTATTTTTAAAAAAACTTTTGGCCGACGAAAAATTCATTATTTCGTCGGCTATTCTCTGAAAAAAAAACCAAAAAAATCAGTGGTTTTACACCTCTCCTATTCCGATGTCCTGTTCACATATAACCAAAATTGAACATAAAAAACCAGAAACCCAACAGTCAACACATTTCAAATTTTTTTTTAAGGGGTTTGGAACCCAGCCTAGCTGGGAGGCTCATCCCCACGCCCGTTCATTAGAAATGAGTTGATTACAAATGAAAGGATTACATCATTTAAATTACTTAATCCGTCGGATTGTAATCGGAATCATCGGATGAGTCTTCTTCGGTTTCTGAATTGCTCGATAGGGGTAATCTATGTCTTTCCTCACCACTAGAGTCCTCGTTAGTTTCTTCATTTGGATCAACATCAACAAGCAGTGGCTCTTCACGTTGAATTCGCACCGGCGTGTCTAGGCGAATAAAAGAGGAGTCAGGAATACCGTTTGAGTTGGGCTCTTGATACGCGGTGCCCCCTTCCTCGTTCTCTTCAGCCACTCCAAGTGTAGACGCCCGGTAAATGTTGCGATGGTGGATAGTGTTGACTACTTTCCACGGGTCACCCTTGGCGAGATCATCAAGATAAAACACTTGTTTCACCCATGTGGCTAAAATGAACGGGTCGTCCTCATACCATGATGTACTAGTGTTCACAGAAGTTATGCCGTATTGATCGGTTTTCATGCTCTGCGGTCGTGTGTCAAACCATCTACACTTGAAAATGTGCACTTTCATGCCTTCCCCGTAATGCAGTTCCACAACTGAATGGAGAACACCGTAATAGTCAACTCCACCATCCCCACCATGTGCCATAACCCCTGAATTTTGTGTTTTCAGTCTGAGGTCTCTGTCTTCACATCGAAATAACACACCATTCACCTTGCACGTCGCATAAACTTTTGAATAGACCGGCCTCATCGCTAAAAGTCTGAGTTCGTGCGACCAATTTGGGTGATTATCATTTTCAATAAGGTCCATCTGCAACCATCAGAATCAACTATAAATATGAATAAATATACACAATAATATATGAACACGTATAGAATAGTGTTAAAGTTACGTACCCAGCGGCCGAAATACTCTGCGAATGTCCGGTTGTGGTAATCGACATCACCTCGTACTTGTTCACAGTGTAGATGTATGTTCTTCCAAAACTGAACTTCTGGACAGTTGATTAGTACCCACCAATGTGCAATGGCTACCTCATAATCTTTCAACTTGTAGGAAACTGGCATGTTTCCACCGAGTACAACATCGTCGGAGAGTATGGAAAGATTGAACTGTGACGGTACATCTTCCGGTATGCTTTCCCGTAACGCTCCTAAATACAGCATCATGTAGGTGACGCACTCGTGCGCAATATATGCTTCAGCTATACATCCTTCAGGTGCGGATCTGTTTTGGACAAAAGCACCGTATTGTCCAAGTTGCCTATAAATCAAGTTTTTAAAGTGTTATGATAATACATTAACACTATATCACATATATTGATGAGGAAATTAACATAAGGTGTAAAATACATACCTTTCCATCGGATACATCCAAGTGAAGTGCACAGGACCGGTAAGCAACAACTGCCGAGGAAGATGGATCATGAGGTGAGGCATGATGTCGAAAAAATTTAGAGGAAATATCATCTCAAATTTTCACATGATATGAAGGATGTCTTGTTGCATTTCCCGGAGGTCAGATTTTCTCACTTCCCGTGTGCATACCTTCTGGAAAAATCTTGCCAACGCTACTAACGGCTCCACAACGTGACGGGGAAGGAACGGTCGAATGAAAACAGGGAAGAGACGTTGTAGCAGGATATGATTGTCATGAATTTTCAACCCGTACAGATTGTTGAATTGTCTGTTGACACACTTGGCTATATTTCCAGCAAAGCCTGAAGGATACTTGGCCCGACTTATCCAATGGAAAATTTCTGATTTATGCTCAGGCTTGACGGTGTAAGGAGCTTGAGGCCTTTTTCTCTTCCCTTGTTTCAACCATAGTGGTTTTCTGATATTCATGTTTTGCAGATCAGTGCGAGCCTTAGGACCGTCTTTCGTCTTCCCCTCCAAGTTCAGCGTTGTGCCCACCACACTTTCAGAAACATTTTTTTCTATGTGCATAACGTCTAGGAAGTGACGGATCAGCAACTCACACCAGTACGGGAGTTCCCACAATATGCTCCTATGTGTCCAGAATTTGTACTCCTCAGGCCTTTCAGGTATTTCCGCTACAATATCGGGATGATTGCTGAGGGGCCCAAAATCGTACTCATTAAGTCTTGCTAAAATTTCTCTTCCTGTCCATCTTCTGGGAGGACGGCCGTGTTCTTCGGTTCCATCAAATGCGGCGGACTCGTAACGCCAGTGGTGATCCGCTGGAACGAACACACGATGACCCATTCTGCATATCTTGTTGCAATGAGGGGTGCTCCCATAATCGTTGAGGCACTCTAGACAAGCCTTGTATCCCCTTACAACGCTGCCCGATAACATCCCATAAGCAGGAAAATCACTGATGGTACCAATAACCATGGCATGCATCTGGAACGTCTCCTTCTTGTACTTGTCAAAAGTGGGATGACCAACGTCCCACAACACCTTAAGCTCTTCAATCAATGGTCTCATATACACATCGAGACATTTCCCTGGGTAACCAGGCCCCAGAATCAACAACGTCAACATATTATATTCCTTCTTCATGCACATCCACGGAGGAAGGTTGTAAGGTACCAAAACCACCGGCCATATACTGTATGAAAGACTCATGGTGCCGAAAGGGTTGAACCCGTCGGTTGAGAGCCCGAGCCTGACGTTTCTGACATCTGACACAAAATGAGGAAACTCATTGTTTATATGCTTCCAAGCCGCTCCGTTAGAGATGTGTCTCATGATATCTGCGTCTCCCGCGTCTCGCTCACCGTGCCACCTCATAGCTTTTGCGGTGGTTTCTGACATGTACAACCGCTCAAGCCTATCTCTCAACGGAAAATACCGAAGCACTTTCACAGGTTTCCTATTGCCTGCTCCCGTCAACTTATATCGGTCAGACTGACATATCGGACATGCGTCAAGGCTAGCAAGGTCATTCCCTTCTGCATCTTTACCCCAGAAGAGAACGCAGTCAAATGCGCATGCATGGATCTTAATGTAGGAAAGCCCTAGATCTTTGAGGATACTTCGGACCTGACGGTGATTGGTAGGATTACGATGACCCTCCTCCAACAACGAAGAAGTGTACTGTAGATATTCATCCACTTGCCTGATGCTCCCTTTTGTCTCGACTTTAATCCTCATTACCTCCATCACACTTTGAAGAACTGTCTTCTCAGAACTTGAAGACACAGGGGTCTGTTGCAATGCAATCAGTTTGTTGTACTTCTCAAAGGCAGCAGTGTTGACAACTTGTGGGAACGGCTGCACCGGGTCTTGCATATATTGTTCCCCACGTACATCGCTTTCAAAAGGAAACACGTCGTTGACGAATGCCATTGTTGGATCGTTGGATGTACTACTACTGCCCGCCTCAAAATACTGCCCATGATCATGCGATCCATCTAATGATGGCTCACCATGATATATCCAACGTTTGTACTTCGGCCAAAACCAATTACTCTTTAGGTGCTCCCATACTGTCCTAATCGGAAATCGACACATATCACTGCGACACTTACATTTCTTGCACGGGCAATAATGGTAATTCCCGTTTGCATTTTCCTCGACAAACTGTAAAAAATCCACAACTCCTGTAGTGTATCGTCGGTCATGCCTTGGAAGCGAAATCCAACTCTTATCTCGATCCATATATAGCCTGATAATAATATATATGTATAACTTTAATTAATAATAAATTAATTAACACATATATATTACAATATATATTATTATCAACATCAACTCATATATATATATACCATTAATTAACAACCATTATTTAAGTTCATTACACTATCAACAACCATTAATTAACATATTTATATATATTTTAACACTAATTAAAATAACATTATTAAATTAAAACACATAATTATACTCTAACTGAAAATCAACTCAACTACAACTCAAAATCAACATATATACATACATTCTAACACTAAAACAACAACAAAACAAAAAATCACTTACTATATCAAAATCACTAAAACTCAAAATCAACATATATACACATATACGTACCTATATATAGCTCCACAATGTAAGAGAGGACGGATTTCAACAATACCCACAGATTTTTCACTCTTTCTCCCGTTTTTTTCCATTTTTTTTGAAATGAGCAGCTTCTGTCCAGATATGAAAATATAAAGACTTATAGCCGACGAAATTGTCAACTTCGTCGGCCATTCTTCCAAAATTTGTATAGCCGACGAAAACTTTAAATCGTCGGCCATTATAGGGGTATAGCCGACGAAAAATATTTTTTAGGGACGAAAGAAAAAATCGTCGGCCATTCTTGTAGAATAGCCGACGATTTTTCATTTTTAGCGACGAAATAAAAAATCATCGGCCATTCTATGGGAATAGTCGACGAATTTTTTTTTTTTGCGACGACAAAAATTTTCGTCGGCCATTCTTGGGAATAGCCGACGAAAAAAGTGTTTCGTCGGCCGTTTTTTTTTTTCGTCGGCAAAGCCCTTTTTCTGGTAGTGTATACTGACTTCGGCATCGGAGCGGAATAGACCGGTCCCGCCCGGTATTCCCATAGTTAGCAGGGTTTACAGGCAGGAATCACACCAAGATCCACCGGTATCTGTGAGTCTACGGATTCAGACAGAAACATATTCAAATCTGGTTATCTCCCTGATGATAAGTTGAATTTTTTGCATAAAAGAAAAATGACAAATTACTGACCATTTCTTATACTTGTAGTGTCTCGAAAGTTTAGTCTTTGTGCTATTAATTTCAACTGATCACTCCTTGTGGTCTCAATTTTCTACCAATTGGTCAATTTTATCCAAAATGATTGTTTACCATTTTTCAACTTCCTCAAATGCTCTTAGGTTATTTTTCTTATATTTTAACTTTCTCTTCTTTAAAACCAAAACCGAGAGAACCTCTAGAATATCTGAATTTATGATTGTGGATCTTCAATCCAAGAATTTTACAATTACAAACTGATTGCAATCGGAAAAACAATAATATGCAAATTGATTTGATACATACTGCTAACAAAATCAAATAGCATCACCATAATCACTATGAAATAAAATTCTATCAAATCTCCATCTTATCAATTTAAACCAAAATGAGATTAAAATAAATTCTCATAATCATCCTTAGCAATAACAACACTCTCTAAGTTCCCACGAATGAAACTATATAAATTACTACCATTTCATATAATTAAGCTTACAAACAACACTACTACACTAGGCTTAATTGATATTTTTTTGCCAATAAGGCTCAAACTTAATTGGGCTACATAGCCTTTCATTGTTGGTTGTGTATTCTTTGGTTTTGGTTTTGGTTTTGGTTTTGAAGAAAAAAGAAAAGAAAACAAGAAGAAAAATAATAAAATAACAGCTAAGGCCATGTGAGGAAATTAGAAAATAGTTAACAACCATTTTGGACAGATTGGACTAATTGGTCGAAAATTGAGACTACGAGGAGTGACCAGTTGAAATTGAAAGCACGAAGACTAAACTGTCGAGACTCTAAAAGTATAAGGAGTGACCAGTATTTTATCCAAAAAAAAATGCAGCATTGTGTCGTTCCTGAAACTCTGAAAGCTATATATATATATATATATATATAGACAGATAGATCAACAAACTAATGTATTTTAATTATCAGCATCAATTAGGTAAAGAGATATACAAAGACTGTTGCGAAAATACAAATTAATAGTTGCAATTCTTTCTTCAAAGTTCATTCAAACAAAAAGGAACCTAGCTTCCACATATTGGCTTGACCACCTATTATATTTAAGAATTAAAGCTTTTCGATTCTGTTTACATAATAGTTATATTTCCTTTCAATGATCAGGTTGGCGAAGTTGACAATCATAATTTTGTTTATTTTGTATTGGCAACGTATTCAACACTTGTTAGCTATAGAACTGTTCTTCGTTTGGACTTTGTGGCCAATCGTATATGGCCATCTTAATTTAACCAGATGCTGCTTCTAATTTCAATTATTTACAGAAATTAAGGAGAAAAACTGGAATCTAAACTCTGTATGCTATATGCTCTTCCCCAATTCCATCGGCCTTTACAAAATGATTAAATTAGTGACACCACAAAATACTTTTGAACCGGAGAGAGGGCACGTACTTAGGCCCCTAGGAACATCCAAAGCTAGCTTCAGTTAGGATTCGGGGTCTCGCTCGATCTTGATTAAACATCGAATTATTGAGTTTAGAGTTTAAAAATTAGATACATGTGTGCATTTGAACCCATGAATTGAGAAGACTCGTTCATTGACCAAATAAATAGATCACCCTTCCAAACAGTTAGTACATCTATCCAACTATTCAGCTCTACGTGAGCCATTGTTTGTTCCACAACATCGACCTAGCCTGTTTGTGAAAAACTTAGTTGGCCGGGCCGGCCATTATATTCTTAATTTGTTACGAATCATCTTATTTCGAATAACATATTAGTTTCCGGCCGGCATACTTTCTCCTCGAGCCACCAAGCCATCTGCAAAAGGCTATAACATGATTCAACCTAATTAAAGAGTTGCTTGTATATATTCCTTTACTGATAAAAGAACGTACTCTAGATCGCCAAGTAATATAGTAGAGACCTACATCCCTTTTCTGGTTGTGCCCTAGCTGTGGGCAACCATTGTCAATCCCCACAAGGGAATTGGACAACCACACTTGTTTGAGAAAAGCAGAAAGCCAGGAATCATACCACATTGCCTAATTATCAATTAGCTGAAAAGCTCGCATAACTAGTTGGCCAAGTTGATCAAACAACATCAAATCAATTAGGCGCACTGCCTTGCTGCTTCATCCTCATTATTCGAGTGCATTTTCGGCTCCATTTGTCGTTTCTTCCCAATCTTCTTTCAGTCTGGATCAGTTGGAGATCGACAAGATCCCTTCACTTTCGACGCCCTTCGTTTTCCTTTCATATCGATCCGCGAGTTTACCTAATCACCCACTTTGTTAATTTGCTGTTTCCCCTTGGGGATTGTCTTTTAGAGTCTACTGTGACTGATCGATAAGAAGTGATTAGACGGTGTCAAAGCACATGATCCCAATATAGACTTCTACAATTTAATTACTAATGAAATGATCGCAATACCTTAAAAGTTTTCATCAACACTGTGGTCGATCAAGACTTCATCGAATTAGACATAATTGGCAAAATGTGACGTGAGCCGAAGCTCGCACGCAATAATAAACCCTACAATCGTTAGTAGTATAGAATAAGTAGGGATCGTTCTACCCGGGGATTAAAGGTACCTGAAATATGAGAATGTTAATAAAAATATTCACAAACATATATGCACACAATTGTCACACTTATATACATATTCACACGAAATCAAGGGGGATTGAGGTGAGGTTCGGCAGCAAGGGCTGCCTCTATATCTAAGACACGAAAATAAACCTAAACTACTATATACAAGTGATCATCATCTCTCACAAAACATTTAGCACCAAAGACTCTTTAACATATAAACTCACATGCAAGAAAGTAAGAGACAAGTATTTAGCATGTTCAAAATTCAAATTCGTTTCGACCGCAACTAGAGCTTTCGCTCTGTACCTAGTTACTAGACTTCCTTAAGTTCTTTTAGGACAAACTTTCGCTCTAGCCCTAAAGATTTTTATGCTAATCCGGTTAAGACTTAACATATATCGCACAAGAGTCTTAAATCGAAAACATGTAAACAAGTAAGGTTGTCAATCATCTTATTTAGCATGCAAGTTCTAAGATTAATAGCCCTTAGTGAATAACACAAATCATAGAGTCCGTTAGGTCCATCTAGCTTGTAATTACTCTAGCAGATTAAACCTAATACCTAGATCATGTTCAAAGACAACACCAAGTATCGATTTTCATGCCCTCACCTTAGATTACTAACCAATTTAAATCCTAAACATGCTTCTAATACCACTGTCCTAATTATCTAATACATGAATTTACAAGTTACATATTACAAATTAGCATGCAAAATTCATTGTTCTTGTCGAAACCTAAACATAAATCTAAGCATCGATTCAAACAAGTCTTTAACATACAATTTATAAAACCAAAATCGATTCATACATAGACATATAAACCAACACCAAACATACATGAATGTTTCATAGACAAAACTAAACATAACTAAACAAAAATTACTAAACCGAAGAAGGGAGTGGATCACACTTTGAGACACCTTGAGAGCTTCACGTCGTGTGGATCCGGTGAAGTATGGAGGCTGGGGTGAGGCTGCACGGCAGTAGGTTGTGTCGGCAGTAGGTTATGGAGGAGAAAATCCAAGGTTCGGCAAAGCAGAAACTTGGTTGAGGTTTTTGTCTAGGATCTTTGGGGAATTTTGGTAGAGTTTAGGCCTTGTGTTTATGCTTGAGATGAGATGATTTTTCTGTAGGAAAACATGGCTATATATAGAGGCAAATTCGGCAGAAACCCTAGGTAGAAAACCTAGTCCAAATCGGTTAAGGCAATCCCTGTGCAACAAGGTTTTGGTTCCTTCCTTTCTTGGTTCTTCTAGGAGACTTCTTTTTCTGATTTTCTTCCTTGGATTGGGCTGCATATCTTCATAAACTTCTTTTGTAGGCTTGACAACTCCATTTGGTGAGTTTGGTCCATGGAAAAATGCCCCAAACCCGCAAGAACACAAGACCGGCAGCAACTCGGCTGGAATGACCTTGCTCCAGTAAATCCGGCATATCTCCCTCTGTGGAGCTCCGATTGATGCGATTCCAAATCTCAGATAAACTAGACACATATAGCCATCTCCCCATAAAATATCTCGATCAAATTCCTTGTGAGTCGTCGGGAATGATTTTTCGAAGTTGAATCAAAGTCCCAGGAAAATCCTGGAAGCCCCTGGATTGGAATGCTCGGACTGCCGTTTTGCAGCCAACTTTTGGGTGGCTTCCCGAACTCCGATTGACCTAAAATTTTAACACAACATTCCTCAACATATGAATATTAAGCACACAAAATTTCATAGAATTTGGACAAGGATAGATCGCACTTTTGCTCATCTCAAAATCACGAAAAAGACACATTTTGCACTATTTTCCAGATTTCTCAAACTTAGTCATTTTTCGGATTCTAAAGCACATTTGATAAAAACTCTACCAAAATGACACTAAACTAAATTATGACTCTATCTTAGACAAATAAGGGTTAAACAAAGTATAAATGAGGGCATAAGCATATAATATCGTCGCACATTGTGCTCCTATCAAAATGGCACACAGATCTAAAGAGTTTGTCCATGCTCCTAGAACAAAAGATTTCTAGCTACCATGTAATGCAATTTAACAATTAATCTTAATTGTTTTCAAAATAGATCTACATTGAATCTAGTAATTATGTTGAAAATGATTGAGGAGCGAAATTTACATAACCGACAATCTATACATTTTTTACTATTGAAATGTTAAAATTGTCTATATTTTTTCTTTTCAAATTATATAAATAGGGATATGCTTGACATGTACGTTTATTGTAAGAAGTGAGATAAAAATGTGTAAATTGTAACTCAAGGGTATGCGAATTTCACTACCCAAATAAATTATATGCTCCACCATTTCATTTAGTTATATTTTATTTATATAGAAGTCTTGTTTCCACTCTCCTTTCACTCGCAGTGTGGATCATCGACAAGGCCATGGTGAAATGATACAACCAAAACCAAAATCAAGAGTTCATGTTCATCGATGAGCAAAGCACAATGCGAATCAAACGTTTGAATCATGCCAACATGCGAGGGGCCGGCGACAATGGTGTCCAATTAAGACTTTGAAGAAGAAAGAGACGCGCGAACGAAGCTGACATGGATCACTTCACATGACACACCTCCACGTGGACGAGTGCGTGGGTGAGACAGCCAAGCAAATAGTTTGACAGCAGGCCCCACATCAACACGTGGCGGTGACCTCACCGGCACCTTCACCCACACACAGTCATATCAAATAATCATAGAAAGATGTACTTTCGATAATGCTCCACCCCTATCACTTCCGCCCGAGAAGACAATCTCAATCGGATTATGATTTGATCGAACTGTAGAAATGGGAGCATGAATGGACCTGGTACATTAGCCCCAGCCATGAAAACAGCCACACACACCACTGGACCCTTCATGTCTTTCTCACCTTCCATCATTCTAATCTCATTCCTTGTCGTTGGTATATATGCTTGACTAAAACAATCCTCATCTATGAGCAACATGAAATGAGAATAGGCCTACCTGCCTCCCTCCCTCAACAGTCTGGATTAGATGTTCCTTCCATCTCTATATCTTACACAGGAATCCCATAGAAGACATGCATTGCAGCTCTAGAAATTAGCAGTGAAAAAATTAACTCTTCAAACATTTCTTCAAGGTATATTCTTTCTGTATACTTCTTGTTGCTCAGAGGGTCTTCAGTCATCATCACTTTTTGAGGTTTAAATGGCGTATAGAAATACATCATATAACTCGTGAGATTTGACTCAAAATGAAATACGCGGAATCGGTAGTTTTTAATTCATAATGTTATGTATGGCTGGACGCGGGCCGGGCTGTGCCCAAAATTCCCAAAGTCCGACTCAGAATCCGACCCCCTCAGTCCGAGCCGAACCGAGCCGAGTCGGGCTTTTTTCAAGTTGAGGACCGACCTGAGCCCGAGCCCGACTGGCCGAGCTGGGCTTTCGGGCTTTTTTGGGCCAAAAAAATCCCCACTTATATCTGTAGTAAACTAAAACTGTCTTGTGCAAACAGAAAAAAGCATCAGACTAATACAATGAATGGAGAAGAAGAGCCATCTTTGATAGTCTGAAGAAAACAATGCAAAAATCAGAACCAAATATCAAACTGCACCCTAGATCCCAACGATTCTTTACTTTTGGTTCTATCAGCCCCCCACACTACCAGATCGGACAGAATAGCCGACGAAAAAAATTTCGTCTACTATTCAAAATTTTCGTCGGGTATTCCTTCTACCGACGAAAATTTCGTCGGCTATTATTCGTCGATAAAACGGCGTCGGCAATAACAAAACCCGACGACAATAACAACATCGTCGGCCATTTTCACATATGCCCGACGAAATAATGAAATCGTCAGCCATTATCACCGACGAAAATACATTTCGTCGACCAAACCTTGGCATAATGGCCGACGAAATTCGTCGGATATTTTCTAATATGGCAAACGATATCGTAAAATATAGTCGACGATCTCTTCTGTTTCGTCGGTTATTTGTTCTGAAATATAGTCGACGACATGAAGATTTCGTCGGAATATATTAATATTTTAAGAGGCATTAATTAGTTATAGCCGACGAACCCGTCACTATTTAACATAGACCACCGACGAAATAATGTCATTTTCGTCGGTTATAACAGTTATAGCCGACGAAATTTGGTAAAAATCGTCGGCTATAGCAGTGATAGCCGACAAAATAATGTCAATATCGTCGGCTGTTCTTTCATTTTGGGGAAAAAAAATTAAATTAATTTCTAAATTACCATTCCAAGCAACCTACAATTCACAATGGCAATCCAACAACAAACACGTTTTTCATTAATTATTTAATTTGTTCTATCCCTAAACCCTAAACCCTAATCCTGGCCACCATCCTGCTGTCCATCATGCTCGTCATCTTGCTGAATGAACTCGGGAGCTCTCGGCATTCGAGGTTCATCTAATGGCTCAAACGGGGGCGGGGGTTCAAGGCCTTGTTGTTGTGCCGCGAACATAGCATACCACCAGTTTTGTTGGCCGGCGTAGTTCTGTCGCCGAATTCTCTCGCATTCAGCCTGCCAACGCTCCATTTCCATATGATACTGCTGTGTTCTCTGGAACTGGGCCGCCAATCTTGCATTTTCTTCTGCCAATCTCTGCATTTCCCCCTTCATCTGTTGGGTGTCCTCGCCTCCCTTCTTTTGAGCTCCCTTAGTGGTCTTCAGGACCCCTATTCCAGAACTTCCCAAACCCCGGCAGTAGTAGCACTACCAGATACGGAAGAATAGCCGACGAAAAAATTTTCGTCGGCCATTTTTTTTTTTCGTCGGCTATACCCTCTGCCGACGAAAATTTCGTCGGCCATAAGTCGTCGGTAATACGCCGTCGGTAATACCAATGGCCGACGAAAAAAAAAATTTCGTCGGCTATAGTTAGGTATGGCCGACGAGTCAAAAAATTCGTCGGGCAAAGGTGGGTGAAATAGCCGACGACTTTCGTCGGGTATTTTTGAGTATGGCCGACGAAATCCATTAAGTATGGCCGACGATTTACTAAAATTTCGTCGGCTATGGTGTTTTAACTATACCCGACGATTTCCCAAAATTTCGTCGGCTATGATGTTTTAACTATAGCCGACGATTTACTAAAATTTCGTCGGCTATGATGTTTTAACTATAGCCGACGATTTCATAACATTTCGTCGGCTATGGTGTTTTAACTATAGCCGACGATTTAATAAAAGTTCGTCGGCTATGCTATTTTAACTATAGCCGACGATTTAATAAAATTTCGTCGGCTATTTCCTCGAAATATATTACTATTTTATAGGTATTAATTAGTTATAGCCGACGAAATAAGGCACTTTTCGTCGGCTATACAAGTTATAGCCGACGAAAATTGGTAAAATTCGTCGGCTATACTTGTTATAGCCGACGAAATAATGCAAAAATCGTCGGCTATTCTTGCATTTGGAAAAAAAAAATTAAATTATTTTCTAAATTACCATTCCAAGCAAGCTGCAAATCACAAAAACAATTCATGCATTTGCACCAACAAGAAACACGTCTAAACACCATTTTTATTAAATTCGTTCCAATATACATAAAATATAATCCTAATTATCCCCTAAACTACTAAAGTCTAGGATATCATCTACAGCATCAGGCGCATCATCCTGCTGACCGAACTCGGGAGGTTGAGGCATTGGAGGCTCCACTAACTGCTGAAACGGGAGCGGGGGTGGACGGCCTTCTTGTTGTGCCGCGAACATCTCATAAATCCACTGTTGCTGGCCGTCGTTGTTGTATTGCCGAATTCTGGCGCACTCAGCATTCCAACGGACCATATCCAACTGATACTGCTGGGACTGATATTGTCTGCGGCGCAGCTCTTCTACTGTCTGGGACGAGGTCGCCAATTCTGCGGCCAATCGCTGCACTTCTCCCCTCATATGTTGGGTCTGGCCGCCTCCCTTCTTTTGACCTCCCTTAGTGGTCTTCAGGAGCCCTTGTCCAGAACCTCCTAAACCCCGGCAGTAGTACTCGTTGGACTGGTGTGGGAAGGCTGCGTTGAACATCCTCGCCGCCGTTTGGATATTGGTGCGGTCGACCTGGCGCACGGCTTCCTCCAAATCTGCCTCTGAGATGTCCGGTTGTGTCTCCCGAACTATTTGCTGGAGCACCTCTTGTTCGGCCTGGGTCACCCGCTCCTAATTGGACGGGGAAAAAAAATTAATATTCTAACAAATGGATAGTTAAGTAAAATTAATAATTTAAATTTTAAAATCATAATGAACGACTTACGAGATCGTCTGTCGCTTGTGGATAAGCGATCTTGAACGTCTCCACGTAGGGGTTGCAATCAGGATGATCTCTTAGCGCCTCCTCCTGATATTGTGCAAACGGCCTTGAACCGCCGTGATGGAGGATTGTGTTACGGCGGCGGTTCTCCGAGTTTATCCGAGACCGTTCCTTCAAACAAATAATAAAATATTAGAAAAATGCATCAAAAAATATAACTGAAATAATTATAAAATATTTAAACTAATAATTAAAATTTTAATAAAATAAACATTTATAATGAAGTTTAATATTTACCATCATAGCCGGGTTGTCGAAGACTACGGTCCTCAACCAACGCCACTAGTACTCCCTGAACATGAACTCTCTGGGAGTACCCATACGACCACGGTTGCCGTACTCGTTATAGTGGGAACGGAGCTCGTTCTTCCACTCTTTGAACCTACGAAGAAAACAAAAGTGCATTAGAAATATTATTAATATCATAAAATATTTCTAATTATCAAATAAGACATTCCCAACGTACCTCGAGCTCTGTTGGGAGTCTGCCCAACCCCGCTTGTGTTCCGCAACCACAAAGTATGTCTGAAAGATAATATTTTATTAGTTTTATAATTATAAAAATACCGAAAATTATTAAATATTACGATAACTAAATTAAATTTTTTTATTTACTCACCGACGCGGCGTTGTTCAACTCCATCTTGATTTCTTCGGGCACATCAGCCCACCGAGCCCACAACATAGGGACTCTGTCCCTAATGAGTGCACCCACGCAACCCGAGTAGTCGCGTTTCTTTTTCGCCCCAACCTCCTGATCAGGAGCTTCGTCAATCTGGATCCTCCCGCTCCGTTCAACCGTTCTCCTGAGCGTCTCAAAACTGATGACACCTCTGGTATTCCTCTGGGTTGAACTGCTAGCGCCTGTCCATATCACATAAACGACGATTGGTTAATAAAATTAAATATTAGTGCGTTAATTTTAATAAAATATTTAATTAATAAAATCGAATGTTACCTGAACCCGATGATTCGGTTGCCGTCGACTTTCCTTTTCTCCTCGCCGAAATCAGGAGGTCAGGGCTCTCCCATGGCTGCTGCTGGTATGCCTCCGCAGCACTCACGAACTGAGGCATATCAGGCCACTGGGGCCGACCCTGATAGTCGACCTCGGGTATCGCAGGAATGTTGTATGGGAGGAAGAGCTGGTTTGGGAGAGTAGGCCCCTCAGTCGAGTCACCAGCAGACTGAGTCGGACTCGGCATCGGCATCGGCTCCCGATGAACCTCAGGCATACGAACCTGAGGAACGTCGGCAGCTATCTCCTCGTGAAACAGCTGCCGACTAAACCTCGGCGCCACAGAGGGACCGACATTCGGAAGTGAAGTGCTCGACGGCCGCCCCGCCTGGAGAAGGGTCTGGTGCCGAGCACTCACACTCCGCCGCGGCTGGGCTGCATCCACACTCCTCCGCGGCTGGCTGGTGGTCCTCTCAGGCTGGCTAGCCGTCCTCTCGGAGTCTGGGGAACCCGCGGCATTTCCAGAACCGGCGGCATTTCCAGAACCTCTAGATCTAGAACGACGACCTCCGAACAACTGCCTAAATGCATCGGCCATCTAAAGCCAGACGCATTAATACATTAATTAATATTAAATTATATTATATTAAATAACAAATTCTAATTAATATAATACCCAATAATACTAACATATTTTAATATTTACCGATTTATATAATAACCAATTTATACATATAAATTATACAATTACACCTAAATTATATACAATTAAAATAAATTTTACAAAAATTACCTAAATTAACATAAAAACCTAAAAACTACATACATTAACATAAAAACCTAAATTATAACTAAATTAACATAAATACATAAATTATACCTAAATTAACATAAATACATAAATTCTACCTAAATTAACATAAATACATAAATTATAACTAAATTAACATAAATACATAAATTATATCTAAATTAATATAAAAACATAAGGGAAAATGTCTATTTGGTGCTAATTTGACCCCCTGACTGCCCATTCAAATGACAAACTTATTTTTTTCCCCTATTCAACATAAGGTAACAACTCTATTGCCCATTTGAACAAATCTTTTTAAACCCTAGTACAACTTTAATTTTTGTCTTCCGTTTTTGCCCTCAAACCCTATCTAATAGATTTTGAATTATTACTTGCCGATAGGGGATATCAGAAAACATTAGGGCACGACTTATTCCAGGGAAGAAGAGAGCGAAAGAGGGAGAACGGAAGAAGAGAAGAGAATAAAAGAGACGATTTTGCAGATTAGAGAGAGAGATTGCGATCGATTTGTACAGATCGATAAGATAATGATGGTTTAGGGTTTGCCTAGGGTTTCAATATGAATTCGGGTATTTTTGGGTGATTTTTTTTCGGCGGATTGGAGTTGATTCAAGCTGGGATCGAATCTGAAATCTGAAAATCTGATATCTGAAATAGTATTTGAACATGAGGTGATTATCTGGTTTCTCTTTTCTTGATGTTTTGTTGATGTTGTTGAATTTAGGGTTTATTACGTTCGATACATATTTTACGTGTGCATCATACATTCTGCATTCTTCAGATTTACAATCGAGTTTGGTTTTTTTGTACAGATCGAGAAGATACAACAGGGTTGAATTCGGGTAAATATAGGTGATGTTTTTTCGGCGGATTGGAGTTGATTCAAGCTGGGATCGAATCTGAAATCTGGAAATCTGATATCTGATATCTGAAATAGTATTTTAACATCAGGTGATTATCTGGTTTCTCTTTTCTTGATGTTTTGTTGATGTTGTTGAATTTAGGGTTTATTACGTTCGATACATATTTTACGTGTGCATCATACATTCTGCATTCTTCAGATTTACAATCGAGTTTGGTTTTTAACCCCCAGTAATTGATTATCGACCCCCAGTAATTGATTATCGACCCCCAGTAATTGATTACGGACCCCCAGTAATTTGTTACTGACCCCCAGTAATCGATTACTGGGGGTCGATAATCGATTACTGGGGGTCGATAATCAATTACTGGGGGTCGATAATCAATTACTGGGGGTCGATAATCAATTACTGGGGGTCCGTAATCAATTACTGGGGGTCGATAATCAATTACTGGGGGTCCGTAATCAATTACTGGGGGTCGATAATCAATTACTGGGGGTCAGTAATGTTGTTTTGGTTTTGGTAAGTACTGCTTGTATTTGTTTCTGACGGACATTCTATTTAATGCAGGAACATGGCTCATTTATTGCTTGCTCAGTTTATATGTTCTGGAGAGGGTTTTCATCATTCACTGAATGAGTACATTACTTTTGCTGATTTGTGTGTTACTATTCGTCGACGATTTAGGTTCCGTGCTAGTGATAAATTTCGTCTTCATTATTCTTCTCCTTCATGTGCTGTGATTTATTTGGATAGCGAGGAAGATTTGAAGATGCTGTTTTGTTGTGCTAGGATATATAAGATGGAACATGTTGATGTTTCTGTTGTGAAAGAGGTTGGAAGTGGTTGTGGTTCAGGATTGTTGTCATTGGAGTATAGTGTGTCTGCCGTAATTGATGAAAATGATTTTCTGTGTGAGCCATTCAGAGATGGGCCGAAGAAGTCTTATTTGTCTGATGGGTGGAGCTCTCTAATTACTAATGAAGGCCAAAAATTTATAAATATTGATGATTTTCGTGACAATTTGAGAAAATATGCAGTGGGATGTGGTTTTTGCGTAATATTAGTTAGGAACGATTCTATCTATGTTCATGCAGTATGTGAAAATCATGGTATTGAGAAGTGCGAATGGTTTGTCCATGGTGCTGTTTCATCTATCAATGGTTGCTTTTACATCAGAGGGCTAAATAACGTGCACAGTTGTAAAGGGGTTCTTAGAACCCAAAAGCATAGGCAGCTTGGGTCTAAGATAGTTATGAATTTGATTGAAACTGATGTTAGCTATAATCTTGGTTTGAAGCCGTGTGATATCATCAACAAGCTTAAGTCTGCCTATGGTTTTCATATCAGTTACAAAGTTGCTTTGACTGCGAAAAGAAAGGCTGTGGAGAAGCTTTATGGATCTGATGCTGCTTCTTTTAACATGCTTAGTTGGTATAGAGATGTGGTTTTGGACAGTAATCCTGGATCTTCTTTTGTTCTTGAAGTCGATGAGGGCACTAATAAGTTTGAAAGAGTTTTTGTTGCTTACGGTGGGCAAGTTGAGGGGTTCAAGTACTGCCTCCCTGTTTTATATGTGGATGGTACATTTGGTAAGAGTATATACAAGGGGCAGATACTATCAGCCACCGGAAGAAATGGGAATAAAGGTAATGCTTAAGCGCTTACTGACCCCTAGTAAAATAATTATTGACCCCCAATAATCGATTACTGATCCCCAATAATCGATTATTGACCCTAAATAAAAGATTACTGACCCCCTATAACTAACGATTTTATTTGTTGTTTTGACAGGTTTTTTTCCATTGGCCCTATGTATTTGTGACTCAGAGACCGAATTCAATTGGTTATTTTTTTTCAAACACTTGAAGAATTTGTTAGAACCTCAAGGAAGAGTTATTACCTTCATTAGTGATCGAGGTTATGGACTCTTGAAAGCTTTTGATATCGTGTTTACTGGAAATCCTCATCTCTATTGTTTCAAGCATTTGACCTATAATCTGACCCGTAGATATGCTGGTAAGGGTCATGGTGTGGTGATTGATAAAGTTATTGGTAAGTTTTGTGAGGTTGCTTATTCTTCAACGGAGAAGCAGTTTTACCATAAATTGGCGGAACTTAGAGAGGAGGGTGGTGCAGAGATTATTAACAGTTTCATTAATGATATCCCCTTGGAACATTGGTGTAGAGCATTTTTTAAGGGCTGCCGTTATGGTATAATGGCCAATGGCATAGCTGAATCGTTCAATAAGTGGATTTCTGTAGAGCGGTTGATGCCTCCTTATGCTATGCTAGATCAAACCCGCTTAAGAGAGATGAGTCAGATGGCTGAGAGGAGTGCAAATGCAGAAAGTTGGACAACACAACTAACACCAAAGATGGAGTCTCATCTCAAGACTGAGATGGAGAAGAGTCGAAATTACAGAGTGATTTCTTCTCAAAATGGTGTATATGAGGTACTATTCTAACACGAAATGTGCCCCAATAACAATTTTTTTTTCTTTTTTGCCATTTTTGTTGCTGTTTTGCCAATAACTTTTTGTTTACTGACCTCTAGTTGTTATGTGCAGGTTAGGAATGATAAATATTCTTACAGTGTCAACATTAATGAGCATTCGTGTTCTTGTGTGAAGTGGCAAATCAATTGCTTTCCTTGTCCTCATGGTCTTTCGGCAATACAATATGCTTCTTTGAATGTTTACGACTTTATTGATAGGTATATTTTTTGTTAGTGTGTGTCAATACTCATGATTATTAGTTATTTTTGAGACCTGATAAATGTTTTTGATAGGTATTTCCATGTCGAAACTTATAGGAAGAGCTACAGTTTTCCCATTCATCCTGTGAGCAATGTTGATGCTTGTTTTTCGGATTATAGTGATGAGCTTATATTACCTCCTTCTTGCAAGAGGCCAGCTGGGAGGCCTAAAGTGAAGCGAATAAAGTCTTCTGGAGAGAACTATAAGAAGGTGATACAGTGTGGTCGTTGTCACAAAATGGGTAATCATAACAAGCTCACCTGCACGGAACCTCTGCCGGGCTAGTTGTTTGGTTGTTTGTCACCTTTTTTTGCCAGGAGATTTTGTTTACTATCTTTGTTATAATCCTACCACGGGTCTGTAATCTTGATTATTGGGGTTTAGTAATCGTTTACTGGTGGTCAGTAATCGTTTTCTGGGGGTCAATAGTCGATTATTGGGGGTCAATAATCTATTATTGGGGGTCAATAATCGATTATTGGGGGTCAGTAGTTTTTGGAAAGAAATATTGTCGACATTCTATACAATTTTTTCATCAATTTTCATATTTTAAGATTTGCTTGGAATGAATGATTCTTTTACATATGTTGCTCTATTTTTCCTTTTTTAAATGTAATTAAGTAGCATCATACCATATAGATCATACAAGATTCCAAAAATATGTTTACTAACTAACTCCGACTAATGAGGTTACTGACCATCATCACTATGATTATTGTCCCTAAGTAATAGAGTAGATGTCCCCGATAATCATGATTATTGTACCTCCATTAATCGATTACTGAGCCCCAGTAATCGATTACTGCCCCCCAGTAATCGATTCCTGGGGGTCGGCAATCGATTACTGACCCCCAATAATCGATTATCGACCCCCAGTAATCGATTATTGGGGGTCAATAATCATGATTATCGACCCCCAATAATCGATTATTGGGGGGCAGTAATCGATTACTGGGGGACAAGGGATCCATATACTAACTTCCTGCTGGCTTCCTGTAAGCATTTTCTCACATGCCAAACAATTCAAATGAAAGCATAAACACAGATAGTAACAGTTTCTTCAAAGATGACAATTGACAATTGCAAAAGGAGTTAAAAATAAAAATAAATAAGGTCTTAATATACTGCAAATTGTACTAAGGGAAACTAAACATCTCCATTGAAACTATTCTATATTATCTTGAATGTCTATGTTCATAAACATCTCCAGCATTTTTTTCCTCATGTTGTTTCCACCAGCCTTCGTTGGTCTTCTTCCCATTGCTAATTCCTCCATCATGTGAAGCACGAACGGTCCGCAGTCAGATCTGCACAAAAACATCTTCTTTCAATCCAAAAACCACATGAGTAATTACAGTACTGACCAAAAATATTCTATTATTGACCCCCAGTAATTGATTACTGACCCCCAGTAATTGATTACTGACCACAAATAATCAATTACTGGAGGTCAGTAATTGATTACTGGCCCCCAGTAATTGATTACTGACCCCCAGTAATTGATTATTGGGGGTCAGTAATCAATTACTGGCCCACAGTAATCATAACAAGTCATTATACTTGCATCCGGCTGACTTCCTGTAAGCATTTCTCACATCCCAAACATTTCAATTGAAACCACATAACAAAGACCATACAAGTTTCTTCACATATGACAATTTGACTATATATGAGTAATCATTAGATAATTGTAATTTAAGGCTACTTACGATGTTTTATCTTGTTGCGGGCATTTGAAGTCGAAAATTAACTTGTACGATTGGTCGGTAAAATGATTGTCAAGAATCCATCTTCTTGTCTCCTTTTCCTCTTCCGTCATTTTTACCTTCTCCTCCACCAGGGCACCCCTATCAATGCGCACAATTTTTTCTCTATATTCTTCAGGGTCCTGACTATCAGGGAACTGATTTGAAAGGTGCACATCTCTAACGAACCGCCTTATCTCTTTCGCCTGTAGGTTGGTTTTAATTAAAACAAGGATTCCATACTAACCACTATTCCAAAAATTAATAAATGTGTCATTAAAATACTCACCAATGTTTCTGCATCCTGAGTAGTATAGTGATCCGCGTGTTCGGCCCTTTTTGGTGTCATTGGGTTCATGTGCCTTAAGCATTTCTTCTCGTTGTCTATGATCATCAATGACCAGTGATGGTGTATGTGGTGGTGGATAGGAATGAAGACTTTCTGCTTAGAGAACATTGACCACAATGGGTCTATAAATTGGGTTTCGACCTCCAATTTATAGCCTTCGAATTCACCTTGTTGTCCCCCTTCTCTGTATTCTCTTTCCTTAGCAGCATTAGCCAATACAAAATGCTGTATATTTCACCAACAAGATTAGTAAAGCGAAAAAATATGAGTGTTTTGCAGAATATTCATAATGATGAGCTCATATGAGTGTTTTGGAATGAATCACTATGATTACTGACCCCCAGTAATCGATTACTGACCCCCAGTAATCGATTACTGACCCCCAATAACCAATTATTGGGGGTCAGTAATCGATTACTGGGGGTCAGTAATCAATTACTGGGGGTCAGTAATCAATTACTGGGGATCAGTAATCAATTACTGACCTCCAGTAATTGATTATTGTGGGTCAGTAATCAATTACTGACCCCCAATAATTTCACATACTAACTTCCTGCTGACTTCCTGTAACCATTTTCTCATATGCCAAACAATTCAAATGAAAGCATATAACACAGATAGTAACAGTTTCTTCAAAGATGACAATTGACAATTGCAAAAGGGGTTCAAAATATGAGTGTTTTGCAGAATATTTAACTTCAAATGCTTACCGCTGCGTCAAACCCTAGGAATCCCACTGCTCTAGAATTACGAGTCGCTTTCAGCTGTTGTTTCACCATATTGATGTACACCTTCATTGGCTGCAAACATATAAATATGAATGTTACTGGGGGTCAATAACCACGATTAGATATTGTGGCTGGGCATGGGGGTCAGTAAGATGTCTCACCTCTGTGACGACGTCTCCCTCTCTAATGATTCTCGCCAAATCCTCCCGAGTTATTGCAACCAAACAGTCCTTAGTATTCCAGTAGTTAGGGCTGTTTTTTTAAAAAAAAAAAAAAAAATTAATTTTCAATCTCAGTAAGTAAAAACAAAAAAAAACACTAATAATTGATCCGATTACCTTTTCTCGTCCTTGTGTTCATTGAACCAAGACTGATAGTGTCGTGCCACATGCTCATCAAGATTTCTCCAGGTTGCCGTCTCGCAATACACACCATGAAGCACTATACTATTCTTGGTCTTCTGAATCCTTGGTGCTTTTTTGGCCGGGTATTCAAAGTCCTCTTCTGGCTTTTTTTCTGCCTTCCTCTTAAATACCTTCACGTTCCTCTCGATTGAATGTGGGTCAGCAGTTTTCTTTTTTTCTGCAGCTTGTAAAAATGCTGCAACCGAGTTATCTATTTCTTCCTGAGTTTGTTCAATGAAGATGGCCACCTTCTCACATGTAATGTTTGTCTGCATGTTAAGTTAAGGTAAGCAAAATATACCATCTACCACAAAAAAAAGTTTATTACTGGCCATCAGTAAAATTGTTATTATTGGGGGTCAGTAAAACATTATATTGCACTAAACATGAGTAATATTCCCTCACCTTTGTGCTTGTCTCCTCTCTCTGAATCTCTGACCTTTCCAAGTTACTCCTCACAGCTTCATCCACCACATTTGCCAGAGTGTCTAAATCTACTGAACCTAATGAACCGTACTCTTGTGTGTTGTCCATCACCTCATCCGGTTCTTTTACATGTTCTGCTTCATCCTCTACTCTTCTTCCTTCGTCCCGACCTTCTCCCATGTCACTGGTCTGATCCTCATCCGGATCCTCTTGCTCCTTTTTTTTGTAAACCACTATTTGCATATCCTCAGAACAGTACTTCATTCTTAACTCATGGATAGTCTTCTCTAAAATCTTCTTATCTTCTTCTAGTCGCTTGACCATCCCTATCAAATCAGCATTCTGCCTCAAGAGTTCCTCATTTGCATTTCTTAGCTGGTTAAGTGGCTCTTTCAAGTCTGTTTCTTCTGCCCTCACTTCCAACTCTTGTAGAAGTGCTCTCATTTTAGCATTCAGCACAGCGCTTCGCTCTTCTTCCACTTTGCTTGCTTGAGGAACCTGCAACCTCAGTAATTAGATACAAATTACAAGTCCCTGCCGGAAATTACAACCCCCAGTAATTTATTATCGACCCCCAGTAATTGATTATCGACCCCCAGTAATTGATTACTGGGGGTCGATAATCAATTACTGGGGGTCGATAATCAATTATACTCATCTCTCTGACTTAAACACTGTAACCATTTACGCCGATCCCAAACAATTTAGCAGGATATGATACTATCTACTAAATCATAGCAATCTTACCCCTTCATTGAAGCTTGGATCATCTTTTCTACTGTCCTCGTCTACAAAGCTGGTCCGCGCTGTATATGGTCCATGCTCCAACAGTTCCTGACATAGTCATAAATAACTGTTATTACACATATTTTTTTAAGGTAAACTATATATGCACTAAAGTTAATGGTTATTACCTCTGTCATTTTTGGGTTTGATAACCACTCTTGTTCATTCAGCACATGCATGGTTGACCATCTAATGAATGTGGGTTTCTCATTCATTTTCTCTCTAATGTGCGGACGCGCCCTTGTGTTTTCAAGGAACCAGTAAATGATTAGCAGTGTGCAGCCATTGTAGGTTTGAGGCTTTTCCTGATTGTACTTCGCAATTCCATCCAGGAGGAAGTCGATCACCATCTTTGACCAGTTGTATCTATCTATATTGTCCAAGTCTTCGCATAATGTAATCAGCTCCCAATCAAGATGTGTTCCTGTCTTGCTGAAGAAGAATACCGCAAACAAGTACATGATTATCATCGATGCAATCTTCTTCGGATCCATCTTCTTTTTCTGGAGCTCATCCCTCAGCGCCGACTCTATCTGGTTTCGTTTAATGGTGTCGTTGGGTTTCTCTCGCGTGAATATTGCAGATGCTTTATTCTTGGCATTGCCCACAGCTTCGAAATCCAACCCCTCCTTGGTTATATGAAATAGCTGATGCACTTCCTCAACTTTGATTGGCTTCTCTTGTTGTCCGAATTTGAAGACCTTCTTTTTCTTGTCGAAGTGCTTCAATATGATCTCCAAATCAGATTCTTTTTTCCGGACTTGATAGTCTTCAATCTTACCATCTTTGAAGGCTGCAATCATATCCCAGAAACATGTCTGTTGCAGCAGTAACCAAGATTCTTCTGGTACTTCTTCCTTTAAATCTCTGATCAACACAAAAAATTGGTGCATGGCACATTTTTGGGGCTTGCATTGCACCCTTGGCAACTGATGTGCTCTCTGCTCCTTCAATGCTTCTGGCTTCTGTAAAGGAACAAAAAAAGAAGGATTAGCATTCATTTTCATGTTTACTGACCCCCAGTAATCGATTATTGGGGGTCAGTAATCGATTACTGACCCCCAATAACCAATTACTGACTCCCAATAACCAATTACTGAGCCCCAGTAATCGATTATTGGGGGTCAGTAATCGATTATTGACCCCCAATAATCGATTACTGGGGGTCAGTAATCGATTATTGACCCCCAGTAATCGATTATTGGGGGTCAATAATCGATTACTGACCCCCAATAATCGATTACTTGGGGCTCATTAATTGGTTACTGACCCCCAATAATCGATTATTGGGGCTCAGTAACCAATTACCGGCACCCAAAAATCAACCAACAAAAGGCATTTTGAGATACAAAGTTACTGTTTTTTTACCTTTTTCTTCTTTGCTTCTGCTCCACGTTTACCTCCTTCTTCATTCTTCTTCTTCTTACTTGAGTTATTCTTCTTTGTCCCCTTGGTTGTTGCTCCACCTTTACCTCCTGCTTCATTATTGTCTCCCTTCTTTTTTTTTGCACTTCGCGTTCTATGTTTAATGGTGAACTGCCTTGTGGTTTCATGATCGTCCTCCTCATCATCATCACTAGCAGACCTCTCATCCTGATCACCATCAGATTTCTCACTATCACTTTCCTTATTTTCACCACTATCACTTCTGTCATCATCCTCAGCTTCATCTCCGCCATCGTCATGACGATCAGCTCTATCATCTTCAAAATCATCTTCATCTGGCTGATCTACTGCCTTTCTGCAAATATGATACAGACACAATTATGTAAGCAAATAAGAATTACTGACCCCCAATAATCGAGGTTATTGATCCCCAACAATGGAGATTAGTGACCCCCAATAATCACTCAAACCGTAAACCCAATCTAATCAGTAAACCCTGGAATGATCAACCAACACTAAACCCAATCTAATCAAGGGATCCCTCTAATCAATAACACAATGAAGGCGCATTCAATAACACCCAACAATCGAGATTATTGACCCGCAATAATCGTTCAAACCGTAAACCCAATATATTCAGTAATTCCTGGAATCATCAAGCAACCACTATAACAAATACAGATTAACACCATGAAGGCGCATTTTACCTTTTTCGCGGCGCCATAATCAGTTACGGCGATTGGCCGAGCGAGATGAGTAGAGGGGTTTAGAGGGAGAAACGAGGGAGAAACGGGGGAAGAGTGAGGGAGAAACGAGGGAGAAACGGGGGAAGAGTTTAGGGTTTTGAGGGGTTAGAGATACAGCGGGGAGAGAGAGAGCGAACGAGGGAGAAACGGGGGAGAGAGGGAGAGAACGAGGGAGAAACGGGAAGAGTGGGAGAACGAGGGAGAAACGGGAGAGAAAGCTGCTGCTGTGATTTGTGTGTTATCGGGGTGAATTGGTTAGGGTAAACGGGTTAGGGTAAATGTGTTAAATTGGGTAGTTTAGACATTTTCCTAAGATTCATTGGGTTGGGATATAAACATTGAAATGGGCATTTTTTAAACCCATTTTGTGCAAATGGTCTTTTTCCCAAAACATAAATTATACCTAAATTAACATAAATACATAAATTAACATAAATACATAAATTATACCTAAATTAACATAAATACATAAATTAACATAAATACATAAATTATACACAAATTAACATATAAATACATAAATTATACCTAAATTAACAATTATATCTAAATTAACAATTATATATAATTTATTAACCATAATTTAATTTATTAATAATTAAATAACAAAAAAAAAAAAAAAAAGGGGGCCGGCCGGTACCGAATCGGGGAGGAGGAGGAGGGGGAGGCGGCCGGAACAGAGAGGAGGAGGAGGAGGGTCGGCCGGGGCTGCCGGAACAGGGAGGAGGAGGAGGAGGAGGGGCGGCGGATCGAACCAAGGAGGAGGAGGAGGAGTCGCCGGGCTGCCGAACCAAGGAGGAGGAGGAGGAGGCGCCGGGCTGCCGGAATAGGGAGGAGGATCGACGGATGAAGGAGGGCCGGATTCGAGGAGGATAGGGAAAATCGGGCAAATGGAGGCTAGGGTTCGGCTGCATTTTACTTATACCCGATAGTATAGCCGACGAAATCGCTTTATTTCGTCGGCCATGATATAGTATAGCCGACGAAATAAAGCAATTTCGTCGGCCATGATATAGTATAGCCGACGAATACAGTGATTTCGTCGGGCATACTATGTCATAGCCGACGAAATCATTTTCGTCGGCCATGGTATGGCATAGCCGACGAAATTCCATAATTCGTCGGCTATAGTCTTCGTCCCTCAGAATCCGTCCGATCTCCCCCATCCAACGGTGGATAATGGGAAGGCGCGGATCACCAGACTTTAGCCGACGAAATATAACTTCGTCGGCTATACTTTTGGTCAAACTACAAAGTCAAACCTCTAAACGCTGTAAAACGGAAATTGGGCCGTCTAAATGACGTTTTTTTGCCTGACCTTCAACAGAGAATAGTTTCAGATCGATGCGACGCATCTAATCGTATAAAAATTTCCCCCAAAATATTTACCGACCGTCAGGCTACCCATAGGAAAACGGGAGTGAAAAACAGCAAACCGCAACATTCGGGACACAGATTTTGTCGGAATCTTCCCATTTTTCAACCGTAGCCGTATTTCAATATTTCGGTCATGTCTTATTTCACGACACATTTGCATTTGAAGGGTCTACGTATAGTAGGTATTTGAAACTGTACATTCAATTAAACATTTAGTAAACAAGTTAAGGAACATTAGTGCATATATTCCGATTTTGAATCTCAAAGTTTGGAAAATCTATTCCAACCGTCAGATATCACCGTTAAGGTTAAATACATGTATGAAAAAAAATCCAACTACATCTGACAAAGTTGAAGGCTCGATCGGGACGGTCAAACCGCAAAGTCAAACCTCTAAACGCTTTAAAACGGAAATTGGGCCGTCTAAATGACGTTTTTTGGCCTGACCTTCAACAGAGAATAGTTTCAGATCGATGCGACGCATCTAATCGTATAAAAATTTCCCCCAAAATATTTACCGACCGTCAGGCTACCCATAGGAAAACGGGAGTGAAAAACAGCAAACCGCAACATTCGGGACACAGATTTTGTCGGAATCTTCCCATTTTTCAACCGTAGCCGTATTTCAATATTTCGGTCATGTCTTATTTCACGACACATTTGCATGTGAAGGGTCTACGTATAGTTTGTCGATAGTGATAGAAAATGGAAACAGCTCTGTTTTTGTTTTTTTTTTAATCATAGCCGACGAAATCAAACCTAGTATTCGTCGGCTATTGTTTTGTCGTTTTCTGTTAAAAAATTATGGCCGACGAAATATATAATGTTCGTCGGCCATTGTTCGTAATATTATTATTTTTTTAAAAACTTATGGCCGACGAAATCGTTAGTTTTCGTCGGCCATTGTTCGTAAAATATTTTTTTTTAATAAATTATGGCCGACGAAATAATTAGTTATCGTCGGCCATTGGTCGTAAAATATTTTTTTTAATACATTATGGCCGACGAAATAATTAGTTTTCGTCGGCCATTGGTCGTAAAATATTTTTTTAATACATTATGGCCGACGAAATAATGCATTTTTCGTCGGCCATTTTCCGTTTAGCCGACGAAATAATGCATTTTTCGTCGGCCATTCTCTGAAAAAAAAAACCTAAAAATCAGTGGTTTTACACCTCTCCTATTTCGATGTCCTGCTCACATATAACCAAAATTGAACATAAAAAATCAGAAACCCAACAGTCAACATATTTCAAATTTTTATTTAAGGGGTTTGGAACCCAGCCTAGCTGGGAGGCTCATCCCCACGCCCGGTCATTAGAAATGAGTTGATTACAAGTGAAAGGATTACATCATTTAAATTACTTAATCCGTCGGATTGTAATCGGAATCATCGGATGAGTCTTCTTCGGTTTCTGAATTGCTCGATAGGGGTAATCTATGTCTTTCCTCACCACTAGAGTCCTCGTTAGTTTCTTCAATTGGATCAACATCAACAAGCAGTGGCTCTTCACGTCGAATTCGCACCGGCGTGTCTAGACGAATAAAAGAGGAGTCAGGAATACCGTTTGAGTTGGGCTCTTGATACGCGGTGCCCCCTTCCTCGTTCTCTTCGGCCACTCCAAGTGTAGACGCCCGGTAAATGTTGCGATGGTGGATAGTGTTGACTACTTTCCACGGGTCACCCTTGGCGAAATCATCAAGATAAAACACTTGTTTCACCCATGTGGCTAAAACGAACGGGTCGTCCTCATACCATGATGTACTAGTGTTCACAGAACTTACGCCGTATTGATCGGTTTTCATGCTCTGCGGCCGTGTGTCAAACCATCTACACTTGAAAAGGTGCACTTTCATGCCTTCCCCGTAATGCAGTTCCACAACCGAATGGAGAACACCGTAATAGTCAACTCCACCATCCCCACCATGTGCCATAACCCCTGAATTTTGTGTTTTCAGTCTGAGGTCTCTGTCTTCACATCGAAATAACACACCATTCACCTTGCACGTCGCATAAACTTTTGAATAGACCGGCCTCCTCGCTAAAAGTCTGAGTTCGTGCGACCAATTTGGGTGATTATCATTTGCAATAAGGTCCATCTGCAACCATCAGAATCAACTATAAATATGAATAAATATACACAATAATATATGAACACGTATAGAATAGTGTTAAAGGTACGTACCCAGCGGCCGAAATACTCTGCGAATGTCTGGTTGTGGTAATCGCGATCACCTGCTACTCCTTCACAGCGTAGATGTATGTCCTTCCAAAACTGAACTTCTGGACAGTTGATTAGTACCCACCAATGTGCAATGGCTACCTCATAATCTTTCAACTTATAGGAAACTGGCATGTTTCCACCGAGTACAACATCGTCGGAGAGTATGGAAAGATTGAACTGTGAAGGTACATCTTCCGGTATGCTTTCCTGTAACGCTCCGAAATACAGCTTCATGTAGGTAACGCACTCGTGCGCAATATATGCTTCAGCTATACATCCTTCAGGTGCGGATCTGTTTTGGACAAAACCACCGTATTGTCCAAGTTGCCTATAAATCAAGTTTTTAAAGTGTTATGATAATACATTAACACTATATCACATATATTGATGAGGAAATTAACATAAGGTGTAAAATACGTACCTTTCCATCGGATACATCCAAGTGAAGTGCACAGGACCGGTAAGCAACAACTGCCGAGGAAGATGGATCATGAGGTGAGGCATGATGTCGAAAAAATTTGGAGGAAATATCATCTCAAATTTACACATGATATGAACGATGTCTTGTTGCATTTCCCGGAGGTCAGATTTTCTCACTTCCCGTGTGCATACCTTCTGGAAAAATCTTGCCAACGCTACTAACGGCTCCACAACGTGACGGGGAAGGAACGGTCGAATGAAAACAGGGAAGAGACGTTGTAGCAGGATATGATTGTCATGACTTTTCAACCCGTACAGATTGTTGCATTGTCTGTTGACACACTTGGCTATATTTCCAGCAAAGCCTGAAGGATACTTGGCCCGACTTATCCAATGCAAAATTTCTGATTTATGCTCAGGCTTGACGGTGTAAGGAGCTTGAGGCATTTTTCTCTTCCCTTGTTTCAACCATAGTGGTTTTCTGATATTCATGTTTTGCATATCAGTGCGAGCCTTAGGACCGTCTTTCGTCTTCCCCTCCAAGTTCAGCGTTGTGCCCACCACACTTTCAGAAACATTTTTTTCTATGTGCATAACGTCTAGGAAGTGTCGGATCAACAACTCACACCAGTACGGGAGTTCCCACAATATGCTCCTATGTGTCCAGAATTTGTACTCCTCAGGCCTTTCAGGTATTTCCGCTACAATATCGGGATGATTGCTGAGGGGCCCAAAATCGTACTCATTAAGTCTTGCTAAAATTTCTCTTCCTGTCCATCTTCTGGGAGCACGGCCGTGTTCTTCGGTTCCATCAAATGCGGCGGACTCGTAACGCCAGTGGTGATCCGCCGGAAGGAACACACGATGACCCATTCGGCATATCTTGTTGCAATGAGGGGTGCTCCCATAATCGGTGAGGCACTCTGGACAAGCCTTGTATCCCCTGACAACGCTGCCCGACAACATCCCATAAGCAGGAAAATCACTGATGGTACCAATAACCATGGCATGCATCTGGAACGTCTCCTGCTTGTACTTGTCAAAAGTGGGATGACCAACGTCCCACAATACCTTAAGCTCTTCAATCAATGGTCTCATATACACATCGAGACATTTCCCTGGGTAACCAGGCCCCGGAATCAACAACGTCAACATATTATATTCCTTCTTCATGCACATCCACGGAGGAAGGTTGTAAGGTACCAAAACCACCGGCCATATACTGTATGAAAGACTCATGGTGCCGAAAGGGTTGAACCCGTCAGTTGAGAGCCCGAGCCTGACGTTTCTGACATCTGACGCAAAATAAGGAAACTCATTGTTTATATGCTTCCAAGCCGCTCCGTCAGAGATGTGTGTCATGATATCTGCGTCTCCCGCGTCCCGCTCACCGTGCCACCTCATAGCTTTTGCGGTGGTTGCTGACATGTACAACCGCTCAAGCCTATCTCTCAACGGAAAATACCGAAGCACTTTCACAGGTTTCCTATTGCCTGCTCCCGTCAACTTATATCGGTCAGACTGACATATCGGACATGCGTCAAGGCTAGCAAGGTCATTCCCTTCTGCATCTTTACCCCAGAAGAGAACGCAGTCAAATGCGCATGCATGGATCTTAATGTAGGAAAGCCCTAGATCTTTGAGGATACTTCGGACCTGACGGTGATTGGTAGGATTACGATGACCCTCCTCCAACAACGAAGAAGTGTACTGTAGATATTCATCTACTTGCCTGATAGTCGATTTTGTCTCGACTTTAATCCTCATTACCTCCATCACACTTTCAAGAACTGTCTTCTCAGAACTTGAACACACAGGGGTCTGTTGCAATGCAATCAGTTTGTTGTACTTGTCAAAGGCAGCAGTGTTGACAACTTGTGGGAACGGCTGCACCGGGTCCTGCATATATTGTTCCCCATGTACACCGCTTTCAAAAGGAAACACGTCGTTGACGAATGTCATTGTTGGATCGTTGGATGTACTACTACTGCCCGCCTCAAAATACTGCCCATGATCATGCGATCCATCTAATGATGGCTCACCGTGATATATCCAACGTGTGTACTTCGGCCAAAACCCATTGCTCTTTAGGTGCTCCCATACTGTCCTAATCGGAAATCGACACATATCACTGCGACACTTACATTTCTTGCACGGGCAATAATGGTACGGTCCTTTTGCATTTTCTTCGACGAACTGCATAAAATCCACAACTCCTGTAGTGTATCGTCGGTCATGCCTTGGAAGCGAAATCCAACTCTTATCTCGATCCATATATAGCCTGATAATAATATATATGTATAACTTTAATTAATAATAAATTAATTAACACATATATATTACAATATATATTATTATCAACATCAACTCATATATATATATACCATTAATTAACAACCATTATTTAAGTTCATTACACTATCAACAACCATTAATTAACATATTTATATATATTTTAACACTAATTAAAATAACATTATTAAATTAAAACACATAATTATACTCTAACTGAAAATCAACTCAACTACAACTCAAAATCAACATATATACATACATTCTAACACTAAAATACAACAACAAAACAAAAAATCACTTACTATATCAAAATCACTAAAACTCAAAATCAACATATATATATACACATATATATATATACATACCTATATATAGCTCCACAATGTAAGAGAGGACGGATTTCAATAATACCCACAGATTTTTCACTCTTTCTCCCGTTTTTTTTTTAAATGAGCAGCTTCTGTCCAGATCTGAAAATATAAAGACTTATAGCCGACGAAATTTCCCACTTCGTCGGCCATTCTTCCCAAAGTTATATAGCCGACGAAAACTTTAAATCGTCGGCCATTATAGAATTATAGCCGACGAATAACGCTATTTCGTCGGCCATGATATAGTAAAGCCGACGAAATAAAGCAATTTCGTCGGCCATACTCCAAAAGTTTTATAGCCGACGAAAATATTAATTCGTCGGCCATTATTGGAGTATAGCCGACGAAAAAAAAAATCGTCGGCCATTATTGGAGTATAGCCGACGAATTTTACTTTGTACCGACGAAATAAAAATCGTCGGCCATTCTATAGGAATGGCCGACGATTTTTTTTTTTTACCGACGAAAAAAAATTTTCGTCGTCCATTCCTGGGAATAGCCGACGAAAAATCATTTCGTCGGCCGTTGTTTTTTTTTTTCGTCGGCACAACTTATTTTTCTGGTAGTGTAGTCGTTTGATCGTTTTGGGAAGGCTGCGTCGAATATCCTCGCTGCAGTTTGGACATTCGATCGGTCGACCTAGCTCAGGGCTTCTTGCAGATCTTCCTCTGAAATGTTCGGTTGTGTCTCCCGAACTACTTCCTGCAACACTTCTTCTTCGGCCCGGTTCACCCTCTCCTAATTGAACGGAAAAAAAAATAATTAATATTCTAACAAATATATAATTAAGTAAAATTAATAATTAAAATTTTAAAATCGTAATCAACGACTTACGAGCTGTTCTGTCGCTTGTGGATAAGCGATCTTGAACGTCTCCACGTACGGGTTGCTATCAGGATGATCTCTAAGCGCCTCCTCCTGATATTGTGCAAACGGCCTAGAACCACCATGATGGGGGGTTGTGTTACGGCGGCGGTTCGCAGAGTTCTGCCGAGACCGTTCATTCAAACAAATAATAAAATATTAGAAAAATGCATAAAAAAATATTAGTGTAATAATTATAAAATAATTAAACTAATAATTAAAATATTAACAAAATAAACATTTATAGTTAAGTTTAGTATTTACCTGCATAACTCGGTTGTTGAAGTCTACTGTCTTCAACCAACCCCACTCGTACTCCCTGAACATGAACTCTCTTGGAGTACCCATACGACCATGTTTGTCGTATTCGGTAAAGTGGGTACGGAGCTCGTTCTTCCACTCTTTGAACCTACGGAAAAAACAAAAGTGCATTAGAAATATTATTAATATCATAAAATATTTCAAATTATAAGATGAGGAATTCCCAACGTACCTCGAGTTCTGCATCGCGTACGCCCAAGCCTGCTTGTGTTCGGCAATCTCGAAGTATGCCTGAAAGATAATATTTTATTAGTTTTAAAATTATAACAATACCAAAAATTATTAAATATTACGATAAAGAAATTAATTTTTTTAAATTACTCACCGACCTCGCGTTGTTGACCTCCCTCTTGATCTCTTCTGGCACATCAGCCCACCGTGTCCACAACATAGGGACTCTATCCCTAATTAGTGCTCCCACGCAACCCGCGTAATCGCGGCGTTTTTTCCCCTTAACATCCTGATTAGGGGGTTCGTTGATTTGGATCCTCCCGCTGGTCTCAACACTTTTCCTGAGCGTATCAAAACATATGACACCTCTCGTATTCCTGCTTGAACTGCTAGCGGCGGTCCCTATCACATAAACGACGATTGGTTAATAAAATTAAATATTAGTGCGTTAATTTTAATAAAACATTTAATTAATAAAATCAAATGTTACCTGAACTCGATGACCCTTTTGTCGACTTTCCTTTTAATCTCGCCGAAATCAGGAGCTCAGGTCTCTCAAATGGCTCATAATAGTATGCCTCCGCAACACTCACGTACTGAGGCCTAGCAGGCCATATGGGCACACCACGCTCGTCGACCTCGGGTATGGCAGGAATGTTGTATGACAGGTATAGCTGATTAGGGAGAGTAGGCCCCTCAGTAGAGTCAGCAGCTGACGGCGCATGACTCGTCATCGGCTCCCGATGAACCTTAGGCATACAGACCTGATGAATGTCTGAAGCTATGTCGTCCTGAAATAGCTGCGTACTACATCTCAGAGGATCTGGCCGGAGAGGGGGACATGAACTGCTCGACGGCCGCCCCGCCGATAAAAGGGTCTGGTGCCGGTTGCTCACACTCCTCCGCGGCTGGGATGAATCGATCCTCTGAGGCTGGCTAGGGGTCCTCTCGGAGTCTCCGGATCCACCAGAACTTCCAGAACCCCTAGATCTAGAACGACGGCCTCCGAATAGCTGTCTAAATGCATCGGCCATCTCGAAACAAATAAATTAATACATTAATTAATATTAAATTATATTACATTAAATAACAAATTATAATTATATAATAACCAATAATACTAACATATTTTAAAACATACTAACAAATTAATATTTATAATTTAACTAATTTTAAATAATACTAACCATTAACATAAATATAACCATTTATATACAAATATAACTATATTTCATCATTAACATATTTATACATACAAATAACCATTTATATATTAACATAAATATAACCATTTGTTGAAGGAAAAACACATTATGTGCCTTCGTCAATGTAACTGACGAGAGATAATTAGGTAGTCATTATTGTCATTAATGTATTTACTATTACCGTTGTAATACTCACCCTATATAAAGGGGATTATCAATGAAATCAGTAGACCAATTTTGATATTCCTACAACACGTTATCAGCACTTTGCTTTAGCCAAAGAAAAAAAAAAAAGAAAAAAACCCTAGACTTTTTTTTTCCTCCTCCCGCCGCCGCTAGCCTCGCCAGCAGCAGCCCTACTCCGACGACAGCCCATCTCCGACGACGACACCAAAACCGTCGTCGGTTCAACCTTAATCCATTGGCGCCGGAGCTTTCCATTCACGCAGAAGCTTTCCTTCGACGCCCGATCAGCAGGATTTGATGCGCGACCCGGATTTACTGCCCGACTCGTCTCCCAGAAATTTACTATGGGCACCCCACCTTTCTCCGGCCCAGCTTCCTCCGCTAGTCGACGCCGCGCCCAAGGCCTAGCAACAAGCCAATCTGCTATGAGCACCCAGCGTCTTCTTCGATCCGCACAACTGCTCGATCCTCCTCTGCTCTGGATCGCCTCGCCACGATCACCTCGCCACGATCGCCTCTGCTTGATCCTCCTCTACTCGATCCTCCGATTACCTCGCCACCACGCTGACGAACTGGGCGCCGCCCTTCCCACCTGGCCTCCGCTGCGATCTGCAACAAACCCGGATTTTTGGGCCTAATCAGACCCGGCTCCTTTGGGCCTGGTCTCGACCCGGACCCATTGGGCCTGACCCGGATCTGCGTGACCCGACCCACGAAGAAAAAAAAAACAAATTTTTTTTTGGGGGTAAAAATTTAAAGGTAATTTTTGAAATTACCGTATAATAATTTATATTTACTGTGTGATTATTTACTGTTTTACGAATTTAATAGTAAATATAAAATTGTTTAATTTATATGGTAAATGTGAAATAGATATGATTAAAGTGACTAATCATATGAATATTGTTGTTTTTACATGTGACGTATAAATTACGATACGACGATCAAAATGGAACTGAGATCAAGCAATCGCTTCATATGCAGTTTATTTGGCAAACTTACAAGTAATATTTACATTGAAGTTTTGCTTTCGTTATATTATGTTTCAATTATTATATGATATAATGCTTTATTCATTATTGATCGCATTAGTATTTTATATAAATGTGAAACTTGAAGCATTATATTTTCATTTTATTAGTGTTAAATAATTGTTTTATTTAACATGTTATTTAGTTTGAGCATTGTCATGATAATGCAATTTCATGAGCATTGTAATATAAAGAAAAATGGACAAACCTACTACTGTGAAAAAGTATTTTCACGAAGCATGAAAAATAAGACCATTACAAATTTCGGTCTTGAAATCTAATTTTTATTTTTTTGAAATTTTTTTCAAGATGGATATCTTATTAATTGTGTAGAAAGAAATGATAATGGAATTTCATTAGCTTCACATGCAATGAAAATGGAGAGACTAAAATTTTATTGTGATAACGAAATTTCACGAAGCATCGGATTTACCATAATGTATATTGTTTTATATTAGTTGTCGTGAATGTCATTTAGACCGCGAAGCTAATACATTTTATTCTTCCTATATTTTACAGATGGTTTAACCATCACAGTTTGACTTTGACACATTGGACTCTGAAGAACTTGAGTACCAAATTCCCCTATTGAGCCAACTAAAGCTTGAGCATGGTATATTTATACAAACTGCTTTATGTAAATAGCTAAGAAATAATTATAATATCTTCAATGACGATGTAAGGTCTGAGAAAACAAAGGGTAATGACGATGTAAAGTTTGAGAAAAAGATATTTCTTAGAACAAATTGTGCAAAGTAATGCAACAACCCTAAAACAAAGGGCAATTACCATGGACGTAAAGATTTCTATAATCATCCAAAAGCAAGTGGAGACAATGTACCATTTGAAAAGATGACATAGGAGACAGGTCATGTGCAGTGAAGCACTCTGCCATTGTTGTAAATCAATGAAGTATTGATAAGTATATTACAAGCTAGCAAAGAATTAGCTGTGACTTATAATAAGTATAAAGAATCATACGAGTACGCGGATTTTGGAAAAGTATCTTCAATATCCAACAAGAACATTGAAAATGAATTTACAACTAAATGCATACCATATGGGAAAAAGATGTCAATGACACATCTCATCATTGCAGCTATTAAAAGAGTCAAAAAGGATTTGGCTCCATCCAAGAAAGACTTTATATAGTCTATTTTTAAATTTTCTAAGATATCCTTATAAAGGCTATTACGCCTAAATTAGACTCTTGGTCTTAAAGTTTCTATCTTTTAATTGCACAAGACTAAATGTAATCGTTGGCATGCTAATTTTTGAATTTTTTCTAAAGGAATTGAGATTATTCAAATTTTATTCATGATATACATTATTCAATTTTCTGCATATAACTTTGCAAAGTATTGCATAAAGTAAAGCAACATATCATAATATAGGCATGACACAAAGAACTGTGTGCAAAGAAACGCACCATGTAATCCCTAGAATAATAGTACTGAAGGACAATGGTACTAATATATCACAAAAATAGCACAATAGTACTAAAGAACAGTAGTACTATAATGAAAGTGATAAGGATCGGTATATCTGTTCCTTTGGGATTCATAATGCACCTGCCTAACTGGGATTACCATAGTTTTTATAACAATCCCCATCGAGTTACTCTAAAGAACTTGAGTTACGTTTCGATGCATATATTGAGCATATGTCAAATTGACAATTTATACGATAAGAGAAAATTGAATTTGTTCCATACGTTAAAGAAATTTATGCCACGATGTTCATGTAAAAAGACACAAGTGAGAATTCATTTGATCTCCTTTGCATTACCTCTAATGACTACGGATGTAAACGAGTATTAGAGAAGTTTATATGTCAACTTAGTGGGTTATATGTAACCGCTAATTGAATCCAAAAACATAAGAAAATGATATTTTGGAATTTTGACATATATAGATTGGCTTTTATATGGTGATCCGTACATTAAAGAAATTACTATGGACACCCATATTTTGGATGAATAGAAGCAAACACCAGAAGAATATGGTTCCTACACGAAACCGAGGACGACCAAAGAACATGTTATCCTCAAATATTATTTCGATACAATCCATGTAGGGTTGAAGACGTATGTTCAAACCCTAGATTCCACCGCCCCCCTAAGGTGGCATTATGATTGATGCACAAAGTACATGCACTTATACCCTATTATGCTTCTGATATCCATCGTGATTTTATGAATAAAAGTACATCATTCAAAGCCTACTCGTAAAATTATGATTGACACCATCATATGCAAAGGAAACATGTGTTCTCATTATGTTCTTATATTGAATCCAAAGATGATTCAATGGACTGATTCAACCAACTTGCGGACACCTTAAATATTTTATGGTGTTGGTTGTTGTGTCGACACGCTGGTCACGTGTTATGACACCATCCACAATTAAAAGTTTATGTTGCTTATGCTAGAAAGTCAAAGCACCTAGGCCGGGTTAATTTCCGTAGGCGCAATGATTTTATAGCTTATTATATAAGATCTGTAATGGACATCATATTCCTATATAAAAACTCAATTGGTCTCATGGAAAATGACTACAGTAATAGTCTTAATATTGGTAAAGCACACCAATACTTCCGTTTTGGGTTATGCAATTTTTGCATGCAGCGTTACTTTTTCATCTATGCCATCATCATTGAACCAATTTACACCATAGCTAGTGACTATGTGTGAGGATTTTAAAGGATTTCAAACGAACTTGTAATCCTTGAGCTCTTTTGGATTGACAAGGATCTACAATCCTTGAGCTCCATTAAATGTTTTTATGTGCCAAAATTGCGCCGCCACAGCGCACAATGATGGGACTAATAGGAGCACAATGTGCGATGATATTAATATGTATTTGCCCTCGTTTATGTTTTGTTTAACCCTTATTTATCTAAGATAGAGTCATAATTTAGTTTAGTGTCAATTTGGTAGAGTTTTTATCAAATGTGCTTTAGAATCCGAAAAATGACTAAGTTTAAGTAATCTGGAAAATAACGCAAGTTGTCTTTTTCGTGATTCTGAGATGAGTAAAAATGCGACCTATCCTTGTCCGAATTTAATGCCATTTGGTGTGATTATTATTTATATACTGAGGAATGTTGTGTTAAAATTTCAGATTAATCGGAGTTCGGGAAGTCACCCAAAAGATGGCTGCAACTTGGCAGTCCGAGCAAAGATCGCCAGGGACTTCCAGGATTTTCCTGGGACTGTGTCCCAACTTCGAAAAATCATTCCTGACGACTCACAAGGAATTTGGTCGAACTGTTTTATATGGAAGTAGCTTTGTATGTCTAGTTTATCTGAAACTTGGAATCGAAACAATCGGAGCTCCGAGGAGGGAGATATGCCTGAGTTACTACAGCAAGGTCTTTTCTGCTGATTCCAGGATGCTACTGCCTCCTTTTCGCAATTTTTATTTTCGATGGATCATATGGTGTACAAATACATATGTGAAGATGGTCGAGGCTTAAGGAAGGAAAGAAGAAGACACCAAGCTAAAGCAATGAAGAAAAATACGAAGAAAGAAGTTCTCCTAGTCAAGCTAGGAAAAGCTGCCGGAAAAGGCAGATTTGTGCCGGTTGTGTGATAGGCCGGCTGGGGCATTTGTCCATGATTCAAGTTCACCAAATGAAGATGTCAAGATCACATATGAAGTCCATGAAGATGTGAAGCCCAAACCTTGAAGAAAAATCAGAAAAAGAAAACCTAAATGAACCATGAAAGGAAGGTTACAAAACCTTATTCTACAAGGTTTTGTGTTGCCTATTGTATCTAGGTTTCCCTAGGGTTTGCCGGCCTCTTCTTCTATATATAGGGACTGTTTTCCCACAGAAAAAGCATCTCATCTCAAGCATAAACACAAGGCCTAAACTCTACCAAAATTCCCCAAAGATCCTATACAAAAACCTAAACCGAAAATCACCTCCACCTCACTTCAACCAAGTTTCTGCCCCTTGCCGAACCTTGGAACTTCTGCCTCCATAACCTACTGCCGACGTGATCTACTGCCGTGCAGCCTCCACACAGCCTCCATACTCCGCCGGATCCACACGACGTGAAGCTCCAAAGGTGTTCTAAAAGTGTGATCCACTCCCCTCTTTCGGTTTAGTAATTTTTGTTTAGTTATGTTTAGTTTTGTCTATGAAACACTCATGTATGTTTGGTGTTGGTTTATATGTCTATGTATAAATCGATTTTGGTTTTATAAATTGTATGTTAAAGATTTGTTTGAATCGATGCTTAGATTTAAGTTTAGGTTTCGACAAGAACAATGAGTTTGCATGTTAATTTGTAATATGTAACTTGTGGATTTTTATGTTTGATAATTAGGACAGTAGGTATGCGATGCTTGTTTGAGAACTTAATTCGATTAGTAATCCAAGGTTAGGGCATTAAATCGACACACTAGTTTTGTTTAAAGCATTTGTTGTTTAAAACATGTAATTCTAAGTGCTAGGTTTCATGAGCTAGAGTATTTGGTTGAGTCATACTCGTAGTTTTCTAAATCACTTGCTCACTTAGAGTAATAACCTTAGAACTTGCAAGATAATAAGAGGATTGACAACCCTACTTGTTCGCTTGTCTTCGATTTGTGATTCATGTGCTTAATTGTTAATCATGTAAAATCGGTTAGCATAACCTTAGGATTATACCCGTGGTTAATCTTAAGAACTCTAGTAATCAAACGATTAGATGACCTCGTAGGCTCTAATTGGGATCGAAATTGGTTAAGTCGAAATAGCATCAATACTTGTTCCTTACCTTCTTGCATATTAGTCTACATGTTAAAGAGTCTTTGGTGCTAAATGTTTTGTGAGAGATGATGATCAAACTTGTAAATAGTAGTCTAGAATTTATTTTCATCTTTTATTTTCGTGCCTAGCATTAGAAGGCAGCAAGCTGCCGACACCTATACCTTCCCCCCATTGTGACGTTTTATGTATATTTGTGTGGATAATTTGTCTAACATTCTCATATTTCAGGTACCCTTAATCCCCGGCTTAGAACGATCCCTACTTATGTCTGTACTACTAACGATTGTAGGGTTATTATTGCTTGATGCTCGCTTAGGCGACTCATCAATTTTTGGCGCCGTTGCCGGGGATTATAAAAGCTTGATTTATGTTATTGTTGTGTATATAATGTCGCTGGAAATTTTTGTTGTAAAGTTGTAATTTTTAGTTTTATTTTGGGATTTTGTAAAGTAGAAATATGCTTCGGCATGTAGAGTTTAAATTTTTGAAGTTGCATGATGTATAAAGAATGTATGTTTATAATAACTTAGTTTAATTTCTAGGAAGTTAGTATGTTTGAGTTTATTTTAGTTTCTAAAGTGTAACATGTAGGGAGAAGCCGCTTTTGTTGGTCATAGCCTTAACCCTTCATACGAATGATGCCTTGTTAGATCCGTCTTTTATGTAGACTGGGAAACGTGGGATACGTCCCCCCCATGCATACGAGCGATAACTTGGCAGAACCATTTTTATGAGGTTGAGGGCGGCTTTGATCAACACTTGTAGACCGCTAGTGACCCGAGTTTTTTTTACAAAGTATGGGGCAAGTTAGTTTCATTGATATGGTTCTCAGGTTTGTTTAACTGGATCTCAAGGCCCACAGACTGATGTTCATTCTCGGTGAGTGAGTCGATAGGGAGTTCACTCCCCGTGGTGACCAACAACGAGTCCTGCCTGGTTCCTGTAGGGGGTTCGCCCTCCGTGAATCTTTACAATACCGCCTTTGAAAAGTAAAACACGCTCGAACTAGTCAATAGCTTGGGCCGAAGCATCACCTCACTTTAGACGCTAGAAGATAACTTGACATATGTGATCTATTTTCTTCAAAACAAAAAAAAAATTTGTGTGGTTCGAACTCTTGAGGTATATCGGGTAAAGCATGATACTACCGGGGGCTGCATCAGTCCATTGCACCGTTATCTCCTCTGCTCCACGTACCTTGAAAGTTAGAACAAATCTTAAAAGAAATTAGACTTAGAGATTTCATGTACACAAAATGTTCGAATTTTTCTCTTTGCCGATTGTATCTCTTCTTTGTCGATCTCATGTTAATATGTGTGCCATTGATTGAACATTGTTTTAATTGCCAATGCCGTGGCTTGTAATGATGTATATTCTTGCTTTTTATTTCTTTACTATGTTCTAACTTGTTTAAATGTTGCAAAATTTCAGAATAGTGCATGTCCGAATCTAATATTTGGACACGAGATCATAACGGTCGATTGCAACGTTTAAATCAAGAGCTCGCCATTACTTTGTTTGTACCGCTGCCTCCATCCGAACCAAGCTCGCCGAGCTCTCCATCCGCCATATCACCATCAATTGATCTCCAAGAAACTGAATTTGAAACCTTCGCCGAGCCAGTTGTTGAGCAAGTAGTAATGACTTCGATCAGAGCACAAAACGGTCATGTTGCTGGAGGAGGAGGAGCTGTACCTTCTAATATCACATACCCTCCTTTGGAAACCGATAAGACCGGTGAGATTGAATTGAGGAGTGGATTCCTCCACAAGTTGAAATCTTTTTATGGAATGCCAAGTGAGGATCCCAACAAGCATCTACAATGGTTTAACTTCACCACGGAGTCTATGTGTCCGAGAGGGACCGATTTGCAACACTTCAAGATGAAGGCTTTCCCGTTCTCATTGGAAGATCAAGCGAAGGAGTTGTTGTTTGAGGTGCCTAGTGGTCGCATTGTGTCGTGGAATTCTATGATGGATGAGTTTTTGCTCAAGTACTTTCCCGCTTCACGTATTACGGATTTGAGGAAGCAAATATCATTCGTATGAAGGGTTAAGGCTTTTGTTGGTCATAACCTTAACCCTTCATACGAATGATGCCTTGTTAGATCCGTCTTTTATGTAGACTAGGAAACGTGGGATACGTCCCCCTCACGCATACGAGCGATAACTTGGCAGACCCATTTTTATGAGGTTGAGGGCGGCTTTGATCAACACTTGTAGACCGCTAGTGACCCGAGTTTGTTTTACAAAGTATGGGGAAAGTTAATTTCATTGATATGGTTCTCAGGTTTGTTTAACTGGACCTCAAGGCCCACAGACTGATGTTCATTCTCGGTGAGTGAGTCGATAGGGAGTTCGCTCCCCGTGGTGACCAACAACGAGTCCTGCCTGGTTCCTGTAGGGGGTTCGCCCTCCGTGAATCTTAACAACACCGCCTTTGAAAAGTAAAACACGCTCGAACTAGTCAATAGCTTGAGCCGAAGCATCACCTCACTTTAGACGCTAGAAGATAACTTGACATATGTGATCTATTTTCTTCAAAAGATAAAACAAATTGTGTGGTTCGAACTCTTGAGGTATATCGGGTAAAGCATGATACTACCGGGGGCTGTATCAGTCCATTGCACCGTTATCTCCTCTGCTCCACGTACTTAGAGAGTTAGAACGAGTTTAAAAGAAATTAGACTTAGCGATTACATGATCATGGACGTTTCGATTTTTGCTCTTTATTGCCGAATATACTGATGCTTTGCCGATTATATATATCGTGTGCCATTGTGATGGAGATGTAATCCAAGCACAAAGTACCTGCAAAACAACTTCATACACATAATACCCTTCTTTTGTCAATTGTAGTTAGGACAAGTAGGGATCGTTCTATCCGGGAAAATCAAGGGCATTTCAATCACACAAAATGTTGTACTTTAAGGGGGTGTTGTCGATTTTTATAATTAATTACCTACTGAATTTTTACAAATTCTAAAACCTAAATTATTATCTACAATTGATCATCACCTTTCACACAATCACAAGACACAAATCTCATTATACATGCAACGAAATTAAAACAAGTAATAGGGCAGCAAGCATAAAATCGGATTCTAGATTAACTAAGTTCCAATTTAATTAGAGCCTTCGCGGAACATCTAATTATTCAAAACATCAAAAGTATTTAGAATTAACTTCGCGTATAATCCTAAACATGGTACTAATCGGTTTAAGAACACTTCACGTAGAAATTAAACACAAATAGCACATAAGCACAATATGTCGAATTGGAACATGTTAGCAGGTATGGCGTCACTCATCCCACATCGACATGTAAATTTCCAGAATTACTCGAGCCCTTAGATTAATACATATCAAAACATAACATGCGTATGAATCAATATATATTAAATCGGCATATGAATTTAATACCTAGATAACACTCATGGCCTTTCGAATGCATCTAGACATCTCCTTCAGTTGCAAACGAATTAAGGAAATAAACCTAATTAAATCAAGAAAACAAATAAAATCCTACTGCCCATCATACATATTCAATCAAATCACATGCATAATTCGGTAATCAAACACAAAATAACCAAACATTTATTACAAAGATTCGGAAATCCTATGCATAATCAACAATACCGAAAATAAAACCAACAATCCAAACATATTTCATAGACAAAATAATGTTTAAATACAAAGAAGCAAGAGCCATTGAAATACAATCCAAATTACAACCTTGATCAAGAGTTCGGCAAAGGATTGGTGTGATGATCGGATGGAATTTGTGGAAGGGTGATGGATGTGGTTCGGCCTTGGTGCTTGGTAAGAATTCTTGGAGATATTTTGGCAGAGGTTCGGCAAGTTTATGTGAGAGAGAGAGATGATATTTTCTGTGTGAAAATCGTCAAATATATAGAGGCCAAAGGGTGGCTGCAACTAGGGTTCACAAAACCTAGTTTTTCTCAAACTTATCCTGCTGGCAGATTTGACCTTCGAGTGAAGATTCTGGAATATCTTTCTCTAGAAAATAGATATTAAGGTGATTCCAGTTGGATTGGAAACTAGACTCCCGTAGCTTTCTATCCATAGAAGGCTCGAACTCTAATTCATTGTGAGCTGTTCGGGAGAGTCCGTGGAAATTGGATGACGTGCACAGGAATTCTGCCGAATTTGATCAGGATTTGTTGCGATTTTCTTGCTCTATTTTCTGCCGAAAATTCCCAAGATAATGACTGAATAATTGAGCAATATCTCTTTAGGTTTTCCATGAATTAATTCAGCCAAAAATCTTGCACAAAGGATGGAATTCAGTCCACATTCATAAGCCAAATCCATGTAGAACTCGGTTTAGGTTTTCTTCTTTCGGCAGACTTGACCTTCGTGCATTCAAACCGGCATAACTTTTGGCTCAAGAAATATTTTGCTGCGATTCTAAGTCTCAGAGAAACTAGACTCGTAGAGCTTTCCAACGGCGTATGGCACGTTCTCTGGCTCCAAGCGATGTGTTCCACAGAAATTCCGGAAGTCAGGACACAGTCCCAGGAAAATCCTGGTAGTTCCTGGATTGGTTTGCTCAAACTGCCAAGTTTCAGCCTTCATTTGGGTGACTTCCTGAACTCCGATTGATCTGAAATTTTGACACAATACACTTTAGCTTGCCAATTATATGCATACCAAATTTCATCAAATTTAGAGAAGGATAGATCAGTTTAGCACGAGCCTCAAAATCACGAAAAAGACATATTTTACTTTGTTTTCAGATTTCTATACTTAGTCATTTTTCTGATTATTAAGCACACTTTCTCCAAAACTCTACCAACATGATACTAAACTAAATTATGACTCAATCTTACTCTAAATAGACTTAACAAAGCATAAATAAGGGATAATAACACATTAATAACGTCGCACATTGTGCTCCTATCACATTGTTTGAAAGATGTTGTGTAATTGCCAATGCCGTGGCTTGTAATGATGTATATTCTTGTATTTCTATTTCTTTACGATGTTCTAACTTGTTTAAATGTTACAAATTTCAGAAAAGTGCATGTCCGAATCTAATATTTGGACACGAGATCATCAAGGCCGATTGTAACGTTTGAACCAAGAACTCGCCATTACTCTATTTGAGCCGTTACCACCATCTACACCGAACAGTCCATCCGAGCCTTCATCTTCATCTAGTTCGGCAACATCCTTGCCGAGCTCCCCCCCACCCCCCCCCCCCCCCCCCCCCCCCCCCACATTATTTCATGCGTGAAGCAAGCCGGAGATGAGACTTTCTTCGACTACTATAAGAGGTTCAAGTCCCTAGCATGGCATTAGCGATGGGCTCTTGTTGTAATATTTCTATGAGGGATTGTGTGTTATGGAGAGAGAGTTTCTTGACTCGGCCACGGGAGGTAGCTTTTTGGAGTTGAATGCCGGAGCGGCAAGAAGCTTGTTGGAAGTTCGTGCCTTAAATAACCAACAATTTGGCATGGCACGAGGCAATGTGCAAAGGAATGAGAAAGTGCATGAGACGTCTTCGAGCTCAAAGTTAGAGGAGAAAGTGGACAAGCTTACAGACTTGGTGAGTAATTTGATGAAGAAACATGCCATGGTATGTGGTATATGCACCGAGGGGCATGAAACCAAACAATGCCCTCAATTTGGATCGAATGAGGGAGTAGAGGAGTGCAATACTATTGGCTTTTAAGGAGGTCAACGATTTGGGAACTTCAATCCAAGGTTCAATGATCATCCTAACTTTCGATGGGCGAACAATGACAATGTGCTTAGGGCACCTATGCAACCGAGAGAAGGAGGAGCACAATTTGCGCCGAGGGCACCCTTTGTGCCTCGGCAACCATTTCAGCCGAACCAAGGAAATTATGCAGCCATGCCGAGCCACAACCAAGGAGGGTCGAGCCAACGCCAAACCGCACCGAGCAATCCGAACTATGATGCTTTGCTCCAATCTTTGTCAAGTACGACTCAAGCGTTGCTCGCGGGGCAGCAAAATCAACAAAAGGACATTGGTGAGCTCAAGACTCAAATGGGCCAAGTTGTAGACTTTATGGGAAGATTTAATGAGCAAGGGAAGTTGCCAAACAATACGATTCCCAATCCGAGGAACGAGCATGCAAAGGTGATTCAAACTCGAAGTGGAAGAGAGTTGTTGCCTCCAACAAGTCCAAAGAAGAAGCGAGTGTCGTTTGACATTTTTGAGGATGAAGAGAGGGCTGCCGGACCTGCAATTGCCGGCAGCCATAATGATGGAAAGAGAAGGGCTGCAGCCGGCAATGCTGCAGCCGAGAGTGAGCAAACCGCCGGCAGCCATGATGATGATAAGGGAGACGCCACCGGCAGCACTAATACAGCCGAGAGAAATGCTGCCACCGAGAAGGAGAAGGCCGGCGGCAATGAGAAGAAGAATAAGGGTTTGCGCTATGAACTTGAGCGTGATCCTGCAACTTCGAAGAGTGAGTTAGTGCCAAGTCAAGTGAGTAAGGGAGGGGTGCCAAACTCAAGCATTCCATTCCCTTCTCGCTTTGCTAAATCGAAGAAGGATAAATCCGATGAGGAGGTGTTGGAGATTTTCCGGAAAGTGCAAGTCAACATCCCTTTGTTGGAATGCATTAAGCAAGTACCGAAGTATGCTAAGTTTTTAAAGGAGCTTTGCACGGCTAGAAGGCATACGAGGGAGATTCGTGTGGTGACTATGAGCGAGACGAAATTGGCCGTTATTCAAAGGAAGTTGCCACCAAAGATGAAGGATCCGGGAAGCTTTAATGTGCCTTGTGTGATAGGCAACACTCGTTTCGAGAATGTGATGTTAGACTTGGGAGCATCGATCAATGTCATGCCACTCAATGTGTACCAAACGTTGAGTATAGGGCCTCTCAAGAAGGACAATGTCATCATTCAACTTGCGGATTGCTCAAGTAAGTATCCGGAGGGGTATGTGGAGGATGTGCTAGTGCAAGTTAACCAATTGATATTCCCCGCCAATTTTTATGTGGTTGAGATGAAGGATTATCCGGTCAATAGCACTCAATTGCTACTTGGTCGACCATTTATGAGGACAGTACGCACGAAGATAGATGTGGCCGAGGGCAACCTAACTATGGAGTTTGATGGTGAGATGATCAAGTTCAATGTTTTTGATGCCATGAAATTTCCCAATGTTGATTTGAGGGAAGGTTGCGCCATTGATGTATTAGAGGAGGTCGAGCAAGTTATGTCGACCTCGCTCGACGCATAGCAATTAGCGATTGAGCATGGGGTTGGAGTTGACATGAAGGGAGCACGGGTTGAGGACCATGATGGCGTCACCGAACCACTTTGGTATAGTATTGCCGAGCCATGCATAGATGAAGTAGTTGCCGAACTCAATGCAACGCCAAAGTATCCCTCGAACTCGTTCTTGTCAATTCCAAGTGCCACAACCAAATTTCGACCAAGTGTGGAAGAGGCCCCAAAGTTAGAACTTAAAGAGCTCCCTAGTCACTTGAAGTATGTTTATCTTGGAGAAGAAGATACTCTACCGGTTATTGTGTCTTCAATGCTTAGTGAGAAGCAAGAGGTTGATTTGATAAGTGTGCTAAAAAAGTACAAGACCGCGATAGGTTGGACCTTAGCGGACATCAAGGGAATAAGCCCTACTACATGTGTTCATCGTATCTTGTTAGAAGAAGGAGCTAAGCCGACTAAGGAAGCTCAACGTCGACTTCACCCTCCAATGATGAAAGTTGTGAAAGAAGAGATTATCAAGTTGCTTGATTGTGGGGTGATTTACCCAATTTCGAATAGTAAGTGGATATCTCCCGTGCAAGTAGTGCTAAAGAAGAGTGGTGTAACGGTTGTCAAGAATGAGAAGAATGAGCTTGTACCACAAATACTTATAACCGGTCATCGGATGTGCATCGACTATAGGAAGCTCAACGCTACAACGAGGAAGGATCACATGCCTTTGCCGTTTATGGTTCAAATGCTAGAGAGGTTAGCCATCCATTCTTTCTATTGCTTTCTTGATGGTTATAGTGGCTACAATCAAATCATGATACACCCGGATGATCAAGAGAAGACCACTTTTACTTGTCCATTTGGCACGTTTGCTTATCGACGAATGCCATTCGGTCTATGCATGATAGGAGCACAATGTGCTACGTTATTATTTGTATTTGCCCTCGTTTATGCTTCGTTTTTCCCCTTATTTATCTAAAATTGAGTCATAATTTAGTTTAGTGTCAATTTGGTAGAGTTTTTATCAAATGTGCTTTAGAATCCGAAAAATGACTAAGTTTGAGAAATCTGGAAAATAATGCAAAATATGTCTTTTTCGTGATTTTGAGATGAGTAAAAATACGATCTATCCTTGTCCGAATTTAATGACATTTGGCGTGCTTATTATTCATATACTGAGAAATGTTGTGTTAAAATTTCAGACCAATCGGAGTTCAGGAAGTCACCCAAAAGATGGCTGCAAAACAGCAGTTCGAGCAAACCAATCTAGGGACTTCCAGGATTTTCCTGGGACTGTGTCCTAACTTCGAAAAATCATTCCCGACGACTCACAAGGAATTTGATCAAACCGTTTTATATGGAGGTTGCCATGTGTGTCTAGTTTATCTGAGACTTCTAATCGCATCAATCGGAGCTCCGAGGAGGGAGATATGCCGGAGTTACTGCAACAACATCAAGTCTGCCGATTCCAGGATGCTACTGCCTCCTTTTTGCAAATTCTGTTTTCAATGGACCAAATGGTGTACAAATGCATATGTGAAGATGGTCCAAGCTTAAGGAAGGAAGGAGGATGACACCAAACCATGGCATTGAAAAAAAATACGAAGAAAGAAGTTCTCCTAGTCAAGCTAGGAAAAGCTGCCGGAAAAGGCAGATTTGTGCCGGTTGTGAGATAGGCCGGCTGGGGCATTTTCGATGGATCAAGACCTTTCAAATGGAGTCCAAAGCCTATACAAGAAGTCCATGAAGATGTGAAGCCCAAGCCTTGAAGAAAAATCAGAAAAAGAAAACCTAATTAGACTTTGAAAAGGAAGGTTTCAAATCCTTAACCAATTGGGTTTTCTGAAACCCCTCTTACACTAGGGTTGCCGGCAGCCTCTCCTCTATATATAACCTCATCTTCTCATTCTGAAAAGTGTCACATCTCAAGCCAAAATACAAGTCCAAACTCTACCCAATTTTCTGCCTTAAGTCCTACATAAAATTCCTAGCCGATCACCACCCTTCATCACCACCAAAAACTTTCTGCCGAGCCTAACTTTCTGCCGTGCAGCCGCCAACCATCCTCCGTCATAGATCCACACGAGCTGCTGACTCCCAAGGTGTCTAAATGTGTGATCTACTCCCTCCGGCTTGTAGTTTTATGGTTTTATGCTTTTATGTCTATGTAAAACATATGTTCTTTTGGTATTTGTTTTTATGTCTATGTAAAGACAATTTGTTTGTTGGGTTTTGCATGTTTAAAGTTGTTTATGAATTCGATTCTTTGAGCCTAATTAACTCTAAGGTATTGATTTCATGGTTTTATGAAAGATAAACATGTAAACATAATTTGTAAATATGTGGTGGTTAGGTCTTAGGGATGCATGCTTGACTTGATTCTCGATTTCTTCTTGATTAGTTGTTTGAATTCGTGTGCAACCGAAGGAGATGTTTAGATGCAATCGCAGGCCATGGTTGTTGTCTAGATGTTGAATTCACTTGCTGTAGTAACATAGGTCAAGTTAGAACGCTGAGTCAATTTGGTCTATGTTGTTACCTAGGGCTAGAGTAATTCCTACAACTTGCTTGTCTAATATGAAGAGTGACGCCTTGCATGTTAACTTGTTTCCGACTAAAAGATTTCGTGCTCTATATGTTAATTGGTTAATTTCTACGCTGAGTGTTTTTAACTGGTTAGCTAAAGATTAGGATTATGCGCTGAGCTAATTCTAAGTATTTTCGTGAAATCTAAAATCGATTAGTAAACCGCTGAGGAGCTAGTTAGGTTGGAATTAAGTTGAGTCTTGAATATTTCTATGCATGTTTCCATGAGTCCTTACTTGTTACTTGTTTCGATTTGTGATAGTTTTGATGAGTGTTTTGCGTGAGAGTTGTCGACCAAACTTCTAAATAGTAGTCTAGAATTTATTTTCAGAAATTTATTTCGTGTCTAGTGTTTAAAGGCAGTAAGCTGCCGACGCCATACTCATCCCCCATGATAAAATTGTATATATGTATATAAGTGTGACAATTATGTGCATATGTGTTTGTGAATATTTGTGTTAACATTCTCATGTTTCAGGTACCCTTAATCCCCGACTAGAACGATCCCTACTTATTCTATACTACTAACGACTGTAGGGTTATTATTGCTTGATGCTCGCTTCGGCGACACGTCAATGCAATGCACCCGGAACTTTTCAAAGATGTATGTATGCTATCTTCTCAGATTTTATTGAAGACATTATCGAAGTGTTTATGGATGACTTTAGTGTGTATGGAAGCACCTTCGATGCATATTTGGGGAACTTGGAGAAGATACTTGAGAGGTGTGTAGAGACCAATCTTGTGTTTAATTGGGAGAACTGTCACTTCATGGTCACGCAAGGCATTATTCTTGGGCACATTATTTCGGCAAGAGGCTTAGAGGTTGACAAAGCCAAAGTTGAGCTCATTCAAGCATTACCGAGCCCTAGGTGTGTTAGAGATGTGAGAAGTTTTCTTGGCCATGCTGGGTTTTATCGAAAATTTATCAAGGACTTCTCTTCAATTGCAAAGCCATTGAGCAACTTGTTACAAAAGGAGGTGACGTTTGAGTGGGCGGATGCGTGTGAGGCAAGCTTTTGCCGATTGAAGGAGATGTTGTGTACGGCGCCGATATTAGTGTCCCCTAATTGGGACGAGCCATTTGAGTTGATGTGTGATGCTAGTGATTTTGCACTTGGAGCGGTACTTGGACAACGAATTAAGAAGAAGCCATGCGCCATTTACTATGCTTCAAGGACTCTCAATGATGCTCAACTCAACTACACAACAACGGAGAAGGAACTCTTAGCGGTAATTTTTGCTTTGGAAAAGTTTCGATCATATCTTTTGAATTCCAAAGTCATTGTGTATAGTGACCATGCCGCTTTGAAATATCTTATGAAGAAGGATGCTAAGCCGAGGCTCATTCGATGGATTGTTTTGCTTTAAGAGTTCGATATTGAGATTAAAGACAAGAAAGGAGTAGTGAATGTTGTAGCCGATCATTTGAGTCGCCTTGTTAATGAAAAGGATCGGCTGCCCCTATTGGAATCCTTTCCGGATGAGCAACTTTTTTGACTTGAAGTACATGAGCCTTGGTATGTCGACATTGCCAATTTTCTTGCTACACGCCGATTCCCCCAAGAGATGCCGAGCCACCTACAAAAGAGGATCAAGAAGCAAGCTCGACACTTCTTATGGGATGATCCGTACTTATGGAGGCAATGTGGTGATCAAGTTATTCGAAGATGTGTTCCGGAGAATGAACATCGCTCCATCCTTACTTTTTGTCATAGTGAAGCTTGTGGTGGGCACTTTGGACCAAAGAAGACGGCATTGAAGGTTCTAAATTGTGGATTCTTTTGGCCTACAATTTTCAAAGATGCATTCATGTTTTGTAAAGCGTGTGATAGATGCCAAAGAATGGGGAACCAAATGCCGCTTACACCTATCATTGAGGTAGAACTTTTTTATCTTTGGGGTATTGACTTCATGGGACCGTTTCCTTCGAGTAAGGGCTTTCTCTACATATTGCTTGCGGTTGATTATGTGTCAAAGTGGATCGAAGCAAAGGCTACACGCACCAATGATGCCAAGGTGGTAGCCGAGTTTCTCAAGACCAACATCTTTTCACGTTTTGGAGTTCCAAGAGTCTTGATTAGCGATGGAGGATCCCATTTTTGTAACCGCACCATTGAAGCCTTATTGAAGAAGTATGGAGTCACTCATAAGGTATCTACACCTTATCACCCCCAAACAAGTGGTATGGCCGAAGTAAGTAATCGAGAGATCAAGCAAATACTAGAGAAATCGGTTGGACCTTCAAGGAAGGATTGCAGTGATCGTCTCGATGACGCTTTGTGGGCATATAGGACTGCATACAAGACACCGATAGGAATGTCTCCTTTTCGGTTAGTTTATGGCAAAGCATGTCACTTACCGGTTGAGCTAGAGCACAAAGCATGGTGGGCAATCAAAGCCTTCAACATGAACATAGATGATGCCGGCCTTCATAGAAAGCTACAACTCAATGAGCTTGAAGAAATCCGTAATGAAGCCTATGACGCCGCTTGGATATACAAGGAGAAGACACGAGCGTATCATGATAAGATGATTCGAGGGAAAAAGTTTGAAGTTGGGCAACAAGTTCTTTTATTCAATTCAAGACTTCGACTCTTTCCGGGTAAGCTTTGCTCTAGATGGGTGGGCCCCTTCATTGTCACTCAAGTTTTTCCCCATGGTGCCATCGAAATTCAAAGTTCAATCACAAGCAAAGCTTTCAAAGTAAATGGACATCGTCTCAAGCCTTACTACTCTTCCTTTCAAGAACACACGGTGGAGGAGGCTTGCTTACACACTGCCCCACGAGTACCGCCACCCTACCTTGCTGCCGGACCTGCAATTGCCGGCAGCCTAGCCATGACATTACCGGACAAGAACACCACTGTCGAGAGGCAGCCCCTCACTCCAGCTGCAACTTCATCTCCTGCCGGACCTGCAATCGCCGGTAGGATGAACAAGATGATACTAGAAGCCGAGAGCAATGCAGCAATGCCGCCGGATACGCCGGTCATGATGGAAGAACTGCCGGACACGTTGGAAACATCGCCGGACACGCAGCTTGACACCGACTCGGATACAACGTGTCATGATCTTCTCGTCGAGCTATTTCTTGCCGATTTGAACTATATTGGAACGAGATGAACACATGCAATCAACAACGGTGAAAAGTCTAGGCTATGGACTATAAAATCAAAGCGCTAATTGGGAGGCAACCCAAGTCGATCAAAGAAAAGTGAAGGAGCCATCACCGAGCGTTTGAAATTTCTAACCCTTCTCTCTTTCTTTGATTTGTGATGATATGTTGGAATATGTTGGTCTATTGCATGCTTAGGAGATTCTTTGATATTGTTTTGTGCTTACATTGAGGGCAATGTAATTTTCTAAGTGTGGGGTGGGATAACGTATTCCGTTTATGTTTTCATGTGCTTAGTTAGAAAAGAAAATTTCAGAAAATTGTTCCACAAAAATAGAGTGTTTAAATTTGTTTGTTTCGAGTCTTAGGATGCCCCTAATATGTCAATGATGTTTTTCTCCTCTTTGCATACATAGATGATGGTTGTGCATACAATTAAAATTGTGAGTTTCATGGATTATGTGCATTGGTAGGAGAATGTAGGACTTTTTGATTAAGAAGCATGCATGTTTTAGCTAGTTTATTTCGATTATAACCTATGTAAGCTTTAGTGCCAAATTGCTTTCTTCTTGAGCGATAAAAAGAAAAAATTCGATAGATTCGTAGGAAGCATGAAACCTCATAATTCTTTGATTATTCGATGACTATGTGCCATAGCTTTTGAATGAACTCTAGTATGCTAGAACTTACTCTTGTTGATTTTCGAAACGTCTATATCATAAAATACCTTGATTTTGAAAGTGATTGAAAAGATCTTTTAGGTTTACCACCATTGCCAAATAAAGCATGAGCCCTATTTGTGCCCGTCGTGGGACACCTTAGTAAACCCCTTTGAGCCTACAATTAGCCTTCTCTTTCATCACCCTTAAACACTTTCCATGAGCTTAGTATAGTGATGTCTTGACCATTGTGTGTCGGCAAAGCTTGATTTTTGAAAGCGTTTTTGGGTGAAGTGATAAAGAAGAACAAGTGTGGGGTAGACTTAGCCATAAATTTATATGAAAAATATGCATGCCGTGCCTTAGTAAAGAAAAGAAAGAAAAAAATTTTGTTCAAAAGAAAAAGAAAAGAAACGAAACCGTGAGCAAGAAAAGAAAATACAAAGCATAGGGTACGGCATAGGCAAGAAAAAGAAAATTGTGCATGGCTATTGTCTTGAGTATTGTTGTAATGTTATGGGAAGAAAAAGAATGAAGGAAGGGTCCAACAAAGATGAAATTCGGCCCTTGATGAGAAGACATAAGGAGATTTGAGCTTTGCCAAAGGCCACGGTGACGTTTTGAGCCTCCTTATCCAAATATCGAATACCTCTTAGCCTAGCCCCATTACAACCCTTTTATTGATCTTTTTCATGATTCTTAAGATGTTTAAACGTGATTTGTGGAGATTATCTCAAGAGTAAGCATATGGTTTTGGTTCATTGGTGCATATAGTTATCATATGAGGTTTTTCCAGAAAAATTCACAAAGTGCTTTCGTTTCTTTGATATATGCAAGTCACTCTTTGTAATTCATTATCTTTCACTTGCATATACTTATGTATGAATAACCATGCTTCCAGAGAAAAGAAGAGAGTATGCCTAGTGAGGAGGATTGGATTAGCTTTAACATGTTTACATGCTTACCTTTTTGCTCTTATATTTTCTTATTGATGCCACATGTTCATGAAGCTTGGAATTTTCGTGCTTAGCATTCTCATGCATTAACTTGAAAGCTATGTGTACATACGAGCCTGAGACAAATTGTTAGGGGCAATAGTTTGTTTAGAGTCTAGTTTAATTTAGTTTGCTAAGGGACTAGCAAAAGATAAGTGTGGGGTAGTTGATAGGAGCACAATGTGCGATGATATTAATATGTATTTGCCCTCGTTTATACTTTGTTTAACCCTTATTTATCTAAGATAGAGTCATAATTTAGTTTAGTGTCAATTTGGTAGAGTTTTTATCAACTGTGCTTTAGAATCTGAAAAATGACTAAGTTTAAGTAATCTGGAAAATAACGCAAGTTGTCTTTTTCGTGATTCTGAGATGAGTAAAAATACAATCTATACTTGTCCGAATTTAATGCAATTTGGTGTGCTTATTATTTATATAATGAGGAATGTTGTGTTAAAGTTTCAGATCAATCGGAGTTCGAAAAGTCACCCAAAAGATGGCTGCAACTTGGCAGTCCGAGCAAAGATCACCAAGGACTTCCAGGATTTTCCTGGGACTGTGTCCCAACTTCGAAAAATCATTCCTGACGACTCACAAGAAATTTGGTCGAACTGTTTTATATGAAAGTAGCTATGTGTGTCTAGTTTATCTGAAACTTGGAATCGTAACAATCGGAGCTCCGAGGAGGGAGATATGCTGGAGTTACTACAGCAAGGTCTTTTCTGCCGATTCCAGGATGCTACTGCCTCCTTTTCGCAATTTCTGTTTTCGATGGATCATATGGTGTACAAATGCATATTTGAAGATGTTCCAGGCTTAAGGAAGGAAAGAAGAAGAAACCAAGCTAAAGCAATGAAGAAAAATACGAAGAAAGAAGTTCTCCTAGTCAAGCTAGGAAAAGCTGCCTGAAAAGGCAGATTTGTGCCGGTTGTGTGATAGGCCGGCTGGGGCATTTTTCCATGGATCAAGTTCACCAAATGAAGATGTCAAGATCACATATGAAGTCCATGAAGATGTGAAGCCCAAACCTTGAAGAAAAATCAGAAAAAGAAAACCTAAATGAACCATGAAAGGAAGGTTACAAAACCTTATTCTACAAGGTTTTGTGTTGCCTATTGTATCTAGGTTTTCCTAGGGTTTGCCGGCCTCTTCTCCTATATACAGGGACTGTTTTCCCACAGAAAAAGCATCTCATATCAAGCATAAACACAAGGCCTAAACTCTACCAAAATTCTCCAAAGATCCTATACAAAAACCTAAACCGAAAATCACCTCCACCTCACTTCAACCAAGTTTCTGCCCCTTGCCGAACCTTAGAACTTCTGCCTCCATAACCTACTGCCGACGTGATCTACTGCCGTGCAGCCTCCACACAGCCTCCATACTCCGCCGGATCCACACGACGTGAAGCTCCAATATCGACAAGAACAATGAGTTTGCATGCTAATTTGTAATATGTAACTTGTGGATTTTTATGTTTGATAATTAGGATAGTAGGTATGCGATGCTTGTTTGAGAACTTAATTCGATTAGTAATCTAAGGTTAGGGCATTAAATCGACATACTAGTTTTGTTTAAAGCATTTGTTGTTTAAAGCATGTAATTCTAAGTGCTAGGTTTCATGAGCTAAAGTATTTGGTTGAGTCATACTTGTAGTTTTCTTAATCACTTGCTCACTTAGAGTAATAACCTTAGAACTTGCAAGATAATAAGAGGATTGACAACCCTACTTGTTCGCTTGTCTTCGATTTGTGATTCATGTGCTTAATTGTTAATCATGTAAAATCGGTTAGCATAACCTTAGGATTATACCCGTGGTTAATCTTAAGAACTCTAGTAATCAAACGATTAGATGAGCTCGTAGGCTCTAAATGGGATCGAAATTGGTTAAGTCGAAATAACATCAATACTTGTTCCTTACCTTCTTGCATATTAGTCTACATGTTAAAGAGTCTTTGGTACTAAATGTTTTGTGAGAGATGATGATCAAACTTGTAAATAGTAGTCTAGAATTTATTTTCATCTTTTATTTTCGTGCCTAGCATTAGAAGGCAGCAAGCTGCCGACACCTATACCTTCCCCCCATTGTGACGTTTTATGTATATTTGTGTGGATAATTTGTCTAACATTCTCATATTTCAGGTACCCTTAATCCTCGGCTTAGAACGATCCCTACTTATGTCTATACTACTAACGATTGTAGGGTTATTATTACTTGATGCTCGCTTAGGCGACTCATCAGGGTCCATTGAGATGAATAAATATTTATGATGGATATGAACTTCCAGCTAGTCCGCTATGTCGAAACCTTGACAGGCGATCTCTTCACCGCTAGATTTGTGGAGTGTCACTTTGATGAGACAGTCTTCCCGTCGTTAGGGGGAGATAAGAACAAGCATGTTTAAGTGGAACGACATGTTGAAACTTCAGTCAAAGAGGGAATATGGGATGAGGTTAAGGTCAGTACATATTTTATTGGTAAATGTTATTTACACTTGCCATATTTATTAAAATTGATTCATTGTTGTTGTCTGCATGTTGTAGAAAAATTTGGAAGATGTTCCAGACGGATACAAAGCTGTGTGTCTAAAATGTTGCAATTATTTGTGGAAGGATCACAAAGGCAAAACCAAACTAAACTACTTTGAGAAGAATAAAGATGCTGCATAGTTGTTATATGTGGTTCCTCCATACGTCTTACCAGATCAGTGGCTTGTTCTTGTTGCATATTGGAGTAGTGATGATGCAAAGGTATGTAGAGGTGTGATGCCATTTTCGATTAAATTTGACAAAATTGTTGACTCTAACATAATGATTAGTAATTGCTCATTCTGCAGGTGATAGTAGAGCGTAATTCTTCCAATCGGGAGCAGCGTGGACCACTTCATACTACTGGTCGAAAGCCTTATGCTCAAATAAGATATGAGGTACTTTTGTAGTTGACACATTAACAAAAATTCTGGTTCTTATTTTTTCTTAACTCAAAATGATTCAATTTGATGCATTTTTACTGTGCTTGTACTTGGCAGATGCAACAAAGTGGAGAACCTACTGATAAGATGAGTGTGTGGATAAAAGCACAGAACCAGTCAAATCCTGAAGTTGCTCAAGTCATTGTATGTTTTACCTTTCTTGACCTCTCATTTAGTATTGTTGCTCTTTTTGTGGGTTTTCCTAGCTAAATTATTCATAAATTCATGTAGGAGGAATATAATACGACACTTGCATAGAAACCTGAGGACCAACGACATCTTACAGTTGTACGTGACCAAGTATTTCATGATGTGATGGGATCTGATGGTCACGGCTATTGCCGTACTTATGGTTCTGTTGTCCCTCGCAGTCTGGTGTATCCACAAGATCCATAGGTACCTCATAACACCTCAGAATTTATTCCGAAAATCACTCAAGAGGTAACAAAGAAAGTGATTGAAGAGGTAACGCAGAAAGTCACTGAGGATATAACAGAGAAACTGAAAGAGTCTATAGCAAAGCAAATGGAGAACCGCTTTAATCAGCTTCGTGATCAGATGAACTTTTATGAGACCAGCGAGGGGAGAAATGCGCACAGACTGGTTAGTACGAGTTATAATTGTTAATGGTCGATATTCTATTACTTACAGCAAAATAATTTATGTCTTCAGATACTTTTAGTTTTTGGTTGCTGGAGTTAAAATTTTGGCAGTGTTGTAATTTACTGCAAAACTTTGGTGTTTGAGTTAATTTGAGTAGTTATATTATTCCCCCAGTTTTTGAACTGTGTTGTATGAATTGGCAGCAGGAAGCAGAGCATTTGTCTAATATTTCTAGTCCTAGTATCATTATTGTGTTAGCTTCAATAGCTTTGTTTTTGCCTGTAGGAGTAAAGTGGATAGAGGAATGTGCATATTTTCTTGTTACATGCATCACACTCTTTGTCTTGCTGGAATACTGTAGATTAAAATGTTACTGTCAGGAATGTGCATATTTTGTTACTGTCAGGAAGTTAGGGTCAATGTTATTCAAGTATTCTTTAGTATAAATCAGGGTTATGCACTAAAAAATCTTGATAAGTTCAGATGGTCCAGTTAGTACACATCCAGAATGCTTACTTGCTCCCTTTCTCATATTCTTGCAACCTTACATATCTATCCTATGCAATAGGTACTTGATGCAACAAGTGGTCATCAGAGGGAGTCCATTGGAGAGGAATTACATCCTTCAACTTCCCAACAAGAACCAGAAGCTACCATAGGAGAGGAAGGTCATCAAGGTTCAACTGAACAACAAGATCCAGCTGAGGAAAGACAAGTTTAAATGGTCATATTGCTAGTTTATCAAATTTTTCTTCAAGTTGTGGTTTATCCTTTTCACACAGATTGTTAGTTTGCTATATTCTTTACTTGGTATAGTTGCTACATTTCTTTACTTGGCTCGCCATTATGTACATGGTTCAGCACCCATTTTTTTAGTGTTGTGGACTTGTTTATGGTTAGTTTGGTATGTAGAATTGACATTGTTAGTTATATTTATATAAATGTTGATTGTGTTCAATCTGTTGGTTGTTGATTGTTGTAAATTGAAAAAAATATGGTGCATTTACAGGTTGTTTGGAATGGGTTCAATTTGTTCAATCAAATTTTTTTTCTGGTAAAATGAAAGATGCGACAAAAAAAAAAATAAAAAAAATGCATAAGCCGTAGCAAACCCATCGTAAATGAAATTTCAAAATTGGCTGGAGAATTGATTTGGCGGGAAAATTAAAATTTTACTACGGCAAATGTCGTAGCAAGGATTTAAATCTATCTAACCTGTTTAAATTTAACGCAAATATAACGACGGCAATTGCCGTAGTAAATAATTTATTTTAAATAAAAATTATTTGTTAAAAACCTCAACGACGGCAAAATGCCGTAGCAAAATGTTATTTCCCTACGGTACTTACCGTCGCTGAATGCCGTCGCCAAGTGAGCGATGGCGATGCTGCGACGCTTATGCCGTTGCAAAATCGGCTGGTGACGGCAGATTGCCGTTGCTAAACCCTTTAGCGACCACTACCAGAAAAAACAGTATTACCGACGAAAAAAAAAAACGGCCGACGACATACTTTTTTCGTCGGCCATTCCCAAGAATGGCCGACGATATTGTCTTTCGTCGCTAAAAATAAAAAATCGTCGGCTATTCCCCAAGAATGGCCGACGATTTTTTCTTTCGTCACTAAAAAATATTTTTCGTCGGCTATACCCCAAGAATGGCCGACGATTTGAATTTTCGTCGGCCTTTCTCTTAAAGTATAGCCGACGAAAACTTTAGAAAGTTTGGCCGACGAAATTGGAATTTTCGTCGGCTATAAGTCTTTATTTTTTCAGATCTGGACAGAAGCTGCTCATTTAAAAAAAACGGGAAAAAACGGGAGAAAGAGTGAAAAATCTGTGGGTATTGTTGAAATCTGTCCTCTCTTACATTGTGGAGCTATATATAGGTACGTATATGTGTATATATGTTGATTTTGAGTTTTAGTTGATTTGATTTTGAGTTTTAGTGATTTTGATATAGTAAGTGATTTTTTGTTTTGTTGTTGTTTTAGTGTTAGAATGTATGTATATATGTTGATTTTGAGTTGTAGTTGAGTTGATTTTCAGTTAGAGTATAATTATGTGTTTTAATTTAATGTTATTTTAATTAGTGTTAAAATATATATAAATATGTTAATTAATGGTTGTTGATAGTGTAATGAACTTAAATAATGGTTGTTAATTAATGGTATATATATATATGAGTTGATGTTGATAATAATATATATTGTAATATATATATGTGTTAATTAATTTATTATTAATTAAAGTTATACATATATATTATTATCAGGCTATATATGGATCGAGATAAGAGTTGGATTTCGCTTCCAAGGCATGACCGACGATACACTACAGGAGTTGTGGATTTTTTACAGTTCGTCGAGGAAAATGCAAACGGGAATTACCATTATTGCCCGTGCAAGAAATGTAAGTGTCGCAGTGATATGTGTCGATTTCCGATTAGGACAGTATGGGAGCACCTAAAGAGTAATTGGTTTTGGCCGAAGTACAAACGTTGGATATATCACGGTGAGCCATCATTAGATGGATCGCATGATCATGGGCAGTTTTTTGAGGCGGGCAGTAGTAGTACATCCAACGATCCAACAATGGCATTCGTCAACGACGTGTTTCCTTTTGAAAGCGGTGTACGTGGGGAACAATATATGCATGACCCGGTGCAGCCGTTCCCACAAGTTGTCAACACTGCTGCCTTTGACAAGTACAACAAACTGATTGAATTGCAACAGACCCCTGTGTCTTCAAGTTCTGAGAAGACAGTTCTTGAAAGTGTGATGGAGGTAATGAGGATTAAAATCGAGGCAAAATCGAGCATCAGGCAAGTTGATGAATATCTACAGTACACTTCTTCGTTGTTGGAGGAGGGTCATCGTAATCCTACCAATCACCGTAAGGTCCGAAGTATCCTCAACGATCTAGGGCTTTCCTACATTAAGATCCATACATGCGCATTTGACTGCGTTCTCTTCTGGGGTAAAGATGCAGAAGGGAATGACCTTGCTAGCCTTGACGCATGTCCGATATGTCAGTCTGACCGATATAAGTTGACGGGAGCAGGCAATAGGTAACCTGTGAAAGTGCTTCGGTATTTTCCGTTGATAGATAGGCTTGAGCGGTTGTACATGTCAGAAACCACCGCAAAAGCTATGAGGTGGCACGGTGAGCGGGACGCGGGAGACGCAGATATCATGACACACATCTCTGACGGAGCGGCTTGGAAGCATATAAACAATGAGTTTCCTCATTTTGCGTCAGATGTCAGAAACGTCAGGCTCGGGCTCTCAACCGACGGGTTCAACCCTTTCGGCACCATGAGTCTTTCATACAGTATATGGCCGGTGGTTTTGGTACCTTACAACCTTCCTCCGTGGATGTGCATGAAGAAGGAATATAATATGTTGACGTTGTTGATTCTGGGGCCTGGTTACCCAGGGAAATGTCTCGATGTGTATATGAGACCATTGATTGAAGAGCTTAAGGTATTGTGGGATGTTGGTCATCCCACTTTTGACAAGTACAAGCAGGAGACGTTCCAGATGCATGCCATGGTTATTGCTACCATTAGTGATTTTCCTGCTTATGGGATGTTGTCGGGCAGCGTTGTTAGGGGATACAAGGCTTGTCCAGAGTGCCTCTGCGATTATGGGAGCACCCCTTATTGCAACAAGATATGCCGAATGGGTCATCGTGTGTTCCTTCCGGCGGATCACCACTGGCGTTACGAGTCCGCCGCATTTGATGGAACCGAAGAACACGGTGGTCCTCCCAGAAGATGGACGGGAAGAGAAATTTTAGCAGTGCTTAATGAGTACGATTTTGGGCCCCTCAGCAATCATCCCGATATTGTAGCGGAAATACCGGAAAGACCTGAGCAGTACAAATTCTGGACACATAAGAGCATATTGTGGGAACTCCCGTACTGGTATGAGTTGCTGATCCGTCACTTCCTAGACGTTATGCACATAGAAAAAAAATGTTTCTGAAAGTGTGGTGGGCACAACGCTGAACTTGGAGGGGAAGACGAAAGACGGTCCTAAGGCTCGCACTGATATGCAAAACATGAATATCAGAAAACAACTATGGTTGAAACAAGGGAAGAGAAAAATGCCTCAAGCTCCTTACACCGTCAAGCCTGAGCATAAACCAGAAATTTTCCATTGGATAAGTCGGGCCAAGTATCCTTCAGGCTTTGCTGGAAATATAGCCAAGTGTGTGAACAGACAATTCAACAATCTGTACGGGTTGAAAAGTCATGACAATCATATCCTGCTACAACGTCTCTTCCCTGTTTTCATTCGACCGTTCCTTCCCCGTCACGTTGTGGAGCCGTTAGTAGCGTTGGCAAGATTTTTCCAGAAGGTATGCACCACTACAAGAAAAAAGGGCTTTGCCGACGAAAAAAAAAAAAACGGCCGACGAAACACTTTTTTCGTCGGCTATTCCCAAGAATGGCCGACGAAAATTTTTGTCGTCGGCAAAAAAAAAATTTCGTCGGCCATTCCCATATAATGGCCGACGATTTTTTTTTTCGTCGGTAAAAATGAAAAATCGTCGGCTATACTCCTATAATGGCCGACGATTTAAAGTTTTCGTCGGCTATAAACTTTTGGAAGAATGGCCGACGAAACTTTTTTATTTCGTCGGCCATAAGTTTTTTTAAAAAATAATTATTTTACGAATAATGGCCGACGAAAATTAATTATTTCGTCGGCCATAAATTATTTAAAAATAATTATTTTACGAACAATGGCCGACGAAAATTAATTATTTCGTCGGCCATACGTTGTTTAAAAATAATTATTTACGAACAATGGCCGACGAAAATTAAGTATTTCGTCGGCCATAAGTTTTAAAAAAAATAATTATACGATTATTTTTGACAGAAACCGACAAAAGAATAGCATAGCCGACGAATACTAGGTTTGATTTCGTCGGCTATGATTAAAAAAAAAAACAAAAAAAGAGCAGTTTCCATTTTCTATCACTATCGACAAACCATTGCTTCATCCTTCAAATGCAAATGTGTCGTGAAATAAGACATGACCAAAATATTGAAATACGGCTACGGTTGAAAAATGGGAAGATTCCGACAAAATCTGTGTGCCGAATGTTGCGGTTAACTGTTTTTTACTCCCGTTTTCCTATGGGTAGCCTGACGGTCGGTAAATATTTTGAGGAAAATTTTTATACGATTAGTCGCGTCTCATCAATCTGAAACTATTCTCTATTGAAGATCAGGCAAAAAAACGTCATTTAGACGGGCCAATTTCCGTTTTAAAGCGTTTAGAGGTTTGACTCACCCGGTTGACCGTCCCGATCGAGCCTTTAACGTTGTCAGATGTAGTTGGATTTTTTTTCATACATGTATTTAATCTTAACGGTGATATCTGACGGTTGGAATAGATTTTCCAAACTTTTAGATTCAAAATCGGAACATATGCACTAATGTTCCTTAACTTGTTTACTAAGTGTTTAAGTGAATGTATAGTTTCAAATAGTTACTATACGTACACTTTTCAAATGCAAATATGTCGTCAAATAAGATATGACCGAAATAATGAAATACGTCTACGGTTGAAAAATGACAAGATTCCGATAAAATCCGTGTGCCGAAATAATGAAATCAGTCAAAACCCGGTTTACTGCAGATTTGGCATCCGGCGTCCGAATGACGATTGTGATACCATTCCGGAAAGGGAACGACGCCAGGAACAAAACTCGTTGGTTCGCCACGATGTGTGGGCTTTTTCGGGCTTTCGAGTTCGTTTAGGGCCTCAAAACGGCATTTTAGTATGTTTTCATAGAATAGCCGACGAAACATTCAAATTTCGTCGGCTATTCTCTAAGTATAGCCGACGAATTCAAATATTTCGTCGGCTAAACTCTTGATCCGCGTCTTTTTATTGTCCGCCGTTGGATGGCTCAGATCCGACGGCTGTTGATTTTCCAAAGTATAGCCGACGAAATCTTTTATTTCGTCGGCTATACTCCTTCTAAATCTTTTAAATCCTCCCGCCTTTTTTCTCTCCTCCTTCCCCCCCTCCTCCGGCCTCCTCTTCCTCCTTCCCCTCCTCCTCCTCCTCCTCCCCCTCCTTCCCCTCCTCCTCCTCCTCCTCCTCCTCCTCCTCCTCCTTCCCCTCCTCCGGCCTCCTCCTCCTTCTCCTCCTTCCCCTCCTCCTCCTCCTCCTCCTCCTTCCCCTCCTCCGGCCTCCTCCTTCTCCTTCTCCTCCTCCTCCTCCGGCCTCCTCCTCCTCCTCCTTCCCCTCCTCCGGCCTCCTCCTTCTCCTTCTCCTCCTCCTCCTCCGGCCTCCTCCTCCTCCTCCTCCTTCTCCTCCTCCTCCTCCTCCTCCTTCTCCTTCTCCTCCTCCTCCGGCCTCCTCCTTCCCCTCCTCCGGCCTCCTCCTTCCCCTCCTCCTTCTCCTCCTCCTCCGACCTCCTCCTTCCCCTCCTCCTCCGGCCTCCTCCTCCTCCTTCCCCTCCTCCTCCTTCCCCTCCTCCGGCCTCCTCCTCCTCCTTCCCCTCCTCCGGCCTCCTCCTCCTCCTCCTTCCCCTCCTCCATCCAAAGCATAATTTAATTTTTTTTTTGCCTAAAATTTAAGAATAGCCGACGAATTTTACCAATTTTCGTCGGCTATAAGTTGTATAGCCGACGAAAATTCTAGTATTTCGTCGGCTATAACTAATTATGCCTATTAAAATATTAATATATTTCGAGGAAATAGCCGACGAAATTTTATTAAATCGTCGGCTATAGTTAAAACACAATAGCCGACGAAATTCGTCGGCCATACTTAATGGATTTCGTCGGCCATACTCAAAAATACCCGACGAAATTCGTCGGCTATTTCTCCCACGTTTGCCCGACGAATTTTTGGATTCGTCGGCCATATTTAACTATAGCCGACGAAATTTTTTTTTTCGTCGGCCATTGGTATTACCGACGGCGTATTACCGACGACTTATGGCCGACGAAATTTTCGTCGGCAGAGGGTATAGCCGACGAAAAAATGGAATGGCCGACGAAAATTTTTTCGTCGGCTATTCTGCCGTATCTGGTAGTGCACACGGGAAGTGAAAAAATCTGACCTCCGGGAAATGCAACAAGACATCGTTCATATCATGTGTAAATTTGAGATGATATTTCCTCCAAATTTTTTCGACATCATGCCTCACCTCATGATCCATCTTCCTCGGCAGTTGTTGCTTACCGGTCCTGTGTACTTCACTTGGATGTATCCGATGGAAAGGTACGTATTTTACACCTTATGTTAATTTTCTCATTAATATATGTGATATAGTGTTAATGTATTATCATAACACTTTAAAAACTTGATTTATAGGCAACTTGGACAATACGGTGGTTTTGTCCAAAACAGATCCGCACCTGAAGGATGTATAGCTGAAGCATATATTGCGCACGAGTGCGTCACCTACATGAAGTTGTATTTAGGAGCGTTATAGGAAAGCATACCGGAAGATGTACCTTCACAGTTCAATCTTTCCATACTCTCCGACGATGTTGTACTCGGTGGAAACATGCCAGTTTCCTACAAGTTGAAAGATTATGAGGTAGCCATTACACATTGGTGGGTACTAATCAACTGTCCAGAAGTTTAGTTTTGGAAGAACATATATCTACACTGTGAACAAGTACGAGGTGATGTCGATTACCACAACCGGACATTCGCAGAGTATTTCGGCCGCTGGGTACGTAACTTTAACACTATTCTATACGTGTTTATATATTATTGTGTATATTTATTCATATTTATAGTTGATTCTGATGGTTGTAGATGGACCTTATTCAAAATGATAATCACCCAAATTGGTCGCACGAACTCAGACTTTTAGCGATGAGGCCGGTCTATTCAAAAGTTTATGCCACGTGCAAGGTGAATGGTGTGTTATTTCGATGTGAAGAGAGAGACCTCAGACTGAAAACACAAAATTCAGGGGTTATGGCACATGGTGGGGATGATGGAGTTGACTATTACGGTGTTCTCCATTCAGTTGTGGAACTGCATTACGGGGAAGGCATGAAAGTGCACCTTTTCAAGTGTAGATGGTTTGACACATGGCCGCAGAGCATGAAAACCGATCAATACGACATCACTTCTGTGAACATTAGTACATCATGGTATGAGGACGACCCGTTCGTTTTAGCCACATGGGTGAAACAAGTGTTTTATCTTGATGATCTCGCCAAGGGTGACCCGTGGAAAGTAGTCAACACTATCCACCATCGCAACATTTACCGGGCGTCTACACTTGGAGTGGCTGAAGAGAACGAGGAAGGGGGCACCGCGTATCAAGAGCCCAACTCAAACGGTATTCCTGACTCCTCTTTTATTCGCCTAGACACGCCGGTGCGAATTCGACGTGAAGAGCCACTGCTTGTTGATGTTGATCCAAATGAAGAAACTAACGAGGACTCTAGTGGTGACGAACGACATAGATTACCCCTATCGAGCAATTCAGAAACAGAAGAAGACTCATCCGATGATTCCGATTACAATCCGACGGATTAAGTAATTTAGATGATATAATCCTTTCATTTGTAATCCACTCGATCATTTCTAATAAACGGGCGTGGGGATGAGCCTCCCAGCTAGGCTGGGTTCCAAACCCCTTAAAAATTTTTTTGAAATATGTTGACTGTTGGGTTTCTGTTTTTTTAGGTTCAATTTTGGTTATATATGAACAGGACATAGGCATACGGGAGGTGTAACACCACAGTTTTTTTTATTTTTTTCACAGAATAGCTGACGAAAAAGGCATTATTTCGTCGGCTATTCACAGAATAGCCGACGAAAAATTCATTATTTCGTCGGCCATTATCATAATAGCCGACGAAAAATTCATTATTTCGTCGGCCATAAATTTATTGAAAAATAAATATTTTATTTTTGACAGAAAATGACAAAAGAATAGCCGACGAGTACTAGGTTTGATTTCGTCGGCTATGATTAAAAAAAAAAACAAAAAAACAGCAGCTTCCATTTTCTATCACTATCGACAAACCATTGCTTCATCCTTCAAATGCAAATGTGTCGTGAAATAAGATATGACCGAAATATTGAAATACGTCTACGGTTGAAAAATGAGAAGATTCCAACAAAATCTGTGTACCGAATGTTGCGGTTAACTGTTTTTTAACTTCCGTTTTCCTATGGGTAGCCTGACGGTCTGTAAATATTTTTAGGCAAATTTTTATACGATTAGTCGCGTCTTATCGATTTGCAACTATTCTCTGTTGAAGATCAGGCCAAAAAACGTCATTTAGACAGGCCAATTTTCATTTTAAAGCGTTTAGAGGTTTGACTTCGCTGTTTGACCGTCCCGATCGAGCCTTTAACTTTGTCAGATGTAGTTTGATTTTTTTTCGTACATGTTTTTAATCTTAACGGTGATATCTGACGGTTGGAATAGATTTTCCAAACTTTTAGATTCAAAATCGGACCATATGCACTAATGTTCCTTAACTTGTTTACTAAGTGTTTAAGTGAATGTATAGTTTCAAATAGTTACTATACGTAGACTCTTTAAATGCAAATGTGTCGTGAAATAAGATATGACCGAAATATTGAAATACGTCTACGGTTGAAAAATGAGAAGATTCCGACAAAATCTGTGTGCCGAATGTTGCGGTTAACTGTTTTTTACTTCCGTTTTCCTATGGGTAGCCTGACGGTCGGTAAATATTGTGAGGAAAATTTTTATTTGATTAGTCGCGTCTCATCGATTTGAAACTATTCTCTGTTGAAAATCAGGCAAAAAAACGTCATTTAGACAGGCCAATTTTCGTTTTAAAGCGTTTAGAGGTTTGACTTCGCTGTTTGACCAAAGGTTTAGCCGACGAAAAGTCTATTTCGTCGGCTAAACTCTTGCGATCCGCTTATTGTCCGCCGTTGGATGGCTCAGATGCAACGGCTGTGATTTTCCAAAGTATAGCCGACGAAATATTTAATTTCGTCGGCTAAACTCTTGCGATCCGCGCCTTTTCATTGTCTGCCGTTGGATGGGGGAGATCGGACGGCTACTGAGCGCCTAAAGTATAGCCGACGACATTTAAAGAATAGCCGACGACATTCAAAGAATAGCCGACGAAATCTTTTTTAATCGTCGGCTATTCTATCGGGTATAAGTCTGAAACTGCCGAACCCTAGCCTCCATTTTCTGCATTTTTCTTCCGTTCTCCTCCTCCGTACACCTCCGCAGCAATTCAGATTGCGTCGCACCGCCGCTCTGCTCCTCCTCCTCCTCCATCCGATCCGGCCACTCCTCCTCCTCCCCTCCATCCGATCCGGCCGGCCACTCTCCTCCTCCTCCTCCTCCTCCGGCCACTCTCCTCCTCCTCCATCCGATCCGGCCACTGTCCTCCTCCTCCATCAGATCCGGTAACCTTTTTTTTTTTTTTTAAATTATTTTAATTTAAATATGTTAATTTAGGTTAATTTATTTATGTTAATTTAGATATAATTTATTTAATTATTTATGTAAATTTATTTATTTAGATGTAATTGTTAATTTAGGTATTTATGTTAATTTAGGTATAATTTAGGTATTTATGTTAATTTAGGTATAATTTAGGTATTTATGTTAATTTAGGTAATTTTTAGGTATTTATGTTAATTTAGGTAATTTTTTTAAAATTTAATTTAATTATATAATTTAGATGTAATTGTATAATTTATAAGTATAAATTGGTTGTTTAATTATATAAATTGGTAACTTAATTGTATAATTTAGCTTAATTATATATATAGCTTAATTATATTTAATTTTAATTGTATAAATTGTTATATATTTGTTAATAAATTAATTATATTTGTTATAATTTAGGTAAATAATTTGTTATATATTTAATTTTAATTATATAAATTGCTATATATTTGTTAATGAATTTAATTGTTATATATTTGTTATAATTTAGGTATATAAATTGTTATATATTTAATTTTAATTATATAAATTGTTATATAAATTGTTAAATTAATTATATATATAAATTAGTAGTCTAATTATATATATATATATATATATATATATATATATATATATTAATAAAGAAATATAGTTATATTTGTATATAAATAGTTATATTTAGGTTAATGGTTAGTATTATTTAAAATGGCCGCGGCTGCAGATGGCCGATGCAGTCAGAAAGTTCTTCGGAGGCCGTCGTTCCAGATCGAGAGGTTCTGGAAGTTTCGCCGGTTCCGCAGACTCCGACAGGACCCTTAGCCAGCCTGAGAGGACCACCAGGCAGCCGCGGAGGAGTGTGGATTCCTCCCAGCCGCGGAGGACTGTGGATTCATCCCAGCCGCGGATGAGTGTGAGTTCTCGGCACTAGACCCTTCTCTAGGCGGGGCGGCCGTCGAGCAGTTCACTTCCGCCTGTCGGGCCAGATGCTCCGAGGTTCAGTCTGCAGCTATTTCAGGACGACATAGCTGCAGATGTTCCTCAGGTTCGTATGCCTGAGGTTCATCGGGAGCCGATGAGGAGTCAGACGACGTCTGCTGCCGACTCGACTGAGGCTCCTACTCTCCCAAACCAGCCCTACCTCCCGTACAACATTCCGGCGATACCGGAGGTCGACTATCGTGGTTTGCCCCTATGGCCTGATATGCCTCAGTACGTGAGTGCTGCGGAGGCATACCAGCAGTAGCCATTTGAGAACCCTGACCACCTTATTTCGGCGAGGCGAAAAGGAAAGTCGACAGACGAGTCATCCAGTTCAGGTAATATTTGATTTTATTAATTAAATGTTTTATTAAAATTAACTCACTAATATTTAATTTTATTAACCAATCGTCGTTTTTGTGATAGGGACAGCCGCTAGCAGTTCACGGAGGAATACGAGAGGTGTCATATGTTTTGACACGCTCAGGAAAACTTGATAGGAGCACAATGTGCGACGATATTACATGCTTATGCCCTCGTTTATGCTTTGTTTAACTCTTATTTGTTTAAGATTGAGTCATAATATAGTTTAGTGGTAATTTGGTTGAATTTGGGAAAAATTGGTTAAGAATCCGAAAAATGACTAAGTATGAGAAATCTGGAAAATAATGTAAAATATGTCTTTTTTGCGATTTTGAGATGAGTGAAACTGTGATCTATCCTTGTCCGAATTCTGTGAAATTTGGTGTGCTTAATATTCATATGCTGAGGAATGTTGTGTTAAATTTTCAGATCAATCGGAGTTCGGGAAGTCACACAAAAGACGGCTGCAAAACGGCAGTCCGAGCATTTCAATCCAGGGGTTTCCAGGATTTTCCCGGGACTTTGACCCAACTTCGAAAAATCATTCCCGACGACTCACAAAGAGTTTGATCGAACAGTTTTATGGGGAGATGACCATATGTGTCTAGTTTATCTGAGACTTGGAATCGCATCAATCGGAGCTCCACGGATGGAGATATGCCGGAATTACTGCAACAAGGTCAAATCTGCCGATTCCAGGAACCTACTGCCCCCTTTTTGTGTTTTCTGTTTTTAATGGACCAAATGGTGCACAAATGCATTTTTGAAGATGGTTCAAGCTTTATGAAGGGAAGAGGAAGACACTAGGCCATGGCATTGAAGAAAAATTGAAGAAAGAAGTTCTCCTAGTCACACTAGGAGAAGCTGCCGAATAGAGGCAGATTGTGTGCTTGATGTTGCTGCCGGCAATTGAAGTATTTTTGGCGGATCAAGACCTATCAATTGAAGTCCAATGATCATACAAGAAGTCCATGAAGATGTGAAGCCCAAGCCATGAAGAAAAATTCAGAAATAGAAAACCTAATTGAACTATGAAAGGAAGGTTTCAAATCCTTAATCCACTTGGTTTTCTGACTTCCTTGAGCATCTAGGGCAGCCGGCACCCCTCTCCTCTATAAAAGCCTCACTTTTTCATTCTGAAAATCATCTCATCTCTTGCAAAACACTAGCCGAAACTCTACCAAATTGCCTACCAAAGTTCTAACCCGAAACCCTAAAATACAAAGTCCACCGATTCCACCATTCACCACCGATTCCATCCCCTGCCTTAGCCACTGCCGAGCCTCTTTCACCACACCAAGACGAAGCTCTCCAAGGTTTCTAAAGTGTGATCCATCCCTATGACTTGTATTTTGATTTTTGGTTTAGTCACATTTGTTGTTATAAAAATACTTTGTTTTCGTTTGGTGTTGTATGATGAACATGAATTGCGATTTTTGTTGGAATTTATGTGATGAATTTTGGAAACAATTGCATGCTTGAATTTGTATGTTAGATTAGGGCAGTAACATGTTCTTGTATTCTTTAGTTTTTATTCGATTAGTTCTTGAATTTGTGCATAAAAATCAATGTTTACATGATGCTAGGGCCTTAGTACTTATGTAGATTGCGATTTCATTTAACTTAATAATTTGGGATTGAGTTAGGCAACGATCGAACTGAATTCTAGGTTGTTAAAATCAAGGTTACTTAATTCATGAACTTGCATGTTGATAGGATGAGTGACGCCATACCTAAAGATATGTCTCCAATTTATAGACTCTTGTGCGTAATCACTCCTTGTGTTTGTCTTCGACGTTGAGTGTTTTCAAACATGACTAGTATAATTTTAGGATTCGACGTTGAGTGTTTTCTAAAATATTTAAGAGAGAGTCTAGTGATTAGATGACCGTTGAGGCTCTAATTGAAATTGGAATTGAATAGAGTCTATGAAACTTGAACTAAATTGCCGAGTCTTGCATGAATGCTTGTGTGTGAATTGTGTGTTTTGTGCTATGTGATGCGTGAGAGATGATGATCAAACTTGTATATAGTAATTTAGGATTTTAAATTTCTGTTTTTATGCATGATTTAGAGGCAGCCTATTGCTGCCGAACCTAGGACCTTTTTGTTTCTTGTTTCTTTTCTTTCAATTTTTGTGCCGAACCTAGTTTAGGGTAGCCTAGCTGCCGATTCATACCATCCCCCCCCATATGTGACGTTTATGTGTGTATATATGTATATATTTGTCTAACAATTTCATATCTCAGGTACCCTTAATCCCCGGCCTAGAACGATCCCTACTTATGTCTATACTACTAACGATTGCAGAGTTTATTATTGTGTGCGAGCTTAGGCTCCCATCAATTTTTGGTGCCGTTGCCGGGGATTATAAAAGCTTGTTTTGTGTTATTGTTGTGTATATAATGTTGCTGGAAATTTTTGTTGTGAATGTGTAAAGTTGTAATTTCAATTTTATTTTGGGATTTTGTAAAGTAGAAATATGCTTCGGCATGTAGAGTTTAAATTTCGGAAGTTGCATGATGTATATTGATGTATGTTGGTAATCACTTAGTTTAATTTCTAGGGAGTTGGTAGTGTTGTGTATGTTTGAGTTTATTGTAGTTTCTAAAGTGTAACATGTAGGTGAAGCCACTTTTGTTGATCATAACCAAAACCCTTCATGTGAATGGTGCTATGTCGGAGACCGTTTCTATGTAGATTGGGAAACGCGGGATACTTCCCCCCCACACATATAAGCGTTTCTTCGGTAATAGTATTACTTCTATGAGGTTGAGGGCGGTTTTAATCAACACTTGTAGACTGCTAGGGATCCGTGTTTGTTTTACAAAGTATAGGGAAGTTATTTTCATAGATATGGTTCTCAGGTTTGTTTAACTGGATCTCAAGGCCCATAGACTGATGTTCATTCTCGGTGAGTGAGTCGATAGGGGGTTCGCCCTCCGTGGTGTCCAACAACGAGTCCTGCCTGGTTCCTGTAGGGGGTTCACCCTCCGTGATTTTAATGACCTTTGAAACGTAAAATACGCACGACCTAGTCGACAGCTTGTGCCGAAGCATCACCTCACTTTAGACGCTAGAACATAACTTGACATATGTGGCCTATTTTCTTCGAAGATAAAACATGTTGTGTGGTTCAAACTCTTGAGGTATATCGGGTTAAGCATGATACTACCGGGGGTTGTATCAGTCCATTGCACCGTTATCTCCTCTGCTCCACGTACTTCGAGAGTTAGAATAAATTTTAAAAGAAATTAGACTTAGCGATTACATGATCATGGACGTTTTGATTTTTTTTTGCCCTCTATTGCCGAATGTATGTATGCTTTGCTGAAATCTTTGTGTTGCCGAGTGTTTATATGTGAATCATTGTTGAAATATATCGTGTAATCGCCAATGCCGTGGCTTGTAATGATGTATATTCTTGTTTTCTATTTCTTTTACGATGTTCTAACTTGTTTAAATGTTGCAAATTTCAGAAATAATGCATGTCCGAATCTAATATTTGGACAAGAGATCTTCAAGGCCGTTTGCAACGTTTAGATCAAAAACTCGCTATTGCTCGTTTTGTGCCATTACCGCCATCGTCACCAACCAGTTCATCAGTTTCATCATCATTGCCGTCATCACCATCAGTGCCATCCGTTTCTGACAGTTTGCCGAGTTCCCCATCTGTTGTTTCGTCATCGTGTGATCTTCAGAATCCAGAATTTGAAGCTTTTGCCGAATCAGAAGAAGAAGAAGAGATAATGGCTTCAATCAGATCACAGAATGGTCATGTTGCTGGAGCTGGGGTTGCTCCTTCGAATATCACTTATCCTCCCTTGGAAGCTGACAAGACGGGAGAGATTGAATTGAGGAGTGGATTCCTCCATAAGCTGAAATCGTTTTATGGGATGCCAAGTGAGGATCCTAACAAGCATCTACAGTGGTTTAACTTCACCACGGAGTCTATGTGTCCAAGAGGGACCGATTTGCAACACTTCAAAATGAAGGCATTTCCGTTTTCTTTAGAAGATCAAGCAAAGGAGTGGTTGTTTGAGGTGCCTAGTGGTCGCATCGTTTCGTGGAGTACTATGATGGATGAGTTTTTGCTCAAGTACTTTCCTGCTTCACGTATCACTGATTTGAGGAAGCAAATTACTAGTGTGAAGCAAGCCGGAGATGAGACTTTCTTCGACTACTACAAGAGGTTCAAATCCCTAGTTTCTTTGTGTCCATCGCATGGCATTAGCGATGGGCTCTTGTTGCAATATTTCTATGAGGGATTGCGTGTCATGGAGAGAGAGTTTCTTGACTCGGCCGCGGGAGGTAGCTTTTTGGAGTTGAATGCCGGTGCGGCAAGAAGTTTGTTGGAAGTTCGTGCTTTGAACAACCAACAATTTGGCATGGCACGAGGTATTGTGCAAAGGAATGAGAAAGTGCATAAGACGTCTTCGAGCTCAAAGCTAGAGGTGAAAGTTGACAAGCTTACCGACTTGGTAAGTAATTTGATGAAGAAGCGTGCTAGTGTTTGTGGAATTTGCACCGAGGGCCATGAGACCGAACAATGCCCTCAATTTGGAGTTAGTGAGGGAGTAGAAGAGTGCAATGAAATTGGCTTTCAAGGAGGCCAACGATTTGGTAACTTCAACCCGAGGTTCAATGATCATCCTAACTTTCGATGGGCGAATAATGACAATGTGCTTAGGGCACCTATGCAACCGAGAGAGGGAGGAGCACCGTTTGTACCGAGAGCACCCTTTGTGCCTCGGCAACATTTTCAGCCGAACCACGGGCCATATGGGGCATTGCCGAACCAAACTCAAGGAGGGCCGAGCCAAGGCCAAGCCGCGCCGAGCAATTCAAACTATGATGCTTTGATTCAATCTTTGTCAAGTGCTACTCAAGCATTGCTCGCGGGGCAACAAAATCATCAAAAGGACATTGGTGAGCTCAAGACTCAAATGGGCCAAGTTGTAGACTTTATGGGAAGATTTAACGAGCAAGGGAAGTTGCCAAGCAATACGATTCCCAATCCGAGGAACGAGCAAGCCAAAGTGATTCAAACTCGTAGTGGAAGAGAGTTGTTTCCTCCAACAAGTCCAAAGAAGAAGCGAGTGACTTTTAAGGGCATTGAGGATGACGAGAGGGCTGCCGGACCTGTCATTGCCGGCAGCCATATTGAAGAACAAGGGGCTGCAGCCGGCAACCATGCTGCAGCCGAGACCTATATATGATGCAGCCGGCAGGGCTGCTGCCGAGAAGAACATTGCCGAGCCAAGTAGAGAGGCCGGCCACAATGTGAAAGATATGGGGCTGCGCAACGAACTTGAGTATGATCCCGCAACATCAAAGAATGAGTTAGTGCCGAACCAAGCAAGCAAGGGAGGGGTGCCGACATCAAGCATTCCATTCCCTTCTCGCTTTGCTAGATCAAAGAAGAATAAGTCCGATGAGGAGGTGTTGGAGATTTTCCGGAAAGTGCAAGTCAACATCCCTTTGTTGGAGTGCATTAAGCAAGTACCGAAGTATGCTAAGTTTTTGAAGGAGCTTTGCACGGCAAGAAGGCATACGAGGGAGACTCGTGTGGTGACTATGAGCGAGACGGTATCGGCCGTTATTCAAAGGAAGTTGCCACCAAAGATGAAGGATCCGGGAAGCTTCAATGTGCCTTGTGTCATAGGCAATACTCGGTTTGAGGATGTGATGTTGGATTTGGGAGCATCGATCAATGTCATGCCACTCAATGTGTATCAAACGTTGAGTATAGGGCCTCTCAAGAAGGATAATGTCATCATTCAACTTGCGGATCGCTCAAGTAAGTATCCGGAGGGTTATGTGGAGGATGTGTTAGTGCAAGTAAATCAATTGATTTTCCTTGCCGATTTCTATGTGGTTGAGATGGAGGATTCGCCGGTCAATAACACGCAATTGCTTCTTGGGTGACCATTCATGAGGACCGCGCGCACAAAGATAGATGTGGCCGAGGGCAACCTAACTATGGAGTTTGATGGTGAAGTAATCAAGTTCAATGTGTTTGACGCCATTAAGTTCCCTAATGTTGATTTGAAGGAGGGTTGTGCCATTGATGTTTTGGAGGAGGTCGAGCAAGTTATGTCGACCTCGCTCGACGCATAGCAATTAGCGATTGAGCAAGGGGTCGGATTTGACAAGAAGGGAGAACGAGTTATGAATGAGGCCGAGCCAAGCATTGCCAAGCAAGGAGATGCCAAGCCCTACACCATTATGCCGAGCCTTAATGAGGTGGTTGCCGAGCTTGACGCCACTCCCATTTACACGAAGAACTCGTTCTTGTCAATTCCAAGTGCCACAACAAAATTTCGACCAAGTGTGGAAGAGGCCCCAGAGTTAGAACTTAAAGAGCTCCCTAGTCATTTGAAGTATGTTTATCTTGGAGAAGAAGATACATTACCGGTTATTGTGTCTTCAATGCTTAGTGAGAAGCAAGAGGTTGATTTGATACGTGTGCTTAAGAAGTACAAGACCGCCATAGGTTGGACCTTAGCGGACATCAAGGGAATAAGCCCTACTACTTGTGTTCATCGCATCTTATTAGAAGAAGGAGCTAAGCCGACAAAAGAAGCTCAACGTCGACTTCACCCTCCCATGATGAAAGTTGTGAAAGAAGAAATTATCAAGTTGCTTGATTGTGGGGTGATCTACCCAATTTCGGATAGTAAGTGGATATCTCCCGTGCAAGTAGTGCCGAAGAAGAGTGGTGTAACGGTTGTCAAGAATGAGATCGAAGAATGAGCTTGTGCCACAAAGACTTGTAACCGGTCATCGGATGTGCATCGATTATAGGAAGCTCAACGCTACAACAAGGAAGGATCACATGCCTTTGCCGTTTATGGATCAAATGCTAGAGAGGTTAGCCGGTCATTCTTACTATTGCTTTCTTGATGGATATAGTGGCTACAATCAAATCATGATACACCCGGATGATCAAGAGAAGACCCCTTTTACTTGTCCATTTGGCACGTTTGCTTATCGGCGGATGCCATTCGGACTATGCAACGCACCCGGCACTTTTCAAAGATGTATGTATGCTATCTTCTCGGATTTTATTGAAGACATTATCGAAGTGTTTATGGATGATTTTAGTGTGTATGGGAGCACCTTCGATGCATGTTTGGGGAACTTGGAGAAGATACTTGAGAGGTGTGTAGAGACAAATCTTGTGCTTAATTGGGAGAAGTGTCACTTCATGGTCACGCAAGGTATTGTTCTAGGGCACATTATTTCGGCAAGTGGCTTAGAAGTTGACAAAGCAAAAGTGGAGCTTATACAAGCATTGCCGAGCCCTAGATGTGTGAAGGATGTGAGAAGTTTTCTTGGCCATGCGGGGTTTTATCGAAGATTTATCAAGGATTTCTCTTCAATTGCCAAGCCATTGAGCAACTTGTTACAAAAGGAGGTGACGTTTGAGTGGTCGGAGGCATGTGAGATTGCCTTTTGCCGATTGAAGGAATTATTGTGTACGGCGCCGGTTTTAGTTTCACCAAATTGGGATGAGCCATTTGAGTTGATGTGTGATGCTAGTGATTATGCACTTGGAGCGGTACTTGGACAACGAATTGAGAAGAAGCCATGCGCCATTTACTATGCTTCAAGGACTCTCAACGATGCTCAACTCAACTACACAACAACGGAGAAGGAACTCTTAGCGGTAATTTTCGCTTTGGAAAAATTTCGATCATATCTTTTGAATTCCAAAGTTATTGTTTATAGTGATCATGCCGCTTTGAGATATCTTATGACGAAGAAGGATGCAAAGCCGAGGCTCATTCGATAGATTCTTTTGCTTCAAGAGTTCGACATTGAGATTAAAGACAAGAAAGGAGTTGAGAATGTTGTAGCCGATCATTTGAGTAGACTTGTCAAGGATGAGGATCGGCTGCCCCTATGTGAGACCTTTCCGGATGAGCAACTTTTTCGACTTGAAGTACATGAGCCTTGGTATGTCGACATTGCAAATTTTCTTGCTACAAACCGATTTCCCAAGGAGATGCCGAGCCATCAACAAAAGAGAATAAGGAAGCAAGCTCGACACTTCTTGTGGGATGATCCATATTTATGGAAGCAATGTGGTGATCAAGTTATTCGAAGATGTGTTCCGGAGAATGAGCATCGATCCATCCTTGCTTTTTGTCATAGTGAAGCTTGTGGTGGGCATTTTGGACCAAGGAAAACGGCTTTGAAGGTACTCACTTGTGGTTTCTTTTGGCCTACGATTTTCAAGGATGCATTCATGTTTTACAAAGCATGTGATAGATGCCAAAGAATGGGGAACATTGGAGCTAGAGACCAAATGCCGCTCACGCCTATCATTGAGGTGGAAATTTTTTATCTTTGGGGGATTGATTTCATGGGACCGTTTCCTTCGAGTAAGGGCTTTCTCTACATATTACTTGCGGTTGATTATGTGTCAAAGTGGATCGAAGCAAGGGCTACACGCACCAATGATGCCAAGGTGGTAGCCAAGTTTCTCAAGACCAACATCTTTTCACGTTTTGGAGTTCCAAGAGTCTTGATTAGCGATGGAGGATCCCATTTTTGTAACCGCACCATTGAAGCCTTATTGAGGAAGTATGGAGTCACACATAAGGTGTCTACACCTTATCATCCCCAAACAAGTGGCATGGCCGAGGTAAGTAATCGAGAGATCAAGCAAATACTTGAGAAAACCGTTGGACCTTCAAGGAAGGATTGGAGTGATCGACTCGATGATGCTTTGTGGGCATATAGGACTGCATACAAGACACCGATAGGTATGTCTCCTTTTCGGTTGGTTTATGGTAAAGCATGTCACTTACCGGTTGAGCTAGAACATAAGGCATGGTGGGCAATAAAGGCCTTCAACATGAACATTGATGATGCCGGTCTTCATAGAAAGCTTCAACTCAATGAACTTGAAGAAATCCGTAATGAAGCCTATGATGCCGCATGGATTTACAAGGAGAAAACACGTGCCTACCATAACAAGATGATCCGTGGTAAGAAGTTTGAAGTTGGACAACATGTGCTTCTATTTCACTCTCGCCTTAGACTTTTTCCCGGAAAGTTACGCTCTCGTTGGATTGGCCCTTTTGTCATTGCTTGTGTGTTCCCTCATGGAGCCGTGGAAATTCAAGATTTGCAAACCCACAAGACTTTCAAGGTTAATGGCCATCGCCTCAAGCATTATCATGCACCTTTTGATGCATTCGAGGACACAATTGTTCTTGGAGACTCTCCACAAGCTGCTGCCGAGCTGCCTTCACAATCATCTGCTGCAGCCACGCCACCACCAAACCAAGCTGCTGCCGGACCTGCAATTGCCGGCAGCATCACTACAATGCCGGACACGGACAAAGAAGCCGAGAGGCCGGACCTCACTCCTGCTGAAACCGAACCACCTGCCGGACCTGCCATTGCCGGCAGGATTGAAGATATGACGCATGAAGACCAGCACAGCCATATTGAACCGCTGGATACGCCGGATACGCAAGCTGTCGAGCCGGACAAGTCGATTCACCCGGACACGCAGAGTGCAACAGAATCGGATACAACATGCGATGCACTTCTCATCAACCTTCTTCTTGCCGATTTGAGCTGCTTTGGAGCGAGATGAACACATGCCAAACATGGTGAAAAGTCTAGGCTATGGACTATAAACACAAAGCGCTACTTGGGAGGCAACCCAATTCGATCAAAGAAAAGTGAAGGAGCCATCACCGAGAGTTTGAAATTTCTTAACCCTTCTCTTTTTCTTTGATTTGTGATGATTTGTTGGTATATGTTAGACTATTGCATGCTTAGGAAATTCATTGATATTGTTTTGTGCTTACATTGAGGACAATGTAATTTTCTAAGTGTGGGGTGGGATAGCATGTTCCGGTTTTGTTTTTGCTTTTAGTGTGTTTAGTTAGACAAGAAAAATTCAGAAAATTGTAACACAAAAATAGTGTTTTAATTTGTTTGTTTCGAGTCTTAGGATGCCCGTAATATGTCAATGATGTTTTTCTCCTCTTTGCATACATAGATGATAGTTGTGCATACAATTAAAATTGTAAGTTTCATGGATTATGTGCATTGGTAGGAGCATGTAGGATGTGTTGATTATTAAGCATGCATGTTTTAGCTAATTTACTTCCATAATAACCTGTGTGAGCTAATGAGCCAAATTGCTTTCTTCTTGAGCGATAAAAAGATAAAATTCGATAGATTCGTAGGAAGCATGAAACCTCATAATTCTTTGCATATTCGATGACTATATGCCATAGCTTTTAATGAACTCTAGTATGCTAGAACTTACTCTTGTTGATTTTCGAAACGTTTATATCATAAAATACTTTGATTTTGAATGTGATTGAATAAAGATCTTTTAGGTTTACCACCAAAGCCAAATAAAGCATGTGCCCTATTGGAGCCCGTCGTGGGACACCTTAGTAAACCCCTTTGAGCCTATGTTGAGTCTTTTCTTTCATCACCCTTAAACACTTTCCATGAGCTTAGTATAGTGATGCCTTTACCTTGTGTGTCGGCAAAGCTTGATTTTTGAAAGCGTTTTCGCGTGTGTGATGAAGAAGAACAAGTGTGGGGTAGACTTAGCCATAAAATTATATGAAAAATGTATGCATGCCGTGCCTATGAAAAGAAAAAAAAAATGCTCGGATTAAAAAGAAAAGAAAAGAAGCCGAGAGCAAGAAAAGAAGAGGGCACGTCATAGGCTTGAAAAATAAATTTTTTTTTTTTTTTGCATGGCTATTGTCTAGATTATTATTGTAATGTTTTATGGGAAGAAAAGAATGAAGTATGGGTCCAACAAGATGAAATTTGACCCTTTCGGCGAGAAGACATAAGGAGATTTGAGCTTTGCCAAATGCCATGGTGATGTTTTTAAGTGTCCTTATCCAAATATCGAATACCTCTTAGCCTAACCCCATTACAACCCTTTTGTTGGTCTTTTTCATGATTCTTAAGATGGTTAAAATTGATTGTGGAGATTATCTCAAGAGTAAGCATATGGTTTTGGTTCATTGGTGTATATAGTTATCATATGAGGTTTTTCCATCAAAATTCACAAAGTGCTTTCATTTCTTCGATTTATGCAAGTCACTCTTTGTAATTCATTATCTTTCGCTTGCATATACTTATGTGTGAATGACCATGTTTCGAGCGAAAAAGAAGAGAGTATGCCTTGTGAGGTGATTTGAATTAGCTTTAACATGTTTACATGCTTACCTTTTGTTCTTATATGTTCATATTGATGTCACATGTTCATGAAACTTGGAATTTTCGTGATTAGCATTCTCATGCATTTAACTTGAAAGCTATGTGTACATACGAGCCTGAGACAAATTGTTAGGGGCAATAGTGTGTTTAGAGTCTAGTTTAGTTTAGTTTTCTAAGGGACTAGCAAAGGATAAATGTGGGGTAGTTGATAGGAGCACAATGTGCGACGATATTACATACTTATGCCCTCGTTTATGCTTTGTTTAACTCTTATTTGTTTAAGATTGAGTCATAATATAGTTTAGTGTTAATTTGGTTGAATTTGTGAAAAATTGGTTAAGAATCCGAAAAATGACTAAGTATGAGAAATCTGGAAAATAGTGTAAAATATGTCTTTTTCACGATTTTGAGATGAGTGAAACTGTGATCTATCCTTGTCCGAATTCTGTGAAATTTGGTGTGCTTAATATTCATATGCTGAGGAATATTGTGTTAAAATTTCAGATCAATCGGAGTTCGGGAAGTCACCCGAAAGACGGCTGCAAAATGGCAGTCCGAGCATTTCAATCCAGGGGTTTCCAGGATTTTCCTGGGACTTTGACCCAACTTCGAAAAATCATTCCCGACGACTCACAAGGATTTTGATCGAACTGTTTTATGGGGAAATGGCCATATGTGTCTAGTTTATCTGAGACTTGGAATTGCATCAATCGGAGCTCCACGGATGGAGATATGAAGGAATTACTGCAACAAGGTCAAATCTGCCGATTCCAGGAACCTACTGCCCCCTTTTTGTGTTTTCTGTTTTTAATGGACCAAATGGTGCACAAATGCATTTTTCAAGATGGTTCAAGCTTTATGAAGGGAAGAGGAAGACACTAGGCCATGGCATTGAAGAAAAATTGAAGAAAGAAGTTCTCCTAGTCACACTAGGAGAAGCTGCCGAATAGAGGCAGATTGTGTGCTTGATGTTGCTGCCGGCAATTGAAGCATTTTTGGCGGATCAAGACCTATCAATTGAAGTCCAATGATCATACAAGAAGTCCATGAAGATGTGAAGCCCAAGCCTTGAAGAAAAATTCAGAAATAGAAAACCTAATTGAACTATGAAATGAAGGTTTCAAATCCTTAATCCACTTGGTTTTCTGACTTCCTTGAGCATCTAGGGCAGCCGGCACCCCTCTCCTCTATAAAAGCCTCACTTTTTCATTCTGAAAATCATCTCATCTCTTGCAAAACACTAGCCGAAACTCTACCAAATTGCCTACCAAAGTTCTAACCCGAAACCCTAAAATACAAAGTCCACCGATTCCACCATTCACCACCGATTCCATCCCCTGCCTTAGCCACTGCCGAGCCTCTTTCACCACACCAAGACGAAGCTCTCCAAGGTTTCTAAAGTGTGATCCATCCCTATGACTTGTATTTTGATTTTTGGTTTAGTCACATTTGTTGTTATAAAAATACTTTGTTTTCGTTTGGTGTTGTATGATGAACATGAATTGCGATTTTTGTTGGAATTTATGTGATGAATTTTGCAAACAATTGCATGCTTGAATTTGTATGTTAGATTAGGGCAGTAACATGTTCTTGTATTCTTTAGTTTTTATTCGATTAGTTCTTGAATTTGTGCATAAAAATCAATGTTTACATGATGCTAGGGCCTTAGTACTTATGTAGATTGCGATTTCATTTAACTTAATAATTTGGGATTGAGTTAGGCAACGATCGAACTGAATTCTAGGTTGTTAAAATCAAGGTTACTTATTTCATGAACTTGCATGTTGATAGGATGAGTGACGCCATACCTAAAGATATGTCTCCAATATATAGACTCTTGTGCGTAATTACTCTTTGTGTTTGTCTTCAACGTTGAGTGTTTTCAAACATGACTAGTATAATTTTAGGATTCGACGTTGAGTGTTTTCTAAAATATTTAAGAGAGAGTCTAGTGATTAGATGACCGTTGAGGCTCTAATTGAAATTGGAATTGAATAGAGTCTATGAAACTTGAACTAAATTGCCGAGTCTTGCATGAATGCTTGTGTGTGAATTGTGTGTTTTGTGCTATGTGATGCGTGAGAGATGATGATCAAACTTGTATATAGTAATTTAGGATTTTAAATTTATGTTTTTATGCATGATTTAGAGGCAGCCTATTGCTGCCGAACCTAGGACCTTTTTGTTTCTTGTTTCTTTTCTTTCAATTTTTGTGCCGAACCTAGTTTAGGGCAGCCTAGCTGCCGATTCATACCATCCCCCATATGTGACGTTTATGTGTGTATATATGTATATATTTGTCTAACAATTTCATATCTCAGGTACCCTTAATCCCCGGCCTAGAACGATCCCTACTTATGTCTATACTACTAACGATTGCAGGGTTTATTATTGTGTGCGAGCTTAGGCTCCCATCAAAACTGTTGAGCGCAGCGGGAGGATTCAGATCAACGAACCTCCTAAGGTTTGCTCAAACTGCCAGGGGAAGAAAAAACGCTCCCTGGATTGGTTTGCTCAAACTGCCAAGTTGCAGCCTTCATTTGGGTGACTTCCCGAACTCTGATTGATCTGAAATTTTGACACAATACACTTTAGCTTGCCAATTATATGCATACCGAATTTCATCAAATTTGGAAAAGGATAGATCAGTTTAGCACGAGCCTCAAAATCACGAAAAAGACATATTTTACTTTATTTCCAGATTTCTATACTTAGTCATTTTTCTGATTATTAAACACACTTTCTCCAAAACTCTACCAACATGACACTAAACTAAATTATGACTCAATCTTACTCTAAATAGACATAACAAAGCATAAATAAGGGATAATACACATTAATAACGTCGCACATTGTGCTCTTATCAACTACCCCACACTTATCATTTGCTAGTCCCAAGCAAAACAAAACAAAAAGACTCAACACTACTGCCCCTAAATAATTGTCTCAGGATCTTTAAACACATAGCTTTCAAGTTAAGCATTCAATGTAAGCACAATAATCCCAAGCGTCATAGACATGTATCATAGCATGAGCAAGTAAGAAACAAAAATCACAAGCAATGACATGTTATGTTGATTTCATCCTCCTCACTAGGCATACTCTCTTCTTTTCACTCATGATATGGCAATTCACTCATAGTATATGCAAGAGAACAGATTGTAAGGCAACAAATAGCTTGCATATTTCATCAGATAGAAGCACTTTGTGAATCAATCTTTCAAGAAAAACTTCATATAACAACTATGTGCACAAATGAACCAAAGCCATATGCTCACTCTTGACAAAAATCTCCACAAATCAAAGTTCACCCACTTTAGGAATCATGAAAAGATCAACATAAAGGTGATAACGGGGATTGGCATAAGGCATTCTCATTTAGGATAATGGTGATAAAATGTCACCAAGACTTAGTAAAATTCAATAAATCCTTATGACTTCACTTCAAAAGGCCAAATTTCATCATGTTGGGCCCAATTTTCATTCTTTTTCTTCCCCAAAACATAGTGATCAAGGACAAAGGTCAAATATAACAACAATAGACCTTCAATTATCACACAAACTCCAATTTCACAATCACACACTCATCCAAATTTTTCTGATTCTTTTCTTTTCTTTTGCCGAAATCTTTGCATTTTTCTCGGATAATAATTTTTTTTTTCTTTTTATTTTTCTGTCCGATTTTTTTTTTCTTTTCTTTTCTTCGGCAACACATATATTTTTCATAGATTTGGACAAGCTCACCCCACACTTGCTTCACAACATCACTTCAAATAACAAATTCCCATTAAATTTTACCAAGTCTTGACAACAATGGTAAGGTTAAACTGTTCTAAGCTCAAGGAAAGTGTATCATGCTGATGAAATAAATGATTTAATGTCGGCTCAAAGGGGTTAAAACTAAGGAGTCCCACGACGGGCACAAATTAGGCATAAGCTTTATTTGGCAATGGTGGTAATCCTAACATGATCTTTTCAATCCTTTTCAAAATCAAGGCATTTCATGAATAATAGTTTCAAAAATTGTCAAGAACAAGTTCTAGCATTCTAGAGTTCATTAAAATCTATGGCACATAGTCATTGAATAATCAAAGAACAATGAAGTTTTGAAAAATTCTGCCCATTTTTATCACACAAGAAGAAAAGTATATGGCATCAAAGCTCACATAGGTTATTATGGAATAAAATCAACACAACATACATGCTTATTACACAAATAAGTTCAAGTCTCAAATGTTCATACCAATCACAAAGTCCATGAAACTCACAATTATTTTTCAAGATTATGCAAAACCATCATCTATGCATTCAAAGATATATTCATCACCGACTATTTAGGGGCACCTAAGACTCAAAAAATGAAAACAAAAATTAAAAAGCAACGAAAATTAAAACAAAAAGCACGAAATTTTTATATTTTTCTGATTTTTTCTTTTCTTTTCTTTTTATGACTCAAAACAAAGACTCAAAACAAAACAAAACATGTGAAACATGTATCCCTACCCCACACTTAGAAAATTACATTGTCCTCAATGTACACAAAAATTATGTAGTAATTTCCAAGCATTTGATAATTCACAAGTTCCACATTTATACAATTCAACCAAAAAGAGTTTAGGGTTTAGAAATTCAAACTCTCGTAGACGGCTCCTTCACAATTTTGGTTGAAATGGGTTGCCTCCCATGCAGCGCTTAATGTTTATAGTCTACTCAGCCTAGACTCTTCTCCTTATCATCAGGATCTTGGTGCGTCTCTAAATTGTATCTCCTCAATAGTGTGCTCCTCAAAAGGTTCGTAGTAAGGTTTAAGTCGATGACCATTCACCTTGAACGCTTTTCCTGTTTCAATATTCTGAATTTCTATAGCACCATGAGAAAACACATTAGCAACAATATATGGTCCAACCCAACGAGAACGCAATTTTTCAGGAAATAATCTAAGACGAGAATGAAATAACAAGACTTTTTGACCAATATGAAACGTTTTGCCTCTTATCATCTTGTCATTATACAATTTCGTCTTCTCCTTGTAAATCCACGCAGCATCATATGCTTCATTTCTGATTTCCTTAAGCTCGCTCAACTGCAATTTCTTGTGAAGTCCAGCCTTGTCAAGCTCCATGTTGAATTGCTTGACCGCCCACCACGCCTTGTGCTCCAACTCTACTGGAAGATGGCACGCCTTGCCATATGTGAGCCGAAATGGAGACATCCCAATGGGTGTCTTGTATGCCGTTCTGTAAGCCCAAAGTGCATCATCAAGTCTGTCACTCCAATCTTTCCTTGATGGGCCCACAATTTTCTCCAATATGCTCTTGATCTCTCTGTTTGACACTTCCGCCATTCCGCTCGTCTGAGGATGATAAGGTGTGGATACTTTATGGGTGACTCCATATCTCTTGAGTAAAGCCTCAATTGTTCTGTTGCAGAAATGAGAACCTCCATCGCTTATAAGCACACGAGGTACTCCAAACCTGGAAAATATGTTAGTTCTCAAGAAACCTGCAACAACTTCAGAATCATTAGTCCTTGTGGCTTTCGCCTCCACCCATTTAGACACATAATCAACAGCCAATAAGATATAAAGAACTCCCTTAGATGAAGGAAAAGGTCCCATAAAATCTATACCCCAAACATCAAAAATTTCGACAATGACTATAGGATTTAGGGGCATTTGGTCTCTCTTACCAATGTTACCTGTCCTTTGGCACCTATCACATGTCATACAAAAAGTGTATGCATCCTTGAAAATCGTGGGCCAATAAAATCCGCTTTCTAATACCTTGAGGGCTGTCCTCTTAGCTCCAAAGTGTCCTCCACACGCCTCATTGTGGTAAAATGCTAGGATCGGCCTATGCTCTTCTTGTGGCACACAACGTCTTATAACTTGATCATTACAAGTCCTCCACAGATATGGATCGTCCCATATGTAGTGTCTTGCATTCTTTTTTATCCTCGTCTTGGCTGCCTGCAAACATGTACTTGGAAAAGTTTTAGTAACTAAATAATTGACAATGTCTGCATACCAAGGTTTTTTTGTGTCCACTCGAAAAAGCTGCTCGTCTGGGAAAGTTTCCTGAAGTGGCAACGTTTCCTCCTCTCTCACAATTCTGCTCAAGTGATCCGCCACAACATTTTCGCTCCCCTTCTTGTCCTTGATTTCGATGTCAAACTCTTGGAGTAAGAGAATCCATCGAATCAAGCGTGGCTTAGCATCCTTTTTCTTCATCAGATATCTTAGGGCTGCATGATCAGAATATACAATCACTTTAGAATTCAAAAGATATGAACGAAATTTTTCTCAAGTAAAAATCACAGCCAATAATTCTTTCTCAGTAGTAGAGTAATTTAATTGAGCATCATTAAGTGTGCGAGAAGCATAATAAATAGCATTCGGCTTCTTCTCTTTTCTCTGTCCAAGCACTGCTCCAACTGCATAGTCTGAAGCATCACACATGATCTCAAATGGCAATGTCCAATCTGGTGGCGCCATTATTGGTGCTGACGTCAAAAGCAACTTCAACTTCACAAATGCATCTTCACACCCTTTATCCCATACGAATGGAACATCCTTCTGCAAGAGGGCACAAATAGGCTTGGCCACCAACGAAAAATCCTTGATGAACCTCCTGTAAAAACCTGCAAGGCCAAGAAACGAACGTACCTCCCTTACAGTTGTAGGGGAGGGTAAGTGAAGCATAATATCAATCTTGGCTCTATCAACCTCTATACCCTTTGCAGAAATTATGTGTCCTAAAACTATCCCTTGTTTTACCATGAAATGACATTTTTCCCAATTAAGCACAAGGTTAGTTTCTACACATCTCTTCAGGATTAATTCCAAATTCTCTAAGCATGCATCAAAGTCTTTTCCATAAACACTAAAATCATCCATAAAGACTTCAATGATATTTTCAATATAATCAGAGAATAATGAGTACATACAACGTTGAAATGTACCTGGTGCGTTGCATAAACCAAAAGACATGCGTCGATAGGCAAACGTACCAAAGGGACATGTGAACGTCGTCTTTTCCTGATCATCTGGGTGAATGCATATCTGATTGTAACCGCTGTACCCATCCAAGAAGCAATAGAATTCGTGCCCAGCTAATCTCTCCAACATCTGGTCCATGAAAGGCAAAGGCATGTGATCCTTTCGAGTAGTGGCATTCAGCTTTCTGTAGTCGATACACATCCTATGACCTGTCACTAATCATTGGGGCACGAGCTCATCCTTGTCATTCTTCACAACTGTGACTCCACTCTTCTTAGGTACAACTTGGACAGGTGCAATCCACTGGCTATCTGAAATGGGATAAATGACTCCACAATCTAGCAATTTGATCACCTCGTCCTTCACAATCTTCATCATAGGGGGATGTAGTCGTCGCTGACCCTCCCTAGTAGGCTTGGCTCCTTCCTCAAGTAAGATCCTATGGACACAAGTTGTAGGGCTGATTCCTTTGATATCCGCCAACGTCCATCCAATGGCGGTCTTGTTTCTCTTCAGCATGCTAGTCAAACGTGCTTCCTGCTGCTCACTCAGCTGTGATGACACAATAACTGGTAGTATGTCATCGTCTCCCAAGTACACGTACTTCAAATGGTTGGGAAGCACCTTCAATTCTAAAATAGGGGCCTGTTCCACAGATGGAAGAATTTTATTAGTGGAAATGGGAATTGACATAAAATGACATGACCTTTTCACGTGGGGCGTTGCCTCTAGCTCGGCAACAACACTCATAATGCTCCGCTCAAGTTCAAGCCGTGCCTCCTTGGATAATTCCTCCCCTAATGCGTCAATTCCAGCCCCTTGCTCAATAGCTAGTTGCTATTGATCCAAAGTTTCTGACAAAACCTGCGTAAAAGAATCAACTACATCAATAGCATAGCAAGGTTTTAAGTCAGAAATTGGATACCTCATAGCCTCATAAATGTTGAAGCTTATCACTTCACCATCGAACTCCATGGTGAGGTTGCCTTCAGCAACATCTATCTTTGTTCTTGCTGTCCTTATAAATGGTCGCCCCAACAATAGTTGAGTGGAATTTAGGGGCGACTCTTCCATATGTAGCACATAGAAGTCTGCAGGAAATATCAGATTATTAACCTGCACAAGAACATCCTCCACATATCCCTCAGGATATTTGTTAGATCTGTCAGCCAATTGAATAATTACGTTGTCTCTCTTCAATTCTCCTAGACCTAGAGACTTATAAACATTATAGGGCATCACATTAATTGACGCTCCAAGGTCTAGCAAAACATTAGAGAAACAACATTGTCCAATAATGCAAGAAATAGTAAAACTGCCAGGATCTTTCATTTTTGGTGGAAGCTTCCTCTGGAGAACGGCTGAAACCGTCTCACTCATCTTCACCACATGCTCCTCCCTTGTATGCCTTCTTGTTGTGCACAGCTCCTTGAGAAATTTGGCATACTTTGGAATTTGCTTGATGCATTCCAAAAGGGGGATGTTAACCTCTACACGCCTAAAGATGTCCAACACCTCTTCATCAGATTTGTCCTTCTTCGATTTAGCAAATCTGGAAGGAAAAGGTAAACAAGAAGATTGGTTAGTAATAACTAAACCACTTGAATTAGATTTTACCTTATGTGTTTCTGAGGTTGCGGGATCTTTTTCCATGTCCCTCTTCTTCATCACGTCGAGCTCCTCTTTGCTCGGTTTATTATTTCTCTCGGCCTCTTTGCCGTGTGCCACTTCATCTTCGGCATCAACATCATCACACTCCACCATCACGTCCTCTCTTGTCTTTCCCACACTCGGCCCCTCCAAAATCTTACAACTCCTTGTGGTGATTGACTTTGCCTGCTCATTCTTGGGGTTAGGGATCACTCCTCCAGGTAACCTCCCTTGCTCTTGGATTTGCCCCATAAAATCCACAACCTTCCCCATCTGATTCTTCAGCTCAGAAATATCCTTAGTGTTGGAAGTTGTAGATTGCAACAATGTGTGAGTTGCATCATTTAAGGATTTCAGCATTGCATCATAATTAGGGTTTGATGATGCTTGAGCATTATTGTTGTAGAATTGTTGCTGACGTCTTGCATATCCTTGGAATTGCCCTTGAGGTCTTGGTTGAAACGCCATTCCTCCTTGATTTGCTTGTGGTGGCGCCAATGGTTGAGGGTTCTGAACATTGCCATTGTTGGCCCAACGAAAATTAGGGTGATCGTTGTACCTTGGATTGAAATTTGGGAAATTGGAACGTTGCTGCCCTTGGAAACCAACCGAATTGGCTTCCTCAAAATTTTCTCCTCCTCCCAATTGAGGACACACATCAGCCGTATGACCCTCTATGCTACACACCCCACAGACTTGGGCATGCTTCTGCTTCATCATTTGGGACATCATCTGAGTGATTTTCCCCATGTCTTCCCTAAGCTCCTTGACAGCATTAGACTCTTCAAAACCACTAGCTTCATTCACTTGCCTTGAGGAAGTAGACCCGAACTGTTGTTGGTTAGTGAAATGCATCTCCAACAAGTTCTTAACTTCCTCCTTGCTCTTTTCCATCAAAGATCCTCCAGCCGCTGAATCAAGAAATCTACGCTCCAAGGGACGCAATCCTTCATAAAAATACTGCAGCAAAAGACCCTCACGTATCCCATGATTAGGACACGTTGCCACCAGAGATTTGTACCTATCATAGTACACATCAAAGCTCTCGTCTGGCTCTTGTCTGATAGAAGTGATCTCCTTTCTGATTTGTGTCACCCTTGATGAAGGAAAGTATTTGGTGAGAAATTCCTTCACCATTGTATTCCAAGACGTCATCTTGCCAGGTGGAATAGCAAAGAACCACTCGGCTGCCCTATCTTCAAGTGAGAATGGAAATGCCTTCATTCTCACATGTTGCAAATCTGCCCCAGTTGGGCACATTGACTCACATCTGAACTCAAATTTCTGAACATGGCGATTCGGATCTTCTCCACTAAGTCCTAAGAACTTGGGAAATTGGTGGATAAATCCACCCTTCAACTCAAACTCTGCTGATTTGCCAGGTGCAACAGCAGGATATGTTACATTGCTTGGTCTCACCACACCTCCTTGTGGTGCATCTACTTGCCCATTCTCTTCTCTTAATGAAGTCATATTAAATATGGGATCAGGTAAATCAAAGTTCAAATATTGAATTGGTATGGGACTCTGAAGTAGCTCAAACTCTGGTTCTTCGTGAAACAAAGGATTAAGTTCACACGAAGACTCTGAAGGAAATAGTGATGGTGGTGCAACGAAATTTCTATCAAAAAGTGATGAGGTGGGAGATACAAACTGAGGACAAGTCCCCTATCGACAGGTCTCAAAGTTTTTAACCACGGAGGACAAGTCCCCTATCGACTCACTCACAGAGAATGAACATCAGTCTGTGGGTCTTGAGAACCAGTTTTACAAACCTCGAACCCATCAATGAAAATAACTTGCCCTATACTTTGTAAAATAAACTCGGGTCTTAGCGGTCTACAAGTGTTGATTAAAACCGCCCTCAACCTCATAGAAGTAATACTATTGCTGAAATGTCACTTTGTATGCGTGGGGGGGAAATATCCCGCGTTTCCCAATCTACATAAAAACGGATCCAACAAAGCACCATTCAAATGAAGGGTTTTGGTTATGATCAACAAAAGAGGCTTCACCTACATGTTACACTTTAGAAACTACAATAAACTCAAAGCATACACAAAAACTATCAACTTCCTAGAAATTTTCTAAGTGTACAAACATTCACAATATTTATCACACAATCGGCAATTTAGCAAAATAAAAACCAAAAACCAAAAACCAAAAATCGGAAAATCCTATTTACTATTACACTTCCGAAAAATTCCTATTATACATATCCCAAAATCTATTGAAAAATTAAAATAACCTGCAATATACATAATTACAAACAACACTTTATGAATCAAAATCATTAAATTTCCCCGGCAACGGCGCCAAAAATTGATGGAGATGTAATCCAAGCACAAAGTACCTGCAAAACAACTTCATACACATAATACCCTTCTTTTGTCAATTGTAGTTAGGACAAGTAGGGATCGTTCTATCCGGGGAAATCAAGGGCATTTCAATCATACAAAATGTTGTACTTTAAGGGGGTGTTGTCGATTTTTATAATTAATTACCTACTGAATTTTTACAAATTCTAAAACCTAAATTATTATCTACAATTGATCATCACCTTTCACACAATCACAAGACACAAATCTCATTATACATGCAACGAAATTAAAACAAGTAATAGGGCAGCAAGCATAAAATCAGATTCTAGGTTAACTAAGTTCCAATTTAATTAGAGCCTTCGCGGAACATCTAATTATTCAAAACATCACAAGTATTTAGAATTAACTTCGCGTATAATCCTAAACATGGTACTAATCGGTTTAAGAACACTTCGCGTAGAAATTAAACACAACTAGCACATAAGCACAATATGTCGAATTAGAACATGTTAGCAGGTATGGCGTCACTCATCCCACATCGACATGTAAATTTCCATAATTACTCGAGCCCTTAGATTAATACATATCAAAACATAACATGCGTATGAATCAATATATATTAAATCGGCATATGAATTTAATACCTAGATAACACTCATGGTCTTTCGAATGCATCTAGACATCTCCTTCGGTTGCACACGAATTATGGAAATAAACCTAATTAAATCAAGAAAACAAATAAAATCCTACTGCCCATCATACATATTCAATCAAATCACATGCATAATTCGGTAATCAAACACAAAATAACCAAACATTTAGTACAAAGATTCGGAAATCCCATGCATAATCAGCAATACCGAAAATAAAACCAACAATCCAAACATATTTCATAGACAAAATAATGTTTAAATACAAAGAAGCAAGAGCCATTGAAATACAATCCAAATTACAACCTTGATCAAGAGTTCGGCAAAGGATTGGTGTGATGATCGGATGGAATTTGTGGAAGGGTGATGGATGTGGTTCGGCCTTGGTGCTTGGTAAGAATTCTTGGAGATATTTTGGCAGAGGTTCGGCAAGTTTATGTGAGAGAGAGATGATATTTTCTGTGTGAAAATCGTCAAATATATAGAGGCCAAAGGGTGGCTGCAACTAGGGTTCACAAAACCTAGTTTTTCTCAAACTTATCCTGCTGGCAGATTTGACATTCGAGTGAAGATTCTGGAATATCTTTCTCTAGAAAATAGATATTGAGGTGATTCTAGTTGGGTTGGAAACTAGACTCCCGTAGCTTTCTATCCATATAAGGCTCCAACTCTAATTCATTGTGAGCTGTCCGGGAGAGTCCGTGGAAGTTGGATGACGTGCACAGGAATTCTTCCGAATTTGATCAGGATTTGTTGCGATTTTCTTCCTCTATTTTCTGCCGAAAATTCCCAAGATAATGACTGAATAATTGAGCAATATCTCTTTAGGTTTTCCATGAATTAATTCAGCCAAAAATCTTGCACAAAGGATGGAATTCAGTCCACATTCGTAAGCCAAATCCATGTAGAACTCGGTTTAGGTTTTCTTCTTTCGGCAGACTTGACCTTCGTGCATTCAAACCGGCATAACTTTTGGCTCAAGAAATATTTTGCTGCGATTCTAAGTCTCAGAGAAACTAGACTCGTAGAGCTTTCCAACGGCGTATGGCACGTTCTCTGGCCCCAAGCGATGTGTTCCACAGAAATTCCGGAAGTCAGGACACAGTCCCAGGAAAATCCTGGTAGTCCCTGGATTGGTTTGCTCAAACTGCCAAGTTGCAGCCTTCATTTGGGTGACTTCCCGAACTCCGATTGATCTGACATTTTGACACAATACACTTTAGCTTGCCAATTATATGCATACCAAATTTCATCAAATTTAGAAAAGGATAGATCAGTTTAGCACGAGCCTCAAAATCACGAAAAAGACATATTTTACTTTATTTCCAGATTTCTATACTTAGTCATTTTTCTGATTATTAAGCTCACATTCTCCAAAACTCTTCCGAAATGACACTAAACTAAATTATGACTCTATCTTACTCTAAATAGACATAACAAAGCATAAATAAGGGATAATACACATTAATAATGAGAGGACCCGTCCCAAAAATTCCCTCGGAAAATTCGAAACAGGTCCTAAAATACCCCAAAAACCAAATAAAATGTTTCTTTGCTCCCAAACCGCCAACACCCACCCACTGGGAACAAAGTTCGACCAAATCGCCGCAGTTCTGAAATCGGTCAAATCCGGGCGCCGGTCAAAGTCAACGCATTCAACGGTCAACGTTGACTGGTCAACGGTCAACGTCAACGGTACTATTCACTTTACTTTTTACTTTTTACTATTAATATTTACCTTTTTACTGTTTACTAATTATTAATTACTGAATTACAGTTTTACCAATTTACCATTTACCAATTTACCTTTTTACCTTTCTAATTTACCAATTTACCCTCGCCACGGGCAGCAGCAGCGCCGCCGCCACCGCCGCCGCAGCTCCGCCGCCGGAGGCCCAAACACCTCCAATCCGGCCCAAAACTTCACCCGAGCATCAACACAGCCCCGGGAACTCATCCCCGGCCTCTCCGCCGCCCAAATCCCACGCAGCCGCCGCGTACGGCGGCCGGTACGGCGGCCTGAAATCCAAATTTTCGAATCTAACCAAAATTCACCCAATCGAACACCAAACAACATCAAATCAACTCCTCTCATCATCCTAGACCCGAAATTAACATCCAAACCAACCAAAAACACCCAAAACACAAAGCCCCAAATCGGGTTTAAAAACCCTAGAAATTTCAAACCGAAATTTCTACTTACCTTGGCCGAACCGGATCAAATCCTCTTGAGGAGAGGTTGCACGGGTCGAGATGCTCCTTTCCCCCCCAAGAATCAGCCCGATCGGTGGCCGGAAGTGGGAGTTCCGGCCTCACCACCTCCCTCGGTTCTTGGGCCGAAACGGGCCAACGGCGGCGCTGCGCGCCACGCCGTCACCGCAGCGAGGGAGAGACGGAGGAGCCGAACCGATCGGCACTGGTGGCGCGCCGATCGGTGGCCGGACGGCGAGGAGCCGAGAGCAGTGCCACTGTGCTCGGGCTCGGGCCGATCGGGGAGAGAGAAAGGGGAGGAGAGAGAGTGAGAAAAAGAAAAGAAAAGAAAAATAAAAAGAAAAGGAATATTTCTCCAAGATTCCCGAATATTCCTTTCTGGAAAATTCCGCTCGTTTCCGGAATTTCCTCTCCCAATTTCACGTCATAACTTTTTCCTACGACGTCCGTTTCACGCGTGCCGCGTGACTACGAACTCGTACCGTCGTGCTCTACAACTTTCATGAAGAAAACTTTTCAAAAATAACAACGGATCGCCAAGCCAACTTTTTAAAGGGGTATTTAAGGTTCGGGTCGTTTCAATCTACCCCCCTTAAAGAAATTTCGTCCACGAAATTTACAAGACTACTAAACTCAAAGGTAGGGTACAGTTATCACCTTCCCCTTCCTAAACTGGCACACAACTTGCCGAAAGTTGTAAAAATTTAAACAACTCCACCTTTCAAATCACAAAGAGATAACAAAACCCGTGGTAAGCCAATTATCAATTCAACAAATGTTTACAAATTTCAAATTACTAAACCGAATGCAAATTCTTATTGATCTCGTGGGCTCCATCTTAAGGAGATACTATGTCTAAGATTTTGACATAACCTCCCCTTAAATTTGGATAGCCCTACCTGCATAAGTTTCAATAAAACACTCCTTAATACAAATCCTCATCACCGACCATCACATACAAAAACACAATTTCACCAAATTTATTTGTAGGCGCAAACAATCAATTAAAAATAAATAATCCCAAAAATTATCCAAATACTATCACCAATCAACCCTATTAGTCTCTTCTCAATTATTTCTACGGGTTCAAAACATGTTTGTTTAAAAACCACAATACATGCATTTTTGTGTATAAAACATAGGTACGTTTTATGAAAATCTCATTTGAAACACATCAGCCTCGCTGATAATTCACATAAACAAATATTTCTTTGTTTGAAATTTATACTCAAAATCATATACGTTGGAAATCAAATATATACTCAAAATCATATTTCTTTGAAATCAAATCATAAAATCTCTTGACCATTCTCATTGGTCATATAAAAATCTCAAACTCGCTGGTTCGGGAATCTATTAAAAACTGAAAGCCTCGTAGAGGAAATATTCCCGAAACTAGATAATAACATAAAATATATTAATCTTAATCCACTGCTTCGGGAATCTATCAAAAGCTGAACACTTCGTAACCGAAATATTCCCGAAGCCGCATCATATAATCGCACAAAATTCGCAATCACGTCATATAATAATATAAAAATCTCAATCGACTGGTGCGGGAATTTATTAAAACTGAAAGCCTCACTGAGGAAATATTCCCGCCATCACAGTGAAAACATCCTCATGACCAAACCCCGTTGGCCATGCAACAGGGAAATGTCTACCCACCACTGGAGCCTCGTCAGACTCCGGTCCGAGAGTCCTAATGACTCCCCCCGTGTCTAAGTCTACTACCTAGACACGTCACGGCCTCAATATGCACAACCCTACGTCGACCACCGAGCGTGAATCTGACCTATATGGTCAAGTCGTCACCTCGCGTGGGATGAGGCCTCGCTAGCTAGCAATCACTATAATATAAAATCTCAATATAGTGATGTCAGCCAAAGCCTCGTCAGGCTATGGCCCGAGAGCCCTAATGACTCCCCCCGTGTCTAAGTCTACTACCTAGACACGTGATCGCCTCAATATACACAACCCTATGTCGACCACCGAGCGTGAATCTGACCCATCCGGTCAAGTCGTCACCTCGCGTGGGATGAGGCACCGCTAGCTAGCATCAATATCAATATCATAATCACGTGGACCATCGTGTGGTGAAAAACAAATCTCGAAATACATTTCCCTGATAAATCGACATGCCGAAAATCAACAGTACCCGGCAAATCACTATGCCGTCAAATCAAATAATCCCGGCAATCACTATGCCGTCAAATCCAATAATCCCGGCAATCGCTATGCCGTCAAATCAGAAATACGTAAATCTCAAAATCATATCGAAAGAAGTAATCACCATCGGCATGTCGAGAAATTCCAAATAAATAAACTCAACAAAATCCCTGGAATCTCATTCCGGTCTACCGATTAAATATCCAAAATATTTCGAATTTATAAAACCACATGAAAATCTCATTGTTGCTCTTCGATAATCAAAACATTCTCAAAACACTTTTCGAAAAGTCTCAGGGTACTTAGTTTACTTTAAAAGCATTTAAAACAAACCAATAGAAATGAAATATCCGTTTAAATAACATTCTTGCTTTTCGATAATCTCAAAACCTTTTCAAAATAATTACCCAAAAAAAAAAATATATATATATATATATATAACTCTCATATACTCAAAATATTCATGCATATAATTTTATATGAGATAGTAACAATTCATAATGAATTACCACACATCACCATATTTTATTATAAAAAAATTAAATCTCATGGTAATTAAACTACCTCATTAGTAGATACCATAAATAAAACAGAATGTAGTCATGGATGCATAGGTGATACACAATTTTAACAACATCACATTTACTGAGACTTTCTTTAAGACAAATCCAAAAGGATAAAAGGAAAAACATTTACAGATTGAGAATATAAGCTTATTAAAAATTAAACGAATGAATATAATCATCATGGTCATCATGTCGATTACCATATGCAATCATAGCGGAAGATCGATTTCAACCGAATATAATTTAGAATAGAATCAAGTTTTTAAATTAATCAAAAGTACGATCCTATTTCATACCCAAAAAGTTATACCCAATTACCATATTCCCGCTCCAATCTTAATATACTAATCAGAATCATGGTCCGAGAGTTGAACCAGGCTCTGATACCATTTGAGAGGACCCGTCCCAAAAATTCCCTCGGAAAATTCGAAACAGGTCCTAAACTACCCCAAAAACCAAATAAAATGTTTCTTTGCTCCCAAACCGCCAACACCCACCCACTGGGAACAAAGTTCGACCAAATCGCCGCAGTTCTGAAATCGGTCAAATCCGGGCGCCGGTCAACGCCGGTCAAAGTTAACGCGGTCAACGGTCAACGTTGACTGGTCAACAGTCAATGTTGACTGGTCAACGGTCAACGTCAACGGTACTATTCACTTTACTTTTTACTTTTTACTATTACTATTTACCTTTTTACTGTTTACTGTTTACTAATTACTAATTACTGAATTACCGTTTTACCAATTTACCATTTACCAATTTACCTTTTTACCTTTCTAATTTACCAATTTACCCTCGCCACCGCCGCCGCAGCTCCGCCGCCGGAGGCCCAAACACCTCCAATCCGGCCCAAAACTTCACCCGAGCATCAACACAGCCCCGGGAACTCATCCCCGGCCTCTCCGCCGCCCAAATCCCACGCAGCCGCCGCGTACGGCGGCCTGAAATCCAAATTTTCGAATCTAACCAAAATTCACCCAATCGAACACCAAACAACATCAAATCAACTCCTCTCATCATCCTAGACCCGAAATTAACATCCAAACCAACCAAAAACACCAAAAACACAAAGCCCCAAATCGGGTTTAAAAACCCTAGAAATTTCAAACCGAAATTTCTACTTACCTTGGCCGAACCGGATCAAATCCTCTTGAGGAGAGGTTGCACGGGTCGAGATGCTCCTTTCCCCCCCAAGAATCAGCCCGATCGGTGGCCGGAAGTGGGAGTTCCGGCCTCACCACCTCCCTCGGTTCTTGGGCCGAAACGGGCCAACGGCGGCGCTGCGCGCCACGCTGTCACCGCAGCGAGGGAGAGACGGAGGAGCCGAACCGATCGGCACCGGTGGCGCGCCGATCGGTGGCCAGACGGCGAGGAGCCGAGAGCAGTGCCACTGTGCTCGGGCTCCGGCCGATCGGGGAGAGAGAAAGGGGAGGAGAGAGAGTGAGAAAAAGAAAAGAAAAGAAAAATAAAAAGAAAAGGAATATTCCTCCAAGATTCCCGAATATTCCTTTCTGGAAAATTCCGCTCGTTTCCGGAATTTCCTCTCCCAATTTCACGTCATAACATTTTCCTACGACGTCCGTTTCACGCGTGCCGCGTGACTACGAACTCGTACCGTCGTGCTCTACAACTTTCATGAAGAAAACTTTTCAAAAATAACAACGGATCGCCAAGCTAACTTTTTAAAGGGGTATTTAAGGTTCGGGTCGTTTCAAATAACCTCGCACATTGTGCTCTTATCAGACTACTCGGGTTGTGTGGGGTCACTGATTAGGGACAGAGTCCCTATGTTGTGGACCCGGTGGGCTGATGTGCCCGAAGAGATAAAGAGGGAGGTGAACAACGCCGCGTCGGTGAATAATTTAAAAAATTTAATTTATTTATCGTAATATTTAATAATTTTCGGTATTATTACAATTGTAAAACTAATAAAATATTATTTTTCAGACATTCTTCGAGATTGCCGAACACAGGCGGGATTGGGCGGACACCGTGCAGAACTCGAGGTACGTTTGTTTTTATGATATTATAATTATCTTATAATTATTAATATTTTATGATATTAATAATATTTCTAATGCACTTTTGTTTTTTTCGTAGGTTCAAAGAGTGGAAGAACGAGCTGCGTTCCCACTGTAACGAATACGACAACCTTGGTCGTATGGGTACTCCCAGGGAGTTCATGTTCAGGGAGTACGAGTGGCGTTGGTTGAAGACAGTAGACTTCAACAATCCAGCTATGCAGGTAAATACTAAACTTCCGTAAAAATGTTTATTTTGTTAAAATTTTAATTATTAGTTTAATTATTTTATAATTATTACACTAATATTTTTTGATGCATTTTTCTAACATTTTATTATTTGTTTGAAGCAACGTTCTCGGATAAACTCTAAGAACCGCCGCCGGAACACAACCCCCCATCATGCTGGTTCTAGGCCGTTTGCACAATATCAGGAGGAGGCGCTTAGAGATCATCCTGATAGCAACCCGTACGTGGAGACGTTCAAGATCGCTTATCCACAAGCGACAGAACAGCTCGTAAGTCGTTCATTACAATTTTAAAATTTTAATTATTAATTTTACTTAATTATATATTTGTTATAATATTAATTTTTTTTTCCCGTCCAATTAGGAGAGGGTCAACCGGGCCGAAGAAAAGGTGTTCCAGCAAGTAGATCGGGAGACACAACCGAACATTTCAGAGGCAGATCTGGAAGAAGCCATGCGCCATGTCGACCGGTCCAATGTCCAAACGGCAGCGAGGATGTTCAACGCAGCCTTCCCAAACCGATCAAACAACTACTACTGCCGGGGTTTGGGAAGTTCTGGACTAGGGCTTCTGAAGACCACTAAGGGAGGTCAAAAGAAGGGAGGCGGGGAGAGCCAACATATGTGGGGGGAAGTGCAGCGATTGGCCGCAGAATTGGCGACCTCGTCCCAGACAGTACAGGAGCTGCGCCGCATAACACAACAGTATCATTTGGATATGGCCCGTTGGCATGCTGAATGCGACAGAATTCGGCAACACAACTACGACGACCAACAAAACTGGTGGTATGAGATGTTCGCGGCACAACAACAAAACAGTGAACCCCCGCCCCCGTTTCAGCGGTTAGTGGAACCTCCAATACCTCAACCTCCCGAGTTCGGTCAGCAGGATGATGAGCCTGATGGAGAGCAGGATGCTGGGGATGACCTGGTGGACTTTAGTGGTTTAGGTGATGATTAGGGTTATATTTTATGTATATTGGAACGAATTTAATAAATAAGGTATTTAGACGTGTTTCTTGTTGGTGCAAATGCATGGACTGTTTTTGTGATTTGCAGGTTGCTTGGAATGGTAATTTAGAAAATAATTTAATTTTTTTCTTCCCCAAATGTTAGAAAAGCCGACGATTTTGGCATTATTTCGTCGGCTATAACAACTATAGCCGACGAATTTTACCAATTTTCGTTGGCTATACAACTTATAGCCGACGAAAATTACATTATTTCGTCGGCTATAACTAATTAATGCCTATTAAATATTAATATATTTAGAGGAAATAGCCGACGAAAATTTATAGAATCGTCGGCTATTGTTAACACCCAATAGCCGACGAATTTAGTCGGCTATAATTAATGCATTTCGTCGGCCACACTCGAAAATATCCGACGAAATTCGTCGGCAATTTCTCCCAGGTTTGGCCGACAAAAAATATTTTCGTCGGTAAGTTCGTCGGCCATACTCTACTATAGCCGACGAATTGGTTTTTTTTCGTCGGCCATTGGTATAGCCGACGGGGTTTTTCCGACGAAGTATAGCCGACGAAAATTTTGTCGGTAGATGGTATAGCCGACGAAATTTTTTTCGTCGGCTATTCACTCAGATCTGGTAGTGGACGCCAGCATTAGCGACGGTCCAGTTGCCGTCGCCACGCCGTGGTGAATGGTCATTAGCCACAGCAGTTAGACCTATAAAGACGGCGAGCCGCTGTCGGCAACTGAATTAATTTTTGTAGTGAGGCTACCCAGGCCCCCAGACCCGCTACCAGGACTCCCGGACCCAGTCCACGGCCTGGGGGCGAGGCACGGAAGTACGGACCCGCGGCCTAGCAGGTCTTACTTGTGACTAGAGTCCGGGGACCGGGGGCGCCAGCCCGCTAAACTGGGGACCAGAGCAGCCCCATAATATATGCAGAAGGGGGCCAGTCCCAAATCGAAGGGTGAGACCAGTCCTCACACTCGGCCGCCTATATATGAGCCCCAGCTACCCTAATTAATAAGTAATCAATACTTCAACTACTCATTCCCGCTTAAGTTATCAGCTTATCCCTACTATACTGACTTAAGCATCGGAGCGGAATAAGCCGGTCAGCCCGGTATTCCCTTAGTTATCAGGATTTGCAGGAAGGAATCATACCAAGATCCATCGGTCTCTGTGAGTCTCCGGATTCTGACATAAACAATTAGCGCCGTCTGTGGGAAGATTACGAAAAGGTCACTTCCGAATAATATGGCATGAGGGTCAGGATTAGAAGCTGGTGTAGGAAGCCCGGAAGAAACCCACCAAATTTTGGACCTGGAACCCGCACTTACTTCCCTCGGTGACCCGAGCAAAGGGAAGGACAGGCTGGCCAGCAACAGCGGCCAGGACGATGCTTCCAGCCCCGACCAATTTGATATGGCGGGAGAAGTGGAACAGATGAGAGCCGAAGTCAGCCGCTTGCGAGTGGAGAGCGACCGGGACAGAGTAGAAGCAAACACCCAGTATCAAGAAATGGAAACAGTGAATGTCGCGTTATTGGCTGCCTTGGAAAGGGGGTAGCAGCGTAGTGCCGTTATGACAAAGGCATTTGCACCACCGCTAAAAGTGCTCCCCCCTAGAGGTGGGACAATCGTCAGAAGAAAATGGCATTGGCTGGGCGGGAGCGGGGTTCCCAGGCGATACGGCGCTACATGAAGGCGCGCCGAGCCTTCGGCGGGTAAACGTTTCGTTCGAGGACGAAGCGATGGGCCCGACCACGCTGGCACTCCAAATACTATCTGACTCGGTATCAAATATGAAGGCCCAGATGGAGGCCAACGAGCGGAAGGCTGTGAGACCGCATGAAGGCGCGCGGTTGAACGAGCGGCCCAGACCTTTCTCCCATCGAGTATTGGAATCCGGAAAGTCGGGCACCCAAAAGTCACTGAAATTGACATACTCCGGGGCTGGTTGTCCATACCAGCATCTGGACAGCTTCCGGTCCCAAACGTGTGCCAAGGGTTACTTCGATGCCGTGTGGTGTAACATATTCCAAGAAACCCTATCCAGGGAGACACTCAGCTAGTTTTACGAGCTACCGGCAAATTCCATAGAGGCGTTCGAGCAGTTGGCCGATAGGTTCGTTGGCCGGTTCATCTTAAGCGTCGAGGGGGCCCGGACTTCATCAGTTCTCTTCAACTATAGGCAGACAGACGACTAAGAGTTGAGAGCGTTCGTTAACCGCTGGCAAATAACCACCGCTGGAGACAGGAATCTGGACAAGGGAATCGCGGAAATGACTTTCAAGCATGGTCTCCGACCCGGAAAGTTTTCATATGCCGTGTGGGTAGAGGTCTCGTAGGGTTACGACGAGCTGATGGCAATGACGATCAGACATGCCCAAGTGGACCACGAAACTTGTGGAAACCCCCAGCAGAAGAGAAAGCAGGAGGAGCCAGAGCCCACCCAGCACGAAAACAGGAATTGGCAGCAGGGCCAAAACCAAGGAGCCTCATCTAATAAAAAGGCTAGGAATTGGGGGAACCAACAGCGCCGGAAGGGCAATTTTGAAAACTCCCAGGGAGGGCGAAGGCCCGCATCCTACCAATCCCCCCTATAAGAGCGCCTCTTGACGATTATGCCAGCGGGGCAACAAGAAGTCTTCACCACCTTAACCTCTTCCTATGAGGATATCCTGTATGAGAACGGGAATACAATTCCCCCGCCACCAATGAGAAAGCACCCGAAGAGGAACCTGAACAGGGCACAGACCGGTAAATACTGCTCCTACCACGACGAAGCCACACACCGGACTCATTGCAATCCTGGAGCCTTCTATTCCGAATGCCAGTCACATAGCTTCTCCCCAGAGCCTATATCCCACTACACCAAGGCTCGTAGGACCGGGTGAAATCTTAACCCCCCGTTCAAGCCCAATGTCTTCCCTAATTCAAGCTCCGATGACGAGCCCAGCGGCACAACATCTTTTCAGGCCAAAAGTAAAGTGATAATTTCTCCAATACAATTAGCTAGGCATTCCAACGGTTCATTCAGTGTAATATCAAAAGCCGTATATTCTAATTATGTTTTCAAGTAGACTAAAAGGCAAACCACTGGCAGTCAAATCAGGAACAAGTGGAAACAGGCAAAAAGTTTATTCCATTGATAGTAAAATATTGCGTAAAGCAGGTTCGTCCACCGACAGGTAAAAAAAAAAAAAACCACAAAAAGAGGAGCAATTTGCACGTATGAAGTCTAAACTAAGGAGCTGTGGCCTGCTCCCCTCCCTCTGCAGCAACCCTTTCTGCAGTGGTCTTCTCAGCAACTTCCTCCACCACAATCGTTGCCTCTTCTCTGGACGATTCGGCTAAGGGAGAACCTTCTTCCTCTCCCGGACAACCTTCTTCAGCGTCAGCGACATCTTAGAGGTATCTAGATAATCCTTCTCCCTCCACTCATCGAAGGCATCTGTGATCCCCGCTTCTCTAGCTTGTTCCAGGAGTGCAAGAAACTCGTCGCTTAGGTGGTACTTTTCGAAAAACCCTGGTACCTCTCCGGTTCGTCCTCATCAACCACCCCGCGGGCAGAGATGGCGGTCGCCACTGCTCGCTACTGGAGCTCTTCCACCTTAGCTTCCAGCTCGGCCCTCTCCTTCTCCAGACCCGCCTTCTCCTCGTCAAGAGTCCTGACCTGGTCCTCGAACTTAGCCACCTGCTTCCTGGCCCTCTCCTCCAGCCGGACCTTCTCCCGCTGGAGCTTGGACTTTTCCATCTCTAGGAAGTCCCGGGTGCTCGTTAGAACCGCCACCTACTTCTTCAGCTCTAGCAGCTCATCACTCGCATATGTCAGGTACAAGTTGTACAACATTTGCAAGTAGGCAGGCGTTGATAAGAAAACAATAGGAGAAGGAGAAAGTCAGAAATCTTGGAAAAAAAAAACACCAGCAAAACTGCTCTCACCTGGATGGCCATCTCCCGGGCCCTTTGCCGACTCACTTCTGGCCGGTCTTCCAGAGCTCGGATCTTGTCCAGCTCCATGCCCTTCATGTCCCTGAGCAGGCTCCGGACGAACGGTTCTCCCACATACCTAGATTCAGTGACCAACTCCCTGATAGGAGTCTTCTCGACTACTAGCACGTCTGGACCCAGATCAGGAAAGCAAGGGGCCACAAGGGCTTTTCCTTTAGCAGTGGCTGAGGAACTGCTGGTTAGCTTCAGCCTTTTGGCCAAGCTCTCCCTAGCCGTCTAGCCAGTAAAGGTAACAAGAGCGAAGGCCGGGACCGCCTCCCTGATCCTCCTTTTCTTCTCACCCAGGTCAACACGGCCGGAAGAAGATTGGCTAGCCAAAGAGGAAGACTTGGTAATGATCGGCATAGGTCCCAGCCTTCGGGGGATCTTTCCTGCACCTCCCGGAACCTTCGGAGGCCCAGCAGGAGTTTCGAATGCTCCAGAGATTGCCTGACCTACCGTAGTAGGAGTCTTCACCCGTCTTAAAAGGTACCTCTCATCTGGGACCTCTATAGTCATGACTTCTTCATGCTCTATAGCCTCACCGGTTTCCCGGTTCACGGTGGTCCGCGCTGCAGCTTCTCCCTTCTCGCTCAATCGGGAGATGAGTTCCTGGTTGTCCATGGTTAGAGTGTGGTGGGGTTGAATGACCGTCCGGAAAGGTACACCTGCAGAAAGCCAACAGTAGGAGTTAAAAACAAAGTACAAAACTAGCCATCGGAATGGGCACAGTAACAACATTCCCTAATACCCACCGGGATGCCTCCCCAGATCGCATCTTTCCAGCACTTCCCAGCGGATAAAGTTGTAAGAACTCTACTCCCGATCGGACCAATAGGCAGAAATACGGGCTATCCTATCCCTCTCCAAGTCGGACAGCTCGTACGAATGGTCGCCGATCGGTTGGAGCGCATTGGGTACACAAAACCTTCGGTTCCTCTTCTGCATTTCCCCCCGGCCATAACCACCTTCTTCCTCTAGTCCTTGGCAAGCCAGAAAGGTCGGTGGGTGATAATCGACTTATAATCCTAGGCGGCAAATGTAACGCACCCCCGGAATTTCCTCTTCTTTGAGTACGTCAGTCTGAAGAGAGCTCAAAACTCGTGCACCGTAAGTTAGCTCATATCAAAGAAGTAATACAGGCAGCCTAGGCTCAGCAGTTGCCTCCACTGATTGCCAGGAAGTTGCACCGGCGATATCCGAAGCGCGCTGAGCAGGTACTGTGAAAAGTTGGGCAGCGGGAAGGAAAAATCATGCCAGAACTGGTCCTCATGTATAGCAACCCAACCCTCATCCGGGCTGCAAGCCGACTCACCGGGATTCAAAGCCCGGAGCTTCACCTCGTCGGGAATCTTCGACTTCGCTCGAAAGGCCTCAATCTCCGTAGCATTTAAATAGCGCTCTGACTCGTCACAGACAAAGGTACCATCCCCGTCCAAAATTTTGTAAAGTGGGCTTGGCCTTCCATCCTCCGGTCCTAGAGACCCAGACTATGATAGCTCACCGCCCGAGCGGGCAACAGCATCCCGCCCGGAGGAGGAGGAGGCAAGCCAATCTTCCATCCTCTCGTGGTCGTCTGTTACCGGTCGCCTACGGGCTGGTTCAACGGTTTCACTGGAACTTCTAGAATCCATGCGACGTAGGAGAAGAAAACCAAACCCGACGGCCGATCAGCAACACAACCTAAAACAACGGCCGCGAGGCCGCACAGAGCAGGTAATGTATCAGCACAGCCCCATTGCGGGCGCTAGACAAATCAGCCGAAGATTCCCGGTCCCAACGGCTAAATAACGTACAATCGGGATCCCCCAGCAAAAATAAACCGACACAAAACAAGGGGTCAGTCGAATCAACCCACAAAAAGAGTGTAAATTCAGAGTGAGAAGGCCATAACTTACCAATTAATATGCACGACCACGGAAAGTCAGTCACGGGAAAACACCGGCCCTAGTCACAAGTAAGACCTGTTGGGCCGCGGGTCCGGACATCCGTGCCTCTCCCCCGGCCCTGGACCGGGTCCGGGAGTCCTGGTAGCGGGTCTGGGGGCCTGGGTGGCCTTTCTCTGACTATTGTCAACAGGACCGGTCCTTAAAATTTTTTTCGGGTTTTTGGGGCGGGCTTTCGGTTCTTCGGACCCAAACACCCAGCCCTAATGTTATATGTGAATTCTTTCTACAAATACCATTGTTGACAGTAGCCACAGAGGGGCTACACAGGCCCACAGACCCGCAGCTAGCATGCCCGGGGCCGGACCCGAGGCCCGGAGCAGGATCCCCAGCACCCGGATCCGAGACCCAGCAGTCTAACTTGTGACTGGGAGCCCGGGAGCCGGGGACACCAGCCTGCCGAACAGGTCACCTTAGCTGCCCCTTTGCGTACGAACAGAAGGGAACCAGTCCCACATCGAAGAGTAAGACCAGACCTCACGCTCGACCACCTATATAAGGGCCTCAACTACCCTCATTAATAGGTAACTCAACTCTCCAACTACTTATTATTCCCGCTTAAGTTATCTATTTGCTCCAACGGTACTAACTTTGGCATCGGAGAGGAGAAGACCGGTGATAGGAGCACAATGTGCGACGATATTACATGCTTATGCCCTCGTTTATGCTTTGTTTAACCCTTATTTGTCTAAGATAGAGTCATAATATAGTTAGTGTCAATTTTGGTAGAGTTTTGGTGAAATGTGCTTAAGAATCCGAAAAATGACTAAGTATAAGAAATCTGGAAAATAGTGCAAAACTTGTCTTTTTCGCGATTTTGTGACGAGTACAAATATGATCTATCCTTGTCCGAATTCTACGAAATTTGGTGTGCTTAATATTCATATACTGAGAAATGTTGTGTTAAAATTTCAGATCATTCGGAGTTCGGGAAGTCACCCAAAAGACGGCTGCAAAACGGCAGTCCGAGCAAACCAATCCAGGGGCTTCCAGGATTTTCCTGGGACTTTGACCTAACTTCGGAAAATCATTCCCGTCGAATCACAAGGATTTTGATCGAACTGTTTTATGGAGAGATGGCCATATGTGTCTAGTTTATCTGAGACTTGGAATCGCATCAATCGGAGCTCCAAGCGTGGAGATATGCCGGAATTACTGCAACAAGGTCAAATCTGCCGATTCCAGGAACCTACTGCCCCCTTTTTGTGTTTTCTGTTTTTGATGGACCAAATGGTGTACAAATGCATATGTGATGATGGTCCAAGCTTAAGGAAGGTTAGAGGATGACACCAAGCCAAGGCATTGAAGAAAAAAATCAGAAAAAGAAGTTTCCTAGAAGAACCAAGAAAGGAAGGAACCAAAACCTTGTTGCACAAGGATTGTCTTTGCCGATTTGGACTAGGTTTTCTACCTAGAGTTTCTGCCGAATTTGCCTCTATATAAAGCCATGTTTTCCTGCAGAAAAACTTGTCACATTCCAAAGCAAAAATCTAGCCAAAGCTCTACCTAAATTTCCCTTGAGTCCTACACAAAAACCCTAGCCAAAACCACCTCCACCACACCCAAAGTTTCTGCCGAAACCTTGGCACCTTGCTGCCGACACCACCACTGCCGAGCAGCAGCTCCATCCGACACCATCAACCACCGGATCCATACAAGACGAAGTCTCCAAGGTTTCTAATGTGTGATACACTCCCTACTCTTGGCTTTGTAAATTTTTGTGTAGTTATATTAAACTTTGTCTATGAAGTTAACATGAATTCTTGGTTTCAATTTTTATGTCTATGTATGAATTGGATTGAAATTTGGTTTTATGATTTGTATGTTCAATGCGTTTTCTTTATCTTTATGTGGTGTTTGGATGTAAGAATACGGATTGCATGCTAAAGAGTAAGGAAAATACATGATGAACTAGTAATTAGGATTTTCGGCAAAATATGTGTTAAATTGATTTTAGGGTTTTCTTGACTTGTTCTTTAAATTCGTGTGCTTAAAGATTGGTAGCCTATGTAATTGCAATACGTAGATTATTAATCTCATTAGCCGAAAATTAATATGGATTAAGTAATCAACGAGTTACTTAGTTTGTGTTGTTTTTCACGAGGGCTAGAGTAATTTAAAGAACATGCTTGTTGATGAGATGATTGACAACCGTACTTTATTAACTTGTTTCCAACTAAAAAGACCTTGTGCCTAATTACTTTGCATGTTTGTTTTCGACGATAAGTGTTCTCAAATATGTTTAGTATAACTTTGGGGTAGACGATAAGTTAATCTTGAAGTACTAGAGAGTCTCAATTAGTAGTGCCGATAAGGAGCTAATTGGGTTGGAGTTAAGTTGAGTCTAGAACGCTTTAACATCTTGTCGTGAGTCCTATTTGCTTGTTTGTTATATGTTTTGATTGTTTTCGTGTTAGTGCTTTGTGGAAGAATGTCGACCAACCTTGTAAATAGTAGATTTAGGATTTATTTTCAGCAATTTATTTTCATGTCTAGGAATTTAGAGGCAGCTTTGCTGCCAAGCCTTTTATCCTCCATAATTTCGTGTGTGAATATGTATATATGTATATAAGTGTGACAATTATGTGCATATATGTTTGTGAATATTTGTGTTAACATTCTCATGTTTCAGGTACCCTTAATCCCCGGCTAAAACGATCCCTACTTATTCTATACTACTAACGATTGTAGGGTTATTATTGCTTGATGCTCGCTTCGGCGACTCGTCAATTCATAGACAAAGTTTAACATAACTACACAAAAATTTACAAAGCCAAGAGTAGGGAGTGGATCACACATTAGAAACCTTGGAGACTTCGTCTTGTATGGATCCGGTGGTTGATGGTGTCGGATGGAGCTGCTGCTCGGCAGTGGTGGTGTCGGCAGCAAGGTGCCAAGGTTTCGGCAGAAACTTTGGGTGTGGTGGAGGTGGTTTTGGCTAGGGTTTTTGTGTAGGACTCAAGGGAAATTTAGGTAGAGCATTGGCTAGATTTTTGCTTTGGAATATGACAAGTTTTTCTGCAGGAAAGCATGGCTTTATATAGAGGCAAATTCGGCAGAAACCCTAGGTAGAAAACCTAGTCCAAATCGGCAAAGGCAATCCTTGTGCAACAAGGTTTTGGTTCCTTCCTTTCTTGGTTCTTCTAGGAAACTTCTTTTTCTGATTTTTTTCTTCAATGCCTTGGCTTGGTGTCATCCTCTAACCTTCCTTAAGCTTGGACCATCATCACATATGCATTTGTACACCATTTTGTCCATCAAAAACAGAAAACACAAAAAGGGGGCAGTAGGTTCCTGGAATCGGCAGATTTGACCTTGTTGCAGTAATTCCGGCATATCTCCACGCTTGGAGCTCCGATTGATGCGATTCCAAGTCTCAGATAAACTACACACATATGGCCATCTTCCCATAAAACAGTTCCATCAAAATCCTTGTGAGTCGACGGGAATGATTTTTCGAAGTTAGGTCAAAGTCCCAGGAAAATCCTGGAAGCCCCTGGATTGGTTTGCTCGGACTGCCGTTTTGCAGCCGTCTTTTGGGTGACTTCCCGAACTCCGAATGATCTGAAATTTTAACACAACATTCCTCAGTATATGAATATTAAGCACACCAAATTTCGTAGAATTCGGACAAGGATAGATCATATTTGTACTCGTCACAAAATCGCGAAAAAGACAAGTTTTGCACTATTTTCCAGATTTCTTATACTTAGTCATTTTTCGGATTCTTAAGCACATTTCACCAAAACTCTACCAAAATTGACACTAACTATATTATGACTCTATCTTAGACAAATAAGGGTTAAACAAAGCATAAACGAGGGCATAAGCATGTAATATCGTCGCACATTGTGCTCCTATCAACTACCCCACACTTATCCTTTGCTAGTCCCTTAGCAAACTAAATTAAACTAAGACTCAAAACAAACTATTGCCCCTAACAATTTGTCTCAGGCTCGTATGTACACATAGCTTTCAAGTTAATGCATGAGAATGCTTAGCATGAAAATTCCAAGTTTCATGAACATGTGACATCAATATGAACATATAAGAACAAAAAGTAAGCATGTAGACATGTTAAAGCTAATTCAATCCTCCTCACTAGGCATACTCTCTTCATTTTCTCTCGAAGCATGGTTATTCACACATAAGTATATGCAAGTGAAAGATAATGAATTACGAAGAGTAACTTGCATATGTCAAAGAAACGAAAGCACTTTGTGAATAAATTTTTAAGGAAAAACCTCATATGATAACTATATGCACCAATGAACCAAAACCATATGCTCAACTCTTGAGAAAATCTCCACAAATCAAAGTATGCCATCTTAAGAATCATGAAAACGTTATAGGGAAATAAATATGGGGCTCGGCTATAGGGAAGGAAATTTAGGATAAGTGGTGCTTAAAAACGTCACCAAGACTTGGCAATTCTTGATCCTCCTTATGGCTTCACTCCAAGGGTCGGATATTATCTTGTTGGACCCTTCCTTCATTTTTTACTTCCCGAAACATCATAAACATGGACAAAGGTCGAATTTTCATAATGCTAGACCTTCCAATACGAACGAAATTCCAAGCTCACAACATTTATTCAAGGATAGGACTTAGCAATTTTCAATCAAAACCGTGCCTAAACTTCTTTTCTTTTTCTTTCGGACTTCATGTTTTTCTTTTCTTTTCTTTTCTGTCCGTTTACATATTTTTCACTTTTGCTAGGCACGGCATATACATTTTTCACACAATTTCTAGCTAAGTCCACCCCACAGTTGTTTCATGACATCACTCTAGATCAAACCTCCAAATCGATTTCAAACTTTTGTCAAGTCTCGCGAGGACAAGGGTCAAGATATAACTATTCTAAGCATAGGAATTTTAATAAGGGTGATGAAAGAAAAAGCTCAACGTAGGCTCAAAGGGGTTTTCTAAGGAGTCCCACGACGGGCACAAATAGGGCACATGCTTTATTTGGCAATGGTGGTGATCCTAATATAACGTTTTCAATCCTTTTCAAAATCAAGGCAATTTTCATGACTATCAAGTTTCAATAATCACAAGAACGAGTTCTAGCACTTCTAGAGTCCATGAAAAGCTATTGCATATAGTCATCGAATAATCAAAGAATTATGAGGTTCACATATTAGCATGCTCGAAATTTTCAATTTATCACTCATGAAGAAAGCAATTTGGCTCTAAAGCTCACACAGGTTATTATGGAAACAAACTAGCTAAAACATGCATGCTTCGTAGTCAACAAGTCCTACATGCTCCTACCAATAATGCACATAATCCATGAAACTCACAATTTTAATTGTATGCATAACCATCATCTATGTATGCAAAGAGGAGAAAAACATCATTGACATATTAGGGGCACCCTAAGACTCGAAACAAACAAATTTAAACACTCTATTTTTGTGGAACAATTTTCTGAATTTTCTTTTCTAAACTAAGCACACCAAAACAAAAACGGAATACGTTATCCCACCCCACACTTAGAAAATTACATTGTCCTCAATGTAAGCACAAGTTTATATCAACGAATTTCCTAAGCATGCAATCGACTAACATATACCAACATATCATCACAAATCAAAGGAAAAGAGAAGGGTTAGGAAATTGCAAACTCTCGGTGATGGCTCCTTCACTTTTCTTTGATCGAATTGGGTTGCCTCACAATTAGCGCTTTGTGTTTATAGTCCATTGCTTAGACTTCTCACCATGTGTGTTGTGTGTTCATCATGCCATGTGCAGCTCCACAATTGGGGTAGCAGCCCTTTCTCTCGGTAGTTAGGCTGCTTGGCAGCTTTGTCCTCTTGACAGTGTGCTGCTTCTCTTGAGGCCTGATTTTGGATGTATTCCGATATCCGAATGCAAAACTGTTATAAAGAAATTTTGTAGCAGACACATAGAGCTTTCCAACGGTATAAAATTTGCCTCAATCGGACCAGCGGAAGTATGCTTTGCTTAGCCTTTTATCGGACCGATTGATCTGCCCAGTTCTCTGGTTCGCCAGATTGACCTTCGTGCACTCAAATTGAAACTGGGAGCAGCTCGAAACTCCAAATTCACTTCTGTAAAATCCTACAGAAAGTAGACTCAGAGACCTTTCCAACGGAGTATGGCTCACTTTCCCAAGTTTTATGAGCAGCAAACGGCAGCCATCCAAAGTCGACGGACTGCACTGCCCGAATTCTGATTTGGGCAGAAGTTTGGAATTTCCTGCACTTTTTCTTTTCAATTCAATCTGGACACGCACAAGACACATCAAAATGAACAAAACCAATAAACTAAAATGCAAGGATATACAGATTCATACAAGCGACGGTTTCAAATAATTTTTCAAGGTTAGAGAAAGAAAATACAAGAGTTAGAACGTCATGTTAGAGAGTTAGGATATATAAATATACGTTAGAGGTAGAGACACAGATTGTTAACAAACTTTACATCACAAATATTAACACACTTTAACATTCACATAAAACAAGATTTTATAATCCCCGGCAACGGCGCCAAAAATTGACGAGTCGCCGAAGCGAGCATCAAGCAATAATAACCCTACAATCGTTAGTAGTATAGAATAAGTAGGGATCGTTCTAGCCGGGGATTAAGGGTACCTGAAACATGAGAATGTTAACACAAATATTCACAAACATATATGCACATAATTGTCACACTTATATACATATATACATATTCACACACGAAATTATGGAGGATAAAAGGCTTGGCAGCAAAGCTGCCTCTAAATTCCTAGACATGAAAATAAATTGCTGAAAATAAATCCTAAATCTACTATTTACAAGGTTGGTCGACATTTTTCCACAAAGCACTAACACGAAAACAATCAAAACATATAACAAACAAGCAAATATGACTCACGACAAGATGTTAAAGCGTTCTAGACTCAACTTAACTCCAACCCAATTAGCTCCTTATCGGCACTACTAATTGAGACTCTCTAGTACTTCAAGATTAACTTATCGTCTAACCCCAAAGTTATACTAAACATATTTGAGAACACTTATCGTCGAAAACAAACATGCAAAGTAATTAGGCACAAGGTCTTTTTAGTTGGAAACAAGTTAATAAAGTACGGTTGTCAATCATCTCATCAACAAGCATGTTCTTTAAATTACTCTAGCCCTCGTGAAAAACAACACAAACTAAGTAACTCGTTGATTACTTAATCCATATTAATTTTTGGCTAATGAGATTAATAATCTACGTATTGCAATTACATAGGCTACCAATCTTTAAGCACACGAATTTAAAGAACAAGTCAAGAAAACCCTAAAATCAATTTAACACATATTTTGCCGAAAATCCTAATTACTAGTTCATCATATATTTTCCTTACTCTTTAGCATGCAATCCGTATTCTTATATCCAAACACCACATAAAGATAAAGAAAACGCATTGAACATACAAATCATAAAACCAAATTTCAATCCAATTCATACATAGACATAAAAATTGAAACCAAGAATTCATGCTAACTTCATAGACAAAGTTTAACATAACTACACAAAAATTTACAAAGCCAAGAGTAGGGAGTGGATCACACATTAAAAACCTTGGAGACTTCGTCTTGTATGGATCCGGTGGTTGATGGTGTCGGATGGAGCTGCTGCTCGGCAGTGGTGGTGTCGGCAGCAAGGTGCCAAGGTTTCGGCAGAAACTTTGGGTGGCCCGCCCGGTATTCCCCTTAGTTAGCAGGGTTCATAGGAGGAAGTCGCATCAAGACCCACCGGTTTCTACCAGGCCTACGGGTTTGTGCGGAAACAATTGGCGCCTTCTGTGGGAAGAGAAAAAGGTCACGTAGGCATTATAAAAAAAATGGCCGAAAGTTCGGAAGCGGGGAGGGAAGGGAATGCACAAGAAGATCAGCGGATCATGCAGGAGCAGGTGCTCATCACTACCCCGGTCGCTGTACAGGAGCAGCGCCCCGGCCAAGACAACCAGAATGACAGCAGCTATCGGGGGCCAAGCGGCACGACGGGGGCATGCAACGGTAGTACGCGCGGGAAAAGCCCGGCGAAAGGCGACCAACCAACACACCAGGGCCCTTCGCTGACATTCTTGGACGACCCGAGCGACAAGGAGGAGAGTCTGATCGGTGACAGCGACCGGGACACCGCATATAGCCCCGACCGGCACGATATGGCGGGGGAGGTAGAGATAATGAGAGCAGAAGTCGATCGCCTGCGCGGGGAGAGCGACCGGGATAGAGCAGATTCCAATGCCCGGTATCAGGAAATGGAGGCAGTAAACGCCGCCCTGGTGGCTGCCCTGGAAAGAGGACAGTAGCGTAACGCCGCTTTGGCGAGGGCACATGTACCGCCACCAGGCCGGCCTCAGCCCCCTGAGGCGGGACAGTCATCGGGCGGAAGGCCCACCGACCCCAAGGGAGCGGAGGCCCCGGGCGGCATGGCCCTGCCAAGAAGCACGCCGGCACGCCGGCACCCCGGCAATCACACGCTTTATTCGAGGATGAAGTCATGACCCCGACCACACGGGCACTACAAGTACTCACCGACTCCGTGTCAGATCTAAAGGCCCAAATGGAGGCCAGCGAGAGAAGGGCAGCGCGGCCGTTGGAAGACGCGCGCTTCAACGAACGCACGGGCTCCTTTTCGCAAAGGGTCCTGGAATCCGGGAGATCCGGCAACCAAAAATCTTTGAAGCTGACATACTCAGGAGCCGGCTGCCCCTACCAACACTTGGATAGCTTCCGGTCCCAAACATGCACCAAGGGCTACTCTGATGCTGTGTGTTGCAACATCTTCCAGGGAAACCCTGTCCGGAGAGGCGCTTAGCTGGTTCTATGAGCTTCCGGCAAACTCAATTGAGGCATTTGAGCAACTGGCCGATCGGTTTGTCGGTTTTTTCATCCTCCGGGTCGAAGGAGCCCGGACATCGACGGTCCTCTTCAACAGGCACACGGTGAGGAGCTAAGGATGTTCGTTAACCGCTGGAAAACGGCGACGGCCGGGGTTCGGAACCTAGACAAGATCATCGCGGAGATGGAGTTCAAACTGGGACTCCGGCCAGGGAAATTTTCCTATGCCGTACGGGTAGAACTCCCGCGCAGTACCAACAAGAACGCCCCCCTGGCGATCATACCGGCTGAACGTCAAGAATACCTCACCACTCTAACCTCTTCGTACGAGAACGGGAACATCATTCCCCCACCGCTAAGGAGGAAGCACCCAAAATGGAACCTCACCCCGGCGCGAATAGGCAAATACTGCTCCTACCACGACGAAGCTACCCATAGGACAAACAATTGCATCGCCCTCAAGACAGCGGTGGAGGGATTAGTTAGCAGCGGTCAACTCCAACGGTACCTAGGAGAAAGAAGGGCAGATCCCGCCCGGGATCAGGACCAGGGCTGATAAGCACGCCCGGACCAAGTGAAGGGTTAAGTGCTAAATTTTCAAATACAATTAGCCTGGCATTCCAATGGTTCAGCCGATGTAACATTGCAAAATATGTACGCCAACTATTTTGAACGAAATCCAAGGCAAACCACTGGTACTAAAATATATGTCCAAAGGCAGACAAAAAAAAACCCCCCGTTCCAGCAGATTTACATAAAAGAAAGAGACGGCAAACAAAAATCCTAAGGAGCCACGGCTTCCTCCCCAGCGGGCCTAGCCTTTCCCCCGGCTTCCTCAGATGGCTGAAGGCCGCCTTCCCCTTCCGGCTGCTCCTCCTCTGCCGGCTGCCCATCAGCATCATCATCGGGCCGCGCCTTCGGCATTTGCGAGGTGATCAGGTATCCCTTCTCTTCCCACTCCACGTAGGCATCGGCAATACCCGACTCCCTAGCCTTCTCCAGGAGCTCAAGAAACTTATCACTATCGTGATATTTCTGGATAACCCGCTGGAAAAGCTCTGGGTCTTCTTCTCCAGCCGCATCGGCGGTGGCGGCACGCACAGTGGCAGCTCCACCTGGAGCTCATCCACTTTGGCCTCTAGCTCGGCCCTCTCCTCCTCAGCCCGCTCCTTCTCCTCCTCGAGGCTCCGGACCTGGCCCTCTAGCTTGGCTACCTGCCTCTTGGCCCTCTCCTCCAGTCTGATCTTCTCCCGTTCAAGCCTGGACTTCTCAGTCTCCAGGCGCTCACGGGTTCTGGTCAGAACGGCCACCTGCCTCTTCAGTTCTGGCAGCTCCTCACTCGGGTTCGGCTGGTACAGATCGTACAACAGCTACAGAAAGACAGGGAGCCGATTAAAAAAAAAAAACAACGAAACCCTGCAGAAGTTTTATGAGCAGTACCGTAGCACCAAACAATTCTTACCCGGAGGACCAACTCCTTGCTCTTCTGGCGATTCTCCCCTGACAGGACCCCAGCGGCCCTAGGCCTATCCAGACCAAGGCCAGCCACATCCTCCACGAGCTTCCGGAAGAAGAGACTCTCCGGACTTCCCCTCCTCTGTTCCTCCACCGGAGCGGGGCTACTCTGCTGACTGGCAGAACTTGAAGCAGCAGCGGCTCTGTCCCTAGCAGGACTCGTTGCACCACTGGTCAACTTGAGCCGTTTCGCCAAGTTCTCACCAGACGACCGGCCGGTCAGCGTCACCAGTGCGGAGGGCGGGACGTCCATGACCCTCCGCCTGTTCTCACCCAGGTCACCTGGTGAAGAAGATTGTGCGCCTGCCAAGGAGACCCTGGTGACGAGCGGGACCGATCCCGGTCAGTATGGAATCCTATCCGTCCCACCAGGAACCTTTGGTGGCCCTCCAATAGTCTTCACACGCCTCAAGGTGTAGGCGTCATCCGTAAGATCCAAGGCCATCGGTTCGGTGTGGACGGTAAGCCGGCCAGACTCCCGATCCACCGAGGTCCACGAAACGGCCTTTCCCTTCTCCTTCAACCTCAAGACAAGGTCCTCACCGTCCATGGATAGTGTGTTACCGGGTTTGACGACCGTCCGAGAAGATGCACCTACAGAACAAACAAAGAGTTAGTATCAATTCAGTCAGCGAGAACGTCACTACTAAAACCCTGCTACGCACCGGGATCCCGCCCGAGACAGCAGTACTCCAACACCTCCCGCCGTATGAAGTTGTAGGAGCTTCGCTCAAGACCGTCCCAGCACCCGAATATCGTGGCAATCCTATCCCGCTCCAACTCGGACAGTACGTACGATTGGTCACCAAGTGGCTGAAAGGCACCAGGAACTTGGTACATCCTCCTCCTTTTCTGCCACTTCCCACCTGCCATCACCACCTTCTTCCTCCAGTTATTGTCCACCCAGGAAGGTAGGTGGGTGATGATAGGCTAAAAGTGTCGGGCGCTAAAGGTGAGACAACCCCGACACCCTTTCTTTTTCAAGAAGGACAATCTGTAGAACACCCGGAACTCGTTCACCGTCGGCATGCTCATCCCCGACAGCTCGTACAGACAACCAAGCCTCAGCAGCTGCCTCCACTGGTTCCCGGAAAGCTGCGCAGGAGACACATGCAGAGCGCTGAGCATGTACTGCACAAGGTCTGGCAGCGGAAGGGAGAACCCATGACGGAATTGATCTCCATGAACAGCAACCTAACCCTCCTCCGGGTTACAGGCCGATTCCCCGGGATTCAGTGGCCGTAATTTCACCTCATCCGGGATGCTCCACGTCTCCCGGAAGGCGGCAACCTGCGAAGGGCTCATGGTACCCTCTGGTTCATCACACACAACAGCCCCTTCCCCATTCCCGATAGTGTAACTCACGGGCGAAGTACCAGGAAAGGGTACCCTGTGCGGGATGCTCTCACGCCCCAGAGACCCGGACGAGGAGACCTCGCCCAGGGAGCGGGCAGCGGCTTCGGACTCCTGGGAAACCGAAGCAAGCCAATCTTCCAACCTCTCCTCATCCTCCACCACAGGACGCCTGTCGGCTGATTCGGAAGTCCCATCAGAGCTCCTATAAGCCATTTAACCTAGGGGGAGGAAAACAAAACCCCACCGCTGGTCAGCGGCAAGCTAAAACAGCGCTCTCTGCGGCTGTTCCCCAAAACATGGCCGCAGATTCCCCGCTCAAAACAACCTACCCGTTGCAACAGAACCCGCCCCCCCCCCCCCCCCCCCCCTCACAAATCACCAACCAACAAAAAACAAAAAACAAAAACAAACACGAAGCCAAGAAGGCGAACCTCACCGATTACTATGCACAACCGAGGAAAGTCAGTCCTATAAAAACACCGAGCAATCGTGGGTAAGAACCAGAACGCCTGAAGCACGGATGGCGCGAGGGTACCTTCACAGAACTTTTGCCGGATTCCTCTCCAACCTTCTCTTCTTCTCTCTTTGCCAAGAGCAAAAACAGCAAACAAGGAGGACAAATGAGGCCTTTTTATAGACGGGTCCGATGCCCTAGGCACCCTTGTAAATCCCCCCAAAATATTCAATCGGGGCAAGTCAAACGCCTGCGAATCTAGGCCCTCCATCTCAGATCGCTCCCTACTGACACGTGACCCAGCATCGATAAAATCCCCACGCCATCATAACTGATGGGACTGATGGGCTTTCTCCTTTAATGCATGTCAGCCACCTGCCCCGCCTACAAACAACAGTTAAGGGAGATAGGGGAGAGAACCGAGGGGTTACGAACCATCCCACCACTTCCCCAAGCGTCAACCCTAGTTCAAAGGAAACACATTCCACCGTTTACGAGGCATTCCACCGGTTCACAGGCATTCCACCGTTTTACGAAGCATTCCACCAGTCCACAGGCATTCCACCGGTCCACAGGCATTCCACCGGTTCACGAGCATTCCACCGGTCCACAGGCATTCCACCGGTTATGTAGCATTCCACTAGATCTAAGGCACTCTATCGGTCTAGTCACTTTCCTTCGCGCCTGCAGGCACGGACAAGCCAGCAACAACTCAAGGTTTCAAACACATGGGCTTTATAAACCCGGGAGAGTTTACCTCTAACACATGCAAACTCTTCTAGCAGGCTAGAAACCCTGCATCACACTAAGCTGTGAAAAATATGGGGATCCATGGCGAGACTTGTTATCTCCACGCCACCCCACCAGGCAGATTGTTTCTCTAACACAGAACAAATCTCCCCGCAGGCTAGAAACCCTGCACAACCTCACGCTTATTCCAACACAAGCTGAGAAGAACTAGCGGGTGTTAACCGGTGCTAAAACATGGCCGCAACACCCCATTGGTAGACCTGTTGGCTTGCACCCATCAGGCCTTCCCGCAGGCTCGCAACCCTGCACGATACCCCACGCTTACTCCAACACAAGCTGGGACGAATCAGCGGGTGTGGATTGGTGCCATGACATGGCCTAAACACCCCACCGGGTTACTCCCCGGCCTGTTCCACCATTGGCAGCAATTTTCACTGGGGGACTCGTCCAATCATGGCACTCCACCGGTCGAGTCCTTACGCTACATATTCATCGCATGGCGGATTTCAACGCCACATCATCATCCCATGCACTCGTCCGCGTTTCACCCCGCTCCATATTCATCGCATGGCGGATTTCAACGCCACATCATCATCCCATGCACTCGTCCGGGCTCCATATTCATCGCATGGCGGATTTCAACGCCACATCATCGTCCCATGCACTCGTTCCGGTTTCACCCCGCTCCATATTCATCGCATGGCGGATTTCAACACCACATCATCATCCCATGCACTCGTCCGGGTTTCACCCCGTTCCATACTCATGGCATGGCAAGACTTCAGCACAACACAATCATTATTACAAACACATACTCATAACTGCCACACGTCATCTCTAATAGGTACTCACATCACCAACACCATCATAGGGGACTGTGCACCGTTGGGTCGGTAACCCTGCCCAATCTTCAATACGGACTTAGGGGACTGTGCACCGTTGGGTTGGTAACCCTGCGGGTCTGCGGGACAGGAGCGAGACATATTAAGTCCCCATTCAAGATTGCACTTGACCGAGAACTTGGGGGACTTGTTGACAGTAGCCACAGAGGGGCTACACAGGCCCACAAACCCGCAGCTAGCATGCCCGAGGCCAGACCCAAGGCCCGGAGCAGGATCCCTAGCACCCGGACCCGAGGCCCAGCAGTCTAACTTGTGACTGGGGGCCCGGGAGCCGGGGACACCAGCCTGCCGAACATGTCACTTTTAGCTGCCCCTTTGCGTAAGAATAAAAGGGAACCAGTCCCACATCGAAGAGTAAGACCAGACCTCACGCTCGACCACCTATATAAGGGCCTCAACTACCCTCATTAATAGGTAACTCAACTCTCCAACTACTTATTATTCTCGCTAAAGTTATCTATTTGCTCCAACGGTACTAACTTAGGCATCGGAGAGGAGAAGACCGGCCCGCCCGGTATTCCCCTTAGTTAGCAGGGTTCGCAGGAGGAAGTCGCATCAAGACCCACCGGTTTCTACCAGGCCTACGGGTTTGTGCAGAAACAACCATAAAAGAAGAAATACCTCATACATGTGATATATTTTATGTAATGTGTTTAACACATACAAAAATTTCTATTTTATCAAAACACATTAATCTAATAAAGTATTGTTGTAACAGCCCGGCACACTTTGAGATATTGTCCGCTTTGGGAATCACCCCTCACGGTTTTGTTTCTGGGAGCTCACAAGCAACTTCCCCGTAGGGGACCCATCCTGCGATTGCTACGGGACGAGCAAGCTTAACTTCGGAGTTCCTATCCCCTCCGAAGCCACTGCGCCCCCAAAACGCGTCTCATCATATTGTGCTAACCCTGCACATATAAGCATCGCATCCACACTCTCTCGGGCGATGTGGGATTTGTGACCTACCTACCTGCTAGCTTCCTAGCCAGGTCAGGTCTGAGTCCACACAATCCACCCTAAGGCCGGGTCATCACAATTGTAGTAGATACGAGACCTAACTCATGTGAATCTCAGGGGAAGTTTATACAATACAAACGCCATGTGACAACAGTTAATGCCTTGTCAACTTTTCCTTCGTATTTTGGAGAGACTCGTTTCCTCTCTTCTACTATCCATCCACAACTTGTACACCATGTTCAAAATATGCGTACCTTTGATAAATCATTGATTCCATTTTTTGGAGATTAGATCAAGCATTACTATACCAATAGTATCTATTTCTTCACCTTGTCTTTCTGTAGCTAGTGGAATCTTCATTAAATTCCCACAATACGATTTCAAATACCTATCAACTAATTTGATTAGTAGTTGACAGACTGAAATTTTGTAGCACTACTTATAGAAGAATTGGAGGTTAAGTTTGATTGATAAGAACATCTTCAGCAGACTCTCTATTGTAATTTTATAGCTACTTTAGAGAGCATATTTAGTTTTTTGCGAAAAATAGCAGCTATACCAGACTCTTTGTTATAACTGTATGTTAAGTTTTAGCTATCTCGCTAGCCAAATTTGGAGAGCGTGATATCTAAAAGTTAAAACATTTAAATTTAATACATTCCTTATATGTAATTATAGATAATTTATATATGTATTTAAATCACTTTTTATGCATTCAATAAGTATTTCAAATTCAAATCAAGTTAAAATAAAGAGCAACTTTACAAATGTTACCCATATTTTAGTAAAAATAGCTAAAATATCATTTTGGCTAGCTAGTTTAAAAATATGTCCATATCAGTTCTCTATTTTAACTATTTTGAACTTACATATTAATTAAATTTAAAAAATATTACCTAAAATGCAGTTATATATTACATAGAATCATCTAAAATGAATGTATTGTTGAAGGAAAAACACATTATGTGTCTTCGTCAATGTAACTGACGAACGAGAGATAATTATGTAGTCATTATTGTCATAAATGTACTTACTATTACCGTTATAATACTCACCCTATATAAAGGGGATTATCAATGAAATGAGTAGACAACTCCCATTTTCCTATAACACATTATCAACACGTAGCTTTATCAAAAGAAAAAAAAAGCCCTACATTTTTCCCCCCGTCGCCGCCGCCGCTACCTTTGCTAGCAGCAGCCCCGCAACCAGCGAAGCTAGGCCTCATGACCAGCGTCGACGTTGCCATCTCAGCCAAATTCTGACGACACCAACACCGACCCAAAGCCCGGAGTTCTTGACCCGAGGATAACGACCTGGCTCCCAGAAATTTACTATGGGCACCCTACTTTTCTCCGGCCCGGCTTCCTCAGCCAGATCGACTCCGCCCCAAAGCCGGCTAGCCCGAAGACGAAGCGTTCCGATCGGACAACCATCAGCAACACCGGCCACGTCCCGGCACCACTCCCCAGTCCTTCGATCCAATCGTCCTCATCGATCCCCCCCCCCCCCCCCCCCCGATCCGGCTTCCTCCAGTCAACCATCGACAACGCCTGGGCCGACGACCTGTCGCCTCCCTCCGCTCCGCGCCTCCGCTGCGATCTGCAGAAGAAGAAGAAAAAAAATTACGACTCGAATTTTTGGGTCTAATCCGACCCGGCTCCTTTGGGCTAGGTATCGACCCGGACCTGTTGGGCCTGAGCCGACCCACGAAGAAAAAAAAGATTTTTTTTTGGGGGCTAAAAATTTAAAGGTAATATTTGAAATTACCACATAGTAATTCATATTTACTGTGTGACTATTTACTGTTTTACGAATTTAATGGTAAATATGATATTATTTAATTTATATAGTAAATGTGAAATATATATGATTAAAGTGACTAATCATATGAATATTGTTTGTTTTTATGTGACATATCAATTACGATGCGGCGATCAATATGTGATGACGATTTGGAGTCGGAGATCGAGCAATCGCTTCATATGCAATTTATTTGGCAAAATAACAGTAAGATCTAATTAAAGTTGTTATTTTCATTAAATCGTTAATGATATAATACTCAAATTGATCTTATCATATTATGTGATATACTTATGAAATTTGAGTATCATTATATGTCTATTTTATTACTGTTAAATAATTACTTTATTTAACATGTTATTTAGTTTGAGCATTGTCATGATAATGTAATTTTATAAGCATTGTAATATAAAGAAAAATGGACAAACCTACTATTGTGATAAATCATTTTCACGAAGCATGAAAATTATGACCATTACAAATTTCGGTCTTGAAATCCAATCTTTATTTCTTGAAAATTTTTCAAGATGGATATCTTATTGATTGTGTAAAAAGCAACGATAATGGAATTTCATTAGCTTCACATGCAATGAAAATGGAGGAACCAAAATTTTATTGTGATAACGAAATTTCACAAATCATCGGATTTACCATAATGTATCTTTGTTTGTATTAATTAGTTGTCGTGAATGTCATTTAGACCGCGAAACTAATACATTCTCTTCTTCCTATATTTTACAGATGGTTTAACCATCACAGTTTGACTTTGACACATTGGACTCTGAAGAACTTGAGTACCAAATTCCCTTACTGAGCCAACTAAGGCTTGAGCATGGTATATTTATGCAAACTGGTTTATGTAAATAGCTAAGAAATAATTACAATATCTTGAATGACGATATAAGGTTTGAGAAAAAGAAATTTCCTGAAACAAATTATGCAAAGTAATGCAACAACCCTAAAATAAAGGGCAATTACCATGGGCATAAAGATTCCTTTAATCATCCAAAAGCATGTGGAAACAATGTACCATTTGAAAGATGACTTAGGGGACACGTCATGTGCAATGAAGCACTGCCATTGTTGTAAATCAATGAAGTATTGATACGTACATTACAAGCTAGCAAAGAATTAGCTGCGACTTACAATAAGTATGAAGAATCATACGAGTACGTGGATTTTGGAAAAGTATGTTCAATATCCAACAATAACATTGAAAATGAATTTACAACTAAAGGCATACCATATGGGAAGAAGGTGTCAATGACACATCTTATCATTGCAGCTATCAAAAGAGCAAAAAAGATCTTGCTCAATCCAAGATAGACTTTGATTAGTCTAATTTTAAATTTCCAAGATATCCTTATAAAGGCTATCACGCCTAAATTAGACTTTTGGTCTTAAAGTTTTATCTCTAAATTGGACAAGACTAAATGTAATCGTTGGCATGTTAATTTTTTTGAATTTTCTCTAAATGAATTGAGATTATTCGAATTTTATTCATGATATACATGATTTAATTTTTTGCATCTAACTTTGCAAAGTATTGCATAAAGTAAACACTAAGCCAAAAACCTCAATAGACAATATACATCAGACAATACTACTAATGAAAACTATTGTTTGAAAAAATCAGACAATGGTAAGAAAATAAATATTGTCTGAAGTTGCCATTCAGACAATAGATTTTATGTTACCATTGTGTGAGGCTATTAAAGACAATTTCAGTTTACTGTGGTATTTTAACATTGCGCTGCCTGAGACTTCAGACAATGGTTTTTATTAAACCATTGTGTGAAAACTAGCAGCAGACAATTGTTTACATTTATATGTTGTCTGATTGGTACCCGTCACACAATGCTTTTAGTCAATTATTGTGCATTGTCTATATTTGTTTTAAGACAATTGCTTTAGACAATGTTCATTATTATGATTTTAAGTTATGTTGTCTCAATATTTATGCAACAATATTTTTAATCATAACCCTAGGTATAAATACTAACAATTAAAAAAAAAACCAATTTATTTTCCCACTCTCACTCCCACACATCGAACTCATCGAACTGCTCGAGCTCTCTCACTCCCACTCCCACTCCCACTCCCACTCATCGAACTCCTCGAGCTCTCTCACTCTCACTCCCACTCATCGAACTCCTCGAGCTCTCTCACTCCCACTCAATAGGTATGTTAATGGGTTTCTGATATTGAACACAAATTTGGCCATGATATTTGTCAAATTTGGTTTGGGGTCTAGCTAGGCTTCGGTTTGGCCATGAGGTTTCTGAAATTGATTTGGGGTGTAGGCTTAGGTTTCAGATAACTCGATTTGGGATTTAGGGTTTTTATCCTTGTTGGGTTTTTGGTTGAACTAAATTTGGGGTGTATGAACTAAGCTGTATGAATGAGATTCCAACTTGAAACTAAATTTCGGATATCTTTTTGAATTTGAGTTTTCAACTAATTAGCTTTTCGATATGCATTACTTCTTGTTTTTTGAATCTATAAGTTTGCTTCATTTACTAATACCTATTTTTGTAGGCAAACGAAAGTAAGAAGTAGAGTCAGCAACAAGCAAGGAGCATACGTTTTGAAGCATAGCAGCCACAAAGTAAGAAAATACTTGAATCTGTTACGATTTATTAAGTCCTTTTGTTTTTTTTTTGTCTAAAAACTGTTATATGATTATTGTGTCTGGATGGAATGTGATGGATATTAATAAAGTTCTATTATCTTACTATAATTAATCTAAGCTTATTCACTTTTTAACTGCAAGATGGATAAGACTTGGATGGATGCTGATAGAAGATCACAAATGTTTTCTCTAGAGGTTGATGAATTGATTATGTATGCACTAGATTATGGTTGTGATATGGAAAAAATATCTTGTCCTTGTTTAAATTGTTGTCATGGTAAAAGTTGGAAGGCTAGGGTAGTGAAAAATCACTTGGTTGAATTTGGGATAGATGAGAGTTACAAAACATGGATATGGCATGGGGAAGGGGATTCAGATGGGTCGGATATCCCTAAACATAATGGTCCAGGTATAGGGTGTTCAATTTCAGAGGGTAGTCCAAGTATAGGGCAGAATAACAATGGTATGGTGGGGTCTGATGATGAGAATCTTTCAACAGACTCTGATGATTTTATGGAGTTTGTCGAGGATGGAGATAAACCTCTTTACCCTGGTTGTACGCGTTTTACAAAGATGACTGCACGTGTGAAAACACATGAACTGAAAGCAAAGCATGAGATAACTGATGCATGTTTTTGGGACATGTTGTTACTCATGGGCAAATTGCTTCCAGAAGGCAATGAAGTCCCTAGTTCTTTGTACATGGCAAAGAAGGCACTAACAGTCTTAGGATTGAGTTATGAAAAGATACATTCATGTCCTAATGATTGCATCTTATATAGGGGTACTGATCTTGATGCCACCAGCTGTCGCATATGTGGTTTGTCTAGGTGGAAATTGGGGAATGATCAAAGTTACAGACTTGGTGTTCCTGCGAAGGTATTGTGGTATTTTCCACCTATACCGAGATTTAAGAAAATATTTCAGTGGGTAAGTACAGCTAAAAGCTTATCATGGCATGCTAATGACCGACTAAAAGATGATAAAATGAGGCATCCGGCTGATTCTCCTACTTGGAAGTTAATCGACGAGAAGTGGCCTAGTTTCGGTGCAGAGCCTAGAAATATAAGGCTAGCACTGTCGTCAGATGGTTTTAATCCCCATAGTAGTCTTTCAAGTAAATATTCTTGTTGGCCTGTCATACTAGTAACATATAATCGTCCTCCATGGCTGTGCATGAAGAGGAAGTATATGATGCTTACTCTGTTAATTTCTTGGCCTAAACAACCTGGAAATGACATTGACGTCTACCTCCAGCCTTTGATAGATGATTTGAAGATATTGTGGAATGGGGTTGATGGGGTATATGATTGTTTTAAAAGAAAGTACTTCACACTGAGAGCAGTATTGTTTTGGACTATTAACGACTTCCCAGCATACGGAAATTTGTCGGGTAGCGTTGTCAAGGGTTAAAAGGCATGCCCTATTTGTTTAGATGATCTGAAAGCAGACTGGCCTGTTCATGGACATAAATGTTCTTATCAGCGACACCGAAGATTTTTACCGCATAACCATCCATATCGAAAACAGGCAGCTGCATTCAATAATAAAAAAAGAGCTTGATTCAGCTCCTATTCCAATAAATGGAGAGGAGGTCTTTTAAGAGAGTGCAATGTTTGAATCATGTGTTTGGTAAAATTCAAAAAAAAGGGAAAGGAAAGGGTGGAAAAAAGGGAGTGAAAAAGGGTGAGAAAAGGGGTGGAAAAAGGGTATTGCTCCTACTGATAAGCCTTGTTGGCATAAGCAATCTGTTTTCTTCCAACTCGAGTACTGGATGTATCTTCCCATTCGACATATTCTTGACATCATGCACATTGAGAAGAATATTTTGGAGGCATTGCTTGGTACATTGCTAAATACTAATGGGAAGACAAAAGATGGCCTATCTGCTCGTTTAGATTTGGTTGACATTGGTATAAGAACTGGTTTGCATCCTATTGCAACGGGTGGAAAAAGGAATAGTTTACCTTTGGGAAGCTGGAATCTAAAGTTAGCTGAAAAAACCATTGTCTGCAGTTCTATTCTTGGTATGAAGCTAGCTGATAGATTTTCTTCGAATATAAAGAGTCTATTGTGCATGGATGATCTAAAACTTGTTGGTATGAAATCCCATGACTGTCATACCCTACTCCATCACTTACTCCCTATTGCGATTCGTTCGGTATTGGAGAAACCAGTGAGATATGCTATCATTAAATTCTGTCACTTCTTCAAAGCCATTTGCAGTAAAGTCATAGATGTTGAGAAACTAGGAAAATTGCAAGCTGACCTTGTTAAAACAGTTTGTGAGCTTGAGAAATTCTTCCCACCTTCATTCTTTGATATCATGATACATCTTTCGGTGCATCTTGTTAGAGAAGTAGAGCTTTGTGGCCCTGTTTTCTTTAGATGGATGTACCCCTTTGAAAGGTATATGAAGACCTTGAAGGGGTATGTAAAGAGCCGTGTTCATCCAGAAGGAAGCATTGCTGAGAAGTACATAGCCGAAGAAGCAGTTGAGTTTTTGGCAGATCGTGATCCAAGTGAATCCATAGTTGGAGTACCGGTTGTTTATATGGCCTTATAATTCAGGGTGAGTGACGTCGTATCTCTAGTTTCATCTAATTACACAAACTTGGAGCTCACTTCATTTTTTTAACTTGATTTTTAAGTAAGCATTGGACGCTAAGTGTGGTCAACCTAGAAGATGAAGTTATCTACTCCTTCGATCCAATAAGATGTCGACTACTTAGCGATGAAGATTGGAAGAATGTTGTGGAGAGGTAAGTGTGAATGAGTTTTGGCTATCATGTTGTGTTTGTTAATTCTATCTATATATATATGAACTTACTGTTTGTTAATTCTATCCAAATATATAAACTTACTGTTTGTTGTTATAGTGCTGAAGTGCTATCAAAATTTACAAGTCTCAAATGGATAAACCTGCCCAGGATTCAATCTCATGGGTTCCAATGCTGATACGAGCTGTAGTCCTTCCTTGTTTCAGATTTCAGACCACTTTCATGCATGCAGAGTGTGTCTTGAGTGCACTAACATGTTATGTCTTGTTCTTAGGGTATTCCTCAGCAACACGGGAATGAAGATTGTGGGTTCTTCATCATGCGCTACATGAAAGACATAATTCAAGATAGGAACCTAGAATTTGTTTCAAAGGTAAATATAGCATAGTTAACTGATTAACGTACATTTTAGAATTTTTTATGATCATATTATAAGTCTGGTTCTTTGGTTTTATTTTCAATGGAAGCTAAAAAACAGTCCCTCCCTTGAGTACACTGAAAAGGAAATTGATGAAGTAATTAAGGATTGATTGGGCTAGGTATGTCATGAAGTTTCATGCCAAGTAGGTTTCTAGTGGTATTGTGTAGCTAGGTTTTTTAGTTTTGTTAGTTTGGTTAGCCTTAACTATTTTTGTTGCATATGTTACTGGACAAACTTTATATGTTGGCTAGTGTACTGTACATTTTATGGCAAATTCATATGCAAGTTTTAGGCTAATTTCGGCAACCTTATGTAGCAATGTAGACTATACTAGCCATTTTGTTTATATTGGCTCTATATGTAGGGATGATGAATATTTTGTTGTCTCTATATTATGAATGAATGGATTTTGAATTGGTTAATGTCCATATTGGATGGATATGTTTTAATTTGTTGGTTTTAAGAAATGTATTGTATCACTGTGACATTACAACCAACCAAACAATGGTTTGTAAATCGGAAGCAGAAAAGTATTATCTGATTCTCAGAATCACTTTACAAACCAAAACGAAACCATTGTGTGTATCAGAGTATCACATTATAAACCAAAACAAAACCATTTTCTGAAACTTATAATCACAATGGAAGCCATAACGAAACAATTGTCTGTATCTACGAATCACAATGGAAGGGAAAACGATACCATTGTCTGCAACTCATAATCACAATAAAAACGAAACTAAAACCATTGTCTATAACAGATGCAGATAACAAATATCAAACACAAATTGGAAAATCCAGAAACCACTGTAGTTTAAATCATATACGGACAATACATAAAGATAAAATTAAGTTGTGCAAAACTAATAAAGACAATACTTCATATAAATAAGTGTCTTCTTATAATGGCAATGACAATATTTCCCAAAAAATTGATATTGTACAAAATAACATGAGGCAATGATTTATAACAAAGTAGCATTGTCGTTATTGGATGTCAGACAATGGCTCTTTTTTCCCTATCATTGTCCATAGTTATTATCAGACAATTATAATTTGCCATTGTCTGAAACGTGTATCAGACAATTGCTGGGTAGACAATGGTAACGGTACCTCATCAGACAATGCTAAAAAAACCATTGTCTATTGAGGTTTTTGGCCTAGTGAAAGCAACATATCATAATATAGGCATGACATAAAGAACTGTGTGCAAAGAAATACACCATGTAATCCCTAAAATAATAGTACTGAAGGACAATGATACTAATATATCAAAAAAATAACATAACAGTACTGAAGAACAGTAGTACTATATCAATAGATATAATGAAAGTGATAAGGATCGGTATATCTGTTCCTTTGAGATTCATAATGCACCTGCCTAACTGGGATTACCATACATTTTATTACAATCCCCATCGAGTTACTCTAAAGAACTTGAGTTACGTTTCGATGTATATATATTGAGCATATGTCAAAATGACAAATTATGCTAAGAGAAAATTGATTTTTTTTCCATATTATAAAGAAATTTATGCCACGATTTTCATGTGAAAAAGACACAAGTGAGAATTCATTTGAGCACCTTTGCATTACCTCTAATGACTACAGATGTAAATGGGTATTAGAGAAATTTATATGTCAACTTAGTGGGTTATATGTAACCGCTAATTGAATCAAAAGTCATAAGAAAATGATGTTTTGAAATTCTGACATAGATTGGCTTTGACGCAACTACTCAAAATCTGGTGATCTGTACATTAAAGAAATTATTATGGACACCCATATTTTGGATGAATAGAAGCAAACACCAGAAGAATATGGTTCCCACATGAAACCGAGGACGACTAAAGAACATGTTATCCTCAAATATTGTTTCGACACAATTCATGTAGGGTTGAATATATTTGATGCACAAGTATATGCACGTATACCCTATTATGCTTCTGACATCCATCGTGATTTTATGAATAAAAGCACATCATTCAAAGTCAACTCGTAAACTTATGATTGACACCATCATCTGCAAAGGAAACATGTGTTCTCATTATGTTCTTATATTGAATCCAAAGAGGATTCAGTGGACTGATTCAACCAACTTGCGGACACCTTAGATATTGTATGGTGTTGGTTGTTGTATCAACACGCTGGTCATGTGTCATGACACCATCCACAATTAAAATTTATGCTGCTTATGCTACAAAGTCAAAGCACCTGGGCCGGGTTAATTTCCGTAGGGACAATGATTTTATAGCTTATTATATAAGATCTGTAATGGGCATCATATTCCTATATAAAAACTCAATTGGTCTCACGAAAAACGACTACAGTAATAGTCTTAATATTGGTAAAGCACACCAATACTTCCGTTTTGGGTTATGCAATTTTGCATGCAGCGTTACTTATTCATCTATGGTCATCTTCATTGAACCAATTTACACCATAGCTAGTGACTATGTGTGAGGATTTTAAAGGATTTCAAATGAACTTGTAATCCTTCAATTCTTTTGGATTGACATGGATCTACAATCTTTGAGCTCTATTAAATATTTTTATGTGCCAAAATTGCGCCGCCACAGCGCACAATGATGGTTTACTTGAGATGAATAAATATTTATGATGGATATGAACTTCCAGCTAGTCAGCTATGTCAAAACCTTGACAGGCGATCTCCTTACCGCTAGATTTGCGGTGTGTCACTTTGATAAGACAGTCTTCCCGTCGTTAGGGGGAGATAAGAACGAGCATGTTCAAGTGGAACGACATGAATTGTCGTGGTTTGTCCCCACTGTGTCTCATCTTGATCCTCAAAATCATACAAAGTAAAGTGTGCAGATGTCTTCACACAAAGTAAAGTGTGCAGATGTCTTATACATCTCATCTTGATCCTCAAAATCACACAAAGTAAAGTGTGCAGATGTCATATACATTAAAGTGACGAGATCATATAAATCTCCTGCAAATATACCTGCAAGGATTGTGTTTTATCAAAAGGACATGATACCACCCAAGAGGAATTGGGTATTGCACTGCCACCATCCATGGTGGCATGGTGACGCCATAAATGTCATAAATGGTATCACAGGCCGTGGCTCTCCAAGGAAGAGGGGAAAGCCACCTTAGGTTCGATAATTACTCACCCAAAGGAAGAAAGTGAGTTTTGGCACAACATGATCTATTGATCAGTGATACTCAAATCCGTCTCATGAGAATATTTCTGGATTGTGGTTATCATTGGAGGACGCCTCAAATGTTAGAACCAATCCTTGAAAGTATAGAGATCTCTATAAACACATTACACTAGTGTACATGAGGACGTGGAATAATGAGTTTAATATCGAACCATACTTCATTGAAAAATGTCAACGTAGTAAAATGGCCAAGTGGAAAGAAGCGATTCAGTATAAACAAAGAGATAGATCTTTGGGCAGGTGACGCCGACACCGCAAATATATCTTTGTTAGAATGCGTAATGAGAATAAGAGTATTTAGACTCACCTTATGGCGTAAGGTGTCTGAAAAACGCACTGGAATCGACTACGGGAAGATATTCTCTCGTAATGAACCACGAGGAGACAATTTCTCGTAATGGATGTCATTGCACTCCACTACCTTGTCAGTTTGGTAGTTTTCGAAAAACTGAACATGCAGCTTACGAAAGTGGTCAAAACATATATCTCTTTGGGGATCTAAATTAAGAGATATACATGAGGATCCTAAATGGACTTCATCCACCCAAATCAAGTGGCTCTAGATCACATAAGTACGTTTGCAAGAGAAATTGAAACGTTCACTAAAATGACTACCTGATTGGGAAGGGATTGATGAATTATGCCCTTGTGTTTTTCGTAATGGATATACACGGACTCTCAATGAATTAAGAGATACACTCTATGTATTGTAAATCCTAAGTTAAGAATGAAAAAGATTTTGGGAATACACAGTCTTGAAATGGAACTCAAGGACTGTAATAATGGTGACCATCCATCAATCGGCTTAGGCACTCTAAAGAATAAAGTGAGGCCTACATATACTCATATAATTAGTCGAAGTCTTTACTCTAACAATAGATCCTTTTTTCATCTAAAGGAAGATGACGAAAAAGTGTTGGGAAATGAAATTTCCTATACAAGTGCAATGACGCATGATTGTATTTAAACACAATACGTAAGACTCGACCTCTCATTCGATGAAAATTTGTAAAACTACGTTTAGCTCTGCGCCCACGCAACACAAATGGTTCTTTCAAATACTTAAAGATATTAAAGATTTGGGTTTATTCAACCTCTACATAGAAGGTGACATGATAAAGAAACTATCCACGTCATAGCTAACTATGCGTAAAGAAAAACGCATTAAAGGTGAAATAAGAAAATCTGTTATTACAGATCAATTCTAAATCTCTTAACGGTTCATCCATACTCTAGACGAAGTTATGACTGTTTTATTATATGAAGGTCATACCACGAGTGAACCTGATGTTCAATATGAACCTATGTGTTCGATTCATGAACAACCTTATCCTCAAGATCAAAGTAAATCAAGTTGGATCTGAGGACGATTGTGGCAAGATTTAGTTACTAAATCATTGCTCAAAGTCATATTTGGAAAAACATGTGAAAATGCATAACTATGTTAATGTTACTGAAGCTCCGATCCCTTGATAAAATGAAAGAATCAGGGAGAATCTCATGATTAATGTAAAAATCAGGGGGAGATGCAGACATCAGGGGGAGCCTATCACATACATGTTGTTTCCAAATGTAATAGGTGCGTTGTGCTCTTTTTGTCCTTCTACCAAAGTTTTATTTTCTCCCATTGGATTTTTGTTACTTGGCAAGGTTTTTAATGAGGCAACCAAAGTTTTATTTTCTCCCATTGGGGTTTTGTTACTTGGCAAGGTTTTTAATGAGGCAACACCATATGCACCATTTTATCTCTGACTCGGCACAAGGGGGAGTGTTGAAGGAAAAACACATTATGTGCATTGGTCAATGTAACTAACAAGACATAATTATGTAGTCATTATTGTCATAAATGTATTTACTATTACCGTTGTAATACTCACCCTATATAAAGGAGATTATCAATGAAATTAGTAGACAATCCCCATTTTCCTATAACATGTATTAAATTATGGAGAGTCTCATCTCGCTCTCTATATTTAGGAGCGAGATAGTTAAGAGTTAAAATGGCTAGCCACTTAGGAGTCTGGTGCAGCTCTTAATATTGATAAAAAACTAAACAGACTCTCTAAAATAGCTAAGGAGTCAAAATAGAGAGTTTGCTAAAGATGCTCTTAATTAGAGCATCTTCAGCAGACTTATTATAATTCTTTAGCTAAGAGCCTATTTAGCATCTTCAGTAGCCTAAACAGACTCTTTACCTAATTTATGCATACGTATTTCTAAATTGGCTAGCCAAAATGACTTTTTAGCTATTTTGGCTAAAATTTAACTAAAATATGGTTAGCATTGCTGAAGATGCTCTAAACCCTTCATCTAAAATTGGAAGGAATTTAGTACATGCATCCACGGTCCATCTAAATGAAAAATGGAAAGTTATATATTTGAACTGAATGTAGATTATATGCATTTACTGATTTTTTTTTTTTGAACGAAAGACATTAATTATTACAAGCAATATAATTGGTTGTAGCAAGATCAGCAGCAACGAAGGTTGTATCTTTCGATAAAAAAAAAATCTGAAAAATTTGGACTTTCTGTAGTGATAATAAGAGTAGATCAAATTAATCGTTGAATCAAAATCTCAATATTAATACGACTATTTGAGGTGACATTAAGAGTCACGTAAATTAATGTCGTTACAGACATAATTACAATTTTTTTTTTGTCTAGAATCTAGCTAGAATCAATTGGTTCATTCAGTAAAAAGAGAAATACACTACATAATAGCATGAGGTAACTCTTTTTAAGTTGCAAAATTTGATTAAGTTAGAGCATCTCCAACAATTCCTCATAACTTCTCTATTCTAGGGAATTAAAAGTTAAAATCTCCATAATTTTTCTGTTTAAACTCCAACAGGTTCTCTATTTTACAGATTATTCTATTTATTACTATAATAAAAGAGTGTTGCTATTGGGACCTCTCAATTTGCTCATCTTACCTCCCATGCTCTCTACACCTCCTTTCTACTTTTAAATAACACACATTTGCTTACTAGACCTCCTCTTAAATATCCAAAATAACCTTAGATAAATAAATTGCATAGTTTACCTTTTATTCACTCACTTTTATTGCTTGAATTTTTTTTCTTCATTTTTTTTTCTTTTTGCATGCAAATATCCAGTTCTTGAATAATTTTTTTTTCGTTTTTGCAAGCAAACCTCTATTCTCTTTTCTTTCGGTATGTACCCCATGTTTCGATAGATAATTACTTAATTTTTAAATTAATATATATATTACATCATCATGTTTATATATGAGTTATACATTTATATATAATTTTTTTATGTCACAAGCTAGTTCACCATCATACTTCTAATTATAATTAATTATATAGATGTCTATATATTAAGCTGCATGAAAATATATAAAAATAGATAAGAAAATAAAATGTATGTAGTAAATTATTATTCAATGTGCACTACCAGAAAAGGCATCATAGCCGACGAATTTAAGTCGTCGGCTATAATGGTTATAGCCGACGATATCGTCGGCTATAATTATTATAGCCGGCGATTTCGTCGGCTATAACCATTACCCGACGACATATCGTCGGTTATAACATCGTCGGAAATACGCCGTCGGCAAAACTATACCCGACGACGATATCGTCGGCTATAACCATTTTAGCCGACGAAATACCACTACAGACGACGAATTTCGTCGGCTATAATGGTTATAGCCGACGAATAAAGAGTTCGTCGGCCGTTATTTGTAATTTCGTCGGTTATAATGCCTTTTCTGGTAGTGGTGTATGTAGTAAAATTATAAAATTAAAATAGATAAGGAAAATAATAAAATTGCAATCTATTATTTTACTGAATTGAAAAGTTTAGAGAAAATAAATATAATATATTTTTAATATAATTATTGTTCTTAATAGTCATTGTATAAGAGGACATATATGTAATCTAGTTATTGAAAACACATGGAGGTCAAGTGAGCAAATGTGGAGGTCTCAATAGTAACACTGTAATAAAATATCTTACATTCCTATTTATTGCAATAATAAATTATTCTACTTTCCTATTTAATAATATATTCCTATTTATTTATTTTTTTTGAAAGGAAAGAATTTAGATTTTTGAGATGTTTAATGCGTTGAAATATGTGACGGATTTATGATTTTGCAATATGCAAAATTTTGCAGATTATTGCTATAAATTTGGAGAATGCCTATCTCTCTTTTTTCCTTATCTCTATCTTGGAGAATAAGATGGAGAACTTGTTAGAGTGAAAAAAATGCTCAATATTCTCCAAAATTCCATTTTTCTCTCAAATGTAAAATCAGTTGGAGATGCTCTTAGAGGAGAGAAGCATAAGTGGCCAATTCAGTCATAACTAATAAATATAATGCATATTTTAACAAACTAATTAATGGTGACCTCTTCTTCTAAGGCTTAGTTTGGTATTGCGTTTTGGGGTAAATAATCACTTATAATTATCATTATGTGTTAATTATGTGTTTGGTAAGTGTTTTATAAGATGCTTATTTATAGTATTTAGTTGAAAAAATCACAATTTTAAAAAGCAGGTGAGATGTTGCTTATTTAAAACTCAGTTTTTCCATATTTCAGTTTTTTCACCTCAATACCAAACTAAGCCTAAATACTTCCAAGAGTAGCTTATTTAATTGCTTTTGATACACTAACTATCGTGTGAGTTCTAATTTTGTTTCAAATGTTTTAAGTGAACTTGTTTCTGCACAAACCCGTAGGCCTGGTAGAATCTAGATGTGATCTTCTCATGCTTAACCTGCTCACTAAGGGGAATACCGGGCGGGTCGGTCTTCTCCTCTCCGATTGCTAAGTTAGTACAGTTGGGATGAATAGATAACTTAAAGCACGTATGATAAGCAGTTGGAGAGATCAGTTACCTATTAAAGAGGGTAGTTGAGGCCCTTATATAGGTGGCCGGGCGTGAGGTCTGGTCTCACTCTTCGATGTGGGACTGGCTTCCTTCTGTTCGCACATAAAAGGGCAGCTCTGGTGACCTCTTTGGCAGGCTGGCGCCCCCGGTCCCCGGGCCCCTGGTCACTAGGTCGACTGCTGGACCTCGGGTCCGGGTGCAGGTGATCCTGCTCCGGGCCTCAGGCCGGCCCCGGATGCGGGTCTGCTGGCTTATGTAGCCCTTCTGTGGCTACTGTCAACAAGTCCCCCAAGTTCCCGATCAAGTGCAATCTTGAATGGGGACTTAATATGTCTTGCTTCTGTCCCGCAGACCCGCAGGGTTACCAACCCAACGTGCCCAGTCCCCCAAGTCCGCGTTGAAGATTGGGCGTGACCGGGCGTTCGGGTAGAGAAGGCGTGGTGGTGTGAGTACCTATAATGAGGAGGTGTGACAGTTATGAGTATGCCTGCAATACTGATGATATTGTGCCCAAGTATTGTCGTGCCATGGATATGGAACGGGGTGAAACCCGGACAAATGCATGGGAGGACAATGTAGCGTTGAGATCTGCCATGCAATAGATGTGCAACGGGGTGAAACCCGGACGAGTGCATGGGAGGATGTGGCGTTGAAATCCGCCATGCAATGTATATGGAGCGGGGTGAAACCCGGACGAGTGCATGGGAGGATGTGGCGTTGAAATCCGCCATGCAATATATATGGAGCGGGGTGAAACCCGGACGAGTGCATGGGAGGATGTGGCGTTGAAATCTACCATGTAATGTATATGGAGCGGGGTGAAACCCGGAGGAGTGCATGGGAGGATGTGGCGTTGAAATCCGCCATGCAATATATATGGAGCGGGGTGAAACCCGGACGAGTGCATGGGAGGATGTCGTGGGTGAGGACTCGACCGGTGGACTGCCATACCGGAACGAGTCCCCCAAGTTCCCAAGGCAAAATTGCTGCCAACGGCAGGCCGGGAGTAGCCCGGTGGCTCGGCCCAGCTTGTGTTGGAATAAGCGTGGGCAAGATTGCTAGCTTGCGGGGAGGCCTGTTGGAGCGTGGAATAAGCCAACAGGTACCCCGGTGGGTGTTGCGGTCATACCGAAGCACCGGTTAACACTTGCTAGTTCTTCTCAGCTTGTGTTGGAATAAGCGTTGAGGTAATGTGCAGGTCTTTTAGCCTGCGGGGAGACTTATTCTGTGTTAGAGAAACAATCTGCCCGATGGGGTATGCGTTGAGATGACAAGTTTCGCCTTGGAGCCCCATATTGATCGCAGTTCAGTGCGATGCAGGGTTTTTATCCTGCTGGAAAAGTTTACATGGGTTAGATGTAAACTCTCTTGGGTGTATAAAGCCCATGCCGGTTGAATGTTCTCATAACCGGTGTCTTGCCATGGAGCCGGTTGAAAGATACCTAACCGGTGAGATGCCATGGAGCCGGTTGAATGATACCTAACCGGTGAGATGTCATGGAGCCAGTTGAATGATATGATGGAGATGTAATCCAAGCACAAAGTACCTGCAAAACAACTTCATACACATAATACCCTTCTTTTGTCAATTGTAGTTAGGACAAGTAGGCATCGTTCTATCCGGGGAAATCAAGGGCATTTCAATCACACAAAATGTTGTACTTTAAGGGGGTGTTGTCGATTTTTATAATTAATTACCTACTGAATTTTTACAAATTCTAAAACCTAAATTATTATCTACAATTGATCATCACCTTTCACACAATCACAAGACACAAATCTCATTATACATGCAACGAAATTAAAACAAGTAATAGGGCAGCAAGCATAAAATCGGATTCTAGGTTAACTAAGTTCCAATTTAATTAGAGCCTTCGCGGAACATCTAATTATTCAAAACATCACAAGTATTTAGAATTAACTTCGCGTATAATCCTAAACATGGTACTAATCGGTTTAAGAACACTTTGCGTAGAAATTAAACACAACTAGCACATAAGCACAATATGTCGAATTAGAACATGTTAGCAGGTATGGCGTCACTCATCCCACATCGACATGTAAATTTCCATAATTACTCGAGCCCTTAGATTAATACATATCAAAACATAACATGCGTATGAATCAATATATATTAAATCGGCATATGAATTTAATACCTAGATAACACTCATGGCCTTTCGAATGCATCTAGACATCTCATTCGGTTGCACACGAATTAAGGAAATAAACCTAATTAAATCAAGAAAACAAATAAAATCCTACTGCCCATCATACATATTCAATCAAATCACATGCATAATTCGGTAATCAAACACAAAATAACCAAACATTTAGTACAAAGATTCGGAAATCCCATGCATAATCAACAATACCGAAAATAAAACCAACAATCCAAACATATTTCATAGACAAAATAATGTTTAAATACAAAGAAGCAAGAGCCATTGAAATACAATCCAAATTACAACCTTGATCAAGAGTTCGGCAAAGGATTGGTGTGATGATCGGATGGAATTTGTGGAAGGGTGATGGATGTGGTTCGGCCTTGGTGCTTGGTAAGAATTCTTGGAGATATTTTGGTAGAGGTTCGGCAAGTTTATGTGAGAGAGAGATGATATTTTCTGTGTGAAAATCGTCAAATATATAGAGGCCAAAGGGTGGCTGCAACTAGGGTTCACAAAACCTAGTTTTTCTCAAACTTATCCTGCTGGCAGATTTGACCTTCGAGTGAAGATTCTAGAATATCTTTCTCTAGAAAATAGATATTGAGGTGATTCCAGTTGGGTTGGAAACTAGACTCCCGTAGCTTTCTATCCATATAAGGCTCCAACTCTAATTCATTGTGAGCTGTCCGGGAGAGTCCGTGGAAGTTGGATGACGTGCACAGGAATTCTGCCGAATTTGATCAGGATTTGTTGCGATTTTCTTCCTCTATTTTCTGCCGAAAATTCCCAAGATAATGATTGAATAATTGAGCAATATCTCTTTAGGTTTTCCATAAATTAATTCAGCTAAAAATCTTGCACAAAGGATGGAATTCAGTCCACATTCGTAAGCCAAATCCATGTAGAACTCAGTTTAGGTTTTCTTCTTTCGGCAGACTTGACCTTCGTGCATTCAAACCGGCATAACTTTTTTCTCAAGAAAGATTTTGCTGCGATTGCAAGTCTCAGAGAAACTAGACTCGTAGAGCTTTCCAACGGCGTATGGCACGTTCTCTGGCCCCAAGCGATGTGTTCCACAGAAATTCCGGAAGTCAGGACACAGTCCCAGGAAAATCCTGGTAGTCCCTGGATTGGTTTGCTCAAACTGCCAAGTTGCAGCCTTCATTTGGGTGACTTCCCGAACTCCGATTGATCTGAAATTTTGACACAATACACTTTAGCTTGCCAATTATATGAATACCAAATTTTATCAAATTTGGAAAAGGATAGATCAGTTTAGCACGAGCCTCAAAATCACGAAAAAGACATATTTTACTTTATTTCCAGATTTCTATACTTAGTCATTTTTCTGATTATTAAGCACACATTCTCCAAAACTCTTCCGAAATGACACTAAACTAAATTATGACTCTATCTTACTCTAAATAGACATAACAAAGCATAAATAAGGGATAATACACATTAATAACGTCGCACATTGTGCTCTTATCAACTACCTCACACTTATCATTTGCTAGTCCCTAGCAAAACAAAACAAAAAGACTCAACACTACTGCCCCTAAATAATTGTCTCAGGATCTTTAAATACATAGCTTTCAAGTTAAGCATTCAATGTAACCACAATAATCCCAAGCGTCATAGACATGTATCATAGCATGAACAAGTAAGAAACAAAAATCACAAGCAATGACATGTTATGTTGATTTCATCCTCCTCACTAGGCATACTCTCTTCTTTTCACTCATGATATGGCAATTCACTCAGAGTATATGCAAGAGAACAGATTGTAAGGCAACAAATAGCTTGCATATTTCATCAGATAGAAGCACTTTGTGAATCAATCTTTCAAGAAAAACTTCATATAACAACTATGTGCACAAATGAACCAAAGTCATATGCTCACTCTTGACAAAAATCTCCACAAATCAAAGTTCACCCATTTTAGGAATCATGAAAAGATCAACATAAAGGTGATAATGGGGATTGGCATAAGGCATTCTCATTTAGGATAATGGTGATAAAATGTCACCAAGACTTAGCAAAATTCAATAAATCCTTATGACTTCACTTCAAAGGGCCAAATTTCATCATGTTGGGCCCAATCTTCATTCTTTTTCTTCCCCAAAACATAGTGATCAAGGACAAAGGTCAAATATAACAACAATAGACCTTCAATTATCACACAAACTCCAATTTCACAATCACACACTCATCCAAATTTTTCTGATTCTTTTCTTTTCTTTTGCTGAAATCTTTGCATTTTTCTCGGATAATAATTTTTTTTTCTTTTTATTTTTCTGTCCGATTTTTTTTTTCTTTTCTTTTCTTAGGCAACACATATATTTTTCATAGATTTGGACAAGCTCACCCCACACTTGCTTCACAACATCACTTCAAATAACAAATTCCCATTAAATTTTACCAAGTCTTGACAACAATGGTAAGGTTAAACTGTTCTAAGCTCAAGGAAAGTGTATCATAGTGATGAAATAAATGATTTAATGTCGGCTCAAAGGGGTTAAAACTAAGGAGTCCCACGACGGGCACAAATTAGGCATAAGCTTTATTTGGCAATGGTGGTAATCCTAACATGATCTTTTCAATTCTTTTCTAAATCAAGGCTGTTTCTGCCTAAACCCGGGGGTCTAGTAGATACTTGATGAATCCAACTCGATCTCCTGCAATCCTGCTTACTAAGGGGAATACCGGGCAGGCCGGCCTTCACCTCTCCGATGCCTAAGTTAGTATAGTTGGAATATATATAACCAGGGCACGTATGTAAGCAGGGAGAGAGACAAGTTACCCATTTATGGTGGTAGCTGAGGCCTATATATAGGTGGTTGGGGGTGAGGGCTGGCCTCATTCTTCGATGTGGGACTAGTTCTCTTCTGTTTGGACATTCTGGTGCCCTCTTTGGCAGGCGGGCGTCCCTGGTCCCAGGATCCCTGAAGGCAGGATAGACCGCTGGGGCCCGAGGCCTGGTGCTGGTGGTCCGATCCTGGGTCCTGGTCCGGGCCCTGGTGCGCTTGCTGCGGGTCTGTGGGCCCTGGTGTAGCCTCTCTGGCTACTGTCAACAAGTCCCGGTCAAGTGCAATCTTGAATGGGGACTTAAGATCTGTCTTGCTCTTGGCCTGCAGACCCGCAGGGTTACCAACCTACCGGTGCTCAGTCCCCCAAGTCCGCGTTAAAGATTGGGCGTGACCGAGGTGAGTATCTAGATCTTGAATGGGCGTTCCTAAAGTATCGAGACGAGTCCCGGATGAACTTGCAGACTAGCCTTCGGGATGGCCTGTTGGTGCGTGGAATAGGCCAACAGGTGCCCGAAGGGTGTTATGGCCGCATTGAGGCGTTGTTTTAACACTTGCTAGCTCTTCTCAGCTTTTGTTGTTTAAGCGTTGAGTTAATGTGCAGGTTTGTTAACCTGCGGGGAGACTTGCTCTGTGTTAGAGAGACAATCTGCCCGGTGGAGTGGCGTTGAGATAACGAGTCTCGCCATGTATCCCCAAGGGTATCACAGTTCAGTGTGATGCAGGGTTTTTATCCTGCTGGACAAGAGTACATTGGTTAGATGTAAGCTCGCCCGGGTTTATAAAGCCCATGCGTTTAGAAGCCTCGAGTTGTTGCTGGCTCGTCCCTGCCCGTAGGCGTAGGGAATGACATCCGGTAGAATATTTTGGAGCTGGTTGAATGTCACATGCCCGGTGGAATGCCATAGTGCTGGGCGGATCTCGACCGGGCGGTCTGCCATATCGGGGTGAGTCCTCCAGTGAAATGGCATTCAGCCGGTGTAAATAACCGTGACACGTCATGGTGTCGGGTTGATTTGAAGGTTGACCATCTTTGTGAAGCGAGGAGAGGGGACGCCTCGCTGCGTGCTCCTTGCTTACTAACTGTTGCTTGCAGGTGGGACATGTGGCTGACATGCAATGAAGGGGGAGCCCATCAGTTCCATCAGTTATGATGGTATGGGATCCTTTATTGATGCCGTGGGCACGTGTCGGCAGGGGGCGGACTGAGATGGAGGGGATCGACGGCTGGGGTTGCCTGACCTTTGTTGTTGCCCTATTTATCGTCTCATCTGCTTTCCTCCTGTCGCACTTTGCTTACCCTTTGCCTTTTGCTCTCCTCTTCCATCTTTCGGCAGAACTGAACTTTTGTTTTGAGGTTTGATGGCGTCTGGGAGATCTGCGCATTATGCCAGTGGCGGTCGTGGGCCTAGGAGGCACGAGCTGCGGGATGGTGATGGGACGATTTTCTGCGACGAAGCAATCAGAAGTATGGACGAGAGGGAGATTAGGGAGTTTCGGTCGAGGTGGGATATCAACTCTTCCGTTAAGCTTCGAGGCTTGCATCCCGGCGAGCTGGCCTGTAATCCGGAGCCGGGCTGGGTCGCCGTTTTTGATGACCAGTTCCGCAACGGACTATCGCTGCCGTTGCCGGGATTTGTCCAGTACATGCTGAGCTCACTGAATCTTTCCCCAGCCCAGCTTCCGAGCAATCAGTGGAGGCAGTTGCTTGGGCTTGGGTGCCTGTTCTGTTTGAGTTATATGGACTGGCCCACGGTTAATGAATTTCGGGCGCTGTACAGGATTTCTTACTACAGAAAGGGCCAGTGCCGTGGTTGCGTGAATTTTGCCACGCGGGATCATACTGCTGCCATTACGCATCTGCCGGCGACGGTTTTGGATGGCTGGAGGAGGTCGGTGGTGCTGGCCGGTGGTAAGTGGCAGCGTACCTGGAGGGGTTATCAAGTGCCCGGGGCATATCAACCGATCGGGGACCAGACCTATGAATTGGAGAACCTGGAGAAGCAACGGTTATTCCGTTTGTTTTATGGCTGGGACCATGATAGCCGGAGCACCTACAATTTCACTCGGTGGAACGTGCTGGAGGTGCTGGGGATGGGGAGAAAACCTACTAATGGTCCTCGGCCCGCGCTTAAAGTTGAGGAGACTATCGAGCCGGATGAGGAGCTTATAGCAGCGAGGTTGATGGAGATAGGGGAGGAGGCCGCAAAAATTGTTCTTGACGTGGCTACCCAGAAGCGTACGGAGCATGCAAGGCCGGTGCCGCTAGTGTTCTCGGATGCTCATTATGGGAGGCGGCCGGGCGGTGAGATCAATTCCCCACTCCGCATTCGGGAGGTGCGGGCGGAGGGCCCGCCGGGGCCAGAACCTGTGGCGCGACAAATGGTAGTGCGTACCTCGCGGGAGAGGGAATCGGTGGTTTTGCCCGAGCACCGTCGAAGCAGTGACGGTGAAGGTCCGGCAAAGAGAGTGAGGGTATTTGATGCCGGGGCGTCAAGCTCAGCCGGGCCGATGGAGCGAGCCATAGTCCCGACTGTGGAGGCGGGTGGTCGAAGGACTCAGGAACCGGAAGCCGTTCGTAGCTCTGGTGGTGGATTTAGTAGGCTTGTGGCTGGTATAATCGAAACCTTGGGGCTCGACCGGGAGGGGTCCTGGACCGAAAATCCGGGCGAGAGCATGGCGGAGCCCGTGGGACTAGCTCTACGGGTAAATGTTTTTCTGTGAGTCCTCTTCCGTGACGTGACATGAGCTGATGCTCCTTTTGCTTTCTTTTGGCAGCTGGCTCAGAGGTTTTATGTCGCCGGCCCCAGAATGGAGGCTGCCGCCGTCCTGGAGAAGCGGGTGGAGGAGCTGGGTGTTAAGGTGGGTGTGGCGGAAGCCAAGCTTGCGAAGGAAAGGGAGGAAGGCGGTCGGCTGAGCGCGAAACTCGTGCGGGAGAGAGAGGAAGCCAGCCGACAGCTTGCCGCCCGTGATGGGAGGATTGTCGAGTTGGAGGCAAAAGTTTTGGAGCTGCAGGCCCAAATGACGGCGGTCGTTCGGGGACGGGAGAGGCTGGTGGAATCCGAACTTGCTGAAGTGGCCGATAAGGCCGTTGACGAGTTTCGAGAGTCGTCAGATTTTGAGGAGATGCTGGAGAAGGCCCGCACGGAGGGTATAAGTGATGCCTATCTGGAGTGGCGGGAGAAAGGGTGGCTCGACGCCGAGCGGATGGAGGCTGACATAGCCCTGATCGTGATGAGGGAGCAAGAGCGGGAGCTAAAAGGTGGCGGGCCAGGGGTTGTGGGTTCCGGGAGTGCTAGCTAGGTGTTTGCTCTGTACATATATCCTGTAATTGGTGTAGTCTCTTTAATGCCATAACTGCACATTGCAATGCTTGCCAATTACACTTTCGTTCCTTTATGATTGCTACTATCTAGGGTAAAAGCGTAGGTGTTCGATATTCCACGGCCTGGTGGAATAGATGCCCGTAGTGTCTATGATGTGGAATGTTGCCGGGCCTACGGCTGCGGTGATCTGGTAGGGTCCCTCCCATGTTGGCTGCAAGGCCAATGGCTTTTTCTGGACCTTCCTCATGACCCAGTCGCCGACTTGCAGCTTTCTTTCCCTGACCCTTCTATCGTAGTACCGGGCGACCCGCTGCTTGTAGGTTTGGTTTCGCATGTGCGCTCGGTCGCGCCGCTCCTCGATGAGGTCCAGGTTGAGTAGTAAGCCGTCGACGTTTGTGTCGGCGTCGTAATTCTCGACCCTGCCGCTGGGTATCTCAGTCTCCACAGGGAGCACTGCTTCACTCCCGAATGCCAAGCAGAACGGGGTCTCTCCTGTTGCCTCTGCTGCCGTTGTCCGGATGGCCCATAATACCGCGGGGAGTTCCTCGGCCCAGCATCCCTTCTTGGCATCCAGTTTCTTCTTAAGAAGAGTTTTGATAATCTTATTGACCGCTTCTGCCTGGCCGTTGGTCTGCGGGTGTGCTACCGAGGCAAACAGCATCCGGGTCCCCAGGGAGGCTGTGTACTGGATGAGATCCGCGTTGTTGAATTGCGTCCCATTATCCGTGATAATAGTCTGCGGCACCCCAAACCTACAGTAGATGTTTTTCCACAGGAATTTCTTAACCCGTTCCTCAGTGATCTTTATCAACGGTTCTGCCTCGACCCATTTAGTTTGGTAATCCACTGCCACGATGGCGTACTTGTATTGTCCTACTGCCACGGGGAAAGGGCCGATGATGTCCAATCCCCACTGTGCGAAAGGCCAAGGTGCCAACAGGATTGATAATGCGATTGCCGGGGCACGAGGTACCGAGGCGTACATGTGGCATTTGTGGCAGCCGCCTGATATTTTCCTTGATACTGCCGCCATATCGGGCCAGAAATAGCCCGCTCGGAGCGATTTGTGGGATAATGACCTTGCGCCGGAGTGATTACCGCATACCCCTTCGTGGATCTCTCGCATGATTGCTTCTCCTGCCTCCTTAGTCACACACCTCAGCTGGGGGAAGCTGTGGCCCCTTCGGTATAATTGGCCGTTAATGAGGCCATACCGGGCACACCGGAGGTGCAGCCTCCTGGCTTCCACCGCATCCCGGGGGCTGGTTTTGTCGGTCAGATACTTGACTATTGGGTCCATCCAGCTCGGTGGTACCTGTTCTACCGCGAATATTTCGGAGATGGTCTTGCTTATACTTGGCTTCTGGAGGGTCTCGATTTTAGCTCTCCGGTACTCTGGAGGGTAGTTTCCGGTTGCTAGCCTCGCAAGGGCGTCTGCATGCCTATTTGCCTCCCGGGGAATATGTTGGATCGTGGCGCCGCGGAAGAACCCGATCAGTGTTTTGGCCAAAGCCTGGTAGGAGGATAGCTGAGGATCTTTAACCTCGAACACCCCGTTCATCTGGTTGACTACCAAGCTGGAGTCGCTGTATATGTCCATGGATGAGATTCCCAGCTCCTTGGCCAGTTGCAGACCGGCTATGAGGGCCTCGTACTCGGCAGCGTTATTGGAGGTGGTAAAAAGGAACCGTAGTGCATACTCGTACGATTGGCCATCGGGTGAGGTTATCAGGACCCCGGCCCCACTCCGTTTGGCGGTTACGGAGCCATCCACGTAAAGTTTCCAGCCGGTGGGAAGGTCTGGTTCGATCTTAGCGGTTTGTTCTGCCCCTGCGTCCTCGAGCGGGGCGGGATGGACTTCTACCGCCATTGGGGTGAGGTCACATATGAAGTCCGCAGCAGCCTATCCCTTGATGGCTGTTCGTGGGGCATAGGTGATGTCGAACTCCCCTAATTCGACTGCCCATCGTACGAGCCTCCCGCTGGTGTCTGGCTTTTGCAGGATCTACCGCAGGGGGTGGTTGGTATATAAGGTGATGGAATGAGCCTGGAAGTAGTGTCGGAGCTTCCTGGCGCTAACAATCAAGGCTAGAGCCAATCTCTCTATATCGGGGTACCGGCCCTCGGCTCCTGTAAGTCCCTTTCCCGCGTAGTATACCGGAAGTTCGAGCGTGCCCTCCTTTCTGACGAGAGCGGCGGAGACGGCGGCTGCGGATGCGGCTATGTAAAGGTACAACATTTCTCCCGGCAGTGGTTTGGATAGAAGAGGAACTGCAGCCAGGTATGCTTTGATAGACTGGAACGCTGCCTCATGCTCCGCAGCCCAGAGTATCTTCCTGGTTTGCTGTGCCTTGAGCAGTTTAAAGAACGGGACGCACTTATCGGTTAAACGGGAGATGAATCTGGCCAGGGCGGCCAACAGGCCGGTCAAGATCTGGACCTGGTTTCTCTCTCCTGGTGTTTCCATATCAAGGATTGCCTGGACCTTCAGCGGGTTAGCTTCTATCCCTCGCTGGCTGATGATGTGCCCTAGAAAAAGACCCTCTGAAATCCCGAAAAGACACTTCTTCGGGTTCAAGCGCATTCCGAATTTGAGCATTTTACCGATGACCACGGCCAAATCCCGGACGTGGGCCCCCGCAGTTAAGCTTTTGACCAACATGTCGTCAACGTAAACTTCCACGGTTTTACCCATCTCTTGTTCCAGCATTTGGTTCACCATCCGTTGGTAGGTGGCGCCGGCGTTCTTTAGACCGTACGGCATCCTCTTATAGTAGTAGGTGCCTCGGTCGGTTGTGAATGACGTGTGTTCTTCATCATCCGGGTGCATCCTTATCTGGTTGTACCCGGCGTAGGCGTCCATGAAGCTGAGCAGCTTGAAGCTGGATGTGGAGTCAATGAGCTGATCAATCCGAGGGAGCGGGAAGCTGTCCTTTGGGCACGCCCGGTTTAGATTAGTGAAGTCCACGCACATACGCTACTGACCGGCTGCCTTCTTCGGTACCATGACCACGTTGGCGAGCCAGCGCGGGTACTGGACTTCCCGGATGAAACCTATGCCCATGAGTTTCTGCACTTCTTCTCTAATCGCCTCATATTTTGCCGGGCTGAAAGACCTCCTCTTTTGCCTCGTCGGGGGGGCGCTGGGTAATGAGTTTAGCCGGTGAACGGCTATCTCTGGGGATATGCCTGGCATGTCTTCGTAGGACCATGCGAAGACCGAACTGTGGTCCCGGAGAAAGGCGATGAGTTCTTTCCTGACGACCGGGTCGAGTTGTGTCCCTATCACTATACTTCGGTCCGGGTGGTCTTTGGAAATACAGATGGCTTCGGTTTCCTCCACGGCCGAAGGTCGCTCTGGTTTCTCGGTGAATGTGAATCGCCTAACTCTACCTGGATCGATGTCATCACGGGGGTCAAGGCTCAGATCCGGCGCTGGTACTTGCTGAGCGGTTGTGAAGACCTCGGCCCGCTTCCTCCCGTGGGTCAGGGCTTCTGCGTAGTACTTACGGGCGATTCTCTGGTCCCCACGTATAGTTATAACTCCGGCTGGTGAAGGCATCTTCAACATCAGCATATGGCCGGCAATGAGCGTTTTGAGCCTCCATAACCCTGGCCGACCGATTATGCCATTGCACGACGACAGGCAGTAGACGATGATGAATTCCAAATGCTCTGTTTTCGTTCTGTCTCCCTTGCCGAAAATGATTGGCAGGTAATCGGATCCTAGAGGCTGGACTACCTCACCGGAGAAGCTTATCAGCGGCTCGTTATCCTGGGATAACTTGTTCCTCCCTCTTTGCAGCCCTCGGTACGCGTCTCGGAACATTACGTTGACAGAGGCTCCAGTATCGATCAGCATACGACTGGTTATCCAGTGGTCTATTTGGACCGTGATAAGGAAGGGGTCGGTGTGCGGTTGGATCACATCCTCCGGCTCTTCATCCTCATAGAAAGTGACCGAGTTCCATCCGGTTTTAGCGGCTTGGACGCTTCGTTCTCCGAAGGCGTAAACCTCCCTTCCCCGGATTGACCTCAGGCACCGCTTCTTCGAGCTCCGGGTGAGCTGACCGATATGATCCCCACCGTGGATCATGTTAATGCTCCCGTGTACCTCGATCCACCCGGGAGTTCGTGTGCATATAGTCCCTATCGGCCAAGCTCGCGGTCGGTCCGTGCTGGGGCTACCGGGGCGGGCTTGGTCTTTTACGACCGCCTTCTGCGGTTTCCGATCTGGGATCCGAAGGTCCGGGCCTTGGGGTTTTCTTACTGGCGAAGGGACCGGGGCCCGTGGTGTCCGCTTTGCTGACACAGCTACCTGGATCCGAGCTGGGTGCACAAAAGGTGGTCCTCTCCCTGGTCGGGGATCATTGTCACTGCTTCGCCGGGGTTGCCACTCCTCCCGCGCCTCTATCCCCCTGGCGGCTACAGGTACCCGACTGTTATGTAGCCGCCCGGTTTTGCTTCCGTGAGGGGATGGCGGTATGTCATCCGAGATCCGCTTGGGCGCCTTGTTCCCATATGTCTCTTGTTCTGCCTGAGCATGCCTAACGGCCACGGTCATCAGCTCGTCGTACGCCAGCGGCCCCTGCGCTTGTAAGTTGTACGAAAGTTCCCCAGCTCTTAATCCTTGCTTGAAGGCCATTCCCGCAATCCTCTTATCCAAGTTTCCTACCCCGGACGTGGCGATCTGCCACCGGTTAACGAAGGCGCGTAATGGTTCGTGGTTAGCCTGCATGCAATCGAAGAGGACCGTCGATGGCTGGGCTGCCGTGGCTTTAAGGACGAACCGGCCGACAAACCTATCGGCCAACTGTGCGAAAGTTTCGACCGAGTTCACCGGCAGCTCGTAGAACCAACCCAATGCCTCCCCTGCGAGCGTTTCTCGGAATATGTTGCAGCTCATGGCATCCGAATAGCCCCTAGCGCCTGTCTTCGACTTGAAGCTATCCAAGTGCCGGTACGGGCAGCTCGTTCCCGAGTATGTCAACTTCAGAGGCCTTTGGTCGCCAGATCCCCCCGTTTCCCTGATCCGGCGTGGGAAGGGTCCAATGCGCTCGGTAAACCGTGCGCCGTCCTGCGGTCGTCCCGCCTTCCTCTCGCTGGTCTCCATGCGGCTCTTTATGTCCGATACCGAAGCAGAAAGTGCCTCGATCATCCGCGCGGTGGAGCTATCCCGCTCTCCTGATGCCTGATCTGTGCGGTACGGGAGCTTGACTGGGCCGGAATCTTTCAGAGCCTCTGAGAAGAGAGGTACGGGCACATGGACGGTCTTCCTCCTGCCCGTAGGCAGCCCTATCTCGAGATGCGGGAATTCGCTAGCCTTGCTCGCCGTGTGCGAGGCCGCCCGAGGGGTACCTGGCTGGCCTTCTCGCTCCAGGGTTGCTAACAGGGCGGTGGTTACTGCCTTCAGTTCCCGACTTCGGGCCTCTGCTCTTAACCGATCCTGATCGCCCTCCTTCCGCAATCGCTCAATTTCTGCCTTCATCTTTCTTATTTCCCCTGCTCCAACCGGGTCGGGAATCTCTGAGACTTGACGATCGTGAGCCTTGTTTCGAACAGGAGAAAGTGTGAACCTCGCACCGACCTCGGCCTTTATGCTACGGGCCGGGCCGGGGAACTGAATTCGCGCTTCCGGACTTCCTTTGCGGTCGGGGGAAAGAACGAACCTCGCACCGATCGTGGCCCCTGCGTGTGGGGCCCGGTCGGGGAACTGAATTCGTCCTTTCGATCCTTCCGTGCTGGCCTTTATCTTTCTTCCTTCCATGGCTTCCGGACTACGGATTTAGCGATCTCTTAAAGGGTCACTAGGGCCCTACTTTCCGGCACAGCGACACTGACTTTTTGAACGATATTCCCACAGACGGCGCCAATTGTTTCTGCCTAAACCCGGGGGTCTAGTAGATACTTGATGAATCCAACTCGATCTCCTGCAATCCTGCTTACTAAGGGGAATACCGGGCAGGCCGGCCTTCACCTCTCCGATGCCTAAGTTAGTATAGTTGGAATATATATAACCAGGGCACGTATGTAAGCAGGGAGAGAGACAAGTTACCCATTTATGGTGGTAGCTGAGGCCTATATATAGGTGGTTGGGGGTGAGGGCTGGCCTCATTCTTCGATGTGGGACTAGTTCTCTTCTGTTTGGACATTCTGGTGCCCTCTTTGGCAGGCGGGCGTCCCTGGTCCCAGGATCCCTGAAGGCAGGATAGACCGCTGGGGCCCGAGGCCTGGTGCTGGTGGTCCGATCCTGGGTCCTGGTCCGGGCCCTGGTGCGCTTGCTGCGGGTCTGTGGGCCCTGGTGTAGCCTCTCTAGCTACTGTCAACAAAGGCATTTCATGAATAATAGTTTCAAAAATTGTCAAGAACAAGTTCTAGCATTCTAGAGTTCATTAAAATCTATGGCACATAGTCATTCAATAATCAAAGAATAATGAAGTTTTGAAAAATTCTGCCCATTTTTATCACTCATGAAGAAAAGTATATGGCATCAAAGCTCACATAGGTTATTATGGAACAAAATCAACACAACATACATGCTTATTACACAAATAAGTTCAAGTCTCAAATGTTCATACCAATCACAAAGTCCATGAAACTCACAATTATTTTTCAAGATTATGCAAAACCATCATCTATGCATTCAAAGATATATTCAACATCGACTATTTAGGGGCACCTAAGACTCAAAAAATGAAAACAAAAATTAAAAACAACGAAAATTAAAACAATAAGCACGAAATTTTTATATTTTTCTGATTTTTCTGATTTTTTCTTTTCTTTTCTTTTTATGACTCAAAACAAAGACTCAAAACAAAACAAATCATGTGAAACATGTATCCCTACCCCACACTTAGAAAATTACATTGTCCTCAATGTACACAAAAATTATGTAGTAATTTCCAAGCATTTGATAATTCACAAGTTCAACATTTATACAATTCAACCAAAAAGAGTTTAGGGTTTAGAAATTCAAACTCTCGTAGACGGCTCCTTCACAATTTTGGTTGAAATGGGTTGCCTCCCATGCAGCGCTTAATGTTTATAGTCTACTCAGCCTAGACTCTTCTCCTTATCATCAGGATCTTGGTGCGTCTCTAAATTGTATCTCCTCAATAGTGTGCTCCTCAAAAGGTTCGTAGTAAGGTTTAAATCGATGACCATTCACCTTGAACACTTTTCCTGTTTCAATACTCTGAATTTCTATAGCACCATGAGAAAACACATTAGCAACAATATATGGTCCAACCCAACAAGAACGCAATTTTCCAGGAAATAATCTAAGACGAGAATGAAATAACAAGATTTTTTGACCAATATGAAACGTTTTGCCTCTTATCATCTTGTCATGATACAATTTTGTCTTCTCCTTGTAAATCCACGCAGCATCATATGCTTCATTTCTGATTTCCTCAAGCTCGCTCAACTGCAATTTCCTGTGAAGCACAGCCTTGTCAAGCTCCATGTTGAATTGCTTGACCGCCCACCACGCCTTGTGCTCCAACTCTACTGGAAGATGGCACGCCTTGCCATATGTGAGCCGAAATGGAGACATCCCAATGGGTGTCTTGTATGCCGTTCTGTAAGCCCAAAGTGCATTATCAAGTCTGTCACTCCAATCTTTCTTTGATGGGCCCACAGTTTTCTCCAATATGCTCTTGATCTCTCTGTTTGACACTTCCGCCATTCCGCTCGTCTGAGGATGATAAGGTGTGGATACTTTATGGGTGACTCCATATCTCATGAGTAAAGCCTCAATTGTTCTGTTGCAGAAATGAGAACCTCCATCGCTTATAAGCACACGAGGTACTCCAAACCTGGAAAATATGTTAGTTCTCAAGAAACCTGCAACAACTTTAGAATCATTAGTCCTTGTGGCTTTCGCCTCCACCCATTTAGACACATAATCAACAGCCAATAAGATATAAAGAAATCCCTTAGATGAAGGAAAAGGTCCCATAAAATCTATACCCCAAACATCAAAAATTTCGACAATGACTATAGGATTTAGGGGCATTTGGTCTCTCTTACCAATGTTACCTGTCCTTTGTCACCTATCACATGTCATACAAAAAGTGTATGCATCCTTGAAAATCGTGGGCCAATAAAATCCGCTTTCTAATACCTTGAGGGCTGTCCTCTTAGCTCCAAAGTGTCCTCCACACGCCTCATTGTGGTAAAATGCTAGGATCGGCCTATGCTCTTCTTGTGGCACACAACGTCTTATAACTTGATCATTATAAGTCCTCCACAGATATGGATCGTCCCATATGTAGTGTCTTGCATTCTTTTTGATCCTCGTCTTGGCTGCCTGCAAACATGTACTTGGAAAAGTTTTAGTAACTAAATAATTGACAATGTCTGCATACCAAGGTTCTTTTGTGTCCACTCGAAAAAGCTGCTCGTCTGGGAAAGTTTCCTGAAGTGGCAACGTTTCCTCCTCTCTCACAATTCTGCTCAAGTGATCCGCCACAACATTTTCGCTCCCCTTCTTGTCCTTGATTTCGATGTCAAACTCTTGGAGTAAGAGAATCCATCGAATCAAGCGTGGCTTAGCATCCTTTTTCTTCATCAGATATCTTAGGGCTGCATGATCAGAATATACAATCACTTTAGAATTCAAAAGATATGAACGAAATTTTTCTAAAGCAAAAATCACAGCCAATAATTCTTTCTCAGTAGTAGAGTAATTTAATTGAGCATCATTAAGTGTGCGAGAAGCATAATAAATAGCATTCGGCTTCTTCTCTTTTCTCTGTCCAAGCACTGCTCCAACTGCATAGTCTGAAGCATCACACATGATCTCAAATGGCAATGTCCAATCTGGTGGCGCCATTATTGGTGCTGACGTCAAAAGCAACTTCAACTTCACAAATGCATCTTCACACCCTTTATCCCATACGAATGGAACATCCTTCTGCAAGAGGGCACAAATAGGCTTGGCCACCAACGAAAAATCCTTGATGAACCTCCTGTAAAAACCTGCATGGCCAAGAAACGAACGTACCTCCCTTACAGTTGTAGGGGAGGGTAAGTGAAGCATAATATCAATCTTGGCTCTATCAACCTTTATACCCTTTGCAGAAATTATGTGTCCTAAAACTATCCCTTGTTTTACCATGAAATGACATTTTTCCCAATTAAGCACAAGGTTAGTTTCTACACATCTCTTCAGGATTAATTCCAAATTCTCTAAGCATGCATCAAAGTCTTTTCCATAAACACTAAAATCATCCATAAAAACTTCAATGATATTTTCAATATAATCAGAGAATAATGAGTACATACAACGTTGAAATGTACCTGGTGCGTTGCATAAACCAAAAGGCATGCGTCGATAGGCAAACGTACCAAAGGGACATGTGAACGTCGTCTTTTCCTGATCATCTGGGTGAATGCATATCTGATTGTAACCGCTGTACCCATCCAAGAAGCAATAGAATTCGTGCCCAGCTAATCTCTCCAACATCTGGTCCATGAAAGGCAAAGGCATGTGATCCTTTCGAGTAGTGGCATTAAGCTCATCCTTGTCATTCTTCACAACTGTGACTCCACTCCTCTTAGGTACAACTTGGACAGGTGCAATCCACTGGCTATCTAAAATGGGATAAATGACTCCACAATCCAGCAATTTGATCACCTCGTCCTTCACAATCTTCATCATAGGGGGATGTAGTCGTCGCTGACCCTCCCTAGTAGGCTTGGCTCCTTCCTCAAGTAAGATCCTATGGACACAAGTTGTAGGGCTGATTACCTTGATATCCGCCAACGTCCATCCAATGGCGGTCTTGTTTCTCTTCAGCATGGTAGTCAAACGTGCTTCCTGCTGCTCACTCAGCTGTGATGACACAATAACTGGTAGTGTGTCATCGTCTCCCAAGTACACGTACTTCAAATGGTTGGGAAGCACCTTCAATTCTAAAATAGGGGCTTGTTCCACAGATGGAAGAATTTTATTAGTGGAAATGGGAATTGACATAAAATGACATGACCTTTTCACGTGGGGCGTTGCCTCTAGCTCGGCAACAACACTCATAATGCTCGGCTCAAGTTCAAGCCGTGCCTCCTTGGATACGGCTCAAGTTCAAGCCGTGCCTCCTTGGATAATTCCTCCCCTAATGCGTCAATTCCAGCCCCTTGCTCAATAGCTAGTTGCTATTGATCCAAAGTTTCTGACAAAACCTGCGCAAAAGAATCAACTACATCAATAACATAGCAAGGTGATATAGCCTCATAAACTTTGAAGCTTATCACTTCACCATCGAACTCCATGGTGAGGTTGCCTTCAGCAACATCTATCTTTGTTCTTGCTGTCCTCATAAATGGTCGCCCCAACAATAGTTGAGTGGAATTTAGGGGCGACTCTTCCATATGTAGCACATAGAAGTCTGCAGGAAATATCAGATTATTAACCTACACAAGAACATCCTCCACATATCCCTCAGGATATTTGTTAGATCTGTCAGCCAATTGAATAATTACGTTGTCTCTCTTCAATTCTCCTAGACCTAGAGACTTATAAACATAATAGGGCATCACATTAATTGACGCTCCAAGGTCTAGCAAAACATTAGAGAAACAACATTGTCCAATAATGCAAGGAATAGTAAAACTGCCAGGATCTTTCATTTTTGGTGGAAGCTTCCTCTGGAGAACGGCTGAAACCGTCTCACTCATCTTCACCACCTGCTCCTCCCTTGTATGCCTTCTTGTTGTGCACAGCTCCTTGAGAAATTTGGCATACTTTGGAATTTGCTTGATGTATTCCAAAAGGGGGATGTTAACCTCTACACGCCTAAAGATGTCCAACACCTCTTCATCAGATTTGTCCTTCTTCGATTTAGCAAATCTGGAAGGAAAAGGTAAACAAGAAGATTGGTTAGTAATAACTAAACCACTTGAATTAGATTTTACCTTATGTGTTTCTGAGGTTGCGGGATCTTTTTCCATGTCCCTCTTCTTCATCACGTCGAGCTCCTCTTTGCTCGGTTTATTATTTCTCTCGGCCTCTTTGCCGTGTGCCACTTCATCTTCGGCATCAACATCATCACACTCCACCATCACGTCCTCTCTTGTCTTTCCCACACTCGGCCCCTCCAAAATCTTACCACTCCTTGTGGTGATTGACTTTGCCTGCTCATTCTTGGGGTTAGGGATCACTCCTCCAGGTAACCTCCCTTGCTCTTGGATTTGCCCCATAAAATCCACAACCTTCCCCATCTGATTCTTCAGCTCAGAAATATCCTTAGTGTTGGAAGTTGTAGATTGCAACAATGTGTGAGTTGCATCATTCAAAGACTTCAGCATTGCATCATAATTAGGGTTCGATGATGCTTGAGCATTGTTGTTGTAGAATTGTTGCTGAGGTCTTGCATATCCTTGGAATTGCCCTTGAGGTATTGGTTGAAACGCTATGCCTCCTTGGTTTGCTTGTGGTGGCGCCAATGGTTGAGGGTTCTGAACATTGCTATTGTTGGCCCAACGAAAATTAGGGTGATCGTTGTACCTTGGATTGAAATTTGGGAAATTGGAACGTTGCTGCCCTTGGAAACCAACCGAATTGGCTTCCTCAAAATTATCTCCTCCTCCCAATTGAGGACACACATCAGCCGTATGACCCTCTATGCTACACACCCCACAGACTTGGGCATGCTTTTGCTTCATCATTTGGGACATCATCTGAGTGATTTTCCCCATGTCTTCCCTAAGCTCCGTGACAGCATTGGACTCTTCAAAACCACTAGCTTCATTCACTCGCCTTGAGGAAGTAGACCCGAACTGTTGTTGGTTAGTGAAATGCATCTCCAACAAGTTCTTAACTTCCTCCTTGCTCTTTTCCATCAAAGATCCTCCAGCCGCTGAATCAAGAAATCTACGCTCTAAAGGACGCAATCCTTCATAAAAATACTGCAGCAAAAGACCCTCACGTATCCCATGATTAGGACATGTTGCCACCAGAGATTTTTACCTGTCATAGTACACATCAAAGCTCTCGTCTGGCTCTTGTCTGGCTCTTGTCTGATAGAAGTGATCTCCTTTCTGATTTGTGTCACCCTTGATGAAGGAAAGTATTTGGTGAGAAATTCCTTCACCATTGTATTCGAAGATGTCATCTTGCCAGGTGGAATAGCAAAGAACCACTCGGCTGCCCTATCTTCAAGTGAGAATGGAAATGTCTTCATTCTCACATGTTGCAAATCTGGCCCAGTTGGGCACATTGACTCACATCTGAACTCAAATTTCTGAACATGGCGATTCGGATCTTCTCCACTAAGTCCAAAGAACTTGGGCAATTGGTGGATAAATCCACCCTTCAACTCAAACTCTGCTGATTTGCCAGGTGCAACAGCAGGATATGTCACATTGCTTGGTCTCACCACTCCTCCTTGTGGCGCATCTACTTGCCCATTCTCTTCTCTCAATGAAGTCATATTAAATATGGGATCAGGTAAATCAAAGTTCAAATATTGAATTGGTATGGGACTCTGAAGTAGCTCAAACTCTGGTTCTTCGTGAAACAAAGGATTAAGTTCACACGAAGACTCTGAAGGAAATGGTGATGGTGGTGCAACGAAATTTCTATCAAAAAGTGATGAGGTGGGAGATACAAACTGATGTTCTGGTGATGGTGAACGTGCTTGACCTAGAGTTGCTGGCAATTCTAGATCGTATATCTCTCCAATTCGATACAAACGACCTCTAATGTCACGTGACCAATTGGACATTCATGTACCTGAAATTTTTAAAAGATCAAGTATTTAATCAATGAATTAAAAAGAAAAACAAACATGTATTGTTAGAATGTATAAGTTAGTGTTAGGGTAAAAATATCACACAAAAGAGTATGTAAAAGTCAACGAAAAATTCAACTAACAATATGTATAAGTGTTACACGAAAATTCAAATGTGTATGTATATGTATCACACGAAAATAATTACAAGTAAATTACACAAAAATATATCACACGAAAATTTACAAGTATAGCACTAACACAATTTCACAAGTATAAACAAACGAATCAAAAGTGTGTTTTATGTATCCCTAGTTAAATTGCTATATGATTTGTTCGAATTTTCAAAGTACGTGGAGCAGAGGAGATAACAGTGCAATGGACTGATACAGCCCAAGGTAGTATCATGCTTATTCTGATATACCTCGAAAATTCAAACCAAGAAATGTTTTCTTTTGAGATCAAAAATTTACTTATATCAAACTCATTTAAGGTTTTGAAGCTCGGTGGACGTGCGGCCTAGGTCTATCGACTAGACACAAGGTTCCGTGGTTTTAGAAGGCTAGAGCGAAAGTACTAACAATGGAGTGAGGCAAGACTCGTTGTTGGACACCACGGAGAGCGAACTCCCTATCGACTCACTCACAGAGAATGAACATCAGTCTGTGGGCCTTGAGATCTAGTTAAACAAACCTCAATACCAAAATTAGAAAAAATGAACTATGAATGCCCCTTACTCTGTTGAGAACCTTATGTTGTCAGTACCACTAAAGTGCATAAAAGCCGCCCTCAACCTCATAAAAACGCAAGCGCTAGTATGAAGGGTTAAGGCTAATATCAACATTAGTGACCTTACCTATTCCTCTTCCCCTCAAAATCAAAAACAAATTCAACATAAATAGACTTTTAAAACTCCCTAACAATTTAGCTAGTTATGCAATACCACACACGAAATTTACATGTATCTATATTGGTTCGGTTCTTTAAGGTTATCGATTATGTAAGTATTGTAAATACCGAAACTTAGAATTTCTACTGTCTTTTATTCACACAACTTTAAAATTTGAGGTACGTGGAGCAGAGGAGATGACAGTGCAATGGGCTGAAACAGTCCAAGGTAGTATCATGCTTATTCCGATATACCTCAAAAATTAAAGACGAATTTTATCTTTTGAAGACAAATAGATTCACATATGCTCAAGTTATTTCCTAGCGTCTAAAGTGAGGTGATGCTTCGGCACAAGCAGTTGTCTAGGTCGAGCGTATTTTACTTTTCTAAGGCGGTGTCGTTAAAATTCACGGAGAGTAAACTCTCTTTAGGAATAAGGCAGGTCTCAAAATTTTTAACCACGGAGGACAAGTCCCCTATCGACTCACTCACAGAGAATGAACATCAGTCTGTGGGTCTTGAGAACCAGTTTTACAAACCTCGAACCCATCAATGAAAATAACTTGCCCTATACTTTGTAAAATAAACTCGGGTCTTAGCGGTCTACAAGTGTTGATTAAAACCGCCCTCAACCTCATAGAAGTAATACTATTGCTGAAATGTCACTTTGTATGCGTGGGGGGGAAGTATCCCGCGTTTCCCAATCTACATAAAAACGGATCCAACAAAGCACCATTCAAATGAAGGGTTTTGGTTATGATCAACAAAAGAGGCTTCACCTACATGTTACACTTTAGAAACTACAATAAACTCAAAGCATACACAAAAACTATCAACTTCCTAGAAATTATCTAAGTGTACAAACATTCACAATATTTATCACACAATCGGCAATTTAGCAAAATAAAAACCAAAAACCAAAAACCAAAAATCGGAAAATCCTATTTACTATTACACTTCCGAAAAATTCCTATTATACATATCCCAAAATCTATTGAAAAATTAAAATAACCTGCAATATACATAATTACAAACAACACTTTATGAATCAAAATCATTAAATTTCCCCGGCAACGGCGCCAAAAATTGATGGAGATGTAATCCAAGCACAAAGTACCTGCAAAACAACTTCATACACATAATACCCTTCTTTTGTCAATTGTAGTTAGGACAAGTAGGCATCGTTCTATCCGGGGAAATCAAGGGCATTTCAATCACACAAAATGTTGTACTTTAAGGGGGTGTTGTCGATTTTTATAATTAATTACCTACTGAATTTTTACAAATTCTAAAACCTAAATTATTATCTACAATTGATCATCACCTTTCACACAATCACAAGACACAAATCTCATTATACATGCAACGAAATTAAAACAAGTAATAGGGCAGCAAGCATAAAATCGGATTCTAGGTTAACTAAGTTCCAATTTAATTAGAGCCTTCGCGGAACATCTAATTATTCAAAACATCACAAGTATTTAGAATTAACTTCGCGTATAATCCTAAACATGGTACTAATCGGTTTAAGAACACTTTGCGTAGAAATTAAACACAACTAGCACATAAGCACAATATGTCGAATTAGAACATGTTAGCAGGTATGGCGTCACTCATCCCACATCGACATGTAAATTTCCATAATTACTCGAGCCCTTAGATTAATACATATCAAAACATAACATGCGTATGAATCAATATATATTAAATCGGCATATGAATTTAATACCTAGATAACACTCATGGCCTTTCGAATGCATCTAGACATCTCCTTCGGTTGCACACGAATTAAGGAAATAAACCTAATTAAATCAAGAAAACAAATAAAATCCTACTGCCCATCATACATATTCAATCAAATCACATGCATAATTCGGTAATCAAACACAAAATAACCAAACATTTAGTACAAAGATTCGGAAATCCCATGCATAATCAACAATACCGAAAATAAAACCAACAATCCAAACATATTTCATAGACAAAATAATGTTTAAATACAAAGAAGCAAGAGCCATTGAAATACAATCCAAATTACAACCTTGATCAAGAGTTCGGCAAAGGATTGGTGTGATGATCGGATGGAATTTGTGGAAGGGTGATGGATGTGGTTCGGCCTTGGTGCTTGGTAAGAATTCTTGGAGATATTTTGGCAGAGGTTCGGCAAGTTTATGTGAGAGAGAGATGATATTTTCTGTGTGAAAATCGTCAAATATATAGAGGCCAAAGGGTGGCTGCAACTAGGGTTCACAAAACCTAGTTTTTCTCAAACTTATCCTGCTGGCAGATTTGACCTTCGAGTGAAGATTCTAGAATATCTTTCTCTAGAAAATAGATATTGAGGTGATTCCAGTTGGGTTGGAAACTAGACTCCCGTAGCTTTCTATCCATATAAGGCTCCAACTCTAATTCATTGTGAGCTGTCCGGGAGAGTCCGTGGAAGTTGGATGACGTGCACAGGAATTCTGCCGAATTTGATCAGGATTTGTTGCGATTTTCTTCCTCTATTTTCTGCCGAAAATTCCCAAGATAATGATTGAATAATTGAGCAATATCTCTTTAGGTTTTCCATAAATTAATTCAGCTAAAAATCTTGCACAAAGGATGGAATTCAGTCCACATTCGTAAGCCAAATCCATGTAGAACTCAGTTTAGGTTTTCTTCTTTCGGCAGACTTGACCTTCGTGCATTCAAACCGGCATAACTTTTTTCTCAAGAAAGATTTTGCTGCGATTGCAAGTCTCAGAGAAACTAGACTCGTAGAGCTTTCCAACGGCGTATGGCACGTTCTCTGGCCCCAAGCGATGTGTTCCACAGAAATTCCGGAAGTCAGGACACAGTCCCAGGAAAATCCTGGTAGTCCCTGGATTGGTTTGCTCAAACTGCCAAGTTGCAGCCTTCATTTGGGTGACTTCCCGAACTCCGATTGATCTGAAATTTTGACACAATACACTTTAGCTTGCCAATTATATGAATACCAAATTTTATCAAATTTGGAAAAGGATAGATCAGTTTAGCACGAGCCTCAAAATCACGAAAAAGACATATTTTACTTTATTTCCAGATTTCTATACTTAGTTATTTTTCTGATTATTAAGCACACATTCTCCAAAACTCTTCCGAAATGACACTAAACTAAATTATGACTCTATCTTACTCTAAATAGACATAACAAAGCATAAATAAGGGATAATACACATTAATAACGTCGCACATTGTGCTCTTATCATGATACCTAACCGGTGAAATGCCATGGAGCCGGTTGAATGATACCTAACCGGTGAAATGCCATGGAGCCGGTTGAATGATCATAACCGGTGAACTGCCGTGGTGCCGGTTGAAAGATCATAACCGGTGAGAAGCCGTGCAGCCGGTTGAATTATACCTAACCGTTGAACTGTCGTGGTGCCGGTTGAAAGATCATAACCGGTGAGAAGCCGTGCAGCCGGTTGAATTATACCTAACCGTTGAACTGTCGTGGTGCCGGTTGAAAGATCATAACCGGTGAACTGCCATGGCGCTTGGGGAAGTGGGGGGGCTTGACGCCTCGGTTCCCGCTCCTATCTCCCTTAACGGCCACTTATAGGCGGGACAAGTGGCTGACATACACTTAAGGAGGAAGCCCATCAGTCCCATCAGTTATGATGGCGTGGGAAGGTTACCGATGCTGGGACACGTGTCAGCAGGGAGCGATCTGAGATGGAGGGCCTGGATTCACAGGCGTTTGAGTTGTCCTGATTGCGTATTTTGGGGGGATTGCAGGGGTACCTAGGGCATCGAATCCGTCTATAAAAAGGCCTCCTTTGTCTTCATAACTTCTGTTTTGCTCTTTGGCTCAGAGAGAAGAAGAGAAAGTTGGAGAGGAATCCGGCGAAAGTTCTATGGAGGTACCTCGCGATATCCGTGCTCCAAGCGTTCTGGGTCTTTACTTACCATTACTCGGTGTTTTCGTAGGACGGACTTTCCTCGGTTGTGCATAGTAATTGGTAAGTCTTGCTTTCTTTGCGCCGGGGGGGGGGGGGGGGGGGGGGGGGGGGGTTGCTCTGTGGCTGACTGTGAGTCGTTGTGAGCGAGGTGTCTGCGGCAAACTTGTGGAGGAGCCGCAGAGGGCGCTGTTCTAGCCTGTTGCTGACCAGCGGTGGGGTTTTGTTTTCTTCCCCTTAGGTTGAATGGCTTCTGCAAGTTCGGATGGGGCTTCCGAATCGGCCGACAGGCGTCCCGTGGTGGACGATGAGGAGAGATTGGAGAATTGGCTCAGTTCGGAATCCCCAGAGTCCGAAGCCGTTGACCGCTCCCGGGGCAGGGTCTCGTCTTCCGGGTCTTCGGGATCTGAAGGCATCCCGCACGGGGTGCGCTTTTCTGGCACTCCGCCCGTGAGCTACACCATCGGGAGTGGGGAAGAGGCCGTAGTGTGCGATGAACCGGAGGGTAGTATGAACCCCGACGAGATTGCCGCCTTCCGGGAGATGTGGAGTATTCCCGATGAGGTGGCGTTACGGCCGCTGAATCCCGGAGAATCGGCCTGTAACCCGGAGGCGGGTTGGGTTGCTGTTCACGGAGACCAATTTCACCACGGGTTCTCCCTCCCGCTGCTGGACTTCGTGCAATATACGCTTAGCGCTCTGCAAGTGTCTCCCGCGCAGCTTTCCGGCAACCAGTGGAGGCGGCTGCTGAGCCTCGGTTGCCTGTACGAGTTGTCCGGGATGAGCATGCCAACGATGAATGAGTTCCGAGCACTGTACATAATATCCTTCTCGAAGAAGACAAGGTCCCGAGGTTGTCTGACCTTTAGCGCCCGACACTTCCAGCCTATCATTACCCATCTGCCTTCCTGGGTGGACAAAAGCTGGAGGAAAAAGGTGGTGATGGCGGGGGGAAAGTGGCAGAAGAGGAGTAAAATGTACAGGGTTCCTGGTGCCTTCCAGCCCCTTGGCGACCAATCGTTCGAACTGTCCGAGTTGGAGCGGGAAAGGATTATGACTATACTCGGATGCTGGGACGATCTCGAGCGAAGCTCCTACAACTTCATTTGGCGGGAGGTGTTGGAGTACTGCGGTCTCGGGCGAGATCCCGGTGCGTACCAAAGTTTAAGCGGTGGCACTTCTGCTGACCGAGTTGATACTAACCATTTGTTTGTCCTGCAGGTACATCTTCCCGGACGGTCGTCAAGCCCGGCAACACGCTATCCATGGATGGTGAAGACCTTCTCCCAAGGTTGAAGGAGAAAGGGGAGGCCGTTTCACGGACCTCGGTGGACGAGGAGTCCGGTCGGCTTACCGTTCATGCCGAACCGAGGGCCATGGACGTAGAGGACGGCGCCTATATTCTGAGGCGTGTGAAGAGTCACCCCGCTGCTCCTAAGGCGGGACCCGAAAAGGGCAAGTCCACCGGAGGGCCACCAAAGGTTCCTGGTGGGGTGTTGAGAATTCCGCACCGGCCGGGATCTGTCCCGCTCGTCACCAGGGTCACCTGGTCAGGCGCACAATCTTCTTCACCGGACGGCCAGGGTGAGAAGAGGCGGAGGATTATGGACGTCCCTCCGTCCTCACTGGTGACACTGACCGGCCGGTCGTCAGGTGAAAACTTGGCGAAACGGCTCAAGGTGGTCAGCGGTGCGACGAGTGCCGATGGGGACAAGGCCGCTGCTGCCTCACACTCTGCCGGTCAACAGAGTAGCCCCGCTCCTACGGAGGAACAGAGGGGAGGTCTGGAGAGTCCCTTCGTCTGGAAGCTGGCGGCGGATGTGGTCGGCCTTGGTCTGGATGGGCCTGGAGCCCTGTCGGGTGAGAACCGCCAGAAGAGCAAGGAGTCGGTTCTCCGAGTAAAAACTGCTTGGTGCCATGGCACTGTTCATAACTTGTTACTCTTGCTGTTTGCTTAATTGGCTCCCTGTTGTGTGTAGCTATTGTACAATCTGTACCAACCGGACCCGAGTGAGGAGCTGCCGGAGCTGAAGAGGCAGGTGGCCGCTCTGACAGAAGCCCGTGAGCGCTTGGAAGTAGAGAAGTCCAGGCTGGAGAGGGAGAAGGTCAAACTGGAGGAGAGGGCCAAGAAGCAGGTGGCCAAGCTAGAAGAGCAGGTCCGGAGCCTCGAGGAGGAGAGGGAGTGGGCTGAGGAGGAGAGAGCCGAGCTGGAGGAGAGAGTGGATGAGCTCCAGGTGGGAGCTGCCGCTGTCCGTGCCGTAGCTGCGGCTGCGGCTGGAGAAGTGGACCCGGAGCATTACCAGCGGGTTGTCCTTAAATATCACGAAAGTGATCATGCCTTAAGCTCCTGGAAAAGGCTAGGGAGTCGGGTATTGCCGATGCCTATGCGGAGTGGGAAGAGAATGGGTACCTGGATACCTCTCAAATGCCGAAGGCGGGGGCCGGTGAAGATACCCATGAGCAGTCGGTGGAAGAAGAGCAACCGAAAGAGGAAGGCGGGCCCCAATCTGCTGGAGAGGATGCGGCGGCTCCATCTGAAGAAGTTGGTGAGATGGCCGCTGAGGGGGGAGGCGTGGCTCATTGAAGATTTTTGCTTTAGCTCTTCTTTTTTTTGTAAATCCGCTGGAACTGTTTTTGTTTGTACTACTCTTTGGATATACATATTTTTGCACCGGCCGAACCGGTGGGATTTCTCTCAAAATAGTTGGCATACATATGATGTTACGTTGGTTGAACCGTTGATATGCCAAACTAACGGCTTGGGGGTTCGGGCGTGCCTACCAGCCCTGGCCCTGCTCCCGGTCGGGATCCGCTCTCCTTTCCCCTATATACCGCTGGAGCTGGCCTTTGCTAATCAAACCCTCCACTGCTGTTGAGGGCGAAGCAGCTGTTCGTTCGGTGGGTAGCTTCATCGTGATAGGAGCAGTACTTGCCCGTTTGCGCCTGGGTAAGCTTCCCCCTTGGGTACTTTCTCCTGGGCGGTGGGGGGATGATGTTCCCGTTCTCGTGCAAGACGTCCTCGTATGAAAAGGTTAGAGTGGTGAAGACCTCTTGACGTTCTGCTGGCATGATCGCCAGGGGGCGTTCTTGCTGGTACTGCGCCGGTTTGTGCTCGCCCTGGGGTTTGTCATGATAGGGCCTCTGTTGCCATTGCCCTCAATTTCTGCTGGGTCGGCTCGGTCGGGCACCTCGGTTCTCGCTCCGCTGGCTGGCCTTGTCTTCTTGGCCGGGAGGGGGGTGCTCCTCCTGCTGCTCGTCCAGTTTTCTTTTCAGCAGGTGCTGCCCATATGTTTCATGGTCGGCCTGAGCATGCCTGATGGCCATCGCCATTAGCTCGTCATACCCCTGAGGGAGTTCCACCCGTACGGCGTAGGAAAATTTTCCTAGCCGGAGCCCTTGTTTGAAAGCCATCTCGGCGATACCCTTGTCGAGGTTCCGAACCCCGGTCGTCGCCGTTTGCCAGCGGTTGACAAACGTCCTTAGCTCCTCGCCAGGTGCCTGCATGCAGTTGAAGAGGATGGTTGATGTCCGGGCTCCTTCGACCCGGAGGATGAAGCGGCCTACGAACCGGTTGACCAGTTGCTCGAACGCTTCGATGGAGTTTGCCGGGAGCTCATAGAACCAACTGAGCGCCTCTCCAAATAGGGTTTCCTGGAAAATGTTGCAGCATACTGCATCAGAATAGCCCTTGGCGCACGTTTGGGACCGGAAATTGTCCAGATGCTGGTACGGGCAGCCGGATCCTGAGTACGTGAGCTTTAGGGATTTCTGGTTACCAGACCTCCCTGATTCCAGAACCCGATGCGAGAAAGGGCCCATGCGTTCGTTGAATCGCGCGCCTTCCATCGGCCGCGCTGCCCTTCTCTCGTTGGCCTCCATTTGGGCCTTCAGATCCGACACGGTGTCGGTGAGTACTTGTAGTGCCCGGGCGGTCAGGGTTATGACTTCATCCACGAATGAAGCGTGTGATTGCTGGGGCGTCGGCGTGCTCTTTGCTGCGGCCATGCCGCCCGAGGACTCCGCTCGCTTGGGGTCGCTGGGCCTTCCGCCTGATGACTGTCCCGCCTCAAACAGCTGAGATCGGCCTGGTGTGGGTGTAGTAGCCCTTGTCATGGCGGCACTGCGCTGCTGGCCTCTTTCCAGGGCAGCCACCAAGGCAGCGTTTACCGTCTCCATTTCCTCATACCGGGCATTGGATTTTGCTCTATCTCGGTCGCCCTCCGCACGCAGGCGACCGACTTCTGCCCTCATCGCACGTATCTCCCCCGCCATATCGTGCCAGTCGGGGCTGTACGTGGTGTCTCGGTCGCTGTCACCGAGCAGACTATCCTCTTTGTCGCTCGGCTCGTCCGAGAATGTCAGCGAGAAGCCCCAGCGTGTGGGTTGGTCTCCTTCCTCTTTCCCACGCATGCTATCCTTGCGTACCCCCGACGTGCCGGTCGACCTCCCACTGCTGTCGTCTTCCTGGTTGCCCTGGTCGCTGCGCTGCTCCCGTACAGCGACCGGGGTGGAGATGAGCGCTTGCTCTGGTGCAACCCGCTGACCCTCCGTCGCACTTCTTTCCTGGCCCGCTTCTGAGCTTTCTGCCATTTTTGTGATGCTTACGTGGTTTTTATGTAAGGTTCCCACAGACGGTGCCAATTGTTTCTGCACAAACCCGTAGGCCTGGTAGAATCTAGATGTGATCTTCTCCTGCTTAACCTGCTCACTAAGGGGAATACCGGGCGGGCCGGTCTTCTCCTCTCCGATGGCTAAGTTAGTACAGTTGGGATGAATAGATAACTTAAAGCACGTATGATAAGCAGTTAGAGAGATCAGTTACCTATTAAAGAGGGTAGTTGAGGCCCTTATATAGGTGGCCGGGCGTGAGGTCTGGTCTCACTCTTCGATGTGGGACTGGCTTCCTTCTGTTCGCACATAAAAGGGCAGCTCTGGTGACCTCTTTGGCAGGCTGGCGCCCCCGGTCCCCGGGCCCCTGGTCACGAGGTAGACTGCTGGACCTCGGGTCCGGGTGCTGGTGATCCTGCTCCGGGCCTCAGGCCGGCCCCGGATGCGGGTCTGCGGGCTTATGTAGCCCTTCTGTGGCTACTGTCAACAGAACTAAAAAAAAAAAGATATTGATTTTGAAATTTGAATTGTACATCAAATTTAGCGGAGTTGCTTAAGATAATTTGAAGGTTCTATTGACTGGAAACTATGTAATTCTTGAAAACTCATTGTTAGGCTCGTGTGCCGTTGAGATATGAATCACACATGGGAATACGAGACCTAGATTTATTATTGTTTGAGCTACTCTATCTATTGCCAATTGGTTTTGAATCAAAACCTTAAACTAGTTTATCATGGTATATGTTTTCAAGTTTATGCTTGGCCGCGATCTCTTCTATTGAAAGTGCAATGTTGGGCCTGTAATTTTTTCTGGTCTGGTGATCCTCTTAAGAGAGGCTCTACTCTTGTTGCCTGGGACACTTGTTGTCTTCCATTGAATCAAGGTGGTTTAGGTTTAAAAAATTTGATCCATTTGAACTAGGCCATTCTTCTTAAAAATTGCTGGAACATCGTTACTGCTTCCACATCGTCGACATTATTCCTTAGAAACCATTTTTTCTCATGTTCTATGCAAGCCTTAGAGTATTACCAGTAGTCTTCAGTTTGACTTGGGATTAAAAAATTTTGGAATAAGTTTTATTCTAAGTTATTGGATAGTGGGAAATCATAAGAGCATTGACTTATGCTCAGATAACTGGTTGGGTTCTTCTATATCGAGCCTTCACTACATCTCATCTGTGTCAAGATCTCTCATGCCGAATAAGGTTAGTGGTGCAATTAAAAATAAATAATGGTCATTGTCTCCCTTGTTTAATTTTTTCTTTCCAGATATTGTTGGTCGAATACGTGTTGTACAGTTGTCTTTGGATAATGTCTCTGACCAGGTCATTTGGCCTGATTCTCCTTCTGGCCATCTCAATACAAAGGATGCATTCTTCTTTTTCTCTCCTCCGCGTCCTACAGTTAAGTGGAGCAAATGGATATGGAATAAAGCTATTCAGCCGAGAAAAAGTTTGGTGGCATGGAAAGCCATTCATGGTAGAATGTTAACTGATTATACTTTACAAAGACGAGGGACTTCCTTATGTTCTAAATGTTCTTTTTGTGGCTTGCACAAAGAGACTTTGAATTATCTTTTCTTTGATTGCCAAATAATCAATGATTTCTAGTAATGGCTAACTTCTTGGTTTAGAGTATATTTGCCCCCAGGAACCCCTCTTTTGCCCCTAATTTCTCATGAGCTCTTTGATAGTATGACATATAGTAACAGAGTACTATGGAGTTTTGCTTTTTGTAACGCTTTGTGGTGCATATGGACTTATAGAAATAAGATCAGATTTGAGGAGGTAGCCTTTGAGTTATTGAGGTTTAAGCATTTCTTTTTTATAGCTCTGTTGGTGGCTGCTTCACCTTCTTTTGCTCCATGTGAGGGAGTTTCAGGAGTGCAGGACATGTTTCAGGTGCTTCGTCTCTCATTTTTACGTCATAAAGCTCCGAAATTCACTCATGTCCAATGGGTTCGTCCTCCAGATAATTGGGTAAAAGTCAACACTGATTGTTCTTTTCGTGATTTTGTAAGTGTGGGTTTTGGTGGTATCTTTAGGAATCATGAGAGGTTATTCATGGGGGCTTTCGCAAGAAAGGTGGAGGTTCATAGTGCCATTGATGCAGAGATTTTGGTTTGATGCATTGTAGAGTTTCTCATATTTACAGGAAAGAGAATGTGGTGGCCGGTTGATGCATTAGCGAATTTTGGTGCTTGTAATGTTGGGCATAAATGGTGGGATGGTTTGACTGTTTTCATTGGCCGGATGTATGGGACTGATGAGTCTTCAGCAACAATTTATAGATTTCATTAGTCTGATTATTGTTTTTGTGAAAAGTGTTTGATTTTACATTAGTGTTTTTAGTCCAAGTTATGGGAATGCCCAATTTGTTGGTTTTTATTTTTTAAAAGTGGTTAAGGCATAGTTCCGCCTTCTTTTTGTATCTTGTTGATTTGTCAATAAATTTTCGATTAAGGGCGATGAGTTAGCCCTTAAGTCGCTTACCCAAAAAAAAAAATATCACAAACTCTCCAGCTTAACGATAGCAACGAACATAGTCCAACTCCATCACAATCACGTCACCTTGGCCTCTGAAGTCGCCTATTTAAGGAAAAAAAGGGAGCAGAGCAACGCAAAGGAGAGACGCAGAAACAAATTAAAGGCCACCAACAGGAGAAGGAAGGAGGGAGAAGCACATAGAACAGTTCATCCTTTACAAGGTTCAGATGGCCAGTTCCTCTTCCCTTTCTGCAACACTTGTTTTTTTCTGACACTTCAGGCCTTATCACCTTTCAAATCCCTCGTGGACGGATCACCCAGTTATTTGTTACCTGGTTACTAAAATCCTATGAAGCACGAACATGGCAAGAAGGCAGCGTGTTGTGTGTCAAACACGGATCCAGACGCAGACATGCCCGGATACGCCTAAATACGTCTGGACACGCGCTACCAATTGGACACGTGCGTATCCAAAACATACAAGAAAAAAAAAACTCACTTTATTCTCCCTTTTTTTCTCTCTCATTCTGTCTTCTGAAGCCATGCACGTATTCTCCAAGCTTGCATAGTCCTCTCTATTCTTCTTCTACTTCCTCTATTTTTCCATTGCGTCTGTGTTGAATGTTTAATTTTGCTTGGTTTGATGATTCTTATTGGGTTCTCTGTAATTGGTGTTGAATTTCATGGTCATGGTGAATAGCTTGAGATACAGGTAAAAATGGTAGAAATAAAACTAATCTCATGTTGAAGAAGACGAATAGAGCAGCAAAGCGAAAGGGAGGAGGCAATTGGGGTATGGGGTATGGGGTATTCGTACAAAAGGTAGCGGCTTAAATGAAATACATGGAGAACAACTACTAGGGTTGAATGGTTGATACCTGACTTGGGCTATTTCGGTCTGCATGGACTGGGCCTGATATATATTTTACAATTATTTCACATTTTTTTGTAATTAGATATATATTTTTTATTAAAATAATATTTAATTATGATGTTCCTTGCGTGTCCGTGTCCAGAAATTTTTTTATTTGGTGTGTCCACGTATCAAATTGTGTCCAATACGGACACTCGTGTCCGTGTCCGTGCTTTTTAGCTCAAATCCCTCGCGGATCGCCACTTGTTACTCTGGTTACTCAAATCCCTCGTGGCACTACTAGAAAAAAGACCATTACCGACGAAAAAAAAAAAAAACGGCCGACGACATACTATTTTCGTCGGCTATTCCCAAGAATGGCCGACGATTTTTTATTTCGTCGCTAAAAATAAAAAATCGTCGGCTATTCCACAAGAATGGCCGATGATTTTTTCTTTCGTCCCTAAAAATATTTTTTGTCGGCTATACCCCTAGAATGACCGACGAGTTAAAATTTTCGTCGCCTGTTCTCTTAAAGTATAGCCGACGAAAACTTTTGAAAGTTTGGCCGACGAAATTGGAATTTTCGTCGGCTATAAGTCTTTATATTTTCAGATCTGGACAGAAGCTGCTCATTTAAAAAAAAAACAAAAAAAAAACGGGAGAAAGAGTGAAAAATCTGTGGGTATTGTTGAAATCCGTCCTCTCTTACATTGTGGAGCTATATATAGGTACGTATATGTGTATATATGTTGATTTTGAGTTTTAGTTGAGTTGATTTTGAGTTTTAGTGATTTTGATATAGTAAGTGATTTTTTGTTTTGTTGTTGTTTTAGTGTTAGAATGTATGTATATATGTTGATTTTGAGTTGTAGTTGAGTTGATTTTAAGTTAGAGTTTAATTATGTGTTTTAATTTGATGTTATTTTAATTAGTGTTAAAATATATATATATATATATATATGTTAATTAATGGTTGTTGATAGTGTAATGAACTTAAATAATGGTTGTTAATTAATGGTATATATATATATGAGTTGATGTTGATAATAATATATATTGTAATATATATGTGTTAATTAATTTCTTATTAATTAAAGTTATACATATATATTATTATCAAGCTATATATGGATCTGGATAAGAGTTGGATTTCGCTTCCAAGGCATGACTGACGATACACTACAGGAGTTGTGAATTTTTTGCAGTTCGTCGAGGAAAATGCAAACGGGAATGATTACCATTATTGCCCGTGCAAGAAATGTAAGTGTCGTAGTGATATGTGTCGATTTCCGATTAGGACAGTATGGGAGCACCTAAAGAGTAATGGGTTTTGGCCGAAGTACAAACGTTGGATATATCACGGTGAGCCATCATTAGATGGATCGCATGATCATGGGCAGTTTTTTGAGGCAGGCAGTAGTAGTACATCCAACGATCCAATAATGGCATTCGTCAACGACGTGTTTCCTTTTGAAAGCGGTGTACGTGGGGAACAATATATGCATGACCCGGTACTGCCATTCCCACAAGTTGTCAACACTGCTGCCTTTGACAAGTACAACAAACTGATTGCATTGCAACAGACCCCTGTGTCTTCAAGTTCTGAGAAGACAGTTCTTCAAAGTGTGATGGAGGTAATGAGGATTAAATTCGAGACAAAATAGACTATCAGGCAAGTGGATGAATATCTACAGTACACTTCTTCGTTGTTGGAGGAGGGTCATCGTAATCCTACCAATCACCGTAAGGTCCGAAGTATCCTCAAAGATCTAGGGCTTTCCTACATTAAGATCCATGCATGCGCATTTGACTGCGTTCTCTTCTGGGGTAAAGATGCAGAAGGGAATGACCTTGCTAGCCTTGACGCATGTCTGATATGTCAGTCTGACCGATATAAGTTGACGGGAGCAGGCAATAGGAAACCTGTGAAAGTGCTTCGGTATTTTCCGTTGAGAGATAGGCTTGAGCGGTTGTACATGTCAGAAACCACCGCAAAAGCTATGAGATGGCACGGTGAGCGGGACGCGGGAGACGCAGATATCATGACACACATCTCTGACGGAGCGGCTTGGAAGCATATAAACAATGAGTTTCCTCATTTTGCGTCAGATGTCAGAAACGTCAGGCTCGGGCTCTCAACCGATGGGTTCAACCATTTCGGCACCATGAGTCTTTCATACAGTATATGGCCGGTGGTTTTGGTACCTTACAACCTTCCTCCGTGGATGTGCATGAAGAAGGAATATAATATGTTGACGTTGTTGATTCCGGGACCTGGTTACCCAGGGAAATGTCTCGATGTGTATATGAGACCATTGATTGAAGAGCTTAAGGTATTGTGGGACGTTGGTCATCCCACTTTTGACAAGTACAAGAAGGAGACGTTCCAGATGCATGTCATGGTTATTGGTACCATCAGTGATTTTCCTGCTTATGGGATGTTGTCGGGCAGCGTTGTTAGGGGATACAAGGCTTGTCCAGAGTGCCTCAGCGATTATGGGAGCACCCTTCATTGCAACAAGATATGCAGAATGGGTCATCGTGTGTTCCTTCTGGCGGATCACCACTGGCGTTACGAGTCCGCCGCATTTGATGGAACCGAAGAACACGGTGGTCCTCCCAGAAGATGGACGGGAAGAGAAATTTTAACAGTGCTTAATGAGTACGATTTTTGGCCCCTCAGCAATCATCCCGATATTGTAGCGGAAATACCTGAAAGACCTGAGGAGTACAAATTCTGGACACATAAGAGCATATTGTGGGAACTCCCGTACTGGTGTGAGTTGCTGATCCGTCACTTCCTAGACGTTATGCACATAGAAAAAAATGTTTATGAAAGTGTGGTGGATACAACGCTGAACTTGGAGGGGAAGACGAAAGACGGTCGGTCCTAAGGCTCGCACTGATCTGCAAAACATGAATATCAGAAAACAACTATGGTTGAAACAAGGGAAGAGAAAAATGCCTCAAGCTACTTACACCGTCAAGCCTGAGCATAAACCAGAAATTTTCCATTGAATAAGTCGGGCCAAGTATCCTTCAGACTTTGCTGGAAATATAGCCAAGTGTGTGAACAGACAATTCAACAATCTTTACGGGTTGAAAAGTCATGATAATCATATCCTGCTACAACGTCTCTTCCCTATTTTCATTCGACCGTTCCTTCCCTGTCACGTTGTGGAGCCGTTAGTAGCGTTGGCAAGATTTTTCCAGAAGGTATGCACACGGGAAGTGAGAAAATCTGACCTCCGGGAAATGCAACAAGACATCGTTCATATCATGTGTAAATTTGAGATGATATTTCCTCCAAATTTTTTCGACATCATGCCTCACCTCATGATCCATCTTCCTCGGCAGTTGTTGCTTACCGGTCCTGTGCACTTCACTTGGATGTATCTGATGGAAAGGTACGTATTTTACACCTTATGTTAATTTCCTCATCAATATATGTGATATAGTATTAATGTATTATCATAACACTTTAAAAACTTGATTTATAGGCAACTTGGACAATACGGTGATTTTGTCCAAAACAGATCCGCACCTGAAGGATGTATAGCTGAAACATATATTGCGCACGAGTGCGTCACCTACATGAAGCTGTATTTAGGAGCGTTACAGGAAAGCATACCGGAAGATGTACCTTCACAGTTCAATCTTTCCATACTCTCCGACGATGTTGTACTCGGTGGAAACATGCCAGTTTCCTAAAAGTTGAAAGATTATGAGGTAGTCATTGCACATTGGTGGGTACTAATCAACTGTCCAGAAGTTCAGTTTTGGAAGAACATGCATCTAAACTGTGATGGAGTAGCAGGTGATCTCGATTACCACAACCGGACATTCGCAGAGTATTTCGGCCGCTGGGTACGTAACTTTAACACTATTCTATACGTGTTTATATATTATTGTGTATAATTATTCATATTTATAGTTGATTCTGATGGTTGCAGATGGACCTTATTAAAAATGATAATCACCCAAATTGGTCGCACGAACTCAGACTTCTAGCGATGAGGCCGGTCTATTCAAAAGTTTATGCGACGTGCAAGGTGAATGGTGTGTTATTTCGATGTGAAGAGAGAGACCTCAGACTGAAAACACAAAATTCAGGGATTATGGCACATGGTGGGGATGATGGAGTTGACTATTATGGTGTTCTCCATTCAGTTGTGGAACTGCATTATGGGGAAGGCATGAAAGTGCACCTTTTCAAGTGTAGATGGTTTGACACACGGCCGCAGAGCATGAAAACCGATCAATACGGCATCACTTCTGTGAACACTAGTACATCATGGTATGAGGACGACCCGTTCGTTTTAGCCACATGGGTGAAACAAGTGTTTTATCTTGATGATCTCGCCAAGGGTGACCCGTGGAAAGTAGTCAACACTATCCACCATCGCAACATTTACCGGGCATCTATACTTGGAGTGGCTGAAGAGAACGAGGAAGGGGGCACCGCGTATCAAGAGCCCAACTCAAACGGTATTCCTGACTCCTCTTTTATAATCCTAGACACGCCGGTGCGAATTCGTCGTGAAGAGCCACTGCTTGTTGTTGTTGATCCAAATGAAGAAACTAACGAGGTCTCTAGTGGTGAGGAAAGACATAGATTACCCCTATCGAGCAATTCAGAAACCGAAGAAGACTCATCCGATGATTCCGATTACAATCCGACGGATTAAGTAATTTAGATGGTGTAATCCTTTCATTTGTAATCCACTCATTTCTAATGAACGAGCGTGGGGATGAGCCTCCCAGCTAGGCTGGGTTCCAAACCCCTTAAAAAATATTTGAAATATGTTGACTGCTGGGTTTCTGTTTTTTTTATGTTCAATTTTGGTTATATATGAACAACACATATGGGTACGAGAGGTGTAACACAACTGATTTTTTTATTTTTTTCACAGAATAGCCGACGAAAAATGCATTATGTCGTCAGCTATACTAATCATAGCCGACGAAAAATGCATGATTTCGTCGGCCAAAACTATATTGAAAAATACATATTTTATTTTAGACACAAAACGACAAAAGAATAGCCGACGAGTACTAGGTTTGATTTCGTCAGCTATGATAAAAAACAAAACAAAAAACAGACCACCTTCCATTTTCTATCACTATCGACAACCCATTGCTTCATCCTTCTAATGCAAATGTGTCGTGAAATAAGATATGACCGAAATAATGAAATACGTCTACGGTTGAAAACTGACAAGATTCCGACAAAAATCTGTGTGCCGAATGTTGCGGTTAACTGTTTTTTACTTCCGTTTTCCTCTGGGTAGCCTGAATTTCGGTAAATATTTTGAGGAAAATTTTTATACGATTAGTTACGTCTCATCGATTTGAAACTATTATCTGTTAAAGGTCAGGCCAAAAAACGTCATTTAGACAGGCCAATTACCATTTCTAAGCGTTTAAAGGGTTGACTCACCTGGTTGACCGTCCCGATCGAGCCTTTAACGTTGTCAGATGTAGTTGGATTTTTTTCCATACATGTATTTAATCTTAACGGTGATATCTGACGGTTAGAATAGATTTTCCAAACTTTTAGATTCAAAATCGGAACATATGCACTAATGTTCCTTAACTTGTTTACTAAGTGTTTAAGTGAATGTATAGTTTCAAATAGTTACTATACGTACACTCTTCAAATGCAAATGTGTCGTGAAATAAGATATGACCGAAATAATGAAATACGTCTACGGTTGAAAAATGACACGATTCCGACAAAATCTGTGTGCCGAATGTTGCGGTTAACTGTTTTTTACTTCCGTTTTCCTATGGGTAGCCTGACGGTTGGTAAATATTTTGAGGAAAATTTTTATACGATTAATTGCGCCTCATCGATTTGAAACTATTATCTGTTGAAGGTCAGGCCAAAAAACGTCATTTACACAGGCCAATTTCCGTTTTAAAGCGTTTAGAGGTTTGACTTCGTAGTTTGACCAAAGGTTTAGCCGACGAATTCAAATATTTCGTCGGCTAAACTCTTGCGATCCGCTTATTCTCCGCCGTTGGATGACTCAGATCCACCGGCTGCTGATTATCCAAAGCATAGCTGACGAAATATTTAAATTCGTCGGCTAAACTCTTGCGATCCGCGCCTTTTCATTGTCCGCCGTTGGATGGGGGAAATCGGACGGCTGCTGAGCGCCTAAAGTATAGCCGACGATATTAAAGATTTCGTCGGCTATAGTAAAGAATAGCCGACGAAATCTTTTTTAATCGTCGGCTATTCTTTCGGGTATAAGTCCGGAACTGTCAAACCCTAGCCTCCGTTTTGCTCATTTCCTCCTCCTCCTCCGCAGCTGCTGCCGAACGACACTCGTCTTCCAGATTCCACCGCCGCCGCGCTGCTCCTCCTCCTCCGACGATCCTCCATTCGGCTCCTCCTCCTCCTCCTCCTCCTCCGATCCGGTTATTTTTTATTTTTTTCAATTTAATTTAATTTTATAAATCGTTATATATTTAATTTTAATTATATAAATTGTTATATATTTGTTAATAAATTTAATTTTAACAAATTCCTATATATTTGTTATATATTTTATTTTAATTATATAAATTGTTATATAATAAATTGCTATATATTTGTTATATATTTAATTTTAATTATATAAATTGTTATATATTTGTTAATAAATTTAATTGTTATATATTTGTTATAATTTAGGTATATAAATTGTTATATATTTAATTTTAATTATATAAATTGTTATATAAATTGTTAAATTAATTATATATATAAATTGGTAGTCTAATTATATATATATATATATGTTAATATTGCAATATAGTTATATTTGTATAAAAATAGTTATATTTAGGATAATGGTTAGTATTATTTAAAATTAGTTAAATTGTTATATATAAATTTATTAGTATGTTTTGAAATATGTTAGTATTATTGGTTATTATATTAATTAGAATTTGTTATAAAATGTAATATAATTTAATATTAATTAATGTATTAATGCCTCAAGTTGCAGATGGCCGATGCATTCAGACAGTTGTTCGGGGGCCGTCGTTCCAGATCTAGGGGTTCTGCAAATTCCGCAGGTTCGGCAGACTCCGACAGGACCCATAGCCAGCCTGAGAGGACCACCAGCCAGCCGCGGAGGAGTGTAGATTCATCCCAGCCGCGGAGGACTGTGGATTCATCCCAGCCGCGGAGGACTGTGAGTTCTCGGCACCAGACCCTTCTCCAGGCAGGGCGGCCGTCGAGCAGTTCACTTCCGCCTGTCGGGCCAGATGCTCCGAGGTTCAGTCAGTAGCTATTTCAGGACGAGATAGCTGCAGACGTTCCTCAGGTTCGTATGCCTGAGGTTCATCGGGAGCCGATGACGAGTCCGACGACGTCTGCTGCTGACTCGACTGAGGGTCCTACTCTCCCAAATCAGCTCTACCTCCCGTACAACATTCCTGCGATACCGGAGGTCGACTATCGTGGTGTGCTCATATGGCCTGATATGCCTCAGTACGTGAGCGCTGCGGAGGCATACCAGCAGCAGCCATTTGAGAACCCTGACCTCCTGATTTCGGCAAGGAGAAAAGGAAAGTCGACAGACGGGTCATCGAGTTCAGGTAAAATTCGATTTTATTAATTAAATGTTTTATTAAAATTAACGCACTAATATTTAATTTTATTAACCAATCGTCATTTATGTGATAGGGACAGCCGCTAGCAGTTCAACAAGGAACACGAGAGGTGTCATATGTTTTGACACGCTCAGGAGAACTGTTGATCTGAGGGGGAGGATTCAGATCAACGAACCTCCTAATCAGGAAGTTCAGGGGAAAAAAAAACCGCGACTACTCGGGTTGCGTGGGGGCACTGATTAGGGACATAGTCCCTATGTTGTGGACCCGGTGGGCTGATGTGCCCGAAGAGATAAAGAGGGAGGTGAACAACGCCGCGTCGGTGAGTAATTTAAAAAATTTAATTTATTTATCGTAATATTTAATAATTTTCGGTATTATTACAATTGTAAAACTAATAAAATATTATCTTTCAGACATTCTTCGAGATTGCCGAACAAAAGCGGGATTGGGCGGACTCCGTGCAGAACTTGAGGTACGTTAGGAATTCCTCATCTTATAATTTGAAATATTTTATGATATTAATAATATTTCTAATGCACTTTTGTTTTTTTCGTAGGTTCAAAGAGTGGAAGAACGAGCTCCGTTCCCACTATAACGAATACGACAACTGTGGTCGTATGGGTACTCCCAGAGAGTTCATGTTCAGGGAGTACGAGTGGCGTTGGTTGAAGACAGTAGACTTCAACAACCCAGTTATGCAGGTAAATACTAAACTTCACTACAAATGTTTATTTTGTTAAAATTTTAATTATTAGTTTAATTATTTTATAATTATTAGTTTAATTATTTTATAATTATTACACTAATATTTTTTTATGCATTTTTCTAATATTTTATTATTTGTTTGAAGCAACGTTCTCGGATAAACTCTGAGAACCGCCGCCGTAACACAACGCCCCATCATGGTGGTTCTAGGCCGTTTGCACAATATCAGGAGGAGGCGCTTAGAGATCATCCTGATAGCAACCCTTACGTGGAGACGTTCAAGATCGCTTATCCACAAGCGACAGAACAGCTCGTAAGTCGTTCATTACGATTTTAAAATTTTAATTATTAATTTTACTTAATTATATATTTGTTAGAATATTAATTTTTTTTTTCCCGTCCAATTAGGAGAGGGTGAACCGGGCTGAAGAAGAGGTGTTCCAGCAAGTAGTTCGGGAGACACAACCGAACATTTCAGAGGCAGATCTGGAAGAAGCCCTGCGCCAGGTCGACCGGTCCAATGTCCAAACGGCAGCGAGGATGTTCGACGCAGCCTTCCCAAACCGCTCAAACAACTACTACTGCCGGGGTTTGGGAAGTTCTGGACTAGGGCTCCTAAAGACCACTAAGGGAGGTCAAAAGAAGGGAGGCGGGGAGAGCCAACAGGTGAGGGGGGAAGTGCGGAGATCGGCAGAAGAAAATACATGGTTGGCGGCCGAGTTCCAGAGATGACAGGAGGAACAACGCAGATCACAGGAGCAACACCGCAGAATAGCAGTATTATTTAGATCTGTCCAGTTGGCATGCTGAATGCGAGAGAATTCGGCGACACAACTACGCCGGCCAACAAAACTGGTGGTATGATATGTTCGCCGCACAACAACAAAACCTTGAACCCCCGCCCCCGTTTCAGCCGTTATTTGAACCTCCAATGCCTCAACCTCCCGAGTTCGGTCAGCAGGATGACGAGCATGATGGAGAGCAGGATGCTGGGGATGACGTGGTGGACTTTAGTGGTTTAGGTGATGATTAGGGTTATATTTTATGTATATTGGAACGAATTAAATAATAAGTCATTTAGACGTGTTTCTTGTTGGTGCAAATGTATGGACTGTTTTTGTGATTTGCAGGTTACTTGGAATGGTAATTTAGAAATTAATTTAAATTTTTTTCCCCAAAATTAAGAATAGCCGACGATATTGGCATTATTTCGTCGGTTATAAGTACTATAGCCGACGATTTTTACCAATTTTCGTCGGCTATAAGTACTATAGCCGACGAAAATTACATTATTTCGTCGGCTATAACTAATTAATGCCTATTAAAATATTAATATATTTCGACGAAATAGATGAAATCGTCGGCTATATTTCAGAACAAATAGCCGACGAATTTCGTCGGCTAAAGGTTACGATATCGTCGGCCATACTCGCAAATACCCGACGAATTTCGTCGGATATTTTGCCCACGTTTGGTCGACGAAATAAATTTTCGTCGGTAACATCGTCGGCCATACTCGACTATAGCCGACGATTTCTTTATTTTCGTCGGCCATTGGTATTACCGACGGCGTTTTCCCGACGACTTATAGCCGACGAAAATTTCGTCGGCAGAAGGAATAGCCTACGAAAAATTGGCATAGCCGACGAAATTTTTTTCGTCGGCTATTCGCTCGGACCTGGTAGTGTGGGTAATCCGGCTCCTTGTCATTGTTCATGATCTCTTAATCTCTTGCGGATTGTTCTTTGGTTGGCTGCATGGTTGCTTTGGTTACTGATACTTTGGTTACTATGGTACTATGGATACGATACAATGGTCACTGATTACTATGGTTCTTTGGTTACTCAGTTACTATAGTTACGGTTTCCTGGTTACTATGGCTATGGCTCTCTGGTTACTGTGTTCTGTGATTCGCGTTACTATGTTCTCTAGTTCTTGGTTAGTTTGATACAGCAATATCGTTCCTCGTGCTACCTCCTGATCTTCAAAAACCAAACACACCGATTCCTTGTACACAGTTACATAACCAAAAGCCGTAATCATCCCAACTTTCTATTAACCACCACATCCAAACACCTATTCCAGATGCCATATCTTCTTTCCAAAGCACCAATTCACCCACCAGCAACCACCATAATCAATTATAGCCTGTCCTATCTCCCTATATTTCTATCCAATAGCACCAATTCAAATAATGCAATCGGTGCAACCAAATTAAAAGAAACTAGAACTTTTGACAGTTTAATTATGGTGCAAAGCAAAAGAAAGGAAAAGAAACATGAATGGGATGTTGCAGACCATGAGAGGAAGTTTAATTTAGCTATGCATCACAAGAAGTTTGATTAACAATTGCATAGGTGACAAAGTTAAAACTGTGAAGAGGTGCCTCCATGGTAAAGACAACAGCTGGGGCGGTTTTGTTCTAAATAAATATGAAAGCCTCAATCAAGTATTTGAGACAAAAGCTTTTGTTTTGTTAAGAGACAATTAAAAATGAAGGCTTCTCTTATCTACTCTGGCGGGGTGGGGTGTCACAGATGCTGTGTAACCAATGGACTATTCAATTATGATGCCACAATATGAAGTTGGGTGATAAGTATGATTGAATCTTGTTCGTAGGAACAAGAAAGGTGAAAGCAAAAGTTGTTCGAAAGCTCACCAAGACTACTCTGCGAGTCTGCCAAAATTTAGCAAGGTAAATGCCGCAGAGATCGTTTTGGCCTTTCATCGAACCAGTGGCAAACTCCCAGATCGATCACAACTCTTTAAGTTTTCCTTTACTTTGTTGGTTTGATATTTATCGGCAGGAGGAGGAAGACCAGAGCTTGCTACTCACTAGTACTCAAATATTAAAGTGGGTCAAAACAAGTCTTTGAAGAAGCACATGCCACCTTCTCAGCCTTCATATGTGTTTTCAAGTTCAAAAGTGTGACTGATTAAACAAGTCAACCTGTCGAATATGTCTACAAAAATGTATCCGTTCCCAGCTTCCAAAAGCCTCTAATGGCTAGTGGCGGACGCATATAAAGATTTCAATAGGGCCCGTTTTATGCAAATTGATTTTCACCAAATCAATAATTGTACACGGAAAGAGAAGAATATAAGACAAGAAACAATGTAACTAACCAAATTATGTAACTAAAACAAAAAGAAAAATAGAACATGGACTTCTAAATATGTAGGAGAATTAAAGTGGATTAATGTATAATCCAAATATATCTCATACAAATACTAAACATTATCATGCTCAGCTCTTTAAGTTGGAAAAACAACGTTCCAAGGCACAAAAAATTCAACAAAATAGAGAGCTAGTAAGAAGCAAAAAAGAGCACATATTTGGAAAAGCAGAGTATTTCCACATCTATAATTGCCCTCCACGAGGTGCCATATTTTGAAAACGCTGGATAATAGACTTATTGTCAATGAAACTGAATATATCCTTCTCAAGATATACAACTAAGGTATCATTCATATTGCGAACTCGATTCTTTATAATATTCATGGCAGAAAATGCTCTTTCAACATATGTTGTTGCAACAGAAAGTACAAGGGCCAAAGTGATCAGAAAATAAACAAAAGGATATGTCTTATGCTTTCTTATCTCGACTTGTTTATTTACAAGATCTGCAATCCCTTGCAATTCTTGAAACTTGTCATTAGATTGCAAATACTCAATATAAGTCTCCAACTGACTCTCTAGCAATAACAACTTTCAGGCATAAAAATCTTGAGGATAAAGCTCAGCAAGACGCATCAAACTTTACTTGTCATAGGCTGCAAATGAATAATTAGGATTTAGACATGCCAAATAAAGAAGAAGCTCAGTACTAGCCTCATTGAAATGATTGTCTAACTCTTGAAGCTGGAAACAATCACTGCACAAAAGAAGTCAAAGTGATAGTTGTTGACAGTAGCCATAAGAGAGGCTACCCAGGCCCCCAGACCCGCAGCAAGGGCTCCTGCACCCGGCACAAGGCCAATAAGTTCAGCACCAGCACCCGGGGACAGGGGACAACAGCTCCCTAAGTAAGGGCCGAAACAGTCCAGTAGTGTATGCAGAAGGGGGCCAGTCCCACATCGAAGGGTGAGGCCAGCCCTCACGCCCGACAACCTATATATGAGTCCCAACTATCCTCATTAATAGGTAATCAATACTTCAACTACTCATTCCCGCTTAAGTTATCATATTATCCCAACTTTACTGACTTAAGCATCGGAGCGGAATAGACCGGCCCGCCCGGTATTCCCTTAGTTAGCAGGATTAGCATGAATGAATCACAGCAATGTCCATCGGTCTCTGTGAGTCTACGGATTCTGACAGAAACAATTGGCACCGTCTGTGGGAACTCCTCAAAAAGTTTGTGTTGTCTTATTAGCAGGAAGGGTATCTGTCAGCCCGGAAAAAAAAACCCCCCAAAGGGTTACGAAGTAACTATGTCTGGAAGTATAGGAGACATGAGGGCAATAAATCGAGAGGACCAGTGGGTTCTGGAGCCGGTGCTAGTCCAAATCCCAGGGGCGAGGCAGGAGCAGCCCGCTGAGGATGGCAGTCAGAACGCTGTTACCAACCGTGATCCGGGCGGTACATTCGGTGAACGAGAAGGAGATTTACGCTGGAAGGGCCCGGCGGACGATCGCCAAGTCTTGGGCCTGGAACCTGCACCGATGTCCCCCGCGATGATCGAATCGCTTGCGCGATGCAACACAATAATAACCCTTCAAACGTTACTAGTATAGAATAAGTAGAGATCGTTCTAAGCCGGGGATTAAGGGTACCTGAAATATGAGAATGTTAGACAAATATTCACAAGTATATACATAATTACACGTTTCCACTGGGGAATTTAGGATGAGATTTGCCAGCCATAAGGCTTCCCCTAAACTAAATGCATGAATTAAAATCCTAAAAACTACTATGTACATGTTTTGCTCGACATCTTTCACACAAGGTACTTAGTACACAACTCTTTAATAAGTAAGACTCATACAAAAGAAAGTAAGGAACAAGTATTTAGCATGCTTTAGACTCAAACAAGTTTCGACCAATAACTAGAACGGGAAACCGATTTTACCTAGTTGTGAGACTTCTAATGTTTTTAAAGACCAAACATACGTTATGGACCCTAAAGTTTATGTTACCGTAATACAACTCGCAACATTGAAGCACAAAGTCTATAATCGAAGACATGTAAACAAGCAAGGTTGTCAATCATCTCATTTAACATGTAAGTTTTAGCTAAGATTATACCCTAAGTGAGCACAATCGAATCAAAGCAACATACGTTTAATCTTTATTCGTTCTACTCGGGTTAGATGAAACCTGACATCTAGATTTACATGTTTGTCAAACATCACTAATGTTTCGGTTTTTAAGTCACACCCTTAGATTACTAACCGATTTGAATCATAAACATGCATCTATACCAACTGTCCTAATTATCTAAGTGTATGAAATTCCTACATGCTTTATATTACAAAATTAACATGCAAAGACTCAATCAATCCGCAACCTAGACCTAGACCTAAGCATCGAATCAAAGATGTTTTTAACATGAAATTTATAAAACCAAATTCCAATCCGAGTCATACATAGACATACAATCCGAAACCAAGAATACATGCAAGTTTCATAGACAAAACTAAACATAACTACATACAACAGATTCCTAAACCGAGTGTAGGGAGTGGATCACACTTTTGCAGACACCTTTGATGGCTTCAAGACGTGTTGATCCGATGATGAAGATGGCACATGGTTGAAGGTATTTTGGTGAAGGTGGGATGTGTTTCGGCTAGGTATCGTGTGTAGGATTCTTGGAAATTTTGGTAGAGTTTATGACTTTGTGTTTTGGCTTAAGATGTGACAATTTTCTTCATGGTGCCGGCCTCTATTTGTAGGAGAAAGTGATGCACGGTTTGGGAGAGTATTTCACAAACCGATTTGGACTAGGTTTTCATTCCCTAGTTGGACTAGGCATTCTCCTTTTGATCGGCCTAGGTTTGGTTGCACATGTTTTGTATGCTCCCTGCTTTCCTTGCAGGTCTAGGACACACCTAGGACACGATTTGATCACCTTGCAGCCTTCTTGGATCCTTCCTCGACCGAATGTAGGCTTCTCGGCAGCAGCTGGTGCTTGCGCAGCAGAATTCCTTAGCGAGGCTAACAAGCCGAATGTTGGCGAGGTTGATTTCCCTATCGCTGGCGAGGCTGATTTCCCTATCGCTGGCGAGGCTAAGTTGATTTTCTTCATTCTTCTCGGCAGATCTGACATTTGCGTCTTTAATCGAGCATAACTTCCTCCTCGGAGCAGCTATTGATGTGATTCCAAATCCTATGGAATCTAGACTCATAGGTCTTTCTATGCATGTAAGGTTCACAATCTAGTTCCAAATGAGCTGACTTTGAGGAATTCCTGGAAGTCGAGTGATGTGTTCAGGAAAATCCTGAAACTTGCTAAATCCGAATTTGCATAGCAATTCCAATTCCTTTAACTCTTTCCAATGCTCGATCATATATGTGTATACTACTCATAGGAGAAGAAAAACTCATCAAAATCACTTTGGAAGATTTACAGAATCAACGAAACATAAAATGACTTCGATTTCTAACACATTGTCAATTTTCTGCAAACTTCCATCTTTTAATCATATTTTCTCATAACTCTACCAAATATTCATTATTCTCTAATATGACTCGATCCTAAGTAAATAAAGGTTAAACAAAGCGTAAATAGAGGTATAAACACACTAATATCGTAGCACTTTGTGCTCCTATCAACTACCTCATACTTATCTTTTGCTAGTCCCTTAGCAAAACTAAATTAAAACTACGGCTCTAAACAAAGCTATTGCCCCTAATGATTTGTCTCAGGCTCGTATGACAAATAGCTTTCAAGTTGATGCATGAGAATGTTAAGCAAGAAAATTCCAAATTTCATGAACATGTAACATCAATATTAACATGTAAGAATAACACATAAGCATGAAAACATGTATAGCTAAACCGAATCTCCTCACTAGGCATACTCTCTTCTTTTCACTCAAAACATGGCATTCACTCATAAGTATATGTAAGCAAAAGATAATGAATTGCGAAGAATAACTTGTATATGTCATGAAAATCGAAAGCACTTTGTGAATTTTCAAGAAGAACCTCATTTAACAACTATATGCACCAATGAACCAAAACTATATGCTTACTTTTGAGATAGACTCCACAAATCAAAGTTCACCTATTTTAAGAATTATGAATAAGATCAATAAAGGCATGTAATGGGGCTAGGTTAAGAGGTATTCGATATTTTGGATAAGGGGGCTCAAAATGTCACTATGGCATCTAGCAAAGCTTGATTCTCGTTATGTCTTCTCACCAAGGGCCGGATTTCTTCTTGTTGGACCCTTCCTTCATTCTTAACTTCCCAAAATATTGCAAACATTTTTTAAGACTCAAGCCATGCCAAAATTTTTCAATACATTGCCTTTATTTCTTTTCTTACTCTCGGACTTGTTTCTTTTCTTTTCTATTTCTTTTTTATCCGAGCATTTTTCTATTTTCTTTTCTTAAGGCATGACATCAATACAATACTTTATACATAGTCATGGCTAAGTCTACCCCACACTTTTTCTTCATCATCACTTCATGTGAAAATTCTTTCGTAAATACCAAGCTTTGCCAAAACTTTGATCAAGGGTCAAGGCATAAATATGCTAAGCTCATGGAAAGTGTTTAAGGGTGATAAAAGAAAAGGCTAATTGTAGGCTCAAGGGGGGTTTACTAAGGTGTCCCCCGACGGGCTCAAATAGGGCACATGCTTTATTTGGCTTTGGTGGTAAACGTAAAAGATCTTTATTCAATCACTTCCAAAATCAAGGTATTTTATGATGAAAACGTTTTGAAAATCAACAAGAGTAAGTTCTAGCATTCTAGAGTTCATTAAAAAGCGATGGCACATAATCGTTGAATATACAAAGAATCATGAAGTTCATAACATATCATGCTCAAAAATTTTTAAATTTGAGCACTCATGAAGAAAGCAATTTGGCTCTAAAGCTCACATAGGTTTATTCGAAACAAACTAGCTAAAACATGCATGCTTGATTAATCAATAAGTCCTACATGCTCCTACCAATGCATATTATCCATGAAACTCACAATTTTTGTTTTTAAAGTATGCACAACCATCATCTATGCATGCAAAGAGGAGAAAAACATCATTGACAATCTAGGAGCATCCTAAGACTCGAATTTAAACACTCTATTTTTGTCTTACAATTTTCTGAAATTTTTCTTTGCACACTAAAACATAAACCACTACCAGATCTGAGTGAATAGCCGACGAAAAAAATTTCGTTGGCTATACCAATTTTTCGTCGGCTATACCTTCTACCGACGAAATTTTCGTCGGTTATAATTCGTCGGAAAAACCCCGTCGGCTATACCAATGGCCGACGAAAAAAACCAATTCGTCGGCTATAGTAGAGTATGGCCGACGAACTTACCGACGAAAATATTTTTTGTCGGCCAAACCTGGGAGAAATTGCCGACGAATTTCGTCGGGTATTTTCGAGTATGGCCGACGAAATTCATTAACTATAGCCGACGAAATTCGTCGGCTATATGTTCTGAACTATAGCCGACGATTTTATGTATTTCGTCGGTTATTTTGTCGAAATATATTAATATTTTAATAGGTATTAATTAGTTATAGCCGACGAAATAAGGTAATTTTCGTCGGCTACAAGACTTATAGCCGACGAAAATTGGTAAAAATCGTCGGCTATAAGCACTATAGCCGACGAAATAATGCAAAAATCGTCGGCTATTCTTACATTTGGTGAAAAAAAATTAAATTATTTTCTAAATTACCATTCCAAGCAACCTGCAAATCACAAAAACAGTCCATACATTTGCACCAACAAGAAACACGTCTAAATGACCTATTATTTAATTCGTTCCAATATACATAACATATAACGTAACCCTACTAATCATCACCTAAACCACTAAAGTCTACCACGTCATCTCCAGCATCCTGCTCTCCATCATGCTCGTCATCCACGGGAGGTTGAGGCATTGGAGGTTCAACTAACGGCTGAAACGGGGGCGGGGATTCAAGGTTTTGTTGTTGTGCCGTGATAGGAGCACAATGTGCGACGATATTATATGTGTATGCCCTCGTTTATGTTTTGTTTAAACCTTTATTTGTTTAAGATAGAGTCATAATGTAGTTAGTGTCGTTTTGGTAGAGTTTTGATGAAATTTGGTTAAGAATCCGAAAAATGACTAAGTATGAGAAATCTGGAAAATAATGCAAAATATGTCTTTTTCGTGATTTTGAGATGAGCAAAATATGTCTATGAAATTTTATGTGCTTAATATTCATATGTTGAGGAATGCTGTGTTAAAATTTCAGATCAATCGGAGTTCGGGAAGTCACCCAAAAGTTGGCTGTAAAAGGGCAGTCCGAACATTCCAATCCAGGGGCTTCCAGGATTTTCCTGGGACTGTGTCCCAACTTCGAAAAATCATTCCCGACGACTCACAAGGATTTTGATTGAACTGTTTTATGGGGAGATGGCCATATGTGTCTAGTTTACGTGAAACTTGGAATCGCATCAATCGGAGCTCCACGGAGGGAGATAAGCCGGAATTACTGCAACAAGGTCAAATCTGCCGATTCCAGGAACCTACTGCCCCCTTTTTGTGTTTTCTGTTTTTAATGGACCAAATGGTGCACAAATGCATATGTGAAGATGGTCCAAGCTTTATGAAGGGAAGAGGAAGACACTTGGCCATGGCATTGAAGAAAAACATGAAGAAACAAGTTCTCCTAGTCAAACTAGGAGAAGCTGCCGATTCTGGCAGATTGTGTGCCTTTGTGTGCTGCCGGCAATTGGGGTATTTTTCGATGGACCAAGACATGTCAAATGAAGTCCAAGATCATATAAGAAGTCCATGAAGATGTGAAGCCCAAGCCTTGAAGAAATATTCAGAATAGAAAACCTAATTGGTCTAAGAAAGGAAGGTTGCAAAACCTTAATGTATTAGGTTTTCTGAACTCCTTTTGTAATAGGGCAGCCGGCACCCCCTCTCCTCTATATATACCCCCACTTTTCATTCTGAAAATCATCTCATCTCAAGCTTAAACACAAGGCCTAAACTCTACCAAATTGTCCCCAAGAATCCTACTTAAACCCTAAGCCAAAAACCACCACCACCTCACCCAAGTTTCTGCCGAAACTTGGTATACTTCCTGCCGACACAGCCCTTTGCCGAGCAGCCTCATCTCTTCCATCTTCCGCCGGATCCACACGAGTCGAAGTCATCCAAGGTGTCTACAAAAGTGTGATCCACTCCTTTCTCTTGGTTTAGTAAAGTTTATGTAGCTATGAATAGTTTTGTCTATGAAACTCTTTTGTATTTTTGGTTTCAAATTGTATGTCTATGTATGATTTGGATTGGATTTTGGTTTCATAAATTGCATGTTGAAGATTTCTTTGATTCGTTGCTTAGGGCTAGGCCACGCTTTCTTTGAGTTTTTACATGCTAATTTGTAATATGTGACTTGTAGATTTTTTTTTATGTTTGATAACTAGGACAATAGGTATGTGATGTTGTTTGAGAACTTAATTCGATTAGTAATCTAAGGAGTATGCCTTATAAACCGAAACATTAGTTGTGCTTAAGCATTTGTTGTTTGCATGTAAATCTAGGTGTTAGGTTTCATCAAACTTGAAAGCATGAATAATTCATACTCGTAGTTGTCTTGGTTTGTGTTTTCGCAAAGAGTTTAAAACCCTTAGAACTTGCATGCTAAATAAGATGATTGACAACCTTGCTTGTTTGCATGTCTTCGATTTGTGATTCATGTGTTTAATTGTTGGCCCAGTAAAATCGGTTAACATATACCTTAGGATTATACTCGTAGTTAATCTTAAGACTCTAGTAATCAACGATTAGATGACCTCGTAGGCTCTAATTGGGATCGAAATTGGTTAGGTCGAAACAACATTCATATTTATTCCTTACCTTCTTGCATATTAGTCTACACGTTAAAGAGTCTTTTGTGCTAAATGTTTTGTGAGAGATGATGATCACTTGTATATAGTAGCTTAGGATTTATTTTCTGTTTTTAATTCCAAGCCTAGTGTAGGGGCAGCATTGCTGCCGAAATCTTATACTCCCATATTTGTGACGTTTTTGTATATTTGTGAATATGTTTGTGTCTAACAATTTCATATCTCAGGTACCCTTAATCCCCGGCCTAGAACGATCCCTACTTATGTCTATACTACTAATGAATGCAGGGTTTATTATTGCATGCGAGCTTCGGCTCACGTCAATTTTTGGCGCCGTTGCCGGGGATTATAAAAGCTTGTTTTATGAATTTGTTGTGTATATAATGTTGCTGGAAATTTTTGTTGTGAAGTTGTAAAGTTGTAACTTTTAATTTTATTTTGGGATTTTGTAAAGTAGAAATATACTTCGGCATGTAGAGTTTAAATTTTGGAAGTTGCATGATGAATGATGATGTATGTTGGTAGTTATTTAGTTTAATTTCTAGGAAGTTGATATGTTGTGTATGTTTGAGTTTATTGTAGTTTCTAAAGTGTAACATGTAGGTGAAGCCTCTTTTGTTGATCATAACCAAAACCCTTCATGTGAATGGTGCTATGTCGGAGGCCGTTTCTATGTAGATTGGGAAACGCGGGATACTTCCCCCCCACGCATATAAGCGTTTCTTCGGTAATAGTATTACTTCTATGAGGTTGAGGGCGGTTTTAATCAACACTTGAGACCGCTAGGGATCCGCGTTTGTTTTACAAAGTATGGGGAAGTTATTATCATAGATATGGTTCTCAGGTTTGTTTAACTGGATCTCAAGGCCCATAGACTGATGTTCATTCTCGGTGAGTGAGTCGATAGGGGGTTCGCCCTCCGTGGTGTCCAACAACGAGTCCTGCCTGGTTCCTGTAGGGGGTTCGCCCTCCGTGATTTTAATAACCTTTGAAACGTAAAATCCGCACGACCTAGTCGACAGCTTGTGCCGAAGCATCACCTCACTTTAGACGCTAGAACATAACTTGACATATGTGGCCTATTTTCTTCAAAGATAAAACATGTTGTGTGGTTCAAACTCTTGAGGTATATCGGATTAAGCATGATACTACCGGGGGCTGTATCAGTCCATTGCACCGTTATCTCCTCTGCTCCACGTACTTCGAGAGTTAGAACAAACTTAAAAGAAATTAGACTTAGCAATTACATGCTCATGAACTTTCCGATTTTTCTTCTCTTGTGCCGATTGTATATGTTTGCTTTGCCGAAATTTTATGTTGTGCCGTGTGATGTGTATGCCATTGCCGAATGTATATATGTGTTATGGTTTGAAATATGTTGTGTAATCGCCAATGCCGTGGCTTGTAATGATGTATATTCTTGTCTTCTATTTCTTTACGATGTTCTAACTTGTTTAAACTGTTGCAAATTTCAGAAATAGTGCATGTCCGAATCTAGTATTTGGACAAGAAATCTTCAAGGCCGTTTGCAACGTTTAGAGCAAGAACTCGCTATTGCTCGTTTTGTGCCATTACCACCATCGTCACCAACCAGTTCATCAGTATCATCATCCTTACCAAGTTCACCATCCGTGCCGTCCATATCATCATCAGGGCCAAGCTCACCATCAGTAGTTTCATCGTCTTGTGATCTTCAGAACCCAGAATTTGAGGCCTTTGCCGAATTAGAAGAAGAAGAAGAGATCATGGCATCAATCAGATCACAGAATGGTCATGTTGCTGGAGCTGGAGTTGCTCCTTCTAATATTACTTATCCTCCCTTGGAAGCTGAAAAGACTGGAGAGATTGAATTGAGGAGTGGATTCCTCCATAAGCTGAAGTCATTTTATGGGATGCCAAGTGAGGACCCTAACAAGCATCTACAGTGGTTTAACTTCACCACGGAGTCTATGTGCCCAAGAGGGACCGATTTGCAACACTTCAAAATGAAGGCATTTCCGTTTTCGCTAGAAGATCAAGCAAAGGAGTGGTTGTTTGAGGTGCCTAGTGGTCGCATTGTTTCGTGGAGTACTATGATGGATGAGTTTTTACTCAAGTACTTTCCTGCTTCACGTATCACTGATCTGAGGAAGCAAATAACTAGTGTGAAGCAAGCCGGAGATGAGACTTTCTTCGACTACTACAAGAGGTTCAAGTCCCTAGTTTCTTTGTGTCCATCACATGGCATTAGCGATGGACTCTTGCTACAATATTTCTATGAGGGATTGCGCGTCATGGAAAGAGAGTTTCTCGACTCGGCAGCGGGAGGTAGCTTTTTGGAGTTGAATGCCGGAGCAGCAAGAAGCTTGTTGGAAGTTCGTGCTTTAAACAACCAACAATTTGGCATGGCACGAGGCAATGTGCAAAGGAACGAGAAAGTGCATGAGACGTCTTCGAGCTCAAAGTTAGAAGATAAAGTGGACAAGCTCACCGACTTGGTGAGTAATTTGATGAAGAAGCGTGCTAGTGTTTGTGGAATTTGCACCGAGGGCCATGAGACCGACCAATGCCCTCAATTTGGAGTTAATGAGGGAGTAGAGGAGTGCAATGCAATTGGTTTTCAAGGAGGCCAACGATTTGGAAATTTCAATCCAAGGTTCAATGATCATCCGAACTTTCGATGGGCGAATAATGACAATGTGCTTAGGGCACCTATGCAACCGAGAGAGGGAGGAGCACCATTTGCACCGAGGCCACCATATGTGCCTCGGCAGCCATACATGCCGAACCAAGGAGTTTATGGGGCAGTGCCGAATCAACAACAAGCCATGCCGAGCCAAGGCCAAGGCCAAGCCGCACCGAGCAATCCAAACTATGATGCTTTGATTCAATCTTTGTCAAGTGCTACTCAAGCATTACTCGCGGGGCAACAAAGTCATCAAAAGGACATTGGTGAGCTCAAGACTCAAATGGGGCAAGTTGTGGATTTTATGGGAAGGTTTAATGAGCAAGGGAAGTTGCCAAGTAATACTATTCCCAATCCGAGGAACGAGCAAGCCAAAGTGATTCAAACTCGAAGCGGAAGAGAGTTGTTTCCTCCAACAAGTCCAAAGAAGAAGCGAGTGACTTTCAAAGGTATTAATGAGGATGAGAGGGCTGCCGGACCTGTCATTGCCGGCAGCCATGATGGAGATGCCGAGCAAAGTGGTGTTGCCATGCATGATGATGATGCCGGCAGTGTTGTTGCCGAGAAGAGGAGAGATGCCGAGCAAGGGCATAGTGCCGGCAACCATAGTGTGAATGACAAGGGGCTGCGTAACGAGCTTGAGTACGATCCCGCTACATCAAAGAATGAGGTGTTGCCGAGCCAAGCAAGTAAGGGAGGTGTGTCATCATCAAGCATTCCATTCCCTTCACGTTTTGCTAGAACAAAGAAAGATAAATCCGATGAAGAGATATTGGAGATTTTCCGGAAAGTGCAAGTCAACATTCCTTTGTTGGAGTGCATTAAGCAAGTGCCAAAGTATGCTAAGTTTTTAAAGGAGCTTTGCACGGCAAGGAGGCATACTAGAGAGACTCGTATGGTAACTATGAGCGAGACGGTGTCGGCCGTTATTCAAAGGAAGTTGCCACCAAAGATGAAGGATCCGGGAAGCTTCAATGTGCCTTGTGTTATAGGCAATACACGATTTGAGGATGTTATGTTGGATTTGGGAGCATCGATCAATGTCATGCCACTCAATGTATATCAAACGTTGAGTATAGGGCCTCTTAAGAAGGATAATGTCATCATTCAACTTGCGGATCGTTCAAGCAAATATCCGGAAGGCTATGTTGAGGATGTGTTGGTGCAAGTCAACCAATTGATATTCCCCGCCGATTTTTATGTGGTTGAGATGGAGGATTCGCCGGTCAACAACACTCAATTGCTTTTAGGGCGACCATTCATGAGGACCGCGCGCACAAAGATAGATGTGGCCGAGGGCAACCTAACTATGGAATTTGATGGTGAGGTGATAAAGTTCAATGTGTTTGATGCCATGAAGTTCCCTAATGTTGATTTCAAGGAGGGTTGTGCCATTGATGTTTTGGAGGAGGTCGAGCAAGTTATGTCGACCTCGCTTGACGCATAGCAATTAGCGATTGAGCAAGGGGTCGGATTTGACAAGAGGGGAGAACGAATCGTGCATAAGGATGAGAAAGAAGGGCCGGCCAAGCCAAGAAGTGCCGAGCAAGGCATCATTGCCGAGCCATTCATGATAGAGCCGAGTATGAGGAAAGTTGCTGCCGAGCTAGAGGCTCGACCCTATGCCCCACCCTATAATTCGTTCTTGTCAATTCCAAGTGCCACAACAAAATTTCGACCAAGTGTGGAAGAGGCCCCAAAGTTAGAACTTAAAGAACTCCCTAGTCACTCAAAGTATGTTTATCTTGGAGAAGAAGATACACTACCGGTTATTGTGTCTTCAATGCTTAGTGAGAAGCAAGAGGTTGATTTGATAAGAGTGCTTAAGAAGTACAAGACCGCCATAGGTTGGACCTTAGCGGATATCAAGGGAATAAGCCCTACTACTTGTGTTCATCGTATTTTGTTGGAAGAAGGAGCTAAGCCGACAAAGGAAGCTCAACGTCGACTTCACCCTCCAATGATGAAGGTTGTGAAAGAAGAAATTATCAAGTTGCTCGATTGTGGGGTGATCTACCCAATTTCGGATAGTAAGTGGATATCTCCTGTGCAAGTAGTGCCGAAGAAGAGTGGTGTAACGGTTGTCAAGAATGAGAAGAATGAGCTTGTGCCACAAAGACTTGTAACCGGTCATCGGATGTGCATCGACTATAGGAAGCTCAACGCTACAACGAGGAAGGATCACATGCCTTTGCCGTTTATGGATCAAATGCTAGAGAGGTTAGCCGGTCATTCTTACTATTGCTTTCTTGATGGATATAGTGGCTACAATCAAATCATGATACACCCGGACGATCAAGAGAAGACCACTTTTACTTGTCCATTTGGTACGTTTGCTTATCGGCGGATGCCATTCGGACTTTGCAACGCACCCGGCACTTTTCAAAGATGTATGTATGCTATCTTCTCGGATTTTATTGAAGACATTATCGAAGTATTCATGGATGATTTTAGTGTGTATGGAGGCACCTTCGATGCATGTTTGGGGAATTTGGAGAAGATACTTAAGAGGTGTGTAGAGACAAATCTTGTGCTTAATTGGGAGAAGTGTCACTTCATGGTCACGCAAGGCATTGTTCTAGGGCACATAATTTCGGCAAGAGGCTTAGAGGTTGATAAAGCCAAGGTGGAGCTAATTCAAGCATTGCCGAGCCCTAGGTGTGTGAAAGATGTAAGAAGTTTTCTTGGCCATGCGGGGTTCTATCGTCGATTTATCAAGGACTTCTCTTCAATTGCCAAGCCATTAAGCAACTTGTTACAAAAGGAGGTGACGTTTGAGTGGTCGGAAGCATGTGAGAGAGCCTTTTGCCGTTTGAAGGAGTTATTGTGTACGGCACCGATTTTGGTTTCCCCTAATTGGGACGAGCCATTTGAGTTGATGTGTGATGCTAGTGATTATGCACTTGGAGCGGTACTTGGACAACGAATTGAGAAGAAGCCATGCGCCATTTACTATGCTTCAAGGACTCTCAACGATGCACAACTCAATTACACAACAACGGAGAAGGAACTCATAGCGGTAATCTTTGCTTTGGAAAAATTTCGATCATATCTTTTGAATTCCAAAGTTATTGTTTATAGTGATCATGCCGCTTTGAGATATCTTATGACAAAGAAGGATGCTAAGCCAAGGCTTATTCGATGGATTCTTTTGCTTCAAGAGTTCGACATTGAGATTAAGGATAAGAAAGGAGTAGAGAATGTTTTAGCCGATCATTTGAGTAGACTTGTTCATAAGGAGGATCGGCTGCCCCTATTAGAGTCCTTTCCGGATGAGCAACTTTTTCGACTTGAAGTACTTGAGCCTTGGTATGCCGACATTGCCAATTTTCTTGCCACAAACCGATTTCCCAAAGAGATGCCGAGCCACCAACAAAAGAGAATAAGGAAGCAAGCTCGACACTTCTTGTGGGATGATCCGTACTTATGGAGGCAATGTGGTGATCAAGTTATCAGAAGATGTGTGTCGGAGAGTGAGCATCGATCCATCCTTGCCTTTTGTCATAGCGAAGCTTGTGGTGGACATTTTGGACCAAAGAAGACGGCTTTGAAGGTACTAAATTGTGGTTTCTTTTGGCCGACGATTTTCAAAGATGCATTCATGTTTTGCAAAGCTTGTGATAGATGCCAAAGAATGGGGAACATTGGAAGTAGAGACCAAATGCCGCTCACGCCTATCATTGAGGTAGAAATTTTTGATTTATGGGGTATTGATTTCATGGGACCATTTCCTTCAAGTAAGGGCTTTCTCTACATATTGCTTGCGGTGGATTATGTGTCAAAGTGGATCGAAGCAAGGGCTACACGCACCAATGATGCCAAGGTGGTAGCCGAGTTTCTCAAGACCAACATCTTCTCACGTTTTGGAGTTCCAAGGGTCTTGATTAGCGATGGAGGATCCCATTTTTGTAACCGCACTATTGAAGCCTTGTTGAAGAAGTATGGAGTCACACATAAGGTTTCTACACCTTATCACCCCCAAACAAGTGGTATGGCCGAGGTGAGTAATCGAGAGATCAAGCAAATTTTGGAGAAATCGGTTGGACCTTCAAGGAAGGATTGGAGTGATCGTCTCGATGATGCTTTGTGGGCTTATAGGACCGCATACAAGACACCGATTGGTATGTCCCCTTTTCGGTTAGTATATGGCAAAGCATGTCACTTACCGGTTGAGCTAGAGCACAAGGCATGGTGGGCAATCAAGGCCTTCAACATGAACATTGATGATGCCGGTCTTCATAGAAAGCTTCAACTCAACGAACTTGAAGAAATCCGTAATGAAGCCTATGACACCGCATGGATTTATAAGGAGAAGACTCGAGCCTACCATGATAAGATGATTCGAGGGAAAAAGTTCGAAGTTGGGCAACAAGTTCTTTTATTCAACTCTAGACTTCGACTTTTTCCGGGTAAGCTTCGCTCTAGATGGGTAGGCCCTTTCATTGTTACTCAAGTTTTTCCCCATGGAGCTATCGAAATTCAAAGTCCAATCACAAGCAAGGCTTTTAAGGTCAATGGACATCGCCTAAAGCCTTATTACTCATCCTTTCAAGAGCACACGGTAGAAGAAACCGCCGTTTACCCCGCACCACCATCATCACCACAAGCCGAGTTGCCTTCACCATCACGTGACACAGCCATGCCATCACCAAGCCAAGACGCTGCCGGACCTGCAATTGCCGGCAGCATCACCAAGAGGACTGACACGGACACGGATGCAACAAAGGACACCCTGCCGGACACGCACCAACCTGCCAAGCTGCTGCCGCTGTTTTCACCATCACCACCACCTCCTGCCGGACCTGCCATTGCCGGCAGGGTTGACACAAGGCCACAAGAGGCCGGACACCAGCTGGATACGCCGGATACGCTGGCAGACGAGCCCGATACGCCACCTAAACCGGATACGCAGAATGCAACCGGATCGGATACAAAGTGCAATGATCTTCTTTTTGATCTTCTTCATGCCGATTTGAGTTGCTTTGGAACACGATGAACACATGCAAAAACACGGTGAAAAGTCTAAGCTATGGACTATAAACACAAAGCGCTACTTGGGAGGCAACCCATGTCGATCAAAGAAAAGTGACGGAGCCATCACCGAGAGTTTGAATTTTCTTAACCCTTCTCTTTTTCTTTGATTTGTGATGATCTGTTGGAATGTGTTAGACTATTGCATGCTTAGGAAATTCATTGATATTGTTTTGTGCTTACATTGAGGACAATGTAATTTTCTAAGTGTGGGGTGGGATAACATGTTCCGTTTTTGTTTTTACATGTTCCGTTTTTGTTTTATGTTTTTGTGTGCTTAGTTTAGAAAAGAAAAATTCAGAAAATTGTTCCACAAAAAAATAGAGTGTTTTAATTTGTTTGTTTCGAGTCTTAGGATGCCCCTAATATGTCAATGATGTTTTTCTCCTCTTTGCATACATAGATGATAGTTGTGCATACTTTTAAAATTGTAAGTTTCATGGATTATGTGCATTGGTAGGAGCATGTAGGACTTGTTGATTATTAAGCATGCATGTTCTAGTTAGTTTATTTCGAAAATAACCTATGTGAGCTTTAGTACCAATTTGCTTTCTTCTTGAGCGATAAAAAGGTAAAATTCGATAGATCCGTAGGAAGCATGAAACCTCATAATTCTTTGCATATTCGATGACTATGTGCCATAGCTTTTTAATGAACTCTAGTATACTAGAACTTACTCTTGTTGATTTTCGAAACGTTTATATCATAAAATACTTTGATTTTGAATGTGATTGAATAAAGATCATTTAGGTTTACCACCAAAGCCAAATAAAGCATGAGCCCTATTGGAGCCCGTCGTGGGACACCTTAGTAAACCCCTTTGAGCCTATGTTGAGCCTTTTCTTTCTTCACCCTTAAACACTTTCCATGAGCTTAGTATAATAATGCCTCTACCTTGTGTGTCGGTAAAGCTTGATTTTTGAAAGCGTTTTCGCGTGTGTGATGAAGAAGAACAAGTGTGGGGTAGACTTAGCCATGAATTTATATGACAAATGTATGCCGTGTCTTAGGAAAAGAAAAGAGAAAAAGTGTGCTCGGAATCAAAAAAATAAAAGAAAACCGAGAGCAAGGAAAGAAATAGAGTAAGGCACGGCATAGAAAAGAAAAATTTTGTGCATGGCTATTGTCTAGATTATTGTTGTAATGTTGTATGGGAAGAAAAGAATGAAGTATGGGTCCAACAAGATAAAATTTGACCCTTTTGGCGTGAAGACATAAGGAGATTCGAGCTTTGCTACGGCCGTGGTGACGTTTTGAGCCTCCTTATCCAAATATCGAATACCTCTTAGCCTAGCCCCATTACAACCTTATTATTGATCTTTTTCATGATTCTTAAGATGGTTAAATTTGATTGTGGAAATTATCTCAAGAGTAAGCATATGGTTTTGGTTCATGGGTGCATGTAGTTATCATATGAGGTTTTTCCATCAAAATTCACAAAGTGCTTTTGTTTCGTTGATATATGCAAGTCACTCTTCGTAGTTCATTATCTTTCGCTTGCATATACTATTGAGTGAATAACCATGCTTCGAGAGAAAAGAAGAGAGTATGCCTAGTGAGGTGATTTGAATTAGCTTTTAACATGTTTACATGCTTACTTTTGCTCGTATATGCTCATATTGATGTCACATGTTTATGAAACTTGGAATTTTCGTGCTAAGCATTCTCATGCATTTAACTTGAAAGCTATGTGTACATACGAGCCTGAGACAAATTGTTAGGGGCAATAGTTTGTTTAGAGTCTAGTTTAGTTGAATTTGCTAAGGGACTAGCAAAGGATAAGTGTGGGGTAGTTGATAGGAGCACAATGTGCGACGATATTATATGTGTATGCCCTCGTTTATGTTTTGTTTAAACCTTTATTTGTTTAAGATAGAGTCATAATGTAGTTAGTGTCGTTTTGGTAGAGTTTTGATGAAATTTGGTTAAGAATCCGAAAAATTACTAAGTATGAGAAATCTGGAAAATAATGTAAAATATGTCTTTTTCGTGATTTTGAGATGAGCAAATTTATGATCTATCCTTGTCCGAATTCTATGAAATTTTATGTGCTTAATATTCATATGTTGAGGAATGCTGTGTTAAAATTTCAGATCAATCGGAGTTCGGGAAGTCACCCAAAAGTTGGCTGTAAAAGGGCAGTCCGAACATTCCAATCCAGGGGCTTCCAGGATTTTCCTGGGACTGTGTCCCAACTTCGAAAAATCATTTCCGACGACTCACAAGGATTTTGATCGAACTGTTTTATGGGGAGATGGCCATATGTGTCTAGTTTACGTGAAACTTGGAATCGCATCAATCGGAGCTCCACGGAGGGAGATAAGCCGGAATTACTGCAACAAGGTCAAATCTGCCGATTCCAGGAACCTACTGCCCCCTTTTTGTGTTTTCTGTTTTTAATGGACCAAATGGTGCACAAATGCATATGTGAAGATGGTCCAAGCTTTATGAAGGGAAGAGGAAGACACTTGGCCATGGCATTGAAGAAAAACATGAAGAAACAAGTTCTCCTAGTCAAACTAGGAGAAGCTGCCGATTCTGGCAGATTGTGTGCCTTTGTGTGCTGCCGGCAATTGGGGTATTTTTCGATGGACCAAGACATGTCAAATGAAGTCCAAGATCATATAAGAAGTCCATGAAGATGTGAAGCCCAAGCCTTGAAGAAATATTCAGAATAGAAAACCTAATTGGTCTAAGAAAGGAAGGTTGCAAAACCTTAATGTATTAGGTTTTCTGAACTCCTTTTGTAATAGGGCAGCCGGCACCCCCTCTCCTCTATATATACCCCCACTTTTCATTCTGAAAATCATCTCATCTCAAGCTTAAACACAAGGCCTAAACTCTACCAAATTGTCCCCAAGAATCCTACTTAAACCCTAAGCCAAAAACCACCACCACCTCACCCAAGTTTCTGCCGAAACTTGGTATACTTCCTGCCGACACAGCCCTTTGCCGAGCAGCCTCATCTCTTCCATCTTCCGCCGGATCCACACGAGTCGAAGTCATCCAAGGTGTCTACAAAAGTGTGATCCACTCCTTTCTCTTGGTTTAGTAAAGTTTATGTAGCTATGAATAGTTTTGTCTATGAAACTCTTTTGTATTTTTGGTTTCAAATTGTATGTCTATGTATGATTTGGATTGGATTTTGGTTTCATAAATTGCATGTTGAAGATTTCTTTGATTCGTTGCTTAGGGCTAGGCCACGCTTTCTTTGAGTTTTTACATGCTAATTTGTAATATGTGACTTGTAGATTTTTTTTATGTTTGATAACTAGGACAATAGGTATGTGATGTTGTTTGAGAACTTAATTCGATTAGTAATCTAAGGAGTATGCCTTATAAACCGAAACATTAGTTGTGCTTAAGCATTTGTTGTTTGCATGTAAATCTAGGTGTTAGGTTTCATCAAACTTGAAAGCATGAATAATTCATACTCGTAGTTGTCTTGGTTTGTGTTTTCGCAAAGAGTTTAAAACCCTTAGAACTTGCATGCTAAATAAGATGATTGACAACCTTGCTTGTTTGCATGTCTTCGATTTGTGATTCATGTGTTTAATTGTTGGCCCAGTAAAATCGGTTAACATATACCTTAGGATTATACTCGTAGTTAATCTTAAGACTCTAGTAATCAACGATTAGATGACCTCGTAGGCTCTAATTGGGATCGAAATTGGTTAGGTCGAAACAACATTCATATTTATTCCTTACCTTCTTGCATATTAGTCTACACGTTAAAGAGTCTTTTGTGCTAAATGTTTTGTGGGAGATGATGATCACTTGTATATAGTAGCTTAGGATTTATTTTCTGTTTTTAATTCCAAGCCTAGTGTAGGGGCAGCATTGCTGCCGAAATCTTATACTCCCATATTTGTGACGTTTTTGTATATTTGTGAATATGTTTGTGTCTAACAATTTCATATCTCAGGTACCCTTAATCCCCGGCCTAGAACGATCCCTACTTATGTCTATACTACTAATGAATGCAGGGTTTATTATTGCATGCGAGCTTCGGCTCACGTCATGCCGCGAACATTTCCATCCACCAGTTTTGTTGGCCGGCGTAGTTGTGTTGCCGAATTCTCTCGCATTCAGCATACCAACTGGACAGATCGAAATAATACTGCTGTGTTCTGCGGTGTTGCTCCTGTGATCTGCGTTGTTCCTCCTGTGATCTCTGGAACTCGGGCGCCAACCTTGCATTTTCTTCTGCCAATCGCTGCACTTCCCCCCTCATCTGTTGGCTCTCCCCGCCTCCCTTCTTTTGACCTCCCTTAGTGGTCTTCAGAAGCCCTAGTCCAGAACTTCCCAAACCCCAGCAGTAGTAGTTGTTTGAGCGGTTTGGGAAGGCTGCGTCGAACATCCTCGCTGCCGTTTGGACATTGGACCGGTCGACCCGGCGCAGGGCTTCTTCCAGATCTGCCTCTGAAATGTTCGGTTGTGTCTCCCGAACTACTTGCTGGAACACCTCTTCTTCGGCCGGGTTGACCCTCTCCTAATTGGACGGGAAAAAAAAGAATTAATATTCTAACAAATATATAATTAAGTAAAATTGATAATTAAAATTTTAAAGCCGTAATGAACGACTTACGAGCTGTTCTGTCGCTTGTGGATAAGCGACCTTGAACATCTCCACGTACGGGTTGCTATCAGGATGATCTCTAAGCGCCTCCTCTTGATATTGTGCAAAATGCCTAGAACCAGCATGATGGGGGGTTGTGTTGCGGCGGCGGTTCGCAGAGTTTATGCGAGACCGTTCCTTCAAACAAATAATAAAATATTAGAAAAATATATAAAAAAATATTAGTGTAATAATTATAAAATAATTAAACTAATAATTAAAATTTTAACAAAATAAACATTTGTAGTGAAGTTTAGTATTTACCTGCATAACTGGGTTGTTGAAGTCTACTGTCTTCAACCAACGCCACTCGTACTCCCTAAACATGAACTCTCTGTGAGTACCCATACGACCACGGTTGTCGTATTCGTTATAGTGGGAACGGAGCTCGTTCTTCCACTCTTTGAACCTACGAAAAAAACAAAAGTGCATTAGAAATATTATTAATATCATAAAATATTAAGAATTATAAGATGGTCAGGGATTCCCAACGTACCTCGAGTTCTACACGGTGTCCGCCCAATCCCGCTTGTGTTCGGCAATCTCGAAGAATGTCTGAAAAATAATATTTTATTAGTTTTACAATTGTAATAATACCGAAAATTATTAAATATTACGATAAATAAATTAATTTTTTTAAAATTACTCACCGATGCTGCGTTGTTCACCTCCCTCTTTATCTCTTCGGGCACATCAGCCTACCGGGTCCACAACATAGGGACTCTGTCCCTAATCAGTGCCCCAACGCAACCCGAGTAGTCGCGTTTTTTCTTCCCCTGAATCTCCTGATTAGGAGGTTCGTTGATCTGAATCCTCCCGCTGCGCTCAACAGTTCTCCTGAGCGTGTCAAAACATATGACACCACTCGTATTCCTCCGTGAACTGCTAGCGGCTGTCCCTATCACAAAAACGACGATTGGTTAATAAAATTAAATATTAGTGCGTTAATTTTAATAAAACATTTAATTAATAAAATCAAATGTTACCTGAACTTGATGACTCGTCTGTCGACTTTCCTTTTCTCCTCGCCGAAATAAGGTGGTCAGGGTTCTCAAATGGCTGCTGCTGGTATGCCTCCGCAGCACTCACGTACTGAGGCATATCAGGCCATATGGGCACACCCTGATAGTCGACCTCCGGTATCGCCGGAATGTTGTACGGGAGGTAGAGTTGGTTTGGGAGAGTAGGAGCCTCAGTCGAGTCGGCAGCAGACGTCGTCGGACTCCTCATCGGCTCCCGATGAACGTCAGGCATACGAACCTGAGGAACGTCTGCAGCTATCTCGCTTGAAATAGCTGCCGACTGAACCTCGGAGCATCTGGCCCGACAGGCGGAAGTGAACTGCTCGACGGCCGCCCCGCCTGGAGAAGGGTCTGGTGCCGAGAACTCACACTCCTCCGCTGCTGGGATGAATCCACAGTCCTCCGCGGCTGGGAGAAATCCACACTCCTCCGCGGCTGGCTGGTGTTCCTCTCAGGCTGGCTAAGGGTCCTGTCGGAGTCTGCGGAACCGGCGGAACTTCCAGAACCTCTCGATCTGGAACGACGGCCTCCGAAGAACTGTCTGAATGCATCGGCCATCTGCAGCCGCGGCCATTTTAAATAATACTAACCATTAACCTAAATATAACTATTTATATACAAATATAACTATATTTCTTTATTAATATATATATATATATATAATTTGACTACTAATTTATATATATAATTAATTTAACAATTTATATAACAATTTATATAATTAAAATTAAATATATAACAATTTATATACCTAAATTATAACAAATATATAACAATTAAATTTATTAACAAATATATAACAAATATATAACAATTTATATAATTAAAATTAAATATGTAACAAATTATTTACCTAAATTATAACAAATATAATTAATTTATTAACAAATATATAACAAATATATAACAATTTATATAATTAAAATTAAATATAATTAAGCTATATATATAATTAAGCTAAATTATACAATTAAGTTACCAATTTATATAATTAAACAACCAATTTATACGTATAAATTATACAATTACATCTAAATTATACAATTAAAATAAATTTAAAAAAATTACCTAAATTAACATAAATACCTAAAAATTACCTAAATTAACATAAATACCTAAATTATACCTAAATTAACATAAATACTTAAATTAACAATTACATCTAAATTAACATAAATACATAAATAAATTATATCTAAATTTACATAAATAATTAAATAAATTATATCTAAATTAACATAAAAAAAGGTTACCGAATCGGATGGAGGAGGAGGAGAGTGGCCGGAGGAGGAGGAGGACAGTGGCCGGATCGGATGGAGGAGGAGGAGGAGGAGGAGAGTGGCCGGCCGGATCGGATGGAGGGGAGGAGGAGCAGAGCGGCGGTGCGACGCAATCTGAATTGCTGCGGAGGTGTACGGAGGAGGAGAAATATGAAAAATGCAGAAAATGGAGGCTAGGGTTTGGCAGTTTCAGACTTATACCCGATAGAATAGCCGACGATTAAAAAAGATTTCGTCTGCTATTCTTTACTATAGCCGACGAAATCTTTAATATCATCGGCTATACTTTGAATGTCGTCAGCTATACTTTAGGCGCTCAGCAGCCGTCCGATCTCCCCCATCCAACGGCAGTCAATGAAAAGGCGCGGATCGCAAGAGTTTAGCCGACGAAATTAAATATTTCGTCGGCTATTCTTTGGACAATCAGCAGCCGTTGGATCTGAGCCATCCAACGGCGGACAATAAGCGGATCGCAAGAGTTTAGCCGACGAAATAGACTTTTCGTCGGCTAAACCTTTGGTCAAACAGCGAAGTCAAACCTCTAAACGCTTTAAAACGGAAATTGGCCTGTCTAACTGACGTTTTTTGGCCTGATCTTCAATAGAGAATAGTTTCAAATCGATGAGACGCGACTAATCGTATAAAAATTTTCCTCAAAATATTTACCGACCGTCAGGCTACCCATAGGAAAATGGAAGTAAAAAACAGTTAACCGCAACATTCGGCACACAGATTTTGTCGGAATCTTCTCATTTTTCAACCGTAGACGTATTTCAATATTTCGGTCATATCTTATTTCACGACACATTTGCATTTGAAGAGTCTACGTATAGTAACTATTTGAAACTATACATTCACTTAAACACTTGGTAAACAAGTTAAGGAACATTAGTGCATATGTTCCGATTTTGAATCTAAAAGTTTGGAAAATCTATTCCAACCGTCAAATATCACCGTTAAGATTAAATACATGTATGAAAAAAAATCCAACTACATCTGACAACGTTAAAGGCTCGATCGGGACGGTCAACCGGGTGAGTCAACCCTTTAAACGCTTAGAAATGGTAATTGGCCTGTCTAAATGACGTTTTTTTGGCCTGACCTTCAACAGATAATAGTTTCAAATGGATGAGACGCAACTAATCGTATAAAAATTTTCCACAAAATATTTACCGACCGTCAGGCTACCCATAGGAAAACGGAAGTAAAAAACAGTTAACCGCAACATTCGGCACACAAATTTTGTCGGAATCTTGTCATTTTCCAACCGTAGACGTATTTCAATATTTCGGGCATATCTTGTTTCACGACACATTTGCATTTGAAGGATGAAACAATGGTGATAGAAAATGGAAGCTGCTGTTTTTTTGTTTTTTTTTAATCATAGCCGACGAAATCAAACCTAGTACTCGTCGGCTATACTTTTGTCGTTTTCTGTCAAAAAAAATATTTATTTTTCAATAAAATTTTCGTCGGCTATTGTGATAATGGCCGACGAAATAATGCATTTTTCGTCGGCTATTCTGTGAAAAAAATAAAAAAAATCTGTGGTGTTACACCTCCCGTATGCCTATGTCCTGTTCATATATAACCAAGATTGAACATAAAAAAACAGAAACCCAACAGTCAACATATTTCAAATTTTTTTTTAAGGGGTTTGGAACCCAGCCTAGCTGGGAGGCTCATCCCCACGCCCGTTCATTAGAAATGATCGAGTGGATTACAAATGAAAGGATTACATCATCTAAATTACTTAATCCATCGGATTGTAATCGGAATCATCGGATGAGTCTTCTTCGGTTTCTGAATTGCTCGATAGGGGTAATCTATGTCGTTCCTCACCACTAGAGTCCTCGTTAGTTTCTTTATTTGGATCAACATCAACAAGCAGTGGCTCTTCACGTCGAATTCGCACCGGCGTGTCTAGGCTAATAAAAGAGGAGTCAGGAATACCGTTTGAGTTGGGCTCTTGATACGCGGTGCCCCCTTCCTGGTTCTCTTCAGCCACTCCAAGTGTAGACGCCCGATAAATGTTGCGATGGTGGATAGTGTTGACTACTTTCCACGGGTCACCCTTGGCGAGATCATCAAGATAAAACACTTGTTTCACCCATGTGGCTAAAACGAACGGGTCGTCCTCATACCATGATGTACTAGTGTTCACAGAAGTTATGCCGTATTGATCGGTTTTCACGCTCTGCGGCCGTGTGTCAAACCATCTACACTTGAAAAGGTGCACTTTCATGTCTTCCCCATAATGTAGTTCCACAACTGAATGGAGAACACCGTAATAGTCAACTCCATCATCCCCACCATGTGCCATAACCCCTGAATTTTGTGTTTTCAGTCTGAGGTCTCTCTCTTCACATCGAAATAACACACCATTCACCTTGCACGTCGCATAAACTTTTGAATAGACCGGCCTCATCGCTAAAAGTCTGAGTTCGTGCGACCAATTTGGGTGATTATCATTTTTAATAAGGTCCATCTGCAACCATTAGAATCAACTATAAATATGAATAAATATACACAATAATATATAAACACGTATAGAATAGTGTTAAAGTTACGTACCCAGCGGCCGAAATACTCTGCGAATGTCCGGTTGTGGTAATCGACATCACCTCCTACTTGTTCACAGTGTAGATGTATGTTCTTCCAAAACTGAACTTCTGGACAGTTGATTAGTACCCACCAATGTGCAATGGCTACCTCATAATCTTTCAACTTGTAGGAAACTGGCATGTTTCCACCGAGTACAACATCGTCGGAGAGTATGGAAAGATTGAACTGTGAAGGTACATCTTCCGGTATGCTTTCCTGTAACGCTCCTAAATACAGCTTCATGTAGGTGACGCACTCGTGCGCAATATATGCTTCAGCTATACATCCTTCAAGTGCGGATCTGTTTTGGACAAAACCACAGTATTGTCCAAGTTGCCTATAAATCAATTTTTTAAAGTGTTATGATAATACATTAACACTATATCACATATTGATGAGGAAATTAACATAAGGTGTAAAATACGTACCTTTCCATCGGATACATCCAAGTGAAGTGCACAGGACCGGTAAGCAAGAACTACCGAGGAAGATGGATCATGAGGTGAGGCATGATGTAGAAAAAATTTGGAGGAAATATCATCTCAAATTTACACATGATATGAACGATGTCTTGTTGCATTTCCCGGAGGTCAGATTTTCTCACTTCCCGTGTGCATACCTTCTGGAAAAATCTTGCCAACGCTACTAACGGCTCCACAACGTGACGGGGAAGGAACGGTCGAATGAAAACAAGGAAGAGACGTTGTAGCAGGATATGATTGTCATGACTTTTCAACCCGTACAGATTGTTGAATTGTCTGTTCACACACTTGGCTATATTTCCAGCAAAGCCTGAGGGATACTTGGCCCGACTTATCCAATGGAAAATTTCTGGTTTATGCTCAGGCTTGACGGTGTAAGGAGCTTGAGGCATTTTTCTCTTCCCTTGTTTCAACCATAGTTGTTTTCTGATATTCATGTTTTGCAGATCAGTGCGAGCCTTAGGACCGTCTTTCGTCTTCCCCTCCAAGTTCAGCGTTGTGCCCACCACACTTTCAGAAACATTTTTTTCTATGTGCATAACGTCTAGGAAGTGACGGATCAGCAACTCACACCAGTACGGGAGTTCCCACAATATGCTCTTATGTGTCCAGAATTTGTACTCCTCAGGTCTTTCAGGTATTTCCGCTACAATATCGGGATGATTGCTGAGGGGCCCAAAATCGTACTCATTAAGCACTGCTAAAATTTCTCTTCCCGTCCATCTTCTGGGAGGACCACCGTGTTCTTCCGTTTCATCAAATGCGGCGGACTCGTAACGCCAGTGGTGATCCGCCGGAAGGAACACACGATGACCCATTCGGCATATCTTGTTGCAATGAGGGGTGCTCCCATAATCGCTGAGGCACTCTGGACAAGCCTTGTATCCCCTAACAACGCTGTCCGACAACATCCCATAAGCAGGAAAATCACTAATGGTACCAATAACCATGGCATGCATCTGGAACGTCTCTTGCTTGTACTTGTCAAAAGTGGGATGACCAACGTCCCACAATACCTTAAGCTCTTCAATCAATGGTCTCATATACACATCGAGACATTTCCCTGGGTAACCAGGCCCCAGAATCAACAAAGTCAACATATTATATTCCTTCTTCATGCACATCCACGGAAGAAGGTTGTAAGGTACCAAAACGACCGGCCATATACTGTATGAAAGACTCATGGTGCCGAAAGGGTTGAACCCGTCGGTTGACAGCCCGAGCCTGACGTTTCTGACATCTGACGCAAAATGAGGAAACTCATTGTTTATATGCTTCCAAGTCGCTCCGTCAGAGATGTGTGTCATGATATCTGCGTCTCCCGTGTCCCGCTCACCGTGCCACCTCATAGCTTTTGCGGTGGTTTCTGACATGTACAACCGCTCAAGCCTATCTCTCAACGGAAAATACCGAAGCACTTTCACAGGTTTCCTATTGCCTGCTCCCGTCAACTTATATCGGTCAGACTGACATATCGGACATGCGTCAAGGCTAGCAAGGTCATTCCCTTCTGCATCTTTACCCCAGAAGAGAACGCAGTCAAATGCGCATGTATGGATCTTAATGTAGGAAAGCCCTAGATCTTTGAGGATACTTCGGACCTTACGGTGATTGGTAGGATTACGATGACCCTCCTCCAACAACGAAGAAGTGTACTGTAGATATTCATCCACTTGCCTGATGCTCGATTTTGTCTCGACTTTAATCCTCATTACCTCCATCACACTTTCAAGAACTGTCTTCTCAGAACTTGAAGACACAGTGGTCTGTTGCAATGCAATCAGTTTGTTGTACTTGTCAAAGGCAGCAGTGTTGACAACTTGTGGGAACGGCTGCACCGGGTCATGCATATATTGTTCCCCACGTACACCGCTTTCAAAAGGAAACACGTCGTTGACGAATGCCATTGTTGGATCGTTGGATGCACTACTACTGCCCGCCTCAAAAAACTACCCATGATCATGTGATCCATCTAATGATGGCTCACCGTGATATATCCAACGTTTGTACTTCGGCCAAAACCCATTACTCTTTAGGTGCTCCCATACTGTCCTAATCGGAAATCGACACATATCACTGCGACACTTACATTTCTTGCACGGACAATAATGGTATTCCTTCCCGTTTGCATTTTCCTCGACGAACTGCAAAAAATCCACAACTCCTGTAGTGTATCGTCGGTCATGCCTTGGAAGCGAAATCCAACTCTTATCTCGATCCATATATAGCCTGATAATAATATATATGTATAACTTTAATTAATAAGAAATTAATTAACACATATATATTACAATATATATTATTATCAACATCAACTCATATATATATATATATATATATATATACCATTAATTAACAACCATTATTTAAGTTCATTACACTATCAACAACCATTAATTAACATATTTATATATATTTTAACACTAATTAAAATAACATCAAATTAAAACACATAATTAAACTCTAACTGAAAATCAACTCAACTACAACTCAAAATCAACATATATACATACATTCTAACACTAAAACAACAAAAAAATAAAAAATCACTTACTATATGAAAATCACTAAAACTCAAAATCAACTCAACTAAAACTCAAAATCAACATATATACACATATACGTACCTATATATAGCTCCACAATGTAAGAGAGGACGGATTTCAACAATACCCACAGATTTTTCACTCTTTCTCCCGTTTTTTTTCGTTTTTTTTTAAATGAGCAGCTTCTGTCCAGATCTGAAAATATAAAGACTTATAGCCGACGAAAATTCAAATTTCCTCGGCCAAACTTTCTAAAGTTTTCGTCGGCTATACTTTAAGAGAAAGGCCGACGAAAATTCAAATCGTCGGCCATTCTATTGGTATAGCCGACGAAAAATATTTTTTAGTGACGAACGAAAAAATCGTCGGCCATTCTTGGGGAATAGCCGACGATTTTTTATTTTTACCGACGAAAGAAAAAATCGTCGGCCATTCTTGGGAATAGCCGACGAAAAAAGTATGTCGTCGGCCGTTTTTTTTTTTCGTCGGTAATACTGTTTTTTCTGGTAGTGAACGGAACGTATGTTTTCCACCCCACACTTAGAAATTTGTATTGTCCCCAATGTAAGCTTAAACTATAGCAAGTAACTTCCTAAGCATGCAATGGCTAACATGTTTCCAATCATATCATCACAAACCAATGAAAAAGAGAAGGGTTAGAAATTTCAAACTCTCGGTGATGGCTCCTTCGTTTTTCTTGGTCATATGGGGTTGCCTCCCCATTAGCGCTTAAGTTTTATAGTCCTTAGCCTAGACTTTTCACCGTTGATGTTGTGTGTGTTCATCATAGTCCAAAATGTTGTGTGTGTTCATCATAGTCCAAAGTGTTGTTGAAGCATTGCAGCCGTATCGGCTGCATGGGTGTCATACCGGCAATGACAGGTTTAGCAGGCTGTGTGTCCGTATCGACAGCAGGTTGTGTCTCGGCAGCATCATGCTGCGTGCTTACGGGAGACTTCTCGATAGTGAGGCTCTCGGCAGGGGCTACAGCGTGCACATGTTGAAGCTGCAGCCGATCGGGAGGAACTGAGGTTGCGGCAGGTTGTATAGCGGCATGATTGATAGGAGCACAATGTGCGACGATATTAATCTGTTTACGCCCTTATTTATGCTTCGTTTAACCCTTATTTGTCTAAGATAGAGTCATAATTTAGTTTAGTGTTAATTTGATAGAGTTTGGAAAAAAGTTGGCTAAGAATCCGAAAAATGACTAAGTATAAGAATTCTGGAAAATAATGCAAAATGTGTATTTTTCGTGATTCTGAGATATGTATAAATGCGATCTATCCTTGTCCAAATTTGATGAAATTTGGTGCGCTTATTATTCATATACTGAGGAATGTTGTGTTAAAATTTCAGATCAATCGGAGTTCGGGAAGTCACCCAAAAGATGGCTGCAACTTGGCAGTCCGAGCAAAGATCACCAGGGACTTCCAGGAATTTTTCTGGGACTGTGTCCCAACTTCAAAAATTCATTCCCGACGTTTTACAAGGAATTTGATAAAGCCCTTTTATATGGAGGAATCTCTATGTGTCTAGTTTATCTGAGGCTTGGAATCGCATCAATCGGAGCCCTGAGGAGTGAGATATGCCGGAATTACTACAGCAAGGTCTTTTCTGCCGATTCCAGGATGCTACTGCCTCTTTTTCGAAATAATGTTTTCGATGGACCATATGGTGTACAAATGCATATGTGAAGATGGTCCAAGCTTAAGGAAGGAAAGAGAAAGACACCAAGCTAATGCAATGAAGAAAAAGATGAAGAAAAGTGGCTCTCCTAGTCAAGCTAGGAGAAGCTGCCGGAAAAGGGCAGATTTGTGCCAGTCTTGTGATAGGCCGGCTGGGGCATTTTTCCATCGATCAAGTTCACCAAATGAATATGTCAAGACCACATATGAAGTCCATGAAGATGTGGAGCCCAAGCCTTGAAGAAAAATCAGAAAAAGAAAACCTAATTGAACTATGAAAGGAAGGTTTCAAATCCTTAATCCACTTGGTTTTTTGATTTCCTTATGCTATAGGGCTGCCGGCAATACCTAGCTTTTCCTCTATAAATAGCCAACTTTTACACAGAAAAAAAGGTCACATTCTAAAGCAAAAATCTAGCCAAAGCTCTACCTAAATTTCCCAAGAGTCCTACACAAAAACCTTAGCCAAAAGCACCTCCACCACACCCAAAGTTCTTGCCGAACCTTGGTTCTTTTGCTGCCGACACTACCACTGCCGAGCAGCAGCCTCCAGCCGATCACCACAAGCCGGATCCATACAAGACAAAGTCTACAAGGTTTCTAATGTGTGATCCACTCCCTATTCTTGGTTATGTAATTTTTGTTGTAGTTATGTTAAACTTTGTCTATAAAGTTAGCATGAATTCTTGGTTTCAATTTGTATGTCTATGTATGAATTGGATTGAAATTTGGTTTTATAATTTGTATGTTCAATTTGTTTTCTTTATCTTTACTTGGTATTTGGATGTAAGAATATAGATTGCATGCTAAAGAGTAAGGGGTATGATGAATTAGTAATTAGGATTTTCGGCAAAGATATGTGTTAAATTGATTTTAGGGTTTTCTTGACTTGTTCTTTAAATTCGTGTGCTTAAAGATTGGTAGCCTATGTAAGTGCAATGCGTAGATTATTGATCTCATTAGCCGAAAAATTAATATGGATTAAGTAATCAACGAGTTACTTTGTTTGCGTTGTTTTTCACGAGGGTTAGAGTAATTTAAATGAACATGCTTGTTGATAAGAAGAGTGACGCCTTACTATATTGACTTGTTTCCAACTAAAGAAAAAGACTTTGTGCTTAATTACTTGTCATGTTTGTTTACGTCGGTTAGAATATTCAAAGATGACTAGTATAATTTTAAGGTTAGGCGGTTAGTCACTTAAAATACATGAGGAGTCTTAATAAATTAGTAGTGCCGGTTAGGAGCTAATTGGGTTGGAGTTAAGTTGAGTCTAGAACGCTTTAATACCTTGCCGTGAGTCCTATTTGCTTGTTTGTTATATGTTTTGATTGCTTTCGTGTTAGTGCTTTGTGGAAGAATGTCGACCAAACATGTATATAGTAATTTAGGACTTTTAATTTCAATGTTTTATTGCATGTGTTAGTGAGAGGCAGCAATAGGCTGTCGACCCTAGGATTTTTATGTTTCATGTTTTGTGATTTTTGTTTGTGTGCCGTACCCTAATTTAGGGCAGCCTAGCTGCCGACACCAATTTCCCCATGTTTTGATGATTTTCGATGTATATCTTTGTGAATATCTTGACTAACAATTTCATGTTTCAGGTACCCTTAATCCCCGGCTTAGAACGATCCCTACTTATGTCTATACTACTAATGATTGCAGGGTTATTATTGCATGCGAGCTTCGGCTCACGTCAATTTTTGGCGCCGTTGCCGGGGATTATAAAAGCTTGATATATGTTATTGTTGTGTATATATGTTGCTGGAAATTTTTGTTGTAAAGTTGTAAAGTTGTAATTTTTAGTTTTCTTTTGAGATTTTGTAAAGTAGAAATATGCTTCGGCATGTAGAGTTTAAATTTTGCAAGTTGCATGATGTATATTGATGTATGTTTGTAATTACTTAGTTTAATTTCTAGGAAGTTGATAGCGTTGTGTATGTTTGAGTTTATTGTAGTTTATAAAGTGTAACATGTAGGTGAAGCCTCTTTTGTTGATCTTAACCTAAACCCTTCATACGAATGGTGTCATGTTAGGTATGTTTTTGTGTAGACTGGGAAACGTGGGATACTTCCCCACCACGCATAACAACGCTAACTTGGTATTATTTTTATGAGGTTGAGGGCGGTTTTGATCAACATTTGTAGACCGCTAGGGATCCGTTGTTTGTTTTACAAAGTATGGGGAAGTTATTATCATAGATATGGTTCTCAGGTTTGTCTAACTGGATCTCAAGGCCCACAGACTGATGTTCATTCTCGGTGAGTGAGTTGATAGGGGGTTCACCCTCCGTGGTGTCCAACAACGAGTCCTGCCTGGTTCCTGTAGGGGGTCCCCCCTCCGTGATTTTAATGACCTTTGAAACGTAAAATCCGTACGACCTAGTCGACGGCTTGTGTCGAAGCATCACCTCACTTTAGACGCTAGAAGATAACTTGACATATGTGATCTATCTTCTTCAAAAGATAAAGCAAATTGTGTGGTTCGAACTCTTGAGGTATATAGGGTAAAGCATGATATTACCGGGGGCTGTATCAGTCCACTACCAGAAAAGGCGTCATAGCCGACGACGCCATCTCGTCGGCCGTTTCCATTAATTCGTCGGCTATAGTCATAGCCGACGACGTATCGTCGGCTATTATCTCGTCGGGATTGCTCCGTCGGCTATAGTATAGCCGACGACACACGGGGTAAGTCGTCGGCTTATAAAACACTAGGTATAGCCGACGACAAAAGACTCGTCGGCTATACTTCGAACATTGCCGACGACAAGATCGTCGGCTTCAACAATTACGTAATTGCCCCTAACCCGAAGTATAGCCGACGACACTGTCGTCGGCTATCCGTCCGTTATAGCCGACGACACTATCGTCGGCCATACCAATCGCCGGTACCAGGAACGGCTTTTTTTGCCGGAAGCCGGGAGGGTATAGCCGACGACATATGTCATCTTCGTCGGCTATAACGGTTATAGCCGACGAAATTTGGTAAAAATCGTCGGCTATAGCACTTATAGCCGACGAAATAATGCCAATATCGTCGGCTATAACCCCTAAATATTTAAAAAAATTAAAAAATTTAACTCGGGCCCAATTTCTCTTCGTCTTCGGGGGCTGCAGAAAATGCACAAACAAACATCCAAATATCCAACAAATATCCACATCAATCCATCCCTAATATCCTACATACTGTACAAATTAACCCACTATATCTACTCATCATCACCCCCTAAACGCGTAGCGTCGTCGACCGGATCGTTCGAGTTCCGGTGGCTATGGCTGTCCTGATCGGCTGGCGTACTCCGATGCGGGGGGGGAGTGGGGACGACGAACTGGGGCATCTGTGGCGGAGGCGGGGGCTGGAGTCCAGCCTGCTGGGCCTCCCAAGACTGCTGCATCCATCGGTACATCTCCGCCACAGATGCGTCTCTGGCCTACTGCGCCGAAGCCTCCGCGGCCCTCGCCAACTCCGCCTGCTGGAGCGCCTCCACCGCCTGAGTCCTCTGCAGCTGCGTCTGCAAGTCTCCTCTCGTCGAAGCCGCACGCTGTGTGCTGGGATTGGCCGGCGTGAACTTGAGAACCCCATCTCCCGCCGCGCCTAGGCCTCTCTGGTAGAAGTAGTTGTTCCCCGTCCCTACCGCCGCGTGCATGATCTGAGAGGCCAAGCGCGGCTCAAGGGTGTCGATCGTGGAGGCAAACTCCGCGATCGCCTCGTCGGACGCCCCGTCTCCCAGAGTGTCTCGCGCAATCCCGAAGGTGATCGCGTCGGTCTCCGCATCTATTTCCGCCTAATTGACAAGAAAATATAATAAACGAATTAAAAAATATATATATAAATTAATTTCATGAAACACTTTTATTGAAGATGGACAAATACTTACCACTTGGTCGGGACGCCCCGGATACATCTGCGCATGAATCCACGACAACGGCCTCAGCGGTCGGTCCCTCCTCGCCATCTCTGCCCACTGCCTCCAGGAGCGGGCGCCGCCGTGGTGGGGGTGCTCGTTCCTCCTGCGGTTGTCGCTGTTCGTCCGCGAGATTTTCTGTATTATAACAACAAACATATAAACGCAAATATAAATTAGTAACTAAATTAAAATATTAGGAACTAACCAAAATAAAATTAATAACTAATTTAGTTACTAACTAATTTAATTTAATTAGTAACTACTTAACTAACTAATTTAATTAGTAACTACTTAACTAACTAATTTAATTTAGTAACTAACTAACTTACTAACTACCTAATTTTATTTAATTTAATTTAATTTAATTTAATTTAGTAACGAACTAACTAACTATGTAACTAACCAACTGACTTAATTTAATAACTAATAACTAACTAACTAACTAATTAATTGAATTAAGTAACTACATAATTTAATTATTAAATAACATTAAAAAGTTATATACTACCAGGCTAAATTTTCTTACCGAGACCCTGTCGCTCCCGAAGTAGGCTACCAGCCATAGCCACTCGTACTCCCTGTACCGGAACTCGTGGGGGGTTGCAGCTCGCCCCAAGCGCTGCTCCACATGGTACGTCCTGTAGTGCGTGGACAGCTCGTTCTTCCACTCGGAGTACCTATATTAACAGAACACAACTGTTAGATATATTCGTACACTGCCAATAAATATATTTATACAAAAAAAAGCAAAACACATAACCTGTTCTTCAGCTGCTCGTCTCTCCACCAGTCCAAGGTAGGATGGACTCTAAACCATTGCTGCAACATTATAAATTAATTAGAAAATATTTTTAAATAGTTATAAGGACTGAATTCATAATTGTTTATTTTCTATAATAAAAATCATATTTAACTCACCGACAGTGCATTGTACACTCGCGCCTTGATCTCATCGGGCACAGAGCCCCAGTCGGGCCACAACAGTGGGACCCTGTCCCGCACGAGCATGCCCGTCGCGTTGATGTACTTGGTGGTGGTGTCTCTCCGCTCAATCGGGCGTCCATCCTCACCGGGACCGGGCAGGATCTCTCTGATCCCACCGGCCAGCTCCCTCTCCAGGGTCGACATGTTCGCTGGCCCTCTGGTCCGTCTCGTCCCCGCGGGTTTATTGACGAGGACGCCTGTTAAAATGAACACATAGTTAAATAATTATTTAAACTAACTAATTAAATAATTAATTAAACAATCTAAATAATTAATTAAACTAACCAATTACCTGCGTCGTTGTACTGCTTGTCCTTCTCACGAACGGCCCACAGGCCGCGGCAGTCCTCTGAGTCGAAAGGACTGTAGAAGTAGGCCTCCTCCTAGGGAATCTCGTGGGGCCGGTCGTGCCTCCAAATCTGCCTCCCCCTAGCGTCGTACTCAGGGATGGCAGGGAGGAACTGGACCATGTACATCCCCGATGGCGGAGACATACGGGGCGTGGACCCTGAGGGGCCTGCTCCCCCTGATGGTGGGCCCCGTAGCTGTGGACGCTGTCGCTGTGGGGGGACAGGGAGCATCTCTGGAGGGTCCAGATCGGCGCGCGGTGGGGTCGGCTGCCGATCCTGGAACAGTGCTGAAGTGCACTGGGGTCTGGTGGCTCTGCGTCCTCCTCCGACACTCGAGTCAGGGCCCGCTCCCGTCGACTCATACGAGGAGCCCCCACGTGGATCGCTCGGGGTCAATCCCATCAACGTCTCCTCTCGTCGACTCAAAGGCCGGCCTAGGCCCCGACGACCGCTGGATCCGCTCCCCCCACGGCTGGATCCTGCCTGAGCGTCGGGGTCGCTCTCGGCCCGTCTGCCAAGCCATCGGTCTACAAAGCGCCGGTTTCCTGCACAATTAGTATATAAATTCCAAAAATTGCACAAAAATTCCACAAAACAAAATTAAAAACATCATTCAATGTATATGTACCTAATTATATATATACGTACCTAAATATATTTATACCTAATTATATATATATATTCCGAAATATAACACAAAATTCCTTAAATTTCACAAAAAAATAAAAAACTTTTTTAAATATATATACACCTAATTATATATATACATAACTATATTTATACCTAATTATATATATATATATATATATTCCGAAAAATATATATATATATATCGTCATAAAAATGAAAAAAAATATTTATACCTAATTATATATAAATTAGTATATAAATTAGTATACTAGTATATAAATTCAACAAAATTCCACAATTAGTATATAAAAACCGTAAATTTAACAAAAAATCCACAAAATTAGTATATAAATTCCACAAAATTAACAAATTTAACAAAAAATCCACACAATTCCATAAATTTCACAAAAACCCTAAATTCCACAAAAAATTCACAAAAACCCTAAAATTCACAAAATTCGACAAAATTAATAAAAACCCTAAATGAGGCTCGATCGGGACTACCTGACATGGTGGTGCAGTCTGGACGAGGACCGGTGGTGCGGTGCGGCGGCGACGGCGACGGCGGCGACGGCGGCAGGGGCGGCTGCGGCAGGGGCAGCTGCGGCTACGGGCGGCTGCAGCAGGGGCGGCAGGGGCGGGCAGGGGCGGCTGCGGCAGGGGCGGGTAGGGGAGGCTGCGGCAGGGCGGCTAGGGCGGCTCGGGCGGCTCCGGCAGGGGCTTTCGGGTCGGGGAGGGCTCGGGAAGGAGGGGGCCGGGGCGGGGAGGAATCGGGTGGGGCCGGGGAGGGTCGATCGGCGTCGGGGAGGCTCCGTCGTGGTCGGTCGGCGTCGGGGAGGGGTGGGGAACGATTGGGCAATTTTGGTTCTAAGCAGAAAATGAGGGAGAGGCGCCTAGGGCTCGGTTTAAATCGACGGATTATAGCCGACGATTTACTTTTAATTCGTCGGCTATAGTCATAGCCGACGAAATTCGTCGGCTATACTCTTACGGGCCGGGCCAAAATCCGGGCCGGGCCGGAGTTGGGCTTTGCGGGCCGATTATAGCCGACGAAGTTACGTGTCTCGTCGGCTATAATATGAATGTCGTCGGCTATACGATGAATCTCGTCGGCTATAATATGAATCTCGTCGGCTATACTATAAGCTCTCACCAGCCGTCAGATCTCGCCCATCCAACGGCGGACAATGAAACGGCGCGGATCGCAAGAGTTTAGCCGACGAAGTTAAGTAGTTCGTCGGCTATTCCCTGGTCAACTTTTGGTCAAACCTCTTAACGCTTTAAAACGGAAATTGGCCCGTCTAAATGACGTTTTTTGGCCTGACCTTCAACAGAGAATAGTTTCAAATCGATGCGACGCAACTAACCGTATAAAAATTTTCCTCCAAAAATTTACCGACCGTCAGGCTACCCATAGGAAAACGGAAGTAAAAAACACCTAATCGCAACATTCGGCACACAGATTTTGTCGGAATCTTCCCATTTTTCAACCGTAGTCGTATTTCAATATTTCGGTCGTATCTTATTTCACGACACTTTTGCATTTGAACGGTCTACGTATAGCAACTATTTGAAACTATACATTCACTTAAACACTTAGTAAATAAGTTAAGGAATATTAGTGCATATGTTCCGATTTCGAATCTAAAAGTTTGGAAAATCTATTCCAACCGTCAGATATCACCGTTAAGATTAAATACATGTAGGAAAAAAAACCAACTACATCTGACAACGTTAAAGGCTCGATCGGGACGGTCAAACTGCATGGTCAAATCTCGAAACGCTTTAAAACGGCAATTGGCCTGTCTAAATGACGTTTTTTGGCCTGACCTTCAACAGAGAATAGTTTCAAATCGATGCGACGCAACTAACCGTATAAAAATTTTCCTCCAAAAATTTACCGACCGTCAGGCTACCCATAGGAAAACGGAAGTAAAAAACACCTAATCGCAACATTCGGCACACAGATTTTGTCGGAATCTTCCCATTTTTCAACCGTAGTCGTATTTCAATATTTCGGTCGTATCTTATTTCACGACACTTTTGCATTTGAACGGTCTACGTATGGTTTCGGTCAATATACTTTAGCCGACGACTTGCAAGTCGTCGGCTACAGTATGGGCATTATAGCCGACGAATTGCAAGTCGTCGGCTAAAGTATGGGCATTATAGCCGACGAATTGCATTTCGTCGGCTATAATTCTGATCTTTCTGAAAATTTGCCATTTAGGGCCTGAAAACTGCCTATTTCACCTGATAAATTCCTAAACATAACACAAACAATTCAATACAATTTCCCATAAACTCGGAAAACGGTAATTAAGGACAAAAATGTATTCATGCATGCACCATCGTACACAAATACATACATAAATAGTATACTAAGGATGATAATCAGAATCATCCTCATCACTTGAGTCAGACGTAGTATAGTAGTTAATATCTGGCAACCGGTGCTCGTACTCGTCGTCTGAGTCATCGTCTGCCTGATATAGACGATTCGGATTAACATCATACATGGGCACCTGACCCCTAGGAAGTCGAACCACTCTGCCCGGCGTCACATTATTATCGCGGATGGTGGAGGATTCCGGAATGTCGCCGGCGTCCGGCTCTTGGTATGCGGTCGCTTCTTCACACTCTGTGCTCACACCAAGTGTGGTAGCACTGTATATGTCTCGCTGAGACACATGGTTAACTACCTTCCACGTGCCTTTGTTCAAAGGATCGTCAAGATAAAAGACCTTTTTGGCCGCTGTGGCGAAAACAAAGGGGTCGTCTTCATACACACTAGTGGCGGTATTCACCGAAAGTATGCCGTACTGATCGATCCGTAAGCGGTGCGGCCTAGTATCAAACCATCGACACTTGAACAAGTGGACTTTCATGCGGTTCCCATAAATGAGTTCAACAACTGACTGTAGGACACCGTAAAAATCCACGCCCCCCTCTGCACCATCGACCATCACCCCACAATTCTGTGTTTTGCGTTCCCCGTCTCTAGCTTCACATATATACTTAACGCCGTTGACATCACACATTGGGCGGACTGTGGAAGATATCGGCTTCATCGACAACAGCCTCAATTCCTCTGAGTAATTTGTATGACCACCCCTCGCAGCCACTTGCATCAGCTGAAAAATATAACTCAAATCACTCGGTGTGTTTATGATTAAAGAATAGGGAACTGTAAAAGAAAGCCATCTAATATATATATTTATACACTTACCCATTGTGGAAAATAGTCTGCAAACGTCGTGTTGTGGTACTCGACATCACCGCGAACTTCCTTGCTGTGAAGATGGTGACGTTTCCAATATTGTACCTCCGGACAGTTTATTAGAACCCACCAGTGGGCAATCCCTACCTCATGGTCAGGCAACTTGTCCACACCCTTTTTCTTGAAGCTTCCGTATGGTACAACAGAGTTGGCGACGATAGATAGGTTGAACTCGGGGTCATCTCGACTTGGATGTTGTGGGGGGTCCTCCATCGCTCCCAAGTACAACTTGGCGTACGTTACACACTCATGCGCAATGTAAGCTTCAGCAATACACCCCTCAGGCGCAGATTTATTGTGCACATATTTCTTGTAGTCTCCAAGTTGTCTGCAAGGTTAACAAGTGCATGTTAAGAGCATGCAACTTTTATTTAAAAACATGTATAAATCAAATTTATGAATAACATGTACCTTTCGATGGGATACATCCAAGTGTAGTGTACGGGACCGGTAAACAACAATTGTTGGGGAAGATGGATCATCAGGTGAGGCATGATGTCAAAGAAGTTTGGGGGAAATATCATCTCGAACTTGCACAAGATAAAAACGATTTCCTCATGCATTCTCATGAGGTCTGATTTTCTAACTTCTCTAGCGCATAACTTCTGGAAGAATCTTGACAACGCCACCAACGGCTCAACCACTTCATCCTCCAAGTACGCTCGAATGAAAATAGGGAAGAGGCGTTGAAGCAGTACATGGCAGTCGTGACTCTTCAATCCGTACATCTTGTTGTCTCGGTAGTTAACACACTTGCTTATGTTACCCGCATAGCCATAAGGATACCTGCATAGCCATTAACAACAATTAGATTTCATGCATATATAGTCGTCCAACAACAGATGGATTCTTTAGGGAATACATGCCTAATTAATAAAAAGTTACCTGACATTACTCAGCCATCCAAAGATTTCATGTTTCTGGTCCCTGGTGACGGTGTAAGGAGCTTGGGGCATTTTGCTCCTGCCCTCTCTCAACCACAAATGGTCCCGCAGTCCCATATTTCTCAGATCAACGCGTGCCTTGGGGGTGTCTTTTGTTTTCTTCTCCCAATTCAAAACTGTGCCAACCACGGCTTCACCCACGTTCTTCTCTATATGCATGACATCCAGGTAGTATCTGGTAGCCAACCTGGCCCAATAAGGAAGTTCCCATAAGATGCTCTTGTGTGACCAGAACCTATACCGATCCGGCCTCTCTGGAATCGTGCGCAACACATCGGGATGATTGCTAAGCGGACCAAAGTCATACTCATTCAACACTGCCAATATTTCCTCCCCTGTCCATTGCTCCGGTGCCCAGCCCCTTTCTTCAGTCCCATCAAAAGCCTGTGCATCGTCCCTAAATGGATGGTCATGCGGAAGCCAACGACGGTGACGCATCTGGACAATCTTGCTGCAATGAGGACTGGAGCAATCAACAGTCATGCACTCTGAACAAGCCCTGTAACCCCTGGTGACGCTGCCCGACAACATACCCCTCCCAGGAAAGTCACTGATCGTGCCAACAAGCATGGCATGCATCCGGAACATCTCATTTTTGAACCGGTCGTAGACCAGGTGGCCGTTCAGACTCAAGTACCGAAGCTCCTCAATTACGGGTCTCAAATACACATCGAGACACTTTCCCGGATAACCTGGGCCTGGAATCAACAATGTGAGCATGTTATATTCCTTCTTCATGCACATCTACGGTGGAAAGTTGTACGGAATCAAAATAACTGGCCACACACTGTACTGAAGCTCTTTCTTGCCAAAAGGGTTGAAACCGTCGGATGATAGCCCTAGCCAAACATTTCGAACCTCTGATGCAAATTCGGGAAACTCCAGCACGTTCTTCTTCCAAGCCTCTCCGTCGGCGGGATGTCTAAGGGTGTCATCGTCAGGCACATTCCTCTCAGCCCACCATCTCATAGCTTCGGCCGTGAAAGCACACATGAACAACCGCTCAAGCCTATCAATCAGCGGGAAGTACCGAAGTATCTTCACAGCTTTCTTGTTCCCTTTAGGAGTGAACTTATACCGCTCTGTATTGCATAATGGGCAGTATTCAAGATCTGCAAGTCCTTCCCCGTAAAACAGAACGCAATCGTATCTGCATGCATGAATCTTGATGTAGGAAAGGCCGAGATCTTTAAGGATATGTCGCACCTTATGATGACTGGTAGGAAGCCGATGTCCGGGGGGCATCGCCCCACCCCATAGCCGAAGCCAATCATCAACCGATTTGACAGTGCCTTTGTTCTCCGTTTTGATCTTCATCACTCCCATGACAGATTCAAGGACAGTCTTACTGCATCCGGGGTACAACGGAGTCTGTTGCAATGCGATCAGGTTGTTGTACTTTTCCATACCACTTGTGTTGACCGGAGATCGGGGTAATGGCTCGAGTGGCTCAATATCAGGGAAACACTCCATCTCCGGAGGTGGGAGTTGCACATCTGGTGCTTCCTCAAAGACACCGCTCTCACGAGGAAACATATCGTTGATCCAGTTCGTTGTCGGATCATTGGAGGAACTCCCTCTCTCCGCAAATTGTCCATGATCATGAGGACCCGCAAACTCTGGTTCACCGTGATAAATCCAATTAGTGTATAGGACCCAAAATCCATATCTAGCCAGGTGTTGCTCCACTGTCTCTATGGAAAACCGGTGTCGTGGGGTGGCACACTTGCACTTTTTACACGGACAATAATGAAGTGTAGTGTCTCCACAGTTAGCCATCACAAAATCCAGGAAACTCCTAACTCCATCATGATACGCCTCATCCCATCTTCCAAGGGTAATCCAACTCTTGTCCATCCTGTAAATTCAAGAAATAAATATAGCTATATATAGATATGTATATATGCACGTACTACGTACGTACGCACGTACTAATTAATTAAAAAATTCATCATTACACACACACACATATATATATATATATACACATGCATCCCTAAATTAATTAAAACATCGTCAATCTCCCTAATTAATTAAACACAATGTATTTTTTATATATACCAACAATATATTTTTAATTACAATTAAATTAATTAATATATATATACATTTTTTCATCAAATTCATCTAAAATCACCTATAAATCAACAATCAATCACTAATCTTCAACAAAACTTCAATTCTATCTAACCAATACAACATATATATCAACCCATTAATAATCTCATCTCAACACACATATATATATATATATATATATATCAAATTAATCACACATTTATTCTAATTAAACTCTAAATTAACACACCTCTGCATATAACCAACTAAATCAACACACACAGCAATATACGTACCTTTCAAGCTTATGGCCGAGGTGTTGGACGATTTCAGAGCGTTTTGGACGATTTCATCGACGAATGAGCTCCCTGATGCAGAAGGTCGATCTGATATAAGAGTTATAGCCGACGAATACCCTCCTCGTCGGCTATAACCAAAAACTTTTCGTCGGCTATAACTCTTATAGCCGACGAATACCATCCTCGTCGGCTATAACATAAAACGTTTTGTCGGCTATAGTTATAGCCGACGAGTTGTCGGCAGTCGTCGGCTATAATATTATAGCCGACGATGTGGCCGACGAAATAGTAGTTCGTCGGCTATAAGGGGTTATAGCCGACGAAGTACTATTTCGTCGGCCGTTTTTTTCCATATCGTCGGCTATAACCCCTTTTCTGGTAGTGGTCCATTGCACCGTTATCTCCTCTGCTCCACGTACTTCGAGAGTTAGAACAAATTTTTAAAAGAAATTAGACTTAGCGATTACATGATCACATGAACGTTTCAATTTCTTGCTCTTTATTGCCGAATATATTGATGCTTTGCCAATTGTGTATATGTGTGTGCCATTGTTTGAAAGATGTTGTGTAATTGCCAATGTCGTGGCTTGTAATGATGTATATTCTTGCATTTCTATTTTTTTTACGATATTCTAACTTGTTTAAATGTTGCAAATTTCAGAATAATGCATGTCCGAATCTAATATTTGGACACGAAATCATCAAGGCCGATTGCAACGTTTAGATCAAGAACTCACCATTTCTCTGTTTGTGCCATTACCGCCATCATCACCAACCAGTTCATCAATGCCGTCACCTACTTTGCTGTCATCCCCTTCATCGCCGTCCAGATTACCATCGTTGTCGCTAGGTTCTGCTAGTGAGCCGAGCTCGCCCTCCGTTGTTTTGTCGTCGTGTGATCTTGGAAATCCAGAATTTGAGACCTTTGCCGAGCAAGAAGAAGAGGAAGAGAGAATGACTTCAATCCGATCACAGAATGGTCATGTTGCTGAAGCTGGAGTTGCTCCCTCTAATATCACTTATCCTCCCTTGGAAGTTGACAAGATGGGAGAGATTGAATTGAGGAGTGGATTCCTCCATAAGCTGAAATCGTTTTATGGGATGCCAAGTGAGGACCCCAACAAGCATCTACAGTGGTTTAACTTCACCATGGAGTCTATGTGTCCACGAGGGACCGATTTGCAACACTTCAAGATGAAGGCTTTTCCGTTCTCATTGGAAGATCAAGCGAAGGAGTGGTTGTTTGAGGTGCCTAATGGTCGCATCATTTCGTGGAACTCTATGATGGATGAGTTCTTGCTCAAGTACTTTCCCGCTTCACGTATCACTGATCTGAGGAAGCAAATTACTAGCGTGAAGCAAGCCAGAGATGAGACTTTCTTCGACTACTATAAGAGGTTCAAGTCCCTACTATCTTTGTGTCCATCGCATGGCATTAGCGATGGGCTCTTGTTGCAATATTTCTATGAGGGATTGCACGTCATGGAGAGAGAGTTTCTTGACTCGGCCGCGGGAGGTAGCTTTTTGGAGTTGAATGCCGGAGCGGCAAGAAGTTTGTTGGAAGTTCGTGCCTTGAACAACCAACAATTTGGCATGGCACGAGGCAATGTACAAAGGAATGAGAAAGTGCATGAGACGTCTTCGAGCTCAAAGTTAGAGGAGAAAATGGATAAGCTCACCGACTTGGTGAGTAATTTGATGAAGAAGCGTGCCATGGTATGTGGAATATGCACCGAGGGCCATGAGACCGAACAATGCCCTCAATTTGGATCGAATGAGGGAGTAGAGGAGTGCAATGCTATTGGCTTTCAAGGAGGCCAACGGTTTGGGAACTTCAATCCGAGGTTCAATGATCACCCTAACTTTCGATGGGCAAACAATGACAATGTGCTTAGGGCACCTATGCAACCGAGAGAAGGAGGAGCGCCATATGCGCCGAGGGCAACCTTTATGCCTCGGCAGCCGTTTCAACCAAACCATGGCAACTACAATTCCATGCCGAGCAATCACCAAGCAGTGCCACACCAAGGAGGGCCGAGCCAAGGCCAAACCGCACCAAGCAATCCAAACTATGATGCTTTGCTCCAATCTTTGTCAAGTGCGACTCAAGTGTTGCTCGCGGGGCAACAAAATCAACAAAGGGACATTGGAGAGCTCAAGACTCAAATGGGCCAAGTTGTAGATTTTATGGGAAGATTTAATGAGCAAGGAAAGTTGCCAAGCAATACAATTCTCAATCCGAGGAACGAGCAAGCCAAGGTGATTCAAACTCGTAGTGGAAGAGAGTTGTTTCCTCCAACAAGTCCAAAGAAGAAGCAAGTAACTTTTGATGTCATTGAGGATGAAGAAAGGGCTGCCGGACCTGCAATTGCCGGCAGCCAAGTGAGCAACTCAAGCAGCCATGCTGCAGCCGGCAAGGATGCTGCCGAGAATGAGAAGGCTGCCGAGAGCCATGCAGCCGAGAGACATAGTGCCACCGGCAACAATGAGAGGAAGAATAAGGGGCTGCTCAATGAGCTTGAGTATGATCCCGCAACAGCAAGGAGTGAAGTAGTACCGAGCCAAGCAAGCAAGAGAGGGGTGCCAAACTCAAGTATTTCATTCCCTTCTCGCTTTGCTAAATCGAAGAAGGATAAATCCGATGAGGAGGTATTGGAGATTTTCCGGAAAGTGCAAGTCAACATCCCTTTGTTGGAGTGCATTAAGCAAGTACCGAAGTATGCTAAGTTTCTTAAGGAGCTATGCACGGCTAGAAGGCATACGAGGGAGACTCGTGTGGTGACTATGAGCTAGACGGTGTCGGCCATTATTCAAAGGAAGTTGCCACCAAAGATGAAGGATCCGGGAAGCTTCAATGTGCCTTGTGTGATAGGCAACACTCATTTCGAGGATGTGATGTTAGACTTGGGAGCATCGATCAATGTCATGCCACTCAATGTGTACCAAACGTTGAGTATAGGGTCTCTCAAGAAGGACAATGTCATCATTCAACTCGCGGATCGCTCAAGTAAGTATCCGGAGGGGTATGTGGAGGATGTGCTTGTGCAAGTTAACCAATTGATATTCCCCGCCGATTTTTATGTGGTTGAGATTGAGGATTCGCCAGTCAATAGCACTCAATTGCTACTTGGTCGACCATTTATGAGGACGGCACGCACGAAGATTGATGTGGCCGAGGGCAACCTAACTATGGAGTTTGATGGTGAGGTGATTAAGTTCAATGTGTTTGACGCCATGAAATTCCCCAATGTTGATTTAAAGGATGATTGTGCCATTGATGTTTTGGAGGAGGTCGAGCAAGTTATGTCGACCTCGCTCGACGCATAGCAATTAGCGATTGAGCAAGGGGTTGGATTTGACAAGAGGGGAGAACGAGTTATGCATGAACATGAGAGAGAAGTGCCAGCCGAACCTTGCAACATTGCCGAGACATGCAATGTTGCCGAGCCCTACACCATTTTGCCGAGCCTCCTAGAGGTGGTTGCCGAACTCGACGCCACTCCAATATACACAAAGAACTCGTTCTTGTCAATTCCAAGTGCCACAACCAAATTTCGACCAAGTGTGGAAGAAGCCCCGAAGTTAGAATTAAAAGAACTCCCTAGTCACTTGAAGTATGTTTATCTTGGAGAAGAAGATACTCTATCGGTTATTGTGTCTTCAATGCTTAGTGAGAAGCAAGAGGTTGATTTGATAAGTGTGCTTAAGAAGTACAAGACCGCTATAGGTTGGACCTTAGCGGACATCAAGGGAATAAGCCCTACTACTTGTGTTCATCGCATCTTGTTAGAAGAAGGAGCTAAGCCGACTAAGGAAGCTCAACGTCGACTTCACCCTCCAATGATGAAAGTTGTGAAAGATGAGATTATCAAGTTGCTTGATTGTGGGGTAATTTACCCAATTTCGGACGGTAAGTGGATATCTCCCGTGCAAGTAGTGTCGAAGAAGAGTGGTGTAACGGTTGTCAAGAATGAGAAGAATGAGCTTGTACCACAACGACTTGTAACCAGTTATCGGATGTGCATCGAGTATAGGAAGCTAAACGCTACAACGAGGAAGGATCACATGCCTTTGCCGTTTACGGACCAAATGCTAGAGAGGTTAGCCGGCCATTCTTTCTATTGTTTTCTTGATGGGTATAGTGGCTACAATCAAATCATGATACACCCGGATGATCAAGAGAAGACCCCTTTTACTTGTCCATTTGGCAAGTTTGCTTATCGACGGATGCCATTTGGTCTATGCAACGCACCCGGCACGTTTCAAAGATGTATGAATGCTATCTTCTCGGATTTTATTGAAGACATTATCGAAGTGTTTATGGATGACTTTAGTGTGTATGGAGGCACCTTCGATGCATGTTTGGGGAACTTGGAGAAGATACTTGAGAGGTGTGTGGAGACCAATCTTGTGCTAAATTGGGAGAAGTGTCACTTCATGGTCACGCAACGTATTGTTCTTGGGCACATTATTTCGCAAGAGGCTTAGAGGTTGACAAAGCCAAGGTGGAGCTAATTCAAGCATTGCCGAGCCCAAGGTGTGTTAGAGATGTGAGAAGTTTTCTTGGCCATGCGGGGTTCTATCGAAGATTTATCAAAGACTTCTCTTCAATTGCAAAGCCATTAAGCAACTTGTTACAAAAGGAGGTGACGTTTGAGTGGACGGATGCGTGTGAGGCAAGTTTTTGCCGATTGAAGAAGATGTTGTGTATGGCGCCGGTTTTGGTTTCCCCAATTTGGGATGAGCCGTTTGAGTTGATGTGTGATGCTAGTGATTATGCACTTGGAGCAGTACTTGGACAACGAATTGAGAAGAAACCATGCGCCATTTATTATGCTTCAAGAACCCTTAATGATGCTCAACTCAACTACACAACAACGGAGAAGGAACTCTTGGCGGTAATTTTTGCTTTGGAAAAGTTCCGATCATATCTTTTGAATTCCAAAGTCATTGTGTATAGTGATCATGCCGCTTTGAGATATCTTATGACGAAAAAGGATGCTAAGCCAAGGCTCATTTGATGGATTCTTTTACTTTAAGAGTTCGATATTGAGATTAAAGACAAGAAATGAGTAGAGAATGTTGTAGCCGATCATTTGAGTAGACTTGTCAATGATGTGGATCGGCTGCCCCTATTAGAGACCTTTCCGGATGAGCAACTTTTTCGACTTGAAGTGCATGAGCCTTGGTATGCCGACATTGCCAACTTTCTTGCCACTCGGACATTCCCTTGTACCTTGCCACGCCATCAACGTGAGAAACTCAAGAAGGAGTCACGTCATTATCTTTGGGATGATCCGTACTTATGGAAGCAATGTGGTGATCAAGTGCTTAGAAGATGTGTTGCCGAGCACGAGCATAAACCGATCTTAACATTTTGTCATAGTGAGGCGTGTGGAGGGCATTTTGGAGCAAACAAGACCGCTTTAAAGGTACTTGAGTGTGGATTCTTTTGGCCTACAATTTTTAAAGATGCTTACATGTTTTGTAAGTCATGTGATCGATGCCAAAGAATGGGGAATATCGGACCACGAGATCAAATGCCGCTCACTTCTATCAATGCCATTGAGATTCATGATCTTTAGGGGATTGACTTCATGGGACCGTTTCCTTCGAGTAAGGGTTTTCTCTACATATTGTTCGCGGTTGATTATGTGTCAAAGTGGATCGAAGCAAAGGCTACACGCACCAACGATGCCAAGGTGGTAGCCGAGTTTCTCAAGACCAACATCTTTTCACGTTTTGGGGTTCCAAGAGTCTTGATTAGCGATGGAGGATCCCATTTTTGTAACCGCACTATTGAAGCCTTATTGAAGAAATATGGAGTCACTCATAAGGTATCTACACCGTATCACCCCCAAACAAGTGGAATGGTCGAGGTAAGTAATCGAGAGATCAAGCAAATACTTGAGAAAACCGTTGGACCTTCAAGGAAGGATTGGAGTGATCGTCTCGATGATGCTTTGTGGGCGTATAGGACTGCATACAAGACTCCGATAGGTATGTCACCTTTTCGGTTAACACATGGCAAAGCATGTCACTTACCGGTTGAGCTTGAGCACAAAGCATGGTGGGCGGTTAAGGCCTTCAACACGAACATTGATGAGGCCGGCCTTCATAGGAAGCTTCAACTCAACGAACTTGAAGAAATACGGAATGAAGCTTATGAAGCCGCATGGATTTACAAGCAAAAGACCAAGGTTGCTCATGATAAGATGCTTCGACGGAAAAAGTTTGAAGTTGGCCAAAAAGTTCTCTTGTATCACTCACGACTCAAACTTTTTCCGGGTAAGTTGCGCTCTCGTTGGATTGGACCATTCATTGTTCTTCAAGTATTTTCACATGGAGCCATAGAGATTCGGAATGAAGTTACGGGAAACGTATTCAAGGTGAATGGACATAGACTCAAGCCATACTACGAGCCATTTGAGCCTCTAAACGATGAAACCGATGTCCACGACCCTCCAAGCCTAGGGGCTGCCGTAGCTACTGTCCTTGCCGCGCCCTACTGCCTCACTACCGATCTAGCACCCCACTGCCCCAACTCAGCCACTGAGATAAACTTGTTGCTGCCGCCACAGCCGGACGTCCAATCAATGATACTGCCCACTGCCGAGAGGCAGCCCTTTGTTCCAGCTGCAACTACACTTTCTGCCGGACCTGCGATCGCCGGCAGGATTGAATAGATGATACTAGAAGCCGAGAGCACTACAGCTGAGCTGCCGGATACACCTGATACGACTGAAAAACTGCTGGACACGCTGCTCCAACCGGACACGCAGAATAACGCCGACACGGACACAACGTGTCATGATCTTCTCGTCGAGCTACTTCTTGCCGATTTGAACTACTTTGGAACGCGATGAACACATGCAATCAAAACGGTGAAAAGTCTAGGCTATGGACTATAAACACAAAGCGCTACTTGGGAGGCAACCCAAGTCGATCAAAGAAAAGTGAAGGAGCCATCACCGAGAGTTTGAAATTTCTTAACCCTTCTCTTTTTCTTTGATTTGTGATGATATGTTGGTATATGTTAGTCGATTGCATGCTTAGAAAATTCGTTGATATAGAATTGTGTTTACATTGAGGACAATGTAATTTTCTAAGTGTGGGGTGGGATAACGTATTCCATTTATGTTTTCGTGTGCTTAGTTTAGAAAAGAAAAATTCAGAAAAATGTTCCAACAAAATAGAGTGTTTAAATTGTTTGTTTTGAGTCTTAGGATGCCCCTAATATGTCAATGATGTTTTTTTCCTCTTTGCATACATAGATGGTAGTTGTGCATACAATTAAAATTGTGAGTTTCATGAATTATGTGCATTGGTAGGAGCATGTAGGACTTGTTGATTACGAAGCATGCATGTTTTAGCTAGTTTGTTTCTATAATAACCTATGTGAGCTTTAGAGCCAAATTGCTTTCTTCATGAGTGATAAATTGAAAATTTCGAGCATGTTAATATGTGAACCTCATAATTCTTTGATTATTCGATGATTATATGCAATAGCTTTTCATGGACTCTAGTATTGCTAGAACTCGTTCTTGTGATTATTGAAACTTGATAGTCATGAAAATTGCCTTGATTTTGAAAAGGATTGAAGACGTTATATTAGGATCACCACCATTGCCAAATAAAGCATGTGCCCTATTTGTGCCCGTCGTGGGACTCCTTAGAAAACCCCTTTGAGCCTACGTTGAGCCTTTTCTTTCATCACCCTTATTAAAATTCTTATGCTTAGAATAGTTATATCTTGACCCTTGTCCTCGCGAGACTTGGCAAAAGTTTGAAATCGATTTGGAGGTTTGATGTAGAGTGATGTCTTGAAACAAGTGTGGGGTGGAGTTAGCTAGAAATTGTGTGAAAAATGTGTATGCCGTGCCTAGCAAAAGTGAAAAATATGTAAACGGACAGAAAAGAAAAGAAAAGAAAAACATGAAGTCCAAAAGAAAAAGAAAAGAAGCTGGGCACGGTTTCGATTGAAAAATTTGCTAAGTCCTATCCTTGAATAAATGTTGTGAGCTTGGAGTTTCGTTCGTATTGGAAGGTCTAGCATTGTGAAATTTGACCTTTGTCCATGTTTATGATGTTTTGGGAAGTAAAGAATGAAGGAAGGGTCTAACAAGATAATATCCGACCCTTGGAGTGAAGCCATAAGGAGGATTAAGAATTGCCAAGTCTTGGTGACGTTTTTAAGCACCACTTATCCTAAATTTCCTTCCCTATAGCCGAGCCCCATATTTATTCCCCTATAACGTTTTTCATGATTCTTAAGATGGCATACTTTGATTTGTGGAGATTTTCTCAAGAGTTGAGCATATGGTTTTGGTCCATTCGTGCATATAGTTATCATATGAGGTTTTTCTTTCAAATTCTATTCACAAAGTGTTTTTGTTTCTTTGACATATGCAAGTTACTCTTCGTAATTCATTATCGTTCACTTGCATATACTAATGTGTGAATAACCATGCTTCAAGTGAAAAGAAGAGAGTATGCCTAGTGAGGAGGATTGGATTAGCTTAACATGTCTACATGCTTACTTTTGCTCTTTCATGTTCTTATTGATGTTACATGTCCATGAAGCTCGGAATTTTCGTGCCTAGCATTCTCATGCATTAACTTGAAAGCTATGTGTACATACGAGCCTGAGACAAATTGTTAGGGGCAATAGTTTGTTTAGAGTCTAGTTTAATTTAGTTTGCTAAGGGACTAGCAAAGGATAAGTGTGGGGTAGTTGATAGGAGCACAATGTGCGACGATATTAATGTGTTTACGCCCTCATTTATGCTTCGTTTAACCCTTATTCGTCTAAGATAGAGTCATAATTTAGTTTCGTGTTAATTTGGTAGAGTTTGGAAAAAAGTTGGCTAAGAATCTGAAAAATGACTAAGTATAAGAATTCTGGAAAATAATGCAAAATGTGTCTTTTTCGTGATTCTGAGATATGTAAAATTGCGATCTATCCTTGTCCAAATTTGATGAAATTTAGTGCGCTTATTATTCATATACTGAGAAATATTGTGTTAAAATTTCAGATCAATCGGAGTCCGGGAAATCATCCAAAAGATGGCTGCAACTTGGCAGTCCGAGCAAAGATCACCAGGGACTTCCAGGAATTTTCCTGGGACTGTGTCCCAACTTCAAAAATTCATTCCTGACGTTTTACAAGGAATTTGATAAAGCCCTTTTATACGGAGGAAGCTCTATGTGTCTAGTTTATCTGAGACTTGGAATCGCATCAATCGGAGCCCCGAGGAGGGAGATATGCCGGAATTACTACAGCAAGGTTTTTTCTGCCGATTCCAGGATGCTACTGCCTCCTTTTCGAAATAATGTTTTCGATGGACCATATGGTGTACAAATGCATATGTGAAGATGGTCCAAGCTTAAGGAAGGAAAGAGGAAGACACCAAGCTAATGCAATGAAGAAAAAGATGAAGAAAAGTGGCTCTCCAAGTCAAGCTAGGAGAAGCTGCCGGAAAAGGGCAGATTTGTGCCAGTCTTGTGATAGGACGGCTGGGGCATTTTTCCATGGATCAAGTTCACCAAATGAAGATGTCAAGACCACATATGAGGTCCATGAAGATGTGGAGCCCAAGCCTTGAAGAAAAATTAGAAAAGGAAAACCTAATTGAACTATGAAAGGAAGGTTTCAAATCCTTAATCCACTTGGTTTTTTGATTTCCTTATGCTATAGGGCTGCCGGCAATACCTAGCTTTTCCTCTATAAATAGCTAACTTTTACACAGAAAAAAAGGTCACATTCTAAAGCAAAAATCTAGCCAAAGCTCTACCTAAATTTCCCAAGAGTCCTACACAAAAACCTTAGCCAAAACCACCTCCACCACACCCAAAGTTCTTGCCGAACCTTGGTTCTTTTGCTGCCGACACTACCACTGTCGAGCAGCAGCCTCCAGCCGATCACCACAAGCTGCCGGATCCATACAAGACGATGTCTACAAGGTTTCTAATGTGTGATCCACTCCCTATTCTTGGTTATGTAATTTTTGTTGTAGTTATGTTAAACTTTGTCTATAAAGTTAGCATGAATTCTTGGTTTTAATTTGTATGTCTATGTATGAATTGGATTAAAATTTGGTTTTATAATTTGTATGTTCAATTTGTTTTCTTTATCTTTACTTGGTATTTGGATGTAAGAATATGGATTGCATGCTAAAGAGTAAGGAAAATATATGATGAATTAGTAATTAGGATTTTCTGCAAAGATATGTGTTAAATTGATTTTAGGGTTTTCTTGACTTGTTCTTTAAATTCGTGTGCTTAAAGATTGGTAGCCTATGTAAGTGCAATGCGTAGATTATTGATCTCATTAGCCGAAAAATTAATATGGATTAAGTAATCAACGAGTTACTTTGTTTGTGTTGTTTTTCACGAGGGTTAGAGTAATTTAAATGAACATGCTTGTTGATAAGAAGAGTGATGCCTTACTATATTGACTTGTTTCCAACTAAAGAAAAAGACTTTATGCTTAATTACTTGTCATGTTTGTTTACGTCGGTTAGAATATTCAAAGATGACTAGTATAATTTTAAGGTTAGGTGGTTAGTCACTTAAAATACATGAGGAGTCTTAATCAATTAGTAGTGCCGGTTAGGAGCTAATTGGGTTGGAGTTAAGTTGACTCTAGAACGCTTTAATACCTTGCCGTGAGTTCTATTTGCTTGTTTGTTATATGTTTTGATTGCTTTCGTGTTAGTGTTTTGTGGAAGAATGTCGACCAAACCTGTATATAGTAATTTAGGACTTTTAATTTCAATGTTTTATTGCATGTGTTAGTGAGAGGCAGCAATAGGCTGCCGACCCTAGGATTTTTATGTTTCATGTTTTGTGATTTTTGTTTGTGTGCCGTACCCTAATTTAGGGCAGCCTAGCTGCCGACACCAACTCCCCCATGTTTTGATGATTTTCGATGTATATCTTTGTGAATATCTTAACTAACAATTTCATGTTTCAGGTACCCTTAATCCCCGGCTTAGAACGATCCCTACTTATGTCTATACTACTAATGATTGCAGGGTTATTATTGCATGTGAGCTTCGGCTCACGTCAATGATCCATAAATGAAGTCTTCTCTACATTGTGCTCTTGGAATGAGTCGTAGTATAACTTGAGATGATGACCATTCACTTTGAAGACTTTACTCGTGATGGGGTTTAGAATCTCAATATCCCCATGTGGGAACACTTGAGTTACAATAAAAGGCTAACCCATTGTGAGCGTAACTTGCCAGGGAAGAGTTTAAGCCGAGTGTTAAATAAGAGAACTTGTTGCCCTACTTCAAACTTCTTCCCTCGAATCATCTTGTCATGGTAAGCCTTAGTCTTCTCTTTGTATAACCATGCGGCATCATAAGCTTCATTTCGGATTTCTTCAAGTTCGTTGAGTTGAAGCTTCCTATGAGTGCCGGCCTCATCTATATCCATATTAAAGCCTTTTACCCCTACCCCCCCCCCCCCCCCCCCCCCCCCCCACATACCTATTGGTGTCTTGTATGCAGTCTTATAAGCCCACAAAACATCATCGAGACGATCACTCCAATCCTTTCTTGAAGGTCCAACCGCTTTTTCTAAGATTTGCTTGATCTCTCGATTGCTTGCCTCGGCCATGCCACTCGTTTGAGGATGATAAGGTGTAGATACCTTATGTGTGACGCCATACTTCTTCAATAATGCCTCAATGGTGCGGTTGCAAAAATGGGAGCCGCCATTACTAATCAAGACTCTTGGAACTCCAAAACGTGAGAAGATGTTAGTCTTGAGGAAGTCGGCAACCACTCTTGAATCATTGGTGCATGTGGCCTTAGCTTCTATCCACTTTGAGACATAACCAACCGCGAGCAATATATAAAGGAAGCCCTTACTTGAAGGAAACGGCCACATGAAATCAATGCCTCATAAGTCGAAGATTTCTACCTCAATGATAGGTTGTAGAGACATTTGATCTCGTGCTCCTATATTGCTGGTTCTTTGACACCGATCACACATCACACATGTCATGTATGCATCTTTAAACAATGTTGGCCAAAAGAAACCACACTCAAGAACCTTCAATGCCGTCTTCTTTGGCCCAAAGTGACCACCACATGCTTCGTTATGACAAAAAGAAAGGATAGACCGATGCTCTTCTTCCGGAACACATCTTCTTACCACTTGATCGCTACATTGCTTCCACAAATATGGCTCATCCCAAAAGTAATGCCGAGCTTGCTTCTTGATTCTATTCTTGAGGTGGCTCGGCATCTCTCTAGGGAATTGGTGCGAGGCTAGATAATTTGCAATGTCGGCATACCAAGGTTCACTTGTCGCAGTGATCCGAAAAAGTTGCTCATCCAGGAAACTCTCCAATACGGGAAGCCGATCCTCTTCATGGATAAGATGACTTAAATGGTCGGCTACCACATTCTCACTTCCTTTCTTGTCTTTGATCTCAATATCAAACTCTTGGAGTAGGAGAATCCATCGAATAAGCCTAGGCTTTGCATCTTTCTTTGTCATAAGATATTTCAAGGCAGCATGATCACTATAAATAATGACTTTGGAATTCAAAAGATAAGATCGAAATTTTTCCAAAGCAAAGATTACCGCCAAGAGTTCTTTCTCCGTTGTGGTGTAATTTAGTTGAGCATCGTTGAGGGTCTTGAGGCATAATAAATGGTGTGTAGCCTCTTCTCTTTTCTTTGGCCGAGCACGGCTCCAAGTGCATAGTCACTTGCATCACACATCAACTCAAATGGCAACTCCCAATCTGGTGATGCAAGTATAGGAGCCGAACACAATGCAAGCTTCAATCGGCCGAATGCTTCCTCACATGCGTCACTCCATTCAAACGGCACTTCTTTTTGCAATAAGTTGCTCAATGGCTTGGCTATGGATGAGAATTCATTGATGAATCGTCGATAGAAACCGGCATGTCCGAGGAAGCTTCTCACGTCACACACGCATGAAGGGCTCGGCAATTGTTGAATCAACTCCACCTTGGCTTTGTCGACTTCAATGCCTTGCTTGGATATAATGTGGCTGAGCACTATGCCTTGGTTCACCATAAAGTGACACTTCTCCCAATTTAGAACAAGGTTTGTCTCTACACACCTTTCTAGTATCTCTTCCAAGTTCTTCAAACATGTGTCGAAGTCGCGTCCATATACGCTAAAGTCATCCATGAATACTTCGATCTTGCTTTCAATAAAGTCAGAGAAGATGTTGTACATGCGTCTTTGAAACGTACCGGGTGCGTTGCATAGGCCGAATGACATCCTTCTATAAGCAAAGGTGCCAAATGGACAAGTGAAAGTAGTCTTCTCTTGATCATCCGAGTGTATGGCAATTTGATTGTATCCACTATAACCATCAAGAAAGCAATAGTACTTGTGGCCGGCTAACCTCTCAAGCATTTGATCCATGAAAGGAAAAGGCATGTGATCCTTCCTTGTTGTTACATTGAGTCTTCGGTAGTCGATGCACATCCTATGGTCAGTTACTAGCCTTTATGGTACAGACTCATTCTTTTCGTTCTTTACAACTGTTACACCACTCTTCTTTGGCACTACTTGCACCGGTGAGACCCACTTGCTATCCGAAATAGGGTAAATAAGTCCACAATCGAGTAGCTTGATTATCTCATCCTTGACAACCTTCACCATTGGAGGGTGAAGCCGACGTTGGCCTTCCCTCATTGGCTTTGCTCCTTCTTCAAGTAGTATTCGATGAACACACGCTGTAGGGCTTATTCCCTAGATATCCGCCTAGGTCCAACCTATGGCGGTCTTGTGCTTTTGAAGTACATGTATCAAATCAACTTCTTGCTTCTCACTAACCGATGAAGATACAATAACCGGTAAAGTATCTTCTTTTCCAAGATAAACATATTTCAAATGACTAGGGAGCTCTTTTATTTCTAGCTTTGGGGCCTCTTCCACACTTGGTCGAAATTTGTTTGTGGCACTTGAGATTGACAAGAATGAGTTGAAATTCTTGGCATAGGGCCGAGACAATAGCTCGGCGTAGGCTTGCTTGATGTTCGGCTCCATGACTTCTTCTTCCTTCTCCAAAACTCGTTCTCCCCTCTTTTCAAAACCTGCCCCTTGCTCAATTGCTAGTTTCTATACATCAAGGGTGGCCGACATAACTTGCTCGGCCTCCTCAATGACTTCCAAAAATCAGCACTCCTCCTCCTTAGCAATTGGAATTCATGGCTTTAAAAACGTTGAACTTAATCACCTCACCATCAAATTCCATCGTTAGGTTGCCCGCAGCGATATCAATCTTCGTCCTTGCCGTCCTCATGAATGGCTGGCATAGCAAGAGTTGTGTGCTATGAATCGGCGAGTCCTCCATCTCAATGACATAGAAATCGGCCGGAAAGATCAATTGATTCACTTGTACGAGCACATCCTCCACATAGCCTTCCAGATAGTTGTTTGAGCGATCCACAAGTTGAATGATGACATTGTCCTTCTTGAGAGGTCCAAGATTCAACGTTTGATAAACATTGAGTGGCATGATATTAATCGACGCTCCCAAATCCAACATTACATCCTCAAAGCGTGTATTGCCGATCACGCATGGAAAATTGAAGCTTATGGGATCCTTCATTTTTTGTGATAGCTTTCTTTGAATAACGGCTGACACTGTCTCACTCATTCGTACCACTTGAGTCTCCCTTGTATGCCTTCGTGTGATGCATAGCTCTTTAAGAAACTTAGCATACTTCGGGACTTGTTTAATGCAATCCAACAAAGGTATATTCACTTCAACTTTCCGAAAAACCTCCAACACTTCTTCGTCAGATTTCTCCTTCTTAGACTTTGCAAAACGTGAAGGGAAGGGTATGCAATAGTTAGACACACCTCCCTTAGTTGGTTGGTTCGACACACATTCCTTCTTCGTCAACTATTGATGTGATTCCAAATCCTATGGAATCTAGACTCATAGGTCTTTCTATGCATGTAAGGTTCACAATCTAATTCCAAATGAGCTGACTTTGAGGAATTCCTGGAAGTCGAGTGATGTGTTCAGGAAAATCCTGAAACTTGCTAAATCCGAATTTGCATAGCAATTCCAATTCCTTTAACTCTTTCCAATGCTCGATCATATATGTGTATACTGCTCATAGGAGAAGAAAAACCCATCAAAAGCACTTTGGAAGATTTACAGAATCAACGAAACATAAAATGACTTCGATTTCTAACACATTGTCAATTTTCTGCAAACTTCCGTCTTTTAAGCATATTTTCTCATAACTCTACCAAATATTCATTATTCTCTAATATGACTCGATCCTAAGTAACTCTACCAGCAGCGACAGCCCTGACGATGTTTTCAGTCCTGGCCAGTACGATATGGCGGGAGAGATAGAACAGATGCGAGCGGAAGTAAACCGCTTGCGGGCAGAGAGTGACCGGGACAGGGCAGAAGCCACCACCAGGTATCAAGACATGGAAGTGGTTAATGCCGCACTGGTGGCTGCCTTGAAAAGAGGCCAGCAACGCAATGCCGCTCCGGCAAAATCATTCGCGCCACACCCAAATGAGCCTCCCCACCAGGAAGTGGGCCAGTCATCGATAGGGGAGAGGGACACCGGCGTGGCGGGAGACGTGATCCCGGCGGACAGGGTGCCACCAAAGATCCTCCCAGCCCCTCGGAGGAACAGCGGCTCGTTCGAGGAAGATACCATCAGCTCGACCGCACTGGCACTATAGATACTATCTGACTCGGTGTCAGATATGAAGGCCCAGATGAAGGCCAACGAGAGAAAAGCTGCGAGACCGCCGGAGAGCGCACGATTCAATGAGCGGGCCGGACCCTTCTCACTCCGGGTTCTGTAATCCGGAAGATCCGGCACCCAAAAGTGGCTAAACCTGACATACTCCGGGGCCGGCTGCCCATACCAACACCTAGACAGCTTCCGGTCCCAAACGTGTGCTAAGGGCTATTCCGACGCCGTTTCCTGCAACATATTCCAGGAGACCCTATCCGGAGAGGCGCTCAACTGGTTTTACGAACTACCGGCGAACTCTATAGAGGCATTCGAGCAACTGGCCGATAGATTCGTGGGCCGGTTCATATTAAGGATCGAAGGGACCCGGACCTCGACGGTCCTCTTTAACTGCAGGCAGGCAGATGGCGAAGAGCTGAGAGCTTTTGTTAACCGATGGCAAACGATCGCCGCCGGGGTCAGGGACCTGGACAAAGGGATTGCCGAATCAGCTTTCAAGCAAGGTCTCCGGCCCGGAAAGTTCTCTTACGCTGTGCGAGTGGAGATCCCGCAGGGTTACGACGAACTGATAGCGATGGCTATCAGGCACGCCCTAACAAACCACGAAACGTACGGGAGTCGTCAACACAAGAGAAGGCAGGAAGAGCCCGAACCCGCCCGACAGAAAGCCAGAAACTAGCAGCAGGGCCAAGACCGAGGAGCCTCGACCGACAAAAGACCAAGCGGTTGGGGGAACCAGCAGCGCCAAAGGTACTATGTCGCCATTCCCCAACGAGCAGTGATACGACCCGAACCTCGAATTATCTTTTAACTGGTTTACTTTTACTTTTACTCCTCGGAAATTTGTTTTACGATTCGAAAGTTCTAAAGGTTGACTTTAAAATAACGACCGAGAATTTTATTTTATGACGAGGTAGTAGACGTTGAGACGAGTTCGTGGACACGTAGCATGCTCAATTTGGAGTTCGTACGAAAAAGTTACGATGTAAAATCGGAAATTGTCCGATTTTTGGACAAGTATAAATAGCGGGAAATGAAAAATTTCCCGAACGGGAAACTTTCCTTTTTCTTTTTCTTTTTCTTTTCTTTTCTTTTCTTCTCTCTCTTTTCTCCTTCTCTCTCCCCGACTCGGCCCGAGTCCACCGACCCGCGCCGCCCTCCTCCCATCTTCGCCGTCCGGCCACCAATTGGAGAGCCACCAGTCGGGTTCGATTCGTCTCCCATCTCTCATCACGTCTGCAGTGGTGGTTTGAGACGAATCGCAGTCGTTTGGACGATTTTAGCCCGGGAAGGGTTCGACAGAGTCGAACCGGAGCTCGCCGCTCCGGCCACCTCCTGACCCGATTCTAGGGGGGAAAGGTAGGCATCGACGCGTGTGACCTCTCCACGAAAAGAAATGATCCGTTGTGATCCAGGTAAGGAGAAATTGGGATTCGAAATTTTTAGGGTTTTTGATTCCCGAATTGGAGGTTGTGAAATTTGTGTTTTTGATGTGATTGGAGGGTAAATTCGTGCCTAAAACGTGGAATTGAGTCGATTAGGAGTTGTTTGATGGTTAATTGGTTGATTTTGGTGAGAATTGGAAGTTGGCCAGTTACTGCCACCGTGTCGGCCACCGTATGCGGCGGCTGGGGCTGTTTTTGGCGGCGGGGACGAGTCCCCGAGGTGGTGGCGATGATGTTGGGTGAATTTGGAGCCGATTGGTGAGGTTTTGGCCACTGTGGTGGCGGAGCTGCCGGCGGCGGCGCTACTGCTGTCGGCTGCGTGAAGAAGAAGATGAACAGTAACGGGTAAATGGATGAAAAGTAAAATGGTAAAAGGTGAATAGTAAACGGTAAATCAGTAAATGGTAAAACAGTAAAAATAAATAGTAAACAGTAAAAGTAAAGGTAAACAGTAAAAGTAAATGGTAAATAGTAATTAGATTTTAACCATTTACTGTTTGACTTTCATAATTACTGTTTGACCTTGGATTATTACTGTTGACTTACCGTAAAAAGGTTAAAAGCTAATTAAAATGGTTTTACGACGAAATAATCTGAAATGGATTGATCGGACTCGGGATGGGTGTCCTGAGTAATTTTGAGAGGTAAATGGTTTCGGTATTTGAGACGTAACTCCAATACCGATAACGATAATTTAAATGGGGTTATTTGGACGAGTGAGGACGTCGTAAATTTCACTTTATAATCAAATTTCGGATTCTGAGATATCTTTTAAACCGTCTCTGTTACAGGTCGAGAAGTTACTCGACGGGATGAGAGAGCGAAATATCGGCACGCTCGGCCGTACTGTGAGTGGATTTTATTTTAAAATAAATGCATGCAATTATATTTTATTGAAATGCAATTTATTTAGTTAAATGAATTCGTAAGCATGATATGAATTATCGAAAGTCGATAATTCATATACTTCTATTATAATTGTTGATTTAATATTTAAAGTAAATTATGGATTTGGGTTATGCTTTTACTATGTGATTTATCCGGAAACGAGGTTTCCGGAAATAGTATATTTTAATTATTCATAACTTGATTATGTTAAATAAGTTTTAATTAAAGGTAATGACCGGAAATGAGATTTCCGGGGATTTTATATTTTCGTTATTTATGATTTTCGACATGTGAGACATGTCGACGTTATAAATATAATTTTTGATATTGTTTTACGACATGTTGGATATGTCGGATATATATGAATATATTTCGACGCTATTATACTAATGATTATTATAAGCCTCAGATGTGCGGTCGGGGACCGTACGGATTTATGATATATAAGGGGAAGTGTACTTTCGGTTTTGTTTTCGGATTTTCACCATATCAGGGTATATGTTTATTGATGCTAGCTAGCATAGTCGCCTGAGCCCACGCGAGGTGACGACTTGACCACATAGGTCAGGTTCACGCTCGGTGGTCGACGTGTACAGGCAGAGTATCGCCTGAGCCCACGCGAGGTGACGACTTGACCACATAGGTCAGGATCACGCTCGGTGGTCGACGTGTACGGGCATAGCGTGAGACGCTATAGAGAGAGTCTTGGAGGCTCGACCCTTAGCCCTGGGAGGCTACTGTTAAATGGTGGTAATAACGTTCCCCTATTCTATTATATGACCAATGAGATTGGTCATGATTTTATATTATGAGATTTTCGGGAATATTTTCTCTATGAGATTTCTGATTTTAATAAATTCCCGAACCAGCGGGGATGGGTTTTTATATGACCAATGGGATTGGTCGTGAAATATTATAAATTGATTTTCAAAAATATTTCGTTTTGAAATACAAATATAAACAAAAGTATTATTTGTTTATTTGATATATCAGCAAGGCTGATTTTTAAATATGATTTTCTTAAAACGTGGAACGTTTTATTAAAAGCATGCAATGTGGTTTTATTTATAAAATATTGGGAAAGTAATATGATACTTTCAATTAAAGTATTATATTAGATTGTTTATTTTTATCCACTCACTCTAACGCGTTTTTAAATTACTTTTCCCTGGGCCCTTCGTTTTAAAATCGCCCAGTGTGCAGAGTAGTGATCAGAGGTCAAGAGTACTCGGAGTCAAGGCATAGTCATCATTGTCGCTTCCGCTAGGTGGGATCCGTGATCCCTTATTATTCTATTTCTTGTTATATTTTCATTTGTAATTCCAATTCATTTTGTTAGATTGCTCTGATTATCTATGAGCCAGTTGAATTAGATTTTGTGTTTATTTGAGGCGGTGGTTGTGTTTGGGGAGCACATGGCTCCAGGTGTTGAGGTTGGAACTAGAATTAGAAGTGTTTTTAAATTTTGCAGGTTTTAGGGTTGTCTATCTTAAGGTTGGCTTATCGATTTATCGATAGAGTTAATCTTAAGGTAGTACCAGCAGGGCCTTATCCGGGTTTCAGGGTGATATCTGGTTCGGGTCCTGTCAGGCAGGGAACCTCCCATCGTACCAGCAGCAAACCCGCCCCCTAGTGGTGATGCCAGCAGGACTACAAGAGATATTCTCTACTTTGACCTCTTCCTACGAGGATATCATGTACTAGAACGGGAACGACATCCCTCCGCCGCCAAAGAGAAAGCACCCGAAGGGGAACCTGACCAGGGCCCAGACCGGTAGGTACTGCACCTACCACAATGAAGCCACGCACCGGACAAATGATTGTCTCGCCCTAAGAACGACAATAGAGGGACTGCTCTGCCGCGGCAAACTGCAGCAGCATCAAGGATAACCCGGCACCAAAGGACTGCGCGAAAACGCGACTTCTGCTCCGGGAAAACTCTTCCCGTGTAACCGGGCGTAATCTTAAACGGGTGTAATTTCACAAGTCTACTCCAACTTTGTTTCAACTAAGTACAAAGGTAAATCATTGGCAACTAGGAGAAAAGAGCAAATTGAAACAGGCGTAACACAGGCTCAGGCAAAATCTCCATTAATTAAAACTTAGATCAACGTCTACAATGGACTACGCCTCCGGAAGCAAACCCGGTGGCTAAAAAAATATAGTATATGTACGCTAGGGGACTTCCACCTGCTCCTCCTCTTCAGCAGGAGCTCCGTCAGCGGCGGTATCACCCGTGGCAGGTTCACCGAGAGGCACGGTATCTTCTTCTTGTGCCTCTTCTTCATTCGCCTGTGACGGCGGTAGCGTTGAAATATCAAGATAGCCCTTAGCCTTCAAGTCGTCAAAAGCATCGGCTATCCCCGCTTCCCGGGCCCGTTCCAGCAGGTCAAGAAGCTCATCACTTTCTTGATACTTCTTAACCGCCCGCTGGTAAACCTCCAGGTCATTCTCATCGACCGGCCGCAGGCAGAAGCGGAGCCCGTCACCACCTGCCGCTGGAGTTCCTCGGCCTTGGTCTCCAACTCGGCCCTCTCCTCCTCCAGGCCCTTCTTCTCTGCTTCAAGAGCCTCGACTTGGGCCTCCAGCTTGCCCATCTGCTTCCTGGCCCTCTCACCCAACCGGGTTTTCTCCCATTGGAGCTTGGACTTCTCTGCCTCCAGGAGTTCCCCGGCGTTAGTCAGCTCCGTCACCTGCTTCTTCAACTCAGGAAACTGCTCCCTTGCATCTGACCGATACAAGTGGTACAGTAGCTGCAGTTTGACAGGCACCGGTTAGAAAATAACCAAGCACCAACTAATGCTAACGGATACCAGTGGCAAATTATTCTTACCCCGAGGGCCATCTCCCGGCTCTTTAACCGGTGATCCTTCAAACACCCCTCTGGAGCCCCAGTCTTGTCCAGCTCCATACCCTTCATATCCCTGAGTAGGCTCTGAAAGAAAGGCTCGTCCGGACAGCCGTGCTCCGGTCCCATCTCCGTAGCAGGAGACTTCTCCACACCCGATGCTCCTGTGCCGGCAGCGGAAGAGCTACCGACCGCATGAACCCTGTCTCGGGTGGAAGTGGTCCCACCACTCGTCAGCTTTAGTCGCTTGGCCAAACTCTCGCCAGCCGACTGGCCGGTAAAAGTAAGTAGCGCGGAGGCTGGCAGCTCCCGAGACCTCTTCCTCCTCTCACCCAAATCAACCTTTAAAGAAGAAGATTGGGCTGTAGACAGTGGGTACCTAGTGACAGTTGGCACCGGCCCCAACCAGTGTGGAATCCTTGCAGCACCACCCGGAGGCTTGGACGGCCCACCAACAGTCTTCCCCGATCCAGACGCCGCCTGGGGTCCCGAAGCGTGAGTCTTTACGCGCTTTAAGATGTAGTCCTCATCCGCAACATCCAGCGAAACGGTTTTATCATGTACGGACAACTCCCTGGTTCCGTGGTCAACCGTGGACCGCTCGGAGGCATCTCCCTTCTCCTTCAGCTTCGAGACAAGCTCCTGATTGTCCATCAATAGTGTTTCGTGGGTTTTAATAGCCGTTTGAGAAGATACACCTGTAGAACACAAGGCAAAGAGGTTAGACAACACCAATTCACTCAACGGAATCAGAGACAGTCAACCTACATTCTACCACCCACCGGGATTCCCCCCCCCCCCCCCCCCCCCCCCCCCCCGCCATCACCACCTTCTTCCTCCAATTATTGGTTGAGCCAGGAGGGCAAGCGGGTTATCACCGGCTTAAAGTGCCGAGCGGAAAAACTGACACACCCCCGGGCCTTCCTCTTCTTTGAATACGTCAACCGGTACAAGGCCCGAAACTCATTTACCGTTGGACAACTCATATCACTCAGCCAATAGAGACAGCCTAGGCTCAGTAGCTGCCTCCACTGGTTCCCGGAAAGCTGTGCCGGTGATATCCTGATGGCACTAAGTAGGTATTGCACAAAGTCGCGCAACGGGAGCGATAACCCATGCCAGAATTGGTCCTTGTGCACAGCAACCCAACCGTCCTCCGAGTTGCAGGCCGACTCTTAGGCATGCAGAGGCCGTTGATCTACCTCTCCGGGAATATTCCACCTCGCTCGAAAAGCAGCAATCTCCCCGGGAGATAAAGAGCATTTCGGCTCATCACAGCTTATGGTTCTATCCCCGTCAATAAGCATATAGCGCGTGGCGCCTGCTGGCTGAGCATGGTCCAAGGACACTCTATAGGGAGCATCCTTCTGTCCTAGAGACTCGGATGTCGACGCCTCACCGGTCGAACAAGCGATGGCGTTTGGCCCCGAGGACGAGGAGGCAAGCCAGTCCTCCATCCTCTCTTGGTCGTCCGTCACCGGTCGCCTGGCGGCCGATTCAGAGGCCTCATGGGAACTTCCAGAATCCATGTGACCTAGGGGAAAGAAAAAAAAAACCCTATGACCGGTCAGCAATACAACCTAAACAACGACTACGGCGCAGCGCGAAGTATGTGACGCCTCGACACAGCCCCGCAGCAACCACTGGGCTTGTCAGCCAAAAAATCTCAGATCTTGCAGAGATTCGGTCCCAGCGGGGTCCCATCCAAAGGGCAAACAATAATACAACTAGGTGCCAATCAGATCGACCCACGGACAAGACAAAAAAATTTTTTAAAAAAATATATAAAGGCAGAACTCACCGATTAGTATGCATGACGACGGCAACTCAAGAGGAAAACACCGAGCAATTGTGTTCAATAGACTAAGCAGGGGAACACTTCTTAAACTAAAGGCAAAATGCACGAAGTAGCAGGGGCTTATATACAGGTCCAGTATCCTGAGCGCCCCTCGAGTTCCCCCCAAGCTACCCAGTAGGGCAAGTAAAACGCCCACGGATCTGGGCCATCCATCCCTCACAGTCTCCTCATGACACGTGTCCCAGTATTGGTAACTACCCATACCATAATAGCTGACCCGACTGATGGAAAACCCTCATTCAATGCATGTCAGACACTTGCCTCGCATGCAGAGGGTAGTTGAAAGAACAGGGAACATCACCGAACCATCCTGCCTACGAGCCTATAACCCAAGAACCATATATTCCAACGGTACGGGACTTCCACCATATATTCCAACGGTACGGGGCATTCCACCAGTCGAACCTATTCCACCATTACAGTCAAACAACAACGACTCGATATAAACCCGGGAGAACTCTTCCTTAACACAGAAAAGTTCTTCCCGTAGGCTAAAAACCCTGCAGCAATATTATGTACAGGCTACGATATTCCAACCGTAGTGCCTGCTCCAGTTCAAGGCTATCCTAGCCGTCGGTCCATCCAGCTTCAACTATTGGATGCGGTTTCACACCGGCAATAATTGCACTTATCGCTATGCAACGGAATAACCGGTTGTCCGAACCGACAGATTCCTACGGACAGCCTTGTACGACCTAAGGGATCCATGTACCACCGGGCTTTATAAACCCAGGAGACTTGATCCTCTCATACAGGACAACTCTTCCCACATGCTAAAAAACCCTGCACATCCTATATGCATGTAGGAACAAAGGCAGCAGGACACGTGGGGATGGTGGCCGAGGCTCTCTTGGCCACGCCACGCCACGCCACCCCACCGGGAACTCCTCTAACACAGGGCACGTTTCCGCTGATACCGTGTCACCTTGTCAACCACTGTTTAAATCAATCGTTGCCCTCTGCGGCTACGGTTCTAAAACATGGGGGACTCGTTCATCTCCTGCACAATATCCACCGGGCTTTCCCGGAACATAGCACGGCACGGCGGATTTCAACACCACGTTATCATAACCATGCAATAATTCTCATGCTTGTATGCATCTGTCAGCATGAACATCATAATCATGCACGCATCGCATTACGCATCACCATAACAGGTTCATTCGAGCGCCCGGTCAAGCCCAATCTTAAATGCGGACTTGGGAGGCTAGGGCACAGTAGGGTAAGCATCCATGCGGGTCTGCAGGCCTGTAAAACAAGACAGATTTAAGTCCCCATTCAAGATAGCACTTGACCGAGAACTTGGGGGACTTGTTGACAGTAGCTATAAGAGAGGCTACCCAGGCCCCCAGACCCGCAGCAAGGGCTCCTGGACACGGTCCAAGGCCCGGAAGTTCAGCACCAGCACCTAGTCAGGCACCCGGGCGGACCTTACTGGTGAGCGCCACCTGGGGACAGGGGACAGCAGCTCCCCAAGTAAGGGCCGAAACAATCCAGTAGTATATGCAGAAGGGGACCAGTCCCACATCGAAGGGTGAGGTCAGCCCTCACGCCCGCAGCCTATATCTGAGTCTAAAATACCCTCATTAATAGGTAATCAATACTTCAACTACTCATTCCCGCTTAAGTTATCAAATTATCCAACTTTACTGACTTAAGCATCGGAGCGGAATAGACCGGCTCACCTGGTATTCCCTTAGTTAGCAGGATTAGCAGGAAGGAATCACACCAAACTCCACCGATCTCTGTGAGTCTACGGATTCTGATAGAAATAATAGTAATTTAAATTCGTCATTTCTGGAGCTCTACATCTTGATTTTCCTGGACATACATATTGTTCATCCATGTCTGGAATCAAGGTTTTAAAATTCGCTAGTCACTAGTCGGTCGGCCGGCTGGGGACAAGCGAGTAGAGGAGCACTTGGGGGAGTATTCGGGAAGTACTCGGATTTTAATTTTTAGATTTATTTATTTTTTATTTATTTTTAAAACATATAATTAAATATATAATGTCCAAAATAATAAAAATAGTCAATAAAACATTACAATATTCAAGAGATAATAATGTCAAAAGAAGTAAAAAGTAAAAACAACCAGCGAGGGCGGAGCTAGGGAGGTCTTGGCATTCAAAAGCCAAGGGCGGGGAGGGCGGGGAGGGAAAGGCCGAGAGCGAGAGTCGAGAAGAGACAGGAGAGACAGAGAGCGACTGAAAGGAGAGACTAAGCGAGCGGCTCGTGCGAGTGAGAGACAATCGATCCAATTAGGTTTTGACCCAAGCCAAATCGACGTGGTCTTTTTTTTTTTGTTGCGTTGGGCTGACTAGGCCGACATTTTCCCGACTAGTCGGCCGATTTTTCCCGGCCTACTTTAAGGGACTGATAAGAGGATAATATGTGACATTCTTAATGTGTTTTATCCCCATTTATGCAATTGTTTAACTCTTATTGTTGTAATATAGAGTCATCGAGTCTAGTTTTGAGTCTTTGGCAGAATTATTGGTGAAAAGAGCTTAATTGTCGAATATTGCATGATTTGTGAAGAGTTTGATTCAAAGTAGGATTCCTTATTGCATTAGGAATCCTAATCGGTTTAGGAGTCTACATGTTTCGACATTTCTCAAAACGACGAAGGTTTTAAGAGTTTCAATCAAAGTAGAACTCCTTGTTGAACCAGGAAATCCTGACGGAATCAGGAATCTATCAAATCATAAATTGTGCTACATTTTATCTTCTCTTTCTAAATATAATTCTTCTCTTATTTTCAGGAATTAACAAAATAAATTTCAGAATGCAAAAGCAAAAGAAATCAAAGCATGCCGAATTCATTCAAGAGAAGAAGTGCAATACGACTAGGAAAGGAAGGAAGCATGCCGTGCACATAAAGAGGAGAAGAAGAGTTCGGATTTAAAGAAGAAGATTATTGCCAAATTACTTGAGGAACTCTACCACGAATGTGGACTGAATTCCATACACATTCATTCAGGGTTTCTTGCCGAATTCAAGGAAGATTAAATGAAGAGATATTGTTTGATTTATTCAGCAATTATCTCTTGCATAATTCGGTAACAAGTCCAAGCAAAAATCAAAGTCTTACCGTGCAAGACAAGAAGAAAAATTTGGTGGAACTCTCACCACTTTTGCCGAAACCCTAACTAGCTTTGCCTCTATATATAGCACGGCTTCACCTCTAAAAGAGCATCTCGTCTCTCTCACTTTCACAAGCCAAATCTCTACCAAATTCTCACCACAAATTCTATACAGAAAATTCACAAGCCGAACCTCTACCACCATCCCAAATTCACACCATCTCTTCACCATTGGATCATCTCTTGTCGAAGTCTCTTCAAGGTTCTTCTAAAGTGTGATTCGTGTAACTCATGGCTTTATATTTTCTGTATTTTATCAATACTTTGTCTATGAAGATTGAAAGAATTTGTGTTTGCCGAATTGGTTTATGTAATTCTATTTTGGATTTTCGGATTTGTTGTTTGATTATCTAATTGCCGAATTGTGTTTCAAAGCATGTAACGATTTTATTTAGGATTTAGGGCAGTAGGTTTCGATTTTAATACTTAGTTTTATTTGGTTTATTTCTTGAATTTATACGCATAAAAATTGTATGCATAAGGGCTGCCTAATCTTTGGCTGATTCTTGTGTGTCAATTTCACTTGCCGAATTGGATTTAAATTAAATCATATGCAGAGTTGGTTTGATTTGTATTTGTTTTTAGGGCTAGAATAATTCTGGAAATTTACATGTCGATGTGAGATGAGGTGACGCCATATATACTTGCTAACATGTCTCCAATAAATGACTTTTGTGCTTATGTGTTATTTATGTTTAATTTCTACGCAGAGTGTCTTTAAACCGATTAGCATAATTTAGAATTTCACGCAGAGTTGATTCTACATAATTGATAAGTCTTAATGATTAGATAAACAGCAGAGGCTCTAATTAAATTGGAACTAAATGAATCTTGTAAAGTGTCAAAAGTTGCTGCCATGTTTCCTTATTTATTTTTTGCTCCATGTTTTGTGAGTTTTGTGTGACGTGTTATGTGTTAAAGGTGATGATCATGTATATATGGTAATTTAGGTTTTATATTTTTTTTTTCTTAATTTCGTAAAATCAGTAGGTTATTTAGATAAAAATTCAAACCCCCAATATAATTATGTGATACTTCATGAGATTGAATGCCCTTGATTTTCCTAGATAGAACGATCCCTACTTGTCAATACTACACTCGACACAAGAAGGGTAATATATGTATGAGATTGTTTTACATGTACAAATATGCGTGTAGAATAATTCCCATCAGGGACGATTTGGCCAAAATTGGCTCGCCGGAGGGCCGACTAGCCCGAGTTTTAGAACACTGTCTGGATCACTAATATTCACTTTTCCATAAAAGAGAACAACATCCTGCAATTTGCTATTGCAAACTTTCACTAAATCCATAACATTCACTATGTCCTAATCATCTTTTTGTAAAGCTTGAGACAACTCATGAGTGATTCCAAGTATAATTCTCATCAAATGCAAACTAAATATAAAATCAAATGATGGGAGCAACTTCAAAATAATATATGCATCATGCTTCTGATCAGAACTGACTTTATCATATGCTACTTCATCCAACACATCAATTATGGAAGAGAACATGAAAGTACAGTTTATAAGAGTACCATAATGTGAGCTCCAACGCGTATTACTTGAACGCTTAATTTCAGTTTCTTGATTAAGTCCCTGTCCACTTGTAAGTTTTCCACTTTTAAGTGTCTCAATCACTTTAAGAGATTGCTTTTCTCGAAGAATATCCATGCGTTTAAAAGACGCTCCAACAATGTTTATAACACTAGCCACTAGTGTAAAAAATGCACCAACAATATCATATTTTTTTGTTACACCGACAAGAGCCAATTGAAGTTGATGTGCGAAACAATGAACATAATAGGCACTAGAGTTCTCCTTCAAAATAAGTGTCTTCAGATTATTCAATTCTCCACACATATTACTCGCGCTATCGTAACCTTGACCACGTAGCTTAGAGATGCTTAATCCATGTTTAGAAAGTAGTGCATGTGATGACATGACCTGACCTGGCTAGGGAAGCTAGCAGATAGGTAGGTCACGCATCCCACATCGCCCGGGGGAGAGTGGATGTTGTGCTTATATGTACAGAGTCGGATTGATACATTGAGACGCGTTTTGGCGTGAAATCCCAAGAACAAATTCGTGCGGGTCAGTGGGCCCAAAGCGGACAATATCTCAAGTCTGTGGACTGGGCTCTTACAGATGGTATCAGAGCCTGTCCCCGGCCGGAAGTGTGCCGACCCAGACGTCAAACCCTAAGGGGGGTGGATTGTGATGAACTGACCTGACCTGGCTAGGGAAGCTAGCATGTAGGTAGGTCACGCAACCCACATCGTCCGGGGGAGAGTGGATGTTGTGCTTATATGTACAGAGTCGGGTTGATACATTGAGACACGTTTTGGTGTGAAACCCCAAAAACAAATCCGTGCGGGTCAGTGGGCCCAAAGTGGACAATATCTCAAGTGTGTGGACTGGGCTCTTACAGTGCATCTATAACTTTCTTGAGTGACATAGCAGTGGTATTCTCTACATGTTCAATTCCTATAAAAAAGATTCAATCACACAACTATTTTTATCCACATAACGAAAAATAACAGCCATATGCTCCTTTACAGATACATCCCTCGATTTATCAACTAGGATAGAGAAGAAAGCATCACCCATATATCTAATAATAGCTTTTGTAGTTTCAACAACTGCAACATTCACTATGTCCTTTTATATCCTAGGTGATGTCAATTTAAGATTCTCATAAGCATTTTTCAATACAACTGCTATGACTTCATCATTGTGATCAGCAAGAAATTGTAAAAGCTCAAGAAAGTTACCTTGATTGCTTGAGTTCTCTAACTCGTCATGACCACGAAAGGCAAGGTCTTGTTTTAGGAGAAAGCGAATGCAATCAACTGATGCTTCTAGTCGAATTCGATAATCTACTCGAGATTGATGTACATTTTGATTAACAATGTTCCGAATATGCTAGTTTTCATTCATCAAATCTTCACATTGTCGCACTACTTGATTGTGGACACTATTGTGTGTCTTCCCTACATTATCATATAATCTCTCCTTTTTTTAAAAGTTTCAGAAGCCAATACCAGTAAAACAATCACCTCCTCCTTGCTCACCAACATTTGGTTTGAACAAATAGTAGCATAAGCAAAATGCAGCTATATTCTTACAAATTTGAAAAATCATCATACCAATTTTCGCATTACCTTCGCATCCGCGTTCCTCGTTGTGTTCGAGAAAACTGGTGTCTACGCTGAAAATGACCTCTTAACAAGTACTCTCTTCTAATTTTATCCCTAAAATCATGATGATAATCCAAAATTTTGGTCCTTGATCCAGGATAAGAAGGAAGCTCACTCAAATTAATCAATACCCGGCTCTGTTTTGATCTTCATTCCGTACAATAGGTGAAGATGTCTCGCCCGATGTTTATTTAAAATATCTCTCCATGTTTCACAGACTCACAACTGCGATTTTAAATGAAACAGTAAATTTATCTAATCAATAAGTCATAAATCCAAAAAAAGTACAATACTAAATTGAGAAGAAGAACCATAACAAACCTGCAATGCGTATATAACAAAGGTTTAATTGCAAAAAAATGGAGATTGAAAACTGAAGAATCGGAGAGACTCTAAGACAATTAGAGAAAGAGTAGAAGTGAACGACTTAAAGACCAATATTGGGATTTTGGACTTTTGGGGATTTCTCGTACAAAACGAGGAGAAGAGAGAATATAAAAGTTTTTGGAGTTTTGGACTTTTGGGATCGTGATCTATTGAATCATAATAGGGTTATACAATATAAATATATATATATATATATATATATATATATATATATATGTTTGAGTGGAAGACGTGGTTTATGGTGGAAAAAAAAAGAGAGAGACACAAGTATCGGCCGTTAAAATCTCAGTGGGGGCACTGGCCCCACGTGCGTCCGCCATTGCTAATGGCCAGTTAAAATTTAACTAGTGTTACTCGGAGTTTTGCCTAATGATATGTGTGTCCAAATAAAAAATACCAAAAAAGCTCAAATGCACCGGTATGAACTATAGTCGGTTTGATTCCTTAAAAGGGATACGTAGGCAATCTAGCGACCCAGTAGATGCAACCACAAATCTCAAACCAAATCCTTGACTCTACCAGTCAAATTCAATCAATCCGAATCCCTGACTTCACTAGTCAAATTCACTCAAGCACTAGAAAAATTAAATCATTCACAAATTGCTCAAAAGCAAACCCGAGGGCTTTAAATCCTCACAAATATCTCAAACACAAATTTCAAGTAAATGGGTCATCTACCCATTTAAATCTCAAATGTCTGGAACTACGTACATGTGGTTTGATCCGGCAAAGGGTATGTTAGCAATCTAGAACCAAATTTATCTAGACGCAACCGTGTCCTAAACACAATCAAATCATTGGTTCTCTTACACCAAATTCGTCTAGACACTACTCAAATTCCAAAAATCATAGCCCTCCATTGAGTCATTCATTCATTGGAACTCTTGAACTACAAGTGGCTTGATCCCTTCCAGGGTACGTAGGCAACCCAACATAAATTCCGAGTGCAACCGCAAAAATAAACAAACTCACATTAGTTTCTTTATAAGTTGAATCAAAGGGTTTTCTCCTTTAACAAGGGATTGTAATTAAGAGACACATTCTGTCTTTAATGGCTCAAACCCAAAATAATTAAAATTCTATTTGGTTTTTTTTTTTTTTTTTTTAAAGAGGATTTAAGGGTTTCACACCTACCCATGTCGTGACTCGAACTCAGTACCTAATAACCTACTTCCTAGGTAATGAGGTTTCTTTACCACTTGATATATCTCATTGTAATTAAGAGACACATTCTGTCTTTAATGGCTCAAACCCAAAATAATTAAAATTCTATTTGGTTTTTTTTTTTTTTTTTTAAAGAGGATTTAAGGGTTTCACACTTACCCATGTCGTGACTCGAACTCAGTACCTAATAACCTACTTCCTAGGTAATGAGGTTTCTTTACCACTTGATATATCCCATTTACACTTTTTGCAATTAAAGTTTTCGGCCAACAGTATTAGAGAGGTTCTTACTTTAGTTGCGTCTTCAATCTGTCTTGAGCCCGAATATGGGGTTCCAATCTTTCATGGGTCTGAGTTGGGTTTCATTCCTTGCCACCAGAAGTTTCCTAATTGGATTATCACCCAAGTGTCAGACTTAAAAATTATGGTGTACGTAAAGGAGCATGTTGGAGACGATCTCTTCAACCATGATAGCTTGGTTTTGGGTCTCTCTCTCTCACACAAAAGAGTATCTATAAATTAGCAGTGAAAAAAACTCTTCAAACATTTCTTCAATATAAACTCTTTATGTATATTTCTTGTTTCTCGAAACACATTCATCTAATAAAGTATCGTAATTGATACAGTATAAACCCCATGTGACAACACTTAGTGCCTTGTCAATTTTTCCTTCTCATTTTGGAGAGAGTCGTTTCCTCTCTTCTACTATTCATACACAAGTTGTACACCATGTCCGAGATATATGTACCTTTGGTAAATCATTGATTCGATTTTGCTGAAGATTAGATCAGGCATTACTATACCAATAGTATCTATTTCTTCATCTTGTCTTTCTGTGGCTAGAGGAATCTTCATAAAATTCCCACAATACAATTTCAAAGACCTATCAACTAAGTTGGGTAGTAGATGATAGACTGAAATTCTGTAGCACTACTTATAGAAGAATTGGAGGTCAAGATCTAATCGATAAACCCTTCATCTAAATTTAGAAGGAATTTGGTGCATGCATCCACGGTCCACCGAAGCCAAATGCTGTGTAACAAGGAATTACAAATCTATTCATTCCATCTAGAGCCTAACTGTAAATGAATATAAGGAATAATATCTTCTATTCAAATGAAAAATGGAAAGTTATATATTAGAATTCAATGTAGATTATATGCATTTACAGATTTTTTTTTCGAACGAAAGACATTAACTATTACAAGGAATATAAATGGTTGTAGGAAGGTCGTATCCATCCGAAAAATTTAGACTTTTTTTACTAATAAACTCAGTTGAAGTAGATCGAATTAATCGTTAAATAAATTTTTTAATAATAAGACTAATTGCAGTCACATTAAGAATCAAGTAAATTAATGTCATTACAAACATAATTACAAATTTTTTGTCTGGAATCTAGCTAGAGTCAAAAAGAGAAATTAGTAGCAAAATTACACTACATTGGTTCATTTAGTAAAAAGAGAAATTACACTACATAATAGCGTGAGGTAACTCTTTTTCAGTAGCAAAATTTGATCAAGTTAGAGGAGAGAAGCATACGTGGCCAATTCAGTCATAACTAATAAATATAATACAGATTTTAACAAACTAATGGTGATCTCTTCTTCTTAATACTTCCAAGAGTAGCTTATTTAATTGCTTTTAATACACTACTTATCGGGTGAGTTCTTAAAAAAAAATTTCAAATGTTTTAAGTGATTTAAAAAAATATATATTGATTTTGAAATTTGAAGTGTACGTTAAATTTAGCGGAGTTGCTTAAGCTTATGTGAAGCATCTGTTGATTGGAGGCTATGCAATTCTTGAAAACTCAATATTAGGCTCTTGCTTAACGCACCGCATCTAGCTGTTTTGGTGCTTCGAAAAAGACTATCCAGCTATTTAGGTTGGTTGCGGTATCCTGACCCCAAGAAGCCGAGCACCGTGTATGAAGACCTTCATTACTGTACATTGTGCAACAAGAATTGCACAATTTTCACAATCAACTGAACCACTATCTCCCAGCAGAGTTTGCTGATATTACAACTACTATGCAGTGAAAGAGATCTGACCCTGAAATATCTGACCCTGTTCAGTATCACTGCTGTAACCTAATTGGTTGGTTCATTGAGGATATAATGGGGGAAATAAATATGATAAGAGGCGAAATCACGGAATTAGTCTGTTCTCATCAAAATATAAGTTTGTTCTCATCAAAATCTAAAGGGTATCGTGAACATCCTCCACTCAGTGACACATATATAGACGCATGATTAGAGGAAATAACCCTAGTCATGATTCTGTATACAACTAGTTAGGACTGCAAAGGTAAGGAATCCATAAAACCTTGAAGTAACACTTCAGCTATGCAAAGGTATTGGAAATAATAAATAAGTAAAAGCATTCAGACCCAAATGTGATGTTGCTCAATGGATATTTAGACTCCAATTCTCTGCGGTGCTTGAAACAATCACAATTGAAATGAGAGATCAACATGAAAGCTAGACAAGTGAAACTGAAAGTCTGAGAAAACTTTTAAACACAAAACAGGGAGCAGCAAATAACTTGCTTTTTCTCACAAATCAAGCAAACACAAATTTGCACACTAAGAAATCACGAGTAATTCATTCAATTTCATTATTCAGACAAGATGTCAAAACAAATGCCATGTTTCTTACAGAGATATTGGCCCCCTCTATAAATCTTATTTTGTTCCGATCACATTTGCAGCACAACTGTAAGTAAATGGGTATTATTGCACAATATACCCTATAATTTGAGGCTCACATTACACTTACAAGACTGAGAATTATAATTCCGCAACTTCCAGCAACAGTTTAATAATTACAAAGTTAACTTACTCATCTGGTTTTCTATTTCTATTCTTGTTTCCATATATCAATCCAGTCTCCTGTGGAAAAAATTAAAAAATATTCAAAACCTAAGTAACTGAATTCCATTATATTTTGCACCATACATGAGAAACTCAAGAACAATACCTGTGGGTCCGGAATGGGTTTCCGCTTCTCTACATATCTATTTGGATTTGAAGCTTCTGCCAAAGCTGCCATAGCAGCCCTTTCCTACATCCCCAAATTCAAATTTCATTATCAGCTTAATTGAAAGAGAAAAAAATCAATAAATCAAACAATTGAGTAGAGCAATTAGAATTTAGAAGAAGAACCTGCTGTTCACGCTTGAGGTCTTGTGAGGGCTTGACCCAGAGGAAGTAGGCTAGGGTTCCGGCGACGACCCACGAGGCCAAGTTGCTTCCACCTCTGAGGCCTCCCATCGAATTGCCTACGAATGACCTCACATTTCCCACTGTCCTCTTCCAATTGCTCGCCATTGTGGAGAAATTTATTAGGGTTTTAAGTAGTGGTTTTTGACAATTTGGGGATTTGGGGTTTTTGAATTCGCTGCTTCTTCTTTGTAAGTATCCGCTGATCCCCAAGTATTTGCACCGAGAGTGAGACCACAGAAGGAGTGTTGCGCAGGAAAAAGGACGCACTTTGGGCCTATTGGGCCTTCATTCGTTTGGACCGGTAGGAAATTTAACACCCGGTGCTTCCCACGTTTTTTGTTTTGACAGGTTGAACGGTATCCCAAAGGCTTTCTTGGTCTAGGGATCAAACCGCCGGGACCTCGGGCAGCCAACAGAGCATTGCAGCCTATGAAGCACAGACACGTTCCTGCACTGGCTTATCGCGTGTCGGACACGTATCGGATACGGACACGCCTAAATACGCCCAAATACGGTAGGACACGCGAACTGCAATTCGGACACGCGAACTGCAATTCGGACACGCGCGTGTCCATTTGGACACGCGAGATAAGGTTGGACACGCGGGGTGGGAGAGGCGAGGGAGGAGAGGCGATGAGGGATGAGGAGAGCCGAGGGAGGAGAGACACCGGAGGTGGAGGACGCAGGATCTGAGGAGGAGGTCGCGGAGGTGGAGGACGCGGGATCTGAGGAGGAGGTCGCGGAGGTGGTTGGAGAGGGAGGCGGCGGCCATGTAGAGGTCGCCGGGGTTCTGGGCAGTGAGGGGAGTCGGCCGGAGAGAGAGGAAGAGGAAAAGAAAGAGAGAGGAAAAAGAGAAAGAAGGAGAGTCTCGGGGAAAGAGGAAGAGAAAGAGAGAGAAAGAAAGAGGAAGGAGAGAGAGAGAAAGAAAGAGAAAGGAAGGAGAGTCTCGGGGAAAGAGGAAGAGAAAGAAAGAGAAAGAGAGAGTCAACTGGGGAAAAAAAATTATATATATATATATATATATATTAAAAATAATATTTAATTAACGTGTCCGTGTCCGAAAAAATTTCATTTTCTCGTGTCCGCGTATCGAATCGTATCCGTGTCCGTGCTTCATAGATTGCAGCCCTTTTTCTGACCACATTTATAATTTAGCAATTAAATAGAGCAAAGCCCGCGTTCAAACCCATGACGTGGGGTACCACTTCAAGTATTCCCGTGGCTGGACTCAACATATCCAACTGAACCACTTGTTGTGGCTGTGCCTACCTTTTATTTTGTTAAGGGAATTAGCTGTCAATTCATTAGAAATTTAAATCGTTACATCCTATATTGGGTCATTTTAAGGTGACTATTTTTTTCCACGACCTTTTTAGGTGACTATATTGGGTCTAAAACCATATTACAAGAATGCTGGTTACACAAAGCTGAGTTGAAACAATTGAACAATTCCTCAAAATGGAAGAATAAAGGAACTAAAGATAATAGTTTCCTGACAGTAGTAGGAGATGAACACCGAATGAAACCAAAATTCTCCTAGCTTAATCATAGTTTAAAAAAAAAAAAAAAAAAGTCACTCAAGTGCCTTCTTAGGCACGGTGCTCCATCTTTAAAGACTTGTGCAAGTGCATGCATCTTAATTAGCTGACTGCACAACTGCAACCTCTTCAGTCTTCACTAGTCGTTGCTATTCCAGAATCAGCTTCTGCCTCCAATAGAAGAGCTTTCAATGCTCGTTTACAGCATGGTTTAATTTCTCGATGCACACCCTCCACCTTTGCTTTATTTTTCCGGCCTGAAGGGCTCTACCTGCCTTACATCTTTTGGCCGGTGACACGGTAATCACTCCATTCGCAGTTTGAATGGAAAGCTCCGGTTCAAAACCAAATTCATCTCTTTATTCTCTACAACACCATCTTAGCACGCTTACTATATTGAACAAGGGTGTAAGAGGAGTATGTGTCATTTTCTACCTTCGGATAGATTCACTGATTGAGTACTACTTGAGCAATCTCAGTGGTTTATAACCAAATGGGTGGGGTTATTGGCGGAGGTTGGTAGCGTGAAGTGGAGAAGAAGAGTTACAGGCTGAACAAATCATAAGGGCTGAATTAGAAATTTGGTGTACAAAATTTCAAAGGAGGTCCAAAGAGCAAATCTAGAGGTCGGCCAGAATCACTTATTCCTCTGTAAAATGATGCAGCACAATGTTCGGTCTCGACAGATTCGTTATTTTGAATGTGGATTCTCAATCCTTAGTTACATTTTTTTATTTATAAAGAGGATCTGCAGGTTTCAAACCTACCATTTCTTTACACTTGAATTTCAGGACACTTGAAAAACAGAAAGCCAAGAACAATAAAAAATAACTACATAATGTGTTTCAAATTTTACAACGATCATCATGAATAGAGCACCACTATTATCCTCAAATAAAAAGAACACTAACATTAAGACAAGAAGAAAAAAAACAATAATAGAAAATTAAAAAATATAAAATAATCTGAGAAGTGAGAACAAAGACAGCAGATACCACAGATATATTTGGAGGGGTTGCTCCAAGATCATCCTATAGCTAAGCTAAGGCAATGCAAGAGACCAAGTAAACAACTAATGTAAGCGTGTCAATCTGTCAGTATCCCCCAAGTAATTCATAAGAGGCAGCACTGCAGCTACCAAAGGTAGCAAATTGCTCCTTTCCTTTGGGTCTCTCTCACCATCGTTCTCCTTTAATTTCTAAACGTGGTAGGAGCACCCTTGTTTTATAACTTTATACTCTTCAAAGATGCAGTACTGGATACATCTTTGCTGGATCTGTTATACTTCATGTGACTCTTGACCATATCACCAGCCGCCATGGCAGATAGGAGGCTGAGTTCTCCGGCCAGTACTGAACCGGCTATAATGGTGGCCAACCGCCTCGAGTTTGATCCAGGGGACCCTTGGCTTGCACCTTTTACACCAAGCATATTCAAGGAAGCAGATTGAGATGCAAGTTGAGTGCCACCTCCAACTGTACCCACCTGAAAAACAAAAGTTCAATAACTTCGGACTCAGTATCACTGCTAAATTTGTTATAATTAAGCAAACAATATTTTTATTTACCTCGATACAAGGCATTGTGACAGAAGCATGAAGATCCTTTCCGTCATTGATGGATGAAATACTCGTTATACAGTGTGAACTCTCAACATTCTGTGCAGGATCTTGGCCAGTGGCTATAAAGATCGCAGATACAATGTTACTGGCATGGGCATTATACCCACCAATAGATCCGGCCATAGCAGAACCTTCCAAGTTCTTTTTCACATGGAGTCGTTCCAACATAAAAGCGCTTGTTTTCAATACTTCTTTGATCACCTGTTCCCTGATTACTGCCTCGCAAACAACTGATTTGCCACGGCCTAGAATCCAGTTTACAGCAGCAGGTTTCTTGTCCGAACAAAAATTTCCTGTGGCAATTAAGTAACACAGTGACTCCACGCTGAATTACTTAACAAACACTAATACCGTATTTTTGCCAAAATTGACAGAAATCTATAATCAAAATTGAAAAATGCCTTGTGTAATATCCAAATACACACATGTATTAAGAGCCTGACCCAAAAAAAAATAAAAAATTGTAAAGAGCTGACGTTCAATTAATGTGCAAGTCAGAAAGACAGTGGATCATGTACCATAAATGCAAATTCTATCACAGAAGCAACACAGGAAAACAAGTTTTCATAAATGCAATTGTGCGACTTTTCATTGTTATAAGTTTTATTACAAAAATATGTAGTTTCACATAAAAAGATTGACACGCACTGATATTGATCCATCCAATGCATTTTTCATTGCAACACAGGAAATAAGTTTTCATAAATTATCTGTTTTTTGAAATGGTATGTCTGTAGGAAAGCATGATGGTGATTTCTCACAAAAACTCGGTCAGTCAATTATTGCTCTTCTCATAGAAATATCAACAAAATGACCTTGAAACAGACACTACACCGCCAGAACAGCGGGATGTGTCCAATTCTCTCACACATTAGGAATAATATTTCTCCTATAGTTTATCCATGTATTAGGGGGCAGTACATTCACATTACTTAAGCCTTTTTCATCAAAAGGAACCACACTCTTAAGTTAGTCAGAACTTATAAGAGTTTATAAAATCCATCTCCAATATCCCTAATGGAAGAAAAGAAAACAGTATTCTACAGCATGACACTTTAAAGGTAGAATTATTACATATATACGTCTCAAAAGGAACTACACTCTTAAGTTAGTCAGAACTTATAAGAGTTTATAAAATCCATCTCCAATATCCCTAATGGAAGAAAAGAAAACAGTATTCTACAGCATGACACTTTAAAGGTAGAATTATTACATATATACGTCTCCTAATTCATATGCTAGAAAGATCACAATAAACCCCAAGAGGCTAGGCTTTAGATAGTAATGTTTTTTAAGAAAGACCAGAATCCTCTTCTCAACCGCTAAATGGATACAACCTATTAACAGAATCCTTTATGAAGAAAGAGAATATGGTAAGCCAGTGAGGAACCAAAGATGTCCACTATTTGTTACCGAGAAGGTTTCTAGTTCAACACTTCAACCTCTATAGACATTTGCTTTTCTGAGACATGATTAATAAACAGTATCAAATTCAGCTTTATTGAGTTTTACTTCTTCCAGCCACACATTCATAGGCTGCAGAAGTAAGATAGCGAAAGAGGATCTACATATACATACATGAAGACATATATATATGTTCTGTTTGGCTAAGTTTATCTTTTTCGACCACATTAGAACACTCCTGAAGGTCAAACTGGAAGAAAGGGAGGTGACTTGGGGAAGAAATTACTTGAAGACTTCTCAAATCAAAGGGAGGATGAAAGGTAGAAAAAGATAACAATTCTTATTCTATAATATCAAAACTAGCTCACAAGTTACCAATTAAAATGTATTCTTGAATTCACTCCTTATGAGCATTTCAAATTTGATAATCTTAAATTCAGACAGAAGCAGAGATTAATAGATATCGAAAGATCAGTAATTCAAAGAGATGGAGTGATTATGAAGTATGAAATAATGATTTTTTTTTTTCTCAGCAGTAAAAGATAATAGAACCAGTATAAGTGTTAAGGACAACAGAAAACCACTACACCCAAGTTCCTTGTCAACTACCTATTGTAACAATATGTACAATGAGCATAAACAAACAAAAGTTATAAGTTGAAACCCCACATTTGTACTTTAAAAATATGCAGAATCTCACCAACTAGTTAACCAAACACTATTTATCCGGAAAATAAAAACAAATCAGAAGGAAGAACTGACCAGATATGCTGATAACCTCCATATCAGGAAAGTCGTTTTGCAGATAATCTAGGACATTCTGAACCCCTTTGGAGACCATGTTCATCCCCATGGCATCGCCTGTGCTGCAACAAAATCTTATGTGAAGCGTCGTCCCAGATATTGTAGGAAATATGCTCTGTAGCCTCGCAAATCGACTTGATCTGATATCCAATTAAACATGTCAATAGCAAGCCTTACAACTCATACACCATGTAAGTGAGCCTAGCCAGAAAACTACTCCCTTTTACCTAAATCCAAAATTCATTATCCCAATCCCATCCATGCAATATAAAATGACATTACTGAAACCATGCATAAAAATCCAATCCCATAACTCAGAAAATTCTAAAGTACAAATTGAATTTGAGCAACACAACAAAATGAAACAAATAATAATAACAAAAAGGAGAAGGAGCCGACCTATTGAAAACGACGGCGAGAGTATCAAAATTGGCACGGTTCTCCAAATAGTAGAAGAGCTCGCAAGCTCTGACGGCAGAGGCAAACTTGACCACCGGCGCTCTGGTCATGCCGTCCCTATAAACCCTTGCGTCGGCCCCACCGGAGAGGTGAATAGCCTTGCAACCTCTGTTCATGCTCGCCACAAGGCACCCCTCCGTGGTTGCCATCGGCACCATGTACTCGAACCCGTCGAGCAACAACGGCCCGGCGATTCCCACCGGAATCTGCACGTAGCCGACCGGCGACTCGCAGCACTGCCCTAGAATAGAGTCGTAGTCAAATCCTTCGAGAGGCAAACCCTGCAGCGACCTCCCTGTCGTTCTTTGCAGCCACTCGCGCCGAATCGCCGCCGCTCTCTTGCAGTCGCCGAGCGTCAATTCGAGCGAGTATGCCGGAACGGCGCCGTCTACAACCGCCTGGATGATCTCCTCGTCCTCCTCGGAGCACAATGCGGGGTCCGCGTGGGCGAAGCTAGGCTTCGCGCGGCGGCGAATGACGTCATCGTCGTGTTCTTCTTCCTCGGCGTCGTCCCAGGCGTCGTCGTAGTGGGAGGCGCGTGAGATGAAGGACTGGACGAAGTCGATGCCGAAGAAGCCGAGGAGGTAGATGAAGGAGGCGATGAGGGAGACGATAGCGGCGAGCTCGGAGAGGTTGACGACGTGGAGCGGCGTCGAGGTCCGGATCTTGTCGCGCCACCGGTGCAGTAGGTAATAAGCAACGGAGAAGAAGAGCGTGAAGAACACGGCGTTCGTCAAATACAAAGGCAGCGGCAGCGCGTCGGACGCAGACGCTTTGGGATGGTGGGGCCCGCCGGTGGCGGCCTTCGTCGGGCGAGGCGGTTTGGGGTGACGACGGCGGGAGTCCATTAGAAAGAGAGAGAGAGAGAGAGAGAGAGAGAGAGAGAGAGAGAGAGTGAGGGGAAACCCTATTAGAGTAGTTGGAAGGTTTTAGGAGTGTGAAGTCTATAGGCGGCGAAAGAAGCGGGGGGAGTAATAACAGAAAGGGAGGGGTGTTTGGTGGAGCGGGAAGGAGGCGGATGGTAAGGCAACACGTGTGGTGTGACCGCGGAGGTTTAGCAATTCAACAGCGGAGGTACTCCGGGCCTCCGGGGGCATTTTCTACACTGCACTAAGTAATGACAACAACACAGCCTTACGCCACAGTGCCCCCACGTATGCGTTCTTCCTTCTGTGTTATTTTTACTTTTCTTTTTGTTCACGTTTCGTATTTTACATGGGGATAAATAAATATGTCGAATCATATCAATATTTAAACGATAGAGAAAGGGAACATCTAACTTTGTAAATTAGAAAAAAAAAACTCCCTGTTTTTCACTTCATAAAAAAAGGCATGTTTTTAATATTTTTATCAGAAAATGCTCTTTTCAATTTTACTAAATTATAATAAAGGGCTTTTTTTGATTTTTCAACGGACGATTTTACCCTTAAGCATCAAATTTGTATTCCCGTTCGGTTACTTTCCCTCTTTCAGCTCTATTTTCTCTTCTTCTTCTCAGTGCTGCCTCTCTCTCTCTCTGCCTCCGATCTTCAATTCCTCATTGTCTCTGATCTTCAATTCCTCATTCCCGCCGATCTGCAATTCTTTTTTTGCCGCCGATTTTGTAATTCGTTTATTTTCTGCCGATTTGCAATTCGTTTTCTTCCGGCAATCTACAATTCATCTGTTTAATTGCTCAATTTGCGATTCTGATTTGTCTCTGAAGATTTGCGTTGCGATTGCGATTTGTCTATGAAGGTATGTTAATGTTTTGCAGCTGTTTAGATTTGCGTCTGTAGTTTCTCAGTTGATTTGCTCATTCTGCGATTTTCGATTTGCCTTTAAAACTTTGCATCTGTTATTCGTCATACAGTTACTACTCCGAAAACTTCCTCATACTGCTCCGAAAACTTCCTCATCATCTTTTTTCTATTCTGCATTTTTCTTTTCATAGTTAGTGAGTTAGTTACTGTTAGTGAGATATTTACCAAGATGATAGTTAGTACGATAGTTACCAATTTTGTAGTTATTATTTCAGCTTCTACGATAGTTAGTAAGTTAGTTACTAGGCTGATAGTTGCTGCATTTTTTATTTTTCATAGTTAGTAAGATAGTTAGTAAGATAGTTACTAAGTAATAGTTAGTAAGATAGTTACTAAAATGATAGTTAGTACAATAGTTAGTAAGATAGTTACTGCGATGATAGATACTAGAATAGTTAGTAAGATAGTAACAGATATAATTATGATGCCCTCTGATAGTATTATAATTATTGATGTTGTTATGATTTTTCCTGTAGGTGCAATGGACAGTTTTTATACTGCTAAGCTCGTGTATTCTGGTGAAGGAGCAGCACTTTCGTTTGTTCATAATTGAGGTTTTGTTGATTTTTGTCATAAGATACGTGATCGTTTTCCCGACTTGGAAAGATTGGTTTTCAAACTTAAGTACAATGTTTATCCAGATCCTACTGTTTACTTTCTAGAAAATGAGGTTGATATGAGCATGATGTTTAGAGTTTTGGGACGATATCAATCTGATTTTGTTGATGTGGATGTTCATTGTGTGGATCCCATTGCTTTTGTTTCCGAAAGTGCAGTTAGTAATACTATTAGTGAGGAGAGTAGTGTTTTGGTGGAAAAGAATGAATTTTTGGGATGTTATAGGCGTGAGGACCCAAACATGTATCTTTCTAAAGGATGGAAAGATCTTATTCACTCTAAGGGTCAGACGTTTGAGGGTGGGGTAAAAGAGTTTAGGCTGAAGTTGCGGATGTATGCTGTGGAGATTGGTTTTGAGTATTTGTTTGATAGAAATAAGCCTGAACGTGTTGTTTCTTTCTGCAAGAAAAAACATTCTGAAGGTTGTAATTGGTGTGTGAAGGCATCTTTATGCAGGTATATTTTCATTAGCCGTTGCACGTATTTTGTATTGTTAAATTTAATTTTGTATAGTTGATATCGGCAGTGTTTTGCTGCCATATTGCGGTACAGCGGCACGCTGCATTGTGTGCTTCATTTTTAAGCATGATAGTTACTTGTATAGTTACTTAGATAGTTATTTATATATTTCTTAGTTTTGAACTCAGACAAACTTTTATTTTGATAGTTACTTTGATAGTTACCTGTTTTTTTCTTCAGTAGTTAGTAGTTACTTAGATAGTTACTTCTATATTTCTCAATGTTAAAGTTACAGGAATTGTTAACTTGATAGTTATTAGTTACTTGGATAGTTACTTGTATAGTTGCTTTTTTTTCTTTGATAGTTACTATGAAAAAGTATATATGTTGATTGAGTTTTGTACATTTTATTCAGGTATAATGGTTTCTTTGTGATCAATGAATTGGTGAACGAACATAGATGTCGTTGTGTTATCCGGCTTCAAAATAGTAAGATGATGTGTAGCAAGATTATTAGGGAGGTGATGCTTGACAAGGTTCGTGAGAATCCCAGTAAGAAAGCTATTGATATACTGCAAGACATAAAGCTAAACTACGGCTTAGATGTCCCCTATCATACTGTTTGGTATGACAAAGAACTTGCAAGGGATGTTGTGGTTGGTGTTGATTCTGAGTCTTACTAGAATTTATCATGGTTTTGCCAGCACACATATGAATGCAACCCATATTCTAAGCTAGCTGTAGAGTACGAATCTGAAACACAAAAGTTCATGCGTATGTTTGTTACGTATTTTGCTTGGTTGAATGGTTTTCAGTCTTGTAGACCAATTCTCTGTATTGATGCTACATTCATCACAAATAAATACAAAGGCATGCTTCTTGCTGCTTCGACAAAGGATGCGAATTGTGGTACATCACTTTCTTCATTGTTTTGTTCTTTCTTTTCTTCATTGCTGTTGGTTTTCATTTTCATTACTTTCAGACCAACAGTTATTTTGATAGATACTATGGTAGTTTCTTATACAGTTACAGAAAGCTCAAGACCAAATAGTTACTTTTGATAGATAGTATGGTAGTTACTGGTATAGTTAAATGAATTTTTCAGATTATACATTTACTTTGATACATACTAGTGGAAATTCTTTTATAGTTACAGGAACTTTCTGCATAAATAGTTACTTTGATAGATACTAGTGCAGTTACTTTTACTTTGATAGTTATTTATATGAACCTGACATTATTTTTTTTCTTTCTTTTGTTTAGGATTATATCCAGTTGCTTATGCTATTGTCGATTCTGAAAATGAGAGCAACTGGACCTTCTTTCTTAAGATGTTGTCTGAAGAGTTGTCGAAATATTCTACAAGGCAAATTACTTTCATATCTTATCGTAATATTGGTCTTCTAAATGCAGTTCGTGCAGTCTTTCCCAATAGTCCTCATGGATTTTGTTATAGGCATCTTCAAGCTAATCTAAGCAACAAGTTTGCATGTGGTTCTTATCTGAGCAAAAGAATTCCATTGTTGTTTATGAAGTGTGCTTATTCTCGCACTCGTGAATATTTTGAGATTAATTTTGAGAAGTTGAAGCATGAAGGTGGTGAGGTTGTTGATCAGTTTTTGAAGGATCTTCCTCTGGAAACATGGGCTTCTAGTTTTTTTAATGGTGAAAGGTTTGGTGAAATGACAAATAATTTGGCTGAGTGTTTCAACAATTGGGTGAAGGAGTTGAAGAGCCTTCCCATTATTGAATTTAACGAAGGCATTCGTCTTAAGTCTATGGCTTTAATTGCTTCTCGGAAGGAAGAATCTGATGGATGGGTTACTGAGCTATGTCCAAAGTTGGAAAAGAAGCTGGTTGACAATTTGGAGTTGGGTAGACACCGGTTAGTGAGTAGATCTGATACATATGTTTATGAAGTTCAGTGCCAAAAGTATTCTGTGACGGTAAACTTGGAAGCGTTATACTGTTTATGTGGAGAATGGCAAGTTCACGGATTTCCTTGCTCACATGCCATTGTCGTGATTCAGAAATACGGTTCTAATGTGTACTCATATGTCAATCCAATTTTCAGGGTGCACCACTTTTCTTAAATTTAACATTATTTAAATAGTTACTGAGGTAGTTAGTAAGATAGTTACTTCAAATAAAATAGTTACATTGACAGATACTAGTGAAGTTACTTGTACAGTTACATGAATCTGACATTATATCTTTTATTTTTCCTTTTTTTTTTAGGTGGATAAATATCGTGAAACTTATTCTTTCGCAATCAACCTAGTTCCTACTATTTCAAAGCCAGTGGATCTAGCTCAGCCTGCATTGTTGGTGCAACCACCATTAACAAAGAGACCACCTGGAAGGCCAAAATTACAGAGGTATAGAAGTAAAAATGAAGTTAAAAGGATTGTCAAGTGCAGCAGGTGTAACAAATATGCTGGTCACAACAGAACAAGTTGTAAAGAAATTATATAGTTCCTTAGATTGCTATACAGGCAGTTACAACAATAGCTACTTTCTGTTTTTTTTTTTCGGTGTAGCAGCATATATAGGTTTTTTTTTACAATTACCATTATGGTTAGTTAAGAATGTTTTTTGAAAGTTACATTGAAACTTATATTGAAATTTTTACATTGATTGTTTTTTTGTTTTACTGTTATTGAATGGTTGCATTTTTAATTTTGTTCATGTTTATTTCGGCAGCGGAACGCTACCGTGGTGTGGTGTAGCGGCACGCTGTATTGTTTTATGCAAATAGTTATCAAGATAGTTACTAATTTAGTTACACATATAGTTACGAAATTGGTAGTTACTATGATAGTTACTAAAGTAGTTACACAGATAGCTTTCAATATTGATAGTTACTATAATAGTTACTAAGATAGTTACACAGATAGTTTTCAAAATTGATAGTTACTAAGACAGTTACTAATGCATAGTTTACACAGAATAGGTACAAGGATGACAGTTACTAAGATAGTGACACAGATAGTTATGAAATTGATAGTTACTGAGATAGTTAGTAAAATAGTAATACAGATAGTTACAAAACTGATAGTTACTAAGGTAGTTACTAATATAGTTACACAGATAGCTTTCAAAATTGAAAGTTACTAAGATAGTTACTAAGGTAGTTACACAGATAGCTTTCAAAATTGATAGTTACTATGATAGTTACTAAGGTAGTTACACAGATAGCTTTCAAAATTGATAGGTACTATGATAGTTACTAAGGTAGTTACACAGATAGCTTTAAAATTGATAGTTACTATGATAGTTACTAAGGTAGTTAAACAAATAACTTTCAAAATTGATAGTTACTATGATAGTTACTAAGGTACAAGGATGATAGTTACTAAGATAGTTCATTTGTCATTTACTTGGTAGTTACTTGATAGTTACTGGCTAGTTTCCAAAATTGTTCCTTGAATAGTAACTTTGATAGTTACTCAGAAACAATCTGCTTAACTTTTCATGAAACAATCTGTTCAAATAAAGCATAAACAATCTGTTCAAATAAAGCATAAACAATCTGTTCAAACAAACCAAAAAATTTTCTATACTTTAAACTTCTTAAATTTTCCTAACAATCTGTTCAATCGATCTAACAGTCTCTCCAACTATGTCAATTGTCCGCAAAACGCTTCAGAATGTAAGCCCTAAACATGTAAGCCTCTCTTTTTCCAAGCCTCTTGTTGAAATTGCCTTGTGACATGATAACGTTCATGAAATACATGACATATATCCCACAATCGACGCTGTTTTGTCACAATAAATAGATTAATAAAAGTCAGACAGTTATAAAGATGATAGTTAGTGATATAGTTACAAAGATGCTGGAATAAGAACTTACGAATCAGATTGTTGTTGAGGCAATTTTCTGCTGTACGAACTGACTGTCAAATTTGACTTATAATTCTCCTTAATCCACCTTATAGATTGAACTTCATCTTCAGTAAGAGCCTCTTCTACCATCTGCACTTCAGTGCTGGTGCTCTTGTTGCAGTCTATTTTGTACCTGCATCCTTGCTCCACACTACCAGATTGGAGAGAATAAGCGACGAAAAAAATTTCGTCGGCTATTCCTTCTGCCAACGAAATTTTCGTCGGCTATAATTCGTCGGAAAAACGCCGTCGGTAATACCAATGGCCGACGAAAATAACGAAATCGTTGGCTATATTCGAGTATGGCCGACGACTTTACCGACGAAAATTAATTTCGTCGACCAAACCTGGGCAAAATTCGTCGGATATTTTCGAGTATGGCCGACGATATCGTAAACTATAGCCGATGAAATTCGTCGGCTATTTGTTCTGAAATATAGCCGACGATTCCATCTATTTCGTCGGTTATTTCGTCGGAATATATTAATATTTTAATAGGCATTAATTAGTTATAGCCGACGAAATAATGTCATTTTCGTCGACTATAAAAGTTATAGCCGACAAAATTTGGTAAAAATCGTCGGCTATAGCGCTTATAGCCGACGAAATAATGCCAACATCGTCGGCTATTCTTACATTTGGGGGAAAAAAATTAAATTAATTTCTAAATTACCATTCCAAGCAACCTGCAAATCACAAAGACAATCCATGCATTTGCACCAATAAGAAACACGTTTAAATGATTTATTATTTAATTTGTTCCAATATACATAAAATATAACCCTAATCATCACCTAAAGCACTAAAGTTCACCACGTCATCCCCAGCATCCTGCTCTCCATCATGCTCGTCATCCTGCTAAACGAACTCGGAAGGTTGAGGCATTGGAGGTTCAACTAACGGCAGTAACGGGGGCAGGGGTTCAAGGGCTTGTTGTTGTGCTGCGAACATATCACACCACCAGTTTTGTTGGGTGGTGTAGTTGTGTTGCCGAACTCTGTCGCATTCAGTATGCCAATTGGCTATATCCAAATGATACTGCTGTGTTCTGCGGCGTAGCTCCTGTGATCTCTGGGCCTCGGCCGCCAATCTTGCGGCCAATCTCTGCACTTCCCCCCTCATCTGTTGGCTGTCCCCGCCTCCCTTCTTTTGACCTCCCTTAGTGGTCTTCAGGAGCCCTATTCCAGAACTTCCCAAACCCCGGCAGTAGTATTGGTTTGACCGGTCTGGGAAGGCTGCGTCGAACATCCTCGCTACCGTTTGGACATTCGATCGGTTGACCTGGCGCAGGGCTTCTTCCAGATCTGCCTCTGAAATGTTCGGTTGTGTCTCCCGAACTACTTGCTGGAACACCTCTTCTTCGGCCCGGTTCACCCTCTCCTAATTGAACGGGAAAAAAAAAAATTAATATTCTAACAAATATATAATTAAGTAAAATTAATAATTAAAATTTTTAAATCGTAATCAACGACTTACGAGCTGTTCTGTCGCTTATGGATAAGCGATCTTGAACGTCTCCACGTACGGGTTGCTATCAGGATGATCTCTAAGCGCCTCCTCCTGATATTGTGCAAACGGCCTAGAACCACCATGATGGGGGGTTGTGTTACGGCGGCGGTTCGCAGAGTTTACCCGAGACCGTTCCTTCAAACAAATAATAAAATATTAGAAAAATGCATAAAAATATTAGTGTAATAATTATAAAATAATTAAACTAATAATTAAAATTTTAACAAAATAAACATTTATAGTTAAGTTTAGTATTTACCTGCATAAATGGGTTGTTGAAGTCTACTGTCTTCAACCAACGCCACTCGTACTCCCTGAACATGAACTCTCTGGGAGTACCCATACGACCACGGTTGTCGTATTCGTTAAAGTGGGAACGGAGCTTGTTCTTCCACTCTTTGAACCTATGGCAAAAACAAAAGTGCATTAGAAATATTATTAATATCATAAAATATTTCAAATTATAAGATGAGGAATTCCCAACGTACCTCAAGTTCTGCATCGAGTCCGCCCATGCCTGAAAAATAATATTTTATTAGTTTTACAATTATAACAATACCGAAAATTATTAAATATTACGATAAATAAATTAAATTTTTTAAATTACTCACCGACGCGGCGTTGTTCACCTCCCTCTTGATCTCTTCGGGCACATCGGCCCACCGTGTCCACAACATAGGGACTATTTCCCTAATCAGTGCCCCCACGCAACCCGTGTAGTCGCGGCGTTTTTTCCCCTGAACCTCCTGATTAGGAGGTTCGTTGATCTGGATCCTCCCCCGGAGCGCAACAGTTCTCCTGAGCGTGTCAAAACATATGACACCTCTCGTATTCCTCGTTGAACTGCTAGCGGCTGTCCCTATCACATAAACGACGATTGGTTAATAAAATTAAATATTAGTGCGTTAATTTTAATAAAACATTTAATTAATAAAATCAAATGTTACCTGAACTCGATGACCCGTCTGTCGACTTTCCTTTTCTCCTCGCCGAAATCAGGAGGTCAGGGTTCTCAAATGGCTGCTGCTGGTATGCCTCCGCAGCACTCACGTACTGAGGCATAACAGGCCATATGGGCACACCTCGAAAGTCGACCTCGGGTATTGCAGGAATGTTGTACGGGAGGTAGAGCTGATTTGGGAGAGTAGGCCCCTCAGTCGAGTCAGCAGCAGACGTCGTCGGACTCGTCATCGGCTCCCGATGAACCTCAGGCATACGGACCTGAGGAACGTCTGCAGCTATATCGTCCTGAAATAGCTGCCTACTGAACCTCGGAGCATCTGGCCCGACAGGGGGACGTGAACTGCTCGACGGCCGCCCCGCCTGGAGAAGGGTCTGGTGCCGAGAACTCACACTCCTCCGCGGCTGGGATGAATCCACAGTCCTCCGCGGCTGGGATGAATCCACACTCCTCCACGGCTGGCTGAGGGTCCTGTCGGAGTCTGCGGAACCGGCGGAACTTCCAGAACCCCTAGATCTGGAACGACGGCCTCCGAACAAATTTCTCAATGCATCGGCCATCTGCAGCTTGAGGCATTAATACATTAATTAATATTAAATTATATTACATTATATAAAAATTTTAATTAATATAATAACCAATAATACTAACATATTTCAAAACATACTAACAAATTTATATATATAATTAATTTAACAATTTATATAACAATTTATATAATTAAAATTAAATATATAACAATTTATATACTTAAATTATAACAAATATATAACAATTAAATTTATTAACAAATATATAACAAATATATAACAATTTATATAATTAAAATTAAATATATAACATATATATATAACTATTTATATAATTAAAATTAAATATATAACAAATATATAACAATTTGTTAAAATTAAATTTATTAACAAATATATAACAATTTATATAACTAAAATTAAATATATAACAATTTATAAAATTAAACTAAATTGAAAAAAAAAAAATTTAACCGGATCGGAAGAGGAGGCCGGAGGAGGAGGGGAAGGAGGTCGGACGAGGAGGGGAAGGCGGAGGGGAAGGAGGAGGAGGAGGAGGCCGGCCGGAATAGCTTGAGGAAGGTGGAGAATCGGAGGAGGATCGGAGGAGGCCGGAATTGGAGGAGAGTTTAGGCGCCGATTTGAGGAGGAGGAGGAGCAGCGCGGCGGAAACGAAATCTTTGCGGCAGATTGGAGCAGCAGGAGGAGGATGAGGAGGAAGAGAGGAAAAAGTCGGCTAGGGTTCGACAGTTTCTGATTTATAGCCGAAAGAATAGCCAACGATTAAAAAAGATTTCGTCGGCTATTCTTCAACATAGCCGACGAAATCTTTAAAATCGTCGGCTATTCTTTGAATGTCGTCGGCTATACTTTAGGAGATCAGCAGCCGTCTGATCATCGGCCATCCAACGACGGACAATAAGAAGGCGTGGATCGCAAGAGTTTAGCCGAAGAATTCAAATATTTCGTCGGCTAAACTTTGGAAAATCAGTAGCCGTTGGATCTAAGCCATCCAACGGCGGACAATAAGCGGATCGCAAGAGTTTAGCCGACGAAAATTATATTTCGTCGGCTAAACTTTGGAAAATCAGTAGCCGTTGGATCTGAGCCATCCAACGGCGGACAATAAGCGGATCGCAAGAGTTTAGCCAACGACATATAATTTTCGTCGGCTAAACTATTGGTCAAACCACTAAGTCAAACCTTTAAACGCTTTAAAACAGAAATTAGTCTAGTTAGACGACGGTTTCTGGCCTGACCTTCAATAGATAATAGTTTCAAATGGATGAGACGCAAACTAATTGTTTAAAAATTTTCCTCAAAATATTTACCGAACGTCAGGCTACCCATAGGAAAACGGAAGTAAAAAACAGTTAACCGCAACATTCGGCACACAGATTTTGTCGGAATCTTGTCATTTTTCAACCGTAGACGTATTTCATTATTTCGGTCATATCTTATTTGACGACATATTTGCATTTGAAGAGTGTACATATAGTAACTATTTGAAACTATACATTCACTTAAACACTTAGTAAACAAGTTAAGGAACATTAGTGCATATGTTCTGATTTTGAATCTAAAAGTTTATAAAATCTATTCCAAACCGTCAGATATCACCGTTAAGATTAAATACATGTATGAAAAAAATTCAACTACATCTGACAACGTTAAAGGCTCGATCGGGACGGTCAACCGGGTGAGTCAACCCTTTAAACGCTTAGATATGGTAATTGGCCTGTCTAAATGACGTTTTTTGGCCTGACCTTCAACATATAATAGTTTCAAATCGATGAGACGCAACTAATCGTTTAAAAATTTTCCTCAAAATATTTACCAAACGTCAGGCTACCCATAGGAAAACGGAAGTAAAAAACAGTTAACCGCAACATTCGGCACACAGATTTTGTTTGACGACATATTTGCATTTGAAGGATGAAGCAATGGTTTGTCGATAGTGATAGAAAATGGAAGCTGGTCTTTTTTTGTTTTTTTTTTATCATAGCCGACGAAATCAAACATAGTACTCGTCGGCTATTCTTTTGTCGTTTTCTGTCTAAAATAAAATATGTATTTTTTAATATAGTTATGGCCGACGAAATAACGCATTTTTCGTCGGCTATTATCAGTATAGCCGACGAAATAATGCACTTTTCGTCGGCTATTCTATGAAAAAAATAAAAAAACAGAAATTGAACATTAAAAATTGAACATTATATCCTGTTCATATATAACCAAAATTGAACATTAAAAAAACAGAAACCCAGCAGTCAACATATATAACCCAAATTTAACCAATTTTTTTTTTTAAGTGGTTTGGAACCCAGCCTAGCTGGGAGGCTCATCCCCACGCCCGTTCATTAGAAATGAGTGGATTACAAATGAAAGGATTACATCATCTAAATTACTTAATCCGTGGGATTGTAATCGGAATCATCGGATGAGTCTTCTTCGGTTTCTGAATTGCTCGATAGGGGTAATCTATGTCTTTCCTCAGCACTAGAGACCTCGTTAGTTTCTTCATTTGGATCAACATCAACAAGCAGTGGCTCTTCACGTCAAATTCGCACCGGCGTGTCTAGGAGAATAAAAGAGGAGTCAGGAATACCGTTTGAGTTGGGCTCTTGATACGCGGTGCCACCTTCCTCGTTCTCTTCAGCCACTCCAAGTGTAGACGCCCGGTAAATGTTGCGATGGTGGATAGTGTTGACTACTTTCCACGGGTCCCCCTTGGCGAGATCATTAAGATAAAACACTTGTTTCACCCATGTGGCTAAAACGAACGGGTCATCCTCATACCATGATGTACTAGTGTTCACAGAAGTTATGCCATATTGATCCGTTTTCATGCTCTGCGGCCGTGTGTCAAACCATCTACACTTGAAAAGGTGCACTTTCATGCCTTCCCCATAATGCAGTTCCACAACTGAATGGAGAACACCGTAATAGTCAACTCCATCATCCCCACCATGTGCCATAACCCCTGAATTTTGTGTTTTCAGTCTGATGTCTCTCTCTTCACATCGAAATAACACACCATTCACCTTGCACGTCGCATAAACTTTTGAATAGACCGGCTTCATCGCTAGCAGTCTGAGTTCGTGCGACCAATTTGGGTGATTATCATTTTTAATGAGGTCCATCTGCAACCATCAGAATCAACTATAAATATGAATAATTATACACAATAATATATAAATACGTATAGAATAATGTTAAAGTTACGTACCCAGCGGCCGAAATACTCTGCGAATGTCCGGTTGTGGTAATAGAGATCACCTCCTACTTGTTCACAGTTTAGATGCATGTTCTTCCAAAACTGAACTTCTAAACAGTTATTAGTACCCACCAATGTGCAATGGCTACCTCATAATCTTTCAACTTGTAGGAAACTAGCATGTTTCCACCGAGTACAACATCGTCGGAGAGTATGGAAAGATTGAACTGTGAAGGTACATCTTCCGGTATGCTTTCCTGTAACGCTCCTAAATACAGCTTCATGTAGGTGACGCAGTCGTGCGCAATATATGCTTCAGCTATACATCATTCAGGTGCGGATCTGTTTTGGACAAAATCACCGTATTGTCCAAGTTGCCTATAAATCAAGTTTTTAAAGTGTTATGATAATACATTAATACTAAATCACATATATTGATGAGGAAATTAACATAAGGTGTAAAATACGTACCTTTCCATCGGATACATCCAAGTGAAGTGCACAGGACCGGTAAGCAACAACTGCCGAGGAAGATGGATCATGAGGTGAGGCATGATGTCCAAAAAATTTGGAGGAAATATCATCTCAAATTTACACATGATATGAACGATGTCTTGTTGCATTTCCCGGAGGTCAGATTTTCTCACTTCCCGTGTGCATACCTTCTGGAAAAATCTTGCTAACGCTACTAACGGCTCCACAACGTGACGGGGAAGGAACGGTCGAATGAAAACAGGGAAGAGACGTTGTAGCATGATATGATTGTCATGACTTTTCAACCCGTAAAGATTGTTGAATTGTCTATTCACACATTTGGCTATATTTCCAGCAAAGCCTGAAGGATACTTGGCCCGACTTATCGAATGGAAAATTTCTGATTTATGCTCAGGCTTGACGGTGTAAGGAGCTTGAGGCATTTTTCTCTTCCCTTGTTTCAACCATAGTTGTTTTCTGATATTCATGTTTTGCAGATCAGTGCGAGCCTTAGGACCATCTTTCGTTTTCCCCTCCAAGTTCAGCGTTGTGCCCACCACACTTTCAGAAACATTTTTTTCTATGTGCATAACGTCTAGGAAGTGACGGATCAGCAACTCACACCAGTACGGGAGTTCCCACAATATGCTCTTTTGTGTCCAGAATTTGTACTCCTCAGGTCTTTCAGGTATTTCCGCTACAATATCAGGATGATTGCTGAAGGGCCCAAAATCGTACTCATTAAGCACTGCTAAAATTTCTCTTCCCGTCCATCTTCTAGGAGGACCACCGTGTTCTTCGGTTCCATCAAATGCGGCGGACTCGTAATGCTAGTGGTGATCCGCCGGAAGGAACACACGATGACCCATTCTGCATATCTTGTTACAATGAAGGGTGCTTCCATAATCGCTGAGGCACCCTGGACAAGCCTTGTATCCCCTAACAACGCTGCCCGACAACATCCCATAAGCAGGAAAATCACTGATGGTACCAATAACCATGGCATGCATTTGGAACGTCTCCTCCTTGTACTTGTCAAAAGTGAGATGACCAACGTCCCACAATACCTTAAGCTCTTCAATCTATGGTCTCATATACACATCGAGACATTTTCCTGGGTAACCAGGCCCCGGAATCAACAACGTCAACATATTATATTCCTTCTTCATGCACATCCACGGAGGAAGGTTGTAAGGTACCAAAACCACCGGCCATATACTATATGAAAGACTCATGGTGCCGAAAGGGTTGAACCCGTCGGTTGAGAGCCCGAGCCTGACGTTTCTGACATCTGACGCAAAATGAGGAAACTCATTGTTTATATGCTTCCAAGCCGCTCCGTCACAGATGTGTGTCATGATATCTGCGTCTCCCGCGTCCCGCTCACCTTGCCATCTCATAGCTTTTGCGGTGGTTTCTGACATGTACAACCGCTCAAGCCTATCTCTCAACGGAAAATACCGAAGCACTTTCACAGGTTTCCTATTGCCTGCTCCCGTCAACTTATATCGGTCAGACTGACATATCGGACATGCGTCAAGGCTAGCAAGGTCATTCCCTTCTGCATCTTTACCCCAGAAGAGAACGCAGTCAAATGCGCATGCATGGATCTTAATGTAGGAAAGCCCTAGATCTTTGAGGATACTTCGGACCTTACGGTGATTGGTAGGATTACGATGACCCTCCTCCAACAACGAAGAAGTGTACTGTAGATATTCATCCACTTGCCTGATAGTCGATTTTGTCTCGAATTTAATCCTCATTACCTCCATCACACTTTGAAGAACTGTCTTCTCAGAACTTGAAGACACAGGGGTCTGTTGCAATGCAATCAGTTTGTTGTACTTGTCAAAGGCAGCAGTGTTGACAACTTGTGGGAAGGGCAGCACTGGGTCATGCATATATTGTTCCCCCACGTACACCGCTTTCAAAAAAAAACACGTCGTTGACGAATGCCATTGTTGGATCGTTGGATGTACTACTATTGCCCGCCTCAAAAAACTGTCCATGATCATGCGATCCATCTAATGATGGCTCACCGTGATATATCCAACGTTTGTACTTCGGCCAAAACCCATTACTCTTTAGGTGCTCCCATACTGTCCTAATCGGAAATCGACATATATCACTGCGACACTTACATTTCTTGCACGGGCAATAATGGTAATCATTCCCGTTTGCATTTTCCTCGACGAACTGCAAAAAATTCACAACTCCTGTAGTGTATCGTCGGTCATGCCTTGGAAGCGAAATCCAACTCTTATCCAGATCCATATATAGCCTGATAATAATATATATGTATAACTTTAATTAATAAGAAATTAATTAACACATACATATATATATATATATATAAATCCTTAATAATTAATTACATTACAATATATATTATTATCAACATCTACTCATATATATATATATATATATATATATATATATATATTTTAACACTAATTAAAATAACATCAAATTAAAACACATAATTAAACTAAAACTCAAAATCAACTCAAAATCAACATATATACATACATTCTAACACTAAAACACAACAAGACAAAAAATCACTTACTAAATCAAAATCACTAAAACTCAAAATCAACTCAACTAAAACTCAAAATCAACATATATACACATATACGTACCTATATATAGCTCCACAATGTAAGAGAGGACGGATTTCAACAATACCCACAGATTTTTCACTCTTTCTCCCGTTTTTCCCCTTTTTTTTGAAATGAGCAGCTGCTGCCCAAATCTGAAAATATATAGACTTACAGCCGACGAAAATGTCAACTTCGTCGGCCATACTTCCAAAAATTTTCGTCGGCTAATGTTTCGGAGAAAGGCCGACGAAAATACAAATCGTCGACTGAAATATGAATATAGCCGACGATTTTTTGAAAATACCAATGAAAAAACGGTTTCGTCGGCTATGGTTAAACTATGGCGACGATTTTTTTTTTTACCGACGAAAAATAAAATCGTCGGCTATTCATTAGAATTACCGACGAAAATTTTAATTCGTCGGCCGTTTTTTTTTTTCGTCGGGAAAACCCTTTTTTCTGGTAGTGCCAGCATGTCATCTAATTGTTCAAGCACATCTTTCATCCACAAATTAATCATTGTAACCTATTAATAGCATAGTTAGTCAGATAGTTATAAAAAAAAATAGTTATTCAGATAGTTACTTTCATAGTTAGTCAGATAGCTAGCAAAAATTAATAGTTACAAAGATAGTTACTGACATAGTTACACAGATAGGTTTCAAAATTGATAGTTATTAAGATAGTTACTAAAATAGTTACACAGATAGGTTTCAAAATTGATAGTTACTAAGATATTTACTAATGCATAGTTATACAGATAGTTTTCAAGATTATAGTTACTAAGACAGTTACTAATGCATAGTTTACACAGATAGTTTTCAAAATTGATAGTTACTAATATTATAGTTACTAACATACCATTTTTTGAGCATCTTTAAAACTTTGCCCGGTTTCTTTTCTTCTTGCCCTCATGGAATCAAAGTGGGCAAATTTGCACGCTTCCTTGTCAAACACCAGTAGAGTATGGTGGAAGCTGCACTTATGTGTAAGGGGTATCAGAATGGCATCAGCTTTAGCTAGTTTCTCATAGAGAGGTTCACAGAGGAACTGATGAATTGGTTTTGCTTCGAGGTCTTCTGTGGACATCTGTTTTTCAAACCAAACCTATGATTAGTTATCTCATAATGTTTTACAAAAATATAATTATCCTGTTAATTAGTATCTTACCCAGGAGTGAGTGAGCAGAATTTCTATTTTTTGTGCATCTGGATCGTTGATGTCCACTATATAACAAAGATGCAAATGCATCAATCATGTTATTTGCAACTTCAACTCCAAACACAACTTGTTCAATTTCATGCTTCGAAATTTCAGTTCCCACCTCCTTTCCTTTCCAAAAGAACACTCTGCAGACATGATAGTAAATCATATGACAGTTACTAAGACAGTTACAGTCAGATTATAGATACTGAGATAGTTACTAAAATAGTCACACACGTAGTTAGTCAGATAGTTACTCAGAATGATAGTTACTGAGGTAGATAGTTAGAAAGATAGATACTAAAATGATAGTTATTGAGATAGTTACTTAAGAAATTATCCAGACAGATACCAGGACAGACAGTTAATAAGATATATACCAAGATAGATAGCAGGACAGATTGTAGGATAAATGAATATTATGCTTACCCGCTTGGCGCCTTGTTCCAGTATTCTCGAAACCTTTGCTTCGTGTTTTCGTCCATATGATCTTTGTAAACTGTGTGGTCATCCCAGTCCATCACCTCTCGTTGGCTTGGTTGATAAGGTTCCTCTGAATCACCAACAAGGTATATTGGTTCACCTTCCTCTGTCACCCCAGCCACATCATCAAATGACGTCTGAACAGCAGTTACTGATTCAACCTGTTCTGGTTGTACCACCTTTCTCAAACTTTCCTCCTCTTTCTTTTTCCGCCTCTCCTCTTCAAGCTTTTTTCTTTTTTCTTCCTGCCTCTTTCTTTTTATTTCCCGTTCAGCTTTGACTTCACCCCACCAGTTAATGTTGTCCTTTCTTGACGCCCTCTTTCTTTTTTTAAATCCGCACAACATATGAATATATTCCTAGAGATTCTGCTGAACTCCCGGAGTGCATTTCGTCAAGCAAAAAATTCATCACATTTTGGTTTGATCTGATATGCACATTTTTTTTTTGTTTTTGCCTCAGCTTGGTTGAAAATAGGCATGGGAACCGGTGACTCTATGATCTGGAACTTGTGAGGTTCAGCTATCATGTCACCTAGAGTTAGTTTTCTGGCTTGTGGAGTAGGTGGAGTCCTCAGATTTGCTGTTGAGATTTCTTTTGGTTGCTGCGGTGATTGATTGGGAGTGCTGTAAGCTTCCCAAGGAGATATAATCACAGGCAAGATGTTGAAAGAAGGCATTTCCAGCATTTCCGGCATATCCGTCACCGGTGTCTTGGGTGACCATCTTGCTTCCTTAGCGATTTTTCTACGATATGTTCTTGTTTCATCCTCATCACCTGCGAGATAGGAAATCAGATGATAGTTGTAGTTACAGTTATAGTTACTAATACAGATACTCATATGATAGTTACTCAGTTCTTTTGATAGTTACTAAGATAGTTACTCAGGTAGTTAAACAGATCGTGTTCTCAGATGATAGTTACTAAAGTAGTTGCACAAAATAGGTACAAAGATGATAGTTACTAAGATAGTTACTAACATAGTTACACATAATAGTTTTCAAAATCAGATAGTTACTAAGATAGTTACTAACATAGTTACACAGATAGTTTTCAAAATTAATAGTTACTAAGATAGTTACTAAGATAGTTATTCAAAATTCATAGTTACTAAGATAGTTACTAACATTGTTTCACATATATTTTTCAAAATTGATAGGTAATAACAAATTTTTATTACCTTTGCTTTTTTCTTCCTCTCTTCTTTTTTCAGCCTCTTCTTTTTTCTTCCTTTCTAATTCTTCCTCAACTTTTTTCAAACCATCTAGCTGATCTGCTACAAGATGTTCTTCTTCTTCTTCTTCTTTTGCATTTTTCTTACTGCTTTCCTTCACTTCAGTTGCCTTCCCTTCTTTTTCAGCTTCAGTCGTCAGTTTTTCCAGGCCATCTGATTGAGATTGTGGTGGCGTCATCTCCATTGGGTCGGAGAACTGAGTCAGTGGGCCACAATTTTTTTTTGCCTCTCCAACTCAGCCTTTAATTTTAAATTTTCCAGCTCTTGTGCCGTTGCACTCTCTTTCATCACCACAATTTCCAGTCTGGCATCTTCCAAATCTTGTGTCATCTGTGCTAGATTTTTCTCCTTTTTTTGCAATTTTTTTTCCCAAATGCTCAATCTGCATTTGCTTTTGCCTGAGCTGTTCTGAATTTTCTTTGTTGATGATTCCAGGTTGCATTTGTTCTATTTCAGTATGCTCAGCTGCTTCAGGTTCATGCTCATCCTCACTTGTCCCTTCTAGGTCTTTTCTTCTTTTTGCGAAATGTTTCTGAAAAAAATAAAATAACAATTACTCACACACTTACTGACATAGTTACCAAAATATTTACTAACATAGTTAGTCAGACCTAGTTACAAAGATGATAGATAGTCACCTTTGATAGTTACTACGATAGTTACTAGTTACTAACATAATTAGTCAGACATAGTTACAAAGATAATAGTTACTAACATACTAACACAGTTACTAACATACTAACACAGGTTGTTTACAAAATTTTATAGTTACTGAGATAGTTACTGAGATAGTTACTAAGATAACTACACAAATAGTTTTCAAAATTGATAGTTACTAATGTAGTTACTAACACAGTTACAGAGATAGCTATTCAAAAATGATAATTACTAAGATAGTTACGAAGATGATACTTACTGACAAGTCTTTGACTTGATACTTCCACATCTTTTTCTTCAACTTTTCAAGGTCCCATTTCCTGATCTGGTGTTGTTCATTGTCCCTCCCTGGAATTGGCTCCACCAAATTTGTCTTCATGCACAGCCAATACTGGTTGCAGAAGGAATGTTAGTTTATAAGAAGCAAAATGATATAACATAAAAGAATAAAGGAAGATAAAACTTGTGCACTGCTTACCAGAATGACATGAACACATCCTCCTGTATTCTTTGATGCACGGTCCGATTTCTTGTACTTTGTGAGACATCTTTTCAAGAAGATTTTGACTTCTTTTTCCCAGGCATAGTTAGATGTCTCATCTAAATCCTCCACAGCTCTGACCATGTCTATATGGAGGGTTCCCTTTGCATTTGGGAAGAGAAGCTTGATGAGAATGTCGGCCTTGCTATATTTGCATCTCTGCTTCCTCTTTCCTCATCAGATTGAGGATTCTTATTTAATTCGGCTGTTTTGGCTGTATTCACCATCTTTTTATTGACATCCTTTGATTGTCTGAAAAATCTTATCACAAAATCAGAAATGGGCGTCTCTTTTCTCTGAATGTACACTCCTGTACGGTTCAGCCCTAGAATTTGTGAAATATCTGATGATTTTATTCGGAACTTCTTCCCAGCAAATTGAAACTCATCTCTTACGTGATCGTAAGCTTCTAGCACCATCCCCAATTGGTTGTTTGACTTTGAACCGTAAACAAGGTTCTGGTGTAGTGCTTGAAACAGCTTGGCAAAGGGAGTCCTCTCGATCAGTTGTAGTACTGCCTCTGGTATTTGGCCCCTATATTCATTGAAATTTGGTAGGGTGCTTCTGAACTGTAGGGTCTGCCCCTTTTTCTTCTGCTCATTTGAAAACACAATTAAAACCAAATTAGTATGACAGTTGATAGTTACTAGTTACTAGTTACTTTAATAGTTACAATGATAGTTACTAGTTACTTTCATAGATACTATGATAGTTACTATGATAGTTACTAGTTACTGTGATAGTTACAATGATAGTTAGTACACTACCAGATATGGGAGAATAGCCGACGAAAAAAATTTCGTCGGCTATACCCTCTACCGACGAAATTTTCGTCGGCTATAAGTCGTCGGGAAAACCCCGTCGGTAATACAATGGCCGACGAAAAAATCAAATTCGTCGGCTATAGTAGAGTATGGCCGACGAATTTACCGACGAAAATATTTTTCGTCGGCCAAACCTGGGAGAAATTGCCGACGAATTTCGTCGGGTATTTTCGAGTATGGCCGACGAAATTCAGTAACTATAGCCGACAAAATTCGTCGGCTATTGTGTTTTAACTATAGCCGACGATTTATTAAACTTTCGTCAGCTATTTCCTCGAAATATATTAATATTTTAATAGGCATTAATTAGTTATAGCCGACGAAATACTAGAATTTTCGTCGGCTATACAACTTATAGCCGACGAAAATTGGTAAAATTCTTCGGCTATTCTTAAATTTTAGGGAAAAAAAAATAAATTATGCTTTGGATGGAGGAGGGGAAGGAGGAGGGGAAGGAGGAGGAGGCCGGAGGTGGGGAAGGAGGAGGAGGAGGAGGAGGAGGAGGGGAAGGAAGAGGCCGGAGGAGGAGGAGGAGGAGAAGGAGGAGGAGGAGGAGGGGAAGGAGGAGGAGGAGGAGGAGGAGGCCGGAGGAGGGGAAGGAGGAGGAGGAGGAGGGGAAGGAGGAGGAGGAGGAGGAGGGGAAGGAGGAGGAGGAGGAGGAGGGGGAGGAGGAGGAGGCCGGAGGAGGGGGGGTGAGGAGGAGAGAAAAAAGGCGGGAGGAAGCGATTTAAAATATTTAGAAGGAGAATAGCCGACGAAAATAAAAAATTTCGTCGGCTATACTTAGAGAATAGCCGACGATTTAAAAGATTTCGTCGGCTATACTTAGAGAATAGCCGACGAAATTAATATATTTCGTCGGCTATACTTTGGAAGATCAACAGCCGTCAGATCTGAGCCATCCAACGGCGGACAATAAAAAGGCGCGGATCAAGAGTTTAGCCGACGAAATACAATGTTTCGTCGGCTATACTATAGCCGACGAAACATTTTATTTCGTCGGCTATTCTATGAAAACATACTAAACTGCCGTTTTGAGGCCCTAAACGAACTCGAAAGCCCGAAAAAGCCCACACGTCGTGACATAGCGACGAGTTTGATTCCTGGCGTCGTTCCCTTTCCGGAATGGTATCACAATCGTCATTCGGACGCCGGACGCCAAATCTGCAGTAAACCGGGTTTTGACTTATTTCATTATTTCAGCACACGGATTTTATCGGAATCTTGTCATTTTTCAACCGTAGACGTATTTCATTATTTCGGTCATATCTTATTTGACGACATATTTGCATTTGAAGAGTGTACGTATAGTAACTATTTTAAACTATACATTCACTTAAACACTTAGTAAACAAGTTAAGGAACATTAGTGCATATGCTCCGATTTTGAATCTAAAAGTTTGGAAAATCCATTCCAACCGTCAGATATCACCGTTAAGATTAAATACATGTATGAAAAAAAATCCAACTACATCTGACAACGTTAAAGGCTCGATCGGGACGATCAACCGGGTGAGTCAACCCTTTAAACGCTTAGAAATGGTAATTGGCCTGTCTAAATGACGTTTTTTTGCCTGACCTTCAACAGATAATAGTTTCAAATCGATGAGACACAACTAATCGTATAAAAATTTTCCTCAAAATATTTACCGACCGTCAGGCTACCCATAGGAAAACGGAAGTAAAAAACAGTTAATCGCAACATTCGGCACACAGATTTTATCGGAATCTTGTCATTTTTCAACCGTAGACGTATTTCATTATTTCGGTGATATCTTATTTCACGACACATTTGCATTTGAAGGACGAAGCAAAGGTTTGTCGATAGTGATAGAAAATTGAAGCTGTTCTTTTTTTTTTTTTTTTTTAATCATAGCCGACGAAATCAAACCTAGTACTCGTCGGCCATACTTCCAAAAATTTTCGCAGGCTAAAGTTTCAGAGAAAGGCCGACGAAAATTCAAATCGTCGGCCATTCTAGGAGAATAGCCGACGATTTTTTTTTTTAGCGACGAAAAAAAAATTCGTCGGCCATTCTAGGGGAATAGCCGACGAATTTTTTTTTTACCGACGAAAAAAAATTCGTCGGCCATTCTTGGGAATAGCTGACGAAAATTTTATTTCGTCGGCCGTTTTTTTTATTTCGTCGGGAAAAGCCTTTTTTCTGGTAGTGGTAGATACTGTGACAGTTACTATGATAGTTACTAGTTACTTTGATAGTTACTATGATAGTTACTAGTTACTTTTTATAGATACTATGATAGTTACCTTGATAGTTACTAGTTACTTTCATAGTTACTATGATAGTTACTAGTTACCATGATAGTTACCTTGATAGTTACTAGTTACTTTCATACTTACTATGATAGTTACTAGTTACTGTGATAGTTACTTTGATAGTTAGTAGATACTGTGATAGTTACTATAATAGTTAGTAGATACTGTGATAGTTACTTTGATAGTTAGTAGATACTGTGATAGTTACTTTGATAGTTACTAGTTTTTTTCATAGATACTATGATACTTACCTTGACTACTAGTTACTTTCATAGTTACTATGATAGTTAGTAGATACTGTGATAGTTACTATGATAGTTAGTAGATACTGTGATAGTTACTTACAGGATTTTGCAGTTGATGTTCTTGTTTTTCTATCAGTACGATCTTCTTTGCAACTTTATCATCATCTTCATCAGTTTGATAATCAGATCCACTACCACTACTAGATGTATCATATTCAGTTTCATCACCATCATCCTGTTGTTGCCATTTTCTTTTTTTATCTTAGCTCCCCTTTCTTCAGTTATCTGCACATTTGATAAGCAAAGTTACTATGGCAGTTTTTTCAATTATAACACAGTTAGTAAGATAGTTACTCAAAAGAAAAACAATTACTATGACAGTTACTTACTGATTTTCTTGCTTGCTTTCCTTTTTTAACATCAGCACCATCATCGCTTTCATCATCTTGTTTTCTTTTTCTTTTGGCAGTTGCCGCTACCTTATCTTCGCCTATATGCACATTCGATAAACACAGTTACTAAGACACTTTTTCAATTGTAACGTAGTTAATGAGATAGTTACTTATAAGGGGTACTGTTACTACTATAGTTACTGACTAATTGTGTTGTTTTCCTTTCCAATTTCTATTATTGTTTTTCTTTCCCTTCTATCTCTTCTGTTTTTTTCTTCTATGCTCCCATCATCTTGTTTGCTTTTTGCATTACCAACTGCTTAATAGTTACACTAACAGTTACAGAAAAAATATTACTTCGATTACCAAGATAGATAGTTACCTTTTGCTGTTTTTGTTTTGCAGTCTTTTTTTCTGGATTGTCCTCATTCATTTTTTTTGTTCGTAGCTCGTGTTGTCTATCATCCTCACTTGAAGTAACCTCTTTTGCCGGACTATTTTTCAGTTTTGGTGCCATTTTCTGCATATGTGAGGGAAAAAAGTTATAACCGGATACAACCATAAACTCAAACAGTTCACATATATTTCCATCACCAAATTTCACAATTACTAATACAGTTATGCAACACTGAAACAATATAATTTCATTAACATAAACTCAAACAAGATAGTTACTACAATAGTTTCTGTTATTGTTCCTTGCACGTAACACAGTTACTAGAATAGTTTATGTTATTGTTCCTTGCACGTAACACAGTTACTAGAATAGTTTATGTTATAGTTCCTTGCACGTAACACAGTTACTAGAATAGTTTCTGTTATAGTTCCATGCACATAACATAGTTTCATCCATTAACACACACACAAACACTCAGAATTTTTAGCGCCCAAGCAAAATTTTAAAAAATAGCAGTTACATAATGGTTATTTTGATAGTTCCAACCATAACAAGATAGTTAGTAGGATAGTTATTGTTATAGTTCCATCCATATAACACAGTTTCATCTATTCACACACACACAAACTCTCATAATTTCTATTGCTCATGCAAAATTAAAAAAAAAAGAGTAGATACTGTTTTAGGTTATTTCTGTTTAAACCTAAAATCATCTTCCAATTTATCATCTAATCCCCCTGTTGACAGTAGCAACAAAGAGGCTACAGCAGGCCCACAGACCCGCAACAAGTGCACCAGGGCCCGGCTCGAGGCCCAGGACCGAACCACCAGCACCTGGCCTCGGGGTCCAGCAGTCTATCCGGCTGCCAGGGACCCTGGGACCGGGGACGCCAGCCTGCCAAAGAGGTCACCAGAACTGCCCTTTGAAGGGAACCAGTCCCACATCGAAGGGTGAGGACAGCCCTCACCCCCAGCCACCTATATAAGGGCCCCAACTACCCTCATTAATAGGTAACTTATCTCTCTCACTGCTTACATACGTGCTCAAGTTATATATTCCAACTATACTGACTTAGGCATCGGAGAGGAGAAGACCGGCCCGCCCGGTATTCCCCTTAGTAAGCAGGTTTGCAGGAGATCAAGTTGGATTCATCTGTATCTACCAGGCCCCCGGGTTTAGGCAGAAACAATTGGCGCCGTCTGTGGGAACGGTTTTTGATCCACGAGAAAAGTTAGCATTGCTCTACCAGGGAGTAGAGCCCGATCGGTCCTTTGAAAGATAGTCAAAAACGCAGTGCAGAAGCCATGGAAGGAAGGAAGATAAAAACTGGCACCGGACGGTTGAAAGAGCGAATTCAGATCCCCGACCGGGCCCAAAACACAGGGGATGAGGTCGGTGCGAGGTTCGTCCTTTCTCCCGACCGAGACGGAAGATCAGAGCGAATTCAGATCCCCGACCGGGCCCGTAATAAAAAGGCTGAGGTCGGTGCGAGGTTCGCCCCTTCTCCAGACCAAGACAGAGGTCACGATCGCCAAGATTCAGAGAACCCCGACCGGTATGGTGCGGGAGAGGAAATAAAGAAGATGAAGGCAGAAGTCGAGCGGTTGTGAGCAAAGGGCGGCCGAGACCGGCTAAGGGCAGATGCCCGGTGCCGGGAACTGGAAGCAGTAAACACCGCCTTATTAGCGGCCCTGGGAAAAGAAGGTCAGCCGGGCACCCCTCGGCCGGCGTCACGGCCCGCAAGCAAGGTTAGCGAGTTCCCGCACCTCGAAGTGGGACAGCCCACGGGAAGAAGAAGGACCGTGTATGTGCCCACGCCTCTCTTTTCGGAAGCTTTGAAAAACACCGGTCCGGTCGAGCCACCGTACCGCATGAGCCAGGCGTCAAGCGAGCAGGACAGTTCTACCGCAAGGACGCTCGAAACGCTCTCCGCCTCAGTGTCGGACATGAAGGACCGTTTAGGCGCCAGTGAGAAGAAAGCAGGGCGACCGCGGGACAGTGCACGATTCAATGAGCGTATTGGACCTTTTCTGCGCCGGGTTAGGGAATCAGGAAGGTCTGGTAGCCTAAGGCCCCTAAAACTGGCGTACTCGGGAACGAGCTGCCCGTATCAGCACCTGGACAGTTTCAAGTCACAGACGGGCACAAGGGGCTATTCTGATGCCACATGCTACAACGTGTTCCAAGAGACGCTCTCGGGGGAGGCGTTGAGTTGGTTCTACGAACTACCAGTGAACTCAGTCGAAACTTTCGAGCAGTTGGCTGATAAGTTTGTCGGCCGGTTCGTCCTCAGGGCCAGGGCAGTCCAAATGTCAGCGATCCTTTTTTATTGCATGCAGACTGACCACGAACCGCTACGCGCCTTCGTTAACCGATGGCAAATCGCCACGGCCGGGGTCAGAAACCTGGACAAGAAGATCGGGGGGATGGCCTTCAAGCAAGGGTTAAGACCCGGAGAACTTTCGTACAGCTTGCGAGTACAGGAGCCGCTGGGATACGATGAACTGCTGACCGTGGCCGTCAGGCATGCTCAGGCGGACCACGAGACATATGGGGATAAGGCACCCAAGCGAAGACCGGATGACCTACAATCGCCACCTCCCCGTGAGAGCAAGACCGGGCGGCTAGATCGCAGCCGTGCGCCTATAACCACCAGGAAAGCAGAGGTACGGGAAGAGTGGCAACCCCGACGAAGTAGTGACAATAGTTCCCGGCCGGGGAGGAGACCACCACTTGTGCGACCGGCACAGCCAGCGGCGGCTGCGCCAGTAGAACGACCACCGTGGGCCCTAGTCATTATGCCGGCAGAAAAGCCCGAAGATCCAGCCCGTAGGACCAGCGATCCAAGACCCCAGAGAGCGGTTGTAGGCGGTCGAGCCTGCCCGAGAGAACCAAGAGAGAACCGGCCGGGAGCTCGGCAAGTAGGAACCATAAGCACCCGACCTCCCGGAGGGATCGAGGTGTACAGAAGCATAAACATGATACATGGCGGGGGCCATATAGATCAGCTCACCCGGAGCTCGAAGAAGCGGTGCTTAAGATCGAACCGGGGGAAAGAGGTGTATGCCTTTGGAGGAGGAAGCGGCTAAGCCGCCAAAACCGGATGGAAGTCGGTTACTTTCTATGAGGAGGAAGAGCTGGAGGATCTGATCCAATCGCACAACGACCCCTTCCTCATCACGGTCCAAATAGACCACTGGATAACCAGCCGTATGCTGATCGATACCAGAGCCTCTGTCAATGTGATGTTCCGAGACGCATACAAAGGGCTGCAGAGAGGGAAGAATAAGTTATCCCAGGATAACGAACCACTTATAAGCTTCTCCGGTGAGGTGGTCCAGCCTTTGGGATCGGATTACCTGCCATTGATCTTCGGCGAGGGAGACAAGACAAAGAAGGAACACCTTGAATTCATCGTTGTCGACTGCCTGTCGTCGTACAATGGTATAATCGGTAGGCCAGGATTATGGAAACTGAAGACATTTATAGCCGGCCATATGCTGATATTGAAGATGCCTTCACCGGCCGGTGTCATTACCCTGCGCCAGAGGATCGCCCGTAAATATTTTGCGGAGGCCCTGACCCACGGGAGGAAACGGACCGAGGTCTTCACGGCCACTCAGCAAGCGCCAGTACCAGATCTATGTATCGACCCCCGCGATGTCTCCGATTCAGTCAAGAAAAAACTAGAGCCACCTTCAGCCGTGGAAGAAACCGAAGCGATCTGCATTTCGGAAGACCACCCGGAGCGAAATGTGGTGATAGGGACGCAGCTCGATCCGGCTGTCAGGCAAGAGCTCATCGCCTTCCTCCGGGACAACAGTTCGGTCTTCGCGTGGTCCTACGAGGACATGCCAGGCATATCCCCGGAGATAGCCGTCCATAAGCTAAATTCATTGCCCAACGTTCTCCCAGTGAGGCAAAAAAGGAGGTCCTTCAGCCCGGCAAAGTATGAGGCAATCAGAGAAGAGATACAGAAATTGAAGGGCATAGGTTTCATCCGGGAAGCCCAGTACCCTCGCTGGCTCGCTAACGTGGTCATGGTGCCGAAGAAGGGAACCGGCCAGTGGCGTATGTGCGTGGATTTCACTAACCTAAACCGGGCGTGCCCAAAGGACAGCTTCCCGCTCCCCCGAATTGACCAGCTTATAGATTCCACGTCCGGCTTTAAGCTGCTCAGCTTCATGGAAGCCTACGCCGGGTACAATCAGATTAGGATGCACCCGGATGATGAGGAATACACGTCATTCACAACCGACCGAGGTACCTACTGTTATAAGAGGATGCCGTACGGTCTAAAGAATGCCGGGGCCACCTACCAGCGGATGGTGAATCGAATGCTGGAGGAAGAAATGGGTAAAACCGTAGAGGTTTACGTAGATGACATGCTGGTCAAGAGTTTGACTGCAGGGGCCCACGTCCGGGATTTGGCCGTAGTCATCGGCAAGATGCTCAAATTCGGAATGCGCTTGAACCCGAAGAAGTGTATTTTCGGGATTTCAGAGGGCCTGTTCCTAGGCCACATCATCAGCCAGCGAGGGATAGAAGCCAACCCGCTGAAGGTCCAGGCAATTCTAGATATGGAAACGCCAGGGGAGAGAAACCAGGTCCAGATGCTGACCGGCCGGTTAGCCGCCCTTGCCAGATTCATCTCCCGCCTAACCGATAAGTGCGCCCCGTTCTTCAAACTGCTCAAGGCACAACAGACCAGGAAAATCCACTGGGCGGCGGAGCATGAAGCGGCATTCCAATCTATCAAGACATATCTGTCTGCAGTGCCTTTCCTATCCAAACCAGTGTCGGGCGAGAAGCTATACCTCTATATAGCCGCATCCGAAACGGCCGTCTCCGCGGCTCTCGTCAAGAAGGAGGGCACGCTCGAGCTTCCGGTATATTATGCGGGAAAGGGACTAACTGGAGCCGAGGGCCGGTACCCCGACATAGAGAGATTGGCTCTGGCCCTGATTGTTAGTGTCAGGAAGCTCCGACACTATTTCCAGGCTCATTCCATCACCTTATATACCAATCACCCTCTGCAGCAGATCCTGCAAAAACCAGACACCAGCGGTAGGCTCGTGCGGTTGGCAGTTGAACTGGGAGAATTCGACATCACTTATGCCCCGCGAACGGCCATCAAGGGACAGGCAGCTACGGACTTCATATGTGAGCTCACCCCAATGGTGGCAGAAGCGCACCCCACCCAGCACGAGGACACCGAGGCAGTACGGACCGTAAAGATCGAACCAGGCCTCCCCAACGGCTAGAAGCTTTACGTCGACGGCTCCGTAACGAGCAAGCGGAGCGGAGCCAGTGTCATGATAACCTCGCCAGATGGCCAATCGTACGAGTTTGCCTTACGGTTCCTTTTCAGCACCTCAAATAACGCTGCCGAGTATGAGGCCCTCATAGCCGGTTTGCAACTGGCCAAAGAGCTGGGAATCCCGTCCATGGACATATACAGCGACTCCAGCTTAGTGGTGAACCAGATGAACGGGTTGTTTGAGGTCAAAGAACCCCAGCTATCCTCCTACCAGGCTTTGGCCAAAACCCTGATTGAGCCGTTCCAGGGCGCCACGATCCAGCACATTCCCCGAGAGGCAAATAGGCATGCGGACGCCCTCGCAAGGTTGGCAACCGGAAACTACCCCCCAGAGTACCGGAGAGCTAAAATTGAAACTCTCTAGAAGCCGAGTATAAGCAAGACCATCTCCGAGATATTTGCGGTGGAAGAAGCGCCACCAAGCTGGATGGATCCAATAGTCAAGTATTTGACTGACAAAACCAGCCCCCAGGATGTGGTGGAGGCCAGGAGGCTACACCTCCGGTGCGCCCGGTACGGTCTCCTCAATGGCCAGTTATACCGAAGAGCGCACAGCTTCCCCTAGCTGAGGTGTGTGACAAAGGAGGCAGGAGAGGCTATCATGCGAGAGATCCACAAAGGAGTGTGCGGTAATCACTCTGGCGCAAGGTCATTATCCCAAGTCGCTCCGAGCGGGGTACTTATGGCCAGATATGGCAGCAACATCAAGAAAAATTACAGGCGGCTGTCACAAGTGCCACATTTACGCCTCTGCACCCCATGCCCCGGCAATCGCATTGTCAATCCTGTTAGCACCATGGCCGTTCGCGCAGTGAGGATTAGACATCATTGGCCCTTTCCCGATAGCTGTGGGACAATACATGTACGCCATCGTAGTAGTGGATTATCAGACTAAGTGGGTCGAGGCAGAACCTCTGATAAAGATCACCGAGGAGCGAGTGAGAAAATTTCTATGGAAGAACATCTACTGCCGGTTCGGGGTACAACAGACTATTGTCACGGATAATGGAACACAGTTCAATAATGCCGATCTTCTCCAGTACACAGCTTCTATGGGGACCCGGATGTTGTTTGCCTCAGTGGCACACCCGCAGACCAACGGCCAGGTAGAAGCGATCAACAAGATTATCAAAACCCTTCTCAAGAAGAAGCTGGATGCCAAGAAGGGATGTTGGGCCGAGGAACTCCCCGCGGTACTATGGGCCATCCGGACAACAGCAGCAGAGGCAACAGGAGAGACCCCGTTCTGCATGGCATTTGGGAGCGAAGCGGTACTCCCTGTGGAGACCAGCATACCCAGCGGCAGGGTCGAGAATTACGACGCCGAAACAAACGCCGAGGGCGTACGGCTCAACCTGGACCTTATAGAAGAGCGGCGCGACCAAGCGCATATGAGAAACCAAGCCTACAAGCAGCGGGTCGCCCGGTACTATGACAGAAGGGTCCGGGAAAGGAAGCTACAAGTGGGGGACTGGGTCATGAAGAAAATCCAGAAAAAAACCGTTGGCCTTGGAACCAACGTGGGAAGGACCCTACCAAATCACCGCAGCTGTGGGCCCAGCAACATTCCACATTATAGATACCGATGGCATCTATTCCACCCGCCCCTGGAATATTCAGCACCTGCGGTTCTATCCTAAGTAATATCGCTCATAAAGGGACAATAGTGTAATTGGCATCAGTATTGCAATACGCAGTTTGTTCATCATCAATAAAGCTAGTTACAAGGCACACATATAGGCAAGCCAAAAAGAAACAGCTAGTTAGCGCCTTCGGAGCCCTCAATCCCTGGCCCGCCACCTTTTAGAGCTTGCTCTTGCTCCACCATCTCGATCAGGGCTATGTCAGCCTCCATCCGCTCAGCATCAAGCTATCCTTTCTCCCTCCACTCCAGATAGGCATCACTTATGCCCTTTGACCGGGCCTCCTCCAGCATCTCCTCAAGCTCCACCGACTCCCGGAAGTCGTCGACAGCCTTATCGGCCACCTCAGCCTCCCTTCCCTGGGCGACTACTGTAACCTGGGTCTGCAGCTCCAAAACCCTCGCCTCCAGCTCCGCAATCCTCCCTCCCCGGGCAGCAGCCTGTCGATCGGCCTCCTCCTTCTCCCGCGAGAGTTCATGGTACAACCGAGCGGTTTCTTCTTTCTCCCGCACAAGCTCGGTGCTCAACCGACCGATCTCCTCTCTTTCCTCCGCAAGCTTGGCTTCCGCCACGTCCACCTGCACACTCAGCTCCTCCACCCGCCTCTCTAAAACTGCAGCAGACTCCCCTCTGGGCTCCGCGGCATAAATGCTATAAGCTAGCTGCCAAACGTAAACAAAGGAACATTGGCTCGTATCACTCTGGGGAAAAGGAAGCACAAGAAACACTTACCCGAAGAGCTAGTTCCACGGGCTTCGTCCTGCTCTCGCCCGGTTGTTCCGTCCCAGGGCCCTCCCGATCAAGTCCCAAGGTTTCGACGGCAGATGCCACGAACCTACCAAAGCCACGCCCGGAACTACAAACGGCTTCCGGTCCTTGACTCCTTCGGCCGCCCACTTCCACGGCAGGAGCTACTGCCCGCTCGATCGATCCAGCCGAGCTTGACGCCCCAGCATCAAACGTCCTCGCCCTCTTCGTCGGAGCTTCGCCGTGGCCGCTTCGACGATACCTAGTCGTCTCTACCGTTTCCCTCTCCCGCGAGGTCCGTACCGCCATCAGTCGCGCCACAGGCTCTGCACCTGGCAGGGCCACCGAGCGCACTTCCCGGATAAGGAGTGGGGAGTTATTCTCACCGCCAGGCCGCCTGCCATAGTGAGAGTCCGGAAACACGAGCGGCACAGGCCTGTCATGCTCCCTGCGCTTCTGGTTAACCGGATCAATAACGGTTTTCGCGGCCTCCTCCCCCATCTCCACAAGCTCTTCGTCCGGTTTGACAGTCTCCTTGCTCCGAACGGCGAGCCGGGGGGCATTAGCTACAAACCGATCAACCGAGCAGTCAGAATACAAGCAACCATGCAAAGACAAACAGTGCAAGATACCTTACCAGGTTTCCTCCCCATCCCGCATATCTCCAGCACATTCCACTGGATGAAATTATAGGAGCTCCAACTCAGGTGGTCCCAGCAAGTAAACAGCCGGTATATCCGTTGCTTCTCCAAGTCGACCAACCGGTACGTCTGTTCCCGATCGATCGATTGATAAGCCCCGGGCACCTGATAGCCCCTCCAAGTACGCTGCCACCTGCCACCGGCCAGCACCACCGACCTCCTCCAGACATCTGAAACCGTCGACGGCAGATGAGTGATGGCAGGACCGACGTCCCGCGCAGCAAAATTCACACAACCGCAGTAGGAAATCTTGTACAGCGCCCGAAATTCATTAACCGTGGGCCAGTCCATATAGCTCAAACTGAACTGACACCCGAGACCAAGCAGCTGCCTCCACTGGTTGCTCGGAAGCTGGGCCGGGGAAAGCTTTATCGAGCTCAGCATGTACTGGACAAATGATGGCAGCGGCAGCGATAGTCCGTGTCGAAACTGATCGTCGAAAACCGCAACCCAACCCGGTTCCGGATTACAGGCCAGTTCTCCGGGATGCAGGCCTCGAAGCTTAATGGAGTTGTCGATATCCCACCTCGCCCGAAATTCCCTAATCTCTCTATCATTCATGCTTCTGATTGGCTCATCACAGAAAATCACCCTATCACCATCCAACAGCTCATACCGCATGGGCCCGCGGTTTGCACCGGCAGAATACGCAGATCTCCCAGACGGCATAAAGCCTAAACAAAAGAATTCACCTCTGAAGCACAGACAAACAACAGGCAAAGAGTAGCAAGATGCGGCAGGAGGAAAACAGAGGGGATGATAAGTAGGGCAACAAGAAAAGTGAGGCAACCCCAGCCGTGGATCCCCTCCATCTCAGACCGTCCCCTGCCAACACGTGTCCCAGCATCAATAAGGGATCCCATACTATCATAACTAATGGGACTGATGGGTTCTCCCCTTTATTGCATGTCCACCACCTGGCCCACTTACAAGCGATAGTTGGGGGAGATAGGAGCGCACAACGAGGCGTCCACTCCCCTCGCTTCCCCAGAAAGCCAACCTCGAACCAACTGGCTCCGCAGCTTCTCACCGGTTATGCAGTCTCCAACCGGCTCCGGAGCCTCTCACCGGCTATTATTTTTCAACCGCCTCGAGAAAATCGTTCCGGGTATAAGCCATCCATCCAGTACCCTGGCACATCTCCGGTTACGCATCATTCAAACCGGCTGCATGCCATCTCACTGGGGGACTCGTCTCGATATGGCAGAACGCCCGGTCGAGCCCCTCCCTGAACCATGGCATTCCACCGAACATGTGACATTCAACCAACTCCAAAGCATTCTACCGGTTGTCACTTTCCTTCGCCTATGGGCAGGAACGAGCCAGCAACAACTCGAGGCTTCTAAATGCATGGGCTTTATAAACCCGGGCGAGCTTACATCTAACCCATGTACTCTTGTCCAGCAGGATAAAAACCCTGCATCACACTGAACTGTGATACATTTGGGGATACATGGCGAGACTCGTTATCTCAACGCCACTCCACCGGGCAGATTGTTTCTCTAACACAGAACAAGTCTCCCCGCAGGCTAACAAACCTGCACATTACCTCAACGCTTAACCAACAAAAGCTGAGAAGAACTAGCAAGTGTTAACCGATGCCCCAATACGGCCGTAACACTCTCCGGGGTACCTGTTGGCTTAGTCCACGCACCAACAGGCCATCCCGTAGGCTAGCGCACTCTGGGGGACTCGTCTCGATATGGCAGAACGCCGGTCGAGGTCCACCAGACTGCAAGTTCATTCGGGACTCGTCTCGATATGGCAGAACGCCCGGTCGAGGTCCCGTGAACTCCGCCTCGCACCGATATGGCAGGACGCCCGGTCGAGGTCCAGACTGCAAGTTCATCCGGGACTCGTCTCGATATGGCAGAACGCCCGGTCGAGGTCCCGTGAACTCCGCCTCGCACCGATATGGCAGGACGCCCGGTCGAGGTCCAGACTGCAAGTTCATCCGGGACTCGTCTCGATATGGCAGAACGCCCGGTCGAGGTCCCGTGAACTCCGCCTCGCACCGATATGGCAGGACGCCCGGTCGAGGTCCAGACTGCAGGTTCATCCGGGACTCGTCTCGATATGGCAGAACGCCCGGTCGAGGTCCCGTGAACTCCGCCTCGCACCGATATGGCAGGACGCCCGGTCGAGGTCCGGACTGCAGGTTCATCCGGGACTCGTCTCGATATGGCAGAACGCCCGGTCGAGGTCCCGTGAACTCCGCCTCGCACCGATATGGCAGGACGCCCGGTCGAGGTCCAGACTGCAAGTTCATCCGGGACTCGTCTCGATATGGCAGAACGCCCGGTCGAGGTCCTGTCAACTCCGCCTCATACCAAGCACAGCCCAACGCCCGGTCACGCCCAATCTTCAATCCGGACTTAGGGGACTGGGCACCGTTGGGTTGGTAACCCTGCGGGTCTGCGGGACAAGAGCAAGACAGACTTTAAGTCCCCATTCAAGATTGCACTTGACCGGGAACTTGGGGGACTTGTTGACAGTAGCCGCAGAGAGGCTACAGCAGGCCCACAGACCTGCAGCAAGTGCACCAGGGCCCGGCCCGAGGCCCAGGACCGAACCACCAGCACCCGGCCTCGGGGTCCAGCAGTCTATCCGGCTGCCAGGGACCCTGGGACCGGGGACGCCAGCCTGCCAAAGAGGTCACCAGAACTGCCCTTTGAAGGGAACCAGTCCCACATCGAAGGGTGAGGACAACCTTCACCCCCAGCCACCTATATAAGGGCCCCAACTACCCTCATTAATAGGTAACTTATCTCTCTCACTGCTTACATACGTGCTCAAGTTATATATTCCAACTATACTGACTTAGGCATCGGAGAGGAGAAGACCGGCCCGCCCGGTATTCCCCTTAGTAAGCAGGTTTGCAGGAGATCAAGTTGGATTCATCTGTATCTACCAGGCCCCCGGGTTTAGGCAGAAACACCCCCCAAACCTAAAATCATCATCCATCCTCCACCTTCTTCCCCTTCACTCTCTGGAACCCAGTCTAAATATCTCAGATTTCTCATCCTCTTCTTCAGCAAATACTGAATCATCATCATCATCATCTCATGTCATGCATCATCAAAACTCAAATCTCATCAAAACTCTTTTTGAATCTCTAAAAGAAGGTGAAATATCTGTTACCTGAGCAGCTAAGATTTGTTTGTACTGCAAGTTGTCGAGATTCCCCGTCGGAGAAGGACAGGAGAGCGGTGGAGACTCGTCGACGGAGAAGGAAATGAGGACGGTGGAGATGAGAACGGTGGAGATTCGGCGTCGGAGAATGAGAGGATAGAAGTAGAGAATCAGAGTTAGAGAATGAGAGAATGAGAGAAATTGAATCAGTGAATGCGAATGAGAGTGAGAATTAGAGAGAATGAGAGAATAGTAGTGGAGAGAGTGAATAGTAGTAGAGTTAGGGCTGTGTAACTACCCAACAGAATAATGTAACTACTCCGTTTTCAGTAACGGAGCAATTCCAAAATTGTTATAGTGGCATATTTTGTAATTATTTCATGTTGTATGGTTATTTGTTTAACTGTGTCCTTTTTTATAAGCACCCTAAAGTTAAGGCGTTTTTTATAATTTTGGGTCTTCAAATGCCCTTTTTTTTTATAAATGCCCCATATTTAAAGGGTGGTGATATTAACACATCCAAAATCTATATTCACACACCCCATATATTTGTTATAGAAAATGTTCATTTAGTACTAATTTGACCCCCTCATTACCCATTCCAATGACTATATGATTTTCTTCCCCAATTCAACATAAGGTAACAACTCATATTGCCCATTTCAACAAATCTTTTCAACTCTAGTACAATTTTAATTTTTTTTTTCTTCCCTTTTTGCCATCACCCCTTATACACTCATATGAAGAGAAAGTGGAAGATAGAAAAGAACCCTAAACCTAATCTTCGCCGGGGTCCAATGACCGGTCGCCGGATTCCAGTCACCGAACTCCGGTCGCCGGATTCCAGTCACCGAACTCCGGTCGCCAGATTCCGGTTACCCAATTTTTCGACGGAATTTTTTTTTTGTCGCCGGATTTTTTTTTTTTTGCCGGAATATTTTCCCTTATGTATAATCAGGTTACTGACACCCAGTAATCAGGTTACTGACCTCCAGTAATAAGATTTTCCCAATCGGATTTTTTCCCCGGAAGTTTTTTTTTTCTTTCGCCGGAATTTTTTTTTTCAATATTACTTTAGTCGCCAGATTCCAGTCACTTGACTCAAGTTACTGAGGGTCAGTAATGTGATTATTGAGGGTCAGTATTGTGATTACTGAGGGTCAGTAATAGATTAGTGAGTGTCTTTAATGTGATTACTGGGGGTCAGTAATTGATTACTGAGGGTCAGTAATGTGATTACTTAGGGTCAGTAATCGATTACTGAGGGTCAGTAATTTGATTACTGTGGGTCAGTAATATTTGAATATGAATGATAATCCTTTTGTTTTTTGTCCTTTACAGATTAGACAAGTGAAAACAGCAAAGTGCAAACCAGAAGCAACATCTTTGAAGGAGCAGATAGCACGACTCTAAAATTTTTACTCTGGGTACCCAGAAACCTAATCAAGGCATCCATAAATATACTATGGGCACCCTACCTTTCTTCGGCCTGGCTTCCTCCGCCAGATCAATGCCGGATCTGCTCGACCTGCATGGACCACCTGCATGGGCCACCTGTTTGGGCCACCTGCGGCCCAAAGCCAGATCGACGCCGCCCCAAAACCGGATCTGATCGACGCTGCCCTAGAGCCTCTTCATCCCCGTCGACCTGCATGGACCACCTGCCTGGGCTACCTGCACTGATCCAGTCGTCACCCTCGACCAAGTCAACCCTCGATGTAGCCGATTGGTGTCTGCTCCGCCACACAGTAGCCCAAGGTCGACGACACTCCCGCTGTAGTCCAGATCGGACCTTGATCCGAAGCCTCTAGACCCAGATCGCTGCCCCTCGACCTCGACGACGAAGCCCAGCGCAAACCTCATATCAAATTTGATATGGACACCCATCGCTACTCTCCCCCGATCCGGCGGAGGAGGAACAGGAGGCAGATCGGAGTCATCTGCAGAAGTGGGCGGCTGTGGATGAGGAGCTCGGCCTGGGGCGAGAGCTGGAGGAGTCGCGAGAGGTGATGCGGGCGGAGGAGGAACAAGAGGCAGTGAGGGTGGTGGCTTCAGAGCAGCGTCGTCTAGATCCGCGTCGAGGCAGGTCGGCGTTGAGGCAGGTCGGATTTTGTCCTGGGTTCCTACTCTAGTGCCTCTGCTCATGTTCAGAGGGAGAGAGAGAGAGAGAGAGAGAGAGAGAGAGAGAGAGAGAGAGGATATTAGGGTTTAGTATAGGGTAGTTACGTATTTTTGCCAAGATTCATTGGAGTGGGTAGGTAACATTGGAATGGGCAAGTTTTACCCCATCTTTGTGCAAATGGTCATTTTTCCTATTTTTTAATTAAAAATAATGTTATTAACACACAATTTTTCTTTATTCACACACTCAATTTAAAGAACAACATATTTGATAGGGTGTGTGAATAGAGATTTTGAGTGTGTTAATAACAACACCCTATTTAAATAATTACAAAATTATTAATAGATACACTTTTCAACCCATAATTACCAATAGCAAGTCTGCTAAGTTCCACCCATTTAAACTAACAGAATCTGTTAACGAGTTGCTCTTTTATTTTTTATATGCTGAAGGTCATCAGTAGCATTTCCTCATATTGAGGCTCAGTAGAATTTCGCCATATTGAGGCTCAGTAGCATTATGACATTTTTTTAGAGTCAGAAGTATTACGACGATGGTTTTTAGGTTTGTGAATCGAATTGGCCTAGAATACTCAACAATATTGAAAGTTTATGATGAGAAAAAAAGATTGCATAATTGGAAGTTCTAGAATGTATATGAATTGATTCAATATATCTAAAACTATTTACTCTCAATAAACTATTGATCTTCAGTAAAATAATAACCCAGTAATAAATAAAGAAATTGAGGAGTGTGGCCGGATGTATAAACAAAACTTGCAAAGAACAAAGAGACCTACATACATGGTCATGATTCGTGACTGTATTACATAATTAAGAAATGTGTTTCTCTTAAGAAATGTGTTTCTTCCATCTGTCACATTCTTGTGAACTAAATCAGCATTAACAGAATCAATTCGCAAACACAAACACATTACATAAAAGCATCTGTATGCACTAGTTTGTATAGCAGCAATATTATACCTTCTTCCTGTTGAATATCCATAGCTTCAAGCTGTGCTGTCAACGCGTCCAAGCTGCTGTTCTTGATTGCCTTAGTCTTCTCCTTTCTACCAGCCTTAGACTTCATATATGGGATGAAAACTGAATGTCTGATATTGTGTAGAGAGCAGGGACTAAAACCTCATATATATATATATATATATATATATATATATATATATATATATAGCTCATTGAACAATAAGCAATCTCCCATAAAGACTTGTCTTGTTGTCCAAGTTTTACTCAAAATAGAACTCCTTATGCAACACCAAAACAGATACCAAAACAGTATCAACAATGAACTCTCTTACATTAAAAGGCTTGATATACTTAGCCTTAAAACAATCAAGAATGAATACGATTACAACTCCTATAATTGAATTATGTTTCAACTTATATTTGACTTAATGCATGATGATGAATTCAATACTGATTTTAACAATCTCCCACTTTGAATCATCATCCTTAAAGCATAAACATGTGTTGAAACATCTTCCAAAAATAGTTGAAGTGCGCATGGGAAGTAACATACTCAAAATTCATTTAGTCCAGTCAAAATAAAACACACAGACGCAGAACCAGGAAATAAACATGTTCATATGAACAAGTATGTTCCAGACTACTGCATATCACATGTTCATATGAACAATTACTAATGTATTGCAGTCAAATGAAAAATGTATATCACAGGTAAATATATTTGTAAACACGAGAATCTGAAAACAAATCGAATGTAGACACGTGTACAAATAAAATATAATTTATTAATAAATCAAGTGTGGGTTACAAATCTTTGTGAATTCCTCTGATTCTATCTCCAAATGTGGTGTTTGACTTAAGGGCGATCGACGCTTGGTTCTTGAGACCTTGAATTTGATGTGATTTGGAATTTGGTGAAGAACTCGCTATTTGGAAGCTTGGTGGTTCTTGAGACTTTAAATTTGATGTGATTTGGAATTTGATGAAGAGCTCGCTACTTGGAAGCTTGGTGGTTCTTCGGGGGTTTTGAAGACTTCAGAATTTCTTAAGAGTGATTTTGCTCTCTCGGGCTGAAGTCCCTCTCTTGATTCTGAAGAGGGTATTTATATTGTCAAGGCCGCTCCATGTATGAAATACATTGATGACGCTGAATTGATTTTATTTCCTTAGTAGCATAATCAAATCAATCAAAATTGATTGATTAATTTAGATATATTAATTTCTATAACTAAATCAATCAGTTTTAACAACTGATTTAATTATGATTACTTAAGAAATTTGACCGATTTAATTAAATGTTAGACTACAATGTCGATAATCAATTTATGTTAATTGATATCTGATTGTCTAATAACATTTAATATTTAATTTGAATCGGAATCGGAATCAAGTATTTTATTACCAATCCTCCACTTACGTGTCACCACGTGTAGTTCTCATAATCTTGTCGACTTTGTCTATTTATGAGCCACGTATACACTCACTACCAGAAAAGGGGTCATAGCCGACGACGCCATCTCGTCGGCCGTTTCCATTAATTCGTCGGCTATAGTTATAGCCGACGAAGTATCGTCGGCTATTCCCTCGTCGGGAATGCCCCGTCGGCTATAGTATAGCCGACGAAACTTAGGGTAAGTCGTCGGCTATAACCCGAAACCCCTAAACCCTAAACCACGAAGTATAGCCGACGAACAAAGCGTCGTCGGCTATTATGCGAATATTGCCGACGATAGAGTCGTCGGTTATAACTCTTCCCTAACCAAGTATAGCCGACGACTCTATCGTCGGCCATAAGTCCAGGCATAGCCGACGAATTAATCGTCGGCGATAACCTTCGCCGGCACCGGAAACGGCTTATTTTTGCCGGAAGCCGGGAGGTTATAGCCGACGAAATGGACCATATTTCGTCGGCTATAACCCCTAAATATTTAAAAAAATTTAAAAATTTTGTTCGGACCCAATTCCTGTTCGCACTACCAAAAAAAAGGCTTTTCCCGACGAAATAAAAAAAAACGGCCGACGAAATAAAATTTTCGTCGGCTATTCCGAAGAATGGCCGACGAATTTTTTTTTTCGTTGGTAAAAAAAAAAATCGTCGGTTATATTCATATTTTAGTCGACGATTTGAATTTTCGTAGGCCTTTCTCTGAAACTTTAGCCGACGAAAATTTTTTGGAAGTATGGCCGATGAGTACTAGGTTTGATTTCGTCGGCTATGATTAAAAAAAAAAAAAAAAAGAACAGCTTCCATTTTCTATCACTATCGACAAACCATTGCTTCGTCCTTCAAATGCAAATGTGTCGTGAAATAAGATATGACCGAAATAATGAAATACGTTTACGGTTGAAAAATGACAAGATTCCGACAAAATCTGTGTGCCGAATGTTGCGGTTAACTGTTTTTTACTTCCGTTTTCCTATGGGTAGCCTGACGGTCGGTAAATATTTTGAGGAAAATTTTTATACGATTAGTTGCGTCTCATCGATTTGAAACTATTATCTGTTGAAGGTCAGGCCAAAAAACGTCATTTAGACAGGCCAATTACCATATCTAAGCGTTTAAAGGGTTGACTCACCCAGTTGACCGTCCCGATCGAGCCTTTAACGTTGTCAGTTGTAGTTGGATTTTTTTTCATACATGTATTTAATCTTAATGGTGATATCTGACGGTTGGAATAGATTTTCCAAACTTTTAGATTCAAAATCGGAACATATGCACTAATGTTGCTTAACTTGTTTACTAAGTGTTTAAGTGAATATATAGTTTCAAATAGTTACTATACGTACACTCTTCATATGCAAATATGTCGTCAAATAAGATATGACCGAAATAATGAAATACGTCTACGGTTGAAAAATGACAAGATTCCGATAAAATCCGTGTGCTGAAATAATGAAATAAGTCAAAACCCGGTTTACTGCAGATTTGGCGTCCGGCGTCTGAATGACGATTGTGATACCATTCCGGAAAGGGAACGACGTCAGGAATCAAACTCGTCGCTATGCCACGACGTGTGGGCTTTTTCGGGCTTTCGAGTTCGTTTAGGGCCTCAAAACGGCAGTTTAGTATGTTTTCATAGAATAACCGACGAAACATTGTAATTCGTCAGCTATTCTCTAAGTTTAGCCGACGAAAAGTATATGTCGTCGGCTAAACTCCTTCGATCCGCTTATTGTCCACCGTTGGATGGCTCAGATCCAACGGCTGCTGATTTTCCAAAGCATAGCCGACGAAATATTTGAATTCGTAGGCTAAACTCTTGCGATCCGCGCCTTTTTATTGTCCGCCGTTGGATGGCTCAGATCCAACGGCTGTTGATTTTCCAAAGTATAGCCGACGAAATATATTAATTTCGTCGGCTATTCTCCTTCTAAATCTTTTAAATCGCTTCCTCCAGCATTTTTTCTCTCCTCCTTCCACCACCCCCCCCCCCCCCCCCCCCCCCTCCTCCTCCTCCTCCTTCTCCTCCTCCTCCTCTTCCTCCTCCTTCCCCTCCTCCTCCAGCCTCCTCCTCCTCCTCCTTCTCCTCCTCTGATCCGGTATTTTTTTTTACCCAAAATGCAGTTATAGCCGACGAAATTGACATTATTTCGTCGGCTATAACTTTAAAATATTAATATATTCCGACGAAATAGCTCAAATCGTCGGCTATACTTCAGAACAAATAGCCGACGAATTCAAATTTCGTCGGCTATAACTTTAAAATATTAATATATTTGACCAAGCTTTGGTCGACGAAATCATTTTCGTCGGCCATAATTCGTCGGCCAAGGTTGGAATGGCCGACGAATTGGTTTTTTTCGTCGGCCATTGGTATTACCGACGGGGTTTTACCGACGAATTATAGCCGACGAAATTTTCGTCGGTAGAAGGAATAGCCGACGAAAAAAATTTCGTCGGCTATTCTGTCAAAGCTGGTAGTGTCGTCTTCGGTTTGGCTGCAGAAAATCCACAAATGTACATCCAAATAGCCAACAAATATCCACATCAATCCATCCGTAATATCCTACTGTACAAACCCCCTAACTAGCCATCTACGTACTCTACTAACTACTCATCACCCCCTAAATGGATGGCGTCGTCGACGGGATCGTTCGAGTTCCGGTGGCTATGGCTACCCTGATCGCCTGGCGTACTCCGATGCGGGGGAGGAGTGGGGACGACGAAATCGGGCATCTGTGGCGGAGGCGGGGGCTCCTGTCCAGCTCGCTGGGCCTCCCAAGATTGCCGCATCCATCGGTACATCTCCGCCGCGGCCGCGTTGCTGGCCAGCTGCACCGAAGCCTGCTGCTGGAGCGCCTCCACCGCCCTCGCCAAATCCGCCTGCGTCCTCTGCAGCTGTGTCTGCAAGTCTCTGCTCGTCGAAGCCGCACGCTGCGTGCTGGGATTGGCCGGCGTGTACTTCAGAACCCCATCTCCCGCCGCGCCTAGGCCTCTCTGGTAGAAGTAGTTGTTGCCAGTCCCTACCGCCGCGTGCATGATCTGAGAGGCCAAGCGCGGCTCAAGGGTGTTGATCGTGGAGGCAAACTCCACGATCGCCTCGTCGGACGCCCCTTCCCCCAGCGTCTCTCGCGCGATCCTCAAGGTGATCGCGTCGGTCTCCGCATCTATTCTCGCCTAATTGACAAGAAAATATAATAAACGAATTAATAAAAAAATATATATAAATTAATTTAATGAAACACTTTTATTGAAGATGGGCGAATACTTACCACTTGGTCGGGACGGTCTGGATACATGTGCGCATGAATCCACGACAACGGCCTCGGCGGTCGGTCCCTCCTTGCAATCCCTGCCCACTGCCTCCAGGAGCGGGCGCCGCAGTGGTGGGGGTGCTCGTTCATCTTGCGGTTGTCGCTATTCGTCTTCGAGATTTTCTTTATTATAAGAACGAACATATAAACACAAATATAAACTAGTAACTAACTTAAATATTAGGAACTAACCAAAAAAAAATTATTAACTAATTTAGTTACTAACTAATTTAATTTAATTAGTAACTAACTAACTAACTAATTTAATTTAGTAACTAGCTAACTTACTAACTACCTAATTTAATTTAATTTAGTAACGAACTAACTAACTAACTAAATTTAATAACTAACTAACTAATTCATTAATTTAATTTAGTAACTACATAATTTAATTACTAAATAAGATTAAAAAGTTATAGACTAGGCTAAATTTTCTTACCGAGACCCTGTCGCTCCCGAAGTAGCACTACCAGAAAAGGGGTTATAGCCGACGATATGGGAAAAAACGGCCGACGAAATAGTATCTCGTCGGCTATAACCCCTTATAGCCGACGAATAACTATTTCGTCGGCCACATCGTCGGCTATAATATTATAGCCGACGACGGCCGACAACTCGTCGGCTATAACTATAGCCGACGAAACGTTTTTGGTTATAGCCGACGAGAATGGTATTCGTCGGCTATAAGAGTTATAGCCGACGAAAAGTTTTTGGTTATAGCCGACGAGGAGGGTATTCGTCGGCTATAACTCTTATATCAGATCGACCTTCTGCATCAGGGAGCTCATTCGTCGATGAAATCGTCCAAAACGCTCTGAAATCGTCCAAAACCTCGGCCATAAGCTTGAAAGGTACGTATATTGCTGTGTGTGTTGATTTAGTTGGTTATATGCAGAGGTGTGTTAATTTAGAGTTTAATTAGAATAAATGTGTGATTAATTTGATATATATATATATATATGTGTTGAGATGAGATTATTAATGGGTTGATATATATGTTGTATTGGTTAGATAGAATTGAAGTTTTGTTGAAGATTAGTGATTGATTGTTGATTTATAGGTGATTTTAGATGAATTTGATGAAAAAATGTATATATATATTAATTAATTTAATTGTAATTAAAAATATATTGTTGGTATATATAAAAAATACATTGTGTTTAATTAATTAGGGAGATTGACGATGTTTTAATTAATTTAGGGATGCATGTGTATATATATATATGTGTGTGTGTGTAATGATGAATTTTTTAATTAATTAGTACGTGCGTACGTACGTAGTACGTGCATATATACATATCTATATATAGCTATATTTATTTCTTGAATTTACAGGATGGACAAGAGTTGGATTACCCTTGGAAGATGGGATCAGGCGTATCATGATGGAGTTAGGAGTTTCCTAGATTTTGTGATGGCTAACTGTGGAGACACTACACTTCATTATTGTCCGTGTAAAAAGTGCAAGTGTGCCACCCCACGACACCGGTTTTCCATAGAGACAGTGGAGCAACACCTGGCTAGATATGGATTTTGGGTCCTATACACTAATTGGATTTATCACGGTGAACCAGAGTTTGCGGGTCGTCATGATCATGGACAATTTGCCGAGAGAGGGAGTTCCTCCAATGATCCGACAACGAACTGGATCAACGATATTGAAACACGACTACGGTTGAAAAATGGGAATATTCCGACAAAATCTGTGTGCCGAATGTTACGGTTAGGTGTTTTTTACTTCCGTTTTCCTATGGGTAGCCTGATGGTCGGTAAATATTTGGAGGAAAATTTTTATACGGTTAGTTGCGTCGCATCGATTTGAAACTATTCTCTGTTGAAGGTCAGGCCAAAAAACGTCATTTAGATGGGTCAATTGCCGTTTTAAAGCGTTTAGAGGTTTGACCAAAAGTTGACCAGGGAATAGCCGACGAAATACTTAACCTCGTCGGCTAAACTCTTGCGATCCGCGCCGTTTCATTGTCCGCCGTTGGATGGGCGAGATCTGACGGCTGCTGAGAGCGTAAAGTATAGCCGACGAGATTCATATTATAGCCGACGACATGCATATTATAGCCGACGATATACCTAACTTCGTCGGCTATAACCGGCCCGCAAAGCCCAACTTCGGCCCGGCCCGGATTTTGGCCCGGCCCGTAAGAGTATAGCCGACGAATTTCGTCGGCTATGACTATAGCCGACGAATTAAAATTAAATCGTCGGCTATAATCCGTCGATTTAAACCGAGCCCTAGGCGCCTCTCCCTCATTTTCTGCTTAGAACCAAAATTGCCCAATCGTTCCCCACCCCTCCCCGACGCCGACCGACCACGACGGAGCCTCCCCGACGCCGATCGACCCTCCCCGGCCCCACCCGATTCCTCCCCGCCCCGGCCCCCTCCTTCCCGAGCCCTCCCCGACCCGAAAGCCCCTGCCGGAGCCGCCCGAGCCGCCCTAGCCGCCCTGCCGCAGCCTCCCCTACCCGCCCCTGCCGCAGCCGCCCCTGCCGCCCCTGCTGCAGCCGCCCCTGCCGCAGCCGCCCCTGCCGCCGTCGCCGCCGTCGCCGCCGCACCGCACCACCGGTCCTCGTCCAGACTGCACCACCATGTCAGGTAGTCCCGATCGAGCCTCATTTAGGGTTTTTATTAATTTTGTCGAATTTTGTGAATTTTAGGGTTTTTGTGAATTTTTTGTGGAATTTAGGGTTTTTGTGAAATTTATGGAATTGTGTGGATTTTTTGTTAAATTTGTTAATTTTGTGGAATTTATATACTAATATTGTGGATTTTTTGTTAAATTTACGGTTTTTATATACTAATTGTGGAATTTTGTTGAATTTATATACTAGTATACTAATTTATATACTAATTTATATATAATTAGGTATAAATATTTTTTTTAATTTTTAGGACTATATATATATATATATATATATATATATTTTTTTTTCGGAATATATATATATATATATAATTAGGTATAAATATAGTTATGTATATATATAATTAGGTGTATATATATATAATTAGGTATAAATATATTTAGGTACGTATATATATAATTAGGTATATATACATTGAATGAAGTTTTTAATTTTTTTGTGGAATTTTTGTGCAATTTATGGAATTTATATACTAATTGTGCAGGAAACCGGCGCTTTGTAGACCGATGGCTTGGCAGACGGACCGAGAGCGACCCCGACGCTCAGGCAGGATCCAGCCGTGGGGGGAGCGGATCCAGCGGTCGTCGGGGCCTAAGCCGGCCTATGAGTCGACGAGAGGAGACGTTGATGGGATTGACTCCGAGCGATCCACGTGGGGGCTCCTCGTATGAGTCGACGGGAGCGGGCCCTGACTCGAGTGTCGGAGGAGGACGCAGAGCCACCAGACCCCAGTGCACTTCAGCACTGTTCCAGGATCGGCAGCCGACCCCACCGCGCGCCGATCTGGACCCTCCAGAGATGCTCCCTGTCCCCCCACAGCGACAGCGTCCACAGCTACGGGGCCCACCGTCAGGGGGAGCAGGCCCCTCAGGGTCCACGTCCCGTATGTCTCCGCCATCGGGGATGTACATGGTCCAGTTCCTCCCTGCCATCCCTGAGTACGACGCCAGGGGGAGGCAGATTTGGAGGCACGACCGGCCCCACGAGATTCCCTGGGAGGAGGCCTACTTCTACAGTCCTTTCGACTCAGAGGACTGCCGCGGCCTGTGGGCCGTTCGTGAGAAGGACAAGCAGTACAACGACGCAGGTAATTGGTTAGTTTAATTAATTATTTAGATTTTTAAATTAATTATTTAATTAGTTAGTTTATATAATTATTTAACTATGTATTCATTTTAATTATGAAACAGGCGTCCTCGTCAATAAACCCGCGGGGACGAGACGGACTAGAGGACCAGCGAACATGTCGACCCTGGAGAGGGAGCTGGCCGGTGGGATCAGAGAGATCCTGCCCGGTCCCGGTGAGGATGGACGCCCGATTGAGCGGAGAGACACCACCACCAAGTACATCAACGCGACGGGCATGCTCGTGCGGGACAGGGTCCCACTGTTGTGGCCCGACTGGGGCTCTGTGCCCGATGAGATCAAGGCGCGAGTGTACAATGCACTGTCGGTGAGTTAAATATGATTTTTATTATAGAAAATAAATATTTATGAATTCAGTCCTTATAACTATATAAAAATATTTTCTAATTAATTTATAATATTGCAGCAATGGTTTAGAGTCCATCCTACCTTGGACTGGTGGAGAGACGAGCAGCTGAAGAACAGGTTATGTGTTTTGCTTTTTTTTGTATAAATATATTTATTAGCAGTGTACGAATATATCTAACAGTTGTGTTTTGTTAATATAGGTACTCCGAGTGGAAGAACGAGCTGTCCACGCACTACAGGACGTACCATGTGGAGCAGCGCTTGGGGCGAGGTGCAACCCCCCACGAGTTCCGGTACAGGGAGTACGAGTGGCTATGGCTGGTAGCCTACTTCGGGAGCGACAGGGTCTCGGTAAGAAAATTTAGCCTGCTAGTATATAACTTTTTAATGTTATTTAATAATTAAATTATGTAGTTACTTAATTAAATTAATTAGTTAGTTAGTTAGTTATTAGTTATTAAATTAAGTTAGTTGGTTAGTTACGTAGTTAGTTAGTTCGTTACTAAATTAAATTAAATTAAATTAAATTAGGTAGTTAGTAAGTTAGTTAGTTACTAAATTAAATTAGTTAGTTAAGTAGTTACTAATTAAATTAAATTAGTTAGTAACTAAATTAGTTAATAATTTTATTTTGGTTAGTTCGTAATATTTTAATTTAGTTACTAATTTATATTTGCGTTTATATGTTCGTTCTTATAATACAGAAAATCTCGCGGACGAACAGCGACAACCGCAGGAGGAACGAGCACCCCCACCACGGCGGCGCCCGCTCCTGGAGGCAGTGGGCAGAGATGGCGAGGAGGGACCGACCGCTGAGGCCGTTGTCGTGGATTCATGCGCAGATGTATCCGGGGCGTCCCGACCAAGTGGTAAGTATTCGCCCATCTTCAATAAAAGTGTTTCATTAAATTAATTTATATATATTTTTTTTAATTCGTTTATTATATTTTCTTGTCAATTAGGCGGAAATCGATGCGGAGACCGACGCGATCACCTTCGGGATCGAGCGAGACACCCTGGGAGACGGGGCGTCCGACGAGGCGATCGCGGAGTTTGCATCCACGATCGACACCCTTGAGCCGCGCTTGGCCTCTTAGATCATGCACGCGGCGGTAGGGACGGGGAACAACTACTTCTACCAGAGAGGCCTAGGCGCGGCGGGAGATGGGGTTCTCAAGTACACGCCGGCCAATCCCAGCACGCAGCGTGCGGCTTCGACGAGAGGAGACTTGCAGACGCAGCTGCAGAGGACTCAGGCGGAGTTGGCGAGGGCGGTGGAGGCGCTCCAGCAGGCGGAGTTGGCGAGGGCCGTGGAGGCTTCGGCGCAGCAGGCCAGAGACGCATCTGTGGCGGAGATGTATCGATGGATGCAGCAGTCTTGGGAGGCCCACCAGGCTGGACTCCAGCCCCCGCCTCCGCCACAGATGCCCCAGTTCGTCGTCCCCACTCCCCCCCCGCATCGGAGTACGCCAGCCGATCAGGACAGCCATAGCCACCGGAACTCGAACGATCCGGTCGACGACGCTACGCGTTTAGGGGATGATGATGAGTAGATAGTGGGTTAATTTGTACAGTATGTAGGATATTAGGGATGGATTGATGTGGATATTTGTTGGATATTTGGATGTTTGTTTGTGCATTTTCTGCAGCCAAACCGAAGACGAAGTGAAATTTGGCCCGAGTTAAATTTTTAATTTTTTTTAAATATTTAGGGGTTATAGCCGACGATATTGTCATTATTTCGTCGGCTATAAGGGCTATAGCCGACGATATTGGCATTATTTCGTCGGCTATAAGGGCTATAGCCGACGATGTTTACCATATGTCGTCGGCTATACCCTCCCGGCTTCAGGCAAAAAAAAAGCCGTTCCTGGTACCGGCGATTGTTATGGCCGACGATAGTGTCGTCGGCTATATTGGACGTATAGCCGACGATAGTGTCGTCGGCTATACTTCGGTTTAGGGGCAATTACGTAATTGTTGAAGCCGACGATCTTGTCGTCGGCAATGTTCGAAGTATAGCCGACGACTCTTTATTCGTCGGCTATACCCCGCGGTTTATAAGCCGACGACTTACGCCTCGTGTCGTCGGCTATAGTATAGCCGACGGAGCATTCCCGACGAGACTATAGCCGACGATACTTCGTCGGCTATGACTATAGCCGACGAATTAATGGTAACGGCCGACGAGATGGCCTCGTCGGCTATAAGGCCTTTTCTGGTAGTGTAGGCTACCAGCCATAGCCACTCATACTCCCTGTACCGGAAATCGTGGGGGGTTGCACCTCGCCCCAAGCCCTTCTCCTGTGGTGCGTCGACAACTCGTTCTTCCACTCGGAGTACCTATATTAACAGAACACAACTGTTAGATATATTCGTACATCTTTAATCGTCTTCAATCTAACTCGAATGATAGTAAAATAACGCGAAACAAATAACCTGTTCTTCAGCTGCTCGTCTCTCCACCAGTCCAAGGCAGGATGGACTCTAAACCATTGCTGCAATATTATAAATTAATTAGAAAATATTTTTATATAGTTATAAGGACTCAATTCATAAATGTTTATTTTCTATAATAAAAATACGATTTAACTCACCGACAGTGCATTGTACACTCGCGCCTTGATGTCATCGTGGACAGAGCCCCAGTCGGGCCACAACATTGGGACCCTGTCCTGCACGATCATACCCGTCGTGTTGATATACTTGGTCATAGTTTCTCTCCTCTCGATCGGACGTCCATCCTCACCGGGACCGGGCAGGATCTCCCTGATCCCACCGGCGAGTTCCCTCTCCAGGGTCGACATGTTCACTGGCCCTCTGGTCCTTCTCGTCCCCGCGGGTTTATTTACGAGGACGCCTATTTCATAATTAAAATGAATACATGCCTAATAAAAATTCCGTACTAACTAACTAATTGACTAACCAACTACGTACATAATTTACTAACTAACTAATTTAATTTAATAACTAACTAACGACCTAACTAATTTAATTTACTAACTAATTATGAACTAAGCTTCGACGTAGTTAAATAATTAATTAAACAATCTAAATAATTAATTAAACTAACTAATTACCTGCGTCGTTGTACTGTTTGTCCTTCTCACGATCACACCACAGGCCGCGGCAGTCCTCTGAGTCGAAATTCCTGTGGACGTAGGCCTCCTCCCAGGGAATCTCGTGCGGCCGGTCGTTCCTCCAAATTTGCCTCCCCCTAGCGTCGTACTCGGGGATGGCAGGGAGGAACTGGACCATGTACATCCCCGATGGCGGAGACATACGGGGCGTGGACCCTGAGGGGCCTGATCCCCCTGTCGGTGGGCCCTGTCGCTGTGGACGCTGTCGCTGTGGGGGGACAGGGAGCATCTCTGGAGGGTCCTGATCGTCGCGCGGTGGGGTCGGCTGCCGATCTTGGAACAGTGCTGAAGTGCAGTGGGGTCTGGAGGGTGCGGCTGTGCGTCCTCCTCTGACGCTCGAGGATGGGCCCGCTCCCGTCGACTCATACGATGAGCCCCCACGTGTATCGCTCAGGGTAAATCCCATCAATGTCTCCTCGCGCCTGTTCATAGGCCGGCGTAAGACCCGACGACCGCTGGGTATGCCCCGACTACCGCTAGGTCCGCCCCCCCAGGGATGGGTCCTGCCTGAGCTTCGGGGTCGCTCCCGCTCGGTATGGCAATCCAGCGGTCTACAGCGCGGCGGTTTTCTGGACAATTAGTATATAAATTCCATAAATTTCACAAACATTCCACAAAATTAAAAAAATTCCACAAAATTCACAATTAGCCCTAAAACACTTATACCTAAATCATTTAACCCTAAAAAACAATTAACCCTAATTAAATCAAAAAAATTCTAAATCAAAACCCTAAATAATTCAATAAATCACAAATGAGGGAGAGCCGGGACTACCTGACATGGTGGTGCTCGAGGAGTGTAGGTGGTGGTGCGGTTCGGCGGCGACGGCGGCTAGGGGCGGCGGCTGCGTTCGGTTCGATTTCGAATCGGTGAGGGTCGGGAAGGACGGGGAGGGGTCAGGGAGGGGTCGGGTAGGGACGGGGAGGGTCGGGAGGGCTCGGGGAGTGTCGGTGGTGGTCGGTCGGCGTCGGGGAGGGTCGGGCGGCGAATAGGGTTTTGAGGGGAGCCGGGAGAAAATGAGGGAGGCGCGGTCTGCTTCGATTTAAATCGAAGGACTATAGCCGACGATGTCAATTTTAATTCGTCGGCTATACTATAGCCGACGAATTTCGTCGGCTATACTCTGACCCTAAATCCGGGCCGGGCCGAAGTTGGGCTTTGCGAGCCGAGGTACGGGCCAGGCCTTGGGCTGTGCGGGGGGCGGGCCGATTATTGCCGACGAATTGCAAGTCGTCGGCTATACTTTAGCCGACGACCTTCAACGTTTTGTAGTTAACCGACGACTTGCATATTAAATTACCCAGAATAGGCATTATAGCCGACGAAGGATGGTCCATTTCGTCGGCTATAATGCTTATCTTTCTGAAAATTTGCCATTTAGGGCCTGAAAATTGCCTATTTCACCTGATAAATTCCTGAACATCGCACAAACAATTCAATACAATTTCCCATAAACTCCGAAAACGCTAAGGACAAAAAATGTATTTAAATAATATGGATTCATACATGCATGCACCATCGTACACAAATACATACATAAATAGTATACTAAGGATGATAATCAGAATCATCCTCATCACTTGAGTCAGACGTAGTATAGTAGTTAATATCTGGCAACCGGTGCTCGTACTCGTCGTCTGAGTCATCGTCTGCCTGAAATAGACGATTCGGATTAACATCATACATGGGCACCTGACCCCTAGGAAGTCGAACCACTCTGCCCGGCGTCACATTATTATCGCGGATGGTGGAGGATTCCGGAATGTCGACGGCGTCCGGCTCTTGGTATGCGGTCGCTTCTTGACACTCTATGCTCACACCAAGTGTGGTAGCACTGTATATGTCTCGCTGAGACACATGGTTAACTACCTTCCACGTGTCTTTGTTCAATGGATCATCAAGATAAAATACCTTTTTGGCCGCTGTGGCGAAAACAAAGGGGTCATCTTCATACACACTAGTGGCGGTATTCACCGAAAGTATGCCGTACTGATCGGTCCTTATGCGGTGCGGCCTAGTATCAAACCATCGACACTTGAACAAGTGGACTTTCATGCGGTTCCCATAAATGAGTTCAACAACTGACTGTAGGACACCGTAATAATCCACGCCCCCCTCTGCACCATCGACCATCACCCCACAATTCTGTGTTTTGCGTTCCCCGTCTCTAGCTTCACATATATACTTAACGCCGTTGACATCACACATTGGGCGGACTGTGGAAGATATCGGCTTCATCGACAACAACCTCAATTCCTCTGAGTAATTTCTATGAACACCCTTCGCAGCCACGTGCATTAGCTGAAAAATATAACTCAAATCACTTGGTGTGTTTATGATTAAAGAATAGGAAACTGTAAAAGAAAGCCATCTAATATATATATTTATACACTTAACCATTGTGGAAAATAGTCTGCAAACGTCGTGTTGTGGTACTCGAGATCACCGCTAACTTCCTTGCAGTTAAGATGGGTTCGTTTCCAATATTGTACCTCCGGACAGTTTATTAGAACCCACCAGTGGGCAATCCCTACCTCATGGTCAGGCAACTTATCCACACCCTTCTTCTTGAAGCTTCCGTATGGTACAACATCGTTGGAGACGATAGATAGGTTGAACTCGGGGTCATCTCGACTTTGATGTTGTGGGGGGTCCTCCATCGCTCCCAAGTACAACTTGGCGTACGTTACATACTCATGCGCAATGTAAGTTTCAGCAATAGACCCCTCAGGCGCAAATTTATTGTGCACATATTTCTTGTAGTCTCCAAGTTGTCTGCAAGGTTAACAAGTGCATGTTAAGAGCATGCAAATTTTATTTCAAAACATGTATAAATCAAATTTATGAATAACATGTACCTTTCGATGGGATACATCCAAGTGTAGTGTACGGGACCGGTAAGCAACAATTGTTGGGGAAGATGGATCATCAGGTGAGGCATGATGTCAAAGAAGTTTGGGGGAAATATCCTCTCGAACTTGCACAAGATAAAAATGATTTCCTCATGCATTCTCATGAGGTCTGATTTTCTAACTTCTCTAGCGCATAACTTCTGGAAGAATCTTGACAACGCCACCAACGGCTCAACCACTTCATCCTCCAAGTACGCTCGAATGAAAATAGGGAAGAGGCGTTGAAGCAGTACATGGCAGTCGTGACTCTTCAATCCGTACATCTTGTTGTCTCGGTAGTTAACACACTTGCTTATGTTACCCACATAGCCATAAGGATACCTGCATAGCCATTAACAACAATTAGATTTCATGCATATATAGTCGTCCAACAACAGATGGATTCTTTAGGGAATACATGCCTAATAAAAAGTTACCTGACATTACTCATCCATCCAAAGATTTCATGTTTCTGGTCTCTGGTGACGGTGTAAGGAGCTTGGGGCATTTTGCTCCTGTCCTCTCTCAACCACAAATGGTCCCGCAGTCCCATATTTCTCAGATCAACGCGTGCCTTGGGGGTGTCTTTTGTTTTCTTCTCCCAATTGAAAACTGTGCCAACCACGGCTTCACACACGTTCTTCTCTATATGCATGACATCCAGGTAGTGTCTGATAGGCAACCTGGACCAATAAGGAAGTTCCCAGAAGATGCTCTTGTGTGACCAGAACCTATACCGATCGTGCCTCTCTGGAATTGTGCGCAACACATCTGGATGATTGCTAAGCGGACCAAAGTCATACTCATTCAACACTGCCAATATTTCCTCCCCTGTCCATCGCTCCGGTGCCCAGCCCCTTTCTTCAGTCCCATCAAAAGCCTGTGCATCGTCCCTAAATGGATGGTCATGCGGAAGCCAACAACGGTGACGCATCTGGACAATCTTGCTGCAATGAGGACTGGAGCAATCAACAGTCATGCACTCTGAACAAGCCCTGTAACCACTGGTGACGCTGCCCGACAACATACCCCTCCCAGGAAAGTCACTGATCGTGCCAACAAGCATGGCACGCATCCGGAACATCTCATTTTTGAACCGGTCGTAGACCAGGTGGCCTTTCAGACTCAAGTACCGAAGCTCCTCAATTACGGGTCTCAAATACACATCGAGACACTTTCCCGGATAACCTGGGCCTGGAATCAACAATGTGAGCATGTTATATTCCTTCTTCATGCACATCCACGGTGGAAGGTTGTACGGAATCAAAATAACTGGCCACACACTGTACTGAAGCTCTTTCTTGCCAAAAGGGTTGAAACCGTCGGATGATAGCCCTAGCCAAACATTTCGAACCTCTGATGCAAATTCAGGAAACTCCAACACATTCTTCTTCCAAGCCTCTCCGTCAGCGGGATGTCTAAGGGTGTCATCGTCTGGCACATTCCTCTCAGCCCACCATCTCATAGCTTTGGCCGTGAAAGCACACATGAACAACCGCTCAAGCCTATCAATTAGCGGGAAGTACCGAAGTATCTTCACAGCTTTCTTGTTCCCTTTAGGAGTGAACTTATACCGCTCTGTATTGCATACTGGGCAGTATTCAAGATCTGCAAGTCCTTCCCCGTAAAACAGAACGCAATCGTATATGCATGCATGAATCTTGATGTAGGAAAGGCCGAGATCTTTAAGGATATGTCGCACCTTATGATGACTGGTAGGAAGCCGATGTCCGGGGGGCATCGCCCCACCCCATATCTTCAGCCAATCATCAACCGATTTGACAGTGCCTTTGTTCTCCGTTTTGATCTTCATCACTCCCATGACAGATTCAAGGACAGTCTTACTGCATCCGAGGTACAACGGAGTCTGTTGCAATGCGATCAGGTTGTTGTACTTTTCCATACCACTTGTGTTGACCGGTGATCGGGGTAATGGCTCGAGTGGCTCAATATCAGGGAAACACTCCATCTCCGGAGGAGGGAGTTGCACATCTGGTGCTTCATCAAAGACACCGCTCTCACGAGGAAACATATCGTTGATCCAGTTCGTTGTTGGATCATTGGACGAACTCCCTCTCTCGGCAAATTGTCCATGATCATGAGGACCCGCAAACTCTGGTTCACCGTGATAAATCCAATTAGTGTATAGGACCCAAAATCCATATCTAGCCAGGTGTTGCTCCACTTTCTCTATGGAAAAACGTTGTCGTGGGCTGGCACACTTGCAGTTTTTACACGGGCAATAATGAAGTGTAGTGTCTCCACAGTTAGCCATCACAAATTCCAGGAAACTCCTAACTCCATCATGATACGCCTGATCCCATCTTCCAAGAGTAATCCAACTCTTGTCCATCCTGTAAATTCAATAAATAAATATAATTATATATATATATATATATATATATATATATATATGCACGTACTACGTACGTACGTACGTACGTACTAATTAATTAAAAAATTCATCATTACACACACACACACATATATATATATATATATATATACATATCCCTAAATTAATTAAAACATCGTCAATCTCCCTAATTAATTGAACACAATATATTTTTTATATATACCAACAATATATTTTTAATTACAATTAAATTAATTAATATATATATATATATATATACATTTTTTCATCAAATTCATCTAAAATCACCTCTAAATCAACAATCAATCACTAATCTTCAACAAAACTTCAATTCTATCTAACCAACATATCAACCCATTAATAATCTCATCTCAACACACACACACACACATATATATATATATATATATATATATATATATCAAATTAATCACACATTTATTCTAATTAAACTCTAAATTAACACACCTCTGCATATAACTAACTAAATCAACACACACAGCAATATACGTACCTTTCAAGCTTATGGCTGAGCTCGCTGGTGCAGAATAGATCTGATATAAGGGTTATAACCGACGAAGACCCTCCTCGTCGGCTATAACCAAAAAAATTTCGTTGGCTATAGTTATAGCCAACGACGTCAAGGAATAGCCGACGACGTCAAGGAATAGCCGACGAGTCGTCGGCTATAATATTATAGTCGACGATGTGGCCGACGAAAGAGTACTTCGTCGGCCGTTTTTTTTTATATCGTCGGCTATGACCCCTTTTCTGGTAGTGACTTTTGTTGGGTTCAGGTAAATATTTAATAATTTAATGAATATTTTATTCATTAACTTTTATTTGTCAACAATATCATTTAACAAAACAGTCCAACCTGATATTTTGAATATCAAAATCACAATGCAAGCTGATAAAAACACAAGTGGATACAAAACTTGATTCTAACAAGAATATATATGCATATATACATATCCACTTGGTAATATGAACTGAGAACCAAAACAGTAGTAAAAAGTATTTTTCTGAAAATAACTACTGCATCAAATATCTGAAAATTCCTCACTTTATTAAATCAAAACTTGAAATACATAATTCTGTAGAAAACAGAAAACTAAGAACTGCAACTAGAAACAAAACAGAAAATTTTCCTTGCTTAACTAACTTTGCTCCCACTAAACCTAAGCATCATCAAAACTTGATAACACTCCCATATTCTTGCAATGCTCCTTGAAATCTGCCACAGGCAAAGCTTTTGTAAACGGATCTGCCAACTGATCTTGTGTCTTGATAGTGCAAACATCAATATCACCATGTTTCACTCTTTTTCTGACATTATAATACTTATGGTCAATATGTTTGGAATTATTTGACCTTTTACTATTCTTGCTAAAGAAAACTGCAGCTTTATTGTCACAGAAAACTTTCAATTTGTTTGTAATAAGATCACTCAATATCTCAGTATCCAAAATAAAATTTCGGATCCATAACCCCTCACAGACTCCTTCATATAATGCTATAATCTCTGCCTGCATGGTGGAAGTAGCTATCAATGATTGTTTCATTATTTTCCAGGCTACTGCTCCACCTGCAAGCATATAGACATAACCACAAGTTGATTTACAGGATGCAGGATAATTTTCTGCAAAGTCTGAATCTGTAAAACCAACAAGTTCAAGTTCTTTCACACGTTTATACACCAGCATGTAACTCGTAGTCCTCTGTAAATATCTTAAAACTGTCTTACCTGCTATCCAGTGATCAAAACCCGGATTGGATTGAAATCTAGACAACATTCCAACAACAAAAGATAAATCAGGTCTAGTACAAACTTGTGCATACATAAGACTACCTACAAGTCTAGCATATGGTACAGACTCCATTTTCTTTTTCTCAATATCAGTTTTAGGACACTGATTTTTATTCAAATTATCTCCCTTAGAGATTGGTGCTTCTCCATTACTGCAGGTTTCCATTCTAAATCTTCTAAGAATCTTTGAAATATAGTTCTGCAGAGATAATCCAAGCAAACCCTGCTTCCTATCTCTCTTAATCTCAATGCCTAAAACATAACAAGCTTCTCCCAGATCTTTCATGTCAAAATTCTTTGATAAAAACTTTTTAGTATCTTTCAGCAATTTTATATTCCTACTGGCTAGAAGAATGTCATCAACATAGAGAATAAGAAAAATAAAATTATTACCAACCACTTTGAGATAAACACACTCATCAACAATATTTTCAGAAAATCCAAAAGATGAGATCACAGAGTCAAATTTCCTATAGCACTGCCTATTAGCTTGCTTAAATCCATAAATAGACTTTTTCAATCTACAAACCATATTTTCTTTCCCTTTCTCAATAAAACCCTCAGGCTGTGCCATATAGATGGTTTCTTCTAGCTCACCATTAAGGAAAGCTGTATTTACATCCATCTGATGTAGCTCAATGTCATAATGAGCTACAAGAGCCATAATAATTCTAAATGAGTCTTTAGTTGAAACTGGAGAGAAAGTTTTTGTAAAGTCTATGCCTTCTTTCTGTGTGAAACCCTTAGCCACTAATCTAGTGTTATGTCTTTCTGTATTACCCTTAGCATCTCTTTTTGTCTTAAACACCCATTTACAACCAATAGGCTTTTGAGTCTGTGAAGGTTTAACTAATTCCCATACTTGGTTCTTATACATGGAATCAAGTTCTGCAGACATGGCTTCTTCCCACTTTTCTGATTCTTCACTCTCTATAGCTTGTTTGAAAGATGTTGGATCATTGTCATCAATCAATGCACTTTCAATCTCATTCAGAAAAACTTCATAAATATTATTCTTATCTCCATATCTTGGCTTCTTAGCTCTGTGAGATCTTATAGGCTCCACAAAATGGTCTTGAGCTATTATTTGAGCAGGCTGAGGTCCAACATTAGGGTTAGAGGTTGTTACTGTTGCAGGCTCGGCTGCTTCTCCATGTCCTAGGTTCAGATTTTGGTCTAAGTTTTCAGTACTAGAGGGGTTTTGATTTTCTAAGCTTAGGTCAGCATTCTCTTGGACTTGGTTTTGGTCTTAAACAAAAACTTTATTTTTAGAAGTGTTTTGAGTATCAAGTGCTACTGTTATATCAAACTCATTATCTTCAACTTCTTCAAAATTCGAGGTTAAGTCCTCAAAATTTGTATTGAGGACACATTCATTAATGAATTTAACTTTATGAGTTTCAAAAACTCTAGCTGTATGATGAGCTGAATATAACTTAAAACCCTTAGATTTTTTACAGTATCCTACAAAATTACAACTCACTGACTTTGGAACAAGATTACTCAATCTAGGATTATAAATCCTAGCTTCAGCTTTACAACCCCAAACATGGCAATGATGCAGACTTGGTTTTCTTCTAGTCCATAACTCATAAACTGTTTTATCTTTTTCTATGGACTTACTTGGGGACCTATAGCAAATGTAATTTGCAGTTCTTAATGCTTCTCCCCATAAAAATTTTGGTAAGCCAGAGGTACACATCATGCTTCTAACCATGCTTATCAATGTTTTATTCTGTCTTTCTCTACTCCATTATGTTGAGGATTATGAGGTGTAGAGTATTGAGCCTTAATACCAAGTTCCTGCAAATATAATACAAAGGGACCTTTGCATGTGCTGGCCTTGCTCTATATATCTACAAAAAAATTCTCCCCCTATCAGACCTCACAACCTTAATCTTTGCTTCTAGTTGATGTTCTACCTCAGCTTTAAAGATTTTAAAAGCCTCAAGAGACTGTGATTTTTCTGACAATAAGTAAATATAGCAGTATCTGGAAAAATCATCAATGAAAGTTATAAAATAGACATTACCACATATTGTTTAATGTCTAAATGGTCCACAAATGTCAGTATGAATTAACTCAAGTAATTTATTGGATCTGTAAGCACCCTTTCTTCTTAAGTTTGTTATTTTTCCTTTACAACACTCAATACAATCTCCTAAATCACTAAAATCCAACTCGGGTAGAGTTTTATCTTTTACAAGTTTCTGTAATCTTTCTTTAGATATGTGCCCTAGTCTTCTATGCCATAAATTGGCTGATTTCTCATTATGCAAGCTTCTTTTAACACCAACAATAGTGTTATTACTTGCAGTGTTATTATTTTCTTTATTTTCAATATGCAAGCAATCTTGTTGATTCAGAGAACAATTTAATTTGAAATAATCATTCTCAATAACACCAGTACAAAAAGTAGAAGAATTATGAATCAAGAAAGTTGAAGAATCCTTGAATATTTTTATTCCACTAGAATCTATGAGAAAACTACAACCAAGTTTGACTAAAAGACTAACAGAAAGCAAATTCCTCTTAATTTAGGGCACATAAATTTTTTTATCTAAAACAAAAAAATTGCCGAAATCTGAATCCAATCTAAGAGTGCCTACATCCTTCACATCTACACGCATCCCATTGCCAACACAAACGTTGACCTCATCATTCCTTGGCTTTCTCTTCCTTATGAAGCCCTGCAAAGAATTTGTAATGTGTAAGGGACTTCCTGAATCTAACCAATAAGTATGAGGTTCTATGTTAACAAAATTAACTTGTAAAGAAAAAGTTTCTAAAAGATTAAGAGGATTAATCATACCCTTTTTGTCTAGCCAGGCTTTGAATCCGGAACAATCATTTTTCATATGTCCTACTTTCTTGCAAAAGTAGCATTTGAATCTGAATGACTTATCCACTTTTCCTCCGTTAGTGCTGCTTGAAGGCTTTGCTATAGTTTTATTAACCTTAGCTTATTAAACTTCTTCAACTTAGGCTTCTGAACTAGGTTTATGGAGGTTGCAGGTTGTTTCTCCTTCCTCATTCTTGATTCCTCATCAACACAGATAACAATGAGATCATCCAGGGTCCAATTTTCTTTCTGAGCATTGTAACTTGTCCTCAAAACTTAAAAACTAGGCGGCAGAGAGTCTAGGGCATGGTTAACTAGCTGATCATCCTTCACTCCAAGCTCCCGCTCCTTGAGACGTGAGTTCATCTCAATCAGCTTCATGATGTGATTCCTAACTCCTCCAATTCCATTATACTTCAGCTCGTTGTACTCATTTCCAATCCTAGCTGCTTCTGCCTTGTTGTTTTCCTTGAATTTTGCCTCAATGTTCTGCATGAAGTCTCTTGTTAGCACTGGCTACTCAATGCTGCCTCTCACAATGGATGTTAGTGAATTCCTAATGAGAGTTTTGGCTCTTTGGTTTGACCTATACCAGTCATCATGATACCTCCTATCCTCAAAACTACTAGTTGCAGTCAGGGCAAAAGGCATGGTATGTGTGAAGCACATATCCATGTTGTCGTGGGTCATCATGTAAAGGTCTATGCTAGATTTCCATGTCTTAAAGTTTGATCTAGTAAGCATGAGGATGTTGTTGACATTCAAGTAGGTAACTCCTAATGAGCAGAAGAAGAAAAAATTTAGTTTTGACTAAAACAGTTTCAAAATTTCAAGTTTTATAAGGAAAACCAGAATTCTCCATACAAGGTGTCACATTCCAAATCAATTCAAGTAACACAAACAATGCAGAAGCATAAAACATCCCAATAATCTGAAGTTTCAATATCAAGCATCACTTTTATAGCAGAAGACATGATATTTTCTTAAGTTTCTTAATCATCAGACCATACAAAGTAAACTCAATTTGTTCTTTAAGCAGTCAACATCTTTAGACAGAAGAAAAACTTTAAGAACCTGTATATGAATTCAAAATATATGTGTGATGCTGTTTTTGATTTTAAACGATGAAAAACACACTTCTTTGGAAGTTAAGATAATTTATAGTTTACCATCAGAAACACAAGTTTTGGTCTTTTATCAAAATTTTCACTTTACTGTAGAAATTGCTTTGTGCAACATTCTGCTGATTTTAAAGAATGCAGACCAAGAAACAAAAAGTTTTAGGTTGATTTGTCTATTAATCTTCTTAATGTGTTGTTTGTTATTTCCGGGAAGACACATAATCACAAAAAGACAATCATAACATCAACCACACATAACTTCATTCAAATCAAAGCATACATCATACAATCTCACATAGAACATGCTCAGGCAATTTAAATTTCATCCGGTCCACCATCTTCCTAACTTAATTGCATGCCGGAAATGCCTCTATTGTTCTCGCAATTACAGTAATCGTAGACATGCTTTGAAAACAGAAAACAAAACAAGATTCCAGAAATTCTAACTTCTTAAGCCATGATTCTTTAAATCGCGGAAGAAAAAAACTTAAATTGACTTAATAAACAGCTTTCTTCTTTAATCCGCATCAACAGGGACTTGAATTCCTTAGAGATTGTGAAATCTCTGCACTTCTGATCCCAGCTGAAGAACCCTAATCCCAATTCATGATGTGATCGTTTGAACATAACGGTCAATCTGGGATTTTATACTGAAGTCGGTCATTGGTCAGTGCTGCGGGTTTTGGGCTCGTTTTGACCAGAATGGCCCAATAAGGCTGTTTTTATTTTAAAGAAGCAGAAAGAAATCTTGTTGTTGTTAAGGGAAAAACACAGAAGTTTTTAGGGTTGTTCTTATGGAAAAACGTAGAAGTTTTTAGGGTTGTTCTTAAGGAAAAACGCAGAAGTTTTTAGGTGCCTTTATTCATGCAATTATGTTTTCTTAAGATGATTTATTTTACAAATTTGTTAAGCTCTGTTTCTGTCTGAATCCGTAGACTCACAGATATCGGTGGATCTTGGTGTGATTCCTGCCTGCAAACCCTACTAACTAAGAGAATATCGGGCGGGGCCAGTCTATTCCGTTTTGATGCCTAAGTCAGTATAGTTGGAATAAACTGGTAACTTAAGTGGGAATGAATAGTTGAAGTATTGATTACCTATTAATTAGGGTAGTTGGAACTCATATATAGGCTGTCGGGCATGAGGGCTGGCCTTACCCTTCGATGTGGGACTGGCCCCCTTTCTGCTCATATTGCTGGACTGTTTCGGCCCCTGTTTGTGGAGCTGCTATCCCAAGTTCCCGGGCCCCGGCCACAAGTAAGACCTGCCCGGGAGCGGGGCCAGGTGTCCATGCTATGCTCCCGGGCCCTTGGCCGGGTCCAGGAGTCCTGGCTGCGGGTCAGGGGGCCTGGGTAGCCTCTTTATAGCTACTGTCAACAAGCCCCCCAAGTTCCCGGTTAAGAGCCATCTTGAATAGGGACTTAAATATGTCTTCCTTTATAGGCCCGCAGACCCGTTGGGGCACTTACCCACCGGTGCCCTTGCCCCCTAAGTCCGAAATTTAAGATTGGGCTTGGCCGGGCGTTCGAATAAACCTGTTATAATGATGCATAATGTGATGAGTGCATGGTTATGATGTTGTTACTGACAATTGCATATGTTTACAAGATGTAGTACATGAGATGATAATGTGGCATTGAAATCTGCCATGCTATGTTCCGGGAAAACCCGGTGAATATAGCGAATGGGATGATGTGACGTTGAAAACTGCCATGCTATGTTCCGGGAAAACCCGGTGAATATAGCGAATGGGATGACTGAGTCCCCCAAGTTAAGAATGGTAGCCACAGTAGTCGGTGAGTGCCTTTGAACAGTTTTGAAGAGGTCACCCAGTACCAGCGGGAAACGTGCCCTGTGTTATTGGAGTTCCTGGTGGGTGGCGTGGCCCAGAGTGATCTTAGACAGCCGTCCCCACGTGTTTCACAGCCTCTTGTTCTTGCAGGCATATAGGATGTGCAGGGTTTTTAGCCTGCGGGAAGAGTTTGCCTGTATGAGAGGATCAAGTCTCCGGGGGTGAAGCGGTCCCATGTTGGTACCGGAGACATCCCCGATCGTTTCATACCCTTTGCCCGTACATGCATGAGGTATGTGCAGGGTTTTTAGCCTGCGGGAAGAGTTGTCCTGTGTTAGAGGAGCAAGTCTCCTAGTGGGTGGCGTGGCCCGGAGTAGTCCTTGGTAGTCGTCCCCACGTCGCTGCATTTGTTCCTGCAGGTGGGATGTATGTGCAGAGTTTTTAGCCTGCGGAAAGAGTTGTCCTGTGTTAGAGGATCAAGTCTCCCGGGTTTATAAAGCCCGGTGGTACATTTGATCGGTTAGGTCATACACGGGTGTCCGTAGGAATGTCTCAGTTCGACGAACCGGTTATTCCGTAGGAGAGCGATAAGCAAGTGCAATTATGGCCGGTATGATACCACATCCAATAGTTGAAGCTGGATGGACCGACGGCTAGGGTAGCCTTGAACCGGACCAGGCACTACGGTTGGAATATCATAGCCTGTACATAATATTGATGCAGGGTTTTTAGCCTGCGGGAAGAGGTTTCCTGTGCTAGAGGAAGACTTCTCCCGGTGGGATACCGAGCCATTGTTGTTTGGCTGGAAATGTGGAATAAATTCAACCGGTGGAATGCCCCGTACCATTGGAATATATGTTAGAATGCCCCGTACTTGTTGGAATATTTCAGCGGTAACAATAATAATCATACAGGGTTTCTAGCCTGCAGGAAGTAGTCTCCTGTGTTAGAAGAAGAGTTCTTCCGGTGGGATACCTCGATTTCTAGGCGGGACGGTTCGATTATGTCCCCTGCTTCTTTCAACTACCCTCCGCATGCGAGGCAAGTGCCTGACATGCATTGAAGGGGGTATTCCATTAGTCCCATCAGTTATGACGGCCTGGGAAGTTACCAATACTGGGACACGTGCCGCTAGGAGACGGTCAAGGATGGATGGCCCGGATCCGCGGGCATTTCAGTTGCCCTACTGAGTAGTTTGGGGGGGGTGGGGGGGGGGGGGGAATTCAAGGGTGTTGGATCTGCTCCCGCTGCCGGACTTTGTGCAGTACCTGCTTAGTGCCATCAGGATATCACCGGCAGAGCTTTCCGGGAACCAGTGGAGGCAGCTACTAAGCCTGGGCTATCTCTACTGGCTGAGTGATATGAGTTGCCCAACTATAAATGAGTTTCGGGCCTTGTACCGACTGACATACTCGAAGAAGAGTAAGACCCGGGGGTGTGTGAGTTTTTCCACCCAGCATTTTAAGCCGATGATAAACCACTTGCCCTCCTGGCTCAACAATAATTGGAGGAAGAAGGTGGTGATGGCAGGGTGGGATGGCAGAAGAGGAGTAGGACTTACCGGGTTTCCGGTGCCTTTCAGCCGCTCAGCGATCAGTCGTATCAGTTATCGGAGCTGGAGAGAGATAGGATCGCCCGGGTATTTGGGTGCTGGTCTGACCTGGAGCGGAGTTTCTATAACTTTATCCGGCTTGAGGTACTGGAACTATGTCATCTGGGGGGAATCCCGGTGGGTGGTGGAATGTAGGTTGTAGCTCTGATCCCGTTGAGCGAATTTCAACACTAGTTTGTTTGCCTTGTGTTTTACAGGTGTATCTTCCCGGACGGCAATTAAAGCCCACGAAACGTTGTCGATGGACAATCAGAATATGGTCTCGAAGCTGAAGGAAAAAGGGAGATGCTGCCGCGCGGTCCACGGTTGACCGGGGAACCGGGGAGTTCACCGTACATGATAAACCGGTTTCTCTGGACGTTGCGGACGAGGATTACGTCTTAAAGCGCGTAAAAACTCACGCTTCGGGACCCCAGGCCGTGTCTGGATCGGGAAAGGCTGTTGGTGGGCCGTTTAAGCCCCCGGGTGGTGCTGTAAGGATTCCACACCGGCTGGGGCCGGTGCCAACTGTCGCCAGGTCCCCTCTGTCTGTCGCCCAATCTTCTTCTTTACAGGTTGATCTGGGTGAGCGGAGGAAGAGGTCTCGGGAGATGCCGGCTTCTGCGCTTGTTACCTTCACCGGTCGGTTGATGGGTGAGATTTTGGCCAAGCGGCTGAAGCTGACGCGTGGTGGCACCACTACCGCCCACAGCGATGTTCCTGCGGCCACTAGCCCTGTTGTTGCCGGCACAGAAGCATCGTGGGTGAAGAAGACTCCTGCTGCGGGGCCGGGCACAGGGCATAGTTTCCCGTGCGACTCTTTCGCTCGGAGCCTGCTCATGGACGTGAAGGGAATGGAGCTGGAGAAGATTGGGGCTCCGGGAGGGCGGTCGGAGGAGCACCGGCTGAAAACCAAGGAGATGGCTCTCCAGGTAAGGATAGTTTGCCACCGGTATCCGCTCAACATCATTTCATGATATGTGCTTTCTAACCGGTGCCTGTTAAACTGTAGCTGTTGTACCACTTGTATCATTTGGATGCGAGTGAAAAGGTACCGCAGCTGAAGAAGCAGGTGGCGGAGTTGACAAGAGCCCGGGAGCTCCTGGAGGCAGAGAAGTCCAAGCTCCAATGGGAGAAAACCCGGTTGGAAGAGAGGGCTAGGAAGCAGATGGGCAAGCTGGAGGCCCAGGTCGAGCTTCTGGAAGAGGAGAAGAAGGGCCTGGAGGAGGAGAGGGCCGAGTTGGAGGCCCAGATCGAGGCGCTCCAGCGGCAGGTGGCGACGGGCTCCGCTTCTGCTGGCTGGCCGGTCAATGAGAATGACCCGGAGGTTTACCAACGGGCGGTTAAGAAGTATCCAGAAAGTGATGAGCTTCTTGACCTGCTGGAACGGACCCGGGAGGCGGGGATAGCCGATGCTTATGACGACTGGAAGAGTAAGGGCTATCTTGATGTCTCAAAGCTGCCGGATGAAGAAGAGGTTCAGGAGGGTGACACCGAGCCGGCCGGTGAAGACGCCGCTGGTGAAACCACTGCTGAAGGAGCTTCTGCTGAAGAGGGGGAGCAGGCGGAAGTGTCGTAGCAGGCAACAGACTTTGTATACTCCTGCCCTCCCTTTGTATACTCCCGCCCCTCCCTTTTTTTTTTTTTTTTTGTACACGCTGCCCTCAGTTATAATGAATGGACATTTTACCTGAGCTTGTGTTGTGCCTTTTTCAATTTGTCTGAATTGGCTACCCATGGATTGCCCTTTATACTTAGTTGAAAACAAAGTTAGAATAGACAACTACTTAAATTACACCTGCCGAACTCGTTGGAATGTCTAGCTAGTTGTGTTTAGGAAAGAAAAAAATTAGCACCTTACTCAGGCTGACAAGTTGTTGGACCGCTGAGCTTCTATACGGGTTTAAGATTTCGACCGGTCGTATGACCGTTGATGCCGCGGGATAGACGTCCCGATTCCACGCGGTCCATATTGTCCGGGTTACTCTTGATACCGCTGCAAGTCGCCGCGGCGGACTAGGCCCTCAATCGTTGTTTTCAAGGCAAGGCAATTGTTTGTGTGGTGTGTGGCTTCATCGTGGTAGGAGCAGTATTTACCTGTCTGCGCCTTGGTCAGATTCCCCTTTGGGTGCTTTCTTTTTGGTGGAGGGGGGATGTTGTTCTCGTTCTCATACAGGATATCCTCGTAGGAAGATGTCAAAGTAGAGAATACCTCTTGTCGTCCTGCTAGCATGACCGCTAGGGGGCGGGTTTGCTGTTGGTAGGATGGGAGGTTCCCTGCTCGTTGGGGAACGTCGACATAGTTCCTTCGGCGCTGCTAGTTCCCCAAACCTCTTGGTCTTTTGTTGGTCGAGGCCCTGCTGCCAGTTTCTGGCTTCCTGTCAGGCGGGTTCGGGCTCTTCTTGCCTTCTCTTGTGTTGACGACTCCCGTAAGTTTCGTGGTCTACATGGGTGTGCCTGATAGCCATCGCCATCAGCTCGTCGTAACCCTGCGGGATCTCCACTCGCACAGCGTACCAGAACTTTCCGGGCTGGAGACCTTGCTTAAAAGCTAATTCGGCAATCCCTTTTTCCAGGGCCTTGACCCCGGCGGTGGCCGTTTGCCATCGGTTAACAAAAGTTCTCAGTTCTTCGTCGTCTGCCTGCCTGCAGTTAAAGAGGACCGTCGAGGTCCGGGCCCCTTCGACCCTTAATATGAACCGACCCACGAATCTATCAGCCAGTTGCTCGAATGTCTCTATAGAATTCGCCGGTAGTTCATAAAACTAGCTGAGCGCCTCTTCGGACAGGGTCTCCTGAAATATGTTGCAGCAAACGGCGGCGGAGTAACCCTTAGCACACGTTTGGGACCGGAAGCTGTCCAGGTGTTGGTATGGGCAGCCGGCTCCGGAGTATGTCAGCTTTAGCGACTTTCGGGTGCCGGATCTTCTGGAGTCCAGAACACGTCTCCTGCCATGCCGGTGTCCCTCTCCCCTCCCGATGACTGGCCCACTTCTTGGTGGGGAGGCTCTTTTGGGTGTGGCGCGAATGATTTTGCCAGAGAGGCATTGCGCTGTTGTCCTCTTTCCAAGGCAGCCCCCAGTGCGACATTAACTGCTTCCATGTCTTGATACCTGGTGGTGGCTTCTGCCCTGTCCGCAAGAGGTTTACTTCTGCCCGCATCTCTTCTATCTCTCTCCGCCATATCGTATCGGCCGAGACTGGAGACATCGTCCGGGATGTCGCTGCTGGGTAGCCGATCTTCCCCTCTGTTTGGGAGACATCGGTGCGGGTTCCAGGCCCAAGACTTGGTTATCATCCGCCGGGTCCTTCCCGCGTAGATCTCCGTCGTGTTCACCGGACATACCGCCCGGATCACGATTGGTAGCAGCATCCTAACTGCAGCTACCAGCGGGCTGCTCTTGCCTCGCCTCCGGGATTTGGACTTGCACCAGCTCTAGAACCCACCAGTCCTCTGGATTCCCTTCCCTCTTTTCTCCTGTACCTCCAGACATATGTATTTTTTGTGACCCGTAGGCTGATCGATTCCGTTCTCACTAGTACAACAACACAAACTTTTTGAACTCTTCCCACAGACGGCGCCAATTGTTTCTGTCTGGATCCGTAGACTCACAGATACAAGTGGATCTTGGTGTGATTCCTGCCTGCAAACCCTGCTAACTAAGGAAATACCGGGCGGGGCCGGTCTATTCCGCTCCGATGCCTAAGTCAGTATAGTTGGAATAAACTGGTAACTTAAGTGAGAATGAATAGTTGAAGTATTGATTACCTATTAATGAGGGTAGTTGGGACTCATATATAGGCAGCTGGGCATGAGGGCTGACCTCACCCTTTGATGTGGGACTGGCCCCCCTTCTGCACATATTTCTTGACTATTTCGGCCCCTATTTAGGGAGCTGCTATCCCCGATTCCGGGACCCCAGCCACAAGTAAAACCTGCCCGGGCGCGGGGCCAGGTGTCCATTCTACTCTCCCGGGCCCTGGGCCAGGTCCAGGAGTCCTGGATGCGGGTTTGGCGGCCTGGGTAGCCTCTCTATGGCTACTGTCAACAAGCTCTGATACCATACTGTGAACTAAATCAGCATTAACAGAATCGATTCGCAAACAAAAACACATTACATAAAAGCATCTATATGCACTAGTCTGTATAGCAGCAGCATCATACCTTCTTCCTGTTGAATATCCATAGCTTCAAGCTGTGTTGTCAACGCGTCCAAGCTGCTGTTCTTGATTGCCTTAGTCTTCTCCTTTCTACAAGCCTTAGACACCATATATCGGATGGAAATTGAATGTTTGATATTGTGTAGAGAGCAAGGACCAAAACCTCCTATATATAGAGCTCATTGAACAACAAGCAATCTCCCATAAAGACTTGTCTTGTTGTCCAAGTTTTACTCAAAATAGAACTCCTTATGCAACACCAATATAGATACCAAAACTGTATCAACAATGAACTCTCTTACATTAAAAGGCTTGATATACTTAGCCTTAAAACAATCCAGAATGAATATGATTACAACTCCTAAAATTGAATTCTGTTTCAACTTGTATTTGACTTAATGCATGCTGATGAATTCAATACTGATTCTAACAATTCTCTAGAACTTTTTCCAATGAAAATGAAAGAGAAACTCTCACCAATTGAGCACTCCTAAAAAAAATCCAAACTAAGACCTCATCTTTGCCCGTCACGACTGACTTGACACAAGAGTATCTCACCCAATTGACTATAAAAGCAAATAAGCCAAATGCAGAAAAAAGATTATAAAACCATGCAGAAGTACACTTCACCACTCTATGAACATACATGTTAAGCATCGAATTGAGACATCTACAACTCCAATTAGGGATTTGGACATTATCGAAAGTATAATAGACTCCGGAGATTGGAGTTTCGTAATAGACTTACCGCCGAGACGTCGTCTTTGTCGTTGAGGCGTCGCCAACAGCGACAGAGAGATAGATTTGGACATGCATTGATTTGAGGGAGGAGATCGGAGCCGGGGCATCGTCGCTGAGACTTCGTCGGCGTCTGCACCGAAGTATCGAGACTTCATCAGCCTCTGCATCGGGGTTGAGAGAGAGAAGAGAGAGAGAGAAAGACGGCGAGTTAACATAACCGTATGCGCATGGGAAAGAGTGAATAGGACCCTACTAGTGATAATTTAAGTTGAAATAGTGTAGTTTTTTTTTTTTTTAAGAAATCAAGTTGATTGTATTAATTCTCAAGCCAGAAAAGACCATTACATATCCTCCCTCTACCGACTAGGGGTAGATAAAAAGTTTGTGGGACAAACCACAACGATACATAGATTAGGCCTAATCATTTGACGGTACCCATGCTCACTTATTGAAGCGAGCCTACTACCAATGCATGACAAAGCATTATAATAGGCTAATTTAAATAAAACTAGCTAAAGACTTTGAACCTAAGAAAGTTAGGTAAAAAAATTAAACAGAAAGCCCTAGGCCCAATTAGCAACCCATAGGGCCCAAAAAGAAAATGTTGCCCTAGCCACCAGCAACTAATTGTTTTCGCTGTTGTCCAAGATGTTGAAGCCGATCGGCAAGCCTTCACCTGAAACAAATTGAAGGCAACGTCTCCACTACCCTTGGTCAGCTCATCGAAATCTAAACAAAGTCAGTCGCTTGCAAGATCTCTGTATTCGGGAGGATGTGTGATCCCTCCATTCAGATTCTTCAACGCTGTAGCAAATCTACAGCAGATCCATGGCTGCCATGGGTGTAGACAAAATCGACCAGGAAGAGAAGTTCCTTCCATGATTTCTCTACCCATAGGAAGCTTACCACCGTTGAAAGCCAGCGATGAATTTGCCAAACAGAATTGACAATGAATTGTTGCAAGAAGAAATTTGGATGCAGAGAAGGGAGATATGCTTGGTATCGACACCAATTGCCGTTGATAGAGATCATTGCCATGGAGACTAGGGTTAGAGAGATCCCTGCCATGGAGGCTAGGGTTTGGGAGGAGTCGAGAAAACTCATGAAAAAAAAAACTACTTGTTGAAATAGTGTAGTTAATGGTAAATAGCCCTTAAATAATAGATTTTTTTTTTCACAAGGTCAATTTAATTTATTAATATGAAAAAAAAGGGTACAATTTCTAGAAGAGGAGTTTTAAATACACTCTCTTAACTACTTAATACATATTTTTAATATTTTATAATTAAAATTATGTTGAAGGAAAAACACATTGTGTGCCTTCGTCAATGTAACTGACGAGAGAGAATTATGCAGTTAGCATTCAATACTTATTACTGAAACGGTCAGTCATTATTGTCATAAATGTACTTACTATTTCCTTTGTAATACTCACCCTATATAAAAGGGATTATCAATGAAATGAGTAGACTAATTCCCATTTTACTTTAACAAATTAGATTTTGTAGTGATTGAAATGACCAAAACATCCATATATAACAAAGAGGAAAATTCAATAACAGTGTCTCAACTCTTGTGACCCGATCAGTTTGATACCTGACCTTTAAAACTGATCAAATTGATACCTGAACTCATATTTTGCAATCAATGACATACCTTTGACTAATTTCCGTCACACAGTTCCGTTTATTTGCTGACATGGCTAGGACAAATGACTTTTTTACCCTTTTATCTCTATTAAAACCAATTTCCCACCAAATTTGAAGTGACCCAATGTATTTCCCTCCATTTCATTTCCTTAATACTAACTACTCTCCAAATTTATCTCTAGCATTTTTTCATCGTTTTTCAATGTTTAAAGTGTGATTTTACATCGATTGAACTGTACAAAAGAGTAAAAATGTTTCAATGTTTTAAAATATATGAATAAAAATTAGAGTTTCAATCACCAAATTTTCTTCTAATTATTTTTCCGGTTCTCTTGTTCTCTTTTTCTTCTACCCTCCAAAAAAAATATATATGAATAAAAATCTTTTTTCTCTTTTTTTTTTTTTCTAATTCTTTTTCAGTTTCTCTAATATTTTCTAAATAAATTAATTTCTGAGTGAAAATAATTAATGATTAAAATTAACTGTTTATCTTCGAGTATAGAGAATATATTATATATTTGTAACATGCTAAATAAACAAATTCATAAGCTCACCACGCTCCGTCGAAATGTAAAATAAATAAAATTTTGAAAGAAAACAGAAAATAAAGGTATTATGGTCTTTTGACAGTGTTAACAGAATATTCTAACGGAATATGCTGTATTCTTAACGGTAGGTACTTCTTTGATATTAAAACAACACTACCAGAAAAAAGGGTTTTCCCGAAGAAATAAAAAAAAACGGCCGACGAATTAAAATTTTCGTCGGTAATTCTAAGGAATAGCCGACGATTTTATTTTTCGTCGGTGGAAAAAAAAATCGTCGGCCATAGTTTCACCATAGCCGACGAAACTGTTTTTTCGTTGGTATTTTCAAAAAATCGTCGGCTATATTCATATTGCAGTCGATGATTTGTATTTTCGTCGGTCTTTCTCCGAAACATTAGCCGACGAAAACTTTTGGAAGTATGGCCGACGAAGTTGACATTTTCGTCGGCTATAAGTCTATATATTTTCAGATCTGGGCAGCAGCTGCTTATTTAAAAAAAAAACGAAAAAAAAAGGGAAAAACGGGAGAAAGAGTGAAAAATCTGTGGGTATTGTTGAAATCCGTCCTCTCTTACATTGTAGAGCTATATTTAGGTACGTATATGTGTATATATGTTTATTTTGAGTTTTAGTTGAGTTGATTTTGAATTTTGGTGATTTTGATTTAGTAAGTGATTTTTTGTTTTGTTGTTGTTTTAGTGTTAGAATGTATGTATATGTTGATTTTGAGTTTTAGTTGAGTTGATTTTGAGTTTTAGTGATTTTGATTTAGTAAGTGATTTTTTGTTTAATTTGTTGTTGTTTTAGTGTTAGAATATATGTATATATGTTGATTTTGAGTTTTAGTTGAGTTGATTTTGAGTTTTAGTTTAATTATGTGTTTTAATTTGATGTTATTTTAATTAGTGTTAATATATATATATATATGTTAATTAATAGTTGTTGATAGTGTAATTAACTTAAATAATGGTTGATATATAGTGTAACTTAAATAATGGTTGTTAATGGTATATATATATGAGTTGATGTTGATAATAATATATATTGTAATGTGTTGTGGGAAATACTGAATTGGTCTACTCATTTCATTGATAATCCCCTTTATATAGGGTGAGTATTACAACGGTAATAGGAAATACATTAATGACAATAATGACTACATAATTATCTATCGTCAGTTACATTGACGAAGGCACATAATACGTTTTTCCTTCAACACTCCCCCTTGTGCCGAGTCAGAGATAGAATGGTGCATGTGGTGTTGCCTCATTAAAAACCTTGCCAAGTAACAAAAACCCAATGGGATAAAATAAAACTTTGGTCGAAGGACAAAAAGAGCGCAACGCACCTATTACATTTGAAAACAACATGTATGTGCTAGACTCCCCCTGATGTCTGCACCTCCCCCTGATTTTTACATTAATCATGGGATTCTCCCTGATTCTTTCATTTGATCAAGGGAGCTTCAGTAACATTAGCATAGTTATGCATTTTCACATGTTTTTCCAAATATGACTTTGAGCAATGATTTAGTAACTAAATCTTGCCACATCGTCCTTAGATCCAACTTGATTTACTTTGATCTTGAGGATAAGGTTGTTCATGAACTGAATACATAGGTTCATATTGAACATCAGGTTCACTCGTGGTATGACCAAAATAGTCATAACTTCGTCTAGAGTATGAGTGAACCATTAAGAGATTTGAAATTGATCTGTGACAACAGATTTTCTTATTTCACCTTTAATGCGTTTTTCTTTACGCATAGTTAGCTATGACGTGGATAATTTCTTTATCATGTCACATTCTATGTAGAGATTGAATAAGCCCAAATCTTTCATATCTTTAATGAAAGAACGATTTGCGTTGCGTAGGCGCAGAGCTAAACATAGCTTTACAAATTTACATCGAATGAGAGGTCGAGTCTTACATATTATGTTTAAGTACAATCATGCGTCATTGCACTTGTATAGGAATTTCATTTCCCAATACTTCTTCGTCATCTTCCTTTAGATGAAAAACGGATCTATTGTTAGAGTAAAGACTTCGACTGATCATGGGAATATCTGTAGGCCTCACTTTATTCTTTAGAGTGCCTAAGCCGATTGATGGATGATCACCATCATTACAGTCCTTGAGTTCCATTTCAAGACTGTGTATTCCCAAAATCTTTTTCATTCTCAACTTAGGATTTACAATACACTGAGTTTCTCTTATTTCATTTAGAGTTCATATTAGTGCTGCGTTCGGGTCGGTCCGGGCCGAAAAAACTCAAAACCGAACCCGAACCCGAAACTTTCGGGTCGGTCCGGATCGGGTTTTTTAATTGCTAAACCCGGTAATTTCGGGTTCAATTCGGTCCGGGTCGGTTTTTCGGGTTTTCGGGTCTAATTCTGACATAAATTTTATGAGTTGAAATTTAAAAAAATCATGCAAACTTTCTAGGTTTCCTTAACAAATCTGTCTTTTTTCTCAACTTCTCAAAATCATATCACAAGTTCACAATAATACATTGAATATAACAAGCAAATAAGCCAACAACTGAAATGGAAAAACTGAAAAAAAACAAAAAAAAATCATATTTTCGGGTTTTCGGGTCGGTTCGGTCCTTCACGTATGGAACCCGGACCGATCCGGAAGTTTTAAATTCGGTCCGGGTCGGGCTAAAAACCGAATTTTCAAAGTTAAAAACCGACCCGATCGGGTCGGTTTCGGGTCGGTCCGGGCCATAATTTCGGGTTTCGGTTTTTAAAAAACAGCCCTAGTTCATATATATCCATAATGAAAACGCAAGGGCATAATTCATCAATCCCTTTCCAATCAAGTAGTCACTTTAGTGAACGTTTCAATTTCTTTTGCAAACGTACTCATGTGATCTAGAGTCACTTGATTTGGGTGGATGAAGTCCGTTTATGATCCTCATGTATATCTCTTAATTTAGATCCCCATAGAGATATATGTTTTGATCACTTTTCGTAAGCTGCATGTTCAGTTTTTCGGAAAACTACCAAACTGACAAGGTAGTGGAGTGCAATGACATCCATTACGAGGGATTGTCTCATCGTAGTCCATTACGAGAGAATATCTCCTCGTAGTCGATTCCAGTGCGTTTTTGAGAGACCTTGCGCCATAAGGTGAGTCTGCATACTCTTATTCTCATTACGCATTCTAACAAAGATATATTTGATAGGGTTTATATTTGCGGTGTCGGCGTCACCTGCCCAAATACCTATCTCTTTGTTTATACTGGATCGCTTCTTTCCATTAGGCCAGTTTACTAAGTTGACATTTTTCAACGAAGTATGGTTCGATAGTAGACTCATTATTCCACGTCCTCATGTACACTAGTGTAATGTGTTTGTAGAGATCTCTATACTTTAAGGATTGGTTCTAACATTTGAGGCGTCCCCCAATGATAACCACAATCCTTAAATATTCTCATGAGACGGATTTGAGTATCACTGATCAATAGATCAGGTTGTGCCAAACTTGTTTTCTTCCTTTACACAAGTATGTATCGAACCTAAGGTGGCCTCCCCCTCTTCCTTGGAGAGCCACGGCCTGTGACACCATTTATGCCACTTATGGCGTCACCATGCCACCATCCATGGTGGCAGTGCAATACCCAATTCCTCTTGGGTGGTACCATGTCCTTTTGATAAAACACAATCCTTGCAGGTATATTTGCAGCAGGTTTATATGATCTCGTCACTTTAATGTATAAGATATCTACACACCTTACTTTGTGTGATTTTTGGGGATCGAGATGAGACACAGTGGGGACAAACCACGACAATTCCTGTCGTTCCACTTGAACATGCCTGTTCTTATCTCCCCCTAACGACGGGAAGACTGTCTCATCAAAGTGACACTCCGCAAATCTAGCGGTGAAGAGATCGCCTGTCAAGGTTTCGACATAGCGGACTATAGCTGGAAGTTCATATCCAGCATAAATATTTATTCATCTCAATGGACCCATCATTGTGCGCTGTGGCGGCGCAATTTTGGCACATAAAAACATTTAATGGAGCTCAAAGATTGTAGATCCGTGTCAATCCAAAAGAGTTCAAGGATTATAAGTTCGTTTGAAATCCTTTAAAATCCTTACACATAGTCACTAGCTATGGTGTAAATTGGTTCAATGATTATGGCCATAGATGAAAAAGTAACGCTGCATGCAAAAATTGCATAACCCAAAACGGAAGTATTGGTGTGCTTTACCAATATTAAGACTATTACTGTAGTCGTTTTCAGTGAGACCAATTGGGTTTTTATATTGGAATATGATGTCCATTACAAATCCCATATAATAAGCCATAAAATCATCACACCTACGGAAATTAACCCGGCCTAGGTGCTTTGACTTTCTAGCATAAGCAGCATAAATTTTAAGTGTGGATGGTGTCATGACACGTGACCAGCGTGTCGACACAACAACCAACACCATAAAATATCTATGGTGTCCGCAAGTTGGTTGAATCGATCCACTGAATCCTCTTTTGATTCAATATAACATCATAATGAGAAACTCATGTGTCCTTTGCATATGATGATCTCAATCATAATTGCTTTAACGAATAGGCTTTGAATGATAAAATCATGACGGATAGGAGAAGCATAATAAGGTATAAATGCATATGCTTGTGCATCAAATATATTATAATGCCACATTGGGGGAGCGGCAGAATTTAGGAATTGAACATACGTCTTCAACCCTATATGACAATATTTGAGGATAAAATGTTCATTGATCGTCCTCAGATTCGTGTGTGAACCATATTCTTCTGGTGTTTGCTTCTATTTATCCAAAAATATGGGTGTCCATAGTAGTTTCTTTAATGTATGGATCTCCATATCAAAGCCAATCTATGTCAGAATTCCAAAAGATCATTTTCTTATGACGTTGGATTTAATTAGCGGTTACTTAGAACCTACTAAGTTGACATATAATATTCTCTAATACTCGTTTACATTCGCAGTCATTTAGAGGTAATGCAAAGGAGCTCAAATGAATTCTCACTTGTGTCTTTTTCACATGAAAAATCGTGGCTTAAATTTCTTTATAATGTGGAAAACAAAATTCAATTTTCTCTTGGCATTATTTGTCAATTTGACATATGTTCAATATATATCGAAACGTAACTCAAGTTCTTTAGAGTAACTCGATTGGGAAATGGGAATTGTAATAAAAAAAGATTTTAATCCCAATTAGGCATGTGTATTATGAATCCCAAAGGAAAATATATACTGATCCTTATTACTTTCTTTGATATACTAATCATTATCATATACTACTGATATAGTACTACTGTTCTTCAGTACTATTATTTTAGGGATTACATTGTGCGTTTCTTTACACACGGTTCTTTGTTTCATGCCTATATTATGATATGTTGCTTTACTTTATGCAATACTTTGCAAAGTTAGATGTAGAAAATTGAATCATGTGTATTATGAATAAAATTTGAATAATCTCAATTCCTTTAGAGAAAATTCAAAAAATTATCATGCCAACGATTACATTTAGTCTTGTCCAATTTAGAGAGAGAAACTTTAAGACCAAAAGTCTAATTTATGACAAAAAGTCGTATTTAGGCGTAATAGCCTTTATAAGGATATCTTGTAAATTTAAAAGTAGACTTAATCAAAGTCTATCTTGGATTGAGCAAAATCCTTTTTGCTCTTTTAATAGCTGCAATGATGAGATGTGTCATTTGACATATTCTTCCCATATGTTATGTCTTCAGTTGTAAATTCATTTTCGATGTTCTTGTTGGATATTGAAGATACTTTTCCAAAATCCGCGTATTTATATGATTCTTCATATTTATTAAAAGTCGTAGCTAATTCTTTGCTAGCTTATAATGTATGTATCAATACTTCATTGATTTACAACAATGACAGAGTGCTTCACTGCACATGACATGTCCCCTATGTCATCTTTTAAATGTTACATTGTTTCCACTTACTTTTGGATGATTATATGAATTTTACGTCCATGGTAATTACCCTTTGTTTTAGGGTCGTTGCATTACTTTGTCCAATTTGTTCAATAATATATATATATTTTTCTAAGACCTTACATCGTCATTGTTTTTTGATTTAGGGTTGTTGCATTACTTTGCAAAATGTGTTCCAGAAAATTTCTTTTTCTCATACCTTACATTGTCATTACCCTTTGGTTTAGGGTTGTTGCATTACTTTGCATAATTTGTTTCAGGAAATTTCTTTGTCTAAGACCTTACATCGTCATTACTCTTTGTTTTCTCATAACTTACATCATCATTGCCCTTTGTTTTAGGGTGATTGCATTACTTTGCATAATTAAATTTCAGGGATTTTTTTCTTAGACCTTACATTGTCATTCAAGATATTGAAATTATTTATTTAGCTATTTACATAAAGCAATTTGCATAAATATACCATGCTCAAGCCTTAGTCTGCTTAATAGGGGAATTTGGTACTCAAATTCTTCAGAGTCCAATATGTCAAAACTAAACTGTGATGGTTAAACCATCTATAAAATAGAGGGAGAATAAAATATATTAGTTTCGCGGTCTATGACATTCACGACAACTAAAATAAACCAATATACTTTATGGAAATCAAATGCTTTGTGAAATTTCGTTATCACAATAAAATTTTTGATTTTTCCATATTCATTGCATGTAAAGCTAATGAAATTTCATTATCATTGCTTTTTATATAATCAAGAAGATATCCATGATGAAAAATTTTTCAAGAAATTAAAATTGGATCTCAAGACCAAAATTTGTAATGGTCATATTTTTCTTACTTCGTGAATATGCTTTATCACAATAATTGGTTTGTCCATTTTTATATTGTATTGCTCATGAGATTTGCATTATCATAGCAATGCTCAAATTAAATAACATGTTAAATAAAAACAATTATTTAACATAATAAAATAGACATATAATGATGCTCAAATTTTCATAAATATATGTCATAATATAATAAGATAAGTTTGAGCATTATATCATTAACGATTTAATGAAAATGATAACGTTAATTAGATCTTACTTGTTAGTTTGCCAAATAAACTGCATATTAAGCGATTGCTCGTTCTCCGACTCCAAATAGTCGTCACATATTAATCGCCGCATCGTAATTGATAAGTCACATAAAAACAAACAATATTCATATGATTAGTCACTTCAATCATATATATTTCACATTTACTATATAAATTAAAAAAATTTCATATTTACTATTAAATTCGAAAAACAGTAAATAGTTATATAGTAAATAGTTATACAGTAAATATAAATTACTGTACGGTAATTTCAAAAATTACCTTTGTATTTTACCCCAAAAAAAAATCCTTTTTTTTCTTCTTTTTTTCGGGTTGGGTCAGGCCCAAGGGGCTGGGCCGGGTCGGATCAGGCCCAAATCCGGGTCGAGATCAAGCTTCTGCCGACGAAGCTTTGTCGGCAAAGGTCGGGTCCGATCTGAAGGCAGGAGCGGCAGAGGCGTCGCGGCAGAGGCGCTGAGCGGAGGGCAAGCCGTCGTCGGCTCTGCAGAGCAGGGGTGCGATCGGGGGTCGTCCGAGCAGTGGACGATCGTGGCGAGGCGATCCGATCCGGGGCGAGGTCGAGCGGAGGTGTTGAGGCGATGTGTCGACGGATTCGTCTGGGTTGACCGGCGACGGCGTCGGGGCTACGGGGTCGTGGCTTCATCGGCGAGCGGCGATGGTGGCTGGGCTGCCGTCCGGAGCTGATCTGGTTGATCAGAGAAGGGTGATGGGTGCCCAGAGAATAATTCTGGGTGTCGAGTCGATGTGTGTGCTGCTAGCGTCGATCTACGTCGATGCTGCTAGGCCACGGCGGCGCTGATCGGAGGGGATCGGATCGGGGTCGAGCGGCGGGCCGGGACCGGAGTGGGACGGGCTGCGGCTGCGGCTAATCGAAGGGGACCGGGTCGGGATCGGGGCTGCTGCTAGGAAAAAGAGGGGCAGCGGCGGCGGCGGCCTGGTGGAGGGCTAGGGCGGCGGAGGCAGAAAAACAGAAAAAAATAAAATAAAAATTAGGGTTTTTTTTCTGTGTTGTTTTTTTTTCTCTTTTTTTTTTCTAAAAACTCATGGTTAGGCAACGTGCTGATAACGTGTTGTGGGAAATACTGAATTGGTCTACTCATTTCATTGATAATCCCCTTTATATAGGGTGAGTATTACAACGGTAATAGGAAATACATTAATGACAATAATGACTACATAATTATCTATCGTCAGTTACATTGACGAAGGCACATAATACGTTTTTCCTTCAACATAATGTAATTAATTATTAAGGATTTATATATATATATATATATATATATGTGTGTGTTAATTAATTTCTTATTAATTAAAGTTATACATATATATTATTATCAGGCTATATATGGATCTGGATAAGAGTTGGATTTCGCTTCCAAGGCACGACCGACGATACACTACAGGAATTGTGAATTTTTTGCAGTTTGTCGAGGAAAATGCAAACGGGAATGAATACCATTATTGCCCGTGCAATAAATGTAAGTGTCGCAGTGATATGTGTCCATTTCCGATTAGGACAGTATGGGAGCACCTAAAGAGTAATGGGTTTTGGCCGAAGTACAAACGTTGGATATATCACGGTGAGCCATCATTAGATGGATCGCATGATCATGGGCAGTTTTTTGAGGCGGGCAGTAGTAGTACATCCAACGATCCAACAATGGCATTCGTCAATGACATGTTTCCTTTTGAAAGCGGTGTACGTGGGGAACAATATATGCATGCCCGGTGCAGCCCTTCCCACAAGTCGTCGACACTGCTGCCTTTGATAAGTACAACAAACTGATTGCATTGCAACAGACCCCTGTGTCTTCAAGTTCTGAGAAGACAGTTCTTGAAAGTGTGATGGAGGTAATGAGGATTAAAGTCGAGACAAAATCGACTATCAGGCAAGTGGATGAATATCTACAGTACACTTCTTCGTTGTTGGAGGAGGGTCATCGTAATCCGAAGTATCCTCAAAGATCTAGGGCTTTCCTACATTAAGATCCATGCATGCGCATTTGACTGCGTTCTCTTCTGGGGTAAAGATGCAGAAGGGAATGACCTTGCTAGCCTTGACGCATGTCCGATATGTCATTCTGACCGATATAAGTTGACGGGAGCAGGCAATAGGAAACCTGTGAAAGTGCTTCGGTATTTTCCGTTGAGAGATAGGCTTGAGCGGTTGTACATGTCAGAAACCACCGCAAAAGCTATGAGATGGCACAGTGAGCGGGACTTGGGAGACGCAGATATCATGACACACATCTCTGACAGAGCGGCTTGGAAGCATATAAACAATGAGTTTCCTCATTTTGCGTCAGATGTCAGAAACGTCAGGCTCGGGCTCTCAACTGACGGGTTCAACCCTTTCGGCACCATGAGTCTTTCATACAGTATATGGCCGGTGGTTTTGGTACCTTACAACCTTCCTCCGTGGATGTGCATAAAGAAGGAATATAATATGTTGACGTTGTTGATTCCGGGGCCTGGTTACCCAGAGAAATGTCTCGATGTGTATATGAGACCATTGATTGAAGAGCTTAAGGTATTGTGGGACGTTGGTCATCCCACTTTTGACAAGTACAAGGAGGAGACGTTCCAGATGCATGCCATGGTTATTGGTACCATCAGTGATTTTCCTGCTTATGGGATGTTGTCAGGCAGCGTTGTTAGGGGATACAAGGCTTGTCCAGAGTGCCTCAGCGATTATGGGAGTACCCCTCATTGCAACAAGATAAGCATAATGGATCATCGTGTGTTCCTTCCGGCGGATCACCACTGGCGTTACGAGTCCGCCGCATTTGATGGAACCGAAGAACACGGTGGTCCTCCCAGAAGATGGACGGGAAGAGAAATTTTAGCAGTGCTTAATAAGTACGATTTTGGGCCCCTCAGCAATCATCCCGATATTGTAGCGGAAATACCTGAAAGACCTGAGGAGTACAAATTCTGGACACATAAGAGCATATTGTGGAAAAAAAATTTAAATTAATTTCTAAATTACCATTTCAAGCAACCTGCAATTCACAATGACAATCCAACAAGAAACACGTTTTTCATTAATTATTTAATTTGTTCCATCCTGGCCACCATCCTGCTGTCCATCATGCTCGTCATCCTGCTGAATGAACTGAGCTCTCGACATTCAAGGTTCATCTAACGGCTCAAACGGGGGCGGGGGTTCAAGGCCTTGTTGTTGTGCTGCGAAAATAGCATACCACCAGTTTTGTTGGCCGGCGTAGTTCTGTCGCCGAATTCTCTCGCATTCAGCATGCCAACGCTCAATTTCCATCTGATACTGCTGTGTTCTGCGTTGTTGCTCCTGTGATCTCTGGAACTGGGCCGCCAATCTTGCATTTTCTTCTGCCAATCTCTGTATTTCCCCCTTCATCTGTTGGGTGTCCCCGCCTCCCCTCTTTTGAGCTCCCTTAGTGGTCTTCAGGACCCCTATTCCAGAACTTCCCAAACCCCGGTAGTAGTAGTCGTTTGACCGTTTTGGGAAGGCTGCGTCGAATATTTTCGCTGCAGTTTGGACATTCGATCGGTCGACCTAGGTCAGGGCTTCTTGCAGATCTTTCTCTGAAATGTTCGGTTGTGTCTCTCGAACTACTGCCTACAACACTTCTTCTTCGGCCCGGTTCACCCTCTCCTAATTGAACGGGAAAAAAAAATTAATATTCTAACAAATATATAATTAAGTAAAATTAATAATTAAAATTTTAAAATTGTAATCAAAGACTTACAAGCTCTTCTGTCGCTAATAGATAAGCCTTCTTGAACGTCTCTACGTACGGGTTGTTTAAAGGATGATCTCTAAGCGCCTCCTCCTGATATTGTGAAAATGGCCTAGAACCACCATGATGGGGGGATGTGTTACGGTGGCGGTTCGCAGAGTTCTGCCGAGACCGTTCCTTCAAACAAATAATAAAATATTTGAAAAATGCTTAAAAAAATATTAGTGTAATAATTATAAAATAATTAAACTAATAATTAAAATATTAACAAAATAAACATTTATAGTTAAGTTTAGTATTTACCTGCATAACTGGGTTGTTGAATTCTACTGTCTTCAACCAACGCCACTCGTACTCCCTGAACATGAACTCTCTTGGAGTACCCATACGACCATATTTGTCGTATTCGGTAAAGTGGGTACGGAACTCGTTCTTCCACTCTTTGAACCTACGGAAAAAACAAAAATGCATTAGAAATATTATTAATATCATAAAATATTTCAAATTATAAGATGAGGAATTCCCAACGTACCTCGAGTTCTGCATCGCGTACGCCCAAACCTGCTTGTGTGCGGCAATCTCAAAGTATGCCTGAAAGATGATATTTTATTAGTTTTAAAATTATAACAATACCGAAAATTATTAAATATTACGATAAAGAAATTAAGTTTTTTAAATTACTCACCGACGCCGCGTTGTTGACCTCCCTCTTGATCTCTTCCGGCACATCAGCCCACCGTGTCCACAACATTTGAACTCTATTCCTAATTAGTGCTCCCACGCAACCTGCGTAATCGCGGCGTTTTTTCCCCTTAACATCCTGATTAGGGGGTTCGTTGATCTGGATCCTCCCGCTGGTCTCAACACTTTTCCTGAGTGTATCAAAACATATGACACCTCTCGTATTCCTGCTTGAACTGCTAGCGGCGGTCCCTATCACATAAACGACGATTGGTTAATAAAATTAAATATTAGTGCGTTAATTTTAATAAAACATTTAATAAATAAAATCAAATGTTACATGAACTCGATGACCCTTTTGTCGACTTTCCTTTTAATCTCGCCGAAATGAGGAGCTCAGGTCTCTCAAATGGCTCATAATGGTATGCCTCCGCAACACTCACGTACTGAGGCCTAGCAGGCCATATAGGCATACCACGCTCGTCGACCTCGGGTCTGGTAGGAATGTTGTATGGCAGGTATAGTTGATTAGGGAGAGTAGGCCCCTGAGTAGAGTCAGCAGGACTCGTCATCGGCTCCCGATGAACCTCAGGCATACGGACCTGATGAACGTCTGGAGCTATGTCATCCTGAAATAGCTGCGTACTACATCTCGGAGGATCTGGCCGGAGAGGGGGACATGAACTGCTCAACGGCCGCCCCGCCGATAAAAGGGTCTGGTGCCGGTTGCTCACACTCCTCCGCGGCTGGGATGAATCGATCCTCTGAGGCTGGCTGGTGCTCCTCTTAAGTTGGCTAGGGGTCCTCTCGGAGTCTCCGGATCCGCCAGAACTTCTAGAACCCCTAGATCTGGAACGACGGCCTCCGAATAGCTGTCTAAATGCATCGGCCGTCTGGAAACAAATAAATTAATACATTAATTAATATTAAATTATATTACATTAAATAACAAATTCTAATTAATATAATAACCAATAATACTAACATATTTTAAAAAATACTAACAAATTAATATTTATAATTTAACTAATTTTAAATAATACTAACCATTAACATAAATATAACCATTTATATACAAATATAACTATATTTCATCATTAACATATATATACATACAAATAACCATTTATATATTAACATAAATATAACCATTTATATAATTAGGCTACCAATTTATATATATAATTAATTTAACAATTTATATATAACAATTAAAATATACATTAACATATATATATATATATAAATATGTGTATATATTAACAAATATATAACAATTTATATAATTAATCTACAAATTTATATATATAATTAATCTAACAATTTATATATATAACCAATATATATAACAATTTAACACACACTTAAATATCTAAATTATATACCTAAATTATACAATTAAAATAAACTGCAAAAAAAAAAAAAATTACCTAGCGGAGGAGGAGGGGAAGGAGGAGGAGGAGGCCGGAGGAGGAGGAGGGGAAGGAGGAGGAGGAGGAAGAAGAGGAGAAGGAGGAGAAGGAGGAGAGAAAAAGTCGGGCTGAAAGCGACTTTCAGCTTTTATAGCAGAGAGAATAGCTGACGATTTAAAAGATTTCGTCGGCTATTCTTTGAATGTCGTCGCCTATACTTTGGAAGATCAACAGCCGTCGGATCTGAGCCATCCAACGGCGGACAATAAAAAGGCGCGGATCGCAAGAGTTTAGCCGACGAAATATAATTTTCGTCGGCTAAACTATAGGTAAAACCACTAAGTCAAACCTCTAAACGCTTAAAAACGGAAATTAGTCTAGTTAAACGACGGTTTCTGGCCTCACCTTCAACAGATAATAGTTTCAAATCAATGAGACGCAACTAATCATATAAAAATTTTACAAAATTGATTTAACGAACGTCAGGCTACCCATAGGAAAACGAAAGTAAAAAACAGTTAATCGCAACATTCGGCACACAGATTTTATCAGAACCTTGTCATTTTTCAACCGTAGACGTATTTCATTATTTGGGTCATATCTTATTTCACAACATTTTTGCATTTAAAGAGTCTACGTATAGTAACTATTTGAAACTATACATTCACTTAAACACTTAGTAAACAAGTTAAGGAACATTAGTGCATATGTTCTGATTTTGAATCTAAAAGTTTAGAAAATCTATTCCAACCGTCAGATATCACCGTTAAGATTAAATTCATGTATGGAAAAAAATCCAACTTCAGCTGACAACGTTAAAGGCTCGATCAAAATGGTCAACCGGGTAAGTCAAACCTCTAAACGCTTAGAAATGGTAATTGGACTGTCTAAATGACGTTTTTTTGCCTAACCTTCAACAGATAATAGTTTCAAATCGATAAGATGCAACTAATCGTATAAAAATTTTCCTCAAAATATTTACCGAAGGTAACGCTACCATTAGGGAAACGAAGGAATAAAACCTTTGACCGCATCTTTCGACACTCAGATTTTATCGGAATCTTGTCATTTTTCAACCGTAAACGTATTTTTATCATTTTGGTCATATCTTATTTCACGACTTTTTTCTGTTTGAAGGATGAAGCAATGGTTTATCGTTAGTGATAGAAAATGGAATCTGGTCATTTTTTGTTTTTTTTTTTGTTTTAAATCATAGCCGATGAGAGACAACCTCGTACTCGTCGGCTATTCTTTTGTCGTTTTCTGTTTAGATCTGAAAATATATAGACTTATAGCCGACGAAAATGTCAATTTCGTCGGCCAAAATTTCAAAAGTTTTCGTCAGCTAATGTTTCAGAGAAAGGCCGACGAAAATCCAAATCGTCGACTGAAATATGAATATAGCAGACGTATTTTTGTTTATACCAACGTTTTTTTTATCATTTTGGTCATATCTTATTTCACGACTTTTTTCTGTTTGAAGGATGAAGCAATGGTTTATCGTTAGTGATAGAAAATGGAATCTGGTCATTTTTTGTTTTTTTTTGTTTTAAATCATAGCCGATGAGAGACAACCTCGTACTCGTCGGCTATTCTTTTGTCGTTTTCTGTTTAGATCTGAAAATATATAGACTTATAGCCGACGAAAATGTCAATTTCGTCGGCCAAAATTTCAAAAGTTTTCGTCGGCTAATGTTTCAGAGAAAGGCCGACGAAAATCCAAATCGTTGACTGAAATATGAATATAGCCGACGTTTTTTTGTTTATACCAACGAAAAAACAGTATCGTCGGCTATGGTTAAACTATGGCCGACGATTTTGTTTTTCCACCGACGAAAAATAAAATCGTCGGCTATTAGTTGGAAGTACCGACGAAAATTTTAATTCGTCGACCGTTTTTTGTAATTTCGTCGGGAAAAGCCTTTTTTCAGGTAGTGCCACCACAGACTTGAAGAGGAAAGAGAGACGAGTCGAACGGCATCGGCCGGATGGCGGAGAATCGGGTGGAGCTCGGGCCGATCGGGGGAGAGGAGAGAGAAAGAAGAAAAGGAAGAAAAGGAAGAAAAGAAAAAGAAAAATAAATGGGGGATTTTCTTTTCGGGAAATTCTTTCCTCTCGTCTATTTATAGTCGCCCAAAATCGGAAAGTTATGTATTTTACATCGTAACTTTTTCATACGAACTCCAAATTAAACGTGCTATGTGTCCACGAACTCGTTTCAACGTCTTCTACCTCGTCATAAAATACAATTCTCGGTCAGGTCAACTTATTTAAAACCTTTAGAACTTTCGAATCGTAAAAACAATTCTCGGAACGTAAAAGTAAAAGTAAAATGATCAGGAGGTAATTTGAGGTTCGGGCTGTGACAAATGATACCTGAGATCAATGTGTTTGGTCCTAGAGTGCTGAACAGGATTCTTGGCAATACTGATTGCACTTGTATTGTCACAGAAAATGGTTAATTTGCCCTGAAGCAAACCATAATATTTCAACATTTGTTTCATCCAAATCATTTGGGTGCAGCAATTCCTTACTGCAACATAGTCAGATTCAGCAGTGGACAATGAGATGCAATTTTGCTTTTTGCTGTGCCAGGAGACCAAGTTCGTTCCTAAGAAGAAACAGCCTCTTGAAGTACTCTTTCCATCTTTCATACTGCCTCCCCAATCAGCATCTGAATAACCTGCAACTTCAGCATTAGATTCAATGGTATAAAAGAGACCACAGTTTGAGGTACCTGCTACATATCAAATGATTCTTTGAACTGCTTCAAGATGAGACTCCTTAGGATTAGATTGGAACCGAGCACAAACTCCAACACTGAAGGAAATGTCAGGTCTGCTGGCATTAAGATATAGAAGATTTCCAATCATACTGCGATATAGCGATTGATCCACGGACTTGCCTTCTTTGTCTTCATGAAGTTTAGTTGATGTGCTCATGGGGTTGGTGAGTGTTTTCTTCTTTGACAAACCAAATTTGACGATTAAATTTTCGGCATACTTTGTTTGGGACAGAAACATTCCTGAACTCATCTGCTTAACTAGTAAACCAAGAAAGAAGGTTATATAGTTCACCAAGATTGCTCATCTCAAATTCACTAGTCATAACAGATGTAAAATTTGAGATTAGAGTATCTGAGGTAGAGCCAAAAACAATATCATCAACATAAACCTGTGCAACAATAAAGTCACTTTTCAAAGTTTTAACAAATAGGGTTTTGTCGACAGAACCTCTGACATATCCTTGATCAATTAGATGCTTGGAAAGACGATCATACCATGCCCTTGGAGCCTGCTTCAATCCATACAAGGCCTTCTGAAGTTTGTACACATGATCTGGATGATATGGATCAACAAAACCCTTAGGTTGTTCCACAAAGACTTCTTTGTCAATATATCCATTCAAAAATGCAGTCTTAACATTCATTTGATACAGTATGAACTTAAGGTGACAAGCAATAGCCATAAGTAACCGTACAGATTCCATTCGAGCAACTGGAGCAAAGGTTTCTCCATCATCTAACCTTTCTCTTTGTGAATATCCTTGAGCCACGAGTCGTGCTTTATTCCTAACAACAGTGCCATGTTTATCAGATTTGTTCCGAAAAATCCATTTGGTTCCAACAACATTGGAATGAGCAGGTCGTGGAACAAGCTCCCAAACTTGGTTTTTAGCAAATTGATTCAGTTCATCTTGCATGGCCATAATCCAGTCAGTATCTAGTAGAGCCTCTTGAACATTCTTTGGTTCAGTGAGGGAGACAAAACCATAACAGTTGATCGTGTTAGATTATTTGACATGACTGTTAATAAAACATGTCAAGGCAGTTTCAAAATTATCACACTGAGCAGTTCTGTTCCTGGTTTGAATTCCATCACTGAGTTTTCCAATCACATCACTTGAGGTATGATCTTTTTGAACTTGTTTGAAACTAGTTCGCTTTTGAAGTACAGTTCTAAGATTTTCATCCTCACTATTAGAGTTGTTCTCATGTTCATCCTCCTAGTAAGAGTTTCTTTAATCGCTTAGAGGTGTGTCATCTACCTGTCTAACTGGAATATCATCAATAGACACAATATTAATAGTAACAACAACACATTTAGAAATTTTGTTATATACTCTAAAGTAATACTGATTGTGTCATAACCAACAAAAATTCTTGGATCAGTTCTGGAAGCAAATTTATTCAAAGTTTCCCCATCTCTCAAAATATAACATGGACTTCCAAAAACATGAAAATGATTGACATTTGGTTTCTTACCTTTCCAAATCTCATAAGCAGTTTTATCACTACTTGTTATGATGAACATACGGTTTGAGACATAACAAACAGTGTTCATGGCTTCTACCCAAAAATTTTCACCCAAGTTTGCTGAATGAAGAAGAACACGTCTCATGCCAAGTAAAGACTTGTTCTTCCTTTTAACAATGCCATTTTGTTGTGGGGTTCTAGGAGCAGAGAACTCATGAAAAACTCCATTCTCATGACAGAAGTTAGCAAAAGAGGCATTCTTAAATTATGTACCATTATCTGATCTAATCCTGGCTAATTTTAAATTTGCATGTTGCTTAAGGCGGGTTAATTGTCTGCTTAGACCAAGAAAAGAATCAAAAGTTTCTGTTTTATTTTCAAGAAAGTCAACCCAAGTATATCTTGAAAAATCATCAACAACAACAAGAATATAAAACTTACCTGACATGGTAACTGTCTGTGTTGGGCCCATTAAATCCATATGCAGTAGTTCCAAACACTTTGTTGTTGAAGTTGAATTTATAGCACGATGAGAAACCTTGGTCTGTTTTCCTGCCTTGCAGTGGCCACAAATCTTGTCAGTTCTTCCATTCAGCTTAGGGAGACCTCTTAAGCTTCCATTGTGAGAAAGTCTTTGAAGATCCTGATAATTCACATGACCTAATCTTCTGTGCCATAACTCAAATGATTCATCAGAAGAGATAGTTTTCAAACATTTGTTAGAGAAAAGTACAGAGGTATCAGTTGATGCATGGTAACAATTATCTTTAGAACGCTTACCACCAAGAACAATATTACCTTGATCATCTAATACAATGCATCTTTTCCTATTAAACCAGATATCTTCAAAATCTTCAGCCAATTGACTGACACTTACCAAGTTTGTGGCAATACCTTCCACATAGGGGACATTTTCAAGCTTTCCAAGGTTCTTGGTCTCGACAACTCCCTGTCCCAAGATATCAGCCTTTCTTGCATCACCAAATGTGACTGTTCCAGTGATGAATTCTTCATTCATGCTGATAAAGAAGTGCTTATTACTAGACATATGTCTGGAACAACCACTGTCAATGTACCATATGTCACTGTCCCTGGAGTTAACAACAGTTAGAGCTACCAGGCAAGTAGTTGAAATATGATCGTCCTTGAAATCAACTTTAGCGGTCATGCAACTTCCTTCAAAAGAATTCTTCCTGTTCTAGACCTTGAGATCACCTGCATTTGTTATATTTACCTTAACATTTTGACCAGATAAGATATCAGAATTTATGAATTTACTCTCAAGATAGGTGATTCGTGAAACAACATTTTGAAGAATATCATTGTTTTTCAACACTTGTTGAATCACAAAATTTTGAGAACGTCAGTTTTAACGCAGATAAATCAGTTTCAAGATTTCTTAACTCTTCACTCAAGGTTGAAATACTTACCTGATCAGAACAGGAAGAAGAGAAGTCTTCTTGACATATTCTGTTGCATACCTCAACAGGAGTAACAAATTTTGAGTGAAAGTCGGATGCAGAAGCTGATAATCCTTCATGCTTATCAAGATCAATTTCACCAATTTTTGAACACAATGCAACATCATCAGTGTAGCCAAGTCCGAATGTATTTTTGAATTGTTTACCAATTCCAAGCATTTTCACAGTGGTTTGAGAACTAAGCTGAAACTGTGCAAACTTTTCATTTGTTTTGATGACCTGGTCCTGCAGTAACTCATTTTCTCGAGTTAGATTAGCAATTAATTTTTCATAAGAAACTACCTGCTGAATTAATTCATCCATCTTGGTTATCATGGAAGCCCTGTCACACTGCCATTCTAATTCACTAATATTGCAAGTAAATCTCAACAATTTTTTTTCCAGTTCCAGTTTCTGCTGCTCCCAACATACTTGTTTCTCAGAGAAATCTTGTTCCTTTTCAAAAAGCTGAACATGTAGATTTGATAATTCGAACTCCATATGAGAATTTTTAGTGAGGACTGATTCTGCAAGGGAACATAATCTTCTATATTTTTTGTCAATGTTAGAGTTATCAAGAAGGCTACTAACCTCATCATCATAATCAGAATCATCCTCTAAATAGCATGGATCAAAACTAAGTTTTGCAACAAGTGCAACATTCTTCTTTGACTGTTTGAAAGAGAGATCATCTTCATCATCACTGTCAGCATCACTCCATGTAGCTTTCATTGCTTTCTTGTTTCCATTTTGGTTTTTCCTGTTACCACAGTCAACAGAGATATGGCCAAAACCACCACATTCACAGCATTTTGGTTTGAAATTAGGATTTCTCCTATTATTAGTAGGAAAACTTTGACCTCATTTTTATTTTCAGAAAATCTAGATTTTCTGGGATCAGAATTGCTTCTTTCACCACCTGCATTCTTATATTTTAGGATTTTCTTAAATTCTTTGGTCAGTAATCCAAGTTTAGTAATATCATTTATTACCTCCTTTTTCTTGGTTGCTTTCAATGCAAGATTCTTTGAAGCCTTCGAGTTATTTTTGTTCTCCTCATTGATCTCAGCTTCATATGCCTTCAAACTCCCAATGAGTTCAAACAAATGATAGGTCTGAAGATCTCTTGACTCAAAAATGGCTGCCTTTTTAATTGCAAACTGCTTAGGTAGCGATCTCAAGATTTTTAAGACAATGTCTTCTTGACAAATTTCCTTCCTCACATCGATAGAACTTATGCTGCTTGTGATGGAAATCAAACGCATGTAGAATTGATCAATGGTCTCCTCTTCCTTCATCTGCAAAAGTTTAAACTCGTGAAGTAGCAATTGTAATTTGTAACGTTTTACCTTTTTATTACCTTCATAGGTAGTCTCTAGAGTGTCCCAAATTGCTTTTGAAGTTGAACAATGCTTAATAAGAGATATGTCATCTTCTGATAAGGCAATGAACAAAGCATTTTTTGCCTTATTTTCAGCTTCACTGTTTGCAATCTCAGTTGCAGTCCATTTATCAAATCGTTTGAATTTAGCCTCTTTTGAACCTTTTGCAGCTTTAGCATCTTCAGGAGGAGACCAACCATGCAGCACACATTGCCAGGCTCTGCAATCTTGAGCAGAGATGAAAGCTTGCATCATCCATTTCCAATCATCATATTCTTGTCCTTTAAGGAGAGGAGGCATATTGATTGACGTGCGTTCCATCTGACCCTGAATCAAACACTAAGTGTATATAGTGTTCTGACTCTGATGCCAATTGAAAATACCTTGTCAGAAAGAACTTCAATAAACAGAAAGAGAAAGAACACAAGCGATATATGTCCACAGTGCAAAAACCTCAGTGAGGGAAAAAGAGCACTGTGGAAGATTATTGAATTTCAATTGAGATTCAACAGAAATACAAAAAAGTTCCTTGCTCTAAACACAGCAAGATAACAACATACACTGTAGCTCTTCAACATAGCTACTCAACAATACAAACTAGTTCTTTATCACAACTAGATTTACATATTGAAGAACCTACTCTAATACAGTAGGATTTAGCCTAAGATCCTTTAACACGATCTTAACCTCTTTGAGAGAACAAAAGCTCTTCAGCACAGCTTTGTAATCTCCACAGGTTCACACACTCTTTGGACTGATTTCAATTCACACAGTGCTTCTCAGAAATATTCAACTTTGCTCAAGCAGTACAAGAACCAGGAGAAGATCGAATATAGAAGACAAAGCTGCTTTGCCCGTTTTTGTTTTCCAAGAATCAGTACTGCATCTATGAGCAAACATCAGTATATATAAGGTAGAGTCTAAGAGAAAAAGAATCTCTCAGACTCTCCCATAATTAATGATGAATCAATGTATATCCAATAATCAAGATATGCTTCCAAAACAAAATAGATATCCAATGAAAACAGAAGTCTTGTTCAGAAGGGAATAAAGCACTAGATGCAAGTAAGGCTGGGCGCGGTCCAAGACCGACCTATTTTTCACCGGCCCAGGACTGGGACCGGACACAAAAATTCGGGCCGGTTTTTTTCTTAAAAATTCAAGAACTTGTTAGAGCTGGGTCTTCGCCGATCCGGGCCGGTCCTTCCGGTCCCAAAATCAAAAAATCGGTAAATCCATGTAATTGTTGTAAACATGCAGTATAAATGTATAATGATGTATTCACTTTTAAATTTTCATCACTTGTAATTCAGTAAACATATAATATGAGATTCCTGGAATGAAATTATTAATTATGTAAAGACTCAATCAAAATAGATGAAGCGAAGACAATAATTACAAAAAAACTAACGTCTAACCAAGCTCAAGTACGTAGTCAAGTTTATACTTCGCAGTTCAAGTCTTCAACATAAAGTAAAACTTAAAAGTTTAAATCTCACCAAGTACTACCAACAGTTCAACAGAAACCAGAAAATAAACCTTAAAAAAACAAAAAACAAAAAAACAATGCTGCTGGCCTGATGCTCCACAACCTCCAGCCCTCCACTGCTCCAATCCTTCTCTGCTCCAAAATACCAAAACTAGAAGACTAGAACTTCAATGCAGAATTGCAGATTACTCAACACACAATCCTCATTCCTTTTCATCTTCTCCCTAATTAAAAAAAAAAACAAGTGAGTAACACAGTTAACACACTTACACAGTAGAACACTAGAACACAATTGCATATCAGTAGCAGCAGGAACAGACTATATCTAACTATGGTAAATTATAATGCTTTTCAAGTCAAAGACTATATCCAACTATATCTAACTATATCAGACTATATCTAACTATATCTGCAACAAAGAAAAGGGTAAACAGTTCAGAGATCTCATGAGTAAGGCTTTCTCGTATGGAAGTGCAACAAACCCCTCAGACTTTGTGACTATTTTGAAATGTTTTTCGGGTGGTGGGTTTGAGAAGGTGATAGACTTGGCTAAGAGGATGGATGCATTCTTGCAAGGTTTGATTGATGAGCAGAAACTGAGTAAACCTACATCAGATCAGAGTAAAGCAAGCACAATGATCCACCATTTACTTTATAAGCAAGAATCCGAACCAGAATACTACACCGACCAAATTATCAAAGGGCATATACTGGTTAGTACAATTATTCAATCTCTGCATCAAGCTATGTTTTTCTGCCATTTCCCTAAAAAATAAGTCATGCATTTTTCAATACCACCCTCCCTTGCTTTTAACACCGACCAAATTATCAAAGGGCATATTTGTACCTTTCTTTGTCTTTGATGCAAACATCATTTTCATAACCCTTGGTGGAGACTTCGGGTTGGAGATTCCAACACCAGCAGCAGGAACAAGTGCAGGGGGAACAGCTGCACTTGTTTTCTTTTTCTTTGATGCCACCATTTACACTTGTGCTTCATCTTCACTTTCAGCTACAACCTTATATTTTCCGTGACCCTTTGCCGACTTTTCTTTTGCTTTTTGCTTCTTTGCATCTACAACATTAAAGACTCAAAGTTACAATTTACAATGTATGAAATCATGTAAGTACAACATTAAAGACTTGCATTCAGTAATTTTTCTTTTGTTCAGTAAGCATACCTTTTTCCATCTTTTCATAAAACTCAAGCTCCTCTTGGCTTGGATAATATTCAGTGTTGGATTGATCCTTCTTCTTTATCCAATTTTGCAAACAAATTAGTGCTTTCGCAGTTTTAGGAGTTAGAGAACTCCTAAAAGGATCAACCACTCTACCACCGGTACTAAAGGAGGAATCTGATGCAACCGTACTAACTTGGATAGCCGGGAGTACAGAGTACAAAGTACTCCACAATCCAAAACAGTCCACAATTTAAGAATGTAATCATTCCCAGTGTGTTTGCAAAGTACAAAATACCACAATTTAAACAATCCAAAACAGAGTACAAAGTACTCCATAATCATTCCCAGTGTGTGTGCAATGTAATTACATTGTCCTGCACTCATGCCTCCGAGGACCACCCTAACAGTCTACACTCCACAATCCAAAACTCCAAAAGTCCAAAACACGATAGCAAATTAACAACAGTAAAGAAGTCAAGAACAGTATGCAGAACAGCAGAAGCACATACAAGTGATACAAGCAGAACTGCAGAAGCACAATGCCAGTCAATACAGTTGGAATCAATTCAGCGACAAGTGCAATGCCACAAGCCCACAACACAGTGTCTTCAACGCCTCCAGCCCTCCACAATTGGAATCAATTCAAGTAAACTGAAAAAATTACACCATCTAAAATTACACCGTCTAATCAATCATCAATTCGTTTTACTTATGTAATTACTGAAATTAAGAACTTACGAAGGTGAGAGTCTAACTGTGAATTGGGGGAAGTCGGCGTCTCGGCGAACTGGAGAAGTGGAGATTGGAGATTTGGAGAAGACGAACTGGAGAAGGCCGAGCGAACTGGAGAAGAATGAGAAGCAACGAACTGGAGATTGGAGAAGGCCGAGCGAACTGGAGAAGAATGAGAAGCAACGAGCTGGAGATTGGAGAAGGCCGAGCGAACTGGAGAAAGCTGAGAAGCGAAGAACTGGAGATTGGAGAAGGTCTGCCGAGCTGCAGCGAACTGGAGAAGACCGAGCCACAGCGAGCTGGAGCAGACCGAGCCGCGGCGAACTGGAGATTCAGAGATTAGAGAAGACGAACACCGGAACACGAACTGGAGAGAGTCGAGAGACCGAGAGAAGCCGGACGCGAATTAGGGATTTTAGGAAGAACCGAAGAAGTCGAAGATTGTAGTTCTGTATTGATCTGTATTCTGCAGGGATTTTTTATTTTTTATTTTTTATTTTTTTTACCCTATCGGGCTTTCGGGTTTTAAACCTCTAAAATTTGATGGACCGAGCCCGGCCCAGAAAATTGAAGGATCGGCCCGGCCCAAGAATTGGCTGCAAATTTTTTTTAAGAAACCGGCCCGAACCGGCCGGCTCGGCTCGGTTTTTCCTGTCCAACCGATTTTCACCGGGTTCAGTGCCCAGCCTTAGATGCAAGAATTAATCAGAGATCGCATTATTATATCAAATCTAAGAAATAAACTAGGAAAGAATCAACATTTGATCGTCCATAGATATGAACTGGATTATTTGAAGAACCAGAGCATACTTTCCTAGTTCAACCAGGAAAGCATATCTTTAAATATGAATGCTAATATCTTCAACTAATAAAAATAACTCCACTAGAGCAATAATGTTATATAGTCATAATATTATTCATTTATAAAGGTGTTAATGTAATACGCGTCATGTCTAAATACTTACTAATATGAAATGATACTCGAAGTAGGAATCAGGCATGTCTTCCTCTTCCAAACGTTTTATTAGTTCTGCTTCCAAGCTAGCATAATCATCCTTTGATGATGTACACAATTGTTTGTGGCCTCACTTGCATTAGGACAACTCCAACGGTGGTTCTATAAACCAAAACTGGTGCTATAATTGAGAAATTTATCTCCAACAGGCAAATATAAGGGGTGCTAGACTTGGTCTTATTTGAATTCCTATATCTAAGACCAGAACCCAAATAGTGGTTTGGGTCCAGCGTCAGTTTTGTTGGGTCAGTGTGTTGGTGAAGCAGTATAAATTGATAAACATTATACTCATATCATATATTAATTAAATATATTGAATTTAACACCCCATATTAGACCTTATTGTTGGAGATGAGATTTATAGGACTCATGAATAATGTTCTAAAGTGAGAATAACAACCTCAAATAAGACCTATTGTTGGAGTTGCCCTTAGCAAGCTCCAAGGTCGTCAACATCTCGGTTGAATCTCTCAAGCACCAAAGAAGAAAACAGGATGCTTTAGGTCCAAACCCAAGACAAATGAGCAGGTAATGGCGGTTCAGAAGAAGTTTTTTGCTCACCTCTCATCACCTCTTTGTCCTACTGTTGAGGGTAATGAGTTTTTTTAGTATTGCCTTTATTTTTCATAGGGTAAGGAGTTGCCTTTATTTTTCATAAACAAAAACACTATCTATATTCTATGTCTAAATTCTATAGTTTATAGGTTCACTTTCTGTTTGATTAAGTGAGTGGTGAAATGTTTTTTGAGATTGCTAGGACTTTTCCTCCTCTCTGGCCACCAAGAATAAATTGGGATTTAACTCCTTTTGAGATTGCTGGAACTCTTCCTCCCCTCTGGCCACCAAGAATAAATTGAGATTTAACTCCAATTGTCGTCGGCGGAATTCGAACCTGAGTATTAGGGATTCTCACACTAAGACTCTTACCAACTCGACCACATGTGGTGGTTAACCAAAATTAATTAACACCGGCCCAAATTCTAACCTTGAACCTTGAACGTTGAACCAAAACTTATTTTGCAAGCCCAAATTCTAGTAAGAAAGAATCCCAAAACCCCTCTCTCTTCTACCTCCACATTGTTTCTTCTGCGTTTACTCGGTTTCTCTTCCTTCCAAAATTTGCAAAGCTTCATCTTTTGCTCCCTAAGCTAGGCCCCCTACAGGTCACCACCGTATTTCCCAATGCTCAGGTGCCATACTGATAGGAGCATAAAATGTGACATTCTTAATATACTAAGAACATTTTCACATTAAACTAAACCAAAATAAGATGCAAGGAATCACAAGTTCAAATCGGATGTAAATCCAGAAACTTCAGCAGATTTCAGTGCACGTCACTTAACTTTCCGAATTTACGTCAGACGATTCACAAGGAATTTGAAGGCGAATTTTACATGGATGAAAGCTATGTGTGTCTAGTTTCATATGCAACTAGAATCATAGCAAAAGCTTTCCCGAGCAAAAAGTTATGCCGGTTTGAATGCACGGAGGTCAGTACTGCCGAGAAAGAAAACATTATGTCCGATTTTAGTGTTTTCTGTTTTTTTACATCAAAAGCTTGTCCAATACTATCATTGAGGAGCTACTGTATATAATGATTCATTAAGAAGTCATCCTAGCAAGGGCCAAGTCGAAGAACAAAAGAAAAGAAGTTCTCCCAAGTCAATTAGGAGAAGAATGGAATCGGCTAAAGAAGGTTTGTGCTTTCCCGGTCTATCTAGGGAAGCTTTCGGCTGCCTCTTGGATATTTTGTTCAACAAATATTGAGTCCAGTCCGACAAAAAGTCTATGATGCATTGATCCATGGAGAAATCGACTGAATTAAAGAAGAAAAGAAAGAAGAAATCAGAATGGAAAAGAAGAATCCTAAACCGAGTTCTACTTGGATTTGGCTTACGAATGTGGACTGAATTCCATTCTTTGTGCAAGATAATTGGCTGAATTAATTCATGAAAAACCTAAGGATATATTGTTCAATTATTCAGCCATTATCTTGATGATTTTCGGCAGAAAATAGAGGAAGCAAAATGGCAACAAATCCTGATTAAATTCGGCAGAATTCCTGTGCCCGTCATCGAACTTCCACGGACTCTCCTGGACAGCTTACTTTGAACCAGATAGTGAGCCTTAGATGGATGGAAAGCTACGGGAGTCTAGTTTCCAACCCAATTGGAATCACCTCAATGGATATTTTCTAGAGAGAGATATTCTGTTTTTATCACAAAAAATCATTCTGCCGAAAATAGTTCAACTCGAATTTGAAGACTTAAAGGTACCAAACCTCTTCCTCCTTTGTTCTCCTTTATATATAGCTCTCTTTTATAAAGAAAAATCATCCATTCTCTCTCACAAAAAGTTGCCGAAACTCTGCCAAAATATTACCAAGTCTTTTACAGAAAATTGCCAAGCCATAATCACCATCACCACCTCCAAAATACCATTCCTTTTCCCAAGCTTTCATCCGATTCGCCACCCTTTGTCAAATTGCTTCCAAGGTTCTTCTTCAAAGTGTGATTCATCCTCTTTATGACTTGTAATATTTTTTGAATTTGTACGAATTCATGTTGTATAATAATATGGATTTTTAGTTTTTGGTTTTGTATTTCAAACATGGAAATCGGATTGTATTGGTTTTGTTTATTTGATTTATAAACATGGATGTGTAGCCGATGTGTGTATATGAATAGGGCAGTAGTATTTTCGGTTGATACTTTGATATTATTTGATTAATTTTCATGAGTTCGTGCATCACAAATTGTGTGCTTGAGGGCTGACTTTGTGGCTTCTCCTTAAGTGCCAATTTCACTTACCAAAATAATTTAGATTGCATCATACGCGAAGTTGTTCTGATTTTGATTGTTTAACTAGGGCTGTTATAACCTTGAAAATTTGCATGATCAAATATGATGAGTGACGCCATTACATGTTTGTATGTCTCCAATTCGGCTTATTGTGCTTATGTGCTTCTTGTGTTTAATTTCTACGCGAAGTGTCTTTAAACCGATTAGTACCATGTTTAGCATTATACGCGAAGTTAATTCTAAATACTTGTGAAGTCTTAACGATTAGATGAACTGCGAAGGGCTCTAATGAGAATTGGAATTGAATAGGTTAAAGAGGATTCGAAAATTTCTGCCTTGTTTGTGTATGCATATTGGTTGTATTTCATGAGTGACTCTTTGCTTGTTTTTGTGTGGAGAAGTTGATCAATTGTATATAATAATTTAGATTTAATTTCGTAAAATTCAGTAGGTGTTAGATTCAAATATCATACCTCCAATATGATTTTGTAATGCTTTATGTGATTGAACACCCTGAATTTTCCCGGATAGAACGATCTCTACTTGTTCTTGATACAATTGATACAAAAAGGGTAATATGTGTATGAAGTTGTTTTGCAGGTACTTTGTGCTTGGATAATAAGGTCCATCAATTCAGTCCACATTCGTAAGCCAAATCCAAGCAGAACTCGGTTTAGGATTCTTCTTTTCCATTCCGATTTCTTCTTTCTTTTCTTCTTTAATTCAACCGATTTCTCCATGGATCAATGCATCATGGACTTGTTGACGGGCTGGACTCAATCTTTGTTGAACAAAATATGCAAGAGGCAGCCGAAAGCTTCCCTAGATAGACCGGGAAAGCACAAACCTTCTTTAGCCGATTCCATTCTTCTCCTAATTGACTTGGGATAACTTCTTTTCCTTTGTTCTTCGACTTGGCCCTTGTTAGGATGACTTATTAATGCATCATTATGTACGGTAGATCCTCAATTATAGTCTTGGACAAGCTTTTGATGTAGAAAAATAGAAAACACTAAAATCGGACAAAAGGTTTTCTTTCTCGGCAGTACTGACCTCCGTGCATTCAAACCAGCATAACTTTTTACTCCGGAAAGCTTTTGCTGCGATTCTAGTTGCATTTGAAACTAGACACACAGAGCTTTCATCCATATAAAATTTGCCTTCAAATTCCTTGTGGATCGTCTGTCGTAAATTCAGGAAGTTGAGTGACGTGCACTGAAATCTGCTGAAGTTTCTGGATTTGCATCTGATTTGAACTTGTGATTCTTTGCATCTTATTTTGAGCACATTCCATATAAGGAGCCAAGCTGATAATTTATGTCCAAATTCTTCTATTTAAGCACATTCTCACATTAAACTAAACCAAAACTCAAGACTCAATTACATGACTCTATCTTACAACAATAAGGGTTAAGCTTTGGATAAATGGGGGTAAAAACATATTAAGAACGTCGCATTTTATGCTCCTATCAACTACCCCACACTTAGCTTTTGCTAGTCCCTTTGCAAAACAAAATATAAGACTCTACTAAAACTACTACTGCCCCTAAATAATTGTCTCAGGATCTTCAAAACACATAGCTTTCAAGTTTACGCATTCTAATGTAAGCACAAAAATTCCAAGCGTCATAGATATAAATCACGATATGAATAAGTCATAAGTGAGAAAAAATAAGATTGTAAACATGTTAAGTTGATCCAATCCTCCTCACTAGGCATACTCTCTTCTTTTCACACATGATTATGGCAATATTCTCTCAAAGTATATGCAAGAGAACAGATTGTAAGGCAACAAATAGCTTGCATATTTCATCAAATAAAAGCACTTTGTGAATAATATTTTATGAAAAATCTCATGTAACAATTATGTGCACGAATGGACCAAAACCATATGCTTACTCTTGAGAAAATCTCCACAATCAAAGTTTACCAATCTTAAGAATCATGAAAAGATCAAAATAGAGAGGATAATGGGGTTAGGCATAAGGAATTCTCATTTAGAATGGTGGTGATAACAATGTCACCAAGACTTAGCAAAGCTCAATACTCCTTATGTCTTCAATTAAAGGGCCAAATTTCATCATGTTGGACCTAAACTTCATTCTTTTCTTTCCCAAAACATTGTGAACAAGAAAGGACAAAGGTCAAATATAACAATGATAGACCTTCAATTATCACACAAACTCAAAATTCACAACAAGAACTCAATCCATGCTTTTTCTTTTCTTTTTCTTTCTTTGTTTGCCGAAACCTTTTCTTTGTTTTTCTTTATTTCGGATCGGTTTTTTTTATTTTTATTTTTTTTTCTCTCCGATTTAATTTTTTCTTTCTTTCGGCAAACATGTATATCTTTTTTATAATTTTGGATTGGCTCACCCCACACTTGCTTCACATCATCACCCCAAAGTACAATTCCACAATAAAATTCAGCTTTACCAAGTCTTGATAACATGGGAAAGGGTTAAACTATTCTGAGTTCAAGGAATATGTATCATGGTGATGAAAGAAAATGGCTAAATATAGGCTCAATGGGGGTAAAACTAAGGAGTCCCACGACGGGCACAAATTAGGAAAATGTTTTGTTTGGCTTTGGTGGTAATCCTAACAAGATCTTTTCAATCATATTCAAAATCATAGCATAGTCATGAATAATAGTCTCAAAATTCAACAAAAGCAAGTTCTAGCATTCTAGAGTCCATCAAAAAGCTATAGCACATAGTTATTGATTATGCATAGAACAATGAGATTTGAAAAATTTCTGCCCAATAATAACTCATGAAGAAAGCATATAGGCTCTAAAGCTCACATTGGATGTTATGGAATACAATCACCTCAAACAAGCATGCTTCTCATATATCAATCAAAATCTCACAAATTCATATCAATCATAATATCCATGAAACTCACAATTTAATCTTATGATCATGCAAAACCATCATCTATACATTCAAAGATATAATCATCATAGACTTTAGGGGCATCCTAAGACTCAAACAAAATAAAAATCAAATAAAAGCAACGAATTTTTTTAAATTTTCTGAATTTGAAGATTTTTTTTATTTTCTTTTTCTTTTAATGACTCAAACAAAAGACTCAAAATAAATACAAACATTTGAAACATGTATTCCTTACCCCACACTTAGAAAATTACATTGTCCTCAATGTAAATAAAAAAAATAATGTTGTAATTTCTAAGCACATGATAAATCACATATCTCCATTTATACAATTCAACCAAAAAGAGTTTAGGGATTAGAAAATGCAAACTCTCATAGACGGCTCCTTCACAATTTTGGTTGAAATGGGTTGTCTCCCATGCAGCGCTTAGTAGTTTATAGTCCATTAGCCTAGACTCTTCTCCATGCACATCAGGATCTTGGTGCGTCTACTAACTCTGTTTCCTCAATGGTGTGCTCCTCAAAAGGCTCGAAGTAAGGCTTAAGTCGATGACCATTCACCTTAAACGCTTTACTTGTTTCAATACTTTGAATTTCAATGGCACCATAAGAAAACACGTTAGTAACAATATAAGGCCCAACCCAACGAGAACGCAATTTTCCAGGAAATAATTTAAGACGTGAATGAAATAACAAGACTTTTTGACCAATATGAAACGTTTTGCCTCTTATCATCTTGTCATGATACACTCACGTCTTCTCCTTGTAGATCCAAGCTGAATCATAAGCTTCATTCCTTATTTCTTCAAGCTCATTCAATTGCAACTTCCTGTGAAGGCCAGCCTTGTCTAGCTCCATGTTGAAGTTCTTTACTGCCCACCACGCCTTGTGCTCCAACTCTACTGGTAAATGGCATGCTTTGCCATAAGTGAGACGAAATGGAAACATCTCAATGGGTGTCTTGTATGCCGTTCTGTAAGCCGAAAGTGCATCTTCAAGTCTGTCACTCCAATCTTTTCTTGTTAAGCCTACAGTTTTCTCCAATATGCTCTTGATTTCCCTATTTGACACTTCCGCCATTCCGCTTGTCTGAGGGTGATAAGGTCTGGATACCTTATGGGTGACTCCATACTTTTTTAGCAAAGCCTCAATTGTTCTGTTGCAGAAGTGAGAACCTCCATCGCTTATAAGCACACGAGGTACTCCAAACCTGGAAAATATGTTAGTTCTCAAGAAATCTACAACAACTTTAGAATCATTAGTCCTTGTGGCTTTCGCCTCAACCCATTTCGATACATAATCAACAGCTAATAAGATAAAAAGAAAACCCTTAGACGAAGGAAAAGGTCCCATAAAATATATACCCCAAACATCAAATATTTCAACAATTATGATGGAAGTTAAGGGCATTTGATCTTTTTTACCGATGTTACCTGTTTTTTGGCACCTATCACATGTCTTACAAAATATGTAAGTATCTTTGAAAATTGTGGGCCAATAAAATCCGCTTTCTAATACCTTAAGAGCTGTCTTACGTGGTCCAAAGTGACCTCCACACGCCTCCTTGTGGCAAAATGAAAGGATCTGCTGATGTTCTTCATGTGGGGCACAACGTCGAATAATCTGATTACTACAATGCTTCCAAAGATATGGATCATCCCAAATATAGTGTCGTGCCATCTTTTTTATCCTTACCTTGGCTGCATGCAAAAATGTACTAGGAAAATTCTTAGAAACTAAATAATTTACAATATCAACATACCAAGGTTCATGTGTCTCAATACGAAAGAGCTGCTCCTCCGGAAAAGACTCATGCAAAGGCAACGTCTCCTCCTCTTTCACAATTCGGCTCAAATGATCCACCACAACGTTCTCACTCCCTTTTTTATCCTTGATTTCGATGTCAAACTCTTGGAGTAAGAGAATCCGTCGAATTAAACGTGGCTTAGCGTCTTTCTTTTTCATTAAATACCTGAGGGCTGCATGATCAGAATAAACAATCACTTTAGAGTTCAAAAGATAAGATCAAAATTTCTCTAAAGCAAAAATAACAGCCAAAAATTCTTTTTCAGTGGTGGAGTAATTTAATTGAACATCATTCAAAGTTCTAGAGGCATAGTAAATGGCGTTTGACCTCTTGTCCTTTTTCTGTCCAAGAACTGCTCCAACTGCATAGTCTGAAGCGTTACACATGAGCTGTAACGGTCCGGCACGCGCAGTAGAGATATTGTCCGCTTTGGGAATCATCCCTCACGGTTTTGTTTCTGGGAGCTCACAAGCAACTTCCCAGTAAGTCACCCATCCTGGGATTGCTACGGGACGAACAAGCTTAACTTCGGAGTTCCTATCCCCTCCGAAGCCACTGGGTCCCCAAAACGCGTCTCTACATATTGTGCTAACCCTGCATATATAAGCATCGTATCCACTCTCCCTCGGGCGATGTGATATTTGTGACCTACCTACCTGCTAGCTTCCCTAGCCAGGTCAAGTCAGGTCCACACAATCCACCCTAAGGCCGGGTCATCACAATCCACCCCACTTAGGGTCCGACGTCCGCGTCGGCACATTTCCGGCCGAGGACAGGCTCTGATACCATTTGTAACGGTCCGGCACGCGCAGTAGAGATATTGTCCGCTTTGGGAATCACCCCTCACGGTTTTATTTCTGGGAGCTCACAAGCAACTTCCCCGTAGGTCACCCATCCTGGGATTGCTACGGGACGAGCAAGCTTAACTTTGGAGTTCTTATCCCCTCCGAAGCCACTGCGCCCCCAAAACGCGTCTCTACATATTGTGTTAACCCTGCACTTATAAGCATCACATCCACTCTCCCTCGGGCGATGTGGGATTTGTGACCTACCTACCTGCTAGCTTCCCTAGCCAGGTCAAGTCAGGTCCACACAATCCACCCTAAGGCCGGGTCATCACATGAGCTCAAAAGGAAGACTCCAATCAGGTGGCGCCATAATTGGTGCTGACGTCAGCCTTGTCTTCAACGAATTGAATGTCGTTTCACACTCCTCACTCCACACAAACGGGACATCTTTCTGCAAAAGAGAACACAAGGGTTTTGCTACCAAGGAAAAATCCTTGATAAACCTTTGATAAAAACCTGCATGGCCAAGAAACGAACGTACCTCTCTCACAGTTGTGGGAGAGGGTAAGTGAAGCATAATATCAATCTTAGCCTTATCAACCTCTATTCCCTTAGCAGAAATTATGTGTCCTAAAACTATCCTTTGATTTACCATAAAATGACATTTTTCCCAATTCAATACAAGGTTAGTTTTAACACATCTTTCCAAAATTAATTCCAAATTCTCTAAGCATGCATCGAAAGTTTGTCCATAGACACTAAAATCATCCATAAACACTTCAATGATATTTTCAATATAATCAGAAAAAATAGAATACATACAACGTTGAAATGTACCTGGTGCGTTGTATAAACCAAAAGGCATGCGTGGATAAGCGAATGTACCAAAGAGACAAGTAAACGTCGTCTTCTCTTGGTCCTCTGGGTGGATGCAAATTTGATTGTAACCGCTGTACCCATCTAAAAAGCAATAGAACTCATGACCAGCTAGTCTCTCAAGCATCTGATCCATGAAAGGCAAATGCATGTGATCTTTTCGTGTAGTAGCATTCAACTTTCTGTAATCAATACACATCCTATGACCTGTGACCAATCTCTGAGGCACGAGCTCATTCTTCTCATTCTTTACCACAGTAACTCCACTCTTTTTGGGTACAACTTGGATAGGTGAGATCCATTGACTATCCGAAATTGGATAAATCACTCCTCAATCTAAAAGCTTGACAACCTCGTCCTTCACAATCTTCATCATAGGAGGGTGTAAACGTCTCTGACCCTCCCTAGTTGGCTTGGCTCCTTCCTCCAACAAAATCCTGTGCACGCACATAGTATGGCTAATACCCTTGATATCCGCCAAAGTCCATCCAATGGCGGTCTTATTCCTCTTAAGCACATCAGTCAATTGGGTTTCTTGCTGCTCATTCAGCTTTGATGACACAATAACTGGTAGAGTGTCATCGTTTTCCAAGTATATGTACTTCAAGTGATCTGGTAGAGCTTTAAGCCTTAATGTTGGGGCCTGTTCCACATATGGTAACAACTTATTAGTTGTAATAGGAATTGAAAAGAGTTTATTATAACCTACAAATGGGGCTGCCTGAATTTCTTCAACGAATTCCAAGACTTGTGGCGTCAAGGCTGCCCTTTGCTCCATCGTCATACGCTCTCTACTCTTGTCAAAACCGGCCCCCATCTCAATAGCTAATTGCTATTGTTCTAAAGTCTCTGATAAAACCTGTACAATAGAGTCAACAACATCAATAGCATAGCACGGTTTTAAATCAGAGATAGGGTACATCACCATCAAACTCTATGGTGAGATTCCCTTCAGCAACATCGATCTTCGTTCTTGCTGTTCTCATAAATGGTCCCCCCAAAAGTAATTGGGTTGAATTGTGAGGCGATTCCTCCATGTGAAGCACATAAAAATCTGCAGGAAATATCAGATTATTAACCTGCACAAGAACATCCTCAACATATCCCTCAGGATACTTGTTAGATCTATCAGCCAATTGTATAATCACATTGTCTCTCTTCAATTCTCCTAGACCTAAAGACTTATAAACATTATAAGGCGTCACATTAATTGACGCCCCTAAGTCTAGTAAAACATTAGAGAAACAAGATTGACCAATAATACACGGAATTGTAAAACTGCCAGGATCTTTCATTTTGGGAGGTAGCATTCTTTGTATGACGGCAGAAACCGTCTCACTCATCTTCACCACTTGCTCCTCTCGTGTATGCCTCCTTGTTGTGCAAAGCTCTTTCAGAAATTTGGCATACTTCGGAATTTGCTTGATACACTCAAGCAATGGAATGTTCACCTCCACTTTTCTGAATATGTCTAGCACTTCCTCATCCGATTTCTCCTTCTTTGATTTAGCAAATCTAGATGGAAAAGGTAAACACGAAGATTGGTTAGTATTAACTAAACCACTTGAGTTGGCATTATTTACCTTTTGTGCTTCTGAGGTGGCGGGATCTTTCTCTAAGTCCCTCTTCTTCATTGTGTCGAGCTCGTCCTTGCTCGGCCCTTTCTTAGCCAAATCATTGGCGTCGGCCTCCTTGCCGTGAGTTACTGTATTGCTGCCATAAGCAGCCTTTTGGTTGCCATGAGCAGCCTCCTCGTCATCCTCAATGTCCACAACATCATTCATTTTGCTTGTCACTTTTGGCCCTTCCAAGACTTTCCCATTCCTCGTTGTGATAGACTTTGCATGCTCATTCTTGGGGTTTGGAATCACTCCTCCAGGTAGCCTTCCTTGTTCTTGGATCTGCCCCATGAAGTCTACAACCTTTCCCATCTGATTCTTTAATTCAGTAATATCCTTTGTGTTGGAGGTTGTAGATTGCAACAAAGTATGAGTTGCATCATTCAAAGACTTCAACATAGCATCATAGTTAGGATTCGATGATGCTTGAGCATTGTTGTTGTAGAATGGCTGTTGAGGTCGTGCAAATCCCTGAAATTTCCCTTGAGGTCTTGGTTGATAAGCCATGCCGCCTTGGTTTGGTTGTGGTGGTGCTATCGGTTGAGGATTCTGAACATTATTGTTGTTGGCCCAACGAAAGTTAGGGTGATCGTTGAACCTTGGGTTGAAATTCCCAAACCGCTGCCCTCCTTGTTGTTGTTGAGAAAATCCTAATGCATTGGCCTCCTCAAAGTGCTCATCTGCTCCTAATTGAGGACACAAATCAGTTGCATGCCCTTCCATGTGACATACACCACAAACTTGAGCTTGCTTCGGCTTCATCATTTGAGTCATCATCTGAGTAATCTTCTCCATGTCTTCTCGAAGCTCCTTACTAGCACTTGACTCCTCAAATCCACTAGCCTCACTAACACCCTTGGAAGAAGTAGACCCGAAGTGTTGTTGATTAGTGAAATGCATCTCCAACAAATTCTTAACCTCCTCTTTGCTCTTCTCCATTAGTGATCCTCCAGCAGCTGAATCAAGAAATCGACGCTCCATAGGGCGCAAGCCCTCATAAAAGTACTGTAGCAAAAGTCTCTCACGTATCCCCTGATTAGGACACGTTGCCACCAATGACTTGTACCTATCATAGTACACATCAAAAGCTTCATCCGGTTCTTGTCTGATTGAAGTGATCTCCTTCCTAATCTGTGTCACCCTTGATGAAGGAAAATATTTAGTGAGAAATTCCTTCACCATTGTATCCCAAGACGTCATCTTGCTAGGTGGAATAGCAAAGAACCACTCAGCTGCCCTATCTTCAAATGAGAATGGAAAAGCTTTCATCCTCACCATCATGATCAGGTTGCTGATATCTTCACCAAGGCCCTGCCAAGAGAGAGGTTTGAATACCTCAGAGGCCTGCTCGGAATGATAAGGCAAAGCATTAAGGGGGAGTGTTAAAGTTAATGCTTTCCTGGGTGAACTAGGAGTTAGACTGAAAAGCTTATATGATTTCCAGCAACTAACTACTGTTCATTCCACTGAGATTTTCTGTTAGATATTTGTAGTATCAAATTACTATAAATTGTCAAGTTGATCTCTAGCTTAACTAGCTTAGATATTTTGAGGTTACTTTGTATCCCTATAAAAGGGAAGAGTTTTCATTCTAATCCAAAAGAATTTTAGATCAAAGAAAAGACTGCATAAGTTCAGTACATCTACTCTTCTTCAAACACTATTCACCAAGTGAACAGTGTGATATACTTCACTCGCCACGAGTAATTGGTCGCCACTCGCCACGTCGAACTGGTTACTGATCACACTCGCCAGTGCGGAAGTAGAAGTATTGTGAATTCTAACATGGATTCCAACATTGGTTACAGAATTCCATTACAATCTCTAACTTCCCTTTTCGATTGGTTGGAACAGCTTTTCGACCTCCAGGTACAGGTTGATTTCATGACCCATGTCTCTTTCCTCCTTTGGTCGATCTATATAAACCGCTGCAGAAGTGTTTTCAATCACACAGTTCCAAATTCGATCAACATTGCTCTCCTTGCTCATAATGCTACATAAGAATTCCTACAAGCACACAAACCCCCTAGAACCCCCAATCGCATTTCTGTCGTATAAAACGATACTACTCAGAGGACGCCCCCCCCCCCCCCCCCCCCCCCAAATGTAATCAAGATAAATTCAAATGCAGCTTGGAATTCTGAGACAAAGTCAGGAGGCATAGTTGTCATTGCAAGGAACCATTTGGGACATGTGATTGCGGGTCTTTCTAGAGTGCCTCATGCGCGTTTTCCAATTGAAGCATAGCTAATTGCAATATGTGATGGGCTGAATCTTCTCAACAGCTTGAATTCTAGTCTGATAATCTTTGCATCTGACTTAGAAATTCTCATAAAAACTCTCAAGTCATACTCAGCCCCATCAGACTGGAGATTATCAAACCTCTTCTCTCAAGCCCGGTACCTCTCTTCAACCCGGAAAATCAGCTGGACTTGGACCAGCAGGATGGCAAATCGTGCAGACAGGCTCCCCTGTCCTCACTAGCTTTGCTGCTTTTTTTTTTTTTTTTTTCTGGGTTTCTAACATCCTTGTTGCTGATTCCCTTTCTTTGTTCCTGTCCTGTTGAAAAAAAAATTATATATATTTAACCATCGATCACTGGCAGTTTCTAATTCTAGTTGCAAGGAAAGACAGCACGTATGAGATGGTTTGAGTACCATCTCTCTCCAACAAATCAAGTACCATCTCTCCCCAACAAATCAGGTACTAGTAGTACCACTAGTACGTTCTTACGTAGAGTTGTAAGCAACACCATTTTTGTCCCTCCAAATCTATAAGCAAAGTTTGTGGACAACAAGACATAAAAGGTCCCAACCCCAATAGCACCCTGCACTTTCCGATCAAACTAAACTCAAATGCCTCTATTGCAAGGGTAATAAGGATGAATAAGCAAGCAAGATAGGTAAACCGTACGTCGGCTGGACTGTGGACTCCAGTTGACATTACAAGCAAGTTCTGTAGCCTTGTGGAGTAATGGATTCAAAAACAAACGCAGTTTGGTGAAGCACATACACTTTGCATTTGACATGCATCTTTTCCTGTCCATCTTTCATGGCGAAGCACACTGCAATTGTTAATCGAAGTTAATTATTAGTACGTTATTAAGTTTAAATTTAGACTCTTTATATATTAGTTTAAGCACCAACAACCCCAACGTTGATGGGGTAAAAACATCTCTCCTTATTTGGAGGAGAAAAATTCATTGCCACATGCCCATCAATCCAATGTGAGGCAGCTAGCTTGATGCAGCAAATGTTGAAATGCAAGAGAAGCCTAGGCATATAGGTTTGTGGGTGGCAACCATTTTCTTTGACATATGAATGGAGAAGCATTTATGGAGCATGGAAACATTAAGCATGAATCAAGGAGAAGCATGACTTTGCTTCTTGCCATGCACTACGTAGCTTTAATCATTTGCCTATATAAAGGTATGTTGCTTTGGAGCAAAAGAGATAGAAGCAAACCGGAGAGAGTTCTATCAACTTGTGTGATTATCAAGAGTGAGATAGAGAGAAAAACTTCAAGTAGAGAGTTTGTGTGTGTAGCAAAACAAAGTGAGTGTGAGAGTATATCCCTTCAAGTGTGTGTCTTGAAGTATTGTTTCTCTCGGTCTAACCTTTATTCGTATAGTGGAGGTTCTTTGTTGTTGCTGCTCCGTGGACGTAGGCATTTTGCCAAACCACGTTAATTCCCTGTGTTCTCTCCTATTTTATTTCCGCTTGTGGTTGTGAGTTTATTTCTGATTCCATTCTATAGTTTATTCTTCAGCATTCCCCAACAAACGTTTCCTTGTTTTTCCTTCTGAACCATTTCGACCATGTTTTTTCGAAGACATGCATACTTGTAACTTCTCCTTTCTTTGTTTCTTCTCTTTCTCTCATTCATGTAAATTTTGTATGGCTTCTCCCTTCTTATTTCATCACAATGTCTCACTTTTCTCCCTTTTTGCAAATATGTATTTGGCGAATTGTTACCAAAACAATATATTCCGCTAATTAAACAGATATTGAGTTGTCAGCCAATGGAATCAGAGATCGATATTTTTCAAGAACTTATACTGATTTTGAAGTATGAGTATTTAAGTAATATCTGAAAAAAAAAACCCTGGACTTAGATCAAGAGAGGCCACGAGACTTCTTAAGCAGACGAGCATGCAAAACAAAAAAGAAGGAAAAAAAAAAACAAGAGACAGAGTAACTCATGCACAATTGCATAATTGTATAATTGTATATGTACCTAAACAGGTATATATCTAACATATATATACTCAAACCAATTAAAGATCAACCTAAAGCGTACGTACTACCAGAAAAAAATACATACGGATTATGATTCTGCTTTGTGGTTTAGTTGACGTACTATTATTCTAATCACAACATGATTAGCTTCCTGACTTGATATGATCCCTTCATTGGTCTTCTGTTCAACTTTTCAGATAATTAGAAATCATAATGTCAACAAAAAGTGTAGGTTAACAGATGTTTAACATTACATATGTATTCATCATTTGACCTTATTAGTCAAATACCCTACAATAGTACAATATATTCGTTTCATAATAAATATAGAATGATAACCCGAATGATGCAAACCACTCCATGGTAACATCTTCGTACCTGTCACACTTCTCTACCTTTCTATGATTTATAGAAGTAATGGAGAAAGTTAGCAACGACTTCCCTAGTTTATTTACTAGTAAATTAAACCCTTTAGTCGCTACCGATTCTCTCCCATATATAAACCCCAACCCATCACCAAGTTTAATCACAGATTCAAAGTTGGCTTCTCGTTTCTCTAGTATCTCTTCCCATTCAGCTATATCTACATTGTGGTCTTACATACATAGAAGCTTAATCAAGAGATATTTACTGAGGTTTCGATCTTTTCCTTTGCAAAGATGAATAGAAGTGATTCAGCCCCGATGATTAGCGCTCATGCAGAGTCATCATCATCAAGAAGGAAGGCTGCTGCTGCCAAAGATGAGGCATATCATGTCATGAGGGTACTCGCTGCTGATCCCAAGCACGATCATAATAAGGGAGCCGGATGGAAGAAAGGTGTTTCCGTCCTTGACTTCATTATAAGGCTAGGCGCCACCGCAGCTGCTCTAGGCGCCGCTGTGACCATGGCTTCCAGCGAGCAGACTCTTCCGTTCTTCACACAGTTCTTCCAGTTTCAAGCTGGTTATGATGACATGCCCACTTTCACGTACGTGCATGTTTCTTCTTGACCACATATACTACATATGCTCAGTTCAAAACTCACACGCTACCTTGTTCACAGGTTTTTTGTCATAGCAATGGCCATTGTGAGTGGCTACCTTGTCCTCTCTCTCCCCTTCTCCATAGTCACCATTGTCCGTCCCCAGTTAATTGCTCCGAGGCTTCTCTTGCTTATTTTTGACACTGTAAGCGAGCTCTATTTCTTCCCTGCAATCGATATCAACATTTTCAATACTTAATGTATATGTATAGCAGAATACTTCATCTTGTATACGGTGACATTGAAACCGTTCCTTTGTTGTAAGGTGGGGCTTACTCTGAACACTTCTGCTGCCTCCGCTGCCACCGCCATAGTTTACTTGGCTCACAACGGAAGCTCGGATGCAAATTGGCTTGCTATCTGCCAACAGTTTACTGATTTCTGCCAGCAAACCAGCGGCGCAGTGGTTTCTGCATTCGTTGCAGTTGCTATGTTCACAGCGTTGATTCTCCTGTCTGCTGTAGCTCTGCGAAGAGCTTAAGATGATGGAGCTTTGGAGCTGGTTGAATGCTCAAGATTGATGTTGCTTTTGATGTTTCTTTCAAATTGTTCGGTCAGTTTTTGGGAGAGAATAGCTAGTTGATTTTATGGTTGTCCATTACATGGGAATTATTGTAACAATCTGTATCTATGTACTTTTCTATTGTAGGGTGTTGGAATTATGTGAATCAAATATTGCAATTCTCCAACAGGATCCTATAGTTGGTTTCTACATTTGATAAACTTTTTCCCCTTCAACTCTTAAGTACTGTAAGTTTTGTTTCTTTTTCCCGTTGAAGTACCTCTCACCTTCTTTTTTTCCAATTATACATACAACAGACCCACCTGCTCCAGCAACATCACCAAGTCGCCAGCAGATATGCTTCTCGCCACCTCCTGTAAAGAGGAAGAGAATCGAAAATTTGCATTATCAGTTTCAAAGTTTGGCTTGGAAGCAGTTGAAAACTCGGTTATAGGCCACCGACTATATTTTCATGGAACCCTGCCGAAACTTGCCTTGCGTTCTTGGTTCTGGTCTGCAGGAAGGTTTCCCTAGCTATGTGTCATTCTTGATCATACTCGTCTTCCAAATATACTATTGACGACATTGTGCGTCAATTGCCCAACTCCAAGAAACTTAACAGCAATGTGGGTTGTAAAGGAGGTCTACAACCATATTTGAGGAGAGATGGAGAATGAGGTAGAGAAATAAAGAAACAGAGAAATGTAGCCAGCTCCAAGCCTCCTAGGCAACTCTTGCGAGATCTGTAATGTTTCAATTAACTTTTATAATATCGATTTCAAATCAGCGCAAAAGAAAAAATGCAAACAAACAATAACTTTATAATTAATGGCGTGTTATTATGCATTTATAGAGCAGAAATACAAAACTCAATAAAGTATAATTTACTTTGTGTACAGACAATAAAAGATATGAATGCCAATATGCTTAACCGGCAAACCTTGCCAAAGCCAAAGTTTCAACGTACCCTCTTCATGTTGATCCTTTCATTTCATAGTCACTGTCCACTAATCTTTCTACTGTTCTAAAATATAACCAAAATCAGAAATATCAAGGAAAGGAAATAAATCAATGACCACTGTACTGAAAAGATTAAATATAAAGTGTAGAAATGTCATTAGTAGGGAAAGGACAGAAAGTATGAGTCTGCCTCTATTTCTTGTACTGCTTTATCTCTTTGGTTATGCCATCAGCAAGCGAATCAACATCATTGTTCTTCCCAAAAAATTTAGTCCATACTAGGGCTCATCAAGTACCTGCACAAGAATCAACAATTATCGCATAATGAATAGAGCATAAAGATATATGTTTACAATATAGAACAAATCAAACTTTCACCAACCATGCAAGAAAGTAAACGACAACAATCAAATATGTCAGCATATTCATTTTGACAAGCAATAGTGCAATACCATGAAATCCATCAACAATTCAACAAACTTAATACTTCACAGTTTGTTCAGTACAGAGAGTGTTCAAGTCAAATAGCATGAATATAAATTAAGAAACAGTTATACAGTCAATGCTAGAACAAGAAATTGTGACTCGGTTGTTTTTATGGATAAGGAAGAATCATTAGTGTAGTAGATAATCTACAAAAGGTTGATACATACATGATTATGGAATGATCAACAAGATAATCTGAATCTTCTTCTGTTGTCTTCATATAATATACACGATACGCCCGTGCCACACTGCATATCTCGTCTGGGTTACCAGTTAACCCAATCAACCTTGGATGAAACACTGAGACAATAAAGAAACAACCGATTGAACTTGCTTTAAGAGATTAAGCTAGCTTAAAACAAGCTTATTAAATTACTGACCCCCACCTTTGACATATTCACGGACTTGCTCAACAGTATCTCTTTCTGGATCGACAGAGATAAACACAGGAACTATCTCAATCCCTGCATTTTTTTTCTGCAACAACAAACCATCAATTTCATCAGCCATCAAATGCTACATAATACATTAAGATTTTGAAAGAATCATACAAGCGTATCAGACAACATCATAATTCCTATGTTGAGAAAAGAAATAAACAAGCCAAAAAGAAGTTCAAACATACAACTCATCCGGACAGATATCAGGGCAGTGAGTGAAACCAAAGTATATCAATGTCCACTTCCCCAAAAAGTCATTTTCAGTTACATGCTTCCCATCATGGTTGATAAGTTTGAATGGACCTCCAATGGCAGCTATTCCCGCAGATGGTCCTTGCTTTACCTCCTTGGATGCATTAAATATGTCTGCCGCAAAATTAATGCATATTAGTACAAAGCCAAAATTAATTTGCAACAGGATACCGTAAGGAAAAACATAGGTGATGTAACACGAGCAGATAATCATCAAGCCTATGAGGGAAAAACAGAAGCACGATGCTCTAATTTACCCTAGATTGTTACTGCTTCATGAGATACAAGAAAAACAACAAAAATTGATATACTCAATAGAAAAGACACAAAAGTATAGAACAGGTCATAACAGGTGGCAATTGTGCTTCATCATGTACTCTGGGACTAGTGTAGTTGTATGACTTATATCACAGAACTTATCACTATTAAGCACTTAAGCTGCAAGTGACCTAACGGCTACAAGTCACTTGAGTAGTCAGGAACAACTTATAAAAGGTGGCCTGATTAGTCAAAATTGAAAATTTAAGTTTTTACATGGACAAGGAGCACCTTCTGAGTCCAAGATCGTAGCAGCCACAACAGAGAGTAAAGAAGAGTTCATTAATAGAGCAGGAAGCTATTGCTAACTACATAGTTAATATTGGCAGTAGATTGTTAACCCAATATGAAGTTACTTTAGGGAAAGAAATTCCAGAGAGTTACTTTCAATGTAATAAGTTAAACCTGATGATTGGCACAACATAACTCATCATTTATCAAATAGAACGTGAGGACATTGAAGAATTTCAAACAAAACTGCTGACTGAAGTTATGAAGTCCCACCTTCTAAACTCACATAGATCCCAACTCACCATTGTAGTTTACCTTGAAGATGCTGTCTCTTTTCCTTGTCATAGTAGAGGATGACTCCTACCCCAGTTGCTACGAGCAATAAAAAGCTCAACCACGAAACAGGCTACAAAAGGCATCATCAAAGTCGATGAAATTCAATAACATTTTCTATTGACTACATGAAAGAAAATGTCAATTGAAATTGTTCCAGTTACCCCTCCACGAACAGACTTTCCAGCATCACCGCTTTCATGTGATTCTCCAGACTTGCTCCCTTCATCAGAATTAGCATTTTCTGAGGTTTTTGATTTTGATTCTCCTTGATTTGCAGAAGCAGCGGTACTTGTTGAAAATAGACACCTTTGATAAATCGTCAACAACTGCATTCCAAGAAAAGAAAAATGAAACCCAAAAAAGAAAATGGAAGATGAAAAAACAGAATATGAAATAACACCAACAGTGATAGAAGATGAGCTTCAACTTATTTACTTCTCCCGGGAGCAACGGAGAATGAACAAGACAAGGGCATGATTGAAGGAGACACAAACCTGTTGAAGGAGTGGAAGATGCTGATGCTGAAAACTCTCCGTGAGCAGAGGCAATGGCACAGGCAGCCCGCATCTCACTAAAGAGCGATTAACATGCCAAAGATGCTTCACAATTCTGGAAATGATGGAAGTCATAGACAGAAGAACAAAGATAATTACAAGCACATAGCAAAAGTAAGACCTAAAAGAATACTTAAATTGCTTTACGACCAAATTACAAGCATCACTTTATTCAAGACTCTTGGAATAAGAACAATTCACTAAGGGGCTTATTTCAACCACAAACTAAAAATAAAAACAGGATGTTCAACAAAACTATGAGTTACTTAGTCTTGTTTCTCTTACGGTTATGGTCACGACATATATCCAAAGTCCCAAGCAACTAAATAAGCAGTAAGCACAAGCGATACAACATGGGAACCGGTATGCTAATATTCACCACACGACTCCATAAAATTAAACATTGTATCACTGTCTAAACTTTTAAAAGATCTGCTCTTCCGGCTAAGGGTTTAGGGTTTGTGTTTAGGGAATTACCAATTATGCATTTGCGATAATAATGCCTTGTCATAATCTCATTGGCTTTGACATCACCCACAATTTTGACCAAAGTTTTAATGATTTAGCAGCACAAACGGATTGCGATCGAAGAATTTAATTATGGGGATAGTCAAGCAGGTGACTTTACAATCAAAGAATTCACATCAGTGTGCATTCAGATTTGTTATTAGTTATCTTCTTGATACTAAAGCTAAAAAAGCTGGAACTAAAACATACAGGTCTGATCATGGAGTGCAGAAGCTGAAATTAAAAGACGAAAAACAAGATGAAATGAGTGAAGAAGTATGTGATGGAGCTTATTATCCAAGCACAAAGTACCTGCAAAACAACTTCATACACATATTACCCTTTTTGTATCAATTGTAACTAGAACAAGTAGGGATCGTTCTATCCAGGGAAATTCAGGGTGTTCAATCACATAAAACATTACAAAATCATATTGGGGGTTTGATATTTGAATCTAACACCTACTGAATTTTACGAAATTAAATCTAAATTATTATATACAATTGATCAACTTCTCCACACAAAAACAAGCAAAGACTCACTCATGAAATACAACCAACATGCATACACAAACAAGGCAGAAATTTTCGAATCCTCTTTAACCTATTCAATTCCAATTCTAATTAGAGCCATTCGCGGTTCATCTAATCGTTAAGACTTTACAAGTATTTAGAATTAACTTCGCGTATAATCCTAAACATAGTACTAATCGGTTTAAAGATACTTCGCGTAGAAATTAAACACAAGAAGCACATAAGCACAATAAGCTGAATTGGAGACATTCAAACATGTAATGGCGTCACTCATCATGTTTGATCATGCAAATTTTCAAGGTTATAACAGCCCTAGTTAAACAATCTAAATCGCAACAACTTCGCGTATGATGCAATCTAAATTATTTTGGTAAGTGAAATTGGTACCTAAGGAGAAGCCACAAAGTCAGCCCTCAAGCACACAATTTGTGATGCACGAACTCATGAAAATTAATCAAATAATATCAAAGTATCAACCGAAAATACTACTGCCTTATTCATATACACACATCGGCTACACATCCATGTTCATAAATCAAATAAACAAAACCAATACAATCCGATTTCCATGTTTGAAATACAAAACCAAAAACCAAAAATCCATAGTATTATACAATATGAATTCTTACAAAATACAGAAAATATTACAAGCCATAAAGAGGATGAATCACACTTTGAAGAAGAATCTTGGAAGCAATTCGACAAAGGGTGGTGAATCGGATGAGAGCTTGGGAAAAGGAATGGTATTTTGGAGGTGGTGATGGTGACTATGGCTTGGCAATTTTCTATAAAAGACTTGGTAATATTTTGGCAGAGTTTCGGCAACTTTTTGTGAGAGAGAAGAGATGATCAATTGTATATAATAATTTAGATTTAATTTCGTAAAATTCAGTAGGTGTTAGATTCAAATATCAAACCCCCAATATGATTTTGTAATGCTTTATGTGATTGAACACCCTGAATTTCCCCGGATAGAACGATCCCTACTTGTTCTTGCTACAATTGATACAAAAAGGGTAATATGTGTATGAAGTTGTTTTGCAGATACTTTGTGCTTGGATAATAAGCTCCATCAATTTTTGGCAGCAAAACCCTTGTGTTCTCAGCAAAACTCATCAAAGTGTGATTCATCCTCTTTATGGCTTGTAATATTTTCTGTATTTTGTACGAATTCATGTTGTATAATACTATGGATTTTTGGTTTTTGGTTTTGTATTTCAAACATGGAAATCGGATTGTATTGGTTTTGTTTATTTGATTTATGAACATGGATGTGTAGCCGATGTGTGTATATGAATAGGGCAGTAGTATTTTCGGTTGATACTTTGATATTATTTGATTAATTTTCATGAGTTCGTGAATCACAAATTGTGTGCTTGAGGGCTGACTTTGTGGCTTCTCCTTAGGTGCCAATTTCACTTACCAAAATAATTTAGATTGCATCATACGCGAAGTTGTTGTGATTTAGATTGTTTAATTAGGGCTGTTATAACCTTGAAAATTTGCATGATCAAATATGATGAGTGACGCCATTACATGTTTGTATGTCTCCAATTCGGCTTATTATGCTTATGTTTTTCTTGTGTTTAATTTCTACGCGAAGTGTCTTTAAACCGATTAGTACCATGTTTAGGATTATACGCGAAGTTAATTCTAAATACTTGTAAAGTCTTAACGATTAGATGAACCGCGAAGGGCTCTAATTAGAATTGGAATTGAATAGGTTAAAGAGGATTCGAAAATTTCTACCTTGTTTGTGTATGCATGTTGGTTGTATTTCATGAGTGAGTCTTTGCTTGTTTTTGTGTGGAGAAGTTGGTCAATTGTATATAATAATTTAGATTTAATTTCGTAAAATTCAGTAGGTGTTAGATTCAAATATCAAACCCCCAATATGATTTTGTAATGTTTTATGTGATTGAACACCCTGAATTTCCCCGGATAGAACGATCACTACTTGTTCTTGCTACAATTGATACAAAAAGGGTAATATGTGTATGAAGTTGTTTTACAGGTACTTTGTGCTTGGATAATAAGCTCCATCAAAACATAGTGTTGAGGTAAAAAAAAAAGACCAATACAGGAAAATATTTTCAAAAAAAAAAAAAAAAAAAAAAGCATAGAGTCCGTTTGCAGTTGGTTTACTTCTAGTCTTCAAAGATCTGCATTGAATCTTAAAACAAACTAATTAAAGGGAAGTTGAAAGCAAGTTGAAAGCTGGATGTAGTTGTCCTCAAGAAAATAAAAGAATGAGTTCTAATCAATTATAAATTGTACATGCCGAGATCAACTCAACCTCAACTAATCAAGTTAGGTCACTTATATATAAAGAGAGGGGACGGTATAACAAGAACCACACAGAAGCAAGGAGAGAAGCAGAGAGCAAAGAAGAAGAGGAAGCTTGGAAGATCTCAAGACGAAGAAGACACCAACGTAAGAAGGCAAAGGAAAGCAAAGAAGACAGACGAGAAAGAGAAGAGGAGAGAGACAGAAGACGCCGAAGCTTTTGTGAAGTGAAGACGCTGAAGCATTTGAAGACGAAGACAAAAATAGTCCTGCAGCCACCACAAAGGTTAAGACAATTCTTTCACTTTCTCTATCTTTTCCAGGCTTTTCCACGAAGATATTCCGGGCAGCGTCCCGATGAAGATGATCTGGCCAACGACCCGATGAAGACAATCCGGACAGCGACCCGATGAAGATATTTCGGGCTGCGTCCCGATGAAGATGATCCGGGCAGCGTCCCGATGAAGACAATCCGAGCAGCGACCCGATGAAGACAATCCGGGCAGCGACCCGATGAAGATATTTCGGGCAGCGTCCCGATGAAGATGATCTGGGCAGCGACCCGATGAAGACAATCCGGGCAATCTCCCGACCAATATCCCCAAATACTATCTCCTTTCCTCAAACCACCACAGCAAACATAAGCCTAAAACTTCATGTTCCAAGTATAACTAAATCGGTGTTAAAGTTAATGCTTTCCTTGGTGAACTAAGAGTTAGACTGAAAAGCTGATATGCTTTCCAGCAACTAACTACTGTTCATTCCACTGAGATTTTCTGTTAGATATTTATAGTATCAAATTACTATAAATTGTCAAGTTGATCTCTAGCTTAACTAGCTTAGATATTTTAAAGGTTACTTTGTATCCCTATAAAAGGGAAGAGTTTTCATTGTAATCCTTAAGAATTTTAGATCAAAGAAAAGACTGCATAAGTTCAGTTCATCTACTCTTCTTCAAACACTATTCACCAAGTGAACAGTGTGATATACTTCACTCGCCACGAGTAATTGGTCGCCACTCGCCACGTCGAACTGGTTTCTGATCACACTCGCCAGTGCGAAAGTAGAAGTATTGTGAATTCTAACATGGATTCCAACATGGTATCAGAGCTCTGTTGTTCAATATCAACTGGGGTGTACCATCTGTTGATTCAGAAACAAAAAAAAAACAAACACAAGCCTTTTTTTTTTCTGTTACTGGTATGGCTACATCAGGAAGCAGTTCAGAAAGCAGAGTTCTAATCTTCAATGGAGAGAACTTTGATTTCTGGATAATCAAGATGGAGACCATGTTCATCTCACGAGATCTATGGAGTCTCGTAGAAGAAGGATACAGAAGACCAGATGCAGGAGAGGAGCAAACAATTGCGCAGATGGCTGAACTGAAGTCGAATATTAAGAAAGATGCGAAAGCTCTTAATATTCTGCAGACTTCGGTCACAGATGAGATTTTTTCCAGAATCTCAAATGAGAAAACAGCCAAAGCAGCATGGGATGCACTCAACCTTGAGTACAGAGGATCAGCAAAGGTCAGAGCTGTCAAGGTACAATCTATTAGAAGAGATTTTGAGTATACAAAAATGAATGATACTGAGTTGTTAGGTGATTATAGCACTAGATTGACTAATATTGTTAATCAAATGAGAACCTACAAGGAACCAATACCTGAGAAGAGAGTAGTACAGAAAATCTTTATGAGCTTGAATAGAAAGTATGATGCTATAGTTAGTATTATAGAGGAGACTAGGGATCTGGAAACTCTAGGTGTATAGGATCTGATGGGAACTCTGAAAGCTTTCGATCATAGGTTGTCTAGTCATGATGAAGAAACTGAAAAAGCTTTCCAAACACTCAACCTTAACTCAAATAGGAGTGAGCCATCTAGTTCAAATTCTAAGCAGAAAAAGAACTGGAAAGGTAAAGGAAAGAAGTGGGAGGGAAAAATAAATCAGCGGATGAAGAGCAACAATGAGGAGAGTAGCAACTCAGGGTATTATAAATGCACTGTCTGTAATAAGCTTCATGCAGGCGAGTGTTGGTTCAAAGGGAAACCTAAATGCTCAAACTGTGAAAAGTTTGGTCATGTCAAGAAGGATTGTAACTACAAGGGAAATCAACAGGCAAACAACATAGAGGCGAGTGACACAAACATGTTATGTGTTACTCATGCTGCAAGTGTTGTAGTAGAGGAGAATGCGTGGCTTGTTGATAGTGCTTGCAGTAATCATATGACGGCGAATGCCAACCTTCTACATGATATTGACCACAACAGCATTACAAGAGTGAAGATGGGAAATGGAATGTTGGTGGATACAAAAGGCAAAGGAAGCATTGTTGTTGAAACCAAGTCTGGAAAAATGTACATCAGAGATGTGATGTTGGTTCCAACTCTGGATTCCAATCTGCTAAGTGTTGGTCAGCTCATTGAGCACAAATATCACCTGCATTTTGGTGATGACACTTGCAAGATATATCAGAGAGGGAGCAGCAAGAACCTGATGGTAGAAATCCAGATGAAGAGGAACATAAGTTTTCCTCTGACTCTCAAATATGCAACTGAGAGTGCAAGAAGAATGGAGCTAAAGGATGATCACTGGCTCTGGCACAAGAGACTTGGACATTTGAATTTCCAGAGTCTCAAGTTGCTGCATCAAAAAGAGATGGTGCAGGGACTGCCAAAAATAAATGATGTAAAAGAAGTGTGTGAAGGATGTGCATTAGGGAAGCAACACACACTCCCATTCCCAAAAGGGAAAGCCTGGAGAGCAAAAGAACCTCTGGAGCTGTTACATTCTCATGTTTGTGGTCCAATGAGAACCACAACTGATGGAGGAAACAGATACTTTCTGATCTTCATAGATGATTTCACAAGAATGACTTGGGTTTATTTCCTAAGGCAAAAGTCTGATGTGTTCGCCGTGTTCAGAAAGTTTCAAGCAATGGTGGAGAGACAATCTGGCCTCAAGCTGAAGAAGTTAAGAACAGATAGAGGTGGCGAGTACACATCAAATGAATTCAAGAAGTTCTGTGAATACATTGGGCTGGAAAGGCAGCTCACTGTTAGCTACTCACCTCAGCAGAATGGTGTAGCTGAAAGAAAAAACAGAACAATCATAGAGATGGCCAAGTCCATGCTGCATGATAAATCAGTACCTCAAGAATATTGGGGAGAAGCAGTGAATACTGCTGTGTATTTAATGAATAGACATCCAACAGTTGTTGTCGAAGGAAAGACCCCGGCAGTAGTAGTTGTTTGAGCGGTTTGGGAAGGCTGCGTCGAACATCCTCGCTGCCGTTTGGACATTGGACCGGTCGACCTGGCGCAGGGCTTCTTCCAGATCTGCCTCTGAAATGTTCGGTTGTGTCTCCCGAACTACTTGCTAGAACACCTCTTCTTCGGCCCGGTTCACCCTCTCCTAATTGGACGGGAAAAAAAAAAAAATTAATATTCCAACAAATATATAATTAAGTAAAATTAATAATTAAAATTTTAAAATTGTAATGAACGACTTACGAGCTGTTCTGTCGCTTGTGGATAAGCGATCTTGAACGTCTCCACGTACGGGTTGCTATCAGGATGATCTCTAAGCGCCTCCTCCTGATATTGTGCAAACGGCCTAGAACCAGCATGATGGGGGGTTGTGTTCCGGCGGCGGTTCTCAGAGTTTATCCGAGAACGTTGCTTCAAACAAATAATAAAATGTTAGAAAAATGCATAAAAAAATATTAGTGTAATAATTATAAATAATTAAACTAATAATTAAAATTTTAACAAAATAAACATTTGTAGTGAAGTTTAGTATTTACCTGCATAACTGGGTTGTTGAAGTCTACTGTCTTCAACCAACGCCACTCGTACTCCCTGAACATGAACTCCCTGGGAGTACCCATACGACCAAGGTTGTCGTATTCGTTATAGTGGGAACGGAGCTCGTTCTTCCACTCTTTGAACCTACGAAAAAAACAAAAGTGCATTAGAAATATTATTAATATCATAAAATATTAATAATTATAAGATGAGGAATTCCCAACGTACCTCGAGTTCTGCACGGTGTCCGCCCAATCCCGCTTGTGTTCGGTAATCTCGAAGAATGTCTGAAAAATAATATTTTATTAGTTTTACAATTGTAATAATACCGAAAATTTTTAAATATTACGATAAATAAATTAAATTTTTTTAATTACTCACTGACGCGGAGTTGTTCACCTCCCTCTTTATCTCTTCGGGCACATCAGCCCACCGGGTCCACAACATAGGGACTCTGTCCCTAATCAGTGCCCCCACGCAACCCGAGTAGTCACGTTTTTTCTTCCCCTGAACCTCCTGATTAGGAGGTTCGTTGATCTGGATCCCCCCCCTCAGATCAACAGTTCTCCTGAGCGTGTCAAAACATATGACACCTCTCGTGTTCCTTGTTGAACTGCTAGCGGCTGTCCCTATCACAAAAACGACGATTGGTTAATAAAATTAAATATTAGTGCGTTAATTTTAATAAAACATTTAATTAATAAAATCGAATGTTACCTGAACTCGATGACCCGTCTGTCGACTTTCCTTTTCTCCTCGCCGAAATCAGGAGGTCAGGGTTCTCAAATGGCTGGTACTGGTATGCCTCCGCAGCACTCACGTACTGAGGCATATCAGGCCATATGGGCACACCACGATAGTCGACCTCCGGTATCGCAGGAATGTTGTACGGGAGGTACAGCTGGTTTGGGAGAGTAGGACCGTCAGTCGAGTCACCAGCAGACGTCGTCGGACTCGTCATCGGCTCCCAATGAAACTCAGGCATACGAACCTGAGGAACGTCTGCAGCTATCTCGTCCTGAAATAGCTGCCGACTGAACCTCGGAGCATCTGGCCCGACAGGCGGCAGTGAACTGCTCGACGGCCGCCCCGCTTGGAGAAGGGTCTGGTGCCGAGAACTCATACTCCTCCGCGGCTGGGCTGAATCCACAGTCCTCCGCGGCTGGGAGGAATCCACACTCCTCCGCGGCTGGCTGGTGGTCCTCTCAGGCTGGCTAAGGGTCCTGTCGGAGTCTGCGGAACCGGCGGAACTTCCAGAACCTCTCGATCTGGAACGACGGCCTCCGAAGAACTGTCTGAATACATCGGCCATCTGCAGCCGCGGCCATTTTAAATAATACTAACCATTAACCTAAATATAACTATTTATATACAAATATAACTATATTTCTTTATTAACATATATATATATATATATAATTAGACTACCAATTTATATATATAATTAATTTAATAATTTATATAACAATTTATATAATTAAAATTAAATATATAACAATTTATATACCTAAATTATAACAAATATATAACAATTAAATTTATTAACAAATATATAACAATTTATTATATAACAATTTATATAATTAAAATAAAATATATAACAAATATATAACAATTTGTTAAAATTAGATTTATTAACAAATATATAACAATTTATATAACAATTTATTATATAACAATCTATATAATTAAAATAAAATATATAACAATTTGTTAAAATTAAATTTATTAACAAATATATAACAAATATATAACCATTTATATAATTACAATTAAATATATAATAATTTATTAAATTAAATTAAATTGAAAAAAAAAATATTACCGGATCGGATCGGAGGAGGAGGAGGAGGAGTTTCGATCGTCCGAGGAGGAGGAGGAGGAGGAGAATTCGGCCGGATTATGGAGGAGGAGGAGAATTCGTCGTCGATTTGTGGAGGAGGAGGAGGAGAGGGGCGGTGCGGATCTGTCTGAGGCGCTGCGGATCGCAAAGCAGAAAAACGGAGGAGAAATGGGAAAAATGCAGAAAACGGAGGCTAGGGTTCGGCAGTTTCAAACTTATACCCGATAGAATAGCCGACGATTAAAAAAGATTTCGTCGGCTATTCTTTACTATAGCCGACGAAATCTTTAATATCGTCGGCTATACTTTGAATGCCGTCGGCTATTCTTTGAATGTCGTCGGCTATACTTTAGGCGCTCAGCAGCCGTCCGATCTCCCCCATCCAACGGCGGACAATGAAAAGGCGCGGATCGCAAGAGTATAGCCGACGAATACAAATATTTTGTCGGCTATACTTTAGAAAATCACAGCCGTTGGATCTGAGCCATCCAACGGCGGACAATAAGCGGATCGCAAGAGTTTAGCCGACGAAATATTTGAATTCGTCGGCTAAACCTTTGGTCAAACTACGAAGTCAAACCTCTAAACGCTTTAAAATGGAAATTGGTCTGTGTAAATGACGTTTTTTGGCATGACCTTCAACAGATAATAGTTTCAAATCGATGAGACGCAACTAATCGTATAAAAATTTTCCTCAAAATATTTACCGACCGTCAGGCTACCCATAGGAAAACGGAAGTAAAAAACAGTTAACCGCAACATTCGGCACACAGATTTTGTCGGAATCTTGTCATTTTTCAACCGTACACGTATTTCATTATTTCGGTCATATCTTATTTCACGACACATTTGCATTTGAAGAGTGTACGTATAGTAACTATTTGAAACTATACATTCACTTAAACACTTAGTAAACAAGTTAAGCAACATTAGTGCATATGTTCCGATTTTGAATGTAAAAGTTTGGAAAATTTATTCCAACCATCAGATATCACCGTTAAGATTAAATACATGTATGAAAAAAAATCCAACTACATCTGACAACGTTAAAGGCTTGATCGAGACGGTCAACCGGGTGAGTCAACCCTTTAAACGCTTAGAAATGGAAATTGACCTGTGTAAATGACGTTTTTTTGCCTGACCTTCAACAGATAATAGTCTCAAATCGATGAGACGCAACTAATCGTATAAAAATTTTCCTCAAAATATTTACCAAACGTGAGTCTACCCATAGGAAAACAGAAGTAAAAAACAGTTAACCGCAACATTCGGCACGCAGATTTTGTCGGAATCTTGTCATTTTTCAACCGTAAACGTATTTCATTATTTCGGTCATATCTTATTTCACGACACATTTGCATTTGAAGGATGAAGCAATGGGTTGTCGATAGTGATAGAAAATGGAAGGTGGTATGTTTTTGTTTTTTTTTTTATCATAGCCGACGAAATCAAACCTAGTACTCGTCGGCTATTCTTTTGTCGTTTTGTGTCTAAAATAAAGTATGTATTTTTCAATATAGTTTTGTCCGACGAAATCACGCATTTTTCGTCGGCTATAATTAGTATAGCCGACGAAATAATACATTTTTCGTCGGCTATTCTTTGAAAAAAAATAAAAAAATCAGTTTTGTTACACCTCTCGTATTCCTATGTCCTGTTCATATATAACCAAAATTGAACATCAAAAAAAACAGAAACCCAACAGTCAACATATTTCAAATTTTTTTTTTTAAGGGGTTTGGAACCCAGCCTAGCTGGGAGGCTCATCCCCACGCCGGTTCATTGGAAATGAGTGGATTACAAATGAAAGGATTATATCATCTAAATTACTTAATCCGTCGGATTGTAATCGGAATCATCGGATGAGTCTTCTTCAGTTTCTGAATTGCACGATAGGGGTAATCTATGTCTTTCCTCACCACTAGAGTCCTCGTTAGTTTCTTCATTTGAATCAACATCAACAAGCAGTGGCTCTTCACGTCGAATTCGCAACGGCGTGTCTAGGCGAATAAAAGAGGAGTCAAGAATACCGTTTGAGTTGGTCTCTTGATACGCGGTGCCACCTTCCTCGTTCTCTTCAGCCACTCCAAGTGTAGACGCCCGGTAAATGTTGCGATGGTGGATAGTGTTGACTACTTTCCACGGGTCCCCCTTGGCGAGATCATCAAGATAACACACTTGTTTCACCCATGTGGCTAAAACGAACGGGTCGTCCTCATACTATGATGTACTAGTGTTCACAGAAGTTATGCCGTATTGATCGGTTTTCATGCTCTGCGGCCGTGTGTCAAACCATCTACACTTGAAAAGGTGCACTTTCATGCCTTCCCCGTAATGTGATAAGAGCACAATGTGCAACGTTATTAATGTGTATTATCCCTTATTTATGCTTTGTTATGTCTATTTAGAGTAAGATTGAGTCATAATTTAGTTTAGTGTCATGTTGGTAGAGTTTTGGAGAAAGTGTGCTTAATAATCAGAAAAATGACTAAGTATAGAAATCTGAGCAAAAAAGTGAAATTTATGTTGTTTTCGTGATATTGAGGCTCGTGCTACACTGATCTATCCTTTTCCAAATTTGATGAAATTTGGTATGCATATAATTGGCAAGCTAAAGTATATTGTGTCAAAATTTCAGATCAATCGGAGTTCGGGAAGTCACCCAAATGAAGGCTGCAACTTGGCAGTTTGAGCAAACCAATCCAGGGACTACCAGGATTTTCCTAGGACTGTGTCCTGACTTCCGGAATTTCTGTGGGATACATCGCTTGGAACCAGAGAACGTGCCATACGCCGTTGGAAAGCTCTACGAGTCTAGTTTATCTGGGACTTGGAATCGCATCAATTGGAGCTCTGAGGAAAACGTTATGCCAGTTTGAATGTACGAAGGTCAAGTCTGCCGAAAGAAGAAAACCTAAACCGAGTTCTACATGGATTTGGCTTACGAATGTGGACTGAATTCCATCCTTTGTGCAAGATTTTTGGCTGAATTAATTCATGGAAAACCTAAAGAGATATTGCTCAATTATTCAGCCATTATCTTGGGAATTTTCGGCAGAAAATAGAGGAAGAAAATCGCAACAAATCCTGATTAATTTCGGGAAAATTCCTGTGCACGTCTCTCAACTTCCACGGACTCTCCCGGACAGCTGACAATGAATCAGAATTCGAGCCTTATATGGATAGAAAGCTACGGGAGTCTAGTTTCCAACCCAACTGGAATCACCTCAATATCTATTTTCTAGAGAGAGTTATGACGTAATCAATGCACGGAGGTCATTCTGCCGAATTCAGAAAATCAAGGAAACCTAAACCAATTCGGTTTTTGTTTGTGGCTAGCTTCTCTAGGTTACTTCCTCTATAAATACCAAGGCTTTTGCACAGAAAAGAATCTTCTCTTCCCCTCAAAAACCTTGCCGAACCTCTGCCCATTTAATTTCAGAAATTGTACCAAGAATCCTTTGCCGAATTCCACCTTCATCATTCACCAAAATTCATCCTTCACCAATCCTTGCCGAATCTTCATAAGGTTGTAACATGGATTGTATTTATTTGGTTTTTGATTCTTTGTATTTAAACATACTTTTGTCTATGAAATATGTTTTAATTTCTGGATTTGTTTTTGGTATTGATAATTATATATGGGATCTTCGGATCTTTGTTATAAATGTTTGGGAATTTTGTATATGATTGCCGAATTATGCATGCTATTTAATTAAATTTGTGTTATGGGCAGTAGCTTTAGCTTATATTCTTAATTTAATTAGGTTTATTTTCATAATTCGTGTGCAACCGAAGGAGATGTCTAGATACATTCGAAAGGCCATGAGTGTTATCTAGGTGTTGAATTCATATGCCGATTTAATATATGTTGGATCTCACGCGTTGTGGATTTTAATATGTATTAATCTAAGGGCTAGAGTAATTATGACAATTTACATGTCGATGTGAGATGAGTGACGCCATACTTGCTAACATGTTCCAATTCGACAATATGTGCTTATGTGCTATTTGTGTTTAATTTCTACGCGTTGTGTTATTAAACCGATTAGTACCATGTTTAGGATTACACGCGTTGTGGGTTCTAAATACTTATGATGTCTTGAATAATTAGGATAAGCTGCGTTGGCCCTGATTAAATTGGAGCTTAGTTGATTTTGAATTCGTTATTTGCTGCTGCCCCTATTACTTGTTTTAATTTTGTTGCATGTATAATGAGATTTGTGTTTGGTGATTGTGTGGAAGATGTTGATCACATGTAAATATATAATTTAGGATTTATAAATTTAGTAAAAATTCAGTAGATAATTATACATAAAAATCGATACCCCCTTTTTGTGCAATACTTTGTGTGATTGAAAGCCCTTGATTTCCCCGGATAGAACGATCCCTACTTGTCAATACTACACTCGACACAAGAAGGGTATTATGTGTATGAAGTTGTTTTGCAGGTATTTTATGCTTGGATAACACCTCCATCATAATGCAGTTCCACAACTGAATGGAGAACACCGTAATAGTCAACTCCATCATCCCCACCATGTGCCATAACCCCTGAATTTTATGTTTTCAGTTTGAGGTCTCTCTCTTCACATCGAAATAACACACCATTCACCTTGCACGTCGCATAAACTTTTGAATAGACCGGCCTCATCGCAAGAAGTCTGAGTTCGTGCGACCAATTTGGGTGATTATCATTTTTAATAAGGTCCATCTGCAACCATCAGAATCAACTATAAATATGAATAATTATACACAATAATATATAAACACGTATAGAATAGTGTTAAACTTACGTACCCAGCGGCCGAAATACTCTGCGAATGTCCGGTTGTGGTAATCGAGATCACCTCCTACTTGGTCACAGTTTAGATGCATGTTCTTCCAAAACTGAACTTCTGGACAGTTGATTAGTACCCACCAATGTGCAATGGCTACCCCATAATCTTTCAACTTGTAGGAAACTGGCATGTTTCCACCGAGTACAACATCGTCGGAGAGTATGGAAAGATTGAACTGTGAAGGTACATCTTCCGGTATGCTTTCCTGTAACGCTCCTAAATAGAGCTTCATGTAGGTGACGCACTCGTGCGCAATATATGCTTCAGTTATACATCCTTCAGGTGCGGATCTGTTTTGGACAAAATCACCGTATTGTCTAAGTTGCCTATAAATAAAGTTTTTAAAGTGTTATGATAATACATTAATACTATATCACATATATTGATGAGGAAATTAACATAAGGTATAAAATACGTACCTTTCCATCGGATACATCTAAGTGAAGTGCACAGGACCGGTAAGCAACAACTGCCGAGGAAGATGGATCATGAGGTGAGGCATGATGTCGAAAAAATTTGGAGGAAATATCATCTCAAATTTACAGATGATATGAACGATGTCTTGTTGCATTTCCCGGAGGTCAGATTTTCTCACTTCCCGTGTCCATACCTTCTGGAAAAATCTTGCCAACGCTACTAACGGCTCCACACGTGATGGGGAAGGAACGGTCGAATGAAAACAGGGAAGAGACGTTGTAGCAGGATATGATTGTCATGACTTTTCAACCCGTAAAGATTGTTGAATTGTCTGTTCACACACTTGGCTATATTTCCAGCAAAGCTTGAAGGATACTTGGCCAGACTTATCCAATGGAAAATTTCTAATTTATGCTCAGGCTTGACGGTGTAAGGAGCTTGAGGCATTTTTCTCTTCCCTTGTTTCAACCATAGTTGTTTTCTGATATTCATGTTTTGCAGATCAGTGCGAGCCTTAGGACCGTCTTTCGTCTTCCCCTCCAAGTTTAGCGTTGTGCCCACCACACTTTCAGAAATATTTTTTTCTATGTGCATAACGTCTAGGAAGTGACGGCTCAGTAACTCACACCAGTACGGGAGTTCCCACAATATGCTCTTATGTATCCAAAATTTGTACTCCTCAGGCCTTTCAGGTATTTCCGCTACAATATCGGGATGATTGCTGAGGGGCCCAAAATCGTACTCATTAAGCACTACTAAAATTTCTCTTCCCGTCCATCTTCTGGGGGGACCACCGTGTTCTTCGGTTCCATCAAATGCGGCGGACTCGTAACGCCAGTGGTGATCCGCCGGAAGGACTCATAATGCCAGGGGATTGGAAGCATATAAACAATGAGTTTCCTCATTTTGCGTCAGATGTCAGAAACGTCAGGCTTGGGCTCTCAACCGACGGGTTCAACCCTTTCGGCACCATGAGTCTTTCATACAGTATATGGCCGGTGGATCACCACTGGCGTTACGAGTCCGCCGCATTTGATGGAACCGAAGAACACGGTGGTCCCCCCAGAAGATGGACGGGAAGAGAAATTTTAGCAGTGCTTAATGAGTACGATTTTGGGCCCCTCAGCAATCATCCCGATATTGTAGCGGAAATACCTGAAAGGCCTGAGGAGTACAAATTATGGACACATAAGAGCATATTGTGGGAACTCCCGTACTGGTGTGAGTTACTGAGCCGTCACTTCCTAGACGTTATGCACATAGAAAAAAATGTTTCTGAAAGTGTGGTGGGCACAACGCTAAACTTGGAGGGGAAGACGAAAGACGGTCATAAGGCTCGCACTAATCTGCAAAACATGAATATCATAAAAAAACTATGGTTGAAACAAGGGAAGAGAAAAATGCCTCAAGCTCCTTACACCGTCAAGCCTGAGCATAAATTAGAAATTTTCCATTGGATAAGTCGGGCCAAGTATCCTTCAGGCTTTGCTCGAAATATAGCCAAGTGTGTGAACAGACAATTCAACAATCTTTACGGGTTGAAAAGTCATGACAATCATATCCTGCTACAACGTCTCTTCCCTGTTTTCATTCGACCGTTCCTTCCCCGTCACGTTGTGGAGCCGTTAGTAGCGTTGGCAAGATTTTTCCAAAAGGTATGGACACGGGAAGTGAGAAAATCTGACCTCCGGGAAATGCAACAAGACATCGTTCATTTCATCTGTAAATTTGAGATGATATTTCCTCCAAATTTTTTCGACATCATGCCTCACCTCATTATCCATCTTCCTCGGCAGTTGTTGCTTACCGGTCCTGTGCACTTCACTTAGATGTATCCGATGGAAAGGTACGTATTTTACACCTTATGTTAATTTCCTCATCAATATATGTGATATAGTATTAATGTATTATCATAACACTTTAAAAACTTTATTTATAGGCAACTTGGACAATACGGTGATTTTGTCCAAAACAGATCCGCACCTGAAGGATGTATAGCTGAAGCATATATTGCGCACGAGTGCGTCACCTACATGAAGCTCTATTTAGGAGCGTTACAGGAAAGCATACCGGAAGATGTACCTTCACAGTTCAATTTTTCCATACTCTCCGACGATGTTGTACTCGGTGGAAACATGCCAGTTTCCTACAAGTTGAAAGATTATGGGGTAGCCATTGCACATTGGTGGGTACTAATTAACTGTCCAGAAGTTCAATTTTGGAAGAACATGCATCTAAACTGTGACCAAGTAGGAGGTGATCTCGATTACCACAACCGGACATTCGCAGAGTATTTCGGCCGCTGGGTACGTAACTTTAACACTATTCTATACGTATTTATATATTATTGTGTATAATTATTCATATTTATAGTTGATTTTGATGGTTGCAGATGGACCTTATTAAAAATGATAATCACCCAAATTGGTCGCACGAACTCAGACTTCTGGCGATGAAACCGGTCTATTCAAAAGTTTATGCGACGTGCAAGGTGAATGGTGTGTTATTTCGATGTGAAGAGAGAGACCTCAGACTGAAAACACAAAATTCAGGGGTTATGGCACATGGTGGGGATGATGGAGTTGACTATTACGGTGTTCTCCATTCAGTTGTGGAACTGCATTATGGGGAAGGCAAGAAAGTGCACCTTTTCAAATGTAGATGGTTTGACACACGGTCGCAGAGCATGAAAACCGATCAATACGGCATAACTTTTGTGAACACTAGTACATCATGGTATGAGGACGACCCGTTCGTTTTAGCCACATGGGTGAAACAAGTGTGTTATCTTGATGATCTCGCCAAGGGGGACCCGTGGAAAGTAGTCAACACTATCCACCATCGCAACATTTACCGGGCGTCTACACTTGGAGTGGCTGAAGAGAACGAGGAAGGTGGCACCGCGTATCAAGAGACCAACTCAAACGGTATTCTTGACTCCTCTTTTATTCGCCTAGACACGCCGTTGCGAATTCGACGTGAAGAGCCACTGCTTGTTGATGTTGATCCAAATGAAGAAACTAACGAGGACTCTAGTGGTGAGGAACGACATAGATTACCCCTATCGAGCAATTCAGAAACCGAAGAAGACTCATCCGATGATTCCGATTACAATCCGACGGATTAAGTAATTTAGATGATATAATCCTTTCATTTGTAATCCACTCTTTTCTAATGAACGGGCGTGGGGATGAGCCTCCCAGCATAGGCTGGGTTCCAAACCCCTTAAAAAAAATCTGAAATATATTGACTGCTGGATTTCTGTTTTTTTTTTTTGTTCAATTTTGGTTATATATGAACAGGACATAGGAATACGAGAGGTGTAACACCACTGATTTTTTTATTTTTTTCAAAGAATAGGCGACGAAAAATGCGTGATTTCGTCGGCCAAAAACTATATTGAAAAATACATATTTTAATTTAGACAGAAAACGACAAAAGAATAGCCGACGAGTACTATGTTTGATTTCGTCGGCTATGATTTAAAAAACAAAAAACAAAAAAAAACCACCTTCCATTTTCTATCACTATCGACAAACCATTGCTTCATCCTTCAAATGCAAATATGTCGTCAAATAAGATATGACCGAAATAATGAAATACGCCTACGGTTGGAAAATGACAAGATTCCGACAAAATCTGTATGCCGAATGTTGCGGTTAACTGTGTTTTACTTCCGTTTTCCTATGGGTAGCCTGACGTTCGGTAAATATTTTGAGGAAAATTTTTATACGATTAGTTGCGTCTCATCGATTTGAAACTATTATCTGTTGAAGGTCAGGCAAAAAAACGTCATTTAGACAGGCCAATTACCATTTCTAAGCGTTTAAAGGGTTGACTCACCCGGTTGACCGTCCCGATCGAGCCTTTAACGTTGTCAGATGTAGTTGGATTTTTTTTCATACATGTATTTAATCTTAACGGTGATATCTGACGGTTGAAATAGATTTTTCAAACTTTTACATTCAAAATCGGAACATATGCACTAATGTTCCTTAACTTGTTTACCAAGTGTTTAAGTGAATGTATAGTTTCAAATAGTTACTATACGTACACTCTTTAAATGCAAATATGTCGTCAAATAAGATATGACCGAAATAATGAAATACGTCTACGGTTGAAAAATGACAAGATTCCGACAAAATCTGTGTGCCGAATGTTGCGGTTAACTGTTTTTTACTTCCGTTTTCCTATATATGGGTAGCCTGACGTTCGGTAAATATTTTGAGTAAAATTTTTAAACGATTAGTTGCGTCTCATCTATTTGAAACTATTATATGTTGAAGGTCAGGCCAGAAACCGTCGTCTAACTAGACTAATTTCCGTTTTAAAGCGTTTAGAGGTTTGACTTCGTTGTTTGACCAAAAGTTTAGCCGACGAAATTGTCCGTCGTTGGATGGCTCAGATCTAACGGTTGTTGATTTATCCAAAGCATAGCCGACGAAATATTTGAATTCGTCGGCTAAACTCTTGCGATCCGCGCCTTTTTATTGTCCGCCGTTGGATGGCGGAGATCAGACGGCTGCTGAGCGCCTAAAGTATAGCCGACGAGTTCAAACATTTCGTCGGCTATTCTTCAAAATAGCCGACGAAATCTTTTTTAATCGTCGGCTATTCTTTCGGGTATAAATCAGAAACTGTCGAACCCTAGCCGACTTTTTCCTCTCTTCCTCCTCCTCCTCCTGTTGTTGATGCCGAACGCGATTACGCTCTCCCACAAGATTCCGCCACGCTGCTGCTCCTCCTCCTCCTCCTCCTCCTCCGATCCAAACTCTAGCTTCCTCAAATCCTCCTCCAAGCCGCGCCAGCCTCCTCCTCCTCCTCCTTCCCCTCCGCCTTCCCCTCCTCGTCCGACCTCCTTCCCCTCCTCCTCCGGCCTCCTCCTCCGATCCGGTTAAATTTTTTTTTTTCAATTTAGTTTAATTTTATAAATTGTTATATATTTAATTTTAATTATATAAATTGTTATATATTTGTTAATAAATTTAATTTTAACAAATTGTTATATATTTGTTATAATTTAAATTGTTATATAATAAATTGTTATATATTTGTTATATATTTAATTTTAATTATATAAATTGTTATATATTTGTTATAATTTAGGTATAGAAATTGTTATATATTTAATTTTAATTATATAAATTGTTATATATTTTTGTTAATATATAAATGGTTATTTGTATTTATATATATGTTAATAATGAAATATAGTTATATTTGTATATAAATAGTTATATTTAGGTTAATGGTTAGTATTATTTAAAATTAGTTAAAATTTAAATATTAATTTGTTAGTATGTTTTGAAATATGTTAGTATTATTGGTTATTATATTAATTAGAATTTGTTATTTAATGTAATATAATTTAATATTAATTAATTTATTAATGCCTGAAGCTGCAGATGGCCGATGCATTCAGACAGTTCTTCGGAGGCCGTCGTTCCAGATATAGGGGTTCTGGAAGTTCCGCTGGTTCCGCAGAGTCTGAGAGGACCCTTAGCCAGCCTGAGAGGACCACCACCCAGCCGCGGAGGAGTGTGGATTCATCCCAGCCGCGGAGGCCTGTGGATTCATCCCAGCTGCGGAGGAGTGTGAGTTCTCGGCACCAGACCCTTCTTCAGGCGGAGCGGCCGTCGAGCAGTTCACGTCCCCCTGTCGGGCCAGATGCTCCGAGGTTCAGTAGGCAGCTATTTCAGGACGAGATAGCTGCAGACATTCCTCAGGTCCGTATGCCTGAGGTTCATCGGAAGCCGATGACGAGTCCGACGACGTCTGCTGCTGACTCGACTGAGGGGCCTACTCTCCCAAATAAGCTCTACCTCCCGTACAACATTCCTGCGATACCCGAGGTCGACTTTCGAGGTGTGCTCATATGGCCTGCTATGCCTCAGTACGTGAGTGCTGCGGAGGCATACCAGCAGCAGCCATTTGAGAACCCTGACCTCCTGATTTCGGCGAGGAGAAAAGGAAAGTCGACAGACGGGTCATCGAGTTCAGGTAACATTTGATTTTATTAATTAAATGTTTTATTAAAATTAACGCAGTAATATTTAATTTTATTAACCAATCGTCATTTATGTGATAGGGACAGCCGCTAGCAGTTCAACGAGGAATACGAGAGGTGTCATATGTTTTGACACGCTCAGGAGAACTATTGCGCTCCGGGGGAGGATCCAGATCAACGAACCTCCTAATCAGGAGGTTCAGGGGAAAAAAACGCCGCGACTACACGGGTTGCGTGGGGGCACTGATTAGGGACAAAGTCCTTATGTTGTGGACACGGTGGGCTGATGTGCCCGAAGAGATCAAGAGGGAGGTGAACAACGCCGCGTCGGCGAGTAATTTAAAAAATTTAATTTATTTTACGTAATATTTAATAATTTTCGGTATTGTTATAATTGTAAAACTAATAAAATATTATTTTTCAGACATACTTCGAGATTGCAGAACATAAGCAGGGTTGGGCGGACGCGATGCAGAACTTGAGGTACGTTGGGAATTACTTATCTTATAATTTGAAATATTTTATGATATTAATAATATTTCTAATGCACTTTTGTTTTTTCCGTAGGTTCAAAGAGTGGAAGAACGAGCTCCGTTCCCACTTTAACGAATACGACAACCGTGGTCGTATGGGTACTCCCAGAGAGTTCATGTTCAGGGAGTACGAGTGGCGTTAGTTGAAGACAATAGACTTCAACAACCCACTTATGCAGGTAAATACTAAACTTAACTATAAATGTTTATTTTGTTAAAATTTTAATTATTAGTTTAATTATTTTATAATTATTACACTAATATTTTTTTATGCATTTTTCTAATATTTTATTATTTGTTTGAAGGAACGGTCTCGGGTAAACTCTGCGAACCGCCGCCGTAACACAACCCCCCATCATGGTGGTTCTAGGCCGTTTGCACAATATCAGGAGGAGGCGCTTAGAGATCATCCTGATAGCAACCCGTACGTGGAGACGTTCAAGATCGCTTATCCACAAGCGACAGAACAGCTCGTAAGTCGTTGATTACGATTTTAAAATTTTAATTATTAATTTTACTTAATTATATATTTGTTAGAATATTAATTATTATTTTTTTCCCGTTCAATTAGGAGAGGGTGAACCGGGCCGAAGAAGAGGTGTTCCAGCAAGTAGTTCGGGAGACACAACCGAACATTTCAGAGGCAGATCTGGAAGAAGCCCTGCGCCAGGTCGACCGATCGAATGTCCAAACGGCAGCGAGGATGTTCGACGCAGCCTTCCCAGACCGGTCAAACCAATACTACTGCCGCGGTTTGGGAAGTTCTGGAATAGGGCTCCTGAAGACCACTAAGGGAGGTCAAAAGAAGGGAGGCGGGGACAACCAACAGATGAGGGGGGAAGTGCAGAGATTGGCCGCAAGATTGGTGGCCGAGGCACAGAGATCACAGGAGCTACGCCGCAGAACACAGCAGTATCATTTGGATATGGCCAGTTGGCATGCTGAATGCGGCAGAGTTCGGCAACACAACTACGCCGTCCAACAAAACTGGTGGTGTGATATGTTCGCGGCACAACAACAAGCCCTTGAACCCCCGCCCCCGTTTCAGCCGTTAGTTGAACCTCCAATGCCTCAACCTCCCGAGTTCGTTCAGCAGGATGACGAGCATGATGGAGAGCAGGATGCTGGGGATGACGTGGTGGACTTTAGTGCTTTAGGTGATGATTAGGGTTATATTTTATGTATATTGGAACAAATTAAATAATAAATCATTTAGACGTGTTTCTTGTTGGTGCAAATGCATGGATTGTCTTTGTGATTTGCAGGTTGCTTGGAATGGTAATTTAGAAATTAATTTAATTTTTTTCCCCCAAATGTAAGAATAGTCGACGATATTGGCATTATTTCGTCGGCTATAGGATTTTTACCAAATTTCGTCGGCTATAACTTTTATAGCCGACGAAAATGACATTATTTCGTCGGCTATAACTAATTAATGCCTATTAAAATATTAATATATTCCGACGAAATAACCGACGAAATAGATGGAATCGTCGGCTATATTTCAGAACAAATAGCCGACGAATTTCGTCGGCTATAGTTTACGATATCGTCGGCCATACTCGAAAATATCGTTCGTCGGATATTTTGCCCAGATTTGGTCGACGAAATTAATTTTCGTCGGTAAAGTCGTCAGCCATACTCGAATATAGCCGACGATTTCGTTATTTTCGTCGGCTATTGGTATTACCGACGGCGTTTTTCCGACGAATTATAGCCGACGAAAATTTCGTCGGCAGAAGGAATAGCCGATGAAAATTTGGCATAGTCGACGAAATTTTTTTCGTCGGCTATTCTCTCCGATCTGGTAGTGATCTCCTCCATTGTCACCTTCTATTCCAAGAAAAGTATGTGATGTGTTGGTTCAATGTTTTTATTAAATGTTGTTTATTGCCTAGCTGTATTCATTTAATCTAGGAATTAGGAGTTAAATGTTATTAAGGGGAACTTCTATATTAAGGATTCTAAAAACAAGTTCAGGTTCAGGTTCAGTGATCAAGTTCAGGTTTGTTTAACAATGGTGGGAAGTGGAGGAGAGAAAGAGACAGTTTGTGTTACAGGTGCTGGGGGATTTGTGGCATCTTGGCTTGTCAAGTTGCTGCTTTCTCAGGGATACCAAGTTCATGGCACTGTTAGAGACCCAGGTAAGTAAACAAGTAATCCTCCTTTCATTTTTACAATATGATACTGATTGAATATAGCTTATTTGTGCTTAGTCATAAACAAAAAACTTGATCAAATTTGTCTGGCCATGCCAGTTCTATATTCCAATGATTTTTTAATGGAAATGGATTTGTTTTATGGTGCATTTAGGGGATGAAAAGAACTCTCACTTGAAAAAGCTTGAGAATGCATCTGAAAATCTGAAACTATTCAAAGCGGAGTTACTGGATTATGGCTCCCTCCGAACTGCTATTGAAGGGTGCAGCGGAGTCTTTCATGCTGCCAGTCCAGTTCTCTCCATCACTGTGCAGAACCCAGAGGCAAGAGTCTCTATGGCGTTATCTATGTAGTTAACAAGCTCGATCTATTGTATTTTTTTTTAAGATAGTTCATACTGTAATTTGAAAATACAAGAATGCATGGTTCTGATTTATAATGTAGATGATTCAAACATTTGAAGGCACAAAACTATCTGCAATCGGTGCTTTCTCATTACTAGTCAGTAATCCAAGTAGAATGCGTTTTCAACAAATGTTGATTCTTTCTAACATGTGATAGTATCTTTTGTGCAGGTAGAGGTGATTGAACCTGCTGTGCAGGGGACACTGAATGTACTTAAAGCATCTCTTGAAGCAAAAGTCAAGCGCGTTGTTTTTGTGTCCTCTCTTGCTGCTGTGACCTTCAATCCTAGGTGGGGAGATGGTCAAGTCTTGGATGAGACTTGTTGGTCAGATAAGGAATACTGCAGAAAGGTTCAGGTAGTATGTTATATGATCTGCTTGAGAGAATAACACTGTACACAATGAACCTGGTCGTATGATCTGCTTGATTCTAGTTACAATGAGAAGTTCTCACACGAGTTAGGATCTGGGATCACCAAGAACAAAAAACCTCTATTATATTTGATTCTTCAAAATCTACCAGTAAAATAGGATTAAGAGAGTAAAATCTGAAATCTCTATTGTTAGTAGATATAACAAAAAATTGTTGGTTTTTTTTTCTTTTGAACGAACAAAAAATTGTTGTTAATAAGCTCATTTTGACATGGCATTCCAAATATTCCTTTCAGAGTGCATACAAAGTGCAAAACATCACTATTTGTGAGGCCTAAGCAAAGCTAGTCTGTTTAAAGAGCAAGGGTCCCTGTGAAACTTACATCTTCAAGTTTAAATTTTTGATAGAATTCAGCTTATGCAAATCTGAAATCATGGTCCCTAATCTTGTCTTGTCCCTGCTCGCCTAAAATGAACCAAGTCCATGTAGGCGTTAGCTATGCACACTGCAGTGCACCCTTCACTTCAGAACTGGTTTATGTGATTTGATAGTTTAGTTATTCGGTTTTACAGTTTAACAATACTATCCACTCTAATGCCAGATTTTTTTTCATCTATATGCTGACTTTCTATCTCTTTCTTTTGCCAGCACTGGTATCGCCTTTCAAAAACTGAAGCAGAATCTGAGGCACGGGAGTTTGCAAAAAGAAACGGAATTGACCTGGTTTCTGTCTGTCCTACACTTATTTGGGGGCCAGTTCTACAGTCCACTGCGAATGCAAGTACTTTGATCCTCGCCAAGCTTTTAAAGGGTACTTATTTTGAACTGTGCATTCCGCTGCTTTTAGACTGTAGATGGTCAAAAACATGTATGAAGTTGATATTAAGTTCATTTCCGTTAAGTTTCTATACGTACTTTTCTGTTAAGCATACATACTATTAAGTATTAACTGGTTAGCAATAATTTACATGCATGCACTAGGGAGTGTTTTCATGGAATACAGGCCACAGAGATTAGTTGATGTGCGAGATTTAGCTCAAGCACTCCTTCTGACCTATGAGAAGCCTGAGGCTGAAGGAAGATACCTATGTGTGTCTCACCATTTTAAGACCGAAGAGCTGTTTGAGAAGCTGAGGAGCTTATACCCCCAGTACATTTATCCAGAAAAGTAAGGTTCTCCCTTATGACCAGTACGCAATCACCATGAATAATATTACCTGATTGACCAGCATGCTTATGGAAAATCACTGAAGACTGGATTTTGTTGGTATGATTTTCTTGTTTTCTTAATTTGATTAATCATGTCTGTATAGTGGCTGCTATGCTGAAGTGGAAAAGGACATAAAGGTGAGCTCAGAGAAACTGAAAAAGCTAGGTTGGAGTTACCGTGCATTGGACGAGACTCTCATCGACTCTGTTGAAAGCTGCCGGGAGGCTGGACAATTGGATTGAAAGATCTTGGAGGCTGGAGCTTGCTCCGAGTAGCTGCATCATTTGAATGTAATAACATGTAACTGGCTAGTTTTGCTTGTTGCAATGCAGTTTATTCGTAATTTCGTATGATGAAATCCATAATAATACATTTATTCTGTTGTCTGTGTTTTATACAAGAACAGTGTTTTCTGCTGTTATATTTCAACTGTTAAGCAAAGGGTGCTTAATTTGTCATTAGCTTTTAACTTGACTGACAGGGATCCTCTCCTAATGACCAGCATGGCTGTTCTGCTCTTAATTCAAAATCATTCTATGGTCAGTGGGCAATGGCGAACCCCTGGACGTAATCCAATTCTTTGTTCTTGTTAGTCAAAAGAAAATTCCATTTCTTTCTTCTGGAAGACGAACAGTCGGTTGGACTAGCAGTTAACTCGTATCTCGTATCTCGTATCTCGTATCTCGTATCTCGTATCTCGTATCTCGTATCTCGTATCTCGTATCTCGTATCTCGTATGTTAGTCATTCTCCTCACTATTCTAAGGTGTCCTTATTTTCTTTGGTCCACTTAATTTATGTGCACTCACAGTAATTTAAGCTGCCTATTTTGATTTATCTAACACCTTACTGACCCTTTGTCTGACTCAAGAAAAGTCCAAGCTACATGAACATCAACACACTAAATAGTTTATATGATCCCAACAAACCCACAATCGTATAAAGTAGTCAAGTCAAGTAAAAATAGAAATAAAGGGGATCGGAGGCTATGTCTGGAAGAAAGGGGATACATAAAATGGAGGGTGAGAATGAACATGTGTGCGTAACTGGAGCTGGAGGATTCGCTGCCTCTTGGGTTGTCAAGCTTCTTCTCTCTCGGGGCTATACTGTCCATGGAACCGTCAGACAACCAGGTCAAGCTTCATTCTTTGTATTCCCTCATCATACTCATCATCTATAATGTATGTGTCAAAGTGTTTGGTGAAATGCCTCGAAACACGAAAAATTTGATGAGATATGTGTTCTTGAATTTACTTGATATAATGGTGTAAAGGTGGTGATAAAATTTCAAAGGCTCTCAAATGTTTGTAATTGTGTGAGCAGGTGATAGCAAGTATGAGCACTTGAACAAGCTTGAGAAAGCATCAGAGAACCTGAAACTGTACAAGGCAGACTTGCTGGACTATGATTCTCTATGTTCCGCTATTTCAGGATGCAGCGGTGTGTTCCATGTTGCCAGTCCTGTGCCAACAACAGAGGTAACAAACCCAGAAGAAGAAGTAATTGAACCAGCTGTGAGGGGAACGCATAATGTGCTGAAAGCTTGCTTAGAGTCCAAGGTGAAGAGAGTTGTTCTTGTGTCCTCTACAGCTGCTGTAGTGATGAACCCGAACTGGCCCAAGGATCAAGTCAAGGACGAGAGCTGTTGGTCTGATCCTGAATATATCAAAACCAGTAGTATGAAAACTTCTAAGAAATGGTATTATGTTTCGAAAACACAAGCAGAGAGCGAGGCTCTGGAGTTTGGAAAACGAACTGGACTTGAGGTTGTTACAGTTTGTTCTTCTGCCATTTTGGGGCCAGTTTTGCAATCCACCCTAATCTCCAGTAGCTGGCTCATGCCTATGGGTCTCAAAGGTATATGATTTTATTCTTGAATGTACATTTAACAATCTGCACCACACTATCGTCGAACTGTCTAGAAAGAGAACATTATCTTCTTTTTGGTAAATAAACTGAGTATATTAAACCAAAAAGGGCAGGGCAATGCCCAGAACAGCAAGAGAACATTATCCGATGTACGATAGTTTGTTCACTAATTGTGAAATGTGTTTGTGACACTGAAAGGTGGGTTTGGGTCGCTTGGATACAATTACTGGACTGTGGTGGATGTTCGTGACTTAGCTGAAGCACTGCTTCTCGCATACAAGAAAGCTGAGGCTGGAGAAAGATATATATGCACATCACATGCAATGGGGGTGGAGGAAGTGGTGGAGAAATACTTGAAGATTTCACACCCCAACTACAACTATTCCGACAAGTAAGTACTTTTATCTACATATGCAACCCAGCAATGATTACATAAGTATGTCGAAAATAGTATGATTTTATGTGCAGGTTCAAATGTGTTTTAGATTTTCAGGATTCGAGTTTATGTGTTTAATGTGTACTATTAGAAAGATGGTAAAATGGAAGACTGAAGTTTGAACAAATGTATCATAGACATAAGATCGCACAAGATCGATTTTCTTTGATGTGTAACATATCCTTATACACTGTAACTTGCAGGCTTAGTCACACAGAGGAAGAAGAAGAGAAAGTGAGTTCGGAAAAATTGCAGAAGTTGGGTTGGAGTTACCGACCATTTGAGGAAACTCTAGCTGATTCCATTGAAAACTGCCAGAAGATTGGGGTCTTGGATTAGACAAACTAAGCATCTGTGTACTTAACTAGTATGAATTATCTATGTGTACTTCTATTCTACAAAACAAAGCTTCGTGTTTTCTCTTCCTATGTCTTGGTAAAAACTCATATAGAGTTAATTTTTCTGTTTTCCTCCTATGTAGAAGTATGAAGTTACAAATATTACTTGTAGTTGTTGGGTCTCTTTTGTGATTTTTTTCCGGACTGAGTTACCCATTGGATGTATGAACATTTTTGGAATTGTATTGGTTGAGTCCTCAGTATACTGACCAGGAACATCTAATAGCTTTTTAACTAATTGCAATTAACTGAAGCAAAGTAGCAAACAAAGGGGACTAATACAAATGGCAGTCATGAGTTCCCATCAAGCACCTGTCTCTAATCTCTTGGGTATTGAGGGGCTTTCAGTAGGAGGCTAAGAGTTATTTTAGAACTTATAGAACTTTCAGGCATTATTGCTACCAATCCTCCCACTAATCATGTATTATTTCAATTCCTTCATGCATTGTAGCCTACACATATAGGTGATCTCCTAGTGATAATTTTGTTATCTACATGAATCATGTGCAAATGATAATCCTGAAGTACGTAACAAATATGAACATCATATGATCCTTTGCATCATCCATATGAAACAGAATCCACAACGCATGCACCCACACAAGATAAAGTGGTATTTGTATGTAAATTTGCAGTCTTAATGAGTTCCTGCCCTGATTCCAGGGCTGATTTAACGATGTGTAGTGAAACCTGATTGTATCCAAAGTCCTACCTAGTAACAACAGACTAAATAGCAGAACTAGAATGTTTAGAAGACAAAGGACTAACCGCTGTCATTAGTTTCAGCCGGTATGTCACTGTGCAGGTTCCACAGGTTCAACTAAAGAGAAGAAATTGTGGGAACGAGTTTATTAACTCATCTCTGTGAAGCATCCCCAGTTTTTGCCAACGTTGGCTGGATTCTTCATAAGAACAGCTTTGCCTCAATAAAAGCGATTAACCTGTCCCTCTGATTCAAATGAATCATTCAAAATAAAGTTTTGAGAAGCATTTTTATGTCTTGAGAAAAAATGGAAACCAAATAGCATAAGGAAAATACCTTTACATGATCCCACTGGTGGTCCTCTTCAACATACTTGAAGCTCCTTGGATGCCAGTTTGGCAGCAAATTTCTGAACTTTATGAATGCACTCGGTTGTGAAGGAATGTGCAACTTTGTTTTTATACCAAAATGGCAGACAAAAAGACGACACAGTAACAGCTAAGAAAATTGTAAGGGATATCTCTTGGCTTCATAGATGGGATGGTTAAGCATCAGTAGATTATTGTTGTTCACAACAGCTCTTACAAGCAGTTCTTTGGCTTCCTCATGTTTCTTTTTCAGCATATTGCATATCTGCAAGGGAGACCATTTTAGCACATCACTGGTTACTGTTTTACAGTACTATATAATGGATTAATGGCCCCTGGATAAGCATTAAGAATGATATCCATACAAAACTGCATATAGTTAAAAGTTTGGATAAAGCATAGCTATATATGCTGTTATTTTCTCCCATATCATTAAAGTCATAGATTTGGTCAATATGCCTCTAAATGACATAACTGAACTCAACTGTAACATAGAAACTGGTTGACTAATCTGTAACATAATATAAATTTGATCAACGTATTCAAATAAGTGTTGTACGATTGTACCTGTACGGAATTCTTCTGTTTCTCAGTATGATGTATGTCACCATCTCTATTCCCTTTATAAATTCTCCTATCCAACATAGGTCTATCAATTTCTCTATCAATTCCATTACCTTATCCTTACCTATGAGGTGCCAACATTTGATTCTTTACTGAACTAAGTTTTGTTCTTGGGCATCTAAATCCTCCTATCAATGCCTCCCATATTATTTATATATTAGAATATCGTGATGCCTTTTTGAACTTAACTGCAAGTATGTAAGTTTTTAAGTTGCCCTTTCCCATTAGGTTAGGAACTTGGGATGTAGTCCATGCAATCCTAATTTTTCCTATAAGTTCACTGAAGTTATTGTTAAACGAAAATAGTGTATGAATATATGATCTGAATCGATAGAATTACATTTGTACAAAGGTGCTATTATATACATCTACAAGAGTTCTATTGTAGGAAAGCTATAATCACAAATAATCTAGATCCTACAATCAATCCCATATTAATCACATAAGATGCTTGATCCACTAATTACTCTAGCATACATATTCTCAATTGAATGCAGACCAATGACTTATCTCTTTCCTTTAATACTCCCCCTCAAGTTGGAGTGTGAATGTCAATGACACCCAACTTGCTAAGATGAGTGTGGAAGGCTGGTGCACGTAGAGGTTTTGTGAGCAAGTCTGCAATCTGGTTTCCAGTTTGTACATAAGCAGTTTTCACCTCACCCTTTTCAATTCTTTCGCGAACCGTATGACAATCTAATTCAATATGTTTGGTTCGCTCATGATACACTGGATTCGCTGCAATGTGTAGAGCCGCCTGATTATCACAAAACAATTTTGCTGGTTCAGGATGTTCAACATGTAAGTCCTTCAACAGGTATCGTAACCAACTGAGTTCACAAGCGGTGGCTGCCATAGAACGATATTCCGCTTCTGCTGATGACCTGGACACGGTGGCTTGCTTTTTGCTTTTCCATGATACAAGTGAACCTCCAAGAAAAATGCAGTACCCTGTAACAGATCGCCTTGTAATTGGACACCTTGCCCAATCTGCATCGCAATATGCAATTAATCGAAGAGGGCTGTGTATCGAAAATAATAACCCTTGTCCAGGGGCTCCCTTAAGATAATGTAGAAGCCGATGAGCTGTTTTGAGATGATGAAGTTTAGGCTGCTGCATGAATTGGCTGAGAGTGTTCACTGCATAAGTGATTTCTGGCCTCGTAATGGTGAGATAAATTAGTTTCCCAATCAACCTCCGATACTTAGAAGGATCCTTGAGAGCATCACTACCATTTTCAGTTAGCACTAAGGCAGGTTCCATTGGTACCTTTGTTGGTTTCGCCCCAAGTAAGCCTGTCTCCTCCAATATATTCAATGTGTACTTGCGTTGACAAATCGAAATTCCAGCTTTAGAGCGTGCCACTTCTAATCCAAGAAAATACTTGAGAGGTCCAAGGTCTTTAATTCTAAAACAATTGTTGAGAAACTTCTTGAGATCACTAATGGCCTTCTCATCATTCCCTGTAATTACCATATCATCAACATAGAGTAAAATCACAGTAATGGAATTCCCATGAACTTTTGTAAACAATGAGTAATCGGCACGAGACTGCTGAAATCCAACTTCTTGAATGGCGGATGAGAACCGTCGAAACCAACTACGAGATGCTTGTTTAAGGCCATATAATGATTTGTGAAGTCGACAAACCATATTCTCCCCCTGTCGACTATATCCGGGAGGAGGCCACATGTAAACCTCCTCAAGAAGCTCACCATGGAGGAAGGCGTTCTGCACATCCATCTGATGTAGGGGCCATTCACGTACGGCAGCAATTGCTAGCAAACATCGAACTGTAATCAACTTCGCAACAGGAGCAAAAGTATCTTTGTAATCAATGCCTTCACGTTGATTGAAGCCCTTTGCGACAAGTCGAGCCTTGTAACGCTCAATGGTGCCGTCAGCATGATATTTGATCTTGAAGACCCATTTGCAACCAATCGGATGGTGACCGGAAGGAAGAGGGACCATGGACCATGTATGATTGTCTTCAAGTGCCTTTATCTCAGTATTCATTGCCTCAACCCATTGAGGGTCATGTCGAGCTTGCTCATAGTGTGGTGGTTCAACCAAGGCAGAAACATTGTGTATAAATGAACGATAACTGAGAGATAATCCAGAATATGATACATACCGATGCAATGGATATCAGCTGCCGGACATGGAGAAAGAGGAAGCAGCCGGGTCAAGCAAAGCAGCATGGTTGGTCTTGTAGTCCTTAAGGTAGGGTGGAGGTTGGGAGATACAAGTGGAGTGTCGCAACACCGGCTCTGGTGGAGGATCCGCCAATGGAGATGGCGGAGCAGAGGGTGGTGATGGTTGGTCAGAATGGGAATGAATTTGAGCCATCGGTTGAACTGGAGGGGAAGATATCGATGATGAAGGAGGTGCCAATGAAGAAGGAGGTGAAGGTGGTGGCGAGGAAGCGCCGAGGTCAGATAACAATGGTGGAGGATTGGTAAATGAAGGTTGGGCAGTTGTTGATCGGAGTGGAGGTTCTGGTGATCTTATGGGTTGACGACGCACGTAAGTGCGTAGAGGAGTCGGCCGAGAAGAGGACGGTGGTGCGGCGTCAGGTTTAGATTGGTGAGGTGGTGAGGATGATGGGATGTTAGTGTTACTGTGAGAAGGGGATGCGACAGGTTTTGAAAAGGTAGGAGAGGTACTGATGGTTGTTGATGGTGGACTGGGCTCATGGACTTGGGATGAGTCTACTGGTGCTTGGGCCGAGTCTACTGGTATGGGTAGGACTGGGTAGTTTTCTTGGTCTACAATAGGGAGGGTGCCAAGAGGAAATATGTTTTCACGAAAGATGACATCTCGGGATGAAAATTTTTTTTGACTCTCAAGATCATAAAGTCTATAACCTTTTTGCCCAAGAGGATACCCCAGAAAAATACATTGACGTGCACGAGTATCAAATTTATGGGAAGGAGTGAGGTTGGTTGCGTAGCACAAACAACCAAAAACCCTGAGATGAGAATATTGTGGTGGTGTGGAGTGTAAACACTCATAAGGAGATTTATGAGAGAGTATAGGTGTGGGAAGACGATTAATGAGATAACAAGCAGTTTGAATACTCTCACCCCAAAACTTTAGTGGAAGATTGGCTTGAAATCGAAGAGCACGTGCGACATTTAAAAGATGACGGTGTTTGCGCTCAACAACCCCATTTTGTTGGGGAGTGTATACACATGTGTGTTGAAAAATAGTGCCATGCTCGTCAAAGAAAGCACGCATTGACAGGAATTCTCCCCCATTATCAGTACGTATAATTTTAATGTCACGATGGAATTGTGTTTTAACCCAAGAAAAGAAAGATTTCAACAAGGTTTGAGTATTGGATTTGAAATTCATGAGATGAACCCAGGTAAAACGAGTATAGTCATCAACGATGGTGAGGAAGTAACGAGCACCAGAGTGGGTGCGAGTTTTGTGAGGTCCCCATATGTCACAGTGTATTAGATCAAATGGTGCGACTGATTTTATGGAACTGGGAGAAAAATACAAGCGAGTTTGCTTTGCTAGAGGACAAATATCACAGACATGATCATGATCAAACATTATTTCAGGAACATTTTGGGAAAGAAATTGGAGAGGTGCGATACCCGGGTGACCAAGACGTTGGTGCCATAGGTTAGAGGTGCGAGTGATATGGTTGGCAAGATGGGGATTTTGGTCTGGTGTGAGGTAATAGAGACCATTAAAATGTTTGCCCAGGCCAATAATCCTCTCTGTATCCATGTCCTGCACAACACAAAAATCCGGGTAAAAGATTACTATGCATCTCAAAGCTCGAGTCAATTTACTCACAGATATCAAATTCACATGAAATTTGGGCACATGGAGAACGCCATGAAGAGATAAATTGTGGGACAGTTTGATCGATCCAATGTTCTCAACTGCAGCTTGTCCTCCGTTTGGTAATCCAACGAAATCATGAGATGTCTCAACATTGTTGTGAGTAGGTGCAAAACATGATATGTGATCCGTTGCTCCACTATCCACAATCCAACATAATGTAGAATATGGATCTCGATGTGCAATATTACAAGTAGGCATAACTATGCGTCGGACAGTGTGTCCTTGTGTGTTAATCATGGTGATGGTTTGGTAGTGTTTGGTATTGGGATGTTTGTTGTGTTTGCGGAAGGTATGTAAGACTCTAGAGTCACCAAGAACGGTGCTCTGATACCATAAACGAAAATAGTGTATGAATATATGATCTGAATCGATAGAATTACATTTGTACAAAGGTGCTATTATATACATCTACAAGAGTTCTATTGTAGGAAAGCTATAATCAAAAATAATCTAGATCCTACAATCAATCCCATATTAATCACATAAGATGCTTGATCCACTAATTACTCTAGCATACATATTCTCAATTGAATGCAGACCAATGACTTATCTCTTTCCTTTAATAATTGTCGAGTGTTTGAATCCTTTGATTTGTATTGTACAAAACAAGATAGTGCAGTAGATGTAATAGTGTTACTCACATCTTCAAGCTCCTTGTTATATGCTTCAGCTTTTTCAACATTTTCATCAGTTTCCATTGTTGTAGGAAGTTCAAGTTCCATCACATTCACCGTGCTACCAAGTCTAGAGCTTGGGCTCTGAGTCTTGATCTCCAAATGGTTCTCATGAAGACAAACCTATCCAAAAAAATAAGAAGATAGTATCAAATAGTTTATCCAATATAAGGCTTCCACTTATTTCACTTGTATACATTTACCAGCCAATATGAAACACTAATTCAACAAAGTTTTTTTAGATTGAACCTGTTCAACAGTTCGTTTTGAAGGTTCTGTGGAATTTCTGCATATGTTTTGGAATAAAAAATGTGATCAGTCAGATTTCACTGCTTCATAAGTAGTAATATATCTTTCTACAGCTATTAGGATTACAAAAGTAATTTGCCAATATATGTACCAGTAGAATACAACCTGGTTTCTCTTGTTGACAGAGAGAGGCGTTTTAGAGGTTTTAAGGATGCTAAACCTGGATTCAATCCCTGCAAAATTACCTTTACGTAAGAAATTTGGAAAAAACAATAATAAGATTCATAAAGCTTTTGGACAGAGTAGGCTAAAGCTCCAATTTGAAATGTTATGGTCATTATATTCTGAAGACAATGAACTAAATTAAACATATGGGTATGAATAGTATATGACCTCAAATGCTTTTCGTTTCAGGGGAAGGTTTTGTGGCATTTTTTCAGTGCCATCGACAATCTTCCTAGTTTCCAATTCCACATTGCGATGCAGCTCCTTGTTTTGCTCTGAACTCCTCTGGGTTTTAACTTCTTTTTGAGGTGCAACACTCGAAGAATTTTTGTTCCCACCAATATTCCTAAATATAAATTCAATAAAATTCAAAATGACAATCTGAACATTTCTAGAGGTAGCTGAAAAAAGAGAAACAATGATAAAAGCATCATACTTGGATATTTTCCAGGTTGAGATGTCAGTTTTCTTCTGTGCAGCTTTATCAGGACAATGTTTATTCCCTTCAGCAGTAATGATCTTTGTATCCCTTATTGGCACCACACTTGGGAGCATGATCCTAGGTTTTACACTCTGACTACTATGTTTTCTTGTCTTATCAGTTGAGCTGGAAGAACTCACTTGAATCCTGCAAGAATTTAAAATGTGGCCAGAAATCTTATATCACCAATCAGATGTGTTCCATGAAGGTTCTGTGGACAATTATGTTGCAGTACAAATAATAATATATAATAAAATTAATTGTGTTGTGCCTGAATAAGTTGAAGACAATCCCATCTTTGAATGATAACACATTCAAAAGTCCCGATTTCAATAAAAAAAAAAATTAAGACCAATTATAAAAGATATGGCAGTATCATATGCGTCTCAAAGAAACTATGGTTCAATAATATAATTGAATAAACATAAAAGTAGGTGGAAAGAAAAGAAATCTATGTCTTAAAATAAATTGTCAAACTGAAAAAGGAGACTCAGTTTCAACTACTTGGCAATAATAAACCATAACTGGTCATACACATACTGTAAGATGGAAGCAAATCATATTGAGATGCCTCACCTGAGATCTTTAAGATTCTGTTCCGCTTCTGTTACTTCTTTGTCGAACTGCTGCGGATCTTCAACTAGTTTAGCCTCATTTGATTTACCGTCAAAATCACAGCTCTCCCTGTTGATGATTACAAGGACACACTGAGCATAAACAATAAAATTCATTCTATATCTAATAGTAATGACACTACCTTTCTGTGTAACTCACATTCCATGTACTGTTAAAGTTTAGAAACTCCAGAATATAGTTCTTATAAAGATTATGGGAACCGTGAGCCTCAAGCTCAACTGATAAATTATTATTATTATTATTATTATTTAAATTCTTTACCTTTCATGTATTACAGGTCTGACTTTTGTTTCTTTATCGGCTAACACCAGGGTAGTAAACAACTTGCTTCCAAGTTGTGCATCATTAGCATTAACACTCACCCTGTCAAAGGTAATTGGAACAGTTTGTAGTAAAATATCAACTATAGCGATTGTTATGGGAGAGCATCACTCACCCTTTCTCAATTGCAGGGGTTACATACATGGAACCAACTTTGCTGTTTCTAGATGAGAGAGATTTTGCTCCTAATGGTGACTGACACAACTGAGGTTCAGTGTCTTCCAATCTCTTAGAAATCTTCAAGCAAAGTTCTCCAGCCCTACTTTCCTTTGTCACCGTAGCTTTATCAACTGTGGGTTTACTGCATCAACCAGAGTTGGAAAAAAATAAAATTTTCTTTGATACTGAAACTCATAAATGATGTTCAATTAAAAGTTGTTCACACGTTCATGAACATACTTTCTGAATGCAGTATTGAATTTCTTCCACATAATTTTTAAAGAAAAATAAATAGAGTTCTGCATGTATCAACTCATAACTGAAATGATATATGCAATCATTACCTGGATATGACAGACTAAGAATTTAGTTTTACTTTAAGCTATAATAGTTCATCAAAGTATAATTGGCTTAAATAACAAAACCAAAATAAAAACAGTAGCAACTGGTAATGGTTCAGAGATTTCTCTAACCTGGCCTGTGTGTACAAAGGAAGCCTTGAGGTTGAGTTTTGGGTTCCCTTGATCCTGTTGAAGTCGTGTGTGGTTTTCCTGGGCACCACTGTAGCCGAAGTCTCTCCATTATCTAAATCAACTTTAGTTGGTTCATCATGTTCTGTCAAAGTATCACTGTCTGACATGATCCTATCACCATAACTGCTCCCCAATCTACCAATATCTAATGGACATGAACTTTCAGAAGGCAAGTCTTCATTATTAGGACCATCTTCTATCAGCATTTTGTCAGTAGCAGCTTCTTTTCCACTTGAAATTACATCTCCTTTTTTTATCTGACAGTCACCATTTTTTCCGTCTACAGCGGCATCCCCATTTGAATCAACTCCTCCTACAAGTTCAGCAGGCAGATCATGTATTGTCTGTTCAGCATATGGTTCTATGGACACTGCCTTCTCAGCTAAGTGACTTTGTTGAGTTGACACTTCTAACCCCTTAGACATTATATTTTCTTGACATTTTGGACCAGGCAGCAATTCAAAATTTCCAGAGCTCTCAGACATTGATGCACAATCATCCGTAGAAACGGTAGTATTTGTATTCCCCAGATTAAGTAACAAAGTATCAATTTTTGATGTGGCCACTGTCTCAGATTCACCAACACGTGTACCAGTTCGTTCAGCTAGATCAACTTTAGAGCCTTCACACGCAGCTCCATCAGAGATAACCTCTTTGCTGCTGTCTTGGTTCTTAGAACTCTTTTCTCTTCTCGACAAAGTTGAATCGAGGTCAAAACTATCTAATCTATTAAGAAGAAGAAATAGGTCAGGAAACTTGTTGTAAATTCAGAATATATTACATTCAACTTGCAATAACTACAAGTAAGAAGATCCAAAGCTTACTTATTGAAGTCAAAAGAGAATTTAACATTGAGCCTCTTCCCAAGTGGCATCTTCGACATGTAAGCCATGCCAAGCTACAAGTCATTCGGTTATTGGTCCTCTGTGCTTGGTGACAATGGCCATATCCAAGACTCGCTCCGACTTCAATTCAAGTAGACCTTGCTGATCAAAGTGAGGCAATGTGGCTGCAACCGGAAGCGTATCCCCAACTCTTTTCTTAAGCAACGACACGTGAAACATTGGGTGAATCTTGCAAGTAGATGGAAGGTGAAGCTTGTAGGCGACTTTACCAACCTTAGCAGTGACACGAAAGGGCCCATAGAAGCGCGGGGCAAGCTTCTGCGAGGGACGGCGAACCAATGACTGCTGCCGATAGGGGTGTAGCTTGAGGAAACCCAATCGTTAACCTTAAAAGACCTCTCAGTCCGGTTATTATCAGCATGTTGCTTCATGCGATTTTGAGCGATGGCTAGATGATCTTCGAGGTTGCGGATCAGTGTGTCACGGTCTTGCAACATCCCATCAACTGCAGCATTCGTTGTGGTGCCCGGAAGGTAGTGTTGGATTGTTGGAGGAGGATAACCGTACACATCCTAGAAGGGGGACATACGAATGGCCGAGTGGAAAGTAGTATTGTACCACCATTCCGCCCAATGAAGGAGAGAAACCCAAGAATCTGGTTTGTCACCAATGAAACAACAAAGATAATGCTCCAATGTACGGTTCAACACCTTGGATTGGCAATCCATTTGATGATGGTAAGCAAAGCTGCGACACAACATAGTTTCTTGAAGTTTGAAGAAGTGCTCCCAAAAGTTTGATATGAATATCTTGTCCCGGTCACTCACAATGGATCGCGGCAAGCCATGTAGTCGAAAGATCTCCCTGGTGAACATCTCAGCGATTTGGGCAGCGGTGTAGGGGTGGGAAACTGCAATAAAATGACCATATTTCGAAAGTCTATCTACCACTACAAGAATGGAAGATTTGCCTTCCGATTCCGGCAATCCATCCACAAAATCCATTGCAATATCAAGCCATATATGCTTAGGTATAGGCAAAGGTTCCAATAGACCAGGAGGATGTATGTTTTCAGAGTTAACCCTTTGATCGCATTAAGCTACGTACCTTTTCACATCACGACGAACCCCCGGCCGAGCAAAGTTGCGAGTGAGGCGTTTGAAGGTGCGAAGAAAACCATAGTGGCCTGCCGTGAGAGTGGTGTGGAACTCATAGAGTAACTTGTCGCGACAATCCGAGCTTGCAGGGACAAAAATGCGATCTCTATACCACAAACGACCGCTGCGAAAACTGAAATTCTTCTTGGCGATGCCCCCAGCTTCCAGAGTAGCAATGATACTACTTGCCTCCAGATCAATGCGACAAAGGCGATCAATTATTAAGACCAAATCAATGGTGGGGGCAGAGAAATGATGAATGCTAATGAACCTATGGTGTCGGGACAGGGTGTCCGACACTGTGTTCAACTGCCCAGGCCGGTATTGAACTTTATAGTCATAACCCAAGAGTTTAGAGACCCAACGCTGTAGTGCCGGAGTGCTGACACGCTGATTGAGCATCTGAACTAGAGGCTGGTGGTCTGTGACAATGGTGAAATGGTGACCCAGCAGATATGGGCGCCATTTGGTGACGACCTGAAGCACAACCAACATCTCCTTCTCATAGGTAGACAATGTTAGATTGCGGGGCGACAACACCTTGCTAAGAAACTCAATTGGATGCTTGTTTTGAGATAGCCCAGCGCCGATGCCATGACCGCTGGCGTCAGTTTCGATGACAAACTCCTCATCGAAATTGGGTAGAGCCAAAACTGGGTTTGTAGTGATAGTTGTCCCGCTTGAGCATGTTGGTGAGCAGCTTGGATTTGGTGCCATATATAATCTTAGGTCTTTGATGGTTTTGGGCATGGGCCACAATATTATGCATTGTACCATTTTAGCATCCATGGATACACCTTGGGTTGATATTACATGGCTCAGGTAGGTGTTACTTGTTTGTGCAAACTAACACTTAAAAAACTTCACATGCAACCGATTGGCTTGTAGAATGCCGATGACTTCTTCCAAGTGTTTAAGATGTGACTCCAAGTCTCGGCTATAAACCAATATATCGTCGAAAAAGACGAGGACACACTTGCGAAGTAAATAGCGGAGAAGCTCATTCATTAAAGCTTGAAAGGAGGATGGTGCATTTGAGAGACCAAATGGCATGACCAAGAACTTGTAGTGGCCGTCATGTATGCGAAACGTGGTCTTATAGATGTCGGCCTCGCACATTCGAATTCGGTGGTAACTCGAACGAATGTCGAGCTTGGAAAAGATAGTCGCACCATGAACCTCAGTACACAACTCATCGTGAACGGGAATGGGAAACCGATCTTTTATAGTGACCGCGTTCAACTCCCGATAATCAACACAAAATCGCCAAGTACCTTTCTTTTTACACTCGAGTAACACCGGCGAAGAAAAGGGCTCGAACTACGACGAATAATGCCTTATTGCAACATGTCACTCACTTGTGCTTCCAACTCAGTTTTCTGGGAGTGTGCATACCAATAAGGCCTTACATTGACAGGCCCAGTATGAGGTTGCAACGGTATTTTGTGGTCCACGGTCCGTTTTGGAGGCAGACCTACGGGTGGCTCAAATAAGGATTTAAACTTCTGTAGTATCAAGTCAACTCCTAGGGAATGTTGTAGTGGAGATGGCTCCGGAAGCACCAAACACAACGGTGGCAAGTAATCAAGGTGGTGTGAAGGAATGAGCTCCAGGATTTCAGCTGCGTCAGTTTATCGACCGGGTTTTGCCGTAATGCTGCGTAACACATGTCGTTGGCCATTGGCTAGAAAGATCATGATCTTATCAAGAAAGTGTCAGCCTATGAAACCAAGAGTATCGAACCACTGAGCACCTAATACCAAGTCACAACCCGCCACTAGTAGGAGCAAAAAGGAATCAGTGAAGTTGTAGCCCTGAGCTTGCACCGTAATAGTGGGGGAAATTCCATATGGGATGAGAGTGTGGCTTGAGGCAGTGGTGAATTGAAGAGAATCGGTGGATTTGATTGGAAGGTCGAGCTTGGTGATGATGGCACGGATTAAGAAATTCATGGTGGCGCCACAGTCAATGAAAATATCAATTGGGTGGCCACTGATAGTCCCTTCGAGTCTCATCATGTCACTTAGCTTGGTTGTGGTGATGACATGCAGTGGATAGAGGTCACCTTTTATAGAAACAAGTTCTTCGATTAGGGAGATGTGCTATGTCTGTTCGGTGGTTGGTTTCGAAGAGTCAAAACAATCCAGTATTGCCATAAAAGGGCGCCGACATACATGGGTACTCGAATATTGTTCATAGCAGTTGAAACAAAAGTTTTTGGCTCTCCTCTCAATTTGTTCGGCTCTGGATAGGTGGCGGAAAAGGGGGCGGTGGGGTGGGATAGATGGTGGGTTTGTGGCGGTTTGTCGGATTGTGGATGGTGTTGAAATTTGGGGTCGGTTGGGATAACTGGTAGTTGCGGTGGTGTCGGGATTATTAAAGAGGCTTTGGGTGCGTGGGGAAAAAGTGTCAGGACGAGAGTGGTGAAGCTGTCTAAGCTTGTTGTTTCTTGTTTCAAACAACCAAGCATGACGTTGTGCCTCTTCTAGAGAGGTGGGTTTCATTACTTCGACATCGTTCCAGAGTTCAGGGCGCAGACCACCAATGAACATGTGTACCAGCTCGCTGTCAAGCCAATCCGGAGCTCGACATGAGAGTTTGGTGAAGGCAAGGATGAACTCTTCCATAGAGCTGGTTTGTTAGATATGGGAGAGGGTGCTCTTGAAATTGGTGGAAGTGTCGCCACCGAAACGAGAGCACAGAGCCTCGACGAACTCTTCCCATGTGGGTTGTGGGTGGCGGAGCTCACAGGCGCTCATCCAGACGGAGGCGTTGTTGCCGAAATGCAGGGTTGCGTTTTGGACTTGATCAAGTGGTGGGACACGATGGACCCTCATGTAGCGTTCTGCCAAGGAGATCCAGTCGATGACATTGTCATCGTTGAAGCGAGGTAAGCCGACTTTGGGTGGTCTATAGAGTTGGCGTTCAGGTGGGTGAGGTTGGTAGTTGTTTCTGTCTGAATCCGGAAACTCACAGAGACCAATGGATCTTGGTGTGATTCTTTCATGCAAATCCTGTTAACTAAGGGAATACCGGGCTGACCGGCCTATTCCGCTCCGATACTTTAGTCAGTATAATAGGGATAAGCTGATAACTTAAGCGGAAATGAGTAGTTGAAGTATTGATTACCTATTAATGAAGGTAGCTGGGGCTCATATATAGGCGGTCGGGTGTGAGGACTGTCATCACCCTTCGATGTGAGACTGGTCCCCTTCTGCATATATTATGGGGTTGCTTTGGTCCCCCTGTTTAGCGGGCTGGCGCCTCCGGTCCCCGAGCCCTAGTCACAAGTAAGACCTGCTGGGCCGCGAGTCCGGACTTCGTGATTCGCCCCCGGGCCCTGAACCGAGTCCGGGAGTCTTGATAGCAGGTCTAGGGGCTTGGGTAGCCTCTCTCTGGCTACTGTCAACAAGTCTCCCAAGTTCCCGGTCAAGTGTAATCTTGAATGGGGACTTAAATATGTCTTGCCTTGCAGGCCCACGGACCCGTTGGGATATGAACCCACCGGTGCCCTAGTCTCCCAAGTCCGCGTTTAAGATTGAACTTGGTCGGGCGTTCGAATAAACCTGCTGTGATGATGCACAATGGTACTAGTGCATGTTTATGATGTACATGCAGACAGTTGTATACGGGTATATGATGTGATGCATGAGATTGATAGGAGCACAATGTGCGACAATATTATATGTTTATGCCCTCATTTATGCTTTGTTTAACCCTTATTTGTCTAAGATAGAGTCATAATATAGTTTAGTGTTAATTTGGTAGAGTTTGGCGAAAAGTTGGTTAAGAATCTGAAAAATGACTAAGTTTGAGAAATCTGGTAAATAGTGCAAGTTGTCTTTTTCGTGATTCTGAGATGAGTAAAAATGCGATCTATCCTTGTCCGAATTTAATGAAATTTGGTGTGCGTATTATTCATATACTGAGAAATGTTGTGTTAAAATTTCAGATTAATCAGAGTTCGGGAAGTCACCCAAAAGATGGCTGCAAAACAGCAGTTCGAGCAAACCAATCCAGGGACTTCCAGGATTTTCCTGCGACTGTGTGCCAACTTCGAAAAATCTTTCCCGACGACTCACAACGAATTTGATCGAACTGTTTTATAGGGAAGTAGCTTTGTGTGTCTAGTTTATCTGAGACTTGGAATCGCATCAATCGGAGCTCCGAGGAGGGAGATATGCCGGAGTTACTACAGCAAGGTATTTTCTGCCGATTCCAGGAACCTACTGCCTCCTTTTCACAATTTCTGTTTTCAATGGATCGTATGGTGTACAAGTGCATTTGTGAAGATGGTCCAAGCTTAAGGAAGGAAGGAGGATGACACCAAGCCAAGGCATTGAAGAAAAATACGAAGAAGAAGTTCTCCTAGTCAAACTAGGAGAAGCTGCCGGAATAGGCAGATTTGTGCCAAAATGAAGAACTGCAGGCAAGGGCAATTTTCGGTGGATCAAGACCTATCAAATGAAGTCCAAAGATTATACAAGAAATCCATGAAGATGTGAAGCCCAAGCCTTGAAGAAAAATTCAGAAAAAGAAAACCTAATTGAACTATGAAAGGAAGGTTTCAAATCATTAATCCGCTTGGTTTTCTGATTTCCTTAAGATATAGGGTTGCCAGCAATACCTAGTTTTTCCTCTATAAATAGCCAACTTTTACACAGAAAAACTTGTCACATTCCAAAGCAAAAATCTAGCCAAAGCTCTACCAAAAGTCCCCAAGAATCCTACAAAGAAACTACAAGCCGAAAACCCTACCTCCACCACCACAAAAGCCAGCCGAACCACCACCATCTCACCTTAAAACCCTGCCGACACACCTACTGCCGAGCAGCCCCATCTCATCCACACGAGTCGAAGCCATCCAAGGTGTCTACAAAAGTGTGATCTACTCCCCACTTTCGGTTTTGTAATTCTTTCTTTGTAGTTATGTTAAACTTTATCTATGAAGTTAGCATGTATTCTTGGTTTCAAACTTTATGTCTATGTATTGTTTGGATTGAAGTTTGGTTTTATAATTTACATGATCAATTCGTTTTCTTTATCTTTATTTGGCTTTTGGATGTAAGAATATGGATTGCATGTTAAAGAGTAAGGAAAATATATGATGAATTAGTAATTAGGATTTTCGGCAAAGATATGTGTTAAATTGATTTTAGGGTTTTCTTGACTTGTTCTTTAAATTCGTGTGCTTCAAGATTGGTAGTCTATGTAATTGCAATATGTAGCTTACTAATCTCATTAGCCGAAAAATTAATATGGATTAAGTAATCAACGAGTTACTTTGTTTGAGTTGTTTTTCACGAGGGTTAGAGTAATTTAAATGAACATGATTGTTGATAAGAAGAGTGACGCCTTACTATATTGACTTGTTTCCAACTAAAGAAAAAGACTTTGTGCTTAATTACTTGTCATGTTTGTTTACGTCGGTTAGAATATTCAAAGATGACTAGTACAATTTTAAGGTTAGGCGGTTAGTCACTTAAAATACATGAGGAGTCTTAATCAATTAGTAGTGCCGGTTAGGAGCTAATTGGGTTGGAGTTAAATTGAGTCTAGAACGCTTTAATACCTTGCCGTGAGTCCTATTTGCTTGTTTGTTATATGTTTTGATTGTTTTCTTGTTAGTGCTTTGTGGAAGAATGTCGACCAACCTTGTATATAGTAACTTAGGATTTAATTTCATGTCTTAAATTCATGTCTAGGAATTTAGAGGCAGCTTTGCTGCCGAGCCTTTTATCCCCCATAATTTCGTGTGTAAATATGTATATATGTATATAAGTGTGACAATTGTGTGCATATATGTTTGTGAATATTTGTGTTAACATTCTCATATTTCAGGTACCCTTAATCCCCGGCTTAGAACGATCCCTACTTATGTCTATACTACTAACGATTGTAGGGTTATTATTGCTTGATGCTCGCTTCGGCGACTCATCAGGGATGATGATAATGTGGCGTTGAAATCCGCCATGCCATGCTATGCCCCGGGAAAACCGGGTGAGTATAATGCATGGGTGGAACTAGTCCCCCAAGTTCCTCAAGTTAGAACAGCACCGGCTAAGGTCAGCGGGTGTGTTAGATGGGGTGCCTTGATGTTTGGTAACTTGGTACCAGCGGGAAATGTGTCATGTGTTAGAGGAGTTCTCGGTGGCTTGGCCATGTGTTGACATCGGCCGCCGTCCCCAAATTTTTCACCGCCTTTGTTCTAGCAGGCTTGAAGTATGTGTATGGTTTTTAGCCTGTGGGAAGATTTGTCCTGTATGAGAGGAACAAATTTCCCGGTGTAGTGATCCTGAGTTCGTTTTGGCCACGACACCGATAGTTTCACAACATTTGTTCATACAGGCGTGAGGTATGTGCATGGTTTTTAGCCTGCGGGAAGATTTGTCATGTATGAGAGGAACGAATCTCCCGGGTTTATAAAGCCCGTTGGTCTGTAGCCGTGTAGTTGGGACCGGCCTGTCCGTAGGAAATTATCGGTTTGCTCAACTGGTTATTCCGTAGGAATGTGAGTGATAAGTTGGTATCGGTCCTGCAGGTGGACTAGCGTAGCCATTAGTTTAGATTGGCTCTGCTGTTGAATACCTTAGCCTGAGTTGGAACTGGTTATCTCTGACCGTTGAATTTAGGTATCGCACGTGGGCGTGGGACGCCTGAGATGCCACATAGGCTAGCAGTCGTCGGCCTCTGCATGCAAGACAAGTGGCTGCTCTCGCACTGTGTTATATTTAATGTAGGAGTCCATCAATCTTGTCATCTGACGGTTTGCGTGGGAGGTTATCCATGGTGGAGTACGTGAACCGATTTGTTTGGTAGAGATCTGCGGCTGGGATTGTATTGCTCTTTGGAATACCCTAATTGCCTTTTGCCGCCTATAAGATCCTTCGAGCCTCCCTCTTCTCTTCCTATTGTGCTGATGCGAAGAGGGACCGCCTAGACAATAACCCCAAAAAGAGGAAATCAGCCCTTAGTGCCAACATCGTGCCTGCCCCCGACGTTGATTGAACGTTGCAACTCCTTCCGCACCTTTTGTCGGTCGTGTATTTGTTGAGGTTTGGTTCCTTGCTTTCCTTGTACTGTTATTTTAGTGGGTTTCTATCTATTCCTGCCAGAAAGCTAACCGCGAGTTGGGTGCTTCATTAGGGCTTATGGAATCTAGGAAATCAGCTAACCATGTAGGTCCCGCTGTCGGGGATTCGTCCAGGAGGGGTGTTTCTAGGCCCGAGACTGAGGTCAGGAGCGCGTCCCGGCAACGAGACGTTTCCACGAAGCCTGCCCAAGAGGCAACAGCAGTTTCTGTGGTAGTGCCTATTGCTGGGGCAAGGGGGGATCTGACGCACATGCTATCGGGGACTTTTCGAGTCCCGGGGGCTTACCAAGCTATTGGGGATCAGTCATACAAACTGACGGATCTGGAGAGGCGGCGGATAGCTAGGATTTTTGGCTGTTGGGACGCCCTAGGCCGGAGCTCCTACAACTTTATCCGGTGGAACATGCTGGAGATATGTGAAATGGGGAGAAAGCCTGGTGGGGGGGGGGGGGGTTTAATTTTGTCTCTTTGTTTGTTTGTTTGTTTGTTTTTGGCACTGCATTTGTAGTTGGATTTCAGGCTAACCGTTCGGATTATTGCCTTTTAGTTGTTCTTCCGCGGGTGGCTCTTCGGAAGGACGAGACTATCGAGACGAACGATCAACTTCTTGCCCAAAAGTTGATGGAAATGGGGGAAGCCGCATCGAAAACGGTTGTAGATCCCGACACAGGGGAGAAAACGGTATATCACGAGCCGGTGGTGATGGCGATTCAGGATGCCACGTATGGCCCTCGCCCGGGCAGGGAGGCTGAGTCTCGTCTAAGGGATATCGGCCGGCGGGCGCTGGTGTGTCACTTATAGACGTGGAGTCACCTGCCCCGGTCACTTATCGAGAGATAGCACCGGGAACCACCTCAGAACCTGCGGGCCACCTGCGACGGATGGAAAACCGAGTCCCCCCCGAAGAGAGCGGCAACGGACACAATTCCCTTACATGGAAGTACCGTTGGGGAGGGTCATGCCAAAAGAGTGAGGGTCTCAAGGCCCGGGACGGCTGGTGCTGCCATAGGAAGCTCGAGTTCCCTTCGGCTGTCCCAAACGGCTCCCGTTAGAGAAATTCAGCCCACCGCCGCCCCGGTGGGTGAGCATGATGTCGAGGATGGCTAACATCAAAAGTTTGGGGCTTGACCGCGCCAGGGATGCACAGCCATGCGAGAACCGGAAGAAAGCCATGGAAATGGCTGTACGAGTAAGTCTTCCTTCGCATAGCTCTTTCATACTATAGTCCCCCCATCTCTATGAACTAAAATATTCCTTTTGTACCCCCTCCCCCTAGACGGTGCACAACCTTTATGCTGCTAAGGTTAGCGAAGAAGGTCCCTACTTGAAGAAGAAAATAAGGGAACTGGAGTCGAAGCTAGCCGATTCTATCTAGCGATGCACTAGTTTGGAAGCCAAGCTTGCTGATTCATCAGGGCGGGTGACGGACCTGGAGGCAAGGAACTTGGAGCTACAAGGCCAAGTAGCGTCGGTCTGGCAGGGGGTGGAGAAATTTTCGGAATCCCAACGGGCGGAGGCCGCTGATAAGATCATCAATGAGTTCCTGGACTCGGTTGAATTTGACGAGATGCTGGAGGCCGCTGGGGAGAAAGGCATAAACGAGCCCTATTTAGAATGGAGAGAGAAAGGCTGGTTCGACGCCGAGAGGATGGAGGCTGATGTAGCCGAGGCGGAGCGGTTGGAACAAGAGCGGTCTCTCAAAGCAGATGGCTCAGGAACCGCTAATGCCAGTGAAGCTGACTAAGGGCTTCACGAGGCCCAAAGACAGAAGCTGTAAACTTTTGTTGTAATTATATATATATATATATATATATATATTTTTTTTTTTTCCCCTACTAATTGTGCTGGAGAAACTAGTAATCGTCCATGGTGTTGTGCCTGATACTCATTGGATTGCCGTACTAACCATGTTGGAATAGTAAGTACTTTTTATTGAATTAGGAGCACTTGAATAAATACAATGCTATCCGGTTAAGCCACTAAGCCGTTGGGGTACAATTCTCACTTAGGGTAGTACCGGAGGTGCTCGATGTTCTATGGGCGGGTGGAATAGACCCCATCGGTGTCTATGATGTGGAAGGTCACCGAGCCCACGGCGGCTGTGATTTGGTAGGGCTCTTCCCACGTTGGCTCCAAGGCCAGCACCTTCTTTTGAACTTTCTTCATCACCTAATCTCCTACTTGTAATTTTCTTTCCCGGACCTTGCTATCGTAGTAGCGGGCCACTCGTTGCTTATACGTCTGGTTTCGCAGGTGTGCTTGGTCGCGCCGCTCCTCGATGAGATCTAGGTTGAGCCGTATGTCGTCGGCATTTGTTTAAGCTTCATAGTTATCAACTCTGCCGCTGGGCATCTCAGTCTCTATGGGTAGCACCGCTTCGCTCCCGAATGCCATACAGAACGGGCTTTCTCCTGTTGCCTCTGTTGCCGTTGTGCTGATTGCCCATAAAACCGCTAGTAGTTCCTCAACCCAGAACCCCTTTTTGTCATCTAGCTTCTTCTTGAGAAGTTTCTTGATGATCTTGTTAACCGCTTTAACCTGGCCATTGGTCTGCGGGTGGGCTACTGAGGCGAACACCATCCGGGTTCCCAAAGAGGCTGTGTACTCGATGAGATCGGTGTTGTTGAACTGCGTCCCGTTGTCCATGACATTGGTCTGTGGGACACCAAACCGGCAGTGTATGTTCTTCCATAGGAACTTTACCACCATTTCCTCTGTGATCTTGATCATTGGCTCCGCCTCAACCCATTTAGTCTCGTAGTCAACGACCATGATAGCGTAGTTGTATTGCCCTATAATTGTTGGGAAGGGGCCAATTATATCCAGTCCCCATTGCGCAAACGGCCAAGGTGCCAACATGATCGATAATGCAATTGCCGGGGCATGTGGTATAGTGGCGTACATGTGGCAGCTGCCCGAAATTTTGCTCGAAGTCGCTACCATGTTTGGCCAGAAATACCCTGCCCGGAGTGATTTATGTGATAAGGACCGGGCACCGAAATGGTTACCGCAAACTCCTTCATGAATTTCCCGCATGATGGCTTTCCCGGCTTCTTTTGTCACGCACTTTAGGTGGGGGAAACTATGCTCTCTATGGTACAACTTGCCACCCAACAGGTTGTACCTGGCGGGCCTGAGGTGTAGTCTCCTGGCCTCTACTTTATCCTCCGGGCTGATCTTGTCAGTTAGGTACTTTCTGATCGGGTACATCCAACTAGGAGGTGATTCCTCTACCGCAAAGATCTCGAAGATAGTCTTACTTATGCTCGGCCTCTCCAAAGTTTCAGTTCTGGCTCTGCGGTACTCAGGTGGATAATCTCTGGTCGCCAACCTTACCAGGGCATCCGTATGCCTATTTTACTCCCGGGGAACGTGCCGAAAGGTTGCTCCCTTAAACGGTTCCATCATGCTTTTGGTCAACGCCTGGTAGGAGGCCATCTGAGGCTCCTTTGTCACAAACACACCTTTCATTCGGTTGACCACCAAGCTTGAATCACTGTGCACTTCCATGGACAGGATTCCCATTTCTTTGGCGAGTTGCAGGCCGGCTATTAGTGCCTCGTACTTTACGGATTGTTGAAAGTTTTGAACAGGAACCGCAGGGCGTATTCATACGATTGGCCATCCGGTGTTGTTAACATGATGTCGGCTCCACTCCGCTTGTTTGTGACAGAACCATCAACATAAAGTTTCCAACCGCTGGGCAGTCCCAGCTCGACTTTTACTATAATATCCGGTTGGCTACTCTCTGCATCATCGGAATGTGTTCCCTTTACCATTGGCGTGAGTTATGAAATCCGCGGCAGCCAGTCCTTTGATGGTCGTCCGCGGGGTATATATTATATCGAACTCTCCCAGCTCTACTGCCCATCGGACCAACTTGCCGCTGGTTTCTGGCTTTTGCAGGATCTGCCGCAAAGGGTGATTGGTGTATAGGGTGATGGAGTGGGCTTGGAAATAATGCCGGAGCTTCCTGGCACTTACGATCAGGGCCAGAGCTAGTTTTTTGATATCCGGGTATCGACTTTCAGCCCCGGTGAATCCCTTTCCTATGTGATACACCGGGAGCTCCAAAGTTTCTTCTTTCCTGACTAGAGCTGCGCTAACAGCCGTTTCTGACGTGGCGATGTAGAGGTACACATTTCTCCCGGCATCGGCTTGGATAAGAGGGGTACCGCTGATAGATACGCCTTGATGGATTGAAATGCCATCTCATGCTCCGCGGCCCAATGAATTTTCTTGAACTGTTGTGCCTTAAGCATATTGAAGAACGGGGTGCACTTGTCAGTTAAGCGGGAGATGAACCTGCCTAATGCAGATAACCGTCCGGTCAGCGTCTGGACTTGGTTCCGTTCCTCTGGAGTCCCCATTTCTTGGATCGCTTGGACCTTTAATGGGTTAGCCTCTATTCTGGGCCTTCTTATCTGATACCGAGGTGGATAGTATTTGGAGTGCCCGTTCTGTTGAGCTACCCTCCCCGTCTGATGATGCACTTGCCTAATGCAGAAGCAGAGGGGCTCCGGAGTTCTTCATGGTCTCCGGAAAGAGTGTTATCGATATGTGCACAATCTTCCTCCTCCCCATTGGTTCTCCCACCTCAAGGTGCGGTAACTCAGCGTCTTTCCTTGGTACCGCCAGTGCTTCCATTAATACGGCGTTCTGCTGTTGCCCTTTGTCCAAGGCCGCCAACAATGTGGTATTTATCGCTTCCATTTTCTGGTATCGGGCTTCCGCCTTTATTCAGTCCTGATTGCCTCCTTCCCGCAATAGTGCGACTTCCGCTTTCATCTTTTCTATCTCTCTCGTCATATCGTATTGGTGGGGGCTCGCGGCGTTACTCGGATCCCTGTGACCGATGACTCCATCCTGCCTAGAATTTGGGGTAGAAGCCGTGTTGAGCATAGTTCCACTGCCCCGGATCTGGCGTACGTCTTCCGGTCTTCCTTCACCGGCTTCTAATCCTGATCTTCCTGCCATACTATTTGAACGTGACTTTTACGTAAATCTTCCCACAGACAGCGCCAATTGTTTATGTCTGAATTCGGAGACTCACAGAGACCGATGGATATTGGTGTGATTCCTTCCTGCAAATCCTGCTAACTAAGGGAATACCAGGCTAGTCGGCCTATTCCGCTCCGATGCTTAAGTCAGTATAGTAGGGATAAGATGATAACTTAAGCGGGAATGAGTAGTTGAAGTATTGATTACCTATTAATGAAGGTAGCTGGGGCTCATATATAAACGACCGAGTGTGAGGACTAGTCTTACCCTTCGATGTGGGACTGGTCCCCTTCTGCATATATTATGGGGTTGCTCTGGTCCCCCTGTTTAGCGGGTTGGCGCCCCCGGTCCCCGAGTCCTAGTCACAAGTAAGACATGCTGGGCCGCGGGTCCGGACGTCCGTGATTCGCCCCCGGGCCCTGGACCGAGTCTGGGAGTCCTGGTAGCGGGTCTAGGGGCCTGGGTAGCCTCTCTATGGCTACTGTCAACAGTAGTAATGGTAATTGTAGTTGTGTAGTGGTGGTAGGTGGGGAGATGTGGGCTGTTGTTGTGGTCCATCGGCAGGAGGAGCATGGATTTAGGGTGTAAAATTGAGACCGTTTGGTGTTGGAGGGGTTGTGGAAGTGATGGTTGAGTCTTGAGGCTGAGCAAACCCGAGTTTGGTGTTTGGTGAGTGGGGAGGAGAGGTTGTGGCTGCGAAAGAAGTGGGGTTGGTTTATGGAGATGTTAAGGGCAAAGACTGTGGAGTAGGGATTGTTGGTGTGATGGAGCCGAAAGTGATTGGGAGAAAGGGTGAAGGGGTGACGGGAGGGGGTAGAGATGTAGATAGTTGTGAGCGGCGGGGAATTAATACATGCACAATGGTGTTCAGTAGGGCTTGGCTGTGAGCTGTAAGAGAAGCCTGGTTGGCGTTGATGGACTCAACTTGAGAGGTGATTGATGGGTCTCGCCTAAGCGAGCATCAAGCAATAATAACCCTACAATCGTTAGTAGTATAGAAATAAGTAGGGATCGTTCTGGCCGGGGATTAAGGGTACCTGAAACATGAGATTGTTAACACAAAATATTCACAAACACATATGCACACAATTGTCACACTTATATACATATATACATATTCACACGAAATCAAGGGGGATAAAAGGCTTGGCAGCAAAGCTGCCTCTAAATTCCTAGACAAGAAAATAAATTGCTGAAAATAAATCCTAAATCTACTATTTACAAGGTTGGTCAACAGTCTTCCACAAAGCACTAGCATAAAGGCAATCAAAACACATAACAAACAAGCAAATAAGACTCACGGCAAGACATTAAAGTGTTCTAGACTCAACTTAACTCCAACCCAATTAGCTCTTAAACGGTATTACTAATCGATTAAGACTCCCCATGTATTTTAAGTGACTAAACGCCTAACCTTAAAATTATACTAGTCATCTTTGAATATTCTAAACGACGTAAACAAACATGATAAGTAATTAAGCACAAAGTCGTTTTTTATTAGTTGGAAACAAGTTAATTAAGTAAGGCGTCACTCTTCTTATTAACAAGCATGTTCTTTAAATTACTCTAACCTTGTGAAAACAACACAAATAAAATAACTTGTTGGTTACTTAATCTATATTATTTTCGGTTAATGAGATCAACAATCTTTAAGCACACGAATTCAAAGAACAAGTCAAGAAAATCCTAAAATCGAATTAACACATGTTTGCCGATTATCCTACTTACTAATTCATTACATATTTTCCTTACTCTTTAACATGCAATCTGTATTCTTACACCCAAACACCAATTAAAGATAAAGAAAACGAATTGAACATACAAATCATAAAACCAAACTTCAATCCAAACAATACATAGACATAGAGTTTGAAACCAAGAATTCATGCTAACTTCATAGACAAAGTTTAACATAACTACATAAAAATTACAAAACCGAAAGAGGGGAGTGGATCCCACTTTTATAGACACCTTGATGACTTTGATTCGTGTGGATCCGGCGGATGGTGGAAGAGATGGCTGCTCGGCAATGGTGTTGTGTCGGCAGGATTTTTAGGGTGAAATGGTGGTGATTTTCGGCTAGGGTTTTATGTAGGACTCTTGGGAAATATTGGTAGAGCTTTAGCTAGATTTTTGCTTTGGAATGTGATACTTTTCTTCATGGTGCCGGCCTTTATTTATAGGAGAAGAGAGAGGCTGATTTGGGAGAGTTTTCCTTGTTCAAAACGGGATAGAAATCTTCAATAAATAAGGCTTCCCAATCCGAGTTGGAATAGGCTTTTTCTCTCCTTATTGAACAAAGAAACTCTTGCTTGGCCGGCTTATGATTTCTTCTTGGACGTTGCAAAGCTCTTTGGAATGATTTGGCACGCTTGCAGCCGCTTGAAGACATTACCGGAAATTCCTTTCTACTCGCGGGTACAGACTTTGCTAGTATCGGGTACTGGTGAGGCTTCTTGGTGGCGAGTCTGGTGCTGGCGAGTATAGGCTTCTGGCGGGTAGCGCGAACATACATGCTGGCATGCGCAGATGATTGGTGAACGGGTCTTCTGGCGAGCAAGGTTGTTGGCGGCTGATCTTCTGGCGAGCGAAGATGTTGGCGAACAAACAAGGGCTTGGTGAGCAAGCTTGTTGGCGGCCGAACAAGGACTTGGCAAGCGAGCTCTGGCGAGGTATAGGCTAAGTTGATTTTCTTCCTTCTTCTCAGCAGATCTGACCTTTGCGTCTTCAGTCGAGCATAACTTTTTGCTCAGTAATCCGATTGATCTGAATTTTTGACACAAGACCCATTTGTAAGCCAATAACATGCATACCAAATTTCAGCAAATTTTGAAGAGTATAAGTCACAAATCTATTCATCTCAGAATCACGAAAAAGACATATTTTTCACTATTTTCCAGAATTCTTAAACTTAGTCATTTTTCGGACTCTAAAGCATATATTTCCAAAACTCTACCAAAATGACACTAACACATTGTGGTCCTATCAACTACCCCACACTTATCATTTGCTAGTCCCTTAGCAAACTAAATAAAAACTAGACTCCAAACAAACTATTGCCCCTAACAATTTGTCTCAGGCTCGTATGTACAAATAGCTTTCAAGTTAATGCATGAGAAAGCTAAGCACGAAAATTCCAAATTTCATGAACATGTAACATCAATAAAAACATATAAGAACAAAAGTAAGCATGTAGACATGTTAAGCTAATTCAATCCTCCTCACTAGGCATATTCTCTTGTTTTCTCTCGAAGCATGGTTATTCACACATAAGTATATGCGAGGGAAAGATAATGAATTTACTAAGAGTAAATTGCATATGTCATGAAAATAGAAAGCACTTGGTGAATTTTTGTGGAAAAACCTCATTTAACAACTATGTGCACCAATGAACCAAAACCCATATGCTTACTCTTGAGAAAAATCTCCACAAATCAATTTTAACCATCTTAAGAATCATGAAAAGATCAATAAAAGGGATGTAATGGGGCTTGGCTAAGTGGTATTCGAAATTTATGGGATAAGTGGTGTTAAAGATGTCTCTTTAACATAGCAAAGCTCAACTCTCCTTATGTCTTCTCACCAAGGGCCGAATTTCTTCTATGTTGGGCCCTTCCTTCATTCTTTCCTTCCCCAAAATATTGTGAATACGAACAAAGGTCAAAATTTAACAATGCTAGACCTTCACATGCAAACGAAACTCCAAATTCACAACATTTTACAAGACTAGACTTAGGAATATTTTTCAACATTGAAACCATGCCTTTGTACTTTTCTTTTCTTTCGGACTTTTTGAAAATTTTCTTTTCTCTTCTTTTGTTTTTCTGTCCTTACTTTCTTTTCTTTTTCTTCTGTTGCTTGGCACGGCAACATTTAATTCTCATACAATTTTTAGCTAAGTCTACCTCACACTTGTTCTTCTTCATCCCTTCACGCGAAAACTCCTTCAAAAATCAAACTTTGCCAAGTCCATGAAACAAGGAAAGGATATACTATTCTAAGCTCATGGAAAGTGTTTAAGGGTGATGAAAGAAAAGGCTAAACTTCGGCTCAAAGGGGTTTACTAAGGTGTCCCACGACGGGCACAAATAGGACACATGCTTTATTTGGCTATGGTGGTAAACCTAATAGATCTTTATTCAATCACTTTTAAAATCAAGGTATTTTATGATAAAAACGTTTTGAAAGTCAACAAGAGTAAGTTCTAGCATTTGGTGTGAGCCTTAGCTCGCACACAATAATAACCCTACAAAATATCGTTAGTAGTATGAGCAAGTAGGGATCGTTCTAAGCCGGGGATTAAGGGTACCTGAAATATGAAATTGTTAGACAAACACATATGCACATATATACAAGACGTCACAATTTTGGGGGGAATGAAATGGATCGGCAGCAAGGCTGCCCTAGACTACACACGGCAACAAAACAGAAAATAAATCCTAAGTCTAATATTTACAAGTGATCATCATCTTTCACAAAACATTTAGCACAAAAGACTCTTTAACATGTAGATTAATATGCAAGAAGGTAAGGAACAAGTATTAATGTTGTTTCGACTTAACCAATTTCGATCCCAATTAGAGCCTACGAGGTCATCTAATCGTTAAATGCTAAGGTCTTAAGATTAACTACGAGTATAATCCTAAGGTATATGTTAACCGATTTTATTGGATTAACAATTAAACACATGAATCACAAATCGAAGACAAGCGAACAAGTAGGGTCGTCAATCCTCTTATTATCTTGCAAGTTCTAAGGTTATTACTCTAAGTGAGCAAGTGATTAAGAAAAATACGAGTATGACTCAACCACAAAACTCTAGCCCATGAAACCTAGCACTTAGAATTACATGATTAATACAACAAATGCCTTGAGCAAAACTAGTGTGTCGATTTAATGCCCTAACCTTAGATTACTAATCGAATTAAGTTCTCAAACAACATCGCATACCTATTGTCCTAGTTATCAAACATAAAAATCCACAAGTCACATATTACAAATTAACATGCGAAACATACAATTTATAAAACCAAAATCGATTCATACATAGACATACAAATCAACACCAAACATACATGAGTGTTTCATAGACAAAACTTAAACATAACTAAACAAAAAGTACTAAACCGAAGAAGGGAGTGGATCACACTTTGAGACACCTTGAGAGCTTCACGTCGTGTGGATCCAGCGAAGTATGGAGGCTGGGGTGAGGCTGCACGGCAGTAGGTTATGTCGGCAGTAGGTTATGGAGGAGAAGTTCCAAGATTCGGCAAGAGCAGAAACTTGGTTGAGGTGAGGTGAAAGTGATTTTCGGTTTAGGTTTTTGTCTAGGATCTTTGGTGAATTTTGGTAGAGTTTAGGCCTTGTGTTTATGCTTGAGATGAGATGAATTTCAGAATGAAAAAGTGAGGTTATATATAGAGGAGAGGAGGCTGCCGGCTGCCCTATTGCATAAGGGATTCAGAAAACCAAGTGGGAAAAGGATTTGAAACCTTCCTTTCTTAGTTCAATTAGGTTTTCTTTTTCTGAATTTTTCTTCAAGGCTTGGGCTTCAAATCTTCATGGACTTCTTGTATGATCTTTGGACTTCATTTGATATGTCTTGATCCACTGAAAATGCCCTCATTGCCGGCAGAATCATCAAGGCACAGAATCTGCCTCTTTTCGGCAGCTTCTCCTAGTTTGACTAGGAGAACTTCTTTCTTCGTTTTCTTCCTCAATGCCCGGGCTTGGTGTCATCCTCCTTCCTTTCTTAAGCTTGGATTATCTTCACAAATGCACTTGTACATCATATGGTCCATCGAAAAGCAGCAATTGTGAAAAGGAAGTAATAGGTTCCTGGAATCGGCAGAAAAGACCTTGCTGCAGTAACTCCGGCATATCTCCACCCTCGGAGCTCCGATTGATGCGATTCCAAATCTCAGATAAACTAGACACATATAGCCATCTCCCCATAAAATATCTCGATCAAATTCCTTGTGAGTCACCGGGAATGATTTTTCGAAGTTGGATCAAAGTCCCAGGAAAATCCTGGAATCCCCTGGATTGGTTTGCTCGAACTGCCGTTTTGCAGCCATCTTTTGGGTGACTTCCCGAACTCCGATTGATCTGAAATTTTAACACAACATTCCTCAGCATATGAATATTAAGCACGCCAAATTTCATAGAATTCGGACAAGGATAGATCACAGTTTCACTCATCTCAAAATCACGAAAAAGACATATTTTGCACTATTTTCTAGATTTCTCATACTTAGTCATTTTTCGGACAATTAAGCACATTTCACCAAAGCTCTACCAAAATTGACTATAACTATATTATGACTCTATCTTAGACAAATAAGGGTTAAACAAAGCATAAATGAGGGCATAAGCATATAATATCGTCGCACATTGTGCTCCTATCAGCATTCTATAGTTCATTAAAAAACTATGGCACAAAGTCATTGAATATGCAAAGAATAATGAGGTTCACATATTAGCATGCTCGAAATTTTCAATTTATCACTCATGAAGAAAGCAATTTCGCTCTAAAGCTCACATAGGTTATTATGGAAACAAACTAGCTAAAACATGCATGCTTCGTTAATCAACAAGTCCTACATGCTCCTACCAATGCACAAAATCCATGAAACTCACAATTTTTATAGTATGCACAACCATCATCTATATATGCAAAGAGGAGAAAAACATCATTGACATACTAGGGGCATCCTAAGACTCGAAACAAACAAATTTAAACACTCTATTTTTGTGGAACAATTTTCTGAAATTTTCTTTTCTAACTAAGCACACGAAAACATAAACGGAATACGTTATCTCACCCCACACTTAGAAAATTACATTGTCCTCAATGTAAGCACAAATCTATATCAACGAATTCCCTAAGCATGCAATCAACTAACATATTCCAATATATCATCACAAACCAAAGAAAAAGAGAAGAGTTAATAAATTTCAAACTCTCGGTGATGGCTCCTGATGGGAGCCTAAGCTCGCACACAATAATAACCCTACAAAATATCGTTAGTAGTATGAGCAAGTAGGGATCGTTCTAGGCCGGGGATTAAGGGTACCTGAGATATGAAATTGTTAGACAAACATATATACATATATACATCACAAACGTCACACATAGAGGGGATAAGGTTCGGCAGCAATGCTGCCCTATCACTAGGTACGGCAATTCAAAAACAGAAAATAAATCCTAGGTCTAATATTTACAAGTTTGATCATCATCTCTCACAAAACATTTAGCACATAGACTCTTTAACGAATAAATTCACATGCAAGAAAGTAAGGAACAAGTATCAACATGCTCAAGTTCAAAATTAGTTCCAACTACAACTTAGTTGTAAGATCTCTCAAGTTTTAAGACCGAACTTTTGGTTATGGGCCCTAAAGTTATGTTAATCCTTTTGAGATTTAACAATTGTGCGCAATGATCTAAATTGGAGATATGCAAAACAAGCAAGGTTGTCAATCATCTTATTTTAACATGTAAGAAATCCAAAGTATTATACCCTAGGTGAGCAAAACAAATCAAAGCAACCTTTTGAGTATCTAGCCATATTTGTTATTACTCGGGTTTGATGAAACCTAACATCTAGATTTACATGCTACAAGCCAATACTAATGTTTCGGTTTTTAAGTCCCACTCCTTAGATTTCTAACCAATTTTGAACCTAAAACATGCATCTATACCACTGTCCTAATTATCTAACATACGAATTTACAAGTTACATATTACAAATTAGCATGCAAAATCATTGTTCTTGTCGAAACCTAAACATAAATCTAAGCATCGATTTAAACAAGTCTTTAACATACAATTTATAAAACCAAAATCGGTTTACACATAGACATATAAACCAACACCAAACATACATGAATGTTTCATAGACAAAATCAAACATAACTAGACAAAAATTACTAAACCGAAGAAGGGAGTGGATCACACTTTGAGACACCTTGAGAGCTTCTTTTGGTGTGGATCCGGTGCTGTGTAGGTGAAGGGATGAGGCTGCACGGCTTAGGAGGTTCGGCAGGGAATTTTCCAAGTTTCGGCAGAAACTTGGTTGGTGGTGGAGGATGGTTTCGGGTTTAGGTTTTTGTCTAGGAAGTTTGGGGAATTTTGGTAGAGTTTCGGCCTTTTGTTTAGCTTAAGATGAGATCCCTCTTTATGATGGGAGCAGGCTTCTATATATAGGAGAAAAGGTCTGTGCAGTTTGAAGCCTTTCCTTGTTCAAATCGGCAAAGAAATCTTCAGTAAATAAGGTTTCCCAATCCAAGTTGGCATAGGCTTTTCTTTCCGTATCGAACAAAGAAACCTTGCTTGGTCAACTTATAATTTCTTCTTGGCCGTTTCATAGCTCTTTGGAATGATTTGGCATGCTTGCCGCCAATTGAAGTTATTACCGGAAATTCCACTCTGCTCGCGAGTATAGACTTTGCTAGTACCGGGTGCAAGCGAGGCTTTCTGGCGGGTCGCGCGAACATGCATGCAGGCATGCGCGGATGGTTGGCGAGCGGACAAGTACTGGTGAAGCTGCTGGCGGATAAGACTTGGCGGATGAAATCCGGCAGATGAGACTTGGCGGATGAGCTGGCGGATGAGCTCTTTTGCATCTTCAGTCGAGTATAACTTTTTCTTCAATGCTCTAATTGATGCGATTTCAAATCTTAGATAAACTAGACACAAATTGCCATCTCCCCATAAAACAGTTTGATCAAAATCCTTGTGAATTGACGGGAATGAGTTTTCGAAGTTGGGACACAGTCCCAGGAAAATCCTGGAAGTCCCTGGATTGAAATGCTCGGACTGCCGTTTTGCAGCCAACTTTTGGGTGACTTCCCGAACTCCGATTGATCTGAAATTTTAACACAACATTCCTCAGCATATGAATATTAAGCACGCCAAATTTCATAGAATTTGGACAAGGATAGATCACAGTTTCATTCATCTCAAAATCACGAAAAAGACATATTTTGCATTATTTCCCAGATTTCTCAAACTTAGTCATTTTTCGGATAATTAACCATTTTTCATCAAAACTCTACCAAAACGACACTAACTACAGTATGACTCTATCTTAAACAAATAAAGGTTTAAACAAAGCATAAACGAGGGCATACACATATAATATCGTCGCACATTGTGCTCCTATCAGCTCCTTCGTTTTTCTTGGTCGTATGGGGTTGCCTCCCCATAAGCGCTTTGTTTTTATAGTCCATTGCTTAGACTTTTCACCATTGTTACATGTGTGTGTTCATCGTGAGCCAAAATAGCTCAAGTCGGCAAGGAGGAGTTCAATGCGGTGCGCGTTGCACCATGTGTGTGTCTCGGCAGCAATGGTGGACATATCAGCATTAGGATGGAAATGCTGCCGCTCGGCAGCTTGGAGTGTACCGGCAATGTTGCAACTCTCGGCAGCATGAGACGTATCCAGACAAGGCTGCTTGGCAGCTTGGTTTATATCCGGCGAGTCTTGTGTTACCGTGTCGGCATGGAGTGACGTGTCGGCAGCGCTGCCGGCAATGGCAGGTCCGGCATAGGGAAAGGCTGTTGCTGCATTGATGGGCTGCCTCTCGGCAGTGGGCAGCCGTGGTGTGTCTTCCAAATTTATGTCCTCATTGAGTGCGTCAAATGGCTCATAATAAGGCTTGAGGCGATGGCCCACTACCAGAAAAAAGGCTTTTCCCGACGAAATAAAAAAAAACGGCCGACGAAATAAAATTTTCGTCGGCTATTCCCAAGAATGGCTGACGAATTTTTTTTTCGTCGCTAAAAAAGAATTCGTCGGCTATTCCCCTAGAATGACCGACGAATTTTTTTTTTTGTTGGTAAAAAAAAAATCGTCGACGATTTGAATTTTCGTCGGCCTTTCTCTGAAACTTTAGCCGACGAAAATTTTTTGAAGTATGGCCGACGAGTACTAGGTTTGATTTCGTCGGCTATGATTAAAAAAAAAAAAACAGCTTCCATTTTCTATCACTATCGACAAACCATTGCTTCGTCCTTCAATTGCAAATGTGTCGTGAAATAAGATATGACCGAAATAATGAAATACGTCTACGGTTGAAAAATGACAAGATTCCAACAAAATCTGTGTGCCGAATATTGCGGTTAACTGTTTTTTACTTCCGTTTTCCTATGGGTAGCCTGACGGTCGGTAAATATTTTGAGGAAAATTTTTATACGATTAGTTGCGTCTCATCGATTTGAAACTATTATCTGTTGAAGGTCAGGCAAAAAAACGTCATTTAGACAGGCCAATTACCATTTCTAAGCGTTTAAAGGGTTGACTCACCCGGTTGACCGTCTCGATCGAGCCTTTAACGTTGTCAGATGTAGTTGGATTTTTTTTCATACATGTATTTAATCTTAACGGTGATATCTGACGGTTGGAATAGATTTTCCAAACTTTTAGATTCAAAATCGGAACATATGCACTAATGTTCCTTAACTTGTTTACTAAGTGTTTAAATGAATGTATAGTTTCAAATAGTTACTATACGTACACTCTTCAAATGCAAATATGTCGTCAAATAAGATATGACCGAAATAATGAAATACGTCTATGGTTGAAAAATGACAAGATTCTGATAAAATCCGTGTGCTGAAATAATGAAATAAGTCAAAACCCGGTTCACTGCAGATTTGGCATCCGGCGTCCGAATGACGATTGTGATACCATTCCGGAAAGGGAACGACGCCAGGAATCAAACTCATAGCTATACTACGATGTGTGGGCTTTTTCGGGCTTTCGAGTTCGTTTAGGGCCTCAAAACTGCAGTTTAGTATGTTTTCATAGAATAGCCGACGAAACATTGTAATTCGTCGGCTATTCTCTAAGTTTAGCCGACGAAAAGTATATGTCGTCGGCTAAACTCCTTCGATCCGCTTATTGTCCACCGGTGGATGGCTCAGATCCAACGGCTGCTGATTTTCCAAAGCATAGCCGACGAAATATTTGAATTCGTCGGCTAAACTCTTGTGATCCGCGCCTTTTTATTGTCCGCCATTGGATGGCTCAGATCCAACGGCTGTTGATTTTCCACAGTATAGCCGACGAAATATATTAATTTCGTCGGCTATTCTCTAAGTATAGCCGACGAAATATATTAATTTCGTTGGCTATTCTCCTTCTAAATCTTTTAAATCGCTTCCTCCCGCCTTTTTTCTCTCCTCCTTCCCCTCCCCCCTCCTCCTCCTCCTCCTCCTCCTTCCCCTCCTCCGGCCTCCTCCTCCTCCTCCTCCTCCTCCTCCTCCTTCCCCTCCTCCTCCTCCGGCCTCCTCCTCCTCCTCCTCCTCCTCCGATCCGGTATTTTTTTTTGCCCAAAATGCAGTTATAGCCGACGAAATTGACATTATTTCGTCGGCTATAATTTTAAAATATTAATATATTCCGACGAAATAGCTCAAATCGTCGGCTATACTTCAGAACAAATAGCCGACGAATTCAAATTTCGTCGGCTATAACTTTAAAATATTAATATATTTGACCAAGCTTTGGTCGACGAAATCATTTTCGTCGGCCAAGGTTGGAATGGCCGACGAATTGGTTTTTTTCGTCGGCCATTGGTATTACCGACGGGGTTTTACCGACGAATTATAGCCGACGAAATTTTCGTCGGTAGAAGGAATAGCCGACGAAAATTTGGAATAGCCGACGAAAAAAATTTTGTCGGCTATTCTGTCAAAGCTGGTAGTGGCCATTGACTTTTAATGTGTTGCACGTTGCTTCGTTACAAATCTCAATGGCTCCATGAGTGAAAACTTGAGTAACCATAAATGGACCAATCCATCGAGAGCGTAACTTACCCGGAAAAAGTTTGAGTCGTGAGTGATACAAAAGAACTTTTTGGCCAACCTCAAACCTCTTCCCTCGAAGCATCTTGTCATGAGAAACTTTGGTCTTTTCTTTGTAAATCCAAGCGGCATCATAGGCTTCATTCCGGATTTCTTCAAGTTCGTTGAGTTGAAGCTTCCTATGAAGGCCAGCCTCATCGATATTCATATTGAAGGCTTTAACGGCTCACCATGCCTTGTGCTCAAGCTCTACCGATAAGTGACATGCTTTGCCATATGTTAACCGAAAAGGTGACATACCTATCGGAATCTTGTATGCAGTCCTATAAGCCCATACAGCATCATCGAGATGATCACTTCAATCCTTCCTTGAAGGTCCAACAGTTTTCTCAAGTATTTACTTGATCTCTCAATTACTTACCTCGGCCATGCCACTTGTTTGGGGATGATAAGGCGTACATACCTTGTGTGTGACCCCATATTTCTTCAATAAGGCCTCAATGGTGCGGTTGCAAAAGTGTGATCCACCATCACTAATCAAGACTCTTGGAACTCCAAAACGTGAAAAGATGTTGGTCTTGAGAAATTCGGCAACTACTTTGGCATCATTGGTGCGTGTAGCCTTGGTTTCGATCCACTTTGACACATAATCAACCGCTAGCAAGATGTAGAGAAAGCCCTTACTTGAAGGAAACGGCCCCATGATGTCAATCCCCCAAAGATCATGAATTTCAATAGCATTGATGGAAGTGAGGGGCATTTGATCTCGTGGTCCAATATTCCCCATTCTTTGGCATCGATCACATGACTTCCAAAACATGTTAGCATCTTTAAAAATCGTAGGCCAAAAGAATCCGCAATTAAGAACCTTCAATGCCGTCTTCTTTGGTCCAAAGTGCCCGCCACAAGCTTCACTATGACAAAAGGCAAGGATGGATTTATGCTCATCTTCCGGAACACATCGTCGAATTACTTGGTCTTCACATTGCCGCCATAAGTATGGATCATCCCACAAAAAGTGGCGAGATTGCTTCTTGATTCTCCTTTGTTGGTGGCTCGGCATAGAGTGAGGAAAATGTCGGCATGCAAGGTAATTTGCAATGTCGGCATACCAAGGTGCATTTGTTGCATCGCTTCGAAAGAGTTGCTCATCCGGGAAACTTTCCAATAGGGGTAGCCGATCTTCTTCTTTGACAATTCGACTTAGGTGGTCGGCTACCACATTCTCTACTCCTTTCTTGTCTTTTATCTCAATGTCAAACTCTTGAAGCAAAAGAATCCATCGAATGAGCCTTGGCTTAGCATCCTTCTTTGTCATAAGATACCTCAAGGCGGCATGATCACTATAAACAATGACTTTGGAATTCAAAAGATATGAACGAAACTTTTCCAAAGCAAAAATTACCGTCAAGAGTTCTTTCTCCGTTGTGGTGTAGTTGAGTTGAGCATCATTTAGAGTTCGCGAAGCATAATAGATGGCGTGTGGCTTCTTCTCCACACGTTGGCCGAGCACAGCTCCCATGGCATAATCACTTGTATCACACATCAACTCAAACGGAAGCTCTCAATTCGGTGATACTAGTATTGGAGCCGAGCATAACCTCTCCTTTAGACGAATGAAGGCTTGCTCGCATGCATCACTCCACACAAACGGCACATCTTTTTGTAGTAGCTCGCTCATAGGCTTAGCATCCTTGGAAAAGTCTTTGATGAATCGTCGATAGAAACCGGCATGTCCAAGGAAGCTTCGCACGTCTCGTACACACCTAAGGCTCGACAAGCTTTGAATTAGTTCCACCTTAGCTTTGTCAACTTCAATGCCCCTCTCGGATATAATATGGCCAAGCACTATACCTTGATTTACCATGAAGTAGCACTTCTCCCAATTAAGTACAAGGTTAGTCTCTACACACCTCTCAAGTATCTCTTCCAAATTCTCCAAACATGTGTCGAAGTTGCGTCCATATACGCTAAAGTCATCCATGAAAACTTCGATCTTACTTTCAATAAAGTCGGAGAAGATGTTGTACATACATCGTTGAAACGTACCGGGTGCGTTGCATAGGCTGAATGGCATCCTCCTATATGTAAAAGTGCCAAATGGACATGTGAAAGTTGCCTTCTCTTGATCATCCGGGTGTATGGCAATTTGGTTGTATCCACTATAACCATCAAGGAAGCAATAAAACTTGTGACCGGCTAACCTCTCTAGCATTTGATCCATGAATGGCAAAGGCATGTGATCCTTCCTCGTTGTTGCATTGAGCTTCCTATAGTCGATACACATCCGATGACCGGTTACTAGCCTTTGTGGCACAAGCTCATTCTTCTCATTCTTCACAACCGTTACACCACTCTTCTTGGGAACTACTTGCACCGGTGATATCCACTTGCTATCCGAGATAGGGTAAATTACACCACAATCAAGTAACTTGATAATTTCGTCTTTGACGACTTTCATCATTGGTGGGTGGAGGCGACGTTGACCCTCCCTTGTTGGCTTTGCACCTTCTTCCAATAAGATACGATGAACACATGTAGTAAGGCTTATTCCCTTGATATCCGCTAAGGTCCAACCTATGGCGGATTTGTACTTCTTAAGCACACCTATCAAATCACATTCTTGCTTCTTATTAAGCATTGAATACACAATAACCGGTAAAGTGTCTTCCACTACAACACTGAATACCTTAGGCGATGAAAATTTTTCGTCACCTAAGAAGGATTTTCGTCGTCTCAGCTTTTAGGTGACGAAAATTTTGTCGCCTAAGTTTCGTCGTCTAAAGTTTGTGGTCTAAGTAAGTAGGCGACGAAAATAAAATAATTTCGTCGCCTAAGATAATTCTTAGACGAGGAACAAATTTCGTCGTCTAAGAAAAATGGTGACGAAAAAAAAACTCTGAGAGGACGAATTTTTTCGTCGGCTAAATTCTAGCTTAGATGACGAAAAAAATATTTCGTGGCCTAAGATAATTACTTAGACCACGAAACTCAACATTTTTCGTGGTCTAAGTATTTATCTTAGGCGACGACAAATAAAATTTCGTGGCCTAAGATGGATACTTAGTCGACGAAACTAAATTTGTTCGTCGCCTAAGCTATATACTAAGGCGACGAAATAATTTATTTCGTGGTCTAAGATAGTTTTTTAGGCCACGAAACAATATTTTTTCGTGGCCTAAGAGGTTCTCTTAGGCGACGAAATTATTATTTTTTGTGGCTTAAGCATATAGCTTAGACCACGAAACAATTTTTTCGTCGACTTAGTAGCCAGCTTAGGCGACGAAAACATTTAGTTTCGTCGACTAAGTATGTATTAAATTTATAAAAAAAATAAAAAAAAATTCGGATACTGAATATTCAAATAAATTAAAAAAATTATCCATAAAAATTAAATACCGAATATTAATAAGTTTATTCATACATTTGTTCAATAAAAATATTACATCAAACAATATCGTAGGGAGAGTGAGGAGCCTGCAAGCTACTGTGGTCGGTTCCTAAACAATTGGAACTGTTCCTCCAACCAGCTAAGACGGTTTTCACTACTCTGGTACTTCTCATTTGCCAATCGTGTCTGCTCCTCTGCAAGTCTGATACGCTCTCGGGCCTCCTCCTCTGCAAGTGTGATACGCTGTCGGGCCTCCTCCTCTGCAAGTGCTATACGCTGTCGGGCCTCCTCCTCCAGTCGTCTCATACGCTCCGCATTTGACGACCGACTGCGTCCAGTGGAATTTTCCCCTTGCGATGATTGGGAGCCGACACCGAAAGTGACTCCTCCTAACCCCCGGATCTCACAGCTGTTTCGCGGTCCCAGTTCGTTGACAAGCACTTGGGCTTGAGTCGGCTCGTCAAAATAGTGAACGATCTGATCTTCCGGAACGTCGGGGTGCTCCTCCCTCACAGTGGTCATCACCCTCTCGAGCTCAACATTGATACGGCGCTGCAGCAAAGACCAAGTAAGTAACATGCATATGAATAATGCATTCTAAATAATCCAAACATAATCGGCAGATACTCTTCATCAAACCACAACGGTTAAACATAATCCAAACATAATGCATTCACTAGGAGTTTTGAGATCGCATGATTAGAATGGTTTTAACTTGAGTAAATACACAAAGTTAGATAACTTAAGGGAAATATTAAAGAGCTTATGTATATGTTTATGAATTTCTTTTGATAACTTGTGTATTGATCATATTGGTGATGGATTTCCAAATTCGTAACATTTTATCCTTCTTGGTCTATTTTCTTATAACCGGCCATGTCTAGTTATGGGATAAGAGAAACTTACTATATTTTCTGCCGCTTCCGGGTGCTCAGGAGGGTACACCATCTCATAATTCTTCACCAACGGGAATGGTTCACCTTTTTGCTTCAATTCGAGCGCCCCGTAGATGAAAGGCTTTGAACCGGACCGATGGTGCAACGTCTTCTTCCCCCGGTTGAGGGCGTTGGCGGTCGATCGTCTCTGTAGAAATATGATTAAATATGAGACAAATAGTTAGCACTGAAATAAAACTAAAATGAAAAATATTAACATTTGAAAGCACAGACTACTATTAAAAAATTATATACCTGAAACTCATCGCTCTCGAAGTGGTGAAGCAGCCAAGACCACTCCTCCTGCCTATCTTTGAACTCTTTCGGAATTTTCCCAGGGTTGTCAATCCTAAGCCTGTTGAGCTTGCTCTTGAAGGCTGTGAAGGTCTTGGCGGCATGCTTGTAAACCCACTTGACCATCTTCTTATCATCCCAAGGGATGTCATAAACAAGCTAGTACAAAAAAAAAGGAATTAATATGGAAGCTGATAGATAATTAAAATATTAAAATTGTAGTTAACTTACGTCGAGTTCATTTTTGAGCTTCATCTGATCATCCTCCTCCAGATCCCACCAACTTACAGCAGTCATGGGAATGCTGTCCCGAATGATATGCCCGATATCATGAGTCAGCCAACTGTTCAGTGCACTGGTCTGCGGTCCGTGCAAGAACTCATCATCCATGACGATCTTCACCTTCTCTCCGTGCTGCACCCAAGACGTGTAGGCCTTCAAGCCTTTTACCAACCCTCGTTTGTGTTTGGGAGGAGGTGCTGCCAAAACAATAACAATTTAATTAGAGAGTAATAACACTCATTTATAACTAAATGACTTAATTAAAAGTGTTAGATTATGTTTACCTCCATCAGGCCGAGGACGACATGTGCACCGACAGCTGATCTCACAATCACCATCGTTGTCTTCGACGTCAGGTGTGGTGTCTGCTACTGAAGGGGCTGCAGTATCTTCCACCAGCAACGGGGGCGGGGGCGGGGGGGGAGGTGCTGATACGTTCATAGATGATTCCGTACGTGGCTGCGAACCACTCCCTTCCGAGTTATTTGACCTGTAGAAGCGGTCAAATAACTCCTGCCTCTTCTTCTGGAGCAATCCATGAGTCGGCGGCATATTTTTCCTGTAAAGAAACACAAATTTATAACACAAACACAACAAATTGCTTGAGCTATCAATAAGAAGGATCATATTTAGAGTGGAGAAAAACGTAATACTCCATGAATACTTGCAAGTTGCAACCAATGTAGAATAAAGAGATCAACATGGATAAGGATGGTCTTCCTGATAAATTGAAGTATGAGGTGTGAAGTTCAACACAGAACAGGGTTTATGCATGTGTACAACTAGATTTGCATACATATCTATGTGGGTAATGTGGCTAAAAAGGATATATAGTTTAGTCAACACTATATATATCATATGTGACAGCAAATAAACCACCATATGAAATACATAAACTGCACCACATAAATTCAAATGGAGCTTTTCATAGAGTTGAATCCAAGCTCATTGTTTGTATTCTGTTGCAGTAGAAAATGGTGTAAACTGACCAATAGCCACAGTATTTAAACAACCAAACCTATTCCACCTGGTAAACCTAAAAGCCTAAAACGAGGAACTCTTTCTGACTCTTTTACACTACAATTTATTGATTGTATTTTGATACAGTAGCAACCAGAGGAATTGAAACTGACGTTCCAAGTTATAGGTTGGAGTACTGAGAGTAAGACCCTCCTAGTTTTCCTTTGCTTTTCTAGCTTTTTGACTGAAATCAATTTCTAATGTAGTAGTGGAGGAGCTAATACATGGCTTCAAGTGTAGCAAGAACTCAGAGAGCAAGTTTCTAACTTCCTACTACTATCTGCTTAGAGAACTTCAAAACCTTCACACGCCTCTACGAATATAAAAACCTCCAACCCCATGTAATACACACACTCAGAGTTAAGTTACTGCCAAGAACTCTCAAACTACATCATTTCACAAACCTCTATAGCAAGTAAAAACATAATATAATTCAATTAGCATTATAACAAAACCATAACACTCTACAAAAGCAAATGCAATTAAACATAAGCACAGTCCTGAAGTAATCTCATTTCTCATTAGGCCAATGTTCCCTATTTAGTTTTTCGTCACTGGTTTTGTACTAAACCCAATTGGAAAACAAGAATTAAAGTTCAACCAACAATCCAGAAAACTAAGTCCCTAAACAATACAAACATTCTGAAAAAAATGAAGACATATGCATAATCAACAAAAACCTCAAAATTAATACATGCTGCTACAATATTAATGGTGAGAAAGAACAGTATCACATGTAATAGGGTTGGGGGAGGTGAAGACGGGACATAGGAGGAATAAGAAGAACAAGAACTCATCATTACCGATCGAGTTTGTGTTGGGGGAGGTGAAGTCGGCCGGAGGTGGCTAGGAGGCCTGAGGCCGTGAATGAGAGGGAGAATGGAGGGAAGGCGGAGGTGAAGACGGCGAGCGACGAGGAGGCTGGATGAGGAGGTGGAGGCTAGCGGAGGAGGGAGCGGAGGGTGAGGCGGAGGCGAGGCAGGCTGGGGAAAGGAGATAGAACGAAACAGAATGTAGATGAATTAGGGATTGCGGGTATATTTACCTGACTTAGGCGACGAAATTCCATTGTTCGTCTCCTAAGAAAAAAGCTTACACGACGAATATAAAAATTCGTCGCCTTAGAAGTAAAACTTAGGCGACGAAACATTTATTCGTCGCCTAACATAATTTCGAATTTTTCAATCAATTCAAATTAGGCCGCCAATTTATTAAAATAATTTCCTCTTAGTCGACGAAACCACCAGTTTCGTCGTCTTAGTAGTTACTTAGTCGACGAAACTGATGTTTTCGTCGACTAAGTAACTACTAAGACGACAAAACAGATATTTTCATCGACTAAGCCTAGTTCAAATTTTTGAAAAAAATTATTGACGGAAAATAATTCAATTTTTAAAAAATAATTACCACTTAGTCGACGACGTCAACTTTTTCGTCGTCTAAGTATATACTTACTCGACGACAATGATTTTTTCGTCGCCTAAGTAAATACTTAGACGACGAAACTGTTTGTTTCGTCGACTAAGATCAGTTCAAATTTTCGCAAAATTTATTGGCGGAAAATTAAAAAGTCAATTTTTAAAAAAGAAAACTCCACTTAGTCGACGAAATAATAAGTTTCGTCGACTAAGTAAATACTTAGACGACGAAACTTATTATTTCGTCGACTAAGTGGAATTTTTTTAAAAACAAAATTGACTTTTTAATTTTAGAATTTTGGGCCATGTTCATAGGTGCATTTGGTCGACGAAAGACCCCAAATATACATTTATTAATATATATATATATATATATATATATTAAAAAATTAATTAATACAAAAACAAATTAATCATGTTTTTCCCATTTTATTAATTTTCTTGAGGAAATTGTAATCCAACATAACATAACAGAACACAGTTGAAGATTCTGTACGTACGTACACACGATTCATGTTGTTTTAATCATACATCAAAAACAAATTTATTGAATTTAAAAACATAATTTAAATCTGATCATGGTTCTCCATCATAATCGTCATCGTCTGTATCGTCTGCATCTTCAATCGTATCAGTTAAGCCATCATTGGAATCGTCATCGTCGTATGTTTCCTCATCATCGTCTGATTCCTCATCATCTTCGTCATTAATGAAGTTTTGATTGGCTATGTTTTGAGATGTAGATGCATTTGGGACTGCAATGAATTCTTCAGAAGTGACGAAATGTAAGCGGTTGTCGTCGCGAATAGCCTCTGCATTAGGGATTTGAGAAGCCGAATGCTCTTGATATGGTTCATCAGTGTCGCCGTCATCTTCATCATCATGTTCTTCACCCCTTTCAATTGTAGACGCACTCCATATATTCCTATGTGACATCGGGTTAACCACTTTCCAAAATCCACCTGCCTTAGGATCATCGAGATAAAATACCTGTTTTGCCATGCTAGCAAGAATGAACGGCTCATTTTCATACCAACTTGTGTTTGTATTCACCGATAACATGCCGTAATCCATCTTTGTACTCCCAGGAACACTTTGATTAGTGTTAAACCATCTACACTTGAACAAGACAACGAGCATATTTCCATATACTAGTTCGACAACAGCGAGTAGCACTCCATAGTAGGTGAAGTCGTCACCATCTACCATGACCCCGCAATTTTGCGTTCTGCGGTTCACATCTCGTTGAAGTGTCACAAACTTGACGCCGTTGACAAAACACATCGCGCGCACCCTGTGGGAAATTGGCATTCTAGCCAAATGGTGCAATTCGGACGAGTACCAATCACTGTTCTGTATTTGGAGATTTTCCACCTGTCACATTGTGATAAGTTATTATTTAAATTGAACTGACTAGCTAGAATACTAATATTGAAATGGAGATATTGTAACATACAAAATATTGTGACGTACCCATTTGCGAAAGTAAACAGGAAATGTTCTTTTGTGCGTCTCTTTCGGCCTTCGGTCTCGACAATTTGCTTCAATCAGCTTCAAATGCTCACCCATGAAATATTGTGCTTCGTCACAGTGTTGTAGTACGCACCAATGAGCTTCAATTAGCTCAGCATCTGTCAGTCTTTCTGAAGTTTGTAAATTACCAAACGGACGTACAACACTTGAAAGGACTGAAAGTTTTAACTCTGGTACTGTAGAGGCTGCTGTAGAAGATTATGCAATATTTTCGTCACTGTTATGGAGATATAAGTTGCAGTATGTTACACATTCATGTGTAATGTACGACTCCGCTATCGATCCTTCAGGGTGACTCTTGCTTTTACATAACTTTTTGTATTGAAACAGTTGTCTGAAATTACACGTACAGTTATTAGTGAAGTATATATACAAGAGAATATTATAATGAATGAGGAAATACGAATAATAAATAGTACTTTTCTTGCGGATACATCCAGGTGCAATGAACTGGACCAGTAAGCAGTGCTTGATCTGGAAGATGGATCATCAGATGAATCATACTGTCAAAGAAAGCAGGGGGGAAAATCCTTTCCAATTTGCACAAAATGTAGATGATGTCTTCTTTGAGAATGAGAACATCTGACTTCTTCAGCTCTTTAGCGCATAACTTCTGAAAGAACCTACACAAGGCTATTATAGGTTCGACCACATCTGGATGCAAATAGGGTCGGATAACCACTGGAATAAGACGTTGTAGCAATACATGACAGTTGTGGCTCTTCAATCCGTTAAACGTATTAAGCCCCAAGTTAATACACCGAGATTTCCTGCATACCCATGAGGATACTGTACTCCTTTAAACCATATGAAAATCTGCTTCTTGAAAGCCGGTTTAACTGTGTACGGTGCAACAGGTATGAAAGTCCCTGACGCCATCTTCACTGGCCATAAGTGTTTTCGTATTTTCTTTTCCTCCATATATTGACGTGCTTTCAGAGTGTCCTTACTCTTTCCCTTAATATCAAGAATTGTTCCCACAAGGCTGTCACTTACTCCATTTTCTATGTGCATGACATCTAGGGTGTGCCTAAGAATGGATTTCGACCAGTAGGGCAAATCATAGAATCTACTCTTGTGTGTAAAACACTTGTACTCGTCAGGGCGTTCCGGAACTGGTATAGATAAATCACCGCTCAATACCCCGAAATCGAAAGAGTTCAGCTGCTCCAAAATTTCATCACCGCTCCAGGGACGGGGTTTAGGACGAAGCTCTACTGTTTTATCAAATGTTTTAGGACGAAATCGCCACTGGTGGTCAGCTGGAAGCCATCTACGGTGACCCAAGTAACACACTTTCCCAGCGCACCAAACAGAATGGACTTCGTTCAAGCAGACAGGACAAGCTTTATAACCTTTAGTCGCCTGAGACGACAACATCCCATAACCAGGAAAATCACTTATGGTAAACAACAGCATTGCTCTCATTATAAATGATCTTCCACTGTGCCTGTCAAAAGTAAGAACTCCATTTTCCCATAAGTCTAACAGCTCGTCGATCAAAGGTTGCAGATACACATCCAAACACTTTCCTGGAGACCTTGGGCTGGGAATGAACAGAGACATCATACTAAATTCCTTCTTCATACACATCCAAGGAGGCAGGTTGTACGGCACAAGAATAACAGGCCATGTACTATGACTCAAACTCATATTTCCATGGGGATTGAATCCATCTGAGGCAAGGCCGAGTCTGACATTTCTAACATCTCTTGCAAAATCAGGGAATAATCTGTCAAAGGACTTCCACGCCTCGCCATCTGCAGGGTGTCTGAGAGTATCATCATATGTCCTTCTCTCTCCATGCCATCTCATTTCTTTTGCTGTGTGTAAAGACATGTAAAGACGCTTCAATCTAGGAATTAAAGGGAAATGACGAAGTACCTTCACAGGAACACTGTTTTCCTTAATTGTGCCTTGGTCCCACCTCCACGCGTGGCATATGGGACATTCATCAAGCTCGGCTTTCTCTTTGTAAAACAAAACACAGTTGTTCTTGCAGGCGTGGATTTTGTTATAACTGAGACCGAGATCGCCCAATATCTTATGTAGCGTGTAATAACTATCAGGTAGATAGTTAGGTTGTGGAAGGTGTTCCTTAAACTGTTTTAGAAGACTATCAAAAGAGTCATTTGTCCACCTACTCTTGACTTTCAACTGCGTCTGTGAGATGATGGTCTCTAAAACAGTGTGAGGACTACCCTCGAATAATGGGATCTGCACTTGAGCAAGTAGTCTGGTATACTTATCATAATCAGCACTGTCAACAAGAGGAATTGTGCCATCCTCAAAAACTGCCTCTTGGAATTCCTCTTCCTCGCGTACTGGAGCAAAAGTAGGAAAAATGTCATGTAGAATGTTCATAGTCGGGTCAGTATAAGGCTCGAAACCACCAGCAGCTGTTCGGTCATGGTATCCAGCCTGGATTTCGGCAACCGTAGGTTCATAATCTACTGCTTCACCGTGTTTACTCCATGTTGTATAATTCTGCATAATACCTCTGTTACACAGGTGATCGTAGATTCGGCCGATCGTCTTGCGCTTAGTATTCATACAACTTAAACAGGGACACCTGTGTGTTTTCTTTCCTCCACCATGTTCACGTACAAAATTTATAAAAATTCCTACTCCTTCATGGTATTCTTCGCTCTGTCTTGGGTACTGCATCCAACTCTTATCTCTATCCATCGATCACATGTTATATATATTAATTAATATAAGACAAACAATAAATAATCACAAATTAACAAATAAACAATTTATATGCATGTTTTTTCTCGACCTTATGCCTCCGGTTAGGGTCCTAATAATCCCATTCAGGAGCACAAGACTTTGTTTCACAGTTTATAGATCTTGTATATTCGTTTTCAGTCGTGGGAAAATTTCGGCAGCATCTCCCCACAGTTCCTCAAGTGCACGAATATCTATACACCTAGTATGCACTCGAGGAACAGTGATGGGAGACCTCGTCGAAATATATACCCACGACCGCAAACGAATACACAAGACCTATACAAACTGTGAAACAATGTCCTCTGCCCCCAAACTGTCCAAAAATGGGACAATTCAAGAATCTCTCCATGATTCTCGAACGGGATTTCTAGTGATATATATAAATGCATGTATATCAGTGAATAAAAGAATGACATTCTTTTATTCACCGCTAATTATAAATCGATCATATAACAATGATTTTCGTCAAATAATTATAATTATTAATTAAATTAATTAAAGCATTATTAAAATATATAATTAATATATATAATTCACTAATTTCACAAAAACCAACAATTTAATTGAGTATATATAGGTATGGATCAACAAAAGCAACATATTTACTAGCTATCACCTCACAATATACACACACAACAATATATATTTCTATAATTCTCTACCTCAAAAATGAAATATTTCAATGGAAAAAATAGAAATTATAGTTGAAAAAGATGAATAAAGAGATCATACCAAGTTAAAAATCAATGGGTAGTAGTGGAGAAGGCTTAGGAAGACCCGATTTGAAGCTTTTCACATCAAAAAATAAAAATCGGTGGAAAAATTTGAGGGGAGGAAAAATTTTCAGTTTTTTTTCCCTCTTTTCCCGATCTGGAAAACGAGTGCAGGCTCTATAGTATGGATTTACTTAGGCGACGAAACTTAATTTTTCGTCGCCTAAGATCCACACTTAGGCGACGAAAATTAAGTTTCGTCGTCTAAGAAGAAAACCTGCCGACGAAAAAAATTCGTCGTGCTTGTCATTTCTTAGACCACGAAAAAAAGTTCGTCGTCTAAGATTTTTTCTTAGGCGACGAATTTTAATATTTCGTCTCCTAAGTAAAAATCTTAGGCGACGAGTTTTTTTTTTCGTGGTCTAAGATAATGCACGGACGACGAATATTGTTTTCGTCGGTAGGCTTTTTTCTTAGACCACGAAAATAATAATTCGTCGCCTAAAACTGTTATTAGGGGACGAAATTTTTTTCTTAGGTGAGGAAAGTTTTTTCGTCTCCTATGATAGCTTAGGCGAGGAATTTTTTTAAGTTTCGTCGCCTAAGGTTTTTTTCCTTGTAGTGTTCATTTCCAATATATACATACTTCAAGTGACTAGGGAGCTCTTTAAGTTCTAACTTTGGGGCCTCTTCCACACTTGGTCGAAATTTAGTTGTGGCACTTGGAATTGACAAAAACGAGTTCTTTGTGTACATGGGGGCTGCATTGAGTTCGGCAACCACTTCTTGGATGCTTGGCTCGACAACAACATCAAAGTCTCCTTCAACTCGTGCTCCCTCATTGTCAACTCCAACCCCTTGCTCGATCGCTAATTGCTATGCGTCAAGCGAGGTCGACATAACTTGCTCGACCTCCTCCAAAACACCAATGGCGCAACCATCTTTCAAATCAACATTGGGGAATTTCATGGCATCAAACACATTAAACTTTATCACCTTACCATCAAATTCCATCGTTAGGTTGCCCTCGGCGATATCTATCTTTGTGCGTGCCGTCCTCATAAATGGTCATCCAAGTAGCAATTGAGTGCTATTAACCGGCGAGTCTTCCATCTCTACCACATAGAAATCGGCCGGAAAAATAAGTTGGTTCACTTGGACAAGCACATCTTCCACATAACCCTCTGGATATTTGCTTGAACGATCCGCAAGTTGAATAATGACATTGTCCTTCTTGAGAGGCCCTACACTCAACGTTTGGTACACATTGAGTGGCATGACATTGATCGATGCTCCCAAGTCTAACATCACGTCCTCGAAACGAGTGTTACCTATCACACAAGGCACATTGAAGCTTTCCGGATCCTTCATCTTTTGTGGCAACCTCCTTTGAATAACGGCCGACACCGTCTTGCTCATAGTCACCACACGAGTCTCCCTCGTATGCCTCCTAGCCGTGCATAGCTCTTTGAGAAACTTAGTATACTGTGGCACTTGTTTAATGCATTCCAACAAAGGGATGTTGACTTGCACTTTCAGGAAAATCTCCAACACCTCCTCATCAGATTTATCTTTCTTCGATCTAGCAAAGCGAGAAGGGAATGGAATGTTTGAGTGTGGCACCCCTCCCTTACTCACTTGGCTTGGCTTGGCAATAGCTTATTCTTCGATGTTGCGGGATCATGCTCACGCTCGTTGCGCAGCCCCTCTTGCTCGGTAACTTTCGGCTTGCCGGCTCTTGTCTTCTCGGCTACACCACCGTCGGTGGACTTCTCGGCTGCAGCCCTCTAATAGGAGCACAATGTGCGATGATATTATATGCTTATGCCCTCATTTATGCTTTGTTTAACCCTTATTTGTCTAAAATAGAGTCATAATATAGTTAGTGACATTTTGGTAGAGTTTTGGTAAAATGTGCTTAATAATCCGAAAAATGACTAAGTGTGAGAAATCTGGAAAATAATGCAAAATATGTCTTTTTCGCGATTTTGAGATGAGTAAAAATATGATCTATCCTTGTCCGAATTCAATGAAATTTGGTGTGCTTAATATTCATATACTGAGGAATGTTGTGTTAAAATTTCAGATCAATTGGTGTTCGGGACGTCACTCAAAAGTTGGCTGCAAATCGGCAGTCTGAGCAAACCAATCCAGGGACTTCCAGGATTTTCCTGGGACTTTGTCCCAACTTCGAAACATCATTCCTGACGATTCACAAGGAATTTGATCGAGCCCTTTTATGGGGAGATGGATATATATGTCTAGTTTATCTGAGACTTGGAATCGCATCAATTGGAGCTCCAAGGAGGGAGTTATGTCGGATTTACTGGAGCAAGGTCATTCCAGCCGAGTTGCTGCCGGTCTTGTGTTCTTGCGGGTTTGGGGCATTTTTCCATGGATCAAGCTCACCAAATAGAGTTGTCAAGCCTACACAAGAAGTCCATGAAGATATGTAGCCCAATCCAAGGAAGAAAATCAGAAAAAGAAGTTTCCTATAGAACCAAGAAAGGAAGGAACCAAAACCTTGTTGCACAAGGATTGCCTTTGCCGATTTGGACTAGGTTTGCTACCTAGGGTTTCTGCCGAATTTGCCTCTATAAATAGCCAACTTTTACACAGAAAAACTGGTCACATTCCAAAGCAAAAATCTAGCCAAAACTCTACCTAAATTTCCCAAGAGTCCTACATACAAACCTTAGCCGAAACCACCACCATCTCACCCAAAAATCCTGCCGACACACCCATTGCCGGGCAGCCATCTTCTCCACCAACCATCGGATCCACACGAGTCGAAGTCATTCAAGGTGTCTACAAAAGTGTGATCCACTCCCTACTCTCGGTTTTGTAATTTTTATGTAGTTATGTTAAACTTTGTCTATGAAGTTAGCATGAATTCTTGGTTTCAAACTCTATGTCTATGTATTGTTTGGAGTGAAATTTGGTTTTATAATTTGTATGTTCAATTCGTTTTCTTTGTCTTTAAATGGGTTTTGGATGTAAGAATATGGATTGCATGTTAAAGAGTAAGGAAAATACATGATGAATTAGTAAGTAGGATAATCGGCAAAACATGTGTTAAATTGATTTTAGGGTTTTCTTGACTTGTTCTTTAAATTCGTGTGCTTTAAGATTGGTAGCCTATGTAATTGCAATACTTAGATTATTAATCTCATTAGCCGAAAAATTAATATGGATTAGGTAATCAACGAGTTACTTAGTTTATGTTGTTTTTCACAAGGGTTAGAGTAATTTAAATGAACATGCTTGTTGAAGAGATGATTGACAACCTTACTCTATTGACTTGTTTCCAATTAAAAAGGACTTTGTGCGTATTTACTAGCTAGTTCATGTGTCGACGCTGCGTGTCATGTAAACCGGTTAGTAACAAGATTAGGGTTATACGCTGAGTTAATTCTAAGTACAAGAGAAGTCTAACAATTAGATGGCCGCTGCGGCTCTAGTTGGGTTGGAGTTAAGTTGAGTCTAGAACGCTTTAATACTTTGCCGTGAGTCTTACTTGCTTGTTTACCATGTGTTTTGATTGCTTTTGTGTTAGTGCTTTGTGGAAGAATGTCGACCAAACTTGTAAATAATAGACCTAGGATTTATTTTCAGTAATTTTGTTTTCTTGCCTAGCTTTAGAGGCAGCTTTGCTGCCAATCCTATCTCAATCCCCCTTGATTTTGTGTGAATATGTATATATGTATATAAGTGTGACAATTGTGTGCATATATGTTTGTGAATATTTGTGTTAACATTCCATATTTCAGGTACCCTTAATCCCCGGCTTAGAACGATCCCTACTTATGTCTATACTACTAACGATTGCAGGGTTTATTATTGCATGCTCGCTTAGGCGACACGTCAATTTTTGGCGCCGTTGCCGGGGATTATAAAAGCTTGTTATATTTGAATGTTAACTTTGTATATTTGTGTAGATTCCTTATAGCTTTATTTTTGGTTTTGTATAAATCTTCTCTAACTTTGGTAATTCATGTATGTATTGTAGAAAATTTTCAATGCTAACTTTAACTTGTAACTTGATTCTAACATGTAATTGTTTCTAACCTTTACTAACTTTAACATATTAACTCTGATTTTCTAACTCATTCTTTTCTAACTCAACTTTTTCTTCTTATTTTTATTTTTGGTTTTGTTCGTTTTGAAGTGTCTTGTGCGTGTGCAGATTGAATTGAAAAGAAAAAGTGCAGGAAATACCAAGTTCTGCCCAAAGCAGAATTCGGGCAGTGCAGTCAGTCAACTTTGGAAGGCTGCCGTTTTTAGCTCACAAAACCTGGGAAAGTGAACCATACACCGTTGGAAAGATCTCTGAGTCTAGTTTCCGTAGGATTTTACAGAAGTGGATTTGGAGTTTCGAGCTGCTCCCAGTTTCAATTTGAGTGCACGAAGGTCAATCTGGCGAAGCAGAAAACTGGGCAGATCAATAGGTCCGATTAAAGACCCAACAAGGAGTACTTCCACTGGTCCGATTGAGGTGAATTTTATACCGTCGGAAAGCTCTGTGTGTCCACTACAACATTTATTCAGAACATGTTTCCATTCGGATAGTGGAACACACCCAAAATTAGGCCTCAAGAGAAGCAGACACGTCTGCCGAGAGAAGCTTGCCTGCCAAGAAAATCCTACTGCCGAGAGGGGCAGCAACTGCGGAGCTGCACATGGCATGATGAACACACAACACACATGGTGAGAAGTCTAGGCTACGGACTATAAACCTTAAGCGCTACTTGGGAGGCAACCCAAGTCGATCAAAGAAAAACGAAGGAGCCATCACCGAGAGTTTGCAATTTCTTAACCCTTCTCTTTGTCTTTGGTTTGTGATGATATGTTAGAATGTGTTAGACGATTGCATGCTTAGGAAATTTGTTGATATAAACTTGTGCTTACATTGAGGACAATGTAATTTTCTAAGTGTGGGGTGGGATAACGTATTCCGTTTATGTTCTGATGTGTTTATGTTTTGGTGTGTTTAGTTTAGAAAAGAAAATTCAGAAAATTATAATGCAAAAATAGAGTGTTTAAATTGTTTGTTTCGAGTCTTAGGATGCCCCTAATATGTCAATGATGTTTTTCTCCTCTTTGCATACATAGATGATAGTTGTGCATACAATTAAAATTGTGAGTTTCATGGATTTTGTGCATTGGTAGGAGCATGTAGGACTTGTTGATTAACGAAGCATGCATGTTTTAGCTAGTTTGTTTCCATAATAACCTATATATGTGAGCTTTAGAGCCAATTTGCTTTCTTCTTGAGCGATAAAAAGATAAAATTCAATAGATTCGTAGGAAGCATGAAACCTCATAATTCTTTGCCTATTCGATGACTATGTGCCATAGCTTTTTAATGAACTCTAGTATGCTAGAACTTACTCTTGTTGATTTTCGAAACGTTTATATCATAAAATACCTTGATTTTGAATGTGATTGAAAAGATCTTTTAGGTTTACCACCAGTGCCAAATAAAGCATGTGCCCTATTGGAGCCCGTCGTGGGACACCTTAGTAAACCCCCTTTGAGCCTACGATTAGCCTTTTCTTTCATCACCCTTAAACACTTTCCATGAACTTAGTATAGTGATGTCTTGACCATTGTGTGTCGGCAAAGTTTGATTTTTGAAGGAGTTTTTGCGTGAAGTGATGAAGAAGAACAAGTGTGAGGTAGACTTAGCTAGAAAAGTATATGAAAAATTGTATGTGAGCCGTGCCTATGAGAAAACAAAAGAAGAAAAAAATTGAAATCGGACAGAAAAAAAGAAAAGAGAAAAATCAAGTCCGAAAGAAAAGAAAAGAAATAGGCACGGTTTCAAAGTGTAAATTGCTAAGTCTAGTATTGAAAAAGTGTTGTGAATTTGGAGTTTTGTTTATATGTGAATGTCTACTATTGTTATATTTTGACCTTTGTTCATATTCACTATGTTTTGGGAAGTAAAGAATGAAGTATGGGTCCAACAAGAAGAAATTCGACCCTTGGTGAGAAGACATAAGGAGATTTAAGCTTTGCTAAAGCGCACGGTGACGTTTTGAGCCTCCTTATCTAAATTTTGAATACCTCTTAACCAAGCCCCATTACATCCCTTTTATTGATCTTTTCATGATTCTTAAGATGGTTAAACTTGATTTGTGGAGATTATCTCAAGAGTAAGCATATGGCTTTGGTTCATTGGTGCATATAGTTATCACATGAGGTTTTTCTTTCAAATTCAATTCACAAAGAGCTTTCTTTTCTTGACATATGCAAGTTACTCTTCGTAGTTCATTATCTTTCACTTGGATATACTATTGAGTGAATAACCATGCTTCGAGAGAAAAGAAGAGAGTATGCCTAGTGAGGAAGATTGAATTAGCTTAACATGTCTACATGCTTACTTTTGTTCTTATATGTTTTTATTGATGTTACATGTTCATGAAGCTCGAAATTTTCGTGCTTAGCATTCTCATGCATTAACTTGAAAGCTATGTGTACATACGAGCCTGAGACAAATTGTTAGGGGCAATAGTAGCTTGAGTCTTAGTTTAATTTAGTTTGCTAAGGGACTAGCAAAAGATAAATGTGGGGTAGTTGATAGGAGCACAATGTGCGATGATATTATATGCTTATGCCCTCATTTATGCTTTGTTTAACCCTTATTTGTCTAAAATAGAGTCATAATATAGTTAGTGTCATTTTGGTAGAGTTTTGGTAAAATGTGCTTAATAATCCGAAAAATGACTAAGTGTGAGAAATCTGGAAAATAATGCAAAATATGTCTTTTTCGCGATTTTGAGATGAGTAAAAATATGATCTATCCTTGTCCGAATTCAATGAAATTTGGTGTGCTTAATATTCATATACTGAGGAATGTTGTGTTAAAATTTCAGATCAATTGGTGTTCGGGAAGTCACTCAAAAGTTGGCTGCAAAACGGCAGTCTGAGCAAACCAATCCAGGGACTTCCAGGATTTTCCTGGGACTTTGTCCCAACTTCGAAAAATCATTCCTGACGATTCACAAGGAATTTGATCGAGCCCTTTTATGGGGAGATGGCTATATATGTCTAGTTTATCTGAGACTTGGAATCGCATCAATTGGAGCTCCAAGGAGGGAGTTATGTCGGATTTACTGGAGCAAGGTCATTCCAGCCGAGTTGCTGCCGGTCTTGTGTTCTTGCGGGTTTGGGGCATTTTTCCATGGATCAAGCTCACCAAATAGAGTTGTCAAGCCTACACAAGAAGTCCATGAAGATATGTAGCCCAATCCAAGGAAGAAAATCAGAAAAAGAAGTTTCCTATAGAACCAAGAAAGGAAGGAACCAAAACCTTGTTGCACAAGGATTGCCTTTGCCGATTTGGACTAGGTTTGCTACCTAGGGTTTCTGCCGAATTTGCCTCTATAAATAGCCAACTTTTACACAGAAAAACTGGTCACATTCCAAAGCAAAAATCTAGCCAAAGCTCTACCTAAATTTCCCAAGAGTCCTACATACAAACCTTAGCCGAAACCACCACCATCTCACCCAAAAATCCTGCCGACACACCCATTGCCGAGCAGCCATCTTCTCCACCAACCATCGGATCCACACGAGTCGAAGTCATTCAAGGTGTCTACAAAAGTGTGATCCACTCCCTACTCTCGGTTTTGTAATTTTTATGTAGTTATGTTAAACTTTGTCTATGAAGTTAGCATGAATTCTTGGTTTCAAACTCTATGTCTATGTATTGTTTGGAGTGAAATTTGGTTTTATAATTTGTATGTTCAATTCGTTTTCTTTGTCTTTAAATGGGTTTTGGATGTAAGAATATGGATTGCATGTTAAAGAGTAAGGAAAATACATGATGAATTAGTAAGTAGGATAATCGGCAAAACATGTGTTAAATTGATTTTAGGGTTTTCTTGACTTGTTCTTTAAATTCGTGTGCTTTAAGATTGGTAGCCTATGTAATTGCAATACTTAGATTATTAATCTCATTAGCCGAAAAATTAATATGGATTAGGTAATCAACGAGTTACTTAGTTTATGTTGTTTTTCACAAGGGTTAGAGTAATTTAAATGAACATGCTTGTTGAAGAGATGATTGACAACCTTACTCTATTGACTTGTTTCCAATTAAAAAGGACTTTGTGCGTATTTACTAGCTAGTTCATGTGTCGACGCTGCGTGTCATGTAAACCGGTTAGTAACAAGATTAGGGTTATACGCTGAGTTAATTCTAAGTACAAGAGAAGTCTAACAATTAGATGGCCGCTGCGGCTCTAGTTGGGTTGGAGTTAAGTTGAGTCTAGAACGCTTTAATACTTTGCCGTGAGTCTTACTTGCTTGTTTACCATGTGTTTTGATTGCTTTTGTGTTAGTGCTTTGTGGAAGAATGTCGACCAAACTTGTAAATAATAGACCTAGGATTTATTTTCAGTAATTTTGTTTTCTTGCCTAGCTTTAGAGGCAGCTTTGCTGCCAATCCTATCTCAATCCCCCTTGATTTTGTGTGAATATGTATATATGTATATAAGTGTGACAATTGTGTGCATATATGTTTGTGAATATTTGTGTTAACATTCCATATTTCAGGTACCCTTAATCCCCGGCTTAGAACGATCCCTACTTATGTCTATACTACTAACGATTGCAGGGTTTATTATTGCATGCTCGCTTAGGCGACACGTCAATTTTTGGCGCCGTTGCCGGGGATTATAAAAGCTTGTTATATTTGAATGTTAACTTTGTATATTTGTGTAGATTCCTTATAGCTTTATTTTTGGTTTTGTATAAATCTTCTCTAACTTTGGTAATTCATGTATGTATTGTAGAAAATTTTCAATGCTAACTTTAACTTGTAACTTGATTCTAACATGTAATTGTTTCTAACCTTTACTAACTTTAACATATTAACTCTGATTTTCTAACTCATTCTTTTCTAACTCAACTTTTTCTTCTTATTTTTATTTTTGGTTTTGTTCGTTTTGAAGTGTCTTGTGCGTGTGCAGATTGAATTGAAAAGAAAAAGTGCAGGAAATACCAAGTTCTGCCCAAAGCAGAATTCGGGCAGTGCAGTCAGTCAACTTTGGAAGGCTGCCGTTTTTAGCTCACAAAACCTGGGAAAGTGAACCATACACCGTTGGAAAGATCTCTGAGTCTAGTTTCCGTAGGATTTTACAGAAGTGGATTTGGAGTTTCGAGCTGCTCCCAGTTTCAATTTGAGTGCACGAAGGTCAATCTGGCGAAGCAGAAAACTGGGCAGATCAATAGGTCCGATTAAAGACCCAACAAGGAGTACTTCCACTGGTCCGATTGAGGTGAATTTTATACCGTCGGAAAGCTCTGTGTGTCCACTACAACATTTATTCAGAACATGTTTCCATTCGGATAGTGGAACACACCCAAAATTAGGCCTCAAGAGAAGCAGACACGTCTGCCGAGAGAAGCTTGCCTGCCAAGAAAATCCTACTGCCGAGAGGGGCAGCAACTGCGGAGCTGCACATGGCATGATGAACACACAACACACATGGTGAGAAGTCTAGGCTACGGACTATAAACCTTAAGCGCTACTTGGGAGGCAACCCAAGTCGATCAAAGAAAAACGAAGGAGCCATCACCGAGAGTTTGCAATTTCTTAACCCTTCTCTTTGTCTTTGGTTTGTGATGATATGTTAGAATGTGTTAGACGATTGCATGCTTAGGAAATTTGTTGATATAAACTTGTGCTTACATTGAGGACAATGTAATTTTCTAAGTGTGGGGTGGGATAACGTATTCCGTTTATGTTCTGATGTGTTTATGTTTTGGTGTGTTTAGTTTAGAAAAGAAAATTCAGAAAATTATAATGCAAAAATAGAGTGTTTAAATTGTTTGTTTCGAGTCTTAGGATGCCCCTAATATGTCAATGATGTTTTTCTCCTCTTTGCATACATAGATGATAGTTGTGCATACAATTAAAATTGTGAGTTTCATGGATTTTGTGCATTGGTAGGAGCATGTAGGACTTGTTGATTAACGAAGCATGCATGTTTTAGCTAGTTTGTTTCCATAATAACCTATATATGTGAGCTTTAGAGCCAATTTGCTTTCTTCTTGAGCGATAAAAAGATAAAATTCAATAGATTCGTAGGAAGCATGAAACCTCATAATTCTTTGCCTATTCGATGACTATGTGCCATAGCTTTTTAATGAACTCTAGTATGCTAGAACTTACTCTTGTTGATTTTCGAAACGTTTATATCATAAAATACCTTGATTTTGAATGTGATTGAAAAGATCTTTTAGGTTTACCACCAGTGCCAAATAAAGCATGTGCCCTATTGGAGCCCGTCGTGGGACACCTTAGTAAACCCCCTTTGAGCCTACGATTAGCCTTTTCTTTCATCACCCTTAAACACTTTCCATGAACTTAGTATAGTGATGTCTTGACCATTGTGTGTCGGCAAAGTTTGATTTTTGAAGGAGTTTTTGCGTGAAGTGATGAAGAAGAACAAGTGTGAGGTAGACTTAGCTAGAAAAGTATATGAAAAATTGTATGTGAGCCGTGCCTATGAGAAAACAAAAGAAGAAAAAAATTGAAATCGGACAGAAAAAAAGAAAAGAGAAAAATCAAGTCCGAAAGAAAAGAAAAGAAATAGGCACGGTTTCAAAGTGTAAATTGCTAAGTCTAGTATTGAAAAAGTGTTGTGAATTTGGAGTTTTGTTTATATGTGAATGTCTACTATTGTTATATTTTGACCTTTGTTCATATTCACTATGTTTTGGGAAGTAAAGAATGAAGTATGGGTCCAACAAGAAGAAATTCGACCCTTGGTGAGAAGACATAAGGAGATTTAAGCTTTGCTAAAGCGCACGGTGACGTTTTGAGCCTCCTTATCTAAATTTTGAATACCTCTTAACCAAGCCCCATTACATCCCTTTTATTGATCTTTTCATGATTCTTAAGATGGTTAAACTTGATTTGTGGAGATTATCTCAAGAGTAAGCATATGGCTTTGGTTCATTGGTGCATATAGTTATCACATGAGGTTTTTCTTTCAAATTCAATTCACAAAGAGCTTTCTTTTCTTGACATATGCAAGTTACTCTTCGTAGTTCATTATCTTTCACTTGGATATACTATTGAGTGAATAACCATGCTTCGAGAGAAAAGAAGAGAGTATGCCTAGTGAGGAAGATTGAATTAGCTTAACATGTCTACATGCTTACTTTTGTTCTTATATGTTTTTATTGATGTTACATGTTCATGAAGCTCGAAATTTTCGTGCTTAGCATTCTCATGCATTAACTTGAAAGCTATGTGTACATACGAGCCTGAGACAAATTGTTAGGGGCAATAGTAGCTTGAGTCTTAGTTTAATTTAGTTTGCTAAGGGATTAGCAAAAGATAAATGTGGGGTAGTTGATAGGAGCACAATGTGCGATGATATTATATGCTTATGCCCTCATTTATGCTTTGTTTAACCCTTATTTGTCTAAAATAGAGTCATAATATAGTTAGTGTCATTTTGGTAGAGTTTTGGTAAAATGTGCTTAATAATCCGAAAAATGACTAAGTGTGAGAAATCTGGAAAATAATGCAAAATATGTCTTTTTCGCGATTTTGAGATGAGTAAAAATATGATCTATCCTTGTCCGAATTCAATGAAATTTGGTGTGCTTAATATTCATATACTGAGGAATGTTGTGTTAAAATTTCAGATCAATTGGTGTTCGGGAAGTCACTCAAAAGTTGGCTGCAAAACGGCAGTCTGAGCAAACCAATCCAGGGACTTCCAGGATTTTCCTGGGACTTTGTCCCAACTTCGAAAAATCATTCCTGACGATTCACAAGGAATTTGATCGAGCCCTTTTATGGGGAGATGGCTATATATGTCTAGTTTATCTGAGACTTGGAATCGCATCAATTGGAGCTCCAAGGAGGGAGTTATGTCGGATTTACTGGAGCAAGGTCATTCCAGCCGAGTTGCTGCCGGTCTTGTGTTCTTGCGGGTTTGGGGCATTTTTCCATGGATCAAGCTCACCAAATAGAGTTGTCAAGCCTACACAAGAAGTCCATGAAGATATGTAGCCCAATCCAAGGAAGAAAATCAGAAAAAGAAGTTTCCTATAGAACCAAGAAAGGAAGGAACCAAAACCTTGTTGCACAAGGATTGCCTTTGCCGATTTGGACTAGGTTTGCTACCTAGGGTTTCTGCCGAATTTGCCTCTATAAATAGCCAACTTTTACACAGAAAAACTGGTCACATTCCAAAGCAAAAATCTAGCCAAAGCTCTACCTAAATTTCCCAAGAGTCCTACATACAAACCTTAGCCGAAACCACCACCATCTCACCCAAAAATCCTGCCGACACACCCATTGCCGAGCAGCCATCTTCTCCACCAACCATCGGATCCACACGAGTCGAAGTCATTCAAGGTGTCTACAAAAGTGTGATCCACTCCCTACTCTCGGTTTTGTAATTTTTATGTAGTTATGTTAAACTTTGTCTATGAAGTTAGCATGAATTCTTGGTTTCAAACTCTATGTCTATGTATTGTTTGGAGTGAAATTTGGTTTTATAATTTGTATGTTCAATTCGTTTTCTTTGTCTTTAAATGGGTTTTGGATGTAAGAATATGGATTGCATGTTAAAGAGTAAGGAAAATACATGATGAATTAGTAAGTAGGATAATCGGCAAAACATGTGTTAAATTGATTTTAGGGTTTTCTTGACTTGTTCTTTAAATTCGTGTGCTTTAAGATTGGTAGCCTATGTAATTGCAATACTTAGATTATTAATCTCATTAGCCGAAAAATTAATATGGATTAGGTAATCAACGAGTTACTTAGTTTATGTTGTTTTTCACAAGGGTTAGAGTAATTTAAATGAACATGCTTGTTGAAGAGATGATTGACAACCTTACTCTATTGACTTGTTTCCAATTAAAAAGGACTTTGTGCGTATTTACTAGCTAGTTCATGTGTCGACGCTGCGTGTCATGTAAACCGGTTAGTAACAAGATTAGGGTTATACGCTGAGTTAATTCTAAGTACAAGAGAAGTCTAACAATTAGATGGCCGCTGCGGCTCTAGTTGGGTTGGAGTTAAGTTGAGTCTAGAACGCTTTAATACTTTGCCGTGAGTCTTACTTGCTTGTTTACCATGTGTTTTGATTGCTTTTGTGTTAGTGCTTTGTGGAAGAATGTCGACCAAACTTGTAAATAATAGACCTAGGATTTATTTTCAGTAATTTTGTTTTCTTGCCTAGCTTTAGAGGCAGCTTTGCTGCCAATCCTATCTCAATCCCCCTTGATTTTGTGTGAATATGTATATATGTATATAAGTGTGACAATTGTGTGCATATATGTTTGTGAATATTTGTGTTAACATTCCATATTTCAGGTACCCTTAATCCCCGGCTTAGAACGATCCCTACTTATGTCTATACTACTAACGATTGCAGGGTTTATTATTGCATGCTCGCTTAGGCGACACGTCAATTTTTGGCGCCGTTGCCGGGGATTATAAAAGCTTGTTATATTTGAATGTTAACTTTGTATATTTGTGTAGATTCCTTATAGCTTTATTTTTGGTTTTGTATAAATCTTCTCTAACTTTGGTAATTCATGTATGTATTGTAGAAAATTTTCAATGCTAACTTTAACTTGTAACTTGATTCTAACATGTAATTGTTTCTAACCTTTACTAACTTTAACATATTAACTCTGATTTTCTAACTCATTCTTTTCTAACTCAACTTTTTCTTCTTATTTTTATTTTTGGTTTTGTTCGTTTTGAAGTGTCTTGTGCGTGTGCAGATTGAATTGAAAAGAAAAAGTGCAGGAAATACCAAGTTCTGCCCAAAGCAGAATTCGGGCAGTGCAGTCAGTCAACTTTGGAAGGCTGCCGTTTTTAGCTCACAAAACCTGGGAAAGTGAACCATACACCGTTGGAAAGATCTCTGAGTCTAGTTTCCGTAGGATTTTACAGAAGTGGATTTGGAGTTTCGAGCTGCTCTCAGTTTCAATTTGAGTGCACGAAGGTCAATCTGGCGAAGCAGAAAACTGGGCAGATCAATAGGTCCGATTAAAGACCCAACAAGGAGTACTTCCACTGGTCCGATTGAGGTGAATTTTATACCGTCGGAAAGCTCTGTGTGTCCACTACAACATTTATTCAGAACATGTTTCCATTCGGATAGTGGAACACACCCAAAATTAGGCCTCAAGAGAAGCAGACACGTCTGCCGAGAGAAGCTTGCCTGCCAAGAAAATCCTACTGCCGAGAGGGGCAGCAACTGCGGAGCTGCACATGGCATGATGAACACACAACACACATGGTGAGAAGTCTAGGCTACGGACTATAAACCTTAAGCGCTACTTGGGAGGCAACCCAAGTCGATCAAAGAAAAACGAAGGAGCCATCACCGAGAGTTTGCAATTTCTTAACCCTTCTCTTTGTCTTTGGTTTGTGATGATATGTTAGAATGTGTTAGACGATTGCATGCTTAGGAAATTTGTTGATATAAACTTGTGCTTACATTGAGGACAATGTAATTTTCTAAGTGTGGGGTGGGATAACGTATTCCGTTTATGTTCTGATGTGTTTATGTTTTGGTGTGTTTAGTTTAGAAAAGAAAATTCAGAAAATTATAATGCAAAAATAGAGTGTTTAAATTGTTTGTTTCGAGTCTTAGGATGCCCCTAATATGTCAATGATGTTTTTCTCCTCTTTGCATACATCGATGATAGTTGTGCATACAATTAAAATTGTGAGTTTCATGGATTTTGTGCATTGGTAGGAGCATGTAGGACTTGTTGATTAACGAAGCATGCATGTTTTAGCTAGTTTGTTTCCATAATAACCTATATATGTGAGCTTTAGAGCCAATTTGCTTTCTTCTTGAGCGATAAAAAGATAAAATTCAATAGATTCGTAGGAAGCATGAAACCTCATAATTCTTTGCCTATTCGATGACTATGTGCCATAGCTTTTTAATGAACTCTAGTATGCTAGAACTTACTCTTGTTGATTTTCGAAACGTTTATATCATAAAATACCTTGATTTTGAATGTGATTGAAAAGATCTTTTAGGTTTACCACCAGTGCCAAATAAAGCATGTGCCCTATTGGAGCCCGTCGTGGGACACCTTAGTAAACCCCCTTTGAGCCTACGATTAGCCTTTTCTTTCATCACCCTTAAACACTTTCCATGAACTTAGTATAGTGATGTCTTGACCATTGTGTGTCGGCAAAGTTTGATTTTTGAAGGAGTTTTTGCGTGAAGTGATGAAGAAGAACAAGTGTGAGGTAGACTTAGCTAGAAAAGTATATGAAAAATTGTATGTGAGCCGTGCCTATGAGAAAACAAAAGAAGAAAAAAATTGAAATCGGACAGAAAAAAAGAAAAGAGAAAAATCAAGTCCGAAAGAAAAGAAAAGAAATAGGCACGGTTTCAAAGTGTAAATTGCTAAGTCTAGTATTGAAAAAGTGTTGTGAATTTGGAGTTTTGTTTATATGTGAATGTCTACTATTGTTATATTTTGACCTTTGTTCATATTCACTATGTTTTGGGAAGTAAAGAATGAAGTATGGGTCCAACAAGAAGAAATTCGACCCTTGGTGAGAAGACATAAGGAGATTTAAGCTTTGCTAAAGCGCACGGTGACGTTTTGAGCCTCCTTATCTAAATTTTGAATACCTCTTAACCAAGCCCCATTACATCCCTTTTATTGATCTTTTCATGATTCTTAAGATGGTTAAACTTGATTTGTGGAGATTATCTCAAGAGTAAGCATATGGCTTTGGTTCATTGGTGCATATAGTTATCACATGAGGTTTTTCTTTCAAATTCAATTCACAAAGAGCTTTCTTTTCTTGACATATGCAAGTTACTCTTCGTAGTTCATTATCTTTCACTTGGATATACTATTGAGTGAATAACCATGCTTCGAGAGAAAAGAAGAGAGTATGCCTAGTGAGGAAGATTGAATTAGCTTAACATGTCTACATGCTTACTTTTGTTCTTATATGTTTTTATTGATGTTACATGTTCATGAAGCTCGAAATTTTCGTGCTTAGCATTCTCATGCATTAACTTGAAAGCTATGTGTACATACGAGCCTGAGACAAATTGTTAGGGGCAATAGTAGCTTGAGTCTTAGTTTAATTTAGTTTGCTAAGGGACTAGCAAAAGATAAATGTGGGGTAGTTGATAGGAGCACAATGTGCGATGATATTATATGCTTATGCCCTCATTTATGCTTTGTTTAACCCTTATTTGTCTAAAATAGAGTCATAATATAGTTAGTGTCATTTTGGTAGAGTTTTGGTAAAATGTGCTTAATAATCCGAAAAATGACTAAGTGTGAGAAATCTGGAAAATAATGCAAAATATGTCTTTTTCGCGATTTTGAGATGAGTAAAAATATGATCTATCCTTGTCCGAATTCAATGAAATTTGGTGTGCTTAATATTCATATACTGAGGAATGTTGTGTTAAAATTTCAGATCAATTGGTGTTCGGGAAGTCACTCAAAAGTTGGCTGCAAAACGGCAGTCTGAGCAAACCAATCCAGGGACTTCCAGGATTTTCCTGGGACTTTGTCCCAACTTCGAAAAATCATTCCTGACGATTCACAAGGAATTTGATCGAGCCCTTTTATGGGGAGATGGCTATATATGTCTAGTTTATCTGAGACTTGGAATCGCATCAATTGGAGCTCCAAGGAGGGAGTTATGTCGGATTTACTGGAGCAAGGTCATTCCAGCCGAGTTGCTGCCGGTCTTGTGTTCTTGCGGGTTTGGGGCATTTTTCCATGGATCAAGCTCACCAAATAGAGTTGTCAAGCCTACACAAGAAGTCCATGAAGATATGTAGCCCAATCCAAGGAAGAAAATCAGAAAAAGAAGTTTCCTATAGAACCAAGAAAGGAAGGAACCAAAACCTTGTTGCACAAGGATTGCCTTTGCCGATTTGGACTAGGTTTGCTACCTAGGGTTTCTGCCGAATTTGCCTCTATAAATAGCCAACTTTTACACAGAAAAACTGGTCACATTCCAAAGCAAAAATCTAGCCAAAGCTCTACCTAAATTTCCCAAGAGTCCTACATACAAACCTTAGCCGAAACCACCACCATCTCACCCAAAAATCCTGCCGACACACCCATTGCCGAGCAGCCATCTTCTCCACCAACCATCGGATCCACACGAGTCGAAGTCATTCAAGGTGTCTACAAAAGTGTGATCCACTCCCTACTCTCGGTTTTGTAATTTTTATGTAGTTATGTTAAACTTTGTCTATGAAGTTAGCATGAATTCTTGGTTTCAAACTCTATGTCTATGTATTGTTTGGAGTGAAATTTGGTTTTATAATTTGTATGTTCAATTCGTTTTCTTTGTCTTTAAATGGGTTTTGGATGTAAGAATATGGATTGCATGTTAAAGAGTAAGGAAAATACATGATGAATTAGTAAGTAGGATAATCGGCAAAACATGTGTTAAATTGATTTTAGGGTTTTCTTGACTTGTTCTTTAAATTCGTGTGCTTTAAGATTGGTAGCCTATGTAATTGCAATACTTAGATTATTAATCTCATTAGCCGAAAAATTAATATGGATTAGGTAATCAACGAGTTACTTAGTTTATGTTGTTTTTCACAAGGGTTAGAGTAATTTAAATGAACATGCTTGTTGAAGAGATGATTGACAACCTTACTCTATTGACTTGTTTCCAATTAAAAAGGACTTTGTGCGTATTTACTAGCTAGTTCATGTGTCGACGCTGCGTGTCATGTAAACCGGTTAGTAACAAGATTAGGGTTATACGCTGAGTTAATTCTAAGTACAAGAGAAGTCTAACAATTAGATGGCCGCTGCGGCTCTAGTTGGGTTGGAGTTAAGTTGAGTCTAGAACGCTTTAATACTTTGCCGTGAGTCTTACTTGCTTGTTTACCATGTGTTTTGATTGCTTTTGTGTTAGTGCTTTGTGGAAGAATGTCGACCAAACTTGTAAATAATAGACCTAGGATTTATTTTCAGTAATTTTGTTTTCTTGCCTAGCTTTAGAGGCAGCTTTGCTGCCGATCCTATCTCAATCCCCCTTGATTTTGTGTGAATATGTATATATGTATATAAGTGTGACAATTGTGTGCATATATGTTTGTGAATATTTGTGTTAACATTCCATATTTCAGGTACCCTTAATCCCCGGCTTAGAACGATCCCTACTTATGTCTATACTACTAACGATTGCAGGGTTTATTATTGCATGCTCGCTTAGGCGACACGTCACCCTCTCGACTGCTCCTCTGCCTGCCGAGCTACTGCCCCCGGTCTCTCCCTGGCTTGGCTCGGCTGCTGCCCTTGTGGCGTTACCATTGCTGCCGGCAATGTCATGGCCGACAGCCTCTTCGTCCTCTTCGATTACCTCAAGCGAAGTTAATTTCTTCTTTGGATTTCTTGGAGGTAACAACTCTCTTCCACTTCGAGTTTGAATCACTTTGGCATGCTCGTTCCTCGGATTTGGAATTGTATTACTAGGCAACTTCCCTTGCTCATTGAATCTTCCCATGAAGTCCACAACTTGCCCCATTTGAGTCTTGATCTCACCAATATCCTTTTGTTGATTTTGTTGCCCCGCGAGCAATGCTTGAGTAGCACTTGAAAGAGATTGGAGCAAAGCATCATAATTCGGATTACTTGCTCTGCCTTGAGGTTGGCTCGGCATGGCTTGGCTCGGTATGACATTGTATTGCCCTTGGTTTGGATGATAGGGCTGTCTTGGCACGAATGGTGCCCTGGTGCATAGGGTGCGGCAGCCCCATTGTTTGGTTGCATCGGTGCCCTCAATACATTATCATTATTTGCCCAACGAAAGTTTGGATGATCATTGAACCTCGGATTAAAATTTCCAAACCGTTGTCCTCCTCCAAAAGCAATTGCATTGCACTCTTCGACTCTCTCACTTATTCCAAATTGAGGGCATTGCTCGGTCTCATGGCCCTCGGTGCAAATACCACAAACTATAGCACGCTTCGTCATCAAATTACTCACCAAGTCGGCAAGCTTGTCTACTTTCTCCTCCAACTTTGAGCTCGAAGACGTCTCATAAACTTTCTCATTCTGTGGTACATTGTTTCGTGCCATGCCAAATTATTGGTTATTCAAGGCACGAACTTCCAACAAATTCCTTGCTGGTCCGGCATTCAATTCCAAGAAACTACCTCCCGCGGCCTAATCAAGAAACTCCCTCTCCATTACGCGCAATCCCTCATAAAAATATTGCAACAAGAGTCCATCACTAATGCCATGTGACGGACATAAAGAGACAAGGGACTTGAACCTCTTGTAGTAGTCGAAGAAAGTCTCATCTCCGGCTTGCTTCACACTTGTTATTTGCTTCCTCAAATCCGTGATACGTGAAGCGGGAAAGTACTTGAGCAAGAACTCATCTACCATCGTGTTCCATGAAGTTATACGACCGGTAGGCACCTCAAACAACCACTCCTTTGCTTGGTCTTCCAATGAGAACGGAAAAGCTTTCATCTTGAAGTGTTGCATATCGGTTCCCCTCGGACACATACTTTCCGCAGTAAAATTAAACCATTGTAGATGCTTGTTGGGATCCTCACTTGGCATACCATAAAACGACTTCAACTTATGAAGAAAGCCACTCTTCAATTCAATCTCACCGGTCTTGCCGGTCTCCAATGGGGGGTAAGTGATGTTGGAAGGTGCAGCCCCTCCTCCTCCGGCCACATGACCGTTTTGTGCTCTTATCGAAGTCATTATAACTAGCTCAACAATCGGTTCGGCGAAGGCTTCAAATTCAGGATTTGGAAGATCACACGACGAAACGACGGAAGGAGAGCTTGGCAAAGGGTGGCTTGGTCCTTGTGGTGACGGTGGTGGTGAAGAGACTGTGCTCGGATTACTTGGTTCGGATGGAGGCAGCGGTACAAACAAAGTGATGGCGAGCTCTTGGTTTAAACGTTGCAAACGGCCTTGATGATCTCGTGTCCAAATATTAGATTCGGACATGCACTTTTCTGAAATTTGCAACGTTTTAAACAAGTTAGAACATCATAAAGAAATAGAATGCAAGAATATACATCATTACAAGCCACGACATTGGCAATTACAAAACATGTTTCAAACAATGGCACACATATTAACATGAGATCGGCAAAGAAGAGAAATCGACGACAATTGAAACGTTCATGATCATGTAATCTCTAAGTCTAATTCCTTTTTAAAATTTGTTCTAACTCTCGAGGTACGTAGAGCAGTGGAGTTAACGGTGCAATAGACTGATGCAGCCCCTGGTAGTGTCATGCTTAATCCGATATACCTCAAGAGTTCGAACAACACAAATTGTTTTATTTTGAAGAAAATAGATCACATATGTCAAGTTATCTTCTAGCGTCTAAAGTGAGGTGATGCTTCGGCCCAAGCTATTGACTAGTTCGAGCGTGTTTTACTTTTCAAAGGCGGTGTTGTTAAGATTCACGGAGGGCGAACCCCCTATAGGAACCAGGCAGGACTCGTTGTTGGTCACCACGGTCACCCTATCGACTCACTCACCGAGAATGAACATCAGTCTGTGGGCCTTGAGATCCAGTTAAACAAACTTGAGAACCATATCAATGAAACTAACTTGCCCCCTACTTTGGAAAACAAACTCGGGTCACTAGCGGTCTACAAGTGTTGATCAAAGCCGCCTTCAACCTCATAAAAATGGGTCTGCCAAGTTATCGCTCGTATGCGTGGGGGGGACGTATCCCACGTTTCCCAGTCTACATAAAAGACGGATCTAACATGGCATTATTCGTATGAAGGGTTAAGGCTAAGACCAACAAAAGCGGCTTCTCCCTACATGTTACACTTTAGAAACTACAATAAACTCAAACATACATGACACTATCAACTTTCTAGAAATTAAACTAAGTTATTACACACATACATTCTTTATACATCATGCAACTTTTGAAATTAAATTCTACATGCTGAAGCATATTTCTACTTACAAATCCCAAATAAAACCAAAAATTACAAACTTTACAATTTTAAAACAAAAATTTCCAGCAACATTATATATACAACAATCACATAAATCAAACTTTTGTAATCCCCGGCAACGGGGCCAAAAATTGATGGGTCTCGCCTAAGTGAGCATCAAGCAATAATAACCCTACAATCGTTAGTAGTATACAAATAAGAAGGGATCGTTCTAGCCGGGGATTAAGGGTACCTGAAACATGAGATTGTTAACACAAAATATTCACAAACACATATGCACACAATTGTCACACTTATATACATATATACATATTCACACGAAATCAAGGGGGATAAAAGGCTTGGCAGCAAAGCTGCCTCTAAATTCCTAGACAAGAAAATAAATTGCTGAAAATAAACCCTAAATCTACTATTTACAAGGTTGGTCAACATTCTTCCACAAAGCACTAGCACGAAGGCAATCAAAACACATAAAAAACAAGCAAATAAGACTCACGGCAAGGCATTAAAGTGTTCTGGACTCAACTTAACTCCAACCCAATTAGCTCCTAAACGGTATTACTAATCGATTAAGACTCCTCATGTATTTTAAGTGACTAAACGCCTAACCTTAAAATTATACTAGTCATCTTTGAATATTCTAAACGACGTAAACAAACATGACAAGTAATTAAGCACAAAGTCATTTTTTATTAGTTGGAAACAAGTTAATTAAGTAAGGCGTCACTCTTCTTATTAACAAGCATGTTCTTTAAATTATTCTAACCCTTGTGAAAACAACACAAATAAAATAACTCGTTGGTTACTTAATCTATATTATTTTCGGTTAATGAGATCAATAATCTACGCATTGCATTTATATAGGCTACCAATCTTTAAGCACACGAATTCAAAGAACAAGTCAAGAAAATCCTAAAATCGAATTAACACATGTTTGCCGATTATCCTACTTACTAATTCATTACATATTTTCCTTACTCTTTAACATGCAATCCGTATTCTTACATCCAAACACCAATTAAAGATAAAGAAAATGAATTGAACATACAAATCATAAAACCAAACTTCAATCCAAACAATACATAGACATAGAGTTTGAAACCAATAATTCATGCTAACTTCATAGACAAAGTTTAACATAACTACATAAAAATTACAAAACTGAAAGAGGGGAGTGGATCACACTTTTATAGACATCTTGATGACTTTGACTCGTGTGGATCCGGTGGATGGTGGAAGAGATGGCTGCCCGGCAATGGTGTTGTGTCGGCAGGATTTTTAGGGTGAGATGGTGGTGATTTTCGGCTAGGGTTTTATGTAGGACTCTTGGGAAATATTGGTAGAGCTTTAGCTAGATTTTTGCTTTGGAATGTGACACTTTTCTTCATGGTGTTGGCCTTTATTTATAGGAGAAGAGAGAGGCTGATTTGGGAGAGTTTTCCTTGTTCAAAACGGGATAGAAATCTTTAATAAATAAGGCTTCCCAATCCGAGTTGGAATAGGCTTTTTCTCTCCTTATTGAACAAAGAAACTCTTGTTTAGCCGGCTTATGATTTCTTCTTGGACGTTGCAAAGCTCTTTGGAATGATTTGACACGCTTGCAGCCGCTTGAAGACATTATCGGAAATTCCTTTCTGCTCGCTGGTACAGACTTTGCTAGTATCGGGTACTGGCGAGGCTTCTTGGTGGCGAGTCTGGTGCTGGCGAGTATAGGCTTCAGGCGGGTAGCGCGAACATGCATGCTGGCATGTGCGGATGATTGGCGAACGGATCTTCTGGCGAGCAAGGTTGTTGGCGGCTGATCTTCTGGCGAGCGAAGATGTTGGCGAACAAACAAGGGCTTGGTGAGCAAGCTTGTTGGCGGCCGAACAAGGACTTGGCGAGCGAGCTCTGGCGAGTATAGGCTAAGCTAATTTTCTTCCTTCTTCTCAGCAGATCTGACATTTGCGTCTTCAGTCGAGCATAACTTTTTTTCTCAGTAATTCGATTGATCTGAATTTTTGACACAAGACCCATTAGCAAGCCAATAACATGCATACCAAATTTTAGCAAATTTGAAAAAGGATAAGTCATAAATCTATTCATCTCAGAGTCACGAAAAAGACATATTTTTTACTATTTTCCAGAATTCTTAAACTTAGTCATTTTTCGGACTCTAAAGCATATATTTCCAAAACTCTACCAAAATGACACTAAACTATATTATGACTCAATCTTACATAAATAAGGGTTAAACAAAGTATAAATGAGGGCAAATATACATTAATATCGTCGCACATTGTGCTCCTATCAGTGATGTGACTGGAAAGTGGAGTGGTTGTGGTTGAAGGAGTCAATAGCTTGATACAGCTCATCTTGTAGAAGCTTGACTGAGTGTTGGAACTCAGCCATCTGCATCTGTGTGTAGTCCACTGGGGGTTGAGAAGATGAGGCTACATGATGTAGGGTGGGGGTGAGTGTGGTGGTGGAACAAAGGCGGAGGATGTAGGGGTGGTGGAGGGAGCAGAAATCTGGAGATGGCTAGGCATCGTTTCAGTCTCTGATACCAGATAATAGGCACAAAGTGCAGAGAAAGAGGAAATAAAATTTAAAAGACATAATTTCTCATTGATGGCTTCTCTGGAAAGCAAACTCATACATATAGGAGTTTGAACCGTAAGGGGCACGTGACCGCCACTAACTGGATGCAAACAAACTACTCTAGTTGCAACAAAAGGCAACTATGACTGGAACAAGTACTCTGTTGCTGGGAACTGCAGAGATGAGCTTGCTGCCCAGAGATGCAGATGATGATCCTGATAAGAGTATAAGTAATTGGGCCTTAGATAGGATTGGGCTGGGGTTAATGGACTGGTCCTAACATATTTTTTGGTTCACCGCTACTGCCAACATGAAACTATCCGTTTCAAGGGATGCTACTCTAATCGAGTTTGCCTTAATCACTACTACTACAAATGAAAGAAATACCTGATGACGCAAGTCGGTACTCGGTGGAGCCGAATAGTGTAGAAATACAGCCAATCCGCGTCAGTCCCACGTATCAAATCTAACCAGAGTTTAAAAACCAAACCAACGAGAGAGCACGAGGAGTAGGAGGAGGCACGTGGGCCCCACCCTCACACTCAAGTTGTCAGCTTTTGTTTGAGAAACTCTCCATTCTAAACCTACCTAAAAAGTCGCTCCCTTTTCTTTTCTCTTTCCTTCCTTATATTTTCAACAAATTACAAATGAGTGTTGCTATTGGGACCTCTACTTTTACTCATTAGACCTCCACTATTTTTCAATTATTGGATTACATATATACCCTCTTGTAAAAAGACAACTTTAGTCAACTCTTAAATTTAATAGAAAAAAAAAACATTAAATTATAATCAAACTAGGGTTTTTTATAAACCTCCCAACCAAGTTTGAAGTTCTACCGTTGTGATCTCATCAGTATCTCGTCTAAAAGTGTGTTGCGAATAAGAGCTACTACACTTAATGGAAAACTCACTATTAATGGAGACCCAATTCATTGTTCCAGAATCTTCAAACAAGGTATTCTTGATTCTTCAATGAATCGTTCAATTCGTTGCTTATATGTTTGTTTCTTTGTTTCTTACTTGACCAAGAAGAAGGAAGAAGTTGTCACTCAATAACTTGTTGTTTCTTCTATCATCTCATTGTTATATCTTTGTTTCCGTTGTGATTTTTTCTGTAACCAATGGTCATCATGTTAAGACTTTCGTATATTGCTATTTGCCTTCTAGATAAATTACTGAGCAGGTGAAACTTGTTCTTTAATATGTTCTGTTTATGTCATGCTTTTATTTCGTTTCAAAAAAGAAAAATTTCCTTTTAGCAATTGCCAATTTAGACTTGATAGACATATTGGTGCTTTGATATAAGCTTCTGACTTTAGTGGCCTGGAACTCCCATTCTTGTCTAATGTCATATACACACATGCAAGCATGTATAGAGAATGGAGGGAGTATAGGTTGTGGGAGTTGTATTTAGTATTTCAATTTGGATTAACTTCTGTATACTACCTACCTTCCAACTTTAGTCTATTTAGTCCAGCAATTGTTAAATGAAATTCTTTAAGTAGCCATGTTTTTCATTATCACTACAAGAAAAAAAGGGCTTTGCCGACGAAAAAAAAAAAAACGGCCGACGAAACACTTTTTTCGTCGGCTATTCCCAAGAATGGCCGACGAAAATTTTTGTCGTCGCAAAAAAAAAAATTTCGTCGACTATTCCCATAGAATGGCCGACGATTTTTTATTTCGTCGCTAAAAATTAAAAATCGTCGGCTATTCTACAAGAATGGCCGACGATTTTTTCTTTCGTCGGCTATACCCCTATAATGGCTGACGATTTAAAGTTTTCGTCGGCTATACAAATTTAAGAAGAATGGCCGACGAAGTTGACAATTTCGTCGGCTATATGTCTTTATATTTTCAGATCTGGACAGAAGCTGCCCATTTAAAAAAAAACGGGAGAAAGAGTGAAAAATCTGTGGGTATTGTTGAAATCCGTCCTCTCTTACATTGTGGAGCTATATATAGGTACGTATATGTGTATATATGTTGATTTTGAGTTTTAGTTAAGTTGATTTTGAGTTTTAGTGATTTTGATATAGTAAGTGATTTTTTGTTTTGTTGTTGTTTTAGTGTTAGAATGTATGTATATATGTTGATTTTGAGTTGTAGTTGAGTTGATTTTCAGTTAGAGTATAATTATGTGTTTTAATTTAATAATGTTATTTTAATTAGTGTTAAAATATATATAAATATGTTAATTAATGGTTGTTGATAGTGTAATGAACTTAAATAATGGTTGTTAATTAATGGTATATATATATATGAGTTGATGTTGATAATAATATATATTGTAATATATATATGTGTTAATTAATTTATTATTAATTAAAGTTATACATATATATTATTATCAGGCTATATATGGATCGAGATAAGAGTTGGATTTCGCTTCCAAGGCATGACCGACGATACACTACAGGAGTTGTGGATTTTATGCAGTTCGTCGAGGAAAATGCAAAGGGGAATTACCATTATTGCCCGTGCAAGAAATGTAAGTGTCGCAGTGATATGTGTCGATTTCCGATTAGGACAGTATGGGAGCACCTAAAGAGTAATGGGTTTTGGCCGAAGTACACACGTTGGATATATCACGGTGAGCCATCATTAGATGGATCGCATGATCATGGGCAGTATTTTGAGGCGGGCAGTAGTAGTACATCCAACGATCCAACAATGGCATTCGTCAACGACGTGTTTCCTTTTGAAAGCGGTGTACGTGGGGAACAATATATGCAGGACCCGGTGCAGCCGTTCCCACAAGTTGTCAACACTGCTGCCTTTGACAAGTACAACAAACTGATTGCATTGCAACAGACCCCTGTGTCTTCAAGTTCTGAGAAGACAGTTCTTCAAAGTGTGATGGAGGTAATGAGGATTAAAGTCGAGACAAAAGGGAGCATCAGGCAAGTGGATGAATATCTACAGTACACTTCTTCGTTGTTGAAGGAGGGTCATCGTAATCCTACCAATCACCGTCAGGTCCGAAGTATCCTCAAAGATCTAGGGCTTTCCTACATTAAGATCCATGCATGCGCATTTGACTGCGTTCTCTTCTGGGGTAAAGATGCAGAAGGGAATGACCTTGCTAGCCTTGACGCATGTCCGATATGTCAGTCTGACCGATATAAGTTGACGGGAGCAGGCAATAGGAAACCTGTGAAAGTGCTTCGGTATTTTCCGTTGAGAGATAGGCTTGAGCGGTTGTACATGTCAGAAACCACCGCAAAAGCCATGAGGTGGCACGGTGAGCGGGACGCGGGAGACGCAGATATCATGACACACATCTCTGACGGAGCGGCTTGGAAGCATATAAACAATGAGTTTCCTTATTTTGCGTCAGATGTCAGAAACGTCAGGCTCGGGCTCTCAACCGACGGGTTCAACCCTTTCGGCACCATGAGTCTTTCATACAGTATATGGCCGGTGGTTTTGGTACCTTACAACCTTCCTCCGTGGATGTGCATGAAGAAGGAATATAATATGTTGACGTTGTTGATTCCGGGGCCTGGTTACCCAGGGAAATGCCTCGATGTGTATATGAGACCATTGATTGAAGAGCTTAAGGTATTGCGGGACGTTGATCATCCCACTTTTGACAAGTACAAGCAGGAGACGTTCCAGATGCATGCCATGGTATTGTCGGACAGCGTTGTTAGGGGATACAAGGCTTGTCCAGAGTGCCTCAGCGATTATGGGAGCACCCCTCATTGCAACAAGATATGCCGAATGGATCATCGTGTGTTCCTTCCGGCGGATCACCACTGGCGTTACGAGTCCGCCGCATTTGATGGAACCGAAGAACACGGCCGTGCTCCCAGAAGATGGACAGGAAGAGAAATTTTAGCAAGACTTAATGAGTACGATTTTGGGCCCCTCAGCAATCATCCCGATATTGTAGCGGAAATACCTGAAAGCCCTGAGGAGTACAAATTCTGGACACATAGGAGCATATTGTGGGAACTCCCGTACTGGTGTGAGTTGTTGATCCGTCACTTCCTAGACGTTATGCACATAGAAAAAAATGTTTCTGAAAGTGTGGTGGGCACAACGCTGAACTTGGAGGGGAAGACGAAAGACGGTCCTAAGGCTCGCACTGATCTGCAAAACATGAATATCAGAAAACCACTATGGTTGAAACAAGGGAAGAGAAAAATGCCTCAAGCTCCTTACACCGTCAAGCCTGAGCATAAATCAGAAATTTTCCATTGGATAAGTCGGGCCAAGTATCCTTCAGGCTTTGCTGGAAATATAGCCAAGTGTGTCAACAGACAATTCAACAATCTGTACGGGTTGAAAAGTCATGACAATCATATCCTGCTACAACGTCTCTTCCCTGTTTTCATTCGACCGTTCCTTCCCCGTCACGTAGTGGAGCCGTTAGTAGCGTTGGCAAGATTTTTCCAGAAGGCATGCACACGGGAAGTGAGAAAATCTGACCTCCGGGAAATGCAACAAGACATCGTTCATATCATGTGTAAATTTGAGATGATATTTCCTCCAAATTTTTTCGACATCATGCCTCACCTCATGATCCATCTTCCTCGGCAGTTGTTGCTTACCGGTCCTGTGCACTTCACTTGGATGTATCCGATGGAAAGGTACGTATTTTACACCTTATGTTAATTTCCTCATCAATATATGTGATATAGTGTTAATGTATTATCATAACACTTTAAAAACTTGATTTATAGGCAACTTGGACAATACGGTGGCTTTGTCCAAAACAGATCCGCACCTGAAGGATGTATAGCTGAAGCATATATTGCGCACGAGTGCGTCACCTACATGAAGCTGTATTTCGGAGCGTTACAGGAAAGCATACAGGAAGACGTACCGTCACAGTTCAATCTTTCCATACTCTCCGACGATGTTGTACTCGGTGGAAACATGCCAGTTTCTTACAAGTTGAAAGATTATGAGGTAGCCATTGCACATTGGTGGGTACTAATCAACTGTCCAGAAGTTCAGTTTTGGAAAGACATACATCTACGCTGTGAAGGAGTAGCAGGTGATCTCGATTACCACAACCAGACATTCGCAGAGTATTTCGGCAACTGGGTACGTACCTTTAACACTATTCTATACGTGCTCATATATTATTGTGTATATTTATTCATATTTATAGTTGATTCTGATGGTTGCAGATGGACCTTATTGAAAATGATAATTACCCAAATTGGTCGCACGAACTCAGACTTTTAGCGAGGAGGCCGGTCTATTCAAAAGTTTATGCGACGTGCAAGGTGAATGGTGTGTTATTTCGATGTGAAGACAGAGACCTCAGACTGAAAACACAAAATTCAGGGGTTATGGCACATGGTGGGGATGGTGGAGTTGACTATTACGGTGTTCTCCATTCAGTTATGGAACTGCATTACGGGAAAGGCATGAAAGTGCACCTTTTCAAGTGTAGATGGTTTGACACACGGCCGCAGAGCATGAAAACCGATCAATACGGCATAAGTTCTGTGAACACTAGTACATCATGGTATGAGGACGACCCGTTCGTTTTAGCCACATGGGTGAAACAAGTGTTTTATCTTGATGATCTCGCCAAGGGTGACCCGTGGAAAGTAGTCAACACTATCCACCATCGCAACATTTACCGGGCGTCTACACTTGGAGTGGCTGAAGAGAACGAGGAAGGGGGCACCGCGTATCAAGAGCCCAACTCAAACGGTATTCCTGACTCCTCTTTTATTCGCCTAGACACGCCGGTGCGAATTCGACGTGAAGAGCCACTGCTTGTTGATGTTGATCCAAATGAAGAAACTAACGAGCACTCTAGTGGTGAGGAAAGACATAGATTACCCCTATCGAGCAATTCAGAAACCGAAGAAGACTCATCCGATGATTCCGATTACAATCCGAGGGATTAAGTAATTTAAATGATGTAATCCTTTCATTTGTAATCAACTCATTTCTAATGAACGGGCGTGGGGATGAGCCTCCCAGCTAGGCTGGGTTCCAAACCCCTTAAACAAAAATTTGAAATATGTTGACTGTTGGGTTTCTGATTTTTTATGTTCAATTTTGGTTATATGTGAACAGGACATCGGAATAGGAGAGGTGTAAAACCACTGATTTTTTTGGTTTTTTTTTTCAGAGAATAGCCGACGAAAAATGCAATATTTTGTCGGTCATTACAATAATGGCCGACGAATAATGAATTTTTCGTCGGCTATACGTACAATGGCCGACGACAAATTCATTATTTCGTCGGCCATAAGTTTTTTGAAAAATAATGGCCGACGAATAATGAATTTTTTGTCGGCTATACGTACAATGGCCGACGAAAAATTCATTATTTCGTTGGCCATAAGTTTTTTGAAAAATAATTATTTTATTTTTGACAGAAAAACACAAAAGAATAGCCGACGAGTACTAGGTTTGATTTCGTCGGCTATGATTAAAAAAAAAAACAAAAAAATTCAGCTTCCATTTTCTATTACTATCGACAAACCATTGCTTCATCCTTCAAATGCAAATGTGTCATGAAATAAGATATGACCGAAATATTGAAATACGTCTACGGTTGAAAAATGAGCAGATTCGGACAAAATCTGTGTGCCGAATATTGCGGTTAACTGTTTTTTACTGCCATTTTCCTATGGGGTAGCCTGACGGTCGGTAAATATTTTGAGGAAAAATTTTATACGATTAGTTGCGTCTCATCGATCTGAAACTATTCTCTGTTGAAGATCAGGCCAAAAAACATCATTTAGACGGGCCAATTTCCGTTTTAAAGCGTTTAGAGGTTTGACTCACCCGGTTGACCATCCTGATCGATCCGTTAACGTCGTCAGATGTAGTTGGATTTTTTTTCACACATGTATTTAATCTTAACGGTGATATCTGACGGTTGGAATAGATTTTCCCAACTTTTAGATTCAAAATCGGAACATATGCACTAAGGTTCCTTAACTTGTTTACTAAGTGTTTAAGTGAATGTATAGTTTCAAATAGTTACTATACGTAGACTCTTCAAATGCAAATGTGTCGTAAAATAAGATATGACCGAAATATTGAAAAACGTCTACGGTTGAAAAATGAGAAGATTCCGACAAAATCTGTGTGCCGAATGATGCGGTTAGCTGTTTTTTACTTCCGTTTTCCTATGGGTAGCCTGACGGTCGGTAAATATTTTGATGAAAATTTTTATACGATTAGTTGCGTCTCATCAATCTGAAACTATTCTATGTTGAAGGTCAGGCCAAAAAACGTCATTTAGACTGGCCAATTTCCGTTTTAAAGCGTTTAGAAGTTTGACTTTGCAGTTTGACCGTCCGGATCGAGCCTTTAACGTTGTCAGATGTAGTTGGATTTTTTTTCATACATGTTTTTAATCTTAACGGTGATATCTGACGGTTGGAATAGATTTTTCAAAGTTTTAGATTCAAAATCGGAACATATGCACTACTGTTCCTTAACTTGTTTACTAAGTGTTTAAGTGAATGTATAGTTTCAAATAGTTACTATACGTAGACTCTTCAAATGCAAATGTGTTGTGAAATAAGATATGACCGAAATATTGAAATACGTCTACGGTTGAAAAATGAGCAGATTCCGACAAAATCTGTGTGTCGAATGTTGCGGTTAACTGTTTTTTACTCCCGTTTTCCTATGGGTAGCCTGACGGTCGGTAAATATTTTGAGGAAAATTTTTATACGATTAGTCGCGTCTCATCGATTTGAAACTATTCTCTGTTGAAGATAAGGCCAGAAAACGTCATTTAGACAGGCCAATTTCCGTTTTAATTTATAGGGTTTAGAGGTTTGACTTCGTAGTTTGACCAAACGTTTAGCCGACGAAATATTTTATTTCGTCGGCTAAACTCTTGCGATCCGCTTATTGTCCGCCGTTGGATGGCTCAGATCCAACGGCTGTGATTTTCCAAAGTATAGCCAACGAAATATTTAATTTCGTCGGCTAAACTCTAGTGATCCGCGCCTTTTCATTGTCCGCCGTTGGATGGGGGAGATCGGACGGCTGCTGAGCACCTAAACTATAGCCGACGAGTTCATAGATTTCGTCGGCTATTCTTAAGTATAGCCGACGAATTAAAGCATTTCGTTAATTCGTCGGCTATTCTTAAGTATAGCCGACGAAATCTTTTTAATTCGTCGGCTATACTATCGGGTATAAGTTTGTTGCAGCCGAACCCTAGCCTCCATTTGCTGCATATTTCCAAATCCTCCAACCGATCCAGCGCCGCTCGCCTCGTCGTCCACCTCCCTCTTCCTCCTCGAATCCGGCAACCCCCTCCTCCCTCTTGCTCCTCCAATCCGGCCGGCCCTCCCTCTTCCTCCTCCAATCCGGCCTGTCCCTCCTCCGGCCCAGCCTCCTCAAATCCGGCCGGCCTCCTCCTCCCTTCCATTTTCAATTCGGCAGAAGGTCTTTTTTATTTATTTATTTATTTATTTATTTATGTTAATTAATGTTAAATTAGATATAATTTAGGTATTTATGTTAATTTAGGTATAATTTAGGTATTTATGTTAATTTAGGTAAATTTTAGGTATTTATGTTAATTTAGATAAATTTTAGGTATTTATGTTAATTTAGGTAATTGTTTTCAAATTTATTTTAATTGTATAATTTAGGTGTAATTGTATAATTTATACGTATAAATTGGTTTTTTTAATTATATAAATTGATAACTTAATTGTATAATTTAGCTTAATTATATTTAATTAGAATTTGTTATTTAATATAATATAATTTAATATGTTAGTATATAAATTGTTATATTAAAATATGTTAGTATTATTGGTTATTATATTAATTAGAATTTGTTATTTAATATAATATAATTTAATATCAATTAATGTATTAATGCCTCAGGCTTTAGATGGTCGATGCATTAAGAAACCTATTCGGAGGCCGTCGTGGCGGCAGATCTAGAGGTTCTAGAAATTCCGGCGGTTCCGCAGACTCTGAGAGGACCGCTAGCCAGCCTGAGAGGACCACCAGCCAGCCGCGGAGGAGTGTAGATTCATCCCAGCCGCGGAGGACTGTGGATGCAGACCAGCCGCGACGGAGTGTGAGTTCTCGGCACCAGACCCTTCTCCAGGCGGGGCGGCCGTCGAGCACTTCACTTCCGCATGTCGATCCCTCCGTGGCTCCGAGGTTTAGTCGGCAGCTATTTCACGAGGAGATAGCTGCCGACGTTCCTCAGGTTCGTATGCCTGAGGTTCATCGGGAGCCGATGCCGAGTCCGACTCAGTCTGCTGCTGACTCGACTGAGGCTCCTACTCTCCCAAACCAGCTCTTCCTCCCGTACAACATTCCTGCGATACCGGAGGTCGACTATCAGGGTGTGCCCATATGGCCTGATATGCCTCAGTACGTGAGTGCTGCGGAGGCATACCAGCAGCAGCCATTTGAGAAGCCTGACCACCTTATTTCGGCGAGGAGAAAAGGAAAGTCGACAGACGAGTCATCCAGTTCAGGTAACATTTGATTTTATTAATTAAATGTTTTATTAAAATTAACGCACTAATATTTAATTTTATTAACCAATCGTCGTTTTTGTGATAGAGACAGCCGCTAGCAGTTCACGGAGGAATACGAGAGGTGTCATATGTTTTGACACGCTCAGGAGAACTGTTGAGCGCAGCGGCAGGATTCAGATCAACGAACCTCCTAATCAGGAGGTTCCGGGGAAGAAAAAACGCGACTACTCGGGTTGCGTGGGGTCACTGATTAGGGACAGAGTCCCTATGTTGTGGACCCGGTGGGCTGATGTGCCCGAAGAGATAAAGAGGGAGGTGAACAACGCCGCGTCGGTGAGTAATTTAAAAAATTTAATTTATTTATCGTAATATTTAATAATTTTCGGTATTATTACAATTGTAAAACTAATAAAATATTATTTTTCAGACATTCTTCGAGATTGCCGAACACAGGCGGGATTGGGCGGACACCCAACAGAACTCGAGGTACGTTTGTTTTTATGATATTATAATTATCTTATAATTATTAATATTTTATGATATTAATAATATTTCAAATGCACTTTTGTTTTTTTCGTAGGTTCAAAGAGTGGAAGAACGAGCTGCGTTCCCACTATAACGAATACGACAACCTTGGTCGTATGGGTACTCCCAGGGAGTTCATGTTCCGGGAGTACGAGTGGCGTTGGTTGAAGACAGTAGACTTCAACAACCCAGTTATGCAGGTAAATACTAAACTTCAGTAAAAATGTTTATTTTGTTAAAATTTTAATTATTAGTTTAATTATTTTATAATTATTACACTAATATTTTTTGATGCATTTTTCTAACATTTTATTATTTGTTTGAAGCAACGTTCTCGGATAAACTCTGAGAACCGCCGCCGGAACACAACCCCCCATCATGCTGGTTCACGGCCGTTTGCACAATATCAGGAGGAGGCGCTCAGAGATCATCCTGATAGCAACCCGTACGTGGAGACGTTCAAGATCGCTTATCCACAAGCGACAGAACAGCTCGTTAGTCGTTCATTACAATTTTAAAATTTTAATTATTAATTTTACTTAATTATATATTTGTTATAATATTAATTTTTTTTTCCCGTCCACTTAGGAGAGGGTCAACCGGGCCGAAGAAGAGGTGTTCCAGCAAGTAGTTCGGGAGACACAACCGAACATTTCAGAGGCAGATCTGGAAGAAGCCATGCGCCATGTCGACCGGTCCAGTGTCCAAACGGCAGCGAGGATGTTCGACGCAGCCTTCCCAAACCGGACAAACAACTTCTACTGCCGGGGTTTGGGAAGTTCTGGACTAGGGCTTCTGAAGACCACTAAGGGAGGTCAAAAGAAGGGAGGCGGGGAGAGCCAGCATATGAGGGGGGAAGTGCAGCGATTGGCCGCAGAATTGGCGACCTCGTCCCAGACAGTACAGGAGCTGCGCCGCAGCACACAGCAGTATCAGGAGGAGATGCGCTGCAGAACACAGCAGTATCAAGACGAGATGCGCCGCAGAACACAGCAGTATCATTTGGATATGGCCGGTTGGCATGTCGAATGCGAAAGAATTCGGCAACAAAACTACGACAACCAACAAGCCTGGTGGTATGAGATGTTCGCGGCACAAAACCAAGGCCTTCCACCCCCGGCCCCGTTTCAGCGGTTAGTGGAACCTCCAATGCCTCAACCTCCCGAGTTCGGTCAGCAGGATGACGAGCCTGATGGAGAGCAGGATGCTGGGGATGACCTGCTGGACTTCAGTAGTTTAGGTGATAATTAGGGTTTAGGGTTTATGTATATTAGAACGAATTTAATAAAAAGGGTATTTAGACGTGTTTCTTGTTGGTGCAAATGCATGGACTGTTTTTGTGATTTGCAGGTTGCTTGGAATGGTAATTTAGAAAATAATTTAATTTTTTTTCCCCAAATGCAAGAATAGCCGACGATTTTGGCATTATTTCGTCGGCTATAATAACTATAGCCGACGAATTTTACCAATTTTCGTCGGCTATAAGTTGTATAGCCGACGAAATTTACATTATTTCGTCGGCTATAACTAATTAATGCCTATTAAATATTAATATATTTTGAGGAAATAGCCGACGAAAATTTATAAAATCGTCGGCTATTGTTAACAACCAATAGCCGACGAAAATTTATTAATTCGTCGGCTATACTTAATGAATTTCGTCGGCCATACTCGAAAATACCCGACGAAATTCGTCGGCAATTTCTCCCAGGTTTGGCCGACGAAAAATATTTTCGTCGGTACAGTCGTCGGCCATACTCTACTATAGCCGACGAATTCGTTTTTTTCGTCGGCCATTAGTATAGCCGACGGGGTTGTTCCGACGACGTATAGCCGACGAAAATTTCGTCGGCAGATGGTATAGCCGACGAAAAATAGCCATAGCCGACGAAATTTTTTTCGTCGGCCATACTTTCGGATCTGGTAGTGTATGAACGTGATAAGATCTAATTTTTCTGATTTCCATACAACATATAGGATGGACAAAATGGTGATAGCTACAGGGATGAAGTTAATGATGTGTTAGATCATACCGTCCAGTTTACAACTGATAAGGTAAATAATTTTCTTGGTCTCATTACATAGTGTAACGACTAACGACTAACGACACTACTATCTTGAAATGTTATTCGCTTTTGTTTTGATAGGTATTTAAAAGTAAAGCTGAGTTGATTGAATGGACTCGTTCAAAAGGAATGAGAAACAATGTTGTGATTGTTATACGAAGGTCTGACTCTGGAAAAACTGGGAATAAGAAAAAGAGACCTAAAGTAAGGTTTTGTTGTGAGAGGAATGGGGAATATAAATCATATAAGTCAGCAAAAGTTGATACAAATATAGAAAATCTATAGCAGACAGTAAGAAAGAGAAGCGGCCTAGACTTACTGGTACAAAAAAATGTGGATGCCCATTTTCATTAAGAGGCATCAATATTGAAAATGGAGACCAGTGGAAGTTAGAGGTGGTTTGTGGAGTCTATAATCATGTTGCTTCAAAATATCTTCAAGGACACTCATTTACAGGTCGATTAGCGGAAGAAGAAAACTCATTGTTGGTGGATATGTCTACGAGTTTAGTGAGGCCTAAGGATATTTTGACTGCCATCAAGAGAAGAAATTCAAAAAATGTGACAACAATGAAGACAATATATAATGCCAGACAACGGAACAGGACAAATGTTAGGGCTGGAAGAACACAAATGCAGCAACTTTTAAGTAACTTGTTCGAGTTTAAGTATATTGAGCATCATAGAAGTGATGTCAATTCTGAGAAAGTAACGGATTTGTTCTGGTGCCATCCTTACAGTATTGAGATTTTACGTACATTTCCACATGTGCTTATTATGGACTGCACTTACAGAACAAATAGATATCACTTTCCACTTCTAGAGATTGTTGGTATCACGTCCACAAACATGACCTTCAATGTTGCATTTTGTTATATGTCAAAAGAGAAAGAGGATAATTACACATGGACCTTGACAAGATTGAAGACTCTTTTAAATGATAAGTGTACTACAAGTGTGATAGTCACCAATCGAGAATTAGCACTTATGAATTCTATAAGGAATGAATTTCCTGATGCACGACATCTATTATGTAGCTGGCACGTAAACAAGCAAGTGCTCACTCATTGCAAGAAACTATTTGAGACGAATGAGGGGTGGAAAGCATTTTTTCCTGATTGGGAGGCAGTGATGAATTCAAATACTGAAGTTGAGTACTTGAATAACTTAAGAGTACTTGAGTCAAGGTATAGCTCACTTCCCGGAGCCATAGATTATTAAAAAACCACTTGGCTTAGCAACTATAAGGACAGATTTGTGGCTGCATATATAGATGATTGTATGCATCTAGGTACCACTACCTCCAACAGGTACCTTTAACGTATTATTCTGTATGTCTTTTTTTACTTCATTTATTTTTCTATGCTAAGAGACTGTAAGTGACTCCTTTTTCTTTTTTGAACAATATAATTACGTATTAGGGTGGAAAGTGCACATTCAAAATTTAAGCGACAACTTGGCTCCAGTCAACTTGACATCACTGTGTCATGGGATCATATTCACGCATTGATGGAGTTGCATCACACTGAAATTAAAGCCTCATTTGAAAAGAGTCGATGTTTCGTCCAACATCAATTTAAGCATTCATACTTGAAAGAACTAATCGGTAGTGTATCTATTACTGCTCTGAACAAAATTGTACGTGAAGCAAATAGGTAAACTTTTTGCTATTGATCTTTACCTTTTTCTTTTTTTGCCATATAACTATAAACCTACACTAACTAAACCATTGATTATAGGGTTGATGCATGTGGAATAAGTCTTGTATCATGTGGTTGTGCCATTCGCCGTACACACCAATTACCATGTGCACATGAGATTGTTGAATATCAAAATTCCCATCGGCCTATTCCTATTGATGTTGTTCATTCTCATTGGAGGCGGTTAAGTATAGGTAATTTTGAGGAGAAGATTGATCTCCAAGAAAAAGTTCCAGTAAGACCACGTCTGACACATTTGCAAACATGGCTTGAAAAACAAGATGATTATAGGGTTGATGCATGTGGAATAAGTCTTGTATCATGTGGTTGTGCCATTCGCCGTACACACCAATTACCATGTGCACATGAGATTGTTGAATATCAAAATTCCCATCGGCCTATTCCTATAGATGTTGTTCATTCTCATTGGAGGCGGTTAAGTATAGGTAATTTTGAGGAGAAGATTGATCTCCAAGAAAAAGTTCCAGTAAGACCACGTCTGACACATTTGCAAACATGGCTTGAAAAACAAGATGATGAAACCAAGAGACAAATCTTGTTGAAGATTGACGAACTTATAAATCCAAATTTCACAATGCTTCAAGAACCAAATGAGAAGGTTAAAACTAAAGGGCGTCCTTCTAAGATTGACACTAGTACTCGTCGTCTACCATCTGCTTTTGAGCTAGTTGATGCTCGCCTTAATCATGGTAGTCAGTCACAAGTACCACCAGAAAAAGTTGTTAATGCTTCTCCTAGTACTCTGCTGCCTTCTGTGAAGCAAGACAAACAAAGTGAGAAAAATTTGGTATGTCTTTCAATTGTGATATATAATAAGTTAGTAAATGTTTCTCTTGTGAGAAAAAAAAAACTAATATGTAGTGATTTTTGTACAGCCTGTCTGCTCGAGTTAGGGCAATTCACCATCTGATTTAACACAGAAATATACGAGACAATTCATTTTCGGTATGAGACCATACATTCTAGGTTCACTTGATGTTAAAGATGATGGTAATTGTGGTTACAGAGTTGTAGCATCAGCTATGGGATTTGGTGTGCGTTCTTGGAAACAGGTTCGAGTAGACCTAATGACTGAGCTAAATAGTATGCCCCAATTGTATATGGAACTATATGGTAGTAAAGACGGTGTGGAGAAAATCAAAGAGAGAATTCAACATACAGGATCAGCTGCACCACGTAAAAAATGGATGTGTATAACAGAGATGGGGCTTTTGATTGCCACTTGTTATGGAGTTGTTGTGATAAATTTATCAGATGGACAATGCCTTACATTTCTTCCCTTGACAGAGCACGTCATTGGGAGCTTCCAAAGTCAGGTTCTGCCTGAAATTGGAATTGGTTTTGTGAACGGAAATCACTTTGTGCAGGTAAGTACGTACTATAACTACATCTTCAGGCATTTGCTCATTTATTGAATTCAAACTAATTGATTTTTTTAATAGGTATCTTTGGAAGCGGGATGCCCATTACCACCAATTCCACCAAACTGGCACCCCCATGCTGATGACAAAGCACGATCGTTATACAGTAGATATGGTGATCGTTTGCATCTCTATACTCAAATACCCCATCCAGAAAGAGTTAATACAATTTCGGAAACTATGACACTTGAGGATGATTAGTTTATTTTTCTCGTGATGTTGAGTCTAATTTTTTTTATTACTCTTAGAATAATAGTCGTTTGGAGTTGATGTATTTATTGCTTACAATCTATGAAGCACAGATATGAGTACGTGTGTCCGTATTCGACACAATACGATACTCGGACATGCCAATTTTTTTTTTTTAATACAGACACGTGGTAGACACGTTAATTAAATTTTATTTTAGATATTATATATATATTCATAACAAAAATATGTGTAATGCAAATAAATTAGTTTATAAAATTAAAACCTAGTCAATCCAAATCCAAATCCAAATCTAAACAAAGTTTCATAACCAAATTACTATACAAATAAAAAGAAGTAAATGATTTCATTTATCTTCATCAATACCGTCCATTTATTTTCATTTTTTTCCTTTTATTCTGATCCGTTAGATCAAACTATATAAAGCCCAAAACCCATATCAGCCCATTTCTCTTCTCTTCTCTCTCGACCCGCACCCTCTCTCTCTCTCTAAAACCCAGAAATTGGCGAGCTTCCCTCCGCCGTAGCGCCACCGTCAGGCCACCATTTGCCAAGCCGCCACCACCATCAGATTCACCTTCTTCTGCTCTTCAGAACCCTGTCCACCAATCGTGCATGCAAGCCGAGATCTAGTGAAGTCAAGATTGATGCAGATCGGCACAATCGAGGTTCCGGGTTTCCAATCGAAACTCCGGCGACCCTCCTTTTAATCCGTGGTAATCTCCGAGCCTCACCCGTCCTTTCTAGACTCTTTTTCCATCGATTTGTGAAAGCCCAAGAAGAGAGAAGGACAAGAAGAAGAAGAAGAATAAGAAGAAGAAGAAGAAGAAGAGAGAAGGACAAGAACAGAGGACAAGAAAAAAAAAAGAAAAAGAAGAAGGAAGAAGAGAGGAGAAGAACAGAGAAGACGTATTCAAAAAATTTGCGTGTCCGCTTACGACACGGACGTGTCCACTTATGATACGTACGTGTCCAAACTGTGTCCAAATTAGAGTACGCGTATCCACGCGTATTTGAGCGTATTCTGGCGTATTCGTATCGTATCCGTGTCCGACACGCGACATGCAATCAAGTTGGCGTATCTGTGCTTCATAGCTTACAATTGATTGTTCGCATGATTATTGATTCGAATAAATTTTTCTGCAATTGATATCATTGAAAAATTCTTTCTTACAATTTGATCAAATATTAGAAGCTTAGCAACATTGTATGAGAAAAAAAAATTGTTTGCATGCATAAAGAAAAAATAATAAGAAAAATTCAAAGACTGAAAGTCTGGAATGGATCATTGGATGTAAAAAAAAATTATGAAATGGAGGTCTAGTGAGTGAACGAGAGGTGTAATGAGTAATTTATTGAGATATCTGTGAATAAAATATTCAAAATTATTTTCGTAATTTGAATGGTGGTATGGTGAGCAATTATTTATATTAAAAGTTAAATGGAGGTGTAGAAAGTACGGGAGGTGCCAATAACAACACTCGTTACAAATTCATAAAAAAATGAAAAATAAAGACATTCTCTCTCACTTATTTCAACGAGTAGACGAAAGCCCTAGTAGTACTCCTCTCACTGTCAACTTCACCACCGCCGTCCTCACCGACCTCCGATTCCGATGGCCTACCAGCAGCCGCTTCCGGGCCGGAACTCCGTCTCGAGCACCAGCTCCGGCGCCTCCGGATTCCACTTCCTCAACTCCTCATCCTCCCCCTTCGGCGACACCACCTACACCAAGCTCTTCGTCGGCGGCCTCGCCTGGGAAACCCAGAGCGACACCATGGGCCGCTATTTCGGTCAGTTTGGCCCGATTCTTGAGGCTGTCGTCATCTCTGATAAGAACACCGGACGATCCAAGGGCTATGGTTTCGTGAGTACACCCATTCCTTTCTATTCTTGTTCAATCTTTGATCGCATAGTTCGTCTGAGTTTATAATTGACTTGGTTTGGTGTTTATGTGGAGGATTTAGGTCACTTTCCAAGAGCCAGAGGCTGCTGCTAGGGCGTGTGCTGATCCGACTCCGATTATTGACGGCCGCCGCGCTAATTGTAATCTGGCTTCACTCCGGCGCCCTCGGCCGCCTATGAGTTATGGTATGGTGCATTAGGAGCTCTCTCTTTGTAGTTTTCGCACTCGTAGCCGGATGATTACATGTAGTTTGCTGTGTGGTTGATGATTTTTGGTGTTAATTTTGTAACTGTTTGCCGCCTTGAATCTGTTTTATCGAGACAAATGAGTCCATGGAGTTGGAGGAAATAGAAATATGTTGATGATTGATTTCAATCAGTCTTTTATGCCGAACAAAAGCAAAGAAAATGAAATAGAATTAATTCGAGTGGCTAGTTTTTTTAACATGCACATTTGTCCATATCAGTCAAGTTTCTTTTGATGTACTGAAAGTTCATGGTTATGTTTGGATTTGTTACTCGCAGTGCGCACAAGACCAGCTTCGCCATACATTGGAAGCATGCAACCTGCTCGTGGACATTACGTTGGAGCATATGGCTACCAGCAGCCTCTCCCGTACAACTATCAACAAGGGATGGTGTTTCCTCCTTATGGGTGAGTTTTACTCTTAGAGAATATTCTTCGTTAGATATTCTAAGCAGTGCAATACTAAGTTCACTTAGCTGGTTGAATTTTAATGTATTGGTTTCATTCTTAAGATTTTAAGCGTGTCGTTTTCAATTATATAGGGTAGGTTGTTATTTCAAAATTTTGAGAACAAATTTTGGGTATTCTGTTAAAGAAATGTATAGGCATTGAATTTGGAACAATCAAATAGATCTTACTAAATGTCTCTTTCTCGTTCATTGATACTTAAATGTTGTTGCTCTGCTCAATTATTTTAATAATTTGTTACCATTTGAAAAATCACATTGAACTTGCATGATTACGTGGCTGGTGCAGACTTAAAATGTTTTTTTTTTAACTGTTTTTTTTTTGGTAAATACTTTAAGGTATATGTTTCAGTCATTCAATTGTGCCATTCCTCAGATGTTGATTCCCCTGTTGCCTAAGATTATACGTTGTAATACATCCTCAATAACAAAAAAAAATTGAAATTACCGATGAATGGTTTATCTAGGAGTGCTTTTTGGGAAACACTTTGGAAGCGGTTTGGTAGAACCATAGAGGATATAAAAATTCATGTAAAAGCACTTGAAGTGGTTCTTTTAGGTAGTGCTTCAAGTAAATATGCTTCTATAACTGAAGAAGCCGTAATAACTTTTTTGTTGCCAAACAGTGGTTAAAATGTCTTTGACAGTCTGGAAAATATATTACCAGTTTTAGAAGCAATTCCAATTGGAGCCTGCTAGACTTATTAAGTAAGTTAATTAACAAGATACCCTTAATGGCATTGTTTTTTATTCGAATCTTAGATCCAGTTAAGTACTCTTAATAAAACTTTACTCGTAGGTTGACTCTTGAATCCTGTTTATCATGAACATTTGTTCTCCTACACTTAATCGACTACAGAAATTATCTTTGTATTAAAGTTGGCCAATGAGGTTAATGTTTAAAGTTTTCTTGGGTAATGAGCTTAGTCTTTGGACATCGGAAGAGGTGGTTTCATTTCATACAGGATGTGACATGGTGTAATGGTAATTGGAGGTAATAAAAAGTGGTTTTTGAGGAGATGCTTCCAAATCAGTGATATTGAACAAGCAGACTTTAGACATGGTCTTTAATTATGACCAATAAATGATTTTTTATTCTCACCATTTTATTGATCAGTAGGTTGCTCAATGTGTGTAACCATTTCATCTATAGTATGAAACCTTGGATCTTGCAATGTAAAAATACTGGTGCATGTGTTATATATTCCATACAATCTCGTGCATATAACTATATATTCACATGATCAACTAATCTGTGTTGGCTGTTTTCTCCCTGTAGGTATGCAACTTATGGGCCCGAATACGTATATTCTCAGGTACCTACTTTTGCATAAGATGATTCGTATTTTATTTCTGTCATACGTTTGATGACATGTTTTATCTATGAGTAAGGATGTTATATATATATATATATATATATATTTTTTTTTTTTCACACTTATGATCCCTGAATTTTGCATCGTCATATATCTGGTAGGGTGCTCGCAATTCTTACGCTGGCCAGCAGTATCTTCCGATATATGGAGTTCCAGGGACAGTTAATGCTATGTACTCCTATGCACAACTGGGTCAAACCATTCCTGGTGGTCAGGGTTATCCAACAGTACACAGATATGCAATGCCTGCTCAGCAGATAATCCCGTTTGTACCCAGTGTTAATGCAGTAACAACTACACCAGTCCCTACAATTCAAGCACCATATTCCACAGGTACACTTTGTCCCAAAATTTTGTCTCTATCTTTTCAGAATTATAGCGAAACTTTGTCTACTTAACATTCTCATAGTCTAGAACATAGCTCATGTGAAATCAGATTATCTGAGGCTTGACCACTCTGTCTTGATCACACTATGATCATGTCCAAGTGGGACAGGTTATGATGTGTAATCTTAATTACCACCCTTTGTATTTTATATATTTTAATCTACAACTGTCATCCTGTCGACAGTAAGCATGAGTAGGTTGATTTCTCTACTTAGTGAGGAATGAGTTATTCAAATATAGCAATAAGTTAGGTTCCCCCGTCCTCCTCAAGATGATCATATACTTAAAGTGTTTGATTTCCAGACTCTGAATTATGTAATAAAGAAACATATGGGATCAGCTGAAATAATAACTAGCTGTCTTCCTGTCCAGGTCTTCTGATTGAAACGTGAAGACAGCTTTGTAGCTTTTTATCAGGTATGACAGCGAGTTTTGCAGTGCAACAACTTTTCCTAGATTATGTGATTTGTTTACATGCGGTTATGGTTCTGAAATAATAGCTGGGTGAGGGGTTGGCTGAGATTTCACTTATTCTGGGGAGGGAGGGAGGGAAGGAGGGAGAGAGGTGTTTGGTATGATGTATGAGATAGTTATGTTTTGTTTCATTTAATTTTCTAGCAGGTTCCCTTTGACTGCAGCAGGACTATGAGCAGCAGAACTGCTACTTAGGTGGTGGACTTCAGATCTAGCCTTGCAATTTCTTATTTTGCATTCTAGAGGTACAATTATTTGGTCATCTTCTTTGTACTGTATTGGGGTCATCGTTGATGGCCGGCTGAGGTCACGTGGTTTCTTGTATCAAAACCATATAAATGTCACAAAAGGTTTCATCTGAAGTTGTGGATGGTATTAACTCCAATGCTATATCAAATTGTTATACTTATTTTTATCCAGTTGTAAGACTCCTCTTCTTCTGGGGCTTAATGATTTTCTGTCTCCTGTAGATTTATTTTTCTCCATCCTGTTTGCATTTTTGATGCCTCAGTGTAATGTGATGTTCCTGATAGTTCACATATTGTGTTGATCTGCATTTATTTTGAGTTTAAAATTCGACTTATGAATGCAACATGCGGCATCCATGATTTCACTTGTTTGACTATTGCCCAAGTCTTATAGTTGTATTTATTTTCTGCAGGTCATTCATATTCATGTGCACCAGAGAACTCAGATGTCGGAACACTCCAAATAGCAGAGAAGGAAGACTGCTATCCATTTGAGGATGCTTCCTCAGCATATTCTAAACCATCATTACTTTGTTACTTGAGACAAGTAGCAGGTTATGGATCCGTGGGTGCTGGAATCAGGTTTTCTAGCAGTCATATATTTAGAAAACTCAGTAAAAGGCATGTAAGAGTCAACATATGATTCTTTTAGTCTTGTCCCAGCATATAGGTATATAGTCTCTGGTGTTTTATAGGTCCCTTGGTGGGTCCATCATATTTGTAAGTTCATTGAGTTTGTGCATAATAGTGCTAGGATTTTCATTCAAAACTGAAGCATGTATTCTAGATAGTTTTGAGTGCCTGGCTTCAAAAGGAGAGAAGCTTCAGGCATATTCGATTCATTTGGAACAGACAATTTGTGTACTGAACTACTGATACAGCAAGACTTGTCTAGCAAACTTCTGCTTTGAAGGATGCTTTAGTTCATTTGTGGTTCAATATTATCAAAAACATTTGATTTGCTTCCCTCTTTTGACTCTTTTCGTTGGGCGAGTACCTCAGACCCAAATTTTTCCACAGCGTCATTAGCCTTTCCTCGATGTATTCCTTCTAATCTTATGTGTTCTTTACATTACAATGGAAAAATTGTATGCAACTGACCCAATCAAAATTCGCAAACCACAGAGCACAATTCAAACGCCCCTTTCCTGAAGATACAAATGAGAATTTGCGGGATTAAGATGAATAGTGGGCAATGGTAAGAGTATTCTTTATTTGGTATTTTAACCGGCTGTTTCCATTCCCTCTCTATAATTTGGTACCTGAAAACAAAAAGGGACTATTTATGCCATTTCAACAAGGAGAACCCACATTCGTAAGCTACATGTACTGTTTGTGCTCGGTAACGTGATGTAGTGAAATCGTAGAGAAAGTAGACAGAAGTCTGAGATGTGTATTATCGCAAAGTACTTTTTAGGTAGGTATAAGAAATCCTAAATTTAAAATGGTTGGTATTGGAACCTCCACATTTGCTCACTTGACCTCCCTCTATTTTCAATTATTGAATTACATTTGTATCCTCTTACATAAACACTATTGAGGACAATAAGTGTATAAAAAGAGTATTATATTTATTGTCTATAGACTTTCTAATTCAATAATAATGTTATAGTAAAACCCCTCTAAAGTGATCCCCTCTAAAGTGATAACTTCTCTAAACTGATAAAAAGTCTCGGTCCCAAGTCGGGACCAGTGTTAAAATTTAATAACCCCTCTATCGTGATAATTAATATTTTTTCAGAAAATCGTAGTGCTAAATCCCGGTCCCAACTTTCGCATAAAGTGATATTTTCGATTAAATACATATTTTTTTTATATACTTTACGAATTTGAAAAATATTTCATGATACTAGTTTTTGCTAGGTTTGTTGGTCTACTAACTTTTACATCATCATATGGAAAGTGTTGATAAACTTAGAGAATGTTATCTAATTTATAAGTAATTTCTTTGGGTGAAAGTGTTAACATACATGAATGTTAGTAAATCTTTTGGAAATCCAAGAAACTATTGAAATTTTGGTGAGTTGAATATAGACAAAGAAATAACTACATAAATGTTCAATTTTGGTGAGTTGAGTATAGGCAAAGAAATATGTATATGTATTAGTGGATAAAAATACAATTTTAATCATTTTGGGGCAAAAAAAAAAAAATGTAAACCCTTCTTATGTGATAACCTCTAGTGATATTTAGACCTGGGTCCCAAGAGTATCACTTTAGAGGGGTTTTACTGTATTTATTATTTTCCTTATCAAATTTATTTTCCAATTTCAGTAAGTGCTGAAACTAAGCGAATATACAAATTATAAGATTGTTAATGTGACATAAAGTTACTATAATTTTTTTTTTTAAATCAGTTGACAATAATTTATTAGAAAAAACGAAAGAGTTTAAACATTACAATATTCCTCTGTAATAACAATGCAAAGAAAAGAAGGCATAGAGAAATAAAATTCATCAATGTCCAAAGAACATGCATAGGCTGCTAGACAATGTGCCGCTTTGTTACCTTAACATCGAGTATGGGATACCATCCAGGTGCCTTGAGAATGAATATGTGTTTTCAAATCATCATATATCCTACCCAATCTCGAGGTATTATGAGTTGTCATCTCCAATTGACGCTTCACTTCTGAAGCATCAGTCTCCAATATTGTTGGAGCAAAACCTTGGTTCACTGCAAAGGCTACTGCCTTACAACAAGCCAGCAATTTGGCATGCTCTGCCGATACCAAAGCCGTTGCCGGACCAACCCCTCCAGCCAACATGCAGCCCAAGTGATCCCTAATGACAAAACCCCATCTCCCATTTCGGCTAAGAGGATCATAGGCTCCATCAACATTTATCTTACATAGACCCAGAGATGGGACTTTCCATTTCACAGAGCCTCCCCCATTACCGGCTTGGATACTACCAAGTTTTGAGCTCTGAATTGTTTGAGATGAGCAGCAAGTTGTGAACATATATCCAGCGCCCCCATTGATTTATTGTTCCATACTCTCTCATTCCTCTCCTTCCATACTGATTACTGACCAGAGAATAAATAGAAGTTCCCCAAAGTGTGACAGACTGAGTTCACTAGCACAATAAACCAGCTAGTCTACTATAGACTCTTGCAAAGTGCTCCATCGGTAACAAACAGTTCTGAGATCAGGATGAGACTGCATAATTTCCTTAATAAATGCACAACCACGACTCAAATGTAAAGTAGACTCCTCAGCCAAGCCACAGAGCACACAATGAGTACCTTCCACCACAACTCTCTTAGTTAACAAACTCTCCAGAGACGGAAGAATATCTAGGCAAACTCTCCATCCATGAACTTTTGCCTTATTTGGAATATTAGATTTCCACATTTTTTTTTTCCAAAAATTATGACTAATGGTAGGAAGGATAGGGTGATAACTGGAGGAGTTAATGAAAACATACCGATATGCTGTCTTCACTGAGAACTTGTCATCCTGCGATAATTTCCAGCATAGACGATCCCGACTAGGCCTTGTGCTAAGAGGAATGCTTAGAATCAGAGCAACATCAGATTCTGAGAAGTACCTTCTCACTTTTGCAGCATCCCATAGATCATACCCACATAAAAAATCACTAACTCGAGATACTGAATCAGTAGTAGGAATCACCATCTCAGGGCGTCCCAAAGCTAAACCTGGAATCCAACTGTCCACAAAGGTTTGGATTTGCTCACCATCTCCGACCTGCCAATAACTATTTTCTCTGAGAACCTCCCTTGCACCAAAAATACTTCTCCAAGAGAAGGAAGGAGAAGTAGATTCATGTGCTTCCCAGAAAGAGCAGTCAGGGTAATATTTTGCCTTATAAATAGAAGCAATCAACGAAGAGGGATCATAAAGAACTAGCCACGTTTGTTTCGAGAGCATTGCTAGATTAAAATTCGATAGGCTGCGAAAACCCAATCCACTGGATTCTTTCGGATTACATAGGACATTCCACCGCTTCCAATGTATTTTCTTCTTATCCAAAGTACTACCCCACCAGAATCTTGCATAGAGCTGCTCTAGATCATCACATAAATTCTTGGTAAGTCGGAACACACCCATAACATAACTTGGAAGAGCCTGAGCCACCACACTGATTAAAATATGCTTCCCAGCCCCACTGAGTAACTTTCCTTGCCAAGCCTCAAGCTTCGATTCTAATCTTTCTTTAATGTATTGAAACATCGCTGATTTCTTCCTGCCCACATAAGTTGGTAATCCCAGATATTTCTCATGCGCCTCCACCACCTGAACATTTAATAAATTCGAAAGAGCCCCTCACATCTCATCAGACACACTGTCCCTGAAGACCATAGAGCTCTTATCAAAGTTCACTCTCTGACCCGAATCTCTACTATAAATGTCAAGAACCTCTTGTATCACTCTCCCAGACGATGGTAAGGCCTCCGCATAAAGCATAATATCATCTGCAAATAATAAATGGTTCACTGGAGGAGCTCCATCACAAATAGTAAGACCAGGTAATTAACCTGATACGACCCGAACCTAGAATTACCGTTTAACTGTTTTACTTTTATTATCTCTCCTCGGGAATTGTTTTTACGATTTGAAAGTTCTAAAGGTTGACTTTTAACTAGGTTGACTCGACCGAGGATTTTATTTCATGACGAGGTAGAAGACGTTGAAACGAGTTCGTGGACACGTAGCATGCTCAATTTGGAGTTCGTACGAAAAAGTTACGATGTAAATCGGAAATTGTCCGATTTTTGGACGAGTATAAATTGCGGGAAATGAAAAATTTCCCGAACGGAAAACTTTCCTTTTTCTTTTCTTTTTCTTCTCTCTCCTTTCTCTCTCCTCTCCCCCGATCGGCCGACCCCGACCCGCTCCCTGCCTCCACCCAACTCCGCCGTCCGGCCGAACTGGGCCGGCGCTCCGGTCACGTTCGGACCAGCTCGGCCCCCTCTTCTCTTCTGTGGCGGCGGTATGGCTCCAATCGCCGCCGTTCGGCCGGGTTTTAGGGGAGAGGGGTCGACTGTGTCGACCCGGTATCACCACCTCCGGCCACCGATCGGCCTGATTCCAAGAGGGAAAAGAGAGACCTCGGCTTGTATGTCAATTCCATGGAAGGAATCGATCCAATTCAGCCCAGGTAAGGAGAATTTGAAATTTGGAAATTTTAGGGTTTTTGTGATTTTTGGTGGAGGTGGTGATTTTGATGTTTTTGTTGTAATTGGAGGCTAGAATTGAGTTTAGAACATTGTTTGGAGTCGATTGAGTGTAATTTGGTGTTGAATTGGTTGATTTTTGGAAAAATTGGAGTTTGGGAAGTTGCTGCTGCCGTGCCGGCCGCCGTATGCGGCGGCTGCGCTGGTTTTTGGCGGCGGAGGTAGTGGTGGACGAGGTCCTGAGGTGGTGGCGATAGTATTGGGTCGATTTAGAGTCGATTTGTGAGGTTTTGGGCCACTTTAGTGGCGGCGCCGGCGGCGGGGCGGCGGGAGGAAGATGATGAATAGTAACACGGTAAAAAGTAAAAGTAAAACGGTAAAAAGTGAATAGTAAACGGTAAAACAGTAAATGGTAAAACAGTAAAAGGAAATAGTAAACAGTGAACAGTAAATGGTAAATAGTAATTGGATTTTAACCATTTACTGTTTGACTTTCAGAATTACTGTTTGACCTAGAATAATTACTGTTTGACCTTGGATGATTACTGTTGACTTACCGTAAAAAGGTTTAAAGCTAATTAAAATGGTTTTTTGACGAAATAACTAGTAAAAGGATTAATCGGACACGAGGTGGGTGTCCTGAGTAATTTCGGACGTAGATTTTCGGTATTGAGGCGTAATTCCTATACCGATAACTGAAAAAGAGAAAATTGGGAGGTTTCGTGCGAGTGAGGACGTCCGTAGATTTAACTTTTATAATTTAATTCCGAAGTTTGAAATATTTATAATTACGTCTCTGTTACAGGTCGAGAAATTACTCGACGTAATGAGAGCGAGGAATAGCGGCACACTCGGCCGTACTGTGAGTGGATTTTATTTTAAAATAAATGCATGCAATTACATTTTATTAAAATACAAGTTATTTAATTAAAAAGAGTTCGTAAGCATGATATGAATTATCGAAAACCGATAATTCATATACTTCTGTTATAATTGTTGATTTAATATTTAACGAAATATGGTTTTGGGGTTTTTGCTTTTACTACTATTTGGGTAGTATGTGATTTTATCCGGAAACAAGGTTTCCGGAAATGGTATGTTTTAATTATTTATAATTGATTATGTTAAATAAGTCTTAATTAAAGGTAGTGACTGGAAATGAGATTTCCGGGGATTTTATATTTTCGTTATTTATGATTTTCGACATGTGAGACATGTCGACGTTATAAATATAATTTTTGATATTGTTTTACGGCATGTTGGATATGTCGGATATATATGAGTATATTTCGAGGCTATTATACTAATGATTATTATAAGCCTCAGATGTGCGGTCGGGGACCGTATGGATTTATGATATATAAGGGGAAGCTTACTTTCAGTTTTGTTTTCAGATTTTCACCATATCAGGGTCCAGATATATATTGATGCTAGCTAGCTTAGTCGCCTGAGCCCATGCGAGGTGACGACTTGACCACATAGGTCAGACTCACGCTCGGTGGTCGACGTGTACGGGCATAGTGTCGCCTGAGCCCATGCGAGGTGACGACTTGACCACATAGGTCAGATTCACGCTCGGTGGTCGACGTGTACGGGCATAGCGTGGGACGCTATAGAGAGAGTCTTGGAGACTCGACCCTTAGTCCTGGAGGCTATTATTAAATGGTGGTAATGACGTTCCCCTATTCTATTATATGACCAATGAGATTGGTCATGATTTTATATTATTTGGTTTTCGGGAATATTTTCTCTATGAGACTTTCTGTAATTTAATAAATTTCCTGAACCAGCGGGGATGAGTTTTTATATGACCAATGGGATTGGTCGTGAAATATTATTAATTGATTTTCAAAAATATTTCGTTTTGAAATACATATATAAACAAAATCATTATTTGTTTAATTGATATATCAACGGGGCTGATTAATTATTACGATTTTCTTAAAACGTGGGACGTTTTATTAAAGGCATGCAATGTGGTTTTATTTCTAAAATATTGGAAAAGTAATATGATACGTTCAATTAAAGTATTATATTAAATTGTTTTATTTTTATCCACTCACTCTAACGTTTTTAATTTACTTTCTCCTGGGCCCTTCGTTTTAAAATCACCTAGTGTGCAGAGTAGTGATCAGAGGTCAAGAGTACTCGGAGTCGAGGCATAGCCATCATCGTTGTCGTTTCCGCTAGGTGGGATCTGTGATCCCTTATTCTTTTATTTTCATATTACATTTCTTGTTATACTTCCATTTGTGATTCCAGTTCATTTTGTTAGATTGCTTTGATTACCTGTGAGCCAGTTGAATTAGATTTTGTATTTATTTGTGGCGGTTGTTGTGATTTGGGGAGCAGATGGCTCCAGGTGTTGAGGTTGGAACTTGAATTTAGAAGTGTTTTGGTTGTTGCAGGTTTTAGGGTTGTCCATCTTAAGATTGACTTATCGATTTATCGATAGAGTTAGTCTTAAGGTGGTCCCCGCAAGGCCTTATCCGGGTTTCAGGGTGAAATCTAGTTCGGGTCCTGTCATAACCTGTCTGCATACGTTGTCGCATAAGGGCTGAGAAACCTTCTGTACCAAGTAAAAATAAGTAGGGTGACAAAGGATCCCCTTATCTCAGACCTCTAGCTGGAGTCAAGTAGCCTCTAGCTTTTCCCCTTATTAAAAAGGAATATCGAACTGTAGTGATACACTGCATAACAAGCTGAATCCACTGAGGGCTGAAACCAAAACGACACATCACTCGCTCCAGAAAAGACCATTCCATGCGATCATATGCCTTACTGAGATCAAGTTTCAGCGCCATAAAACCCCTACCCGTCTTCTTATTACGCACAAAATGTGCAATCTCATTTGCCACCAGAATATTATCTGTTATCAAACGTCTTGTAACAAAAGCGCTCTGGAAGGGAGAAATAATAGTAGGGAGAACAACCTTCAACCGATTCGTCAAAGCTTTCGAGCAAATCTTATAAATCACATTACACAAAGCAATAGGACGTAGATCTGCCATATTCTCCGCTGTGCACCCATGGGAATTAAACAGATATGAGTATGATTAATCTGTTTAAGAATCTGGCCTGTCTGAAAAAAAACCCTGGACTGCACTCACTACCTCAGGATCAATTAGCTCCCAATAATGCTGAAAAAATAAAGGAGGCATATACCATCAGGCCATGGAGCTTTAGTCGGATACATTTGAAAAGCCTCCTGTTTAATTTCCTCACTCGTATATGTATTGCACAACTGCTCATTCATCTCCTCTGACACACAAGGAGTTATAGTTTCCAACGTTTGATTCAGAGCCTTCGTATCCACTTCCGATGCTTCAAAAATTGTACCAAAGTAATCGGTGATAACTTTCTCCATGCCTTGAACATCCTCATGCCAAACACCATTAGCATCAAACAAACCTTTTAATGAGTTTCTCCGTTTCGTGACCTTAATTATCTTGTTAGTGAAAATAGTTAGTATTACGATCACCTTCCCGCAACCAACGAACTTTTGAACGCTGCCTCCAAGAAATCTCCTATTGGTGTAGTAAATTTTGCAGATTTCCAAACAGCTCAGCCTTCTCTGACTGCCCTGCAGGCGTAACCGAACAGTACATCAGTTCTTCCAGACGTGTTCGTATAGCCATCATTTTCACTTGACGTCCTCTGAATGCCTCATGCTGCCATTTATCCAGACGTATTTGGACCTTCTGAATTTTCTGAACAACCTGAAACATAGGTACACCATCAACCTCTTCCTGCCATGACTCCTGCACGACATTGTCACACTCATCATGCTGCAGCCAAAAAGCTTCGAATCGAAGCGATGGACTTTCGGTCGAGCCTGAATCGGTGTCGTACTAGCCTTTAGCAAAAGTTGTACGTGATCGCTATCGGATGGGGGAAGGTGAAGCAACTTAGCATGGAAGAAAATGTCGAACCAAGACACATTGCAGACTGCCCTATCTAGGTGCAGTAGCGTTTCTGAATTGCCCCACGTCGCCATAACCCTGTGGTAGCCAAGGTCGAGCAAGTCGCCATATCCGAGCTCATCCCGGAATCCTCTCATCTGCCGTTCCGGCCTCGGCGCACCGTCAATCTTCTCACTGCTATTGAGAATCTCGTTGAAGTCTCCGATGACAAGCCACGACAAAGAACACGTGTCAGCCAAGTCTTGCAGCAGCTGCCAGGAAATCTCCCTGTCCCCGGTTGCTGCATAGCCGTAAAAGCCTGTCAGACGCCATGAAGCTATCCCCGGTCAGTTGACGATCTCGACGTCGATATGATGAGCCGACTTGGAAATCGTTTGAACCTACACATCCTCCGACCAAAAAAAGCGTAGGCCTCCAGACCTGCCACTGCTAAGCACCATCTCCGCCCGGGAGAAGCCTAAAGCACGTTGGAGATGACGAAATTCTTGCTCGACACTGATCTTCGTTTCGCACAAGAATACCATCTGAGGCCGGTTCTGAGCAATGAGAACTTTGAGAGCTCTGGTCGTATCATCCCCGCAGATTCCTCTGCAATTCCAACTCAGGAGGTCTAAATCCATGAGACGATGTTGATTGTTTGTCGCAGCCCTAGCTTGGACGTAGAGGAATCGACGGAAACCGAGCAAACGAGTGATAGGTGTTTTGTGGCAGAAAGCTAGCTTGGCCGTCGAGGAGGCGACGGAATCCGAGCAGAGGAGTGATAAGTGTTTTGTCGCAGCCCTAGCTTGGACATCGAGGAAGCGACATGATCCGAGCGGAGGAGCGATAGGGTTCAAGCGGCGCCTGTATTGTTACTCTTATCTTATCTGTATTGTCGCAGAAACCTAGTTTGATTTTTGTTAAAGTTACTATAATTATACATGTTTAAGCGCATATACAAAATATAAGGTCAAGAGTAAGTGTTGAAAACTAAGCGCATATATTCTAATAAGTTTGCAACATGAAAAAAAATAAAAAAATGTCAATTGTTTTGATATATATATATATATATATATATATATATATATATATATGTATATTGAATATTTTTATATATCTTATTAGACTATAAATATATTTTCAACACACTAGTAACTATTGAAATAGTACAAGGGCATATGCTATACCACTACCAGAAAAAAGGGTTTTCCCGACGAGAAAAAACAAACGGCCGACGAATTAAAATTTTCGTCGGTAATTCTAAGGAATAGCCGACGATTTTATTTTTCGTCGGTGAAAAAAAAAATTCGTCGGCCATAGTTTAACCATAGCCGACGAAACCGTTTTTTCGTTGGTATTTTTAAAAAATCGTCGGCTATATTCATATTTTAGTCGACGATTTGTATTTTCGTCGGCCTTTCTCTGAAACATTAGCTGACGAAAATTTTTGGAAGTATGGCCGACGAAGTTGACATTTTCGTCGGATATAAGTCTATATATTTTCAGATCTGGGCAGCAGTTGCTCATTTAAAAAAAAAGGGGGAAAACGGGAGAAAGAGTGAAAAATCTGTGGGTATTGTTGAAATCCGTTCTCGCTTACATTGTGGAGCTATATATAGGTACGTACATGTGTATATATGTTGATTTTGAGTTTTTGTTGAGTTGATTTTGAGTTTTAGTGATTTTGATTTAGTAAGTGATTTTTTGTTTTGTTGTTGTTTTATTGTTAGAATGTATGTATATATGTTGATTTTGAGTTTTAGTTGAGTTGATTTTGAGTTTTAGTGATTTTGATTTATTAAGTGATTTTTTGTTTAATTTGTTGTTGTTTTAGTGTTAGAATGTATGTATATATGTTGATTTTGAGTTTTAGTTGAGTTGATTTTGAGTTTTAGTTTAATTATATATGTGTTTTAATTTGATGTTATTTTAATTAGTGTTAAAATATATATATATATAATGGTAATTATATATGTGTGTGTGTGTGTGTGTTAATTAATAGTTGTTGATATATAGTGTAATTAATTAACTTAAATAATGGTTGATATATAGTGTAACTTAAATAATGGTTGTTAATTAATGATATATATATATATGAGTTGATGTTGATAATAATATATATTGTAATGTAATTAATTATTAAAGATTTATATATATATATATATATGTATGTGTTAATTAATTTCTTATTAATTAAAGTTATACATATATATTATTATCAGACTATATATGGATCTGGATAAGAGTTGGATTTCGCTTCCAAGGCATGACCGACGATACACTATAGGAGTTGTGAATTTTTTACAATTCGTCGAGGAAAATGCAAACGGGAATAATTACCATTATTGCCTGTGCAAGAAATGTAAGTGTCGCAGTGATATGTGTCGATTTCCGATTAGGACAGTATGGGAGCACCTAAAGAGTAATGGGTTTTGGCCGAAGTACAAACGTTGGATATATCACGGTGAGCCATCATTAGATGGATCGCATGATCATGGGCAGTTTTTTGAGGCGGGCAGTAGTAGTACATCCAACGATCCAACAATGGCATTCGTCAACGACGTGTTTCCTTTTGAAAGCGGTGTACGTGGGGAACAATATATGCATGACCCGGTACTGCCTTTCCCACAAGTTGTCAACACTGCTGCCTTTGACAAGTACAACAAACTGATTGCATTGCAACAGACCCCTGTGTCTTTAAGTTCTGAGAAGACAGTTCTTCAAAGTGTGATGGAGGTAATGAAGATTAAAGTCGAGACAAAATCGACTATCAGGCAAGTGGATGAATATCTACAGTACACTTCTTCGTTGTTGGAGGAGGGTCATCGTAATCCTACCAATCACCGTAAGGTCCGAAGTATCCTCAAAGATCTAGGGCTTTCCTACATTAAGATCCATGCATGCGCATTTGACTGCGTTCTTTTCTAGGGTAAAGATGCAGAAGGGAATGACCTTGATAGCCTTGACGCATGTCCGATATGTCAGTCTGACCGATATAAGTTGACGGGAGCAGGCAATAGGAAACCTGTGAAAGTGCTTCGGTATTTTCCGTTGAGAGATAGGCTTGAGCGGTTGTACATGTCAGAAACCACCGCAAAAGCTATGAGATGGCACGGTGAGCGGGATGCGGGAGACGCAGATATCATGACACACATCTCTGATGGAGCGGCTTGGAAGCATATAAACAATGAGTTTCCTCATTTTACGTCAGATGTCAGAAACGTCAGGCTCGGGCTCTCAACCGACGGGTTCAACCCTTTCGGCACCATGAGTCTTTCATACAGTATATGGCCAGTGGTTTTGGTACCTTACAACCTTCCTCCGTGGATGTGCATGAAGAAAGAATACAATATGTTGACGTTGTTGATTCCGGGGCCTGGTTACCCAGGAAAATGTCTCGATGTGTATATGAGACCATTGATTGAAGAGCTTAAGGTATTGTGGGACGTTGGTCATCCCACTTTTGACAAGTACAAGGAGGAGACGTTCCAGATGCATGCTATGGTTATTGGTACCATCAGTGAATTTCCTGCTTATGGGATATTGTCGGGCAGCGTTGTTAGGGGATACAAGGCTTGTCCAGAGTGCCTCAGCGATTATGGGAGCACCCCTCATTGCAACAAGATATTCAGAATGGGTCATCGTGTGTTCCTTCCGGCGGATCACCACTGACGTTACGAGTCCGCCGCATTTGATGGAACCGAAGAACACGGTGCCCCCCCAGAAGATGGACGGGAAGAGAAATTTTAGCAGTGCTTAATGAGTACGATTTTGGGCCCCTCAGCAATCATCCCGATATTGTAGCGGAAACATAAGAGCATATTGTGGGAACTCCCGTACTGGTGTGAGTTGCTGATCCGTCACTTCCTAGACGTTATGCACATAGAAAAAAATGTTTCTGAAAGTGTGGTGGGCACAACGCTGAACTTGGAGGGGAAGACGAAAGACGGTCCTAAGGCTCGCACTGATCTGCAAAACATGAATATCAGAAAACAACTATGGTTGAAACAAGGGAAGAGAAAAATGCCTCAAGCTCCTTACACCGTCAAGCCTGAGCATAAATCATAAATTTTCCATTGGATAAGTCGGGCCAAGTATCCTTCAGGCTTTGCTGAAAATATAGCCAAGCGTGTGAACAGACAATTCAACAATCTTTACGGGTTGAAAAGTCATGACAATCATATCCTGCTACAACGTCTCTTCCCTGTTTTCATTCGACCGTTCCTTCCCCGTCACGTTGTGGAGCCGTTAGTAGCGTTGGCAAGATTTTTCCAGAAGTATGCACACGGGAAGTGAGAAAATCTGACATCCGGGAAATGCAATAAGACATCGTTCATATCATGTGTAAATTTGAGATGATATTTCCTCCAAATTTTTTCGACATCATGCCTCACCTCATGATCCATCTTCCTCGGCAATTGTTGCTTACCGGTCCTGTGTACTTCACTTGGATGTATCTGATGGAAAGGTACGTATTTTACACCTTATGTTAATTTCCTCATCAATATATGTGATATAGTATTAATGTATTATCATAACACTTTAAAAACTTGATTTATAGGCAACTTGGACAATACGGTGATTTTGTCCAAAACAGATCCGCACCTGAAGGGTGTATAGCTGAAGCATATATTGCGCACGAGTGCGTCACCTACATGAAGCTGTATTTAGGAGCGTTACATGAAAGCATACCGGAAGATGTACCTTCACAGTTCAATCTTTCCATACTCTCCGACGATGTTGTACTCGGTGGAAACATGCAAGTTTCCTACAAGTTGAAAGATTATGAAGTAGCCATTGCACATTGGTTGGTACTAATTAACTGTCCAGAAGTTCAATTTTGGAAGAACATGCATCTAAACTATGACCAAGTAGGAGGTGATCTCGATTACCACAACGGGACATTCGCAGAGTATTTCGGCCGCTGGGTACGTAACTTTAACACTATTCTATATGTATTTATATATTATTGTGTATAATTATTCATATTTATAGTTGATTTTGATGGTTGCAGATGGACCTTATTAAAAATGATAATCACCCAAATTGGTCGCACGAACTCAGACTTCTGGCGATGAAGCCGGTCTATTCAAAAGTTTATGCGACGTGCAAGGTGAATGGTGTGTTATTTCGATGTGAAGAGAGAGACCTCAGACTGAAAACACAAAATTCAGGGGTTATGGCACATGGTGGAGATGATGGAGTTGACTATTACGGTGTTCTCCATTCAGTTGTGGAACTGCATTATGGGGAAGGCATGAAAGTGCACCTTTTCAAGTGTAGATGGTTTGACACACGGCCGCAAAGCATGAAAACCGATCAATACGGCATACCTTCTGTGAACACTAGTACATCATGGTATGAGGACGACCCGTTCGTTTTAGCCACATGGGTGAAACAAGTGTTTTATCTTGATGATCTCGCCAAGGGTGACCCGTGGAAAGTAGTCAACACTATCCATCATCGCAACATTTACCGGGCGTCTACACTTGGAATGGCTGAAGAGAACGAGGAAGGGGGCACCGCGTATCAAGAGCCCAACTCAAACGGTATTCATGACTCCTCTTTTATTCGCCTAGACACGCCGGTGCGAATTCGACGTGAAGAGCCACTGCTTGTTGATGTTGATCCAAATGAAGAAACTAACGAGGACTCTAGTGGTGAGGAACGACATAGATTACCCCTATCGAGCAATTCAGAAACCGAAGAAGACTCATCCGATGATTCCGATTACAATCCGACGGATTAAGTAATTTAGATGATGTAATCCTTTCATTTGTAATCCACTCTTTTCTAATGAACGGGCGTGGGGATGAGCCTCCCTGCATAGGCTGGGTTCCAAACCCCTTAAAAAAAAAATTTGAAATATGTTGACTGTTGGGTTTCTGTTTTTTTTTTTTTATGTTCAATTTTGGTTATATATGAACATGACATAGGAATACGAGAGGTGTAACACCACTGATTTTTTTATTTTTTTCAACAAATAGCCGACGAAAAATGCATTCTTTCGTCGGCTAAACTAATTATAGCCGACGAAAAATGCGTGATTTCGTCGGCCAAAACTATATTGAAAAATACATATTTTATTTTAGACAGAAAACGACAAAAGAATAGCCGACGAGTACTATGTTTGATTTCGTCGGCTATGATTTAAAACAAAAAAACAAAAAAAGACCACCTTCCATTTTCTATCACTATCGACAAACCATTGCTTCATCCTTCAAATGCAAATATGTCGTCAAATAAGATATGACCGAAATAATGAAATACGTCTACGGTTGAAAAATGACAAGATTCCGACAAAATCTGTGTGCCGAATGTTGCGGTTAACTGTGTTTTACTTCCGTTTTCCAGTGGGTAGCCTGACGTTCGGTAAATATTTTGAGGAAAATTTTTATACGATTAGTTGCGTCTCATCGATTTGAAACTATTATCTGTTGAAGGTCAGGCAAAAAAACGTCATTTAGACAGGCCAATTACCATTTCTAAGCGTTTAAAGGGTTGACTCACCCGGTTGACCGTCCCGATCGAGCCTTTAACGTTGTCAGATGTAGTTTGATTTTTTTTTTTCATACATGTATTTATGGTGAACGGTGATATCTGACGGTTGGAATAGATTTTCTAAATTTTTAGATTCAAAATCAGAACATATGCACTAATGTTTCTTAACTTGTTTACTAAGTGTTTAAGTGAATGTATAGTTTCAAATAGTTACTATACGTACACTCTTCAAATACAAATATGTCGTCAAATAAGATATGACCGAAATAAAAAAATACGTCTACGGTTGAAAAATGACAAGATTCCGATAAAATCTGTGTGCCGAATGTTGCGGTTAACTGTTTTTTACTTCCGTTTTCCTATGGGTAGCCTGACGTTTGGTAAATATTTTGAGGAAAATTTTTAAACGATTAGTTGCGTCTCATCGATTTGAAATTATTATCTGTTGAAGGTCAGGCCAAAAACCGTCGTCTAACTAGACTAATTTCCGTTTTAAAGCGTTTAGAGGTTTGACTTAGTGGTTTGACCAACAGTTTAGCCGACGAAAATTATATGTCGTCGGCTAAACTGTTGCGATCCGCTTATTGTCCGCCGTTGGATGGCTCAGATCCAACGGTTGCTGATTTTCCAAAGTATAGCCGACGAAATATTTGAATTCGTCGGCTAAACTCTTGCGATCCGCGCCTTTTCATTGTCCACGGTTGGATGTCTCAGATCAGAAGGCTGCTGATCTCCTAAAGTATAGCCGACGATATTCAAAGAATAGCCGACGACATTCAAAGTATAGCCGACGATGTTAAAGTTTTCGTCGGCTATAGTGAAGAATAGCCGACGAAATCTTTTTTAATCGTCGGCTATTCTTTCGGGTATAAATCAGAAACTGTCGAACCCTAGCCGACTTTTTCCTCTCTTCCTCCTCCTCCTGCTGCTGCTGCTCCAAATCGGCTTTTCCTCTTTTCCTCCAATTCCGGCCTCCTCCTTCTCCGATCCTCCTCCTTCCTCAAATCCTCCTCCAAGCCGCCGGCCTCCTCCTCCTCCTCCTTCCCCTCCGCCTTCCCCTCCTCGTCCGACCTCCTTCCCCTCCTCCTCCGGCCTCCTCCTCCGATCCGGTTAATTTTTTTTTTCAATTTAGTTTAATTTTATAAATTGTTATATATTTAATTTTAATTATATAAATTGTTATATATTTGTTAATAAATTTAATTTTAACAAATTGTTATATATTTGTTATATATTTTATTTTAATTATATAAATTGTTATATAATAAATTGTTATATATTTGTTATATATTTAATTTTAATTATATAAATTGTTATATATTTGTTAATAAATTTAATTGTTATATATTTGTTATAATTTAGGTATAGAAATTGTTATATATTTAATTTTAATTATATAAATTGTTATATATTTTTGTTAATATATAAATGGTGTTCAAGGAAGGTTAATTCCATAACTTCCGTGGTGTGTCTTGTCCTAATAAGGCTAGTAGTCTAGATTCTTTATTAGATAGGGAATCCCTGATCACCAGAGATACTTGATGTAATGCCTATATAAAGGCCTCCTTATCAATCAATAAAGACAGAGTTTACTATCAATCTATTTCTCCTACAACACGTTATCAGCACGTTGCTCTAGCCTCCCGTCTAATAGCCCTAAAACCCTAATTCCGAAATTTTTTTTTCGAAACCCTAACCTACCATCGGCCGCCGATTCTTCCCTTCAGCACCGTCGGCCTCTTCTCAGCAGCACCTGCGCTGCCCGCCTGCCCCCCCTCCCTTGCACGCATGTGGATCCCCGGCAACGGCGCCAAAAACTGATGGGATCACATGCGTGCACAATTTGTACCTGCAAAACAATTTCTGGAAAAAAAAAAAAAAAAAAATTTTTAAAAACTGATGGAGGTGTTATCCAAGCATAAAATACCTGCAAAACAACTACATACAAATAATACCCTTCTTGTGTCGAGTGTAGTATTGACAAGTAGGGATCGTTCTATCCGGGGAAATCAAGGGCTTTCAATCACACAAAGTATTGCATAAAAGGGGGGTTGTCGAAATTTTTAATTATTATTTACTTACTAGTTTACGAAAATTAAATCCTAGATTACTATATACAATTGATCATCACCTTTCACACAATCACCAAACACAAATCTCATTATACATGCAACAAAATTAAAACAAGTAATAGGGGCAGCAAACATATAACGATTTCAAGATTAATTAAGCTCCAATTGAATTAGGGCCAACGCAGCATATCCTAATTATCAAGACATCATAAGTATTTAGAATCCGAAACGCGCGCAATCCTAAACATGGTACTAATCAGTTTAACAACACAACGCATGTAAATTAAACACAAATAGCACATAAGCACATATTGTCGAATTGGAACATGTTAGCAAGTATGGCGTCACCCATCTCACATCGACATGTAAATTTCCATAATTACTCTTACCCTTAGATTAATACATGTCAAAACCAACAACGCGTGTGAATCAACATGTATTAGATCGGAATATGAATTCAACATCTAGATAACACTCATGGCCTTTCGAGTGCATCTAAACATCTCCTTCGGTTCCCCACGAATTAAGAAAATAAACCTAATTGAAATCAAGAAACATGCTAAAGCTACTGCCCATAATACAAATTTAATCACATCACATATATAATTCGGCAATCACATATAAAATATCCAAACAATTATAACAAAGATCCGAAGATCCCATATATGATTATCAATACCGAAATTAAAACCAAAAACCAAAACATACTTCATAGACAAAGTTATGTTTAAATACAAAGTAACAAAAACCAAAATAAAACAATCCATATTACAACCTTGGTTAAGATTCGGCAAGGATTGATGAGATGGTGATCGAATTGATGGAAGGGTGGTGGATTCGGCTTTGCTCCTTGGTATAAAATTTGGGGAATTAATTTGGGCAGAGGTTCGGCAGCTTTTGTGGAGGGAGAGATGATGATTTTCTGTGCAAAAGCCTTGGTATTTATAGAGGAAGTAACCTAGAGAAGCCAGCCACAAACCAAAAACCGAATTGGTTTAGGTTTCCTTGATTTTCTGAATTCGGCAGAATGACCTCCGTGCATTGATTACGTCATAACTCTCTCTAGAAAATAGCTATTGAGGTGATTCCAGTTGGGTTGGAAACTAGACTCCCGTAGCTTCCCAAGTCAATGAGAGCTCCAATCAACTGTTTACAATGTAATTCTTCACCTCTTCCTTATGATCTGCAACTAACAATTAAACTCTACAAGAATCATGAGAATCAATATGTATAGGTTAGAAAGAATGAGTTAGAATAAGTTAGAGTATAGGTTAGAAATAAGTTAGAAGTAATATGTATAAGTTAAAAAAAAAAAAAAAAAAAAAAAAATAAATAAATTACTGTTCACGACACTATTACGATTTCACTGTTCACCGTTACTATTTACGATCACTGTTCACAGAATTTACAAGGCACACGAAATTTACAAGAGATCATACAATGGCACACGAAATTTACAAGGCAAAACACACAAACAAAATTCTCAAAACTTCACACAAATCGTCATTCACACAAAGCATCGAAAATTTCACAAGTGTGGAATTCCAAACACCGATTTCAACATGTACAAAACACATGGTGTCACAACCTAGCTTCTTTCTAGTTGATTTTATTCAAAAACCCTAATTCTCAAGGTACGTGGAGCAGAGGAGATAACAGTGCAATGGACTGATACAGCCCAAGGTAGTATCATGCTTATTCCGATATACCTCGAAAATTAAAGACGAATTTTATCTTTTGAAGAAAAATAGATTCACATATGCTCAAGTTATTTTCTAGCGTCTAAAGTGAGGTGATGCTTCGGCACAAGCGGTTGTCTAGGTCGAGCATACTTTACTTTTCTAAGGCGGTGTCGTTAAAATTCACGGAGAGTAAACTCTCTTTAGGAATAAGGCAGGTCTCAAAGTTTTTAACCACGGAGGACAAGTCCCCTATCGACTCACTCACAGAGAATGAACATCAGTCTGTGGGTCTTGAGAACCAGTTTTACAAACCTCAAACCCATCAATGAAAATAACTTGCCCTATACTTAGTAAAATAAACTCGGGTCCTAGCGGTCTACAAGTGTTGATTAAAACCGCCCTCAACCTCATAAAAATAATACCAAGTTAGCGTCTTTATGCGTGGGGGGCCAACGATGGACTAATTCCAACATTGCAGGGCCCGTTTCCCAATCTACACAAAAACATACCTAATCATGGCATCACTCGTATGAAGGGTTATGGTTATGATCAACAAAAGAGGCTTCACCTACATGTTACACTTTAGAAACTACAATAAACTACAAGCATACACAAAAACTATCAACTTCCTAGAAATTATCTAGGTGTATCAACATCACAATAATATCACACAAAAATCGGCAATTAAGATCAACAAAAACCAAAAATAAAAATCGGAAAACCTACTTACTATTACATTTCCGAAAAATCCTATTAATACATATCCCAAAAACTATAGCAAAATTAAATAATCTGCAATATACATAATTACAAACAACACTTTATGAATCAAAAATTTATAATTTCCCCGGCAACGGCGCCAAAAACTGATGGATCCCCGGCAACGGCGCCAAAAACTGATGGAGGTGTTATCCAAGCATAAAATACCTGCAAAACAACTACATACAAATAATACCCTTCTTGTGTCGAGTGTAGTATTGACAAGTAGAGATCGTTCTATCCGGGGAAATCAAGGGCTTTCAATCACACAAAGTATTGCATAAAAGGGGGGTTGTCGAAATTTTTAATTATTATTTACTTACTAGTTTACGAAAATTAAATCCTAGATTACTATATACAATTGATCATCACCTTTCACACAATCACCAAACACAAATCTCATTATACATGCAACAAAATTAAAACAAGTAATAGGGGCAGCAAACATATAACGATTTCAAGATTAATTAAGCTCCAATTGAATTAGGGCCAACGCAGCATATCCTAATTATCAAGACATCATAAGTATTTAGAATCCGAAACGCGCGCAATCCTAAACATGGTACTAATCAGTTTAACAACACAACGCATGTAAATTAAACACAAATAGCACATAAGCACATATTGTCGAATTGGAACATGTTAGCAAGTATGGCGTCACCCATCTCACATCGACATGTAAATTTCCATAATTACTCTTACCCTTAGATTAATACATGTCAAAACCAACAACGCGTGTGAATCAACATGTATTAGATCGGAATATGAATTCAACATCTAGATAACACTCATGGCCTTTCGAGTGCATCTAAACATCTCCTTCGGTTCCCCACGAATTAAGAAAATAAACCTAATTGAAATCAAGAAACATGCTAAAGCTACTGCCCATAATACAAATTTAATCACATCACATATATAATTCGGCAATCACATATAAAATATCCAAACAATTCTAACAAAGATCCGAAGATCCCATATATGATTATCAATACCGAAATTAAAACCAAAAACCAAAACATACTTCATAGACAAAGTTATGTTTAAATACAAAGTAACAAAAACCAAAATAAAACAATCCATATTACAACCTTGGTTAAGATTCGGCAAGGATTGATGAGATGGTGATCGAATTGATGGAAGGGTGGTGGATTCGGCTTTGCTCCTTGGTATAAAATTTGGGGAATTAATTTGGGCAGAGGTTCGGCAGCTTTTGTGGAGGGAGAGATGATGATTTTCTGTGCAAAAGCCTTGGTATTTATAGAGGAAGTAACCTAGAGAAGCCAGCCACAAACCAAAAACCGAATTGGTTTAGGTTTCCTTGATTTTCTGAATTCGGCAGAATGACCTCCGTGCATTGATTACGTCATAACTCTCTCTAGAAAATAGCTATTGAGGTGATTCCAGTTGGGTTGGAAACTAGACTCCCGTAGCTTTCTATCCATATAAGGCTCGAATTCTGATTCATTGTCAGCTGTCCGGGAGAGTCCGTGGAAGTTGAGAGACGTGCACAGGAATTTTCCCGAAATTAATCAGGATTTGTTGCGATTTTCTTCCTCTATTTTCTGCCGAAAATTCCCAAGATAATGGCTGAATACTTGAGCAATATCTCTTTAGGTTTTCCATGAATTAATTCAGCCAAAAATCTTGCACAAAGGATGGAATTCAGTCCACATTCGTAAGCCAAATCCATGTAGAACTCGGCTTGCTTCTTCTTTTCCATTCCGAAATTAATCTTTTCTTTTCTTTTTTTAATTCAGCCAAATTCTTCATGGATCAATGCTTGATGGACTGAATAATGGACTAGGCTCATAACTCATTTGGACAATTTATCCAAGAGCTAGCCGTAGCTTTCCCTAGTTGAGCCAGGAAAGCATCCTTTGTATCTTCTTTTCCTGCTTGCATCAGGGAAACTTCTTTTCTTTTGTTCTTCGACTTCTTCCTTGAAAGGATGACTCTCTAATGCTCCAATATGTTCAGTAGCTCATCACTTACAACCTTGGACACGAAATTGTTGTAGAAAAATAGAAATCCTTCAAAACGGGCAGCAGGTTCTTCCTCTCGGCAGATCTGACCTTCTTGCATTCAAACCGGCATAACTCTCTACTTAGGAGAGATTTTTCTGCGATTCCAGTTGCATATGAAACTAGACACACAGGGCTTTCATCCATAAAAATTTCACCTTCAAATTCCTTGTCAATCGTCGGGAATAAATTCAGAAAGTTGGATGTCGGACACTGAAATCTTCTGGAATTCTTGGATTTGCATCCGATAAGAACTTGAAGTTCTTGGCATTTTGTTCCACTCCGATTTTAATGATTCTTTCCTTTGTTCAATCCTTAGTATGTTGACTGCAAATGAGAAGAGAAAAATCTATCAAAAGCAAAGTTTATGTTTTACAGATTCAATAAAACATCTCAGAGACTTTGTGAATAGGCTTTTGACAATTTCTGCATTTTTATTCTATTTTCCACATGTTTTCACTTTAATTCCACCAAAACTCTTGACTCTATAACATGACTCTATATTACAACAATAAGGGTTAAGCATTGCATAAATGGGGGTAAAAACATATTAAGAACGTCGCATTTTATGCTCCTATCAACTACCCCACACTTAGCCTTTGCTAGTCCCTTAGCAAAACAAATAAAAAAGACTCAACACTACAGCCCCTAAATAATTGTCTCAGGATCTTTACACACATAGCTTTCAAGTTAAGCATTCAATGTAAGTACAATAATCCCAAGCGTCATATACATGTATCATAGCATGAACAAGTAAGAAACGAAAATCACAAGCAATGACATGTTATGTTGATTCCATCCTCCTCACTAGGCATACTCTCTTCTTTTCACTCATGATATGGCAATATTCACTCCAAGTATATGCAAGAAAATAGATTAAGAGTTACAAAGAGTAACTTGCATATTTCATCAAATAAAGGCACTTTGTGAATAGATCTTTCAGGAAAAACTTCATATAACAACTATGTGCACCAATGAACCAAAGCCATATGCTCAACTCTTGACAAAAATCTCCACATACAAAGTTCACCTATTATTCGAATCATGAGAGATCTTACATGGGAAAATAGTGGGGCTAGGCATAAGGAATTCGCATTTAGAATAGTGGTGAGAAAATGTCACCAAGACTTAGCAAAGCTCAATACTCCTTATGACTTCACTCAAAAGGGCCAAGTTTAAACTTGTTGGGCCCAAACTTCATTCTTTTCTTCCCCATAACATAGTGAATATGAACAAAGGTCAAGTATGATAATAATAGACCTTCAATTGTAAAACAAACTCCAAATTCACCACAAGATCTCAATCCAAGCATTTCTATTTTTCTTTTCATTTGCCGAAACTTTTTTTTTTTTTTTTTTATTTTATTTTCGGCACAAATTTTTTCTTTTATTTTCTGTCCGAATTTTCTTTTTATTTTCGGCAATCATGGTTTTTCATGCTTTTGGATTGGATCACCCCACACTTACTTCTCATCATCACATCAATTCACACACCATTAAATTTTACCAAGTCTTGATAACAATGGCAAGGATAAAATATTCTAAGTTCAAGGAATGTGAATCATGGTGATGAAATAAAATGGCTCAATGTCGGCTCAAGGGGGTTAAAACTAAGGAGTCCCACGATGGGCACAATTTAGGCATAAGCTTTATTTGGCATTGGTGGTAATCCTAACAAGATCTTTTCAATCCTTTTCAAAATCAAGACATTTCATGAATAATAGTTTCAAAAATTGTCAAGAGCAAGTTCTAGCATTCTAGAGTTCATTAAAAGCTATGGCACATAGTCATTGAATAATCAAAGAATGATGAAGTTTTGAAAAATTCTGCCCATTTTTATCACTCATGAAGGAAAGTATATGGCAATCAAAGCTCACAAAGGTTATTATGGAACAAAATCAACCCAACATACATGCTTCTTACACAATTAAGTTCAAGTCTCAAATGTTCATACCAATCACAAAGTCCATGAAACTCACAATTATTTTCAAGATTATGCAAAACCATCATCTATGTATTCAAAGATATAATCATCATAGACTATTAGGGGACCTAAGACTCAAAAATTAAAACACAAAAGCAACGAAATTTTTTAATTTTTCTGATTTTTCTGATTTTTTATTTTATTTTCTTTTCTTTTATGACTCTAAACAAAAAACTTAAAACAAAAAACAAACATGTGAAACATGTATCCCTACCCCACACTTAGAAAATTACATTGTCCTCAATGTACACAAAAATTATGTAGTAATTTCCAAGCATTTGATAATTCACAAGTTCCACATTTATACAATTCAACCAAAAAGAGTTTAGGGATTTAGAAAATTCAAACTCTCGTAGACGGCTCCTTCACAATTTTGGTTGAAATGGGTTGCCTCCCATGCAGCGCTTAATGTTTATAGTCTACTCAGCTTAGACTCTTAACTTCTTAATCAAGTTGTGGGCGACGCCTTTTGGAGTGTACACCTCCAAATTCGTGCCTCCTTACAATGGCTATCATAACTCGATGCATGATTACTCCACTCTTCAACTGCATCACATCAAGATAAAGAAATTTAGAAGAGTGGAGATGAGAATTCAAAGAATAAGTTAGTAGTGAGTTAGTGAATTAGCTAAAGTTAGAAGTTAGTGTATAAATATACAATAATTAGCTAAGTAGAATTTAATTGTAAATCAAGAACACAAGTTGAGAGTGGTGGAACTCGTTTCTTGCAACACTTGTCGTCCTTCCCAAGTCAATGAGAGCTCCAATCAACTGTTTACAATGTAATTCTTCACCTCTTCCTTATGATCTGCAACTAACAATTAAACTCTACAAGAATCATGAGAATCAATATGTATAGGTTAGAAAGAATGAGTTAGAATAAGTTAGAGTATAGGTTAGAAATAAGTTAGAAGTAATATGTATAAGTTAAAAAAAAAAAAAAAAAAAAATAAATAAATAAATTACTGTTCACGACACTATTACGATTTCACTGTTCACCGTTACTATTTACGATCACTGTTCACAGAATTTACAAGGCACACGAAATTTACAAGAGATCATACAATGGCACACGAAATTTACAAGGCAAAACACACAAACAAAATTCTCAAAACTTCACACAAATCGTCATTCACACAAAGCATCGAAAATTTCACAAGTGTGGAATTCCAAACACCGATTTCAACATGTACAAAACACATGGTGTCACAACCTAGCTTCTTTCTAGTTGATTTTATTCAAAAACCCTAATTCTCAAGGTACGTGGAGCAGAGGAGATAACAGTGCAATGGACTGATACAGCCCAAGGTAGTATCATGCTTATTCCGATATACCTCGAAAATTAAAGACGAATTTTATCTTTTGAAGAAAAATAGATTCACATATGCTCAAGTTATTTTCTAGCGTCTAAAGTGAGGTGATGCTTCGGCACAAGCGGTTGTCTAGGTCGAGCATACTTTACTTTTCTAAGGCGGTGTCGTTAAAATTCACGGAGAGTAAACTCTCTTTAGGAATAAGGCAGGTCTCAAAGTTTTTAACCACGGAGGACAAGTCCCCTATCGACTCACTCACAGAGAATGAACATCAGTCTGTGGGTCTTGAGAACCAGTTTTACAAACCTCAAACCCATCAATGAAAATAACTTGCCCTATACTTAGTAAAATAAACTCGGGTCCTAGCGGTCTACAAGTGTTGATTAAAACCGCCCTCAACCTCATAAAAATAATACCAAGTTAGCGTCTTTATGCGTGGGGGGCCAACGATGGACTAATTCCAACATTGCAGGGCCCGTTTCCCAATCTACACAAAAACATACCTAATCATGGCATCACTCGTATGAAGGGTTATGGTTATGATCAACAAAAGAGGCTTCACCTACATGTTACACTTTAGAAACTACAATAAACTACAAGCATACACAAAAACTATCAACTTCCTAGAAATTATCTAGGTGTATCAACATCACAATAATATCACACAAAAATCGGCAATTAAGATCAACAAAAACCAAAAATAAAAATCGGAAAACCTACTTACTATTACATTTCCGAAAAATCCTATTAATACATATCCCAAAAACTATAGCAAAATTAAATAATCTGCAATATACATAATTACAAACAACACTTTATGAATCAAAAATTTATAATTTCCCCGGCAACGGCGCCAAAAACTGATGGATCCCCGGCAACGGCGCCAAAAACTGATGGAGGTGTTATCCAAGCATAAAATACCTGCAAAACAACTACATACAAATAATACCCTTCTTGTGTCGAGTGTAGTATTGACAAGTAGAGATCGTTCTATCCGGGGAAATCAAGGGCTTTCAATCACACAAAGTATTGCATAAAAGGGGGGTTGTCGAAATTTTTAATTATTATTTACTTACTAGTTTACGAAAATTAAATCCTAGATTACTATATACAATTGATCATCACCTTTCACACAATCACCAAACACAAATCTCATTATACATGCAACAAAATTAAAACAAGTAATAGGGGCAGCAAACATATAACGATTTCAAGATTAATTAAGCTCCAATTGAATTAGGGCCAACGCAGCATATCCTAATTATCAAGACATCATAAGTATTTAGAATCCGAAACGCGCGCAATCCTAAACATGGTACTAATCAGTTTAACAACACAACGCATGTAAATTAAACACAAATAGCACATAAGCACATATTGTCGAATTGGAACATGTTAGCAAGTATGGCGTCACCCATCTCACATCGACATGTAAATTTCCATAATTACTCTTACCCTTAGATTAATACATGTCAAAACCAACAACGCGTGTGAATCAACATGTATTAGATCGGAATATGAATTCAACATCTAGATAACACTCATGGCCTTTCGAGTGCATCTAAACATCTCCTTCGGTTCCCCACGAATTAAGAAAATAAACCTAATTGAAATCAAGAAACATGCTAAAGCTACTGCCCATAATACAAATTTAATCACATCACATATATAATTCGGCAATCACATATAAAATATCCAAACAATTCTAACAAAGATCCGAAGATCCCATATATGATTATCAATACCGAAATTAAAACCAAAAACCAAAACATACTTCATAGACAAAGTTATGTTTAAATACAAAGTAACAAAAACCAAAATAAAACAATCCATATTACAACCTTGGTTAAGATTCGGCAAGGATTGATGAGATGGTGATCGAATTGATGGAAGGGTGGTGGATTCGGCTTTGCTCCTTGGTATAAAATTTGGGGAATTAATTTGGGCAGAGGTTCGGCAGCTTTTGTGGAGGGAGAGATGATGATTTTCTGTGCAAAAGCCTTGGTATTTATAGAGGAAGTAACCTAGAGAAGCCAGCCACAAACCAAAAACCGAATTGGTTTAGGTTTCCTTGATTTTCTGAATTCGGCAGAATGACCTCCGTGCATTGATTACGTCATAACTCTCTCTAGAAAATAGCTATTGAGGTGATTCCAGTTGGGTTGGAAACTAGACTCCCGTAGCTTTCTATCCATATAAGGCTCGAATTCTGATTCATTGTCAGCTGTCCGGGAGAGTCCGTGGAAGTTGAGAGACGTGCACAGGAATTTTCCCGAAATTAATCAGGATTTGTTGCGATTTTCTTCCTCTATTTTCTGCCGAAAATTCCCAAGATAATGGCTGAATACTTGAGCAATATCTCTTTAGGTTTTCCATGAATTAATTCAGCCAAAAATCTTGCACAAAGGATGGAATTCAGTCCACATTCGTAAGCCAAATCCATGTAGAACTCGGCTTGCTTCTTCTTTTCCATTCCGAAATTAATCTTTTCTTTTCTTTTTTTAATTCAGCCAAATTCTTCATGGATCAATGCTTGATGGACTGAATAATGGACTAGGCTCATAACTCATTTGGACAATTTATCCAAGAGCTAGCCGTAGCTTTCCCTAGTTGAGCCAGGAAAGCATCCTTTGTATCTTCTTTTCCTGCTTGCATCAGGGAAACTTCTTTTCTTTTGTTCTTCGACTTCTTCCTTGAAAGGATGACTCTCTAATGCTCCAATATGTTCAGTAGCTCATCACTTACAACCTTGGACACGAAATTGTTGTAGAAAAATAGAAATCCTTCAAAACGGGCAGCAGGTTCTTCCTCTCGGCAGATCTGACCTTCTTGCATTCAAACCGGCATAACTCTCTACTTAGGAGAGATTTTTCTGCGATTCCAGTTGCATATGAAACTAGACACACAGGGCTTTCATCCATAAAAATTTCACCTTCAAATTCCTTGTCAATCGTCGGGAATAAATTCAGAAAGTTGGATGTCGGACACTGAAATCTTCTGGAATTCTTGGATTTGCATCCGATAAGAACTTGAAGTTCTTGGCATTTTGTTCCACTCCGATTTTAATGATTCTTTCCTTTGTTCAATCCTTAGTATGTTGACTGCAAATGAGAAGAGAAAAATCTATCAAAAGCAAAGTTTATGTTTTACAGATTCAATAAAACATCTCAGAGACTTTGTGAATAGGCTTTTGACAATTTCTGCATTTTTATTCTATTTTCCACATGTTTTCACTTTAATTCCACCAAAACTCTTGACTCTATAACATGACTCTATATTACAACAATAAGGGTTAAGCATTGCATAAATGGGGGTAAAAACATATTAAGAACGTCGCATTTTATGCTCCTATCAGCGTGCCATAACTTACACGCATACCCGAAGATTCAAGATTGCTCGCAAGCCAAGCAAGCGGCTTTTGAAGCCTAGTTCGTTGTTGAGAAGAAATCAAGAAGAATCGAAGAAAACAAGCTTCCCCAAGAGTCAAGTTTCGTTTGATCAAGCTTCTCTTGAAGAGGTAAATATTTTTATAAACGTTCCCGCTTCTGAATTTTCAATAGTTGGGTTTTGTTTTTCTTCCGGGACCTTTCCGTGTCCCTGCTTCTTCATCCCGATTCTATCTCTTCTCGGGACGGTATACGGGGATTTAATCACCCCGGTACCAACGTATTTTGGGGTAACTGTGATGTTACTGGCCATCGTTATGCTTGTGAGTGTGATGTCACTGTGAACCATAACGTATTCTTTTCAAAAGAAAACAAAGGGAAGATATCGATTGTGACTTGAAGTCACGTTAAGCATCGATTTATGTGACCATGATATATCTTGGCACTGTTCTAAAAGAACAATCAAACTTGATTAGTATTCAAATATACTAACGTCTCCCTGTTTGTGTTCTGTAGATGGCTGACACTCAGCGTCCATAATTTGATATCTTGGATGTCCAAGGCAAGGAATACAAGAGGTGGGTCTCAGATGTAGAGAACACCTTCATTGGTAAAAGATTTACCGCCACCATCAACCCTCCTGAGGATGCAAGCTTACAAGCTTCTCCTGAACAGAAAGCACAAGCCCTGATGTTTCTCAGGCGCCATATCCATCCAACGCTCAAGAAGCAATACCTGAGGAAAACCGATCCCAAAGAGCTATGGGATATCCTCAAGGACCGCTTCGACAATGTGCATGACGCACAACTCCCAGACCTCATGTCCGATTGGGAGCAAATCCGCTTATTGGATTTTGATTCCGTCCAGGAATATCATCAGACTATGCTAAACTTGCAATCTGATTTGAGCTTTTGTGGGGTCGAAAAGACCGATGACGATATGATGGAGAAGACTTTCACGACGTTCCCAGAATCTGCGTCCATGTTGTCGCATCAGTACCACGATCTCCGTGAGAAAGGCACTATCAAAACCTTCAGTGATTTGATGAATGTGCTTCAAAGAAAGGAGAGGTACCATGAGTTGATTCTTACCACCAATAAGAGGCCTCGAGGACCGAAATTCATTGCGGAATCTCATCAAGCCCGTTGTAAAGCTTCTAAGCAAAAGCAACAACCTCATGAACGTCAAGCACCACCACCACGTACGCCAAGAGCAACACGTGGCGGACGAGGAGGGAGAAGAGGCGCCGGCCGTGGCCGACAGCTTTCTTGGACAAGGGATGGTGGCGGCGCCGCCGCTCCCAGAGGGAGGAATAGTTTTGTTTCCGGTCCCAGGCGTGGTGGCCATACGCCGAACAATGCTTCGGCTCCTTACTTTAAATGTGGCTCCATGAATCATCTTCAACGCAATTGCACAGCAAGTAAAGAGATTCAAGCCACTTACAAGAAACACAAACAATACATAGAACAAGAAACAAACTATGTAGGAGACTTTGAGGAAGAAGAGTACGGTGAAGAAGATACCAACTTCACCGTTGATGACTTCTAACCTACCAAGAAGCGTAGGACTCAGGAGTATTATACTCCAGATTATGAATAAGTATTTGACTTAGGTCATGAGATACATGTTCAAGTTTGATTTTGATTGTTATTTTGACATAATATAGTCAATAAATCATGACTTTGTTCGATAAGTCGTTCTATTTAGAACAACCTTGATGTACTTTTGAGTTGTCATCAATAAAAAATTCTCTTATTCAATGAATGATCTGAGATTTTTACATCCCTATGAAAGCATAAATGGTTCAATGCGTCCAATTCTCAAGGGCATAATTATTTTGAGTTCACCACAATTCTGGTGATGTTAACTCAAATCCGAAATAAAATCACAAAGACAAATGAGAGACTCGCGAGAAATCGCGTTGCACATTAGGTCAGCCATTCGCCAACAAGTCTGCGATTCGCCAGGCCTCGCTCGCCATGGCTACTGGCCAACTTGGCTGCGATTCGCCAGGCCTCGCTCGCCATGGCTACTGGCCAACTTGGCTGTGATTCGCCAGGCCTCGCTCGCCACGGCTACTGGCCAACTTGGCTGCGATCCGCCAGGCCTCGCTCGCCATGGCTACTGACCAACTTGGCTGCGATCTGCCAGGCCTCGCTCGGCATGGCCACTCAGCCGCTTGGCTGAGACTCGCCAAGCCTCGCTCGCCAATGCCACTCAGCGCTTGGCCGCGACTCGCTAGGCCTCACTCGCCATGGCCACTCGCCAGCTTGGCTCAACACCGAATCAGGTTTTTGTAACCAACATCGATAGCCTATCGAACAAATGCAACTTTTGCATCAATGGCTCGGCAACGACGTGTCTTCGGACTCGCCATGCTTCGGATTTAGCTCAACCGTCGCATCGTATTGCCTCAATGCCAGACCGGCACTCACCACTCGCCTTGCTTCGGCTCGGCGTTAGGGTAGCTTCGGCCTTACCACAGCTTCAGCTTTTGCTTGGCCCCGGCCTTTGCCTTGGCCTCGGCCTTGGCTCGGCCACGCCACCTACGATGGTGTCCGGTCTCAATCTCTGACCTAGGCCATGTTAAATGTTGGTATTCGGTGATTAAAATAAGGCTTATCTCTTTCTCTCAAGTTATGTCGTTGCCATGGCTATGTTATTAGCCTTAATGCACTTCATTTTGTGATGATATATTGCTTCAGTACACTTACTTTAAAGTGTTCGCCAAAGTCTAAAGTAGACTATTGATTCAATTTACATTGTTTTTGTAGATGTATCAAGGCGAGATTGAGTGTTTGTTGGACTGCACAACAACTCACACGATTCTGAGGAATCGGCAATTGTTTTCGGATTTTTCGCCAAGAGAATCGTCGTTATCTACGATGACAGGAACTGGACCCGTAATTAAGGGTCGTGGCACTGCTCAATTCTTATTGCCAAATGGCACTGAAATTCGGGTAGAGAACGCCCTATATGTGCGTGACAACGACTATCACCTCAACACTTATGTTGAAAATGGAACTGAATATCTGTTGATCACCTCCACTGAGAATTTGCGTACTCGCATTGTGGAGAAGTGTATGCGAGTTCGAAATGGCATGTATTTCACAACCATTCGAGCCAACGAATCTCATGTTGTTATATTATGTGATTCTGATGCTTATAAGCTTTGGCATGATAGACTCGGTCATCCGGGTCGTGATCTGATGATCCGTATTTTGAAATGCTCCCACGGTCATCCATTTTTCCGATCACAAAAGCACAGAGGGCGCCTCGGCCTCGGCTCGGCCGCCATGCCGTCGATAGCCGCCTCTCGGCTCCAAGGAGAGGTTCGGCCTCCTCCTGCTTCTCATGCTTCTGTAGCGATGTCCAATGCTCATCGTTCATTTTGCAAAGCTTGTTCACTAGCAAAACTTCAAGCAAGACCATCTTTTGCTATTGATAATAAACAGAATATTCCGTTCCTACAACGAATACAAGGTGATATTTGTGGACCTATAACACCAGAATGTGGACCATTTAGATATTTCATGGTACTGGTTGATGCGTCAACACGTTGGTCACACGTAGCGTTGTTGTCCACGAGGAATGCTGCATTTGCTAAACTCCTAGCTCATATCATTAAGCTTCGGGCTCACCACCTGGACAATCTGATTAAGTCAATCAGACTGGATAATGCTGGAGAGTTTACGTCAAAGTGTTTTGATGACTATTGCATGTCAGTTGGGATTGAAGTTGAACATCCCGTACCCCACATTCATTCTCAGAACGGTCTTGTAGAAGCCGCTATCAAGAGACTACAGCTCGTAGCTAGGTCTCTTGTCATGGCCACAAACTTGCCAGTTTCGGCACGGGGATATGCAATATTACATGCAGCTATGCTTATTCGTCTACGACCCACAGATAGCCAACCATTTAGTGCGTACCAGTTGGTAACTGGTTACGAGCCTGATATTTCGCATCTGCGTACTTTTGGTTGTGCCGTATATGTGCCTATCACGCCTCCACTGCATACCAAGATGGGTCCACAACGACGATTAGCTATCTATGTTGGATATGTAGCACCAACTATTGTCCGCTACATAGAGCCTATGACAGGTGATCTGTTTACTGCAAGATTTGCAGATTGTCACTTTAATAAGACATCCTTCCCGCCGTTAGGGGGAGATGGGGCCGCATCCGTCCCTAGTGAACGTCAGGAATTGACGTGGTTCTCTCCCACTATGTCTCATTATGATCCTCGTACGTCTCAGTGTGAGACCGAAATACAACGCATATTGGAACTACAAAAGGTGGCGGATTCGATGCCCGACTCCTTTACTGATATTGCGAAAGTGACAAGATCAACCATACCTGCTGCGAATGTACCTGCAAGGCTCAACATTCCTCGCCATGCGCGAGCACGCGCCGCCGGTCTCGGACCCGCAGCCCTAGGTGCCGTCGGCAACCTAGGCTCGGCACCTCCAAGTGGAGGGCCGGCGTCGACTTCGGATCCTCCTAGAAAGAGGGGGAGACCAATCGGTTCCAAGGACAATGTACCTAGAAAGAGGGCATGTGTCCAGGCACAAAGCGATCCGTTCATCATCGATACTGTGACGCCGTCACACGAGATTGTCTCCGACTATACCTATGTCCAAGAATCAACTCTGAATCATCTGGGGGACGCCTCAAACTCACCGTTGATGTTGGAGAACAAGGAAATCTCACTAAACTACTTATGCATGCACAATCTTATGGAAATGAATTCCATGTATATCGATGATGCATTCGCCTACGCCGTTGCTCAAGAAGTCATTGACGACGACGATATGGAACCCCGCACTGTTGATGAGTGTCAACGTAGGGCGGATTGGCCGAAGTGGGAAGAAGCAATCCAGGTTGAACTAGACTCTCTAAAGAAAAGGCAAGTATTCGGACCGGTTGTGCCTACACCGCCGAACGTGAAGCCTGTTGGACATAAATGGGTCTTTGTCAGAAAGCGCAATGAGAATGGTGAAGTCCAGGGATATAAAGCTCGACTCGTGGCGCAAGGTTTTTCTCAACGCCCTGGAATTGATTATGAGGAGACGTATTCTCCTGTCATGGATACTATTACCTTCCGATACTTAATCAGTTTGGTAATCTCAGAGAGACTCAATATGCAGCTTATGGATGTTGTAACAGCGTATCTTTATGGGGACCTAGATACGGAGATGTACATGAAAGTGCCAGAAGGACTTTCGTTACCCAAGTCAAGTGAGCAAAAACCACGAAGTTCATTTGCTATCAGGTTGAGATGATCTCTATATGGACTCTGACAATCTGGTAGGATGTGGTACACACGGTTAAGTGATTACTTGATTGGGAAAGGATACAAGAATTATGAGTTGTGCCCTTGTGTGTTCATAAAGAGAACAAGTTCAGGATTTGCCATTATAGCCGTCTATGTTGACGATATGAACATCATTGGAACTCTAAATGAGATCAATGAGACCGCAAGCTACTTGAAATCCGAATTCGAGATGAAAGATCTGGGAAGGACTCGGTTTTGCCTAGGCTTAGAACTAGAGCACCGAAGTGGTGGAATCTTTATACACCAATCTGCATATGTCTGAAAGATGCTCAGGCGATTTAACATGGACAAAGTTATGCATCCTACAGGCACTCCCATGGTCGTTAGAAGTCTGGATATCAACAAAGATCCCTTTCGTCCGAAAGAAGATGACGAAGAGGTCTTGGGAGCTGAATATCCATATCTTAGTGCAATTGGAGCTTTGTTATACCTAGCTCAGTGTACTAGAGCAGACATTGCTTTCTCAGTGAACTTGTTAGCTAGATTTAGCTCTGCGCCAACACAACGTCATTGGGTTGGAGTCAAGAACATCTTTCGATACCTTAAAGGGACCCTTGACATGGGCTTGTACTATCGATACACTCATCAGGATTCGACACCTAGTCGATCTCTTGCATCCAACAGCACAAACCGTGACTCGGATCACCACCGGTCAGCCGCCAAGAATGGCTTTGGCTCAGCCATCCGCCATCCTACAGCCATATCCGCCAAGACTGGCTTTGGCTCAGCCATCCGCCATCCTCCAGCCATATCCGCCAACATATCCGGACCCGAGGATGCTAAGTCGTGGTCCCGATATGGCTTTGGCGATACCCCCTCCTACTCAGATACACCAAATGATGTGATGGTAGGATTTGCTGATGCTGGATATTTGTCAGATCCACACAAAGGACGTTCCCAAACCGGTTATGTTTTTACCATTGGGAATACGGCGATATCTTGAAGATCAACCAAAAAAACCCTTGTTGCTACCTCCTCGAACCATGCTGAGATTATTGCACTACATGAAGCAGTCAAAGAATGTGTTTGGCTTCGCTCAATTATATCTCACATTCGAGAGTCTAGTGGACTTGAGTCTACTACGATGGGACCAACTTGCATATATGAAGATAATGCAGCATGCATTGAGCAGATGAAGTTGGGATACATCAAGGGTGACAATACTAAACACATTTCGCCTAAGTTCTTCTACAATCAGCAGCAGCAAGAAACTTTAAATATCCAACTGAAGCAAGTCAGCTCAGAAGATAATGCAGCTGATCTGTTCACCAAGTCTCTACCCAAATCTACATTTGTGAAGCATGTAAAGCGCATTGGAATGTGTCGCTTATCCGAACTCGAAGACTGACTGATTATCAGGGGGAGTTCTCGTCTAGACTTCAGGGGGAGTCTAGTTATGCATGTCTCACATACTTGTAGTTGGTGCGTTGTACTCTTTTCCCTTAGACCATGCTTTTATTTTTGCCCAAGAGGTTTTTGTTTGCTGGCAAAGGTTTTAACGAGGCAACAGATCATGCACCATTGAGGACGCGACACAAGGGGGAGTGTTCTAGGAAGGTTAATTCCATAACTTCCGTGGTGTGTCTTGTCCTAATAAGGCTAGTAGTCTAGATTCTTTATTAGATAGGGAATCCCTGATCACCAGGGATACTTGATGTAATGCCTATATAAAGGCTTCCTTATCAATCAATAAAGACAGAGTTTACTATCAATCTATTTCTCCTACAACAAATGGTTATTTGTATTTATATATATGTTAATAATGAAATATAGTTATATTTGTATATAAATAGTTATATTTAGGTTAATGGTTAGTATTATTTAAAATTAGTACAAATTTATATATTAATTTGTTAGTATGTTTTGAAATATGTTAGTATTATTGGTTATTATATTAATTAGAATTTTTTATTTAATGTAATATAATTTAATATTAATTAATGTATTAATGCCTCAAGCTGCAGATGGCCGATGCATTCAGACAGTTTTTCGGAGGCCGTCGTTCCAGATCCAGGGGTTCTGGAAGTTCCGCCGGTTCCGCAGAGTCCGACAGGACCCTTAGCCAGCCTGAGAGGACCACCACCCAGCCGCGGAGGCCTGTAGATTCATCCCAGCCGCGGAGGAGTGTGAGTTCTCGGCACTAGACCCTTCTCCAGGCGGGGCGGCCGTCGAGCAGTTCACGTCCCCCTGTCGGGCCAGATGCTCCGAGGTTCAGTAGGCAGCTATTTCAGGACGAGATAGCTGCAGACGTTCCTCAAGTCCGTATGCCTGAGGTTCATCGGGAGCCGATGACGAGTCCGACGACGTCTGCTGCTGACTCGACCGAGGGGCCTACTCTCCCAAATCAGCTCTACCTCCCGTACAACATTCCTGCGATACCCGATGTCGACTTTCGAGGTGTGCCCATATGGCCTGCTATGCCTCAGTACGTGAGTGCTGCGGAGACATACCAGCAGCAGCCATTTGAGAACCCTGACCTCCTGATTTCGGCGAGGAGAAAAGGAAAGTCGACAGACGAGTCATCCAGTCCAGGTAACATTTGATTTTATTAATTAAATGTTTTATTAAAATTAACGCACTAATATTTAATTTTATTAACCAATCGTCGTTTATGTGATAGGGACAGCCGCTAGCAGTTCAATGAGGAATACGAGAGGTGTCATATGTTTTGACACGCTCAGAAGAACTGTTGAGAGCAGCGGGAGGATCCGGATCAACGAACCTCCTAATTAGGAGGTTCAGGGGGAAAAACGCCGCGACTACACGGGTTGCGTGGGGGCACTGTTTAGGGACAGAGTCCCTATGTTGTGGACGCGGTGGGCTGATGTGCCCGAAGAGATCAAGAGGGAGGTGAACAACGCCGCGTCGGTGAGTAATTTAAAAATTTTAATTTATTTTACGTAATATTTAATAATTTTCAGTATTGTTATAATTGTAAAACTAATAAAATATTATCTTTCAGACATACTTCGAGATTGCAGAACATAAGCAGTATTGGGCGGACGCGATGCAGTCGTTGCGGTACGTTGGGAATTCCTTATTCTATAATTTGAAATATTTTATGATATTAATAATATTTCTAATGCACTTTTGTTTTTTCCGTAGGTTCAAAGAGTGGAAGAACGAGCTCCGTTCCCACTTTAACCAGTACGACAACCGTGGTCGTATGGGTACTCCCAGAGAGTTCATGTTCAGGGAGTACGAGTGGCGTTGGTTGAAGACAGTAGACTTCAACAACCCACTTATGCAGGTAAATAATAAACTTAACTATAAATGTTTATTTTGTTAAAATTTTAATTATTAGTTTAAATATTTTATAATTATTACACTAATATTTTTTTATGCATTTTTCTAATATTTTATTATTTGTTTGAAGGAACGGTCTCGAGTAAACTCTGCGAACCGCCGCTGTAACACAACCCCCCATCATGGTGGTTCTAGGCCGTTTGCACAATATCAGGAGGATGCGCTTAGAGATCATCCTGATAGCAACCCGTACGTGGAGACGTTCAAGATCGCTTATCCACAAGCGACAGAACAGCTCGTAAGTCGTTGATTACGATTTTAAAATTTTAATTATTAATTTTACTTAATTATATATTTGTTAGAATATTAATTTTTTTTTCCCGTTCAATTAGGAGAGGGTGAACCGGGCCGAAGAAGAGGTGTTCCAGCAAGTAGTTCGGGAGACACAACCGAACATTTCAGAGGCAGATCTGGAAGAAATTCTGCGCCAGGTCGACCGATTGAATGTCCAAACGGCAGCGAGGATGTTCGACGCAGCCTTCCCAGACCGGTCAAACCAATACTACTGCCGGGGTTTGGGAAGTTCTGGAATAGGGCTCCTAAAGACCACTAAGGGAGGTCAAAAGAAGGGAGGCGGGGACAGCCAACAGATGAGGGGGGAAGTGCAGAGATTGGCCGCAAGATTGGCGGCCGAGTCCCAGAGATCACAGGAGCTACGCCGCAGAACACAACAGTATCATTTGGATCTGGCCAGTTGGCATGCTGAATGCGACAGAGTTCGGCAACACAACTACGCCGCCCAACAAAACTGGTGGTGTGATATGTTCGCGGCACAACAACAAGTCCTTGAACCCCCGCCCCCGTTTCGGCCGTTAGTTGAACCTCCAATGCCTCAACCTCCAGATGATGACGAGCATGATGGAGAGCAGGATGCTGGGGATGACGTGGTGGACTTTAGTGCTTTAGGTGATGATTAGGGTTATATTTTATGTATATTGGAACAAATTAAATAATAAATCATTTAGACGTGTTTCTTGTTGGTGCAAATGCATGGATTGTCTTTGTGATTTGCAGGTTGCTTGGAATGGTAATTTAGAAATTAATTTAATTTTTTCCCCCCAAATGTAAGAATAGCCGACGATATTGGCATTATTTCGTCGGCTATAAGTGCCATAACTAATTAATGCCTATTAAAATATTAATATATTACGACGAAATAACCGACGAAATAGATGGAATCGTCGGCTATATTTCAGAACAAATAGCCGACGAATTTCGTCGGCTATAGTTTACGATATCGTCCGGCATGCTCGAGCATAGCCGACGAATTTCGTCGGATATTTTGCCCAGGTTTGGGGGAAATTAATTTTCGTCGGTAAAGTCGTCGGCCATACTCGAATATAGCCGACGATTTCGTTATTTTCGTCGGCCATTGGTATTACCGACGCCGTTTTTCTGACGACGTATAGCTGATGAAAATTTCGTCGGTAGAAGGAATAGCCGACGAAAATTCGGCATAGTCGACGAAAATTTTTTCATCGGCTATTCGCTCTGATCTGGTAGTGCTAGTGTGTTTTGAAATATATGTTTTGAGTTATCTCATTAGATCTTACACATGAAAGAAGAAAAAAAATTAATAATAGAGGTCTAGTGAGTGAATAGGAGGTTGAATGGTAAGTTATTGAAATATATGTGAATAACATATTTAAGGTTATTTCGGTAATTTGAATGAAGATGTAGTGAGTAAATGCTTATATTCAAAAGTATAATGGAGGTGTAGAATGTATTGGAGGTCTAATGAGCAAATGTGGAGATCCCATTAGCAACACTCATTTAAAATTTATTGAAAACCTATTACTACAGGAAATGATTATTCCTATTAGACCAAAGCACACATTAAAGTGTAATTTCCTTAAAACAATATTATATTATTAAGCACGGGCCGGTCTCTTCCGCTCCGATGTCTAAGTCAGTATAGTTGGAATAAACTGTAACTTAAGCAGGAATGAATAGTTGAAGTATTGATTACCTATTAATGAGGGTAGTTGGGACTCATATATAGGCTGTCGGGCATGAGGGCTGAGCTCACCCTTCGATGTGGGACTGGCCCCCCTTCTGCTCATATTGCTGGACTGTTTGGGGAGCTGCTATCCCCGGTTCCCGGGCCCTGCCACAAGTAAGACCTGCCCGGGCGCGGGACCAGGTGTCCATGCTACGCTCCCGGGACCTGGGCTGGGTCCAGGAGTCCTGGCTGCGGGTCTGGGGGCCTGGGTAGCCTCTCTATGGCTACTGTCAATAAGTCCCCCAAGTTCCCAGTCAAGTGCCATCTTGAATGGGGACTTAAATCTGTCTTCCTTTATAGGTCCGCAGACCTGCTGGGGCACTTACTCACCGGTGCCCTAGCCCCCAAAGTCCGCGTTTAAGATTGGGTTTGGCCGGGTGTTCGAATAAACCTATTATGATGATGCATAATGTGATGAGTGCCTAGTTATGATGTTGATACTGACAGTTGCATATGGGTACAAGACGTAGTACATGAGATGATAATATGGCGTTGAAATCCGCCATGCTATGTTCCCGAGAAAACCCGGTGAATATAGCAAATGGATGATGTGACGTTGAAATCCGCCATGCTATGTTCTGGGATAACCCGGTGAATATAGCGAACGGGATGATGTGACGTTGAAATCCGCCATGCTATGTTCCGGGATAACCCGGTGAATATAGCAAATGGGATGACTGAGTCCCCCAAGTTAAGAACGGTAGCCACAATAGTCGGTAAGTGCCTTGAACAGTTTGAAGAGGTCACCCAGTATCAGTGGGAAACGTGCCCTGTGTTATAGGAGTTCCTGGTGGGTGGCGTGGCCCGGAGTGAACCTAGGCAGCCGTCCCCACGCGTTTCACAGCCTCTTGTTGTTGCAGGCATATAGGATGTGCAGGGTTTTTAGCCTATGGGAAGAGTTGTCCTGTATGAAAGGATTGAGTCTCCCGGGGTGAAGCGGTCCCGTGTTGGTACCGGAGACATCCCCGATCATTTCATACCCTTTGCCCGTACAGGCATGAGGTATGTGCAGGGTTTTTAGCCTGCGGGAAGAGTTCACCTGTGTTAGAGGTTCAAGTCTCCCAGGCTTATAAATCCCGGTGGTACATTGGATCTGTTAGATCGTACACGGCTGTCTGTAGGAATGTCTCAGTTCGACCAACCGGTTATTCCGTAGGAGAGCGATAAGCAAGTACAATTATGGCCGGTGTGATACTGCATCCAATAGTTGAAGCTGGAAGGACCTACGGCTAGGATAGCCTTGAACCAGAGCAGGCACTACGGTTCAAATATCGTAGCCTGTACATAATATTGATGCAGGGTTTTTAGCCTGCGAGAAGAGGTTTCCTGTGCGAGAGGAAGACTTCTCCCGGGGAATATCGATCCGTTGTTGTTTGGCTGGAAATATGGAATAAATTCAACCGGGAGAAAGCCCCGTACCGTTGGAATATATGTTAGAATGCCCCGTACTTGTTGGAATATTTCAGCGGTAACAATAATAATCCTGCAGGGTTTCTAGCCTGCGGGAAGAAGTCTCTTGTGTTAGAGGAAGAGTTCTTCCGAGAAATACCGAGTGATGAGAGCCTAAACTCGCACACAATAATAAATCCTACAATCGTTAGTAGTATAGAATAAGTAGGGATCGTTCTAAGCCGGGGATTAAGGGTACCTGAAACATGAGAATGTTAGAATAAACACACACACATATGCACGTAACGTCACACTTATATACATATATAAATATATACACATGAAATCATGGGGGGATAAGAGATATGGTTCGGCAGCAACAAGGCTGCCTCTAACTTCCTAGACATGAAAATAAAAAGTCCTAAACTACTATGTACAAGTGATCATCATCTTTCACACCAAGCAATTCACATAAAAGACTCTTGAACATGTAGACACACATGCAAGAAAGTAAGGAACAAGTATTTAGCATGCTTAAGACTCAAACAAGTTTCGACCACAACTAGAACGGAAACCGATCTTACCTAGTTGAAAGACTTTCTAATGTTTTAAGATCTAGCGATTCGCATAGTGACCCTAAAAGTTATGCTACCGTTATACAACTTGTAACATTGAAGCTCTAAAGTCTATAGTCGAAGACAAGCAAACAAGTAAGGTCGTCAATCTTCTTATTTAACATGCAAGTCCTACGGTTAACCACTTTAGGTGAGCACAACAAATCAAAGTGATCATACGTCTACTTAGTTCATTATGACTCAAGCAAATTAAACCTCATACCTAGATCATGTTCAAAGACAACACTAAGTATCGATTATAAGCCCTCACCTTAGTTCTAACCGGTTTAAATCCTAAACATGCTCCTATACCGCTGTCCTAATTATCAACCACACGAAAATACTAAAAGTTAAAGATTACAATTTGTCATACAAAATTCACATGCATTCGAAGTTCATAAACAAAGAGTAAAACCAAATTCAACAACCATAAAAACATACAATCTTCATAGACAAAGTATTGTAAAATTACAAAACAATAAAGAAGCCATGAGAAGATGGAGCACGCCTTGTAGAAACCTCCAAAGAAATTCGGCAAGGGTGTGGGACGGATTTACATGGTGGTGGTGGTTTGGCTAAACTATTTTCTGTATAGGATTTATGGTGAGGCTTTGGAAGAGCTTTTGGCTAATACTTGTGCTTGAGATGAGATGATCTTCTTCTGAAAAATTCGTTGGCTTTATATAGAGAAGAGTCTAGGGTTTGCCGGCCACACAAGGAAAGGGAATTCCTTGTCCTAGTTGGTTTTAGGTTTCCTTGTGGGAAAAACAATGCATTCTTAGACTTTTATTCTGAATTTTCTTCATAGCATGGGCTGCATATCTTCATGGACTTCATATGTGGACTTGACAACACCATTTGATGAACTTTGATCCATGAAAAATGCACAAATCGCCAAGAGTACAGAACCGGCAGCAACTCGGCTGGAATGACCTTGCTCCAGTAATTCTAGCATAACTTTCTTCTAGAGCTCCGATTGATGCGATTCCAAGTCCCAGAGAAACTAGACTCATAGGGCTTTCCAAAGGTGTATGGAACAGTTTCTGGTTCCGAGTGATGCGTCATACAGAAATTCCGGAAGTCAGGACACAGTCCCAGGAAAATCCTGGGAGTCCCTGGTGATCTTTGTTCAAACTGCCAAGTTGCAGCCATCTTTTGGATGACTTTCCGAAGTCCGATTGATCTGAAATTTTGAAACAACACACTTTAGCTTGCCAACTGTATGTATACCAAATGTCGTCAAATTTGGAAAAGGATAGCTCAATTTAGCACAAGCCTCAAAATTACGAAAAAGACAAATTTCACATTATTTTTCAGATTTCTTATACTTAGTCATTTTTCTGGTTATTAAGCACATTTTTCCAAAACTCTACCGAAACAACACTAAACTAAATTATGACTTTATCTTAGATAAATAAGGGTTAAACAAAGTATAAATGAAGGCATAAACATATTAATACCGTAGCACTTTGTGCTCCTATCACCGAGCCGTTGTTACTTGGCTTTAGTCATTCGCCTGGCGGCGAGATAAAACATAGGCTAGAAGCCGTCGGGCTCTGCATGTAAGACATGTGGCTGTTGTAGCACTGTATTGTTTTAAATGATGGGGTCCCTCAATCTTGTCATCTGACGGTCTGGGAGATTGTCGAGGTGTCCATGGTGTGTTACGTGGACTGACCTCTTTGGCTGAGATTTGCTGCTGCGATTTCCTTGCCCTTTGGAATACCCTAATTGCTTTTTTTGGGGGGGAGGGGGGGGGGGATTCAGGGGTTGGTTGTGCCGCCTATAAGATCCCTCGATCTTCCCTCTGCTCTGCCCATTGTGTTCATGCGACAAGGACCTGTTCAGAGAACATATCCGCAAAAGACGATCTCAACCCCTGCAGAAAATTGCGTTCCTGGGCTAGATATGGAATGTAGAGAGTCAAGTAACCCTGAAAATTCCGCCGGCGGGGAGTCCACCGGGAGGGGGAGGGGGTGTGGGGTGGTACGAGGCCAGGGAAAGAGACTGAGCGGACGGACGCGCTGGGCGCCGCTGGTAGGGTGAGAGGGCGAGTGTGCACGTGATCTTAGATGGTGAGATGGCCATTTTTTGTGATGAGCCTGGCTGCAGCATGACCCCTGGCGAGATAGAGGACTTCCGGGCGAGGTGGAGTATCGATCCGTCGATAAGACTCGGGGCGCTGAATCCTGGGGAATTGACCTGCAACCCGGAGGAAGGTTGGGTTGCCGTGTACGAACACCAGTTGCGTCACGGCTTCTCGCTGCCACTGCCTCAGTTCGTTCAGTACGTGTTGAGCATGATAAACCTTTCTCCAGCGCAGTTTTCTCGCAATCAATGGAGGCAACTGCTCAGCCTCGGGTGCTTGGACAGTGTTTGCAATATGGGGTGGCCCACGGTTAATGAATTCAGGGCGCTGTACAAGCTTTTTTACTGCAGAATGGCTAATTCCAGGGGTTGCGTGACTTTTGGTGCGCGGGACTGTAGTCCGGTCATCACTCACCTGCCATCCTGGACCGCACACGAGTGGGGGAACCAAGTGGCGATGGCTGGGGGGAAATGGCAGCGTAACTCGAGGTTTTACTGCGTCCCGGGGACTTACCAAGCTATTGGTGATCAGTCGTACAGTCTGACCGATGTGGAGAGGCGGCGGATATTTTTGGCTGCTGGGACGCAATGAGCCGGAGCTCGTACAACTTTATCCAGTGGAACGTCTTGGAGATATGCGGGTTGGGGAAGAAACCCGGTGTGGGCCCCGTCAAACTTTTGTCTTGCTTTGGTTGTTTTGTTTTTTTTTTTTTCTAGGGCTACCTTCGGCCCACTTTTCGGTGCTAACCGTTTGGATTATTGGCTTTTAGATGTTGTTCCACGAGTGGCTCTATCGGTGGATCAGACCATCGATGCGGACGATGACCTTGTAGCCCAGAATTTGATGGAGATGGGGGAAGCCGCGTCAAAGACGGTTGTGGATCCCGATACTGGTGAGAAAACCGTGCATGATGAGCCAGTAGGGATGGACATCCCGGACGCCGAATAGAGTGGGCACCCTGGTCTAGAAGGTGGGGCTAGTGGGGCGAGTACGTCGGTTACGGACATGGAGCTACTCGCCCCGGTGCGTATTCAAGAGGCCTTACCGGGGGCAACTTCTGCTGATGCCGCTAGGGTGCGGGAGGTGGGAAATCGAGGCCTTGACAGGTCGGTGATCGGAGCCGAAGCTCGCACACAATAATAACCCTACAAAATATCGTTAGTAGTATGAGCAAGTAGGGATCGTTCTAAGCCGGGGATTAAGGGTACCTGAAATATGAGATTGTTAGATAAAAAACACATGTACAAATATACAAAAACGTCACATTGGGGGAATGATATGCGTCGGCAGCAAGGCTGCCCTAGAACTAAATGACATGAAATTTAAACCCTAATCTACTATATACAAGTGATCATCATCTCTCACACAAAACAGTTCACACAAAAGACTCTTTAACACATAGATTCGCATGCAAGAAGGTAAGGAACAAGTATTTAGCATGTTCAAAACTCAACTTAGTTTCGACCACAATTAGAGCCATTTGCCTTTTAACCAATTGTTAGACATCTAATGTTTTAAGATCATGCTATTCGCCTTCGATCCTAAAGTTTATGCTAATCCGGTTTTAAGCGTTTTAACATTTAAGCACAAGAGTCTAAAATCGAAAACATGTAAACAAGCAAGGTTGTCAATCATCTTATTTAACATGCAAGTTTTAGCTAAGGTATTACCCTAAGTGAGCACAATAGAATCAAAGCAACATACGTTTCAACTCTATCCATTCTACTCAGGTTAAATGAAACCTAACACCTAGATTTACATGCAAACAACAAATGCTTAAGCACAACTAATGTTTCGGTTTTTAAGGAACACCCTTAGATTACTAACCAAATTAAATCCTAAACATGCTTCTAATACCACTGCCCTAATTATCCATACACACGAAATCCACAAGTTAAATTCACAAAACTTTAACATAAACATCAATCATGCAATCAGTTTACATAGAAGTTCCATAAAAACCGAGAATCGAATTGAGTTAATACAATATAACCAAAGTACAACAAACACAAAAGCCATAGGGGGAGTGGATCACACTTTAGGAACCTTGAAGACTCCTCGAAGACGTGATGGATGGTGCTTGGCTGCTGCTTGGCTCGGCAGGACTGAGTTTCGGCAGTAGGCAAGGTGAAAGGACTCGAAAGTTTTTAGTGGTGGTGATGGTGTTTTGGCTAAGTATTTGGGTATTTGGTGCTTAAGAAAATTGGTAGAGCTTTGGCTATTGCTGTATGCTTGAGATGAGATACCTTTCTTCATGGTGCCGGCCTCTATTTATAGGAGAAAGGCTGTGAAGTTTGGGACTTTTCCTTGTTCAAAACGGGATAGAAATCTTCAATAAATAAGGTTTCCCAATCCGAGTTGGAATAGGCTTTTCTCTCCTTATTGAACAAAGAAACTCTTGCTTGGCCGGCTAATGATTTCTTCTTGGATGTTGCAAAACTCTTTGGAATGATTTGGCACGCTTGCAGCCGCTTGAAGACATTATCGGAAATTCCTCTCTGCTCGCGAGTACAGATTTTGCTAGTATCGGGTACTGGCGAGGCTTCTTGGTGGCGAGTCTGGTGCTGGCGAGTAGCGCGAACATGCATGCTGGCATGCGCGGATGGTTGGCAAGCGGATATATGCAAGCTGGCGAGCTAGTGTTGGCGGCTGATCTTCTGGCGAGCAAGGTTGTTGGCGAACAAGATCTGGCGAGCAAAAGCAAAACTGATCTTCTTCCTTCTTCTCAGCAGATCTGACCTTTGTGACTTTAACTGAATATAACTTTTTCCTCGGTGCTCCGATGGATCTGTATTTTTGACACAAAACTCTTTAGTAAGCCAATAACATGCATACCAAATTTCAGTAAATTTGGAAAAGGATAGGTCACAATTCATTCATCTCAGAATCACGAAAAAGACACTTTTTGCACTATTTTCAAGAATTCTATAAACTTAGTCATTTTTCGGACTCTAAAGCATATTTTATCAAAACTCTACCAAAATGACACTAAACTATATTATGACTCTATCTTAGATAAATAAGGGTTAAATAAAGCATAAACGAGGGCGTAAACACATTAATATCGTCGCACATTGTGCTCCTATCAACTACCCCACACTTATCCTTTGCTAGTCCCTTAGCAAACTAAATAAAAACTAGACTCAAAACAAATTATTGCCCCTAACAATTTGTCTCAGGCTCGTATGTACACATAGCTTTCAAGTTAATGCATGAGAATGCTAGGCACCAAAATTCTGAGCTTCATGAACATGTGACATCAATATGAACATATAAGAGCAAAAGGTAAGCATGTAAACATGTAAAAGCTAATTCAAATCACCTCACCAGGCATACTCTCTTCTTTTCTCTCGAAGCATGGTTATTCACACATAAGTATATGCAAGTCAAAGTTAATGAATTACGAAGAGTAACTTGCATATGTCAAAGAAACGAAAGCACTTTGTGAATTTTCATCGAAAAACCTCATATGTTAACTATATGCACCAATGAACCAAAACCATATGCTTACTCTTGAGATAATCTCCACAATCAAATTTAACCATCTTAAGAATCATGAAAAAGATCAATCAAAAAGGGTTGTAATGGGGCTAGGCTAAGACGTATTCGATATTTGGATAAGGAGGCTCAAAACGTCACCGTGCGCTTTAGCAAAGCTCGAATCTCCTTATGTCTTCTCGCCGAAGGGTCAAATTTCATCTTGTTGGACCCATACTTCATTCTTTTCTTCCCATAACTTTACAACAATACCCAAGACAATAGCCATGCACAAAATTTTCTTTTTCTTTTCTATGCCGTGCCTTACATTTTTCTTTTCTTGCTCTCGGTATCTTTTTCTTTTTCTTTTGGTCCGAGCACATTTTTTTTTTCCCTTTTTCTTTTTCTAAGGCACGGCATCTAGTACACTTTACATATAGATTTATGGCTAAGTCTACCCCACACTTGTTCTTCTCCATCACTTCATGCAAAAATGCTTTCAAAAATCAAGCTTTGCCGACACACAAGGTAAAGGCATCACTATACTAGGCTTATGGAAAGTGTTTAAGGGTGATGAAAGAAAAAGGCTCAACGTAGGCTCAAAGGATTTACTAAGGTGTCCCACGATGGGCTCCAATATGGCTCATGCTTTATTTGGAAATGGTGGTAAACCTAAAAGATCTTTATTCAATCATATTCAAAATCAAAGTATTTTATGATATAAACGTTTCGAAAATCAGCAAGAGTAAGTTCTAGCATACTAGAGTTCATTAAAAAGCTATGGCACATAGTCATCGAATAATCAAAGAATTATGAGGTTTCATGCTTCCTACGAATCTATTGAATTTTATCTTTTTATCTCTCAAGAAGAAAGCAATTTGGCACAAAAGCTCACATAGGTTATAATCGAAATAAACTAGCTAAAACATGCATGCTTCATAATCAACAAGTCCTACATGTTCCTACCAATTCACATAATTCATGAAACTCACAATTTTAAAACTCACAACTCATCTATGTATGCAAAGAGGAGAAAAACATCATTTACATATTAGGGGCATCCTAAGATTCGAAACAAACAAATTTAAATACTCTATTTTTGCATTATATTTTTCTGGATTTTTCTTTTTCTAAACTAAGCACACAAAAACATAAACGGATACGTTATCCCACCCCACACTTAGAAAATTACATTGTCCTCAATGTAAGCACAAATCTATATCAATGAATTTCCTAAGCATGCAATTGGCTAACATATACCAACATATCATCACAAATCAAAGAAAAAGAGAAGGGTTAAGAAATTTCAAACTCTCGGTGATGGCTCCTTCGTTTTTCTTTGATCTACTTGAATTGCCTCCCAAGTAGCGCTTTGTGTTTATAGTCCATAGCCTAGACTCTTCACCGTTATTGATTTCATGTGTTCATCTTGCACCGAAATAGCCCAAATAGGCAAGAAGAATCTCAAGAAGTAGTTCGTTGCGAGTTGTATCCGTGTCGGCACTGTTCAGTGTGTCCTGTGTATGCAACGTGTCCGACAGCGTATCAATCGTATCCGGCGGCGCAGCTGCAGTGTGTCTGGCTTCTAGAATCAACTTGTCAACCCTGCCGGCAATGGCAGGTCCGGCAGGAGATGTAGTTGCAGCTGGAGTGAGGGGCGGTCTCTCGGCAGTGGGGTTTGTGTCCGGCAGTGTTTCGCTTAAGCTGCCGGCAATTGCAGGTCCGGCAGCTTGGTATGATTGTGGCTTGTGGATAGTGGGTGCCCGGCTGCCAGACTCGGCAGTGAGCTGCGGATGTGGGATATCATGGAGATCGGAGGCCTCAACGAAGTAAGGTTGGAATGAATCAAAGTAAGGTTTAAGACGATGGTCATTTACTTTGAAACGCTTGGATGTCACAATATTCTCAATCTCGATTGCACCATATGGAAAAACTTGAGTGACAATGAAGGGGCCAACCCATCGAGAGCGAAGCTTACCCGGAAAGAGTCGAAGTCTTGAATTGAATAAAAGAACTTGTTGCCCAACTTCAAACTTTTTCCCTCGAATCATCTTATCATGATATGCTCTTGTTTTCTCCTTGTAAATCCAAGTGACATCATAGGCTTCATTACGGATTTCTTCAAGTTCGTTGAGTTGAAGCTTTCTATGAAGGCCGGCGTCGTCTATGTTCATGTTGAAGGCCTTGATTGCCCACCATGCCTTATGCTCTAGCTCGACCGGTAAGTGACATGCTTTACCATAAACTAACCGACAAAGCATGCAGTCCTATATGCCCACAAAGCATCATCGAGTCGAGCACTCCAATCCTTCCTTGATCTCTCGATTACTTACCTCGGCCATACCACTTGTTTAGGGGTGATAAGGTGTAGAAACCTTATGAGTGACTCCATACCTCTTCAATAAGACTTCAATGGTGCGGTTACAAAAATGGGATCCTCCATCGCTAATCAAGACTCTTGGAACTCCAAAACGTGAAAAAATGTTAGTCTTGAGAAACTCGGCTACCACCTTGGCATCGTTGGTGCGTGTAGCCCTTGCTTCGATCCACTTCGACACATAATCAACCGCAAGCAATATGTAGAGAAAACCCTTACTTGAAGGAAATGGTCCCATGAAGTCAATACCCCAAAGATAAAAAAATTCTACCTCTATGATAGGCGTGAGCGGCATTTGGTCTCTAGCTCCAATGTTCCCCATTCTTTGGCATCTATCACATGCTTTGCAAAACATGAATGCATCTTTGAAAATCGTAGGCCAAAAGAAACCACAAGTAAGTATCTTCAATGCCATTTTCCTTGGTCCAAAGTGCCCACCACAAGCTTCATTATGACAAAAAGCAAGGATGGAGCGATGTTCATTCTCCGGCACACATCTTCGAATAACTTGATCACCACATTGCCTCCACAAGTACGGATCGTCCCACAAGAAGTATCGAGCTTGCTTCCTTATCCTCTTTTGTTGGTGGCTCGACATCTCTTGGGGGAATCGGCGTGTAGCAAGAAAATTGGCAATGTCGGCATACCAAGGCTCATGCACTTCAAGTCGAAAAAGATGCTCATCCGGAAAGGTCTCACATAAGGGCAGCCGATCCGCTTCATGAACAAGGCGACTTAAGTGATCGGCTACAACATTCTCTACTCCTTTCTTGTCCTTAATCTCAATGTCGAACTCTTGAAGCAAAAGAATCCATCGAATGAGCCTCGGCTTAGCATCCTTCTTTGTCATAAGATATCTCAAAGCGGCATGATCACTATAAACAATAACTTTGGAATTCAAAAGATATGATCGAAACTTTTCAAAAGTAAAAATTACCGCTAAGAGTTCCTTCTCCGTTGTTGTGTAGTTGAGTTGAGCATCATTGAGAGTCCTTGACGCATAGTAAATGGCGCATGGCTTCTTCTCAATTCGTTGTCCAAGTACCTCTCCAAGTGCATAATCACTAGCATCACACATCAACTCAAATGGCTCGTCCCAATTTGGAGAAACTAAAACCGGCGCCAAACATAGGCAAGCCTTCAATCGGCAAAAAGCAATCTCACACGCATCCGTCCACTCAAACGTCACCTCCTTTTGTAACAAGTTGCTCAATGGCTTTGCAATTGAAGAGAAGTCTTTGATAAATCTTCGATAAAACCCCGCATGGCCAAGAAAACTTCTCACATATTTCACACATATAGGGCTCGGCAATGCTTGTATTAGCTCCACCTTGGCTTTGTCAACCTCTAAGCCTCTTGCCGAAATAATGTGCCCAAGAACAATACCTTGCGTGACCATGAAGTGACACTTCTCCCAATTGAGCACAAGATTGGTCTCTACACACCTCTCAAGTATCTTCTCCAAGTTCCCCAAACATGCATCGAAGGTGCCTCCATACACACTAAAGTCATCCATAAACACTTCGATAATGTCTTTAATAAAATCCGAGAAGATAGCATACATACATATTTGAAACGTGTCGGGTGCGTTGCATAAACCGAATGGCATCCGTCGATAAGCAAACGTGCCAAATGGACAAGTAAAAGTGGTCTTCTCTTGATCATCCGGGTGTATCATGATTTGATTGTAGCCACTATATCCATCAAGAAAGCAATAGAAAGAATGGCCGGCTAACCTCTCTAGCATTTGGTCCATAAACGGCAAAGGCATGTGATCCTTCCTCGTTGTAGCGTTGAGCTTCCTATAGTCGATGCACATCCGATGACCGGTTACAAGTCTTTGTGGCACAAGCTCATTCTTCTCATTCTTGACAACCGTTACACCACTCTTTTTCGGCACTACTTGCACGGGAGATATCCACTTACTATCCGAAATTGGGTAAATCACCCCACAATCAAGCAACTTGATAATCTCATCTTTCACAACTTTCATCATTGGAGGGTGAAGTCGACGTTGAGCTTCCCTTGTCAGCTTAGCTCCTTCTTCTAACAAGATGCGATGAACACAAGTAGTAGGGCTTATTCCCTTGATGTCCGCTAAGGTCCAACCTATAGCGGTCTTGTACTTCTTAAGCACTCTTATCAAATCAACCTCTTGCTTCTCACTAAGCATTGAAGACACAATAACCGGTAGTGTATCTTCTTCTCCAAGATAAACATACTTCAAGTGGCTAGGGAGTTCTTTAAGTTCTAACTTTGGGGCCTCTTCCACACTTGGTCGAAATTTTGTTGTGGCACTTGGAATTGACAAGAACGAATCAAACTTTGAATAAGGCCGAGCCTCTAACTCGGCACACACTTCTATCAAACTCGGCAACATCATGTAAGGTTCGGCAATGATGCTAGGCTCGGCAATGCTTCCCATCTCCTTAAACGTGACTCGTTCTCCCTTCTTGTCAAATCCGACCCCTTGCTCAATCGCTAATTGCTATGCGTCGAGCGAGGTCGACATAACTTGCTCGACCTCCTCCAATACATCAATGGTGCAACCATCCTTCAAATCAATAATGGGGAATTTCATGGCATCAAACACATTAAACTTAATCACCTCACCATCAAACTCCATAGTTAGGTTGCCCTCGGCCACATCTATCTTCGTGCGTGCCGTCCTTATAAATGGTCGTCCTAGTAGCAATTGAGTGCTATTGATCGGCGAATCCTCCATCTCAACCACATAAAAATCGGCAGGTAATATCAATTGGTTAACTTGTACAAGCACATCCTCCACATAACCCTCTGGATACTTACTTGACCGATCCGCAAGTTGAATGATGACATTGTCCTTCTTGAGAGGCCTTATACTCAACGTTTGATACACATTGAGTGGCATAACATTGATCGATGCTCCCAAATCTAACATCACATCCTCAAAACGAGTGTTGCCTATCACACAAGGCACATTCAAGCTTCCCGGATCCTTCATTTTTTGTGGCAACTTCCTTTGAATAACGGCCGACACCGTCTCGCTCATAGTCACCACACGAGTCTCCCTCGTATGCCTTCTAGCCGTGCATAGCTCCTTCAAAAACTTAGCATACTTCAGTACTTGCTTAATGCACTCCAACAAAGGGATGTTGACTTGCACTTTCCGGAAAATCTCCAACACCTCCGATCCTCATCGGACTTATCCTTCTTCGATTTAGCAAAGCGAGAAGGGAATGGAATGCTTGAAGTCGGCACCCCTCCCTTGCTTGCTTGGCTCGGCACTAACTCACTCTTTGATGTTGCTGGATCATACTCAAACTCATTGCGCAGCCCCTTATTATTTCTGGCATCTCCTCCCTTCTCGGCATGCCTTCCATTCTCGGCAGCCCTATCACTCTCGGCTGCAGCCCCTTTGTTTTCAACTCCATGGCTGCCGGCAATTGCAGGTCCGGCAGCCCTTTCGGCTTCATCAACTAAATCGAATGTTACTCGCTTCTTCTTTGGACTTGTTGGAGGAAACAACTCTCTTCCACTTCGAGTTTGAATTACCTTAGCTTGCTCGTTCCTCGGATTGGGAATCGTATTGCTTGGCAACTTCCCTTGCTCATTAAATCTTCCCATAAAATCTACAACTTGGCCCATTTGAGTCTTGAGCTCACCAATGTCCTTTTTATGATTTTGTTGCCCCGCGAGCAATGCTTGAGTAGCACTTGACAAAGATTGGAGCAAAGCATCATAATTTGGATTGCTAGGTGTAGCTTGACCTTGGCTCAGCCCCCCTTGGTGTGGCACGGTTTGGTGGTTGCTCGGCATGGCATTGTAGTTGCCATGGTTTGGTTGAAACGGCTGCCGAGGCACAAACGGTGCCCTCGGTGCAAATGGTGCTCCTCCCTCTCTCGGTTGCATAGGTGCCCTAAGCACATTGTCATTATTCGCCCATTGAAAGTTAGGATGATCATTGAACCTCGGATTGAAGTTCCCAAACCGTTGACCTCCTTGAAAGCCAATAGCATTGCACTCCTCTACTCCCTCATTAACTCCAGATTGAGGGCATTGTTCGGTCTCATGGCCCTCAGTGCAAATTCCACATACCATAGCATGCTTCTTCATCAAATTACTCACCAAGTCGGTAAGCTTGTCCACTTTCTCCTCTAACTTTGAGCTCGAAGACGTCTCATGTACTTTCTCATTCCTTTGCACATTGCCTCGTGCCATGCCAAATTGTTGGTTGTTCAATGCACGAACTTCCAACAAGCTTCTTGCCGCACCGGCATTCAACTCCAAAAAGCTACCTCCCGCGGCCGAATCAAGAAACTCTCTCTCCATGACACGCAATCCCTCATAGAAATATTGCAACAAGAGCCCATCGCTAATGTCATGCGATGGACACAAAGAAACTAGGGACTTAAACCTCTTGTAGTAGTCGAAGAAAGTCTCATCTCTGGCCTGCTTCACACTGGTAATTTGCTTCCTCAGATCAGTGATACGTGAAGCAGGAAAGTACTTGAGCAAGAACTCATCCATCATAGAACTCCACGAAACGATGCGACCACTAGGCACCTCAAACAACCACTCATTCGCTTGATCTTCTAACGAGAACGGAAAAGCCTTCATCTTGAAGTGTTGCAAATCAGTCCCTCTCGGACACATAGACTCCGTGGTGAAGTTAAACCACTGTAGATGCTTGTTAGGGTCCTCACTTGGCATCCCATAAAACGATTTCAGCTTATGGAGGAATCCACTCCTTAATTCAATCTCTCCCGTCTTATCAGCTTCCAAGGGAGGATAAGTGATATTAGAGGGAGCAACTCCAACTCCAGCAACATGACCATTCTGTGATCGGATTGAAGCCATTATCTCTTCTTCTTCCTCTGATTCAGCAAAGGCCTCAAACTCTGGATTTCCAAGATCACACGACGACGAAACAATAGAAGGGGAGCTCGGCAAACTATCAGAACCGGATGACAAAGATGGCAATCTGGACGATGATGGTGATGACGGCAAGGTTGGTGATGGAACTGATGAACTGGTTGGTGACGATGGCGGTAATGGCACAAAACGAGCAATAGCGAGTTCTTGATCTAAACGTTGCAATCGGCCTTGAAGATCTCTTGTCCAAATATTAGATTCGGACATGCATTATTCTGAAATTTGCAACATTTAAACAAGTTAGAACATCGTAAAGAAATAGAAAGCAAGAATATACATCATTACAAGCCATGGCATTGGCAATTACACAACATCTTTCAAACAATGGCACATACATAATCAAGGCAAAGGTTCGGCAAAGCACAAATAAAATTCGGCAAAAACAGATGAAAAGTTGAAACGTTCATGATCATGTAATCGCTAAGTCTAATTTCTTTTTAAGAATTTGTTCTAACTCTTGTGGTACGTGGAGCAGAGGAGATAACGGTGCAATGGACTGATACAGCCCCCGGTAGTATCATGCTTAACCCGATATACCTCAAGAGTTCGAACCACACAACTTGTTTTATCTTTGACATAGGCCACATATGTCAAGTTATGTTCTAGCGTCTAAAGTGAGGTGATGCTTCGGCACAAGCTGTCGACTAGGTTGAGCATGTTCTACTTTTCAAAGGCGGTGTCGTTAAAATTCACGGAGGGCGAACCCCCTACAGGAACCAGGCAGGACTCGTTGTTGGACACCACGGAGGGCGAACCCCCTATCGACTCACTCACCGAGAATGAACATCAGTCCATGGGCCTTGAGATCCAGTTAAACAAACCTTAGAACCATATCAATGAAAATAACTTGCCCCCTACTTGGTAAAACAAACTCGGGTCCTAGCAGTCTACAAGTGTTGATTAAAACCGCCCTCAACCTCATAGAAGTAATACTATTGCCGAAATGTCGCTTGTATGCGTGGGGGGGAAGTATCCCGCGTTTCCCAATCTACATAAAAACGGATTCAACAAAACACCATTCAAATGAAGGGTTTTGGTTATGATCAACAAAACACTATCAACTTCCTAGAAATTAAACTAAGTGATTACCAACATACATCATGCAACTTTCAAAATTTAAACTCTACATGCCGAAGCATATTTCTACTTTACAAAATTCCAAAATAAAATTAAAAATTAAAACTTTACAACTATACAACAAAAATTTCCAGCAACATATATTCACAACAATAACACAAATCAAGCTTTTATAATCCCCGGCAACGGCGCCAAAAATTGATCGGAGCCGAAGCTCGCACACAATAATAACCCTACAAAATATCGTTAGTAGTATGAGCAAGTAGGGATCGTTCTAAGCCGGGGATTAAGGGTACCTGAAATATGAGATTGTTAGATAAAAAACACATGTACAAATATACAAAAACGTCACATTGGGGGAATGATATGCGTCGGCAGCAAGGCTGCCCTAGAACTAAATGACATGAAATTTAAACCCTAATCTACTATATACAAGTGATCATCATCTCTCACACAAAACAGTTCACACAAAAGACTCTTTAACACATATATTCGCATGCAAGAAGGTAAGGAACAAGTATTTAGCATGTTCAAAACTCAACTTAGTTTCGACCACAATTAGAGCCATTTGCCTTTTAACCAATTGTTAGACATCTAATGTTTTAAGATCATGCTATTCGCCTTCGATCCTAAAGTTTATGCTAATCCGGTTTTAAGCGTTTTAACATTTAAGCACAAGAGTCTAAAATCGAAAACATGTAAACAAGCAAGGTTGTCAATCATCTTATTTAACATGCAAGTTTTAGCTAAGGTATTACCCTAAGTGAGCACAATAGAATCAAAGCAACATACGTTTCAACTCTATCCATTCTACTCAGGTTAAATGAAACCTAACACCTAGATTTACATGCAAACAACAAATGCTTAAGCACAACTAATGTTTCGGTTTTTAAGGAACACCCTTAGATTACTAACCAAATTAAATCCTAAACATGCTTCTAATACCACTGCCCTAATTATCCATACACACGAAATCCACAAGTTAAATTCACAAAACTTTAACATAAACATCAATCATGCAATCGGTTTACATAGAAGTTCCATAAAAACCAAGAATCGAATTGAGCTAATACAATATAACCAAACTACAACAAACACAAAAGCCATAGGGGGAGTGGATCACACTTTAGGAACCTTGAAGACTCCTCGAAGACGTGATGGATGGTGCTTGACTGCTGCTTGGCTTGGCAGGACTGAGTTTCGGCAGTAGGCAAGGTGAAAGGACTCGGAAGTTTGTAGTGGTGGTGATGGTGTTTTGGCTAAGTATTTGGGTATTTGGTGCTTAAGAAAATTGGTAGAGCTTTGGCTATTGCTGTATGCTTGAGATGAGATACCTTTCTTCATGGTACCGACCTCTATTTATAGGAGAAAGGCTGTGAAGTTTAGGACTTTTCCTTGTTCAAAACGGGATAGAAATCTTCAATAAATAAGGTTTCCCAATCCGAGTTGGAATAGGCTTTTCTCTCCTAATTGAACAAAGAAACTCTTGCTTGGCCGGCTAATGATTTCTTCTTGGATGTTGCAAAACTCTTTGGAATGATTTGGCACGCTTGCAGCCGCTTGAAGACATTATCGGAAATTCCTCTCTGCTCGCGAGTACAGATTTTGCTAGTATCGGGTACTGGCGAGGCTTCTTGGTGGCGAGTCTGGTGCTGGCGAGTAGCGCGAACATGCATGCTGGCATGCGCGGATGGTTGGCGAGCGGATATATGCAAGCTGGCGAGCTAGTGTTGGCGGCTGATCTTCTGGCGAGCAAGGTTGTTGGCGAACAAGATCTGGCGTGCAAAAGCGAAGCTGATCTTCTTCCTTCTTCTCAGCAGATCTGACCTTTGTGACTTTAACTGAATATAACTTTTTCCTCGGTGCCCCGATTGATCTGTATTTTTGACACAAAACTCTTTAGCAAGCCAATAACATGCATACCAAATTTCAGCAAATTTTGAAAAGGATAGGTCACAATTCATTCATCTCAGAATCACGAAAAAGACACTTTTTGCACTATTTTCCAGAATTCTATAAACTTAGTCATTTTTCGGACTCTAAAGCATATTTTATCAAAACTCTACCAAAATGACACTAAACTATATTATGACTCTATTTTAGATAAATAAGGGTTAAATAAAGCATAAACGAGGGCGTAAACACATTAATATCATCGCACATTGTGCTCCTATCAGTCGGCGGTGACTGACCTCGTTCTTTTCAGTGGTGGTACCGTTCGTGGAGACACCACTAAGAGGGCAAGGGTATCTGGTCCCGGGATTGCTGCTTCTACCGCCGGGACCTCAAGTTCCCCACAAGTGCCGCAAACGGCGTCCGCAAGAGAGTCTTTAGCCGGAGGTATTAGGGATAGGGGGTTCGTGCGGTCATTGTTAGCCAATGTCAAAGATTTGGGGCTTGACGGCGGGCTGCCCAGCGGTGTACGGTCCGGTGAGTATTCCTTCTTCGCTGCGCGCCCCCCCCCCTTTTTTTTTTTTTTAACTGAACGCTTCTTTTACGGCCTTCTTTAGACGGTGCACAGTCTCTATGCTGCCGAAGTGAGTGAGGAAGGTCCGGCCTTAAAGAAGCAAGTGGCAGATCTTACGAGGAACCGAGCCATGCTGGAAGCCGAGCTGGTGGAGGAGAGGGCCCGGGCCAAGGAGCACAGCGAGCGGGAAAAGGCCCGAGTGGCCGCCCAGGATGAGAAAATCAGGGAACTGGAGTCGAAGTTGATCGATGCGGTCCAGCGGTCCACTGGTTTGGAGGCCAAGCTTGCTGATTCCTCAGGTCGAGTGACGGACCTGGAGGCGAGGAATTTGGAGTTGCAAGGTTAAATGGTGTCGGTCTGGCAGGGGGTGGAAAAGTTAACCGACTCTGAACGGGAGACCATCCCTGATAAGGCTCTCAGTGAGTTCATGGAGTCGGTTGAATTTGATGATATGCTGGATGCCGCCTGGGAGAAAGGCATAAACGAGGCGTATATGGAGTGGAGAGAGAAAGGGTGGCTCGATGCTAAGTGGATGGAGGCAGATGTGATCGAGGCAAACCGGTTGGAACAAGAGCAGTCTTTGAAGGCCGGTGGCTCAGGAACCGTCAGTGCCCGTGGAGCCGAATAATTTGAAACCCCCTTTTTTTTTTTTTGTACATACACATTTTTTCGTACTGATTGTATTGGAGGAAACCAGTAATCACCCATGGTGTTGTGCCTGATAGTAATTGGGTTGCCGTACTAACTACATTGGAATAATGTGTTTTATTGAATTAAGAGCACTGGAAGGAAAACAAGACGGTACGGTTAAACCGCTGAGGTATGATTCACTTAAGGTAGTACCGGAGGTGCTGGATGTTCCACGGTTGGGTGGAATAGACTCCATCGGTGTCTATGATGTGGAAGGTCACTGGTCCTACGGCTGCTGTGATTTGGTAGGGCCATTCCCATGTTGGTTCCAAGGCCAGCACCTTTCTTTGTACTTTCTTCATCACCCAATCGCCCACTTGTAATTTTCTCTCCCGGACCTTACTGTCGTAGTAGCGGGCTACCCGCTGCTTATACGTCTGATTCCGTAGGTGCGCTTGGTCGCACTGCTCCTCGATGAGATCTAGGTTAAGCCGTATGCCCTCGGCATTTCATTAAGCTTCATAATTCTCAACCCTACTGATAGTTGCATATTTATGCGTCTATTCGGTGTTTAATTTATTCTCTATATTTAGTTTATTGCTATTATTTGAGTTAGTTAATTATATTTATTATTTTCAGGTATTCTGGAGCTAAATGGAGTAAAGGGCTTAAATAATATAAGTGGGCATATCATGGAGAGGAAGGTACAGTACGTACGTGAATAATGCATATGCAAGTGGGATTTGGCTTTATGGAGGAGAAGCTGACATGATTATCCAGTCTTGGAGAGGAGATGCTTGGCGAGGAGACGTGATGATGGGCTTAATTGATCAAGCCAGCCTAGCTTTAGCTAATTAAAGAGGAAAGCATAATTAAAGTGGAGCATGTGGGCTGCCACGTGATGGATTGGTGGGCTGGTTAATTAAGCCTAGCTAGCCTAGGTTTGTTCGGCAGCACAAGGATATAAAGAGGAGATATTCACGCAAGGAGGGGGCAGCCGAATACCTGAAGAGAAAAAAAGGGCCGAATACCAGAAGAGAAAAAAAAAGACCGAAGTTCTTCTTCTTCTCCATTCATCTGTATAATCTTTCATGCTTTGTTTAGATAATTATACTATGACTTTTAGTAGCTAAATACCATTGTTAAGGGGCTGCTTCAAGCCCCGTACATGAAGTCTTTTTGATATATAAACCCTAACCTAGTTTTGCATATGTTATGAATGAGTTTTCTTTCTTTAATCGGTTCAGTGATGAATTCCTTGTATGTTTGCTTTGGTGGCCAACTTAGTATGCATGCTAGGGTTCTAATGTCATGAGATACGGGCGACTGAAGATAATTTCTTCCACCGGATTCTCTATAGTGATACACCGAGGAGATATGCGTATTCTTGGGAGTTAGAAAACCATAGGTCTAGCAGGACACAACCATATGTACCTGTGAACCCTTGTAGCTTCTCAAACCATTTCAAAACGTAATGCTTTCTTCTTTGTTAACCTGGGGGTCTAACGAACAAGGGTTCATTGAAGGATAGACGTGAGGGAGGTCTAACGACGAACTCATATAGGGTTAAGGATTTGGTAATAAGATGTGGACCAATGATCTAACGATCGGCGCTTCTTGGGAACTTTCATTCATGGGATATGTGCATTGGGTTAGTTATATGTTGAAAAGATGGATTGGCGGTGGTGGATTGCGTGCTTCTTAATCTCATAATCATATAGTTTAAACACATTTGCATTCATATCATTATTAACTTCAGCATCTTATTTTCTGCATTTAGCTGTCTTCTGTGATTGATTTCACCAACCAAAACTCAACGAAACCCACTCAAATTTTAGGTGGTAGTCCGCCACTGAGTCTAGTTAATTGTGTTCAAATTTCGTGCCCATTGGTGTAGCCAAACTTGAGTTCGAAATTTGTTAGTGTATGTAGGTCGAGTCTGTCAGCTTTTAGTTATTTTGTTAAGTCTTAGTATCACCAGTTCCTTGTGATCGATAACCCTTGTTTACCGTACTATATTGATATATCTTGAAGGGAAATAAGGTATCTTAGAGAGGTGCATTGGCACTCATCAAATTTTGGCGCCGTTGCCGGGGAACTGCTTAACTCTAAGTCTTAATAGAATAGTTAAAATTTCTGTTTTGTTTTTGTTTAGTTTAATTTCTTTTTCTTTTGTTTCTTACGATCTCTCTTGTGTGCAGGAGCATAGCATATGCGTACTCGACGCACAAAGAGCGCTGAGCCATTATACTTTGATCAAGAGATTGAGCGCTCAGCAAGGCAAAACAGACAGCAGAGCAGACAACGGTCCTTGAGTGGTGAACCTTCTGATAGAGTTTCTGTGCATTCTGGTTCAGAATCTGAGAGAGAAGAGGAGGTGCACATTCCTACACCACCACCATCACCACCGAGACAAATGGCTAACAACGGACAACCCAGGTTGAGGGAGTCGTTTGCACCAGGCACAGGGGCAGAGAGTTCACCGATTGTCCTACCGGACAACTTGGGGAATTATTCTATTCCTCCATCACTCATCACGAACTTGCCACACTTTAGAGGAACACCTTCTGAAGACCCTCAGGATCATCTCAATGAGTTCACAGCCTTGTGCAGAATCCAGAAATCAACTAATATTGATGAAGATGTTGTGAAGCTCATCTTGTTTTCTTTTTCTTTGAAGGAACAAGCAAAGCAATGGTACAATTCTCTTCCCCCTCTTTCTATTGATACTTGGGAGAAGATGTGTATTGCTTTTATGAAGGAATTCTACTCTGCTTCCCAAACCAAGAACTTGAAGAAGCAAATCAGTACTTTCAGGCAGAAAGACAGTGATGAATTACATGAAGCCTGGAGTCAGTTTAAGAGTCTTCTTCGACAGTGCCCTCATCACAAGTTTGACATCAATGCTCAAATGGAGTACTTTTATGAAGGACTCGATTCTTTCAACAGGTCAAAGCTTGATTCAGCTTGTGGAGGTAATTGGTGGAATATGACTGGAGCTGAAGCTAAAGATATTGTTGAGAGTCAAGCAGAGAGTTCAAGGCAGTTTCAGTCAAGGGATAGATCCATGGGAGCAAGTAGAAGATCAGTGAGTGCAGTTGCAGTTGATGGAGCAATGGAGAAACGACTAAGTACTTTGGAGAATGACATGGCTCTTCTCAACAGTCGAAAGAAGCCGACAGTTGCTGCAGCTCAGGTTGTGTGTACTATCTGCTCAGAGAACAGTCATGTAGCAGAAGATTGTCCCAAGTTCAGAGCTGATAGAGAAGATGATGATGAGGAAGAGGCAAATTACTTCCAGAGGAACGGAGATCATCCATTCTTGAGCTATAAGAGCAATAATGTGCTCAATCCTCCTACTGGTTTTCAGCAGAGACAGTCTTCTGGTGATGGACAACAGTTTGGCCAGAGACGAGCTCATCAACAGCAAGCTCCAGTGCAATCATCATCCGATCCTGTCTTGACAGCAATGCTGCAGCAGATGATGTTTGATGCTCAGAAAGAGCGTGAACAGAACAAGAAGGAGAGAGATGAGCAGAGTGCCTACCGCCAAGAGAGTAAGAATGTACAACAGCAGCAGGGTAAGGCAATTGACTTGTTAGAAAGACAGATGAGCCAAGTGCAACAACAGCTCGCCCAAGTCAATCCAGGAGGGCTCCCAAGCAACACTCTCACCAATCCCAAGGGCCAACATGAGGCTCATGCCATCACATTGAAGAGTGGAAAAGTGTTGAGTGAAAAGCCTGCAGTTAAGAAGCCGAAGAGGATGTGGGATGAGCCTATTATTGAGCAAGTGTTGCCCTATGAGCCGTTGACAGTAGATCCAGGAACCCCAACTCAATCTGTTGAGAACAACCCTCAACTCGTTGAGAATGCACCTGGAGTGAAGACACCAAAACCGAAATCCTCTCAGGTATGTCCTCTACCTTCTCCTTTGATTAAAACTAATGTGCCTTTTCCTAGCAGGTTGAAAAAGTTAGGTAAGGAGGAGAAAGATAAGGAGATTTTGGATATCTTCAAGAAAGTAGGGGTAAACATTCCACTGTTGGATGTGATCAAGCAAATCCCCCAGTATGCAAAATTCCTCAAGGATCTGTGCACCAACAAGAGAAAATTCAAAGGAACTGAGACAGTTGCCTTGAGTGAGAGAGTCACTGCTGTGCTTCAAAGGAAAATCCCACCCAAGCTTGGTGATCCAGGTCGTTTTACCATCCCATGTACTATCGGTGATCACAGGTTTGATGGTGCTCTTCTTGATTTAGGTGCTTCCATAAACTTAATGCCTTATTCTGTTTATAACAAGATGATGAATATGGGAGAACTTATTCCCACTGGGGTAACCATTAAACTTGCTGATAGATCTAACTGTTACCCTAGTGGAATTGTGGAAGATGTACTTGTGCAGGTGGGTGATTTAATCTTCCCAGCAGATTTCTTTGTGCTAGAGATGGAGGGTGAATCAATGCCCTATGAAATTCCACTGATTCTTGGTAGACCGTTCTTAAGAACGGCTCGTACTAGGATTGATTGTTATGAAGGATCTCTTAGCATGGAAGTTGCGGGAGAGAAAGTGCATTTCAACATATACGAGTCCCTCAAGCACCCGAATGGTGATGATATGTACTCCTGTTGTTCTATTGATGTGTTTGGAAGTTTTGTGCAGGAATTCTTTCAATATTCGCTGGGGGATGATCCTTTGAAGAGGATACTGGAGAATACAGGAGAAAATGCCCATTCTGGTTTTCGACCCATCGACGCTGGAGTTCGATCCATCGAACAGGGACCTGTTTTCGAGATTGCTTCAGTTGAGGAGCTTGAAATGGAAGATGAGTATTATGCCATGGAAGAGGCTCTTGAATCACGACCATACATTAAAGGTAAGCCTTCTAAACCTATCTCTCTTCCGGTTTCAACTGATGTTCTTGCTCCTTCTATTCAGACAACTCCCGAGTTAGAACTCAAACCTCTTCCCGAGCATTTGAAATATGCTTTCATTGGTGACGGTGAAACTTTACCGGTCATAATTTCTTCAAAGCTCTCGAAGTTGCAAGAGGAGAAGCTGTTGATTGTTCTACGAGCTCACAAGCAAGCAATTGGCTGGACAGTTGCTGATATCAAGGGAATATGCCCTACTTTGTGTACTCATCGGATCCATCTTGAGGAGGGAGCTAAGCCAACAAGAGAAGCTCAACGTCAACTCAACCCTCCTATGATGGAAGTTGTCAAGAAAGAAGTAATTAAACTCCGCGATGCAGGTATAATTTATGCTATTTCTGACAGCAAGTGGGTTAGTCCTGTGCAGGTTGTACCAAAACGTTCTGGAATTACTGTAGTCAAGAATGATGAGAACGTGTTGGTACCTCAGCGAGTACAAATGGGGTGGCGAGTGTGTATTGACTACCGAAAGCTCAACGCTACCACACGCAAAGACCACTTCCCACTCCCGTTTATTGATCAGATGTTGGAAAGGTTGGCAGGTCATGCTTACTATTGTTTCTTGGATGGCTACTCTGGCTACAACCAGATCGCCATACACAAAGATGACCAGGAGAAGACCACCTTCACGTGTCCCTATGGCACGTTTGCTTACAGGAGAATGCCTTTTGGCTTGTGCAATGCACCAGCGACGTTTCAGCGATGCATGATGAGCATCTTCTCAGACATGGTTGAGAAAATCATCGAGGTATTTATGGATGATTATTCAGTATTCGGTGATTCTTTTGATATGTGTCTGCATAATTTGTCTAAGGTATTGGAACGTTGTGAGAAAACTAACCTTGTGCTTAATTGGGAAAAATGCCACTTCATGGTGGAACAAGGTATAGTTCTTGGGCATATTATTTCTGCCAGAGGAATAGAGGTAGACAAGGCCAAGGTTGATATTGTGCGTACCTTACCCCCTCCTTCAACTGTGAAGGAGGTGAGATCTTTTCTGGGACATGCAGGTTTTTATCGCAGGTTTATCAAGGATTTCTCAAAGATATCCCGCCCACTTTGTGCATTGCTCCAGAAGGATGTGGCCTTTAACTTCACTGAGGATTGTCTACAAGCTTTCAACAAGCTCAAGGAGTTGTTGACTACAGCTCCCATCATACAAGCTCCGGATTGGAGTTTACCTTTTGAGCTGATGTGTGACGCTTCAGATTATGCTGTTGGCGCTGTTCTTGGCCAACGACCGGATAGACTTCCACATGTCATCTATTATGCCTCCCGGACTTTGAATGATGCACAATTGAACTATTCAACTACAGAGAAGGAGCTCTTAGCAGTGGTTTTTGCTCTTGAAAAGTTTAGATCTTACTTGTTAGGAACTAAAGTGATTGTTTATTCTGACCATGCTGCTTTGAGATATTTGATGACCAAACAGGATGCTAAGCCAAGATTGATTCGATGGATGCTCTTGCTTCAAGAGTTTGATATTGAAATCAAGGACAAGAAGGGTTCTGAGAATGTGGTGGCGGATCACTTGAGTAGACTCACCCATGGCTCCAACGAAGAAGAGGATCATCTTCCTCTCAGAGATAGTTTTCCAGATGAGCAACTTCTTGTTGTTCAAGATATGGTGCTATGGTATGCTGACATAGTCAACTACAAGGTGAGTAAGGCTATTCCACCAACTTTCAGCAGAGCTCAGAAAGATAAACTTGTCAAGGAGGCCAAGTACTATACATGGGACGAGCCCTACCTCTGGAAACATTGTACTGATGCCATCATCCGCAGGTGTGTGCCTGAATCTGAATTTCAATCTATATTATCTTTTTGTCACTCACATGCAGAGGGTGGACACTTTGGAGGAAAGAAGACAACTCTCAAAGTACTTGAGAGTGGATTTTATTGGCCTACATTATTTCATGATGCATATGTCTTCTATAAGTCTTGTGCCAGATGCCAGATGACAGGTAACATCGGTCCTAGAGATCAAATGCCTCAACACCAAATTCTTGTTGTTGAACTCTTTGATGTGTGGGGTATTGATTTCATGGGACCATTTCCTAACTCTCAAGGGTATCTGTACATTCTTGTCGCTGTGGATTATGTTTCTAAGTGGGTGGAAGCTAAAGCCACCCGCACTAATGATGCTAAGGTTGTTTTGTGTTTTCTGAAAGAAATTTTTGCTAGATTTGGAACACCTAGATGCATTATCAGCGATGGAGGATCTCACTTCTGCAACAGGTCCTTTGACACTTTGCTCAAGAAGTACAGTGTAACACATAAGGTGGCAACACCTTATCATCCTCAGACGAGCGGGCAAGTGGAGGTATCTAACAGGCAGATCAAACAGATACTTGAGAGGACAGTTGGTCCTACGAGAAAGGACTGGAGTCAACGACTGGATGATGCGTTGTGGGCTTACAGAACAACGTACAAAACACCTATTGGGATGTCTCCTTATAGGTTGGTTTATGGGAAAGCCTGCCATCTTCCAGTGGAGCTTGAGCACCGTGCATTCTGGGCTGTGAAGAGATTCAACTTTGACATTGATGCAGCGGGATTGCATAGGAAGTTGCAGCTGGTGAGCTTGATGAGATTTGGCACAATGCCTATGAGTCCAGCAGGATTTATAAGGAAAAGACCAAAGCTTTTCATGACCGGAACATTAAAAAGAAAGAATTTTCAGTTGGTCAGAAAGTTTTGTTGTTCAACAGTCGTCTACGGTTATTTCCAGGTAAGCTTAAAAGTAGATGGACTGGACCTTATGTTATCACTAATGTTTCCTCTCATGGTGCCTTCGAGATCAGGAGTTTGAAATCAGGGGACACATTTGTGGCGAACGGCCAACGACTCAAGCCTTTCTATGAGTCATTTGTGGAGCATGTCTTTGAGGATGCAGACCTCGAGGATGCCCCTCCTATTGAGGATTGATTGGATCTGTCGTCTGGTTGAAGACGTTAAACTTAGCGCTACTTGGGAGGCAACCCATGTTGATGGAGAAGCGTGGCTATCAGATTTGCTTTCTTAACCCTTCTCCTTTTGTTTTATTTCTCCATGTGTTTTAGTGTGATTTGGATGTGTTATGTGTTTCACCCTATGCTTGTTTGATGTATTGCATGCTTTAGTTTTATTTTACATTGAAGACAATGCAAATTTCAAGTGTGGGGTGGGGTTTATAACATATCCTTAGCGTCTATGTATAAATTTTTTCAATTTTTAGGTGTCAATTCGGAGCTGTACAGTGTACTGTTTTGTGCGATTTGTTTAAAATAGCTAAAAAATTCAGAAAATTCTGAAATTTTGTGAGAATGTTCATTCATGTGTCTAATTTATGCTCGTAAAATTTCAACTCTGTCTGATGTCTGAAAAATTATGGAAAAATTCTACAAGTCGTACTGTGCAGTGCAGGTCCGGATTTTCGACCGGTCGACAGTTCCCATTGAAAATTATTTCGACCGGTCGAAAATCGTGAATTGCCTTTTCCGACAACAAGTTCGTCGTGGAAGGGTAGTTCCATCCAATTTTGAGATTTTCGAAGTTTTTTCTTGTTTTCTTTTGTGTCTTTGAGTCATATATGGAAAAACAAAATACAAAAATAAAAAGTGTCAAGAAAAACACAAAAAGAAGAGTCTTAGGAGCCCTTAACATGTCAATGATGTGATTATATCTTCCTACTTTGTGGCTAAAAGATGACCTTGTACATGAATTGCTTTGGTTAATCTTGATGTTTGGTGCATGCGCTAATGTGTAGTGGATGTAGAAACAAGTTAACATGGTACAGATCTTTTGAGCATGCTTAGACTTTGTTGAGATTCATTAACCTTGTGAGCTTTTGAGCCTAAATGTGCTATACATGCTTTCATTGTTGAGTGTTGATTGCTTGCCACAGATTAAGTTAATGGACTTTAGAGATTACTAGAACTTGCTCTTGTGCTTTTCAAAGCTTATTGTCATTACATGTTCTGATTGAGGAAGTGATAAAGGCATCTAGGATTTTCCACTATTGCCATATGAGCCTGTGTCCCGATTTTGTGTACATAAGTTGTGCACCCCTTAGTTAACCACCTTGAGCCTACATGTTTAAACTTTTTGTCATCACCCGCATGATCTTAACCTTGAAGCTTAGAATAGTTTTATCTCTACCTTGTTTTAGGACTTAGTGGAGCTGTACATGAGACAGGTACATGAAGATCGAGGTGACTGTTGTGAATGTGATGCAAAAAAACAAGTGTGGGGTATCAAGCCAGTTGCGTTGAATTGTAAAAGCCGAATGGAAAAAAAAAAAAAAAACGGCATAAAAAAAAAATAGTTCTTTGTGATGATCTAGCTTGATACCCGAGTTAACTGTTGATGTTTAGAATGAAGTGTAGGCCCAACAGGATGAAATCCGGCCACAATGGTGACACTTATGATGAGAAATACAATGGTGATGATTATTCAAAGTGTTGTGAAGTTTGAAGAATTGTCTCTACATATGGTGCTCTACTAGGTCTTAGAACTTTTACTTGAATACCATATCGTTTTGTTCTATAAACCTATGAGCCTAGCCCCATTACAACCTCTGAAAGTCCTTTTTGATCCTCAAGATGGCAGCCTTTGATCTGTGGAGATAAGTCACAAGAGTGAGCATATGGTTCGGTCCATTTGGCAAGTGATTGAATTGAGCGAAAACCTTATACATACTTTGAGTGAAACACTTATGAGAACATATCTATGTGAGGTTGAATCTTGACTTGTCTACTGCATGCTACAGCTTTATATTCACCATGTTATGTCTGTGTCCTACATGTTACATGTTTGTCATGCATTGAAATTAACCCTTGAAATTCTATGAGATGTAACTGTGGAATTGTATTCATCTTGGTGTTACAGGTGTTGGAAGATTGCTGAGACTAATTGTTAAGGGCATTAGAGTGTTTTAGTTTGTTGAGTCTTTTTCTTTGAGTCTTAGTTTAGTGTATTGCTCGAGGACTAGCAATGTCTAAGTGTGAGGTATTTTGATAGTTGCATATTTATGCGTCTATTCGGTGTTTAATTTATTCTCTATATTTAGTTTATTGCTATTATTTGAGTTAGTTAATTATATTTATTGTTTTCAGGTATTCTGGAGCTAAATGGAGTAAAGGTCTTAAATAATATAAGTGGGCATATCATGGAGAGGAAGGTACAGTACGTACGTGAATAATGCATATGCAAGTGGGATTTGGCTTTATGGAGGAGAAGCCGACATGATTATCCAGTCTTGGCGAGGAGATGCTTGGCGAGGAGACGTGATGATGGGCTTAATTGATCAAGCCAGCCTAGCTTTAGCTAATTAAGGAGGAAAGCATAATTAAAGTGGAGCATGTGGGCTGCCACGTGATGGATTGGTGGGCTGGTTAATTAAGCCTAGCTAGCCTAGGTTTGTTCGGCAGCACAAGGATATAAAGAGGAGATATTCACGCAAGGAGGGGGCAGCCGAATACCAGAAGAGAAAAAAAGAGACCGAAGTTCTTCTTCTTCTCCATTCATCTGTATAATCTTTCATGCTTTGTTTAGATAATTATACTATGACTTTTAGTAGCTAAATACCATTGTTAAGGGGCTGCTTGAAGCCCCGTACATGAAGTCTTTTTGATATATAAACCCTAACCTAGTTTTCCATATGTTATGAATGAGTTTTCTTTCTTTAATCGGTTCAGTGATGAATTCCTTGTATGTTTGCTTTGGTGGCCAACTTAGTATGCATGCTAGGGTTCTAATGTCATGAGATACGGGCGACTGAAGATAATTTCTTCCAGTGGATTCTCTATAGTGATACACCGAGGAGATATGCGTATTCTTGGGAGTTAGAAAACCATAGGTCTAGCAGGACACAACCATATGTACCTGTGAACCCTTGTAGCTTCTCAAACCATTTCAAAACGTAATGCTTTCTTCTTTGTTAACCTGGGGGTCTAACGAACAAGGGTTCATTGAAGGATAGACGTGAGGGAGGTCTAACGACGAACTCATATAGGGTTAAGGATTTGGTAATAAGATGTGGACCAATGATCTAACGATCGGCCCTTCTTGGGAACTTTCATTCATGGGATATGTGCATTGGGTTAGTTATATGTTGAAAAGATGGATTGGCGGTGGTGGATTGCGTGCTTCTTAACCTCATAATCATATAGTTTAAACACATTTGCATTCATATCATTATTAACTTCAGCATCTTATTTTCTGCATTTAGCAGTCTTCGGTGATTGATTTCACCAACCAAAACTCAACGAAACCCACTCAAATTTTAGGTGGTAGTCCGCCACTGAGTCTAGTTAATTGTGTCCAAATTTCGTGCCCATTGGTGTAGCCAAACTTGAGTTCGAAATTTGTTAGTGTATGTAGGTCGAGTCTGTCAGCTTTTAGTTATTTTGTTAAGTCTTAGTATCACCAGTTCCTTGTGATCGATAACCCTTGTTTACCGTACTATATTGATATATCTTGAAGGGAAATAAGGTATCTTTGAGAGGTGCATTGGCACTCATCACCTACCGGTGGGTATCTCGATCTGAATAGGCAGTACCGCTTCGGTTCCGAATGCCATACAGAATGGCTGTTGCCTCTATTGCCGTTGTGCGGATTGCCAACAGGACCGCCGACAGCTCCTCAGCCCACAAGCCTTTTTTGTCGTCTAGCTTATTTTTAGGAGTGTTTTGATGATCTTGTTAACCGCTTCAACCTGGCCGTTGGTTTGCAGATGGGGTACTGATGCGAAAGCCATCCGGGTTCCCAAAGAGGCCGTGTACTCGATGAGATTAGTATTATTGAACTGTGTGCCGTTGTCCATGACAATAGTTTACGGGACACCAAACTGGCAATAAATGTTTTTTCCACAAGAACTACTTCACTCTTTCCTCCGTTATCTTGAGTAGGGGCTCTGCCTCGACCCACTTAGTCTCATAGTCAACAGCCACGATAGCGTATTTGAACTGGCCTATAGCCGTCGAGAATGGCCCTATTATATTCAGTCCCCACTGCGCGAACGGCTATGGTGCCAACAGGATTGAGAGGGCAATCGCTGGGGCATGTGGTACGGTGGCGTACATATGGCATTTGTAGAAGTCGTCTGATATTTTCCTTGAAGTAGCCGCCTTGTCTGGCCAAAAATATCCCGCCCGGAGCGCTTTATGTGACAAGTATTGGGCACCAGAATGGTTACCGCAGACTCCTTTATGAATTTCTCGCATGATGGTCTGACCGGCCTCTTTTGTAACGCACCTTAAGTAGGGAAAACTATGGCCTCTACGATACAGCTTGCCGCCCAGTAGGCTGTATCTGGCGCACTTGAGGTGCAGTCTCCTGGCCTCCACTTTGTCCTCCAGGCTGACCTTGTCGGTTAGATACTTTCGAATCGTGTCTATCCAACTATGAGGTGCCTCCTCTAAGGCGAAAATCTCGGAGATAGATTTGCTGATGCTTGGCTTCTCTAGGGTTTCAATTCTGGCGTTGAAGTACTCTGATGGATAGTTTCCGGTAGCCAGCTTGGCCAGAGCATCTGCATGCCTATTCTCCTCCCGGGGGATGTGCCGAATGGTTGCTCCCTTGAATGGTTCCATCATGGCCTTGGCCAATGTCTGGTATGAGGCCATCTGTGGCTCCTTCGCCTTAAACACCTCTTTTACTTGGTTGACTACCAAGTTTGAATCACTGCACACTTCCATGGATGGGATCCCCATTTCTTTGGCTAACTGCAGACCAGCTATTAGCGCTTCGTACTCGGCGGTATTGTTGGAGGTGTTGAACATAAACCGCAGAGCGTATTCATACGACTGGCCATCCGGGGCAATTAATATGATGTCAACACCGCTCCATTTACTCGTGATAGAGCCATCGACATAAAGCTTCCAACCGCTGGGCAATCCTGGCTCCACCTTTACTATGAAATCCGGTTGGCTGCTTCCCGCGGGGTCCGAATGTTCCTTCTTCATCATAGGCATGAGTTCACATATGAAATCTACAGTAGCATGTCCTTTGATGGCCGTCCGGGGGGAATACGTTATATTAACTCACCTAATTCCACTGCCCAGTGGACCAGCCTGCCGCTGGTTTCGGATTTTTGTAGGATCTGCCTTAAAGGGTGATTGGTGTATAAAGTGATGGAGTGGGCTTGGAAGTAGTGTCGGAGCTTCCTGGCAGTAACGATCAGTGCCAGAGCTAGCTTTTCGATGTCCGGGTATCGGCTTTCAGCCCCGGTGAATATTTTGCCCACGTAATACACCGGGAGCTCTAACGTATATTCCTTCCTGATGAGAGCTGCACTTACAGCCGTGTCTGACGCAGTTATGTAGAGGTACAACATTTCTCCTGGTACTGGCTTGGATAAAAGCGGAACCGCTGACATATACTCCTTGATAGATTGGAATGTCGCCTCGTGCTCCGCGGCCCAATGTATCTTCTTGAACTGTTAGGCTTTGAGCAGTTTGAAGAACGGGGCGCATTTGTCAGTGAGGCGGGAGATGAATCTGGCTAACGCAGTTAACCGGCCGGTGAGGGTCTGTACCTGGTTCCGTTCCTCCGGGGTCTCCATTTCTAGGATCGCCTGGACCTTGAGTGGGTTAGCTTCGATCCCCCACTGGCTAATGACATGACCTAGGAACAACCCTTTCCGAAATCCCAAATACACACTTCTTTGGGTTCAGGCGCATCCCATACTTTAGCATCTTACCGATCACCACTGCCAAGTCTCGTATATGGGCACTTGATAGGAGCACAATGTGCGACGATATTAATGTGTTTACGCCCTTATTTATGCTTCGTTTAACCCTTATTTATCTAAGATAGAGTCATAATATAGTTTAGTGTCATTTTGGTAGAGTTTTGGAAATATATGCTTTAGAGTCCGAAAAATGACTAAGTTTAAGAATTCTGGAAAATAATGTAAAATGTGTCTTTTTCGTGATTCTGAGATGAATAAAATTGTGACCTATCCTTTTCCAAATTTGCTGAAATTTGGTATGTATGTTATTAGCTTACTAATGGGTCTTGTGTCAAAAATACAGATCAATCGGAGTTTGGGAAGTCACCCAAAAGATGGCTGCAAATCAGCAGTTCGAGCAAACCAATCCAGGAATCTTCCTGGGACTGTGTCCCAACTTCAAAAAAATTCATTCCTAATGTTTTACAAGGAATTTGATCAAGCACTTTTATATGGAGGAAGCTCTATATGTCTAGTTTATCTGAGACTTCAAATCGCATCAATTGGAGCTCCGAGGAGGGAGTTATGTCAGATTTACCGGAGCAAGGTCATATCTGCCGATTCCAGCAAGTTTCTGCCTCTTTTCCTTTGTTTTGATTTTCGACGGACATTTTGGCGTGCCATTGCATATTTGAAGATTGTCCAAGCTTATTGAAGGATAGAGGAAGACATTGAGCCAAGGCAATAGAGGAAAAAGTGAAGAAAAGAAGATTTCCTAGTCAAGCTAGGATTGTATGCCGATCGGCCAGCAATGCTGCCGGCGTTGTGTTCTTGGCGGGCTGCGGGCGTTTTTCCATGGATCAAGTTCACCAAATGGAATTTTCAAGCCCACATATGAAGTCCATAAAGATGTGAAGCCCATGCCATAAAGAAAATTCAGAAAAAGAAGTCCAAGAATGCAATAATTATTCAACAAGGAAACATAAGCCAACTAGGAAAAGAAAATCCTCCTCTCCTTGTTGTGGCCAGCAGCCCTAGCTCCTTCCTCTATATATAGCCATCTTTTACACAGAAAAACTTGTCACATTCCAAAGTAAAAATCTAGCCAAAGCTCTACCTAAATTTCTCAAGAGTCTTACATAAACACCCTAGCCAAAACCACCTCCATCTCACCCTAAAAATTCCTGCCGACACACCCATTGCCGAGCAGCCATCTTCTCCACCAACCATCGGATCCACACAAGTCGAAGTCATCCAAGGTGTCTACAAAAGTGTGATCCACTCCCTACTCTCAGTTTTGTATTTTTTTATGTAGTTATGTTAAACTTTGTCTATGAAGTTAGCATGAATTCTTGGTTTCAAACTCTATGTCTATGTATTGTTTGGAGTGAAATTTGGTTTTATAATGTGTATGTTCAATTCGTTTTCTTTTTCTTTAAATGGGTTTTGGATGTAAGAATACGGATGCATATTAAAAAGTAAGGAAAATATGTAGCGAATTAGTAAGTAAGATAATCGGTAAAACGTGTATTAATTTGATTTTAGGGTTTTCTTGACTTGTTCTTTAAATTCGTGTGCTTAAAGATTGGTAGCCTACGTAATTGCAATATGTGGATTATTGATCTCATTAGCCGAAAATAATATAGATTAAGTAACCAACGAGTTATTTTGTTTGTGTTGTTTTCACAAGGGTTAGAGTGGTTTAAAAAACATGCTTGTTAATAAGAAGAGTGACGCCTTACTATATTAACTTGTTTCTGACTAAAAAGATTTTGTGCTCAATTACTCTGCATGTTTGTTTTCAAATATGTTTAGTACAATTTTAGGGTTAGACGTAAAGTTAATCTTGAATACTTATGAAATATATCGGTTAGTAATACCTATAGGGAGCTAACTAGGTCGGAGTTAAGTCGAGTCTAGAACGCTTTAATGCCTTGCCGTGAGTCCTATTTGCTTGTTTGTTATGTGTTTTGATTGCTTTCGTGTTAGTGTTTTGTGGAAGAATGTTGACCAACCTTATAAATAGTAGCTTTAGGATTTAATTTTCAGCTTTTCTTTTTCTCTAAATTTTCATACCTAGTTCTAGGGGCAGCCATTGGCTGCCGAACTTCATCTTCATCCCCCACGATAAATTCGTATATATGTATATAAGTGTGACAATTGTGTGCATATGTGTTTGTGAATATTTTGTGTTAATATTCTCATGTTTCAGGTACCCTTAATCCCCGACTTAGAACGATCCCTACTTATGTCTATACTACTAACGATTGTAGGGTTATTATTGCTTGATGCTTGCTTTGGTGACTCATCAGCACTGGCGGTTAAACTTTTGACCAACATGTCGTCCACGTAGACTTCCACCATTTTGCCAATCTTCTGTTCCAACATGCGGTTAACTACCCGTTGGTACGTAGCGCTGGCGTTCTTCAACCCGTAAGGCATCCTTCGGACGGTAGTGAATGAAGTGTGCTCTTCATCGGTCGGACTCATTCGTATCTGGTTGTATCCGGCGTAAGCATCCATGAAGCTTAGCAGCTTAAACCCGGAGGTTGAGTCTACCAGCTGGTCTATCCGAGGGAGCGAGAAGCTGTCCTTCGGACAAGCCCGATTAAGGTTGGTGAAGTCTACGCACATGCGCCACTGGTCGGTTTCCTTCTTCGGAACCATAACTACGTTGGCGAGCCATCGGGGATACTGGACCTCACGAATGAAGTCTATTCCCCTCAATTTTTGCACCTCCTCGCTGATCGCCTCATACTTTGCCGGGTTGAAGGATCTCCTCTTCTGCCGCATCAGGATACTACCGGGTAGGATGTTCAATTCGTGTGTTGCTATTTCCGGAGATATGCCAGGCATGTCCTCATAGGACCACGCGAATACTGAACTGTTCTTTTGGAGGAAAGTGATGAGATCTTTCCTGACATCCGGTGACAGTTTTGTTCCTATTACCACTGTTCGCCCCAGGTGGAGCTCTGAGATGGAAATTTCTTCAGGTCTCTCCACCCCTGAAGGGCGCTTTGGCTTCTCCTCGTCGGAATCGGTGTCGTCCCGGGGGTCGATGCTGGGATCCGGTGACAATGCCTGCTGGGCTGCCGCAAAGACCTCGGCTTGCCTTCTACCGCAGGTAAAGGCCTCGGCGTAGTACCTTCGGGCGACCTGTTGGTCTCCGCGAATGGTGATGAACCCGGTGGAAGACGGCATTTTTAGCATCAACATGTGGCCAGCTAAAAATGTCATCAGCCTTCACAACCCCAGCCTGCCAATTATGTCGTTGTATATGAGGACATACAGTCCACTACAATGAACTCGAGGTGCTCCTTTCTTGTCCTGTCCCCCTAGCCGAAAATCAGCGGTAAATAATCCGAACCCAACGGCTAGACTACTTCCCCGAAGAAGCTTATTAATGGCTCATTATCATGGGACAACTTGTCCCTCCCTCGGTTCAGTCCCTTATAAGCGTCCCGGAACATTACATTGACTGATGCCCCGGTGTCGATCAGCATCCGGCTGGTCATCCAGTGGTCTATCTAGACGGTGATGAGGAAGGGATCGTTGTGCAGTTGAATCAGATCCTCCGGTTCTTCCTCCTCATAGAACGTGACCGACCTCCACCCGGTCCTAACGGCTTGGCCGCTCCCACTTCCGAAGGCATACACCTCATTTCCCCTGATCGACCTGAGGCACATTTTCTTCGAATTCCTGGTGAGTCGTCATGGTAGGAGCAATATTTGCCAGACTGCCCCTGGATAAGCTCTCCTTTTGGATGCCTCCTTGCCGCCGGCGGGGGGATGGCATCACTGTTTTCATTAAAAATCCTCTCGTAGGAGGAAGTCAGTGCGGTCGGCTTTTCGCGTCGCTCCGCTGGCATAATAACCAAGGGTCGCTCGCACTGCTCTGCTGGCATAATGGCTAGCGGTCTCTCGGGCTGCTCCGGACAGTAAGGTGTGGTCCTGTCGTCTTCCGACGAGATCCTGATGTTGTCTCTACGGGGTCGTTGATTGCTCCAGTTCTTGGCTTCTCTAGCGGGCGAGCGCCTCTGTCCTCCGCCTCGCTGCCAGGCCTTACTCTCCTGCTGAGTTGGTAACGAGTCATCTTGTCTCCTCTTAGGCAGCCGACTCCCGTAGGTATCGTGTTCTACATGGGCATGTCTGACGGCCATGGTCATCAACTCATCGTACTCCCGCGACCTCTCTATCCGTACGGCGTAAGAGAATTCCCCGGGTCTCAGCCCCTGCTTGAATGTCGTCTCGGCAATTCCTTTATCGAGGTTCCTTACCCCTGCCGTGGCTGTCTGCCATCGGTTAACGAACGCCTGCAGTCCCTCGTCGTCTACCTGCATGCAGTCAAAGAGAACCGTCGACGTTTGAGCCCTCTTGGTCCTGAGGATGAACCGGCTAACAAATTTATTTGCCAGCCGTTCGAATGACTCTATCGATTTCGCGAGCAACTCGTAGAACCATCCCAACACCTCCCCCGAGAGCGTCTCTTGGAATATGTTCCAGCGGGTGGCGTCGGAGTAGCCTTTGGCGCCCGTCTGCAATCTGAAGTTGTACAGGTGCTGAAACGGGCACCCTATCTTGGTGTACACTAGCCTCAGCGATCTTTGCGTGTCAGCTCCCCCAGATTCCAATATCTGGTGGGAGAACGGTCCGGCTCGCTCGTGGAAGCGCGCACTCGTGAGCGGTCTTGCTACCTTCCTCTCGCTGGCTTCCATCCGGGCCCTCATGTCTGATACCGAGGTGGAAAATGTTTGGAGCGCCTCGGCAGTTGAACCGGCCTCCCTATCTGATGATGTACTGGCTCGGTGCGGGAGCGCGGGGGTTCTAGAGCTCTCCATGGTTTTCGAGAAGAACGCTATCGGTACATGCACGATCCTTCTTCTCCCGGTGGGCTGTCCCACCTCCAGGTATGGGAACTTGACGCCTTCCCTCGGTGCTTCCAGTGCATTTGCTAGTGCTGCGTTCTGCAGTCGCCCTTTTTCCAAGGCCGCCAACAGCGTGGTGTTCACCGCTTCCATCTTCTGGTACCGGGCTTCCGCCCTTATTCGGTCCTTATTGCCCCCTTCTCGCAACCGCGTGACTTCCGCTTTCATCCTTTCTATCTCTCCCTCCATGTCGCCCTGGTCGGAGTCTGCGGCAGTCCCCGGATCTCTATGACTAACGACTTCATTTAAAAGGGGGACTTAAGCCCAGCGTACTTCTCCTGGTCATCCCTCTCGGGTTTCTGTAACTTCATATGTATGTCTCGACTTAATTAGACTAGATTAGTAGTTACCTTAGTAGATAGAGAATTCTTAATTGCTCGGGATATTTGATGTAATGCCTATATAAATGCCCTTTTATCTATCAATAAAAACTACGCTGTGCATCTATTCTTTTTCTCCTAGAACACTTGTACAATTATTGTTATTTATATAGTAATTATGTGAGAAAATATATATGTAATTTAATAATTAAAAATAAAGTAAGGTAAAGTGAATAAATTTAAAGATTCTAATAGCAACACTCTTATTTTGGTTACTTACAAAATCTTGCAGATTTACTCTTGGCAGCTGGTTGATTCAAAAGTATTACATTAGACAACTCTTTCGTAGTTGTGTACAACTGACCCAATCAAAATTGGCAAACCATAGTTCATAATTCAAACTCTGCCGGCCTGGACCTGGAGGTTGTTTATCATATGAACTTGAAGGATTTTACAGCCTGCACAACGCAATATACATTACTCGAACTTTCTGTAACCAAATCACAACTCAGTGCCTGAAATGTCTAAATATCTATACATGCATGTACTATACTATATTATCATCTTTGTCAAGAATCATACAGAAAATCTCAAGTTAAGCTAACCTTCTCAATTTTGGAACGGTATTTATCCGATTCTTCCTCTCCAAACTGCAGAAAATATTACACTGTCACCATTCAATCTTCGTATATCTAACTGCATAATTTATAAGAGAGAAATAATCCTAAAGTAGAACTGTAATCCTCTCTCTTACAATCTTTTGTATGAGGCATTCAATGTAAGAGAGTAGTTAGAACTTAGAACAGTGGCAGTTGTGGAAACTATACCTGGCCAGTGACGGTATATAATCTGTTGTACCAGCCATTGTTTGCCATCCCAAGAGCTGAATAGAGGTGCTTCATACTTTCACCCGGTTTTTGTAGCGTATACTCGATGTAGTAAATCCCTTTAGATGATTTGCAATCTACGAGTTTTGCTGCAACTCCTGCTGTCTTTTGCCAGCTCCTATCTAGTCCACTGACCTTAATTTGAAGTAAAGGAAATACATTAGCAAGCTAAGCCCCTTCTCAGTTCCCATGGAAGATAAAACATAACAACATATATACACAAATTAAGAGCCTACCAGAGTCTCGGCAAATTCTTCAACTTTTCCAAAGGATTCCATCTTTGTAAAATCGGCACCAAGCCCCGTGATTACGACACTAACTGAAACACGAAGCAATTGTAATTTATGCAGTGATATTGTCAAATATCCAGGAATCCAACCAGAAATAAAGTACTTCTTAAGCCAAAAGTCACAAGCTTGAGATTATAAAGAGTAAGAATACGCACTTGAGCTAACACCCTCATCCGGGTAGAAAGCAGTGACTGACTTGAACCCAGTTGGTTCTCCTGCGCCTACTTGCCAGTCTCCATAAACGAAGACCAAAGCGTTCATCAGTGCCTAGCTCCTTATTATGGTTCAACTATTCTTGTATGAATTAGCATAATTTCAATTCACAGTCGGCACTCACCTTGAGGAATTGATATCTGGAACTTGTTTACATCATCGGTGAAAACACGAAAATCGTCTGCCACATAAACTATTAGTTCAACTCCAAATTATGAAGAAACAAAATGATATCAATATGAACAAGAAATTGATATAATTGTTAATCATATACTACCACTCTCGGCCAATGCATTGTTTGAATAAATTTCCGGAAAAGAAAATGCAGCAAAAGCCGTCCCAAGCAAAACTTGTCTTCTCTTTGCTTGGCATTGCAGCCCAAAACTGGAAATGAAGCAAATTAAACAAGTATATGTCTATGAATATGAACAAATAACCAAAAGCATGCAACTACTTCAATGAACCACGAATGCTCTACAAGTTATAACATACACTGGTTTTTCTTCTTGTTCTGGTTGTGGTTCTTGTTCTCTGTTGTGGCAACATTGCAGATAGCTCTTTCTAGATATGGCGGTGCCTAAAGAAAGTGAAGCAAGTAAGAAGAAAGTTGCTGACTAATTAAGTTTGACCTGTCAATGGTAACATGAAAGATGGAGATTAGGTGGGAACTGGGTGTGGACTGTGGAGCTGAGCTGAGAGCTTCACCTGTGATGTTCGAGGCTGTGCGAGGTCGAAGGAACAGAGGATGCCAAGACGCAACCGAAGCCATGCCTTTTAGATTGCCTTGTGCTTCTTTCACTTCATATCTTTTGCTTTATTTAGCATTATTTACTATTTTTTATTTTTTTTCTTATATAATTGCACTAATTCTTAAAATCTCACTACTTTTTATTTACTGGAAGTCTCACAAATTAACTATGTTCGAAATTTTGATTTCTGAGTTTTGATCAGAAAATGCCCATGAGCCCTTATGGGAAGCTTTTTTTAACGAGGACTACCAACTTGAGAACTTTGTAATTAATGGTTTATGAGACCCACTTTTTTATTACATTTTAACGTTTTAACCGTTCAGATTTTAATCACTTTATATTTGTATAAGCATATCACTTATATAAATTTTCAGTCAAATTAGTGATCGTTAGAATTTCAAACTAGATTAAATAAATGACTATCAGTATTAGCTGCGAAGGCAAAATCGAGATGCCTAAAGTGAAATTCAAAACAATTTAGTGTGGTGGTCAAATTTCAATATCGGAAAATTTTCATCCTTAATTTCAAGTAGGTGACATTGTTATCATAATAGACCTTAAACTATTAGTTGTTTTTTTTTTTTTTTATAGAAGAACAAAAAACAAAGAATAAAGAGATTTGAAGGGCCTTCGAGTTTGTGCGCTTGTGCCAGGGATTAGTTTAAATTTACAAAAAAAACTATCTTGAACCTAAATTAAGATATTGTGCTCATTGGGTGGGTGTGTTATTAATTTGCTAATATGAATGTTCAATCCTCTCATATTGGAAGAGGATACTACTAATGCCCACCTAAGTCCAGCCACTAAAACTTGTCAGACAACCATCGGATAGTTAGGGCCACTGAGCATCTCCAACAGTATTGCTAAATTTTTAGTTAAATTTGGGACAAATTAAATTTAGAGTAGCATTTTGCTCCGGCGGTTTTGCTGAATGAATAGACAAATTTAACTTTTAGTTTTTTTTTTCCTCCACAATTGACAAATTTGTCAATTCTTTCCACCAATTCTCAAAGATTGCTAAATTTTAGTAATGCTGCTGGAGCTCATATATGCAAAAAAAAAATTGACAAATTTTAATTTTAACAAAGCTGTTGGAGATGCTTAACATCCCAAGCGGACAACCGGAAAGGACCACTAACATCCCAAAATACATCAAAATCAAGGTTTGAAAGCCTCAACGTGTTACCACAAGTACAGAAATACACTTTCGCACATCAGTATTCTTGGTCGTGACCCCCAAATGATAGCCTACTAAAACAAGTAAATACCTTGAAAACAAGCAAGTCCAAAACTGTAATCGTCCATAGCGTCACTTTGTCGGTCGATACTGGTTTAGGCATTAGGTAGTCATCAGCTCACAACACTGATCTATTATGACACGTATCGGGACAACGAGAAGTACTTAGCCAAGTGATTTTATATCCATTATCAAGAGTGAAAATAAACTAGGTGACGATGTTAATTTTTTATTTTATTTTTCAAATTATTACAAACAACAGACTACATAAAACACAAAACACAAAACACGCTCAATTTCTCTTTTTAACTAATGTAAATGGACGTTGAAGAATGGAAAGATATATAAACCAAATCGAAGGAGAAGGAGGGAGACACGTGAACTAAGAGCATCTGCACCGGAGAGCAAGATGCCGAGCAAGAGCACGAGCAGCTGGTGGGGCCGGCCAAGGTGCTCGAGCAAGGTGCTCAAACAGCACGCACCGGGGTCGAAAACGGCGAGCAAGATGCCGAGCAGTCAACGAGTCAAACTGCTCGAGCGAAGGCTCGAGCAAAGTTTGCTCCGATGCTTGCTCGAGCAGCTGGTGGGGCCGGGCTCCGTTTTCTTTGGCTTTTCGGACGTTGGAGAGGCACAAAAGCTCGTGGCCGGCACGTTCGAGCACTAGCACGAACCGGAGGTGAAGCCGAACGCCGCACTCGACGGTGGCCGTGGCTCCTGAGATTTGCCGCACCTCCCGCATCAAGAAAATGCCCCTGAGACCGGTCCCAAATGAAAGAGCACCTTGAGCCCATCATTTTGGTGGGTGGCACGTCGGCTGGAGTGGCCGGACGGCGGCGAACGGAAGCCGGGAAGATACGGCAGAAAACGGCGGGAAAATTTGGAGAAGACGATGAACAGTGGCTGTTTTAAAAACAACCACTGAGAAGACGACACGTGGCAGGCTGACCGGTCAAAAATTTAAAAACGGGCAAATCAATCTGGGCCTTCCATTTCAATCTGAAATTTTGATCCAACGGTCAGAATTCAAAGGCAACGGCTACAATTTAATCATAACGGAAATATTCCAAAAAAATAGTTAAAAAATCCCAAAAATTTCAAAACTCTCCCAAAAATTTGCTTATAAATACTACTTCAATTTTTAATCAACTCACACTAATTTGTTCGAGAAATAAAAAATTTATTTATTAAGATGAAATAGAAATACATATTAAAATTAACACACATACTTAAATTGAACCCAAAAGGAAAACCTGCGAGATCCCCGTCTCTGTCAGCGCCACCAGATGACTAGTTCAAGGCATATACTAACGTGTCAATTATCTATTAATCGGAAATCTTATCGAAAATCTTGGATAATATCGAGTCGATAATGATACGTGACACATTATTATTGGTGGTTAATCTATCCGGTAAAAAAAATTTAATCATTTCACAACAAGACAAAACTGAGTTGCTCAAGCAAGTTGTTAATGGGTGTGTGAAAAAATCGATTTGGGTGGAGCAAAATTTGATTTCCATTTGCTTGAGCAAAATTTGCTCCTGGGCCCACCAGGTGCTTGAGCAAGACCATTTCTTGGGTGCGGATGCTCTAAGTTAGTAAGTTTGAAAAAGGATGTTGGTTGCATTAGATGCCAAGGCAAATGAGACGGTATGGATTTCAAATATTAAAGTGCACCGTTGTTATCGAGTCAACTTAAAGTCTTCCCTCCAAGCAATATCTACCCCCTACCCGACAGAGCCAATGACATTATCGTTAATTTTAGTGGTCTATTCCCATTAAAATTAACGATAATCACACTCTAATTAGTAATTACACTTTTAAATTACAGATTAGAGCCAGAAAGCGCCAAACACAAAACCTCAAAGAAAAAGTTATGAGTCGAATATACTCGTGCCACGTAGGCATTTAATTATTAACAAAAAATCATAAAGACTCGAGTAAAATTAGACCACACTCGAGTACCGTGGGTCCCAAGCAAAAGCTGAGAGCAAATGCTCACAATAAAATATTAATATATGTCTTTTGGGGAAAATAAAAAAATTACAAATTAGGGCCTCTCTTTGTCTTTTACCGAAGCCCCCCGTAGAGGCAAAGGCACGATATATAAACCAAATAAAGAAAATTAAAAAAGAAATGAAAATCAAAAATATAATTCAAGATTTCTCGGCTTTCAGAGGAAAAAAGCAAAAAAGGGGGCTCTTCTGCGTTTTCGTTCCGGAACCCTAGAATTTCCGCGTCGCCGTAATTTTTCTGAATTATTGGTAAGCTCAACGTATTTTGGCGCTAATTTACCATTTTTCATTATTTTCACTGTGTTTTTAATTTTACGATTCTTTTACTGCGGATTTCCGAAAATCAAAATTAGATAATTTTTCTTTTCCCAAAATAAACTGTTCGTTGCTGTGAAATGCTGATTTTTGTTGGTTTTACTCTTTAGTGTTAAAATACTCGAGCTCGATCTGTGTTCAAATTTGAAATTATGGACTGTAATTTGTGTAGTTAGTTAAAGGTTTTTTTTTTTTTTTTTTTGTTAATTGTGGAGATTTGAATTAAGTTAAGGTTTTAGATTCTGTAGATACTTTTGCAGAATCAGCTTAGCTGGAATTTTGTAGCATCATCTTTGTTTTTATGTTTTACCGGTGGTTAATATTTCAATACGCAATTTTTTTTTTAAATTTTTTTTATTTCAGGAATTAAGAATATTTATTATGAATTTTGCTCTGGATTGTGGCTGTGTAAATTGTCCAGATCTGGAAGGCGGCAAAGTTTAAACCTTTGTTTGAATTTGGTGTTCAGTTTTTCTGGGGATTTGAGTAGGAAGATGTCAGGATCTGAGACTGGAGTGATGACCAGTAGAGAGCCGTTTCTGCAGGCCAGTCCTCTGCAGTCACAGTCACAGATGCGCATGGACTATACTACTGGGACCAATGCTATTTACAAGCCCGTCAACGCCGCCTCGCCGCCCTACCCTGTTGCCGGAGCTGTTGCTGTTGCTCCAGTAGCGGGGGACGGTTCAACTGGTGGAGGTGGTGTTATGGGAACTGCGGGTAGTATGAACATGAGTGGGGAGCCTATGAAGAAAAAGAGAGGGAGGCCCAGGAAGTATGGGCCAGATGGCACAATGTCATTGGCTCTGTCACCCTCAGCACAGGCTGCTGCTGTTAGTGCTGTCCCTGGTGCTCAGTCTGGTGGAGGCTTTTCTCCTCCGCCGCAGCCTCCTGCTCCTGCTTCTGCTACTGGAAGCGCTGCCTCACCCACTACTACCACCAAGAAAGCAAGAGGCAGGCCACCTGGTTCTACCAATACTAAGAAGCACCAATTGGAAACTTTAGGTAATTGGTCTTTTCTTTAGATCCTTTGAATTTTAGAATGTGGGAGGAGTTTTTATTTTTAATTCTGGGTTGTTGTTTTCTGTGTTTAATTACAGATATTTGAATGCTTTGACATGCTCCTATTTTTATTGTCATTTTATATTTTTATTTAATTTGATGATTATCTGGGACTCTTCCAGAAAATGGGATGGGCGTCATATATTTATTAAGCTGGGAATATATTCTATTTAGACAGAGAAATATATATGTGGGTGACTATGAAATAGAAAAAGTTTATAAGGTTATGCTGGAGCCTGGGATCCATTATTTCATTACATGCCTTTAGATTCTTATATTGAACTTACATTTATACCCTTGATTATAAATGTACTATTATTGAATATGAGAACTCTGACATGATTCTGAAATGATCTTGAACTCTGACATGCATACACTGTATGAGTGTATGATATGATACAACGGTAATGAGATTTGGCACCAGTTACAGTCTTTAATCTACTTCAAAGGGACGCGATTGTTTGAACTTGTTTATGTGCTGTCTATTTTCCCATAGAACTCTTTGGAGCAGATTGATTTAACAAATTTCTGTTTTAAAGTGATTTAATTGGTGTCTATTCTGAACCAAGAAAAACCATGTGGTAACAGATTATGTGAATCCTATTTGATTGTTATTTGCTTTCCTGTTTGTAGGATCTGCAGGCATGGGATTTACACCACACGTCATCACTGTTAAAGCTGGAGAGGTTTCTTCTCGCCCTCTTGTTTTTTTTTTCCTGCTCATTTTTGTTCAACATTCCTGCATTCTTAGTTCTGAATAATTAATGAGCTAGAATTTATTGTTTGGACTGGTAGCTGGAAATGTTTTTTTTATTATACTTCAAAATTTCAAGTATTCTATCATGTTGGCAGTTAGTTTTTTTTTTGGACAAAAGTTAATTATTGAGTATTGACTCTTCCAAGTTGAGAACTCTTTTATTTGAAAATTTTATTATCAAATGCTTAGTCTCAAGTTAAGGAACCTGCATGCGTGGCTAATTCACGTTTTGATATCTTGCATGACTGCTGTAAAAGATGTTATTTGATTGCACATTAAGATATCTTTGCATGCATGTTAAACTGTTGCCCTTGGTATTTTCTTATCATACACATGCTGATGCCCATATTAAGAACAGTTGATTTGGATAATTAAATGCAAATTTTCGAATAATAGTAAGGTTCTTTTTCTGCATTCAGTTTTCATTGGTTCGTCATTTAGCAAAATTGATCTCAAATTCTCAATCAGTTTCCTTGTGGATTGGCAAGTATAATATGAATGAATTTCGCTATTGGCAATTTACTTTTTCTTCGATTTCAGGTTATTATGTTCAAATAATATTGGGTTTCTGCAAGTGGTATATTTTAGTACTAAAGAGTACTTAATCTATCATATAATTATTGGGCTAGTGGTGTACTGGTTTCCTTTGTAATTGTTCGATTTTAGTATTTTAGACCTTAATAACTTTACTGAAATACACCTTTGAAAGAGGGTTGCACTCATCAATTATAGGTTAGCTGCATTTTAGGATTGAGAAATCCTTATAATTTTCTATTCCTGCTGAAACCTTTTTGTTTTTATCCTCATCACATTCTATTATGATTTTGGAATGACATTTCTGTGTATTTATTTTCTCAGGATGTATCTTCAAAAATTATGTCGTTCTCTCAGAATGGCCCGAGGGGTGTTTGTATCTTGTCAGCAAATGGAGCGATATCAAATGTGACTCTTCGCCAAGCGGCCACATCTGGTGGAACTGTAACATATGAGGTCTGTGTTATTGCTACGTAATGGTCTGATAACCTTTTTACTTTATACGTATTGACTTTTTGATGGACTTTCATTGATAACGAGTTAGGCATATTTGTTGCCCTCGAGAAATGTTGAAATAACTTTTCAGGAACAGTTAGTCATTTTTCATTAGTAATGGTTTTGTTTCTGTTGGTTCTTTTTTTCTACTAGGCAAGTTAGTGTTTGTGTTTGGGAAAGGATAGTTTTAACATGGTAATGTTTTAACTTGAAATTTCAAATCTGTCGCAAACATTTAAGGAAATAACATATTAAAAATCTAGTCTAGGCGACTGTATGTATGTTACAAATCCTAGTCGCAATGCTGACGTCTGCCGTACTAGATGCTGCTTAGTATTATAGAAGAAGAAATTGAAATTTTGCTTGTGAAATTAAGTGATGGAGAATTTGTTTAACAGATGAAGCGTACAAGAGCTGTCAAACCAAGGGCTTAGTTCTGTAGATTTCTCATACTCCTGGCATTATCTTGCGCTGATTTTATTGATAAGTTATAGGTCTTATATCCTTCAAGTTAGATTCTGTTACAGAATGATTTATTTCTTCCTATATGCTGCCATTCTCTGTTCTTCAAATTCTCCGCAAGTTCACATAAAAATTGTCATTCTCAATTCAATGGCAGTTGCTGTTGAGGGTCAGCTTCATATTGTGTATATTCTGTACTTGTGATGTGTGATTTTCTGATTCTTTTTCCAATTATCAAATTTCATATGGCAGGGGCGGTTTGAAATTCTCTCACTTTCTGGCTCATTTCTTCTATATGAAAATGATGGCCATCGCAGCAGAACTGGAGGATTAAGTGTCTCATTATCTAGCTCAGATGGTCGAGTTTTAGGTGGTAGTGTTGCAGGTCTCCTGACTGCTGCCTGTCCTGTTCAGGTATGGATTAAACAAATGAGCTTTCCCCAAACAATTAACTTTGTGTGTGTGTGTGTGTGTTTTAGACTTATGTTGTGAAGAATATCACTTACAAGAAATGAAGGTACTTGTTGGAATATAGTCCTTAAGAGGGTCTGTAAATTTGATTTTGAACACTGTACATGAACAAGTAATAAACTTCATACAGCTTATACATATACTTAGATCTAATGGACACTGTGATTCTGGGATTCCAAATCCAATTGCAGGTTGTTGTTGGGAGCTTTGCTGCAGATGGTCGAAAAGAACCAAAGACGGAAATGAAAAGGGAGCCTTCATCTGCAGGACCACGGCTTGCAGCAGTTAGCGGGCCAAACGGGGTTAGTAGCCCACCGTCACATGGAACTCCCAGCGAATCCTCAGGTGGGCAGGGAAGTCCACTTAATCAGAGCACAGGAGCCGGCAACAACAATAACCCACAAGGCATGTCGAGCATGTCCTGGAAGTGATCTGTCTTTCGTAACTCCAGACAGTTTCTCCCCGTTAACTAATTTGTGTAGCAAGCATGATGAGATGAGCAGTGTGTTTTGGTAGTCATTATGAATCTTCAGGACGGCAGTTGTAGTTTCAGCATTATGTAATCTTATTAGAATAAGGACTCTAGAATACTTCACAGCTTGACCATTTAGGATATGGCCGGCTGAAAGTTTCAACCAGGTAATTTGAGGTGTTTGTACCATAGAGGAACTTAGATTAAGGTGTGCGTGATTGGTAGGTTTAGGATGAGTTGGTGATCTTCGTTCATGTTTGGCTTGTTGTAATCGTAGTATAACTGTAGCTTGATGCACTGTTCTCTAATGATAAAATGGTAATTGGTGTCCTATCGAAAAGATGATATTTTCCCCTTTGGTTTTCTGTAATTGCATGCTCTTGTTTCATGGACAGGAAAACCAAAGGGTCTGTTGGTGTAGTTTCGACTTTCGAGCTTAGCACTACAGTGAAAACACAGACTCGGATGACAAATGGTTGTTCAGTTGGACAGTTTTAGCAAACTGTTCAAAAAGACTTTCATACTTTTGCCGAACCGCAAAGGTTCCCAATAGGTTACTATTCTTTTGTTCATTATATGTCAACAATCGTAAAGCTAAAGAATCGTTACATTTTCCATGTACAAAAGAATGCATCAAGATCTATCAAAGAGAAGAAGTCAAGGTATGGACAACAAAAGTCCTTTTAGCATCTGAGATCAACAAAAGTCCTTCGAATCAAATCATTAGCTGATTCAGTGACGCCATCCCAGGGATCAAATAGAACCTTGGATCAGCTGTTCTAACAGCATCAAATATGGCCAACTTTTAACTTGTGTGGGATGATGCTTCTATTTTTTGCATTAGTATTTATGTTTTCTTTTACTGAAAGTAAATAAAGATTACCCGGCTGTTAGTTTTTGTTAGCATGAGTCATGAGTATTGTGTAATTAGTGCTTTCATGTTCTGTATATGGTAGTACAAGGTAGTACATAGTACGTAGGGTTGTAGACTTGTAGTACATCTTGTATCTTCTTTATATAGCCTCCAATGTGAGATGAATAATATATCAGAAATTTATTAATCCAATTATATTTGACTTGGTATCAGAGCAAATATCCGAGAGGAGTTTGTCTCTTTATTTTTTATTTTCAACTAAACTCCATTGTTAGGGTTTATTGTCTCAATATCGTTTGGCGTAGGCTCCTTGTCAGACTCACAGCCGTTGTGCTGCTTGCTTTCTTCCACAGGTCGATTGTATCCACCTAGTTTCGGTACCCCAGATCTCCAGATCAGGCTTCGTCTTCCTCAGGTCGTCCTCAACTTGTCGGCGGCGTCGCCGCGTCGTCCTCAGGTCGTACCAGAAGATCCCTTGCCCTGATCAGACCCTCGTCCTCAAGGTTCTCACCACCTCTCCCTGATCCGACGTCTGCTCTGCTCGACGCGTGCGTCCCTCTCCAGCATCTCAGCTTCGACGTCAACATCACTAGAAGGTCTCGTCTCATGCAGTAGAGAATTTGATTGAAGGAATCAGATTGGAAGAATCAGCAGAGACCGATTGAAGGAATCAGATTGGAAGAATTAGCAGAGACTGATTGAAGGAATCAGCTTGGCCCGATCCGGTTCACTCTTGGCCTGACCCGGTTCACTGCTATCCGACCCGATTTTCTACTATCCGACACGTTTCCTGTAATCTGACCCGTTTTCTGTCATTTTTTTATTGTGCAAGTGCCCCTGAGGCAGGTTATATCAATTTTTTATTGTTTCCGCTGCATAACTACTGATTTGGTGTTTGTTTTACAATGATTTTTGGAAAAGAAGAAAGTTCTCAAGTCAACGATGTTTAGAAGTTTGAAGTATTTGTCAAGAATTCTGAAATTGGTTCCTTTGGGGGAGCTAAACTTAATGGAACCAACTTTCGTAAATGGAAGAAAATCATGACAGCTCATCTCCGAGGAATGCACAAGATGGGGAATGTAACTGGGACAATTGAGGTCCCTAGTGAAGATGATGTTGATGCCTACACTAAGTGGGAAGATGATGATGGTCTTGTAATGTCAGTCTTGTACAAATCCGTGAATGAGGATATAGTAAACCTTGTGGAACAATGTGATACTGTGCTGGAAATCTGGAAGACATTGGAAGACCTATACACTAATGAGTCTGATTTCATACAGGTTCATGAGTTAATGTGCACAGCTTCAGCAATGCAACAGAATGGGCAGCCAGTGGCGCAATATTTCACCAAACTGAAGAATATTTGGGCTGAGATTGATATGAGGCGTCCTTGCAAGATCAAGAACCAGGCGGATATTGTTTGGTACCAGAAGGAGAAGGAACTTGAGCGTGTTCACCATTTCCTGAGAGGGCTTGATGCAAAGCATAACAGCGCCAAAGGCGAGCTGCTCAGAATGACAGAACCTCCGAGCCTGACTACCGCTTTCACATATATCCGTAAGGATGAGTCCCAGCAGGAAAGTCTTAATCAAGCACAAGTTGAAGTTTCTAGCCTTACTGTTCAGGCGAGGTCTCCAGCACCACTCCTTCAGCAATCAAATTTAGTTCCACTTCATAAGCAAGGACCACCACCAGGCTTTGGGAATCAACCCCGTCCTCCTTGCTCTTATTGCAATGATACTGGCAATGCTCGTGAGACTTGTGGGAAGTTGTATCCACACCTCAGGCCTAAGAGGTCTACTTATCGTCCTAAGGCGAAAGCAGCTATTCAATTGGTCCAAGAACCAGATATCTATGGTGTGGTCGGATAGGATCATCATACAGCAGAAGAAGCAGCACCCACAACATCCATAGCTGGTCATGGTAAGATAGGTATGGCTTTAAATATTTCTAGCTTTGTTGGATCTGATACATGGATTATTGATTCTGGTGCCTCAGATCACATGACTTATGACAAATCTTATTTTACTAAATTGTCCTATCCACCAGTACCCTATGTTACTAATGTCAATGGTGAGACATTCCCTATGTTAGGAAAGGGGTCAGTTCGTATTACTCCCATAATAGAACTCCAAAATGTGCTATATGTACCTGCTTTATCTCATCATTTGATATCTGTCCCACAGTTGAATACTGAGGCCAAATGCTATGTGACATTTTTTCCCATGTATGTGATATTTTAGGATCTTCTCACTGGGGAGTTACTATGTCGGGGGTATCTGAGGGGCCGGTTGTTCCATCTAGATCAGACGTACGCAGGGGAGAAACCAGGAGCACAGTCCTGGAGCGCTTTAATCTCCACTTCTGACAAGCTAAGTGAATTTTGGTTATGACAACGTCGCTTAGGGCATCCATGTTTTAGTATGATGAAAAAATTCATGCCTACTTTGTTTATTGGTGTGGATGAGTCAGTCTTACGTTGTGAAATATGTGTTTTGGGCAAGAGTCATCGAACTACTTATTCCTCTAGTATTTCTAATAAAAGTGTCGTTCCTTTTGAATTAATTCATTCTGATGTTTGGGGACCTTTGAAAGAACATACTATGACATGTATGAGGTATTATGTGTCATTTATTGATGATTGCACACGTCTTACTTGGATTGTTTTTCTTAAAACCAAGAATGAGGTATTTCCGGCTTTTCAAGCCTTTTATTCCAATGTCCAAACACAATACCATGCCACAATTAAATTTCTTCGTTCTGATAATGGGGAAGGGGGGAATATGTAAACCGTGTCTTTCAGGAGTTTTTAAAAACACATGGGATTGTTCATCAAACAACGTGTCCTCACACAACTGAGCAGAATGGAGTATCCGAAAGGAAAAATCGTTATTTACTTGATATGGCTCGTTATCTTCTCTTTAGTGCCCATTGTCTTAATCATCTTTGGGGTGATGCTATCATAGCCTCTTCCCATCTCATTACTCGTCTTCCATCTAGTGTCCTCCAGGGCGAAGTACCATATGAGGTATTTGCATCTCATGTCTCTTTACCCTCATTTCATAATCTCCCTGCTCGTGTTTTTGGTTGTGTCGCCTTTGTCCATATTCCAAAGAGTCAGAGGTCAAAGTTGGATGCTCGGGCCCTTAAATGTGTGTTTGTTGGTTATGGAGGACATCAGAAAGGGTACATGTGCTATCATCCACCTACCAGAAAGTACTATGTCACTATGGATGTTATCTTTTTTGAGGACATGAGCTATTTTACCACTTCCGATACCGCTCTTCAGGGGGAGCATTCATATTTTGAAGAGTTGTATCATGGAGAGGGGGAGACAGGCCAGACAGGAGATATCATGGTGACAGGTTCAGTTGATATTACTGATGCATCCGATTCACAAGCACCACCAGATGATTCTGGTATAGTTGCTCCAGAGATTCATGTACCAGAAGCTGACAACGCAACTGCCCCTCCTACCTCGCCTGCTGTTATTGATACCCCTGACCAATGTCTCCCTGGTACAGAAGATCACTCATATTAGGTTAGTCATTCTATTGGGGTTAATACTAGTGAGAATAATAGTAGTGGACAATATGTATTACCAAATAGGTCTACTCGAGGTCAACCAGCAAAACAGTATGAACCTACCCTTCAGGCCAAAGTTAAGTATCCTGTGGAAAATTTTATGTCCACAAAAAGATTTTTTAAGTCATATGAATCATTTGTGAATCAAATATTTGTTGTATCAGTACCTAACAAAGTGCAGGATGCATTGAGAGATCTAAAGTGGAGGAGGAGATGGAAGCATTACAGAAGAACAATACTTGAGAGCTTGTATCTCCACCATATGGAAAGAAGGTTGTGGGATGCCGCTGGGTGTTTACAATGAAGCATAATCCAGATGGGTCAGTGAGCATGTATAAATCACGCTTAGTAGCAAAGGGATTCACCCAGACATATGGCATAGACTATGATGAGACTTTTGCACCTGTTGTAAAGATGAACACTATTCGGGTATTGCTTTCTTTTGCTGCTAGCTTAAACTGGCCTCTTAAACAATTTGATGTCAAGAATGCATTCCTTTATGGAGAACTTACAGAGGAAGTGTATATGGACCTTCCACCTGGATATTTAGCTGCTTCTCCAGGTAACTTTGTATGCAGATTGAGAAAATCTTTGTATGGTCTTAAACAATCACCTCGTGCTTGGTTTGGAAGGTTTTCACAATTCATGAGGAAGATTGGTTACAAACAGAGTAATTCAGACCACACATTGTTTCTTAGACACCAACATGGGAAGGTAACAGCCCTGATTATATATGTTGATGATATGGTAGTTATTGGTAATGATATTGTTGAGATAGATAGATTACAGAAGCAGCTAGCCACATAATTTGATATGAAGGATCTGGGTACACTCGAGTACTTCTTGGGCATTGAAGTAGCCAGGGGGAGTGAGGGAATCTATCTGTGTCAACGGAAGTACGTCCTTGATCTACTGGCAGAAACATGTATGTTGGATTGTACTCCAATTGACACTCCTATCGAGCAGAATCATCGATTAGCAGAGTATCCTGATCAGGTGCCCAACGACAAGACTCGTTATCAGAGGTTAGTTGGACGCCTGATTTATTTGGCATATACCAAACCAAATGTTGCCTATGCAGTAAATGTAGTAAGTTAGTTCATGCATAATGCAAGTGTGGATCACATGGATATTGTTGTGTGGATTTTGAGATACTTGAAATCAGCTCCAAGAAGAGGAGTAATGTTCTCTAAACACAACAACATTCTTGAGGTTAGTGGTTTCACAGATGCAGATTGAGCTGGAAATATTACAGATAGAAGGTCGACATCAGGTTATTTTACCTTTGTGGGAGGTAATTTGGTTACATGGAAGAGTAAGAAGCAGAAGGTTGTAGCTCGATCTAGTGCTGAGGCTGAGTATAAAGGTATGGCTCATGGAGTGTGTGAATTGTTGTAGTTGAAAAATCTACTACGTGATTTGGGTGTTAAGTTGTCAAATACAATGCGGTTATATTGCGACAACAAACCAGCTATTGATATATCACAGAATCCAGTACAACATGATCATACTAAACACGTAAAGGTGGATCGTCATTTTATAAAACAGAAGTTAGACGCTAAAATTATTAGCTTCCCTTTTGTTCCTACTAAAGAGCAGCTTGCAGATGTACTCACTAAAAGGGTTTCCAAGAAGGCCTTTGATGACTCATTAAGCAAGTTGGGCATGGTTGATGTGTATGCGCCAACTTGAGGGGGAGTTTTAGCGTGAGTCATGAGTATTGTGTAATTAGTACTTTCATGTTCTGTATATGGTAGTACAAGGTAGTACATAGTACATAGGTGTTTCTGCACAAACCCGTAGGCCTAGTGGAAACTAATGAATCTGAATATGATCTCCTGCGAACCTGCTAACTAAGGGGAATACTGGGCGGACCGGTCTTCTCCTCTCCGATGCCTAAGTTAGTACAGTTGGGATGAATAGATAACTTAAGCAAGAGTGATAAGCAGCTGGAGAGATCAGTTACCTATTAAAGAGGGTAGTTGAGGCCCTTATATAGGTTTCCTTCTGTTCGCACACAAAAGGACAGCTCTGGTGGCCTGTTCGGCAAGCTGGCGTCCCCGGTCCCTGGGTCCCTGGTCACAAGGTAGACTGCTGGACCTCTGGTCCGGGTGCTGGTGATCCTACTCCGGGCCTCAGTCCGGCCCCGGATGCCCTGGCTGCGGGTCTGTAGGCTTGTGTGACCCCTCTGTGGCTACTGTCAACAAGTCTCCCAAGTTTCCGGTCAAGTGCAATCTTGAATGGGGACTTAATATATGTCTCGCTCTTATCCCGCAGACCCGCAGGGTTACCGACCCAATGGTACCTAGTCCCCCAAGTCCGCATTGAAGATTGGGCGTGACCGGGCGTTCGGGCAGAGAAGGCGTGTGACAGTTATGAGTATACTTGCAATACTAATGGTATTGTGCTCAAGTGTCGTCATGCCATGAATATGGAATGGGGTGAAACCCGGACGAGTGCATGGGATGACAATGTGGCGTTGAAATCCATCATGCAATGAATATGGAGCGGGGTGAAACCCGGACGAGTGCATGGGATGACAATGTGGCTTTGAAATCCGCCATCTAATGAATATAGAGCGGGGTGAAACCCGGACGAGTGCATGAGATGACAATGTGATGTTGAAATCCGCCATGCAATGAACATGGAGCGGGGTGAAACCCGGACGAGTGCATGGGATGACAATGTGGCATTGAAATCTGCCATGCAATGAATATGGAGCGGGGTGAAACCCGGACAAGTGCATGGGATGACAATGTAAGGACTCGACCGGTGGACTGCCATGTCGGAACGAGTCCCCCAAGTTCCCAAGGTAAAATTGCTGCCAACGATGGGGCAGGCCAGGAGTAGCCCGGTGGCTCGGCCCAGTTTGTGTTGGAATAAGCGTGGGGTAACGTGTCTGCGGGGAGATTTGTTCTGTGTTAGAGAGAAACAATTTTCGTAGGACTGACTTTCCTCGGTTGTGCATAGTAATTGGTAAGTCTTGCTTTCTTTGCTTCGTGTTTTTTCTTTTTGGTTGGCGTTTTGTGGCGGGGGGGGGGGGGGGGGGGGGGGGGGAGGTGGTGCTCTGTCGCCGACTGTGAGTCGTTTTGAGCGGGGCGTCTGCGGCAAACTTGAGGAGCAGCCGCAGAGGACGCTGTTCTAGCTTATTGCTGACCAGCGGTGGGGTTTTGTTTTCTTCCATCTAGGTTAAATGGCTTCTGCGAGCTCTGATGGGGCTTCCGAACCGGCCGACAGGCGTCCCGTGGTGGACGATGAGGAAAGATTGGAGGATTGGCTCGGTTCGGATTCCCTGGAGTCCGAAGCCGCTGACCGCTCCCGGGGCGGGGTCTCGCCTTCCGGGTTTCTGGGTTGCGAGGGCATCCCGCACGGGGTGCGCTTTCCTGGTACTCCGCCCGTGAGCTACACTATCGGGAGTGGGAAAGAGGCTGTAGTGTGCGATGAACCGGAGGGTATTATAAGCCCTGCAGATATTGCCGCCTTCCGGGAGACGTGGAATATCCCTGATGTGGTGACGTTACGGCCGCTGAATCTCGGAGAATCGGCCTGTAACCCGGAGGCAGGTTGGGTTGCTGTTCACAGAGACCAATTTCGTCACGGGTTCTCCCTCCCGCTGCCAGACTTCGTGCAGTACATGCTCAGCGCTCTGCAAGTGTCTCCCGCACAGCTTCCCGGAAACCAGCGTTGGCAGCTGTTGAGCCTTGGCCGTCTGTACGAGCTGTCCGGGATGAGCATGCCAACGGTGAACGAGTTTCGGGCACTGTACAGACTGTCCTTCTCGAAGAAGAAAGGGTGTCGGGGTTATCTGAATTTTAGAGCCCGACACTTCCAGCCTATCATCACCCACCTGCCTTCCTGGGTGGACAATAATTGGAGGAAGAAGGTGGTGATGGCGGGCGGGAAGTGGCAGAAAAGGAGGAGGATGTACCGGGTTCCTGGTGCCTTCCAGCCCCTTGGCGACCAATCATTCGTACTGTCCGAGATGGAGCGGGATAGGATTGTGACGATACTCGGGTGCTCGGACGATCTTGAGCGAAGCTCCTACAACTTCATACGGCGGGAGGTGTTAGAGTACTGCTGTCTTGGGTGGGATCCCGGTGCGTAACAGGATTTTTGTGGTGGCATTTCTGCTGATCGAGTTGATACTAACCCTTTGTTTGTTCTGCAGGTGCATCTTCCCGGACGGTCGTCAAGCCCGGTAATACACTATCCATGGACGGTGAAGACCTTGTCTCGAGGTTGAAGGAGAAAGGAGAGGCCGTTTCACGGACCTCGGTGGATGAGGAGTCCGGTCGGCTTACCGTTCATGCCGAACCGAGGGCCTTGGACGTTGAGGACGACGCCTATACCCTAAGGCATGTGAAGACTCACCCCGCTGCGTCCAAGGCGGGACCCGAAAAGGGCAAGACCACCGGTGGACCACCAAAGGTTCCTAGTGGGACGAACAAGATTCCATACAGGCCGGGATCGGTCCCGCTTGTCACCAGGGTCTCTCGGACAGGCGCACAATCTTCTTCACCGGTCGACCTGGGTGAGAAGAGGCGGAGGATCATGGACGTTCCTCCCTCCGCGCTGGTGACGCTGACTGGCCGGTGGTCTGGCGAGAACTTGGCGAAACGGCTCAAGTTGGCCAGCGGTGGGACGAGTTCCGCTAGGGACAAGGCTGCTGCTGCCTCAAATTCTGCCGGTGAGCAGAGTAGCTTCGCTCCTGCGGAGGAACAGAGGGGAGGTCTAGAGAGTCCCTTCGTCCGGAGTCTGGCGGCAGATGTTGCTGGCCTTGGCCTGGATAGGCCTGGGGTCGCTGGAGCCTTGTTGGGGGAGAACCGCCAGAAGAGCAAGGAGTCGGTCCTCCAGGTAAGAATTGCTTGGTGCCACGGCACCGCTCATAACTTCTGCGGGGTTTCGTTATTTTTGTTATTTGCTTAATCTGCTCCCTGTTGTTCTGTAGCTACTGTATAATCTATACCAGCCGGACCCGAGTGAGGAGCTGTCGGAGTTGAAGAGGCAGGTGGCCAAGCTAGAAGACCAGGTCCGGAGCCTCGAGGAGGAAAAGGAGCGGGCTGAGGAGGAGAGGGCCGAGCTGGAGGCCAGAGTGGATGAGCTCCAGGTGGGAGCTACCGCTGTGCGTGCCGTCGCTGCCGCTGCGGCTGGAGAAGAGGACCCAGAGCTTTTCCAGCGGGTTATACAGAAATATCACGATAGTGATCAGTTTCTTGAGCTCCTGGAAAAGGCTAGGGAGTAGGGTATCGCCGATGCCACTACCAGAAAAAAGGGTTTTCCCGATAAAAAATAAAAAACGGCCGACGACTAAAAATTTCGTCGGTAATTCCTGATAGGAGCACAATGTGCGACGATATTATATGCTTATGCCCTCGTTTATGCTTTGTTTAACCCTTATTTGTCTAAGATTGAGTCATAATGTAGTTAGTGTCAATTTTGGTAGAGTTTTGTGAAAAATGGTTAAGAATCCGAAAAATGACTAAGTTTGAGAAATCTGGAAAATAGTGTAAAATATGTCTTTTTCGTGATTTTGAGATGATTGAAAGTATGATCTATCCTTGTCCGAATTCTATGAAATTTAGCGTGCTTAATATTCATATGCTGAGGAATGTTGTGTTAAAATTTCAGATCAATCGGAGTTCGGGAAGTCACCCAAAAGTTGGCTGCAAAACGGCAGTCCGAGCATTCCAATCCAGGGACTTCCAGGATTTTCCTGGGACTTTGTCCCAACTTCGAAAAATCATTCCCGTCGACTCACAAGGATTTTTATCAAACTGTTTTATGGGGAGATGACCATATGTGTCTAGTTTATCTGAGACTTGGAATCGCATCAATCGGAGCTCCACGGATGGAGATATGCCGGAATTACTGCAACAAGGTCAAATCTGCCGATTTCAGGAACCTACTGCCCCCTTTTTGTGTTTTCTGTTTTTGATGGACCAAATGGTGTACAAATGCATATGTGAAGATGGTCCAAGCTTTATGAAGGGAAGAGGAAGACACTAGGCCATGGCATTGAAGAAAAAACTTGAAGAAAGACGTTCTCCTAGTCACACTAGGAGAAGCTGCCGAATAGAGGCAGATTGTATGCCTTTGTGTGCTGCCGGCAATTGGGGTATTTTTCGATGGACCAAGACATGTCAAATGAAGTCCAAGATCATACAAGAAGTCCATGAAGATGTGAAGCCCAAGCCTTGAAGAAAAAATTCAGAAAAGAAAACCTAATTGGATTAAGAAAGGAAGGTTGCAAAACCTTATTGAATTAGGTTTTCTGAATTCCTTTTGGCTTAAGGGACTGCCGGCAGCCTCTCTCCCTATCCTCTATATATACCCCCACTTTTCATTCTGAAAAATCATCTCATCTCAAGCTAAACAAAAGGCCGAAACTCTACCAAAAATTCCCCAAACTTCCTAGACAAAAACCTAAACCCGAAACCACCATCCACCACCAACCAAGTTTCTGCCGAAACTTGGAAAATTCCCTGCCGAGCCTCCTTAGCCGTGCAGCCTCATCCCTTCACCTACACAGCACCGGATCCACACCAAAAGAAGCTCTCAAGGTGTCTCAAAGTGTGATCCACTCCCTTCTTCGGTTTAGTACTTTTTGTTTAGTTATGTTTGATTTTGTCTATGAAACATTCATGTATGTTTGGTGTTGGTTTATATGTCTATGTGTAAACCAATTTTGGTTTTATAAATTATATGTTAAAGACTTGTTTAAATCGATGCTTAGATTTATGTTTAGGTTTCGACAAGAACAATGATTTTGCATGCTAATTTGTAATATGTAACTTGTAAATTCGTATGTTAGATAATTAGGACAGTGGTATAGATGCATGTTTTAGGTTCAAAATTGGTTAGAAATCTAAGGAGTGGGACTTAAAAACCGAAACATTAGTATTGGCTTGTAGCATGTAAATCTAGATGTTAGGTTTCATCAAACCCGAGTAATAACAAATATGGCTAGATACTCAAAAGGTTGCTTTGATTTGTTTTGCTCACCTAGGGTATAATACTTTGGATTTCTTACATGTTAAAATAAGATGATTGACAACCTTGCTTGTTTTGCATGTCTCCAATTTAGATCATTGCGCACAATTGTTAAATCTCAAAAGGATTAACATAACTTTAGGGCCCATAACCAAAAGTTCGGTCTTAAAACTTGAGAGATCTTACAACTAAGTTGTAGTTGGAACTAATTTTGAACTTGAGCATGTTGATACTTGTTCCTTACTTTCTTGCATGTGAATTTATTCGTTAAAGAGTCTATGTGCTAAATGTTTTGTGAAAGATGATGATCACCTGTACATATTAGATCTAGGATTTTATTTTCTGTTTTTTATTTGTTGCCGAACCTAGTATAGGGCAGCATTGCTGCCGTACCTCTTATTTCCCCCAATATGTGACGTTTTGTGAATATGTGAATATATGTTTGTGTCGGATCGGAGGAGGATACTGGATCGGAGGAGGAGAAGGAGGAGGAGGAGGAGGAGGAGGAGGAGGAGGAGGCCGAAGGAGGGGGAGGAGGAGGAGGAGGAGAAGGAGGAGGGGAAGGAGGAGGAGGAGGAGGAGAAGGAGGAGGGGAAGGAGGAGGAGGCCGGAGGAGGAGGAGGAGGGGGGGGAAGGATGAGAGAAAAAAGGCTGGAGGAAGATTTAAAAGATTTAGAAGGAGAATAGCCGACGAAATACAATGTTTCGTCGGCTATACTTAGAGAATAGCCGACGAAATTAATATATTTCGTCGGCTATACTTTGGAAAATCAACAGCCGTTGGATCTGAGCCATCCAACGGCGGACAATAAAAAGGCGCGGATCAAGAGTTTAGCCGACGAAATACAATGTTTCGTCGGCTATTCTTAGAGAATAGCCGACGAAACATTCAAATTTCGTCGGCTATACTTAGAGAATAGCCGACGAAATTTGAATGTTTCGTCGGCTATTCTATGAAAACATACTAAACTGCGGTTTTGAGGCCCTAAACGAACTCGAAAGCCCGAAAAAGCCCACACATCGTGGCAAAGCCACGAGTTTAATTCCTGGCGTCGTTCCCTTTCCGGAATGGTATCACAATCGTCATTCGGACGCCGGACGCCAAATCTACAGTAAACCGGGTTTTGACTGATTTCATTATTTCGGCACACGGATTTTATCGGAATCTTGTCATTTTTCAACCGTAGACGTATTTCATTATTTCGGTCATATCTTATTTGACGACATATTTGCATTTGAAGAGTGTACGTATAGTAACTATTTGAAACTATACATTCACTTAAACACTTAGTAAACAAGTTAAGGAACATTAGTACATATGTTCCGATTTTGAATCTAAAAGTTTGGAAAATCTATTCCAACCGTCAGATATCACCGTTAAGATTAAATACATGTATGAAAAAAAATCCAACTACATCTGACAACGTTAAAGGCTCGATCGGGACGGTCAACCGGGTGAGTCAAACCTCTAGACGCTTTAAAACGGAAATTGGCCCGTCTAAATGACGTTTTTTGGCATGATCTTCAATAGAGAATAGTTTCAGATTGATGAGACGCGACTAATCGTATAAAAATTTTCCACAAAATATTTACCGACCGTAAGGCTACCCATAGGAAAACGGGAGTAAAAAACAGTTAACCGCAACATTCGGCACACAGATTTTGTCGGAATCTTCCCATTTTTCAACCGTAGCCGTATTTCAATATTTTGGTCATGTCTTATTTCACGACACATTTGCATTTGAAGGATGAAGCAATGGTTTGTCGATAGTGATAGAAAATGGAAACTGCTCTTTTTTTATTTTTTTTTAATCATAGCCGACGAAATCAAACCTAGTATTCGTCGGCTATTCTTTTGTCGTTTTCTGTCAAAAATAATCGTATAATTATTTTTTAAAAAACTTATGGCCGACGAAATGCTTAATTTTCGTCGGCCATTGTTCGTAAAATAATTATTTTTAAAAAACGTATGGCCGACGAAATAATTAATTTTCGTCGGCCATTGTTCGTAAAATAATTATTTTTAAAAAAACTTATGGCCGACGAAATAAAAAATTTTCGTCGGCCATTCTTCCAAAAGTTTATAGCCGACGAAAACTTTAAATCGTCGGCCATTATAGGAGTATAGCCGACGATTTTTCATTTTTACCGACGAAAAAAAAAATCGTCGGCCATTCTATGGGAATGGCCGACGAAATTTTTTTTTTGCCGACGACAAAAATTTTCGTCGGCCATTCTTGGGAATAGTCGACGAAAAAAGTGTTTCGTCGGCCGTTTTTTTTTTTTCGTCGGCAAAACCCTTTTTTCTTGTAGTGACATATTAGATCTAGGATTTTATTTTCTGTTTTTTATTTGTTGCCGAACCTAGTATAGGGCAGCATTGCTGCCGTACCTCTTATTTCCCCCAATATGTGACGTTTTGTAAATATGTGAATATATGTTTGTGTCTAACAATTTCATATCTCAGGTACCCTTAATCCCCGGCCTAGAACGATCCCTACTTGCTTATACTACTAACGATATTTTGTAGGGTTTATTATTGCATGCGAGCTTCGGCTCACATCAATTCCACAGAATAACCGACGATTTTATTTTTCGTCGGTAGAAAAACAAAATCGTCGGCCATAGTTTGGGAATAGCCGACGATCCTTTTTTTCGTTGGTATAAACAAAAATCGTCAGCTATATTCAGATTTCAGTCGACGATTTGGATTTTCGTCGGCCTTTCTCTGAAACATTAGCCGACGAAAACTTTTGAAATTTTGGCCGACGAAATTGACATTTTCTTCGGCTATAAGTCTATATATTTTCAGATCTAGACAGCAGCTGCTCATTTAAAAAAAAAACGAAAAAAAACGGGAGAAAGAGTGAAAAATCTGTGGGTATTGTTGAAATCCGTCCTCTCTTACATTGTGGAGCTATATATAGGTACGTATATGTGTATATATGTTGATTTTGAGTTTTAGTTGAGTTGATTTTGAGTTTTAGTGATTTTGATTTAGTAAGTGATTTTTTGTTTTGTTGTTGTTTTAGTGTTAGAATGTATGTATATATGTTGATTTTGAGTTGTAGTTGAGTTGATTTTAAGTTAGAGTTTAATTATGTGTTTTAATTTGATGTTATTTTAATTAGGAGATAAAATATATATATATATATATATATATATATATATATATATGTGTGTGTGTGTGTGTGTGGAGTTTAATTATATATATATATATATATATATATATATGTTAATTAATGGTTGTTGATAGTGTACTTAAATAATGGTTGATATATAGTGTAACTTAAATAATGGTTGTTAATGGTATATATGTATATGAGTTGATGTTGATAATAATATATATTGTAATGTAATTAATTATTAAGAATTTATATATATATATATATATGTATGTGTTAATTAATTTATTATTAATTAAAGTTATATATATATATATATATATATATATATTATTTTCAGGCTATAGATATATGGATCCGGATAAGAGTTGGATTTCGCTTCCAAGGCATGACCGACGATACACTACAGGAGTTGTGAATTTTTTACAGTTCGTCGAGGAAAATGCAAACGGGAATGAATACCATTCTTGCCCGTGTAATAAATGTAGGTGTCGCAGTGATATGTGTCGATTTCCGATTAGGATAGTATGGGAGCACCTAAAGAGTAATGGGTTTTGGCCGAAGTACACACGTTGGATATATCACGGTGAGCTATCATTAGATGGATCGCATGATCATGGGCAGTTTTTTTAGGCGGGCAGTAGTAGTACATCCAACGATCCAACAATGGCATTCGTCAACGACGTGTTTCCTTTTGAAAGCGGTGTAAGTGGGGAACAATATATGCATGACCCGGTGCAGCCCTTCCCACAAGTTGTCAACACTGCTGCCTTTGACAAGTACAACAAACTGATTGCATTGCAACAGACCCCTGTGTCTTCAAGTTCTGAGAAGACAGTTCTTCAAAGTATGATGGAGGTAATGAGGATTAAAGTCGAGACAAAATCGACTATCAGGCAAGTGGATGAATATCTACAGTACACTTCTTCGTTGTTGGAGGAGGGTCATCGTAATCCTACCAATCACCGTAAGGTCCGAAGTAGCCTCAAAGATCTAGGGCTTTCCTACATTAAGATCCATGCATGCGCATTTGACTGCGTTCTCTTCTGGGGTAAAGATGCAGAAGGGAATGACCTTGCTAGCCTTGACGCATGTCTGATATGTCAGTCTGACCGATATAAGTTAACGGGAGCAGGCAATAGGAAACCTGTGAAAGTGCTTCGGTATTTTCCGTTGAGAGATAGGCTTGAGCGGTTGTACATGTCAGAAACCACCGCAAAAGCTATGAGATGGCACGGTGAGCGGGATGCGTGAGACGCAGATATCATGACACACATCTCTGACGGAGCGGCTTGGAAGCATATAAACAATGAGTTTCCTCATTTTACGTCAGATGTCAGAAACGTCAGGCTCGGGCTCTCAACCGACGGGTTCAACCCTTTCGGCACCATGAGTCTTTCATACAGTATATGGCCGGTGGTTTTGGTACCTTACAACCTTCCTCCGTGGATGTGCATGAAGAAATAATACAATATGTTGACGTTGTTGATTCCGGGGCCTGGTTACCCAGGAAAATGTCTCGATGTGTATATGAGACCATTAATTGAAGAGCTTAAGGTATTGTGGGACGTTGGTCATCCCACTTTTGACAAGTACAAGCAGGAGACGTTCTAGATGCATGCCATGGTTATTGGTACCATCAGTGATTTTCCTGCTTATGGGATGTTGTCGGGCAGCGTTGTTAGGGGATACAAGGCTTGTCCAGAGTGCCTCAGCGATTATGGGAGCACCCCTCATTGCAACAAAATATGCAGAATGGGTCATCGTGTGTTCCTTCCGGTGGATCACCACTGGCGTTACGAGTCCGCCGCATTTGATGGAACCGAAGAATACGGTGGTCCCCCCAGAAGATGGACGGGAAGAGAAATTTTAGCAGTGCTTAATGAGTACGATTTTGGGCCCCTCAGCAATCATCCCGATATTGTAGCGGAAATACCTGAAAGGCCTGAGGAGTACAAATTCTGGACACATAAGAGTATATTGTGGGAACTCCCGTACTGGTGTGAGTTGCTGATCCGTCACTTCCTAGACGTTATGCACATAGAAAAAAATGTTTCTGAAAGTGTGGTGGGCACAACGCTGAACTTGGAGGGGAAGACGAAAGACGGTCCTAAGGCTCGCACTGATCTGCAAAACATGAATATCAGAAAACAACTATGGTTGAAACAAGGGAAGAGAAAAATGCCTCAAGCTCCTTACACCGTCAAGCCTGAGCATAAATCAGAAATTTTCCATTGGATAAGTCGGGCCAAGTATCCTTCAGGCTTTTCTGAAAATATTGCCAAGTGTGTGAACAGACAATTCAACAATCTTTACGGGTTGAAAAGTCATGACAATCATATCCTGCTACAACGTCTCTTCCCTGTTTTCATTCGACCGTTCCTTCCCCGTCACGTTGTGGAGCTGTTAGTAGCGTTGGCAAGATTTTTCCAGAAGGTATGCACACGGGAAGTGAGAAAATCTGACATCCGGGAAATGCAACAAGACATCGTTCATATCATGTGTAAATTTGAGATGATATTTCCTCCAAATTTTTTCGACATCATGCCTCACCTCATGATCCATCTTCCTCGGCAATTGTTGCTTACCGGTCCTGTGTACTTCACTTGGATGTATCCGATGGAAATGTACGTATTTTACACCTTATGTTACAGGAAAGCATACCGGAAGATGTACCTTCACAGTTCAATCTTTCCATACTCTCCGACGATGTTGTACTCGGTGGAAACATGCCAGTTTCCAACAAGTTGAAAGATTATGAGGTAGCCATTGCACATTGGTGGGTACTAATTAACTGTCCAGAAGTTCAATTTTGGAAGAACATGCATCTAAAATGTGAACAAGTAGGAGGTGATCTCGATTACCACAACCAGGACATTCGCAGAGTATTTCGGCCGCTGGGTACGTAAATTTAACATTATTCTATACGTATTTATATATTTTTGTGTATAATTATTCATATTTATAGTTGATTCTGATGGTTGCAGATGGACCTTATTAAAAATGATAATCACCCAAATTGGTCGCACGAACTCAGACTTCTAGCGATGAGCCCGGTCTATTCAAAAGTTTATGCGACGTGCAAGGTGAATGGTGTGTTATTTCGATGTGAAGAGAGAGACGTCAGACTGAAAACACAAAATTCAGGGGTTATGGCACATGGTGGGGATGATAGAGTTGACTATTACGGTGTTCTCCATTCAGTTGTGGAACTGCATTATGGGGAAGGCATGAAAGTGCACCTTTTTAAGTGTAGATGGTTTGACACACTGCCGCAGAGCATGAAAACCGATCAATACAACATAACTTCTGTGAACACTAGTACATCATGGTATGAGGATGACCCGTTCGTTTTAGCCACATGGGTGAAACAAGTGTTTTATCTTGATGATCTCGCCAAGGGTGACCCGTGGAAAGTAGTCAATACTATCCACCATCGCAACATTTACCGGGCGTCTACACTTGGAGTGGCTGAAGAGAATGAGGAAGGTGGCACCGCGTATCAAGAGCCCAACTCAAACGGTATTCCTGACTCCTCTTTTATTCACCTAGACACGCCGGTGCGAATTCGACGTGAAGAGCTACTGCTTGTTGATGTTGATCCAAATGAAGAAACTAACGAGGACTCTAGTGGTGAGGAAAGACATAGATTACCCCTATCGAGCAATTCAGAAACCGAAGAAGACTCATCCGATGATTCCGATTACAATCCGACGGATTAAGTAATGTAGATGATGTCATCCTTTCATTTGTAATCCACTAATTTCTAATGAACGGGCGTGGGGATGAGCCTCCCAGCTAGGCTGGGTTCCAAACCCCTGAAAAAAAATTTGAAATATGTTGACTGCTGGGTTTCTGTTTTGTTGATGTTCAATTTTGGTTATATATGAACAGGAAATAGGAAAACGAGAGGTGTAAACCTACTGATTTTTTTTTACCTTTTTCATGGTATAGCCGACGAACAATGCATTATTTCGCCGGCTATACTCATAATAGCCGACGAAAAAAGCATTATTTCGTCGGCTGTACTCATAATAGCCGACGAAAAATTCATTATTTCGTCGGCTATAACTATATTGAAAAAATACATATTTTATTTTAGACAGAAAACGACAAAAGATTAGCCAACGAGTACGAGTCTCTCGTCGGCTATGATTTAGAAAAAAAAAACAAAAAATGACCATATTCCATTTTCTATCACTAACGATAAATCATTGCTTCATCCTTCAAACAGTAAAAAGTCGTTAAATAAGATATGACCGAAATAATGAAATACGTCCACGGTTGAAAAATGACAAGATTCCGATAAAATCTGTGTGCCGAATGTTGCGGTAGACTGTTTTTTATTTTCGTTTTCCTATGGGTAGCCTGACGTTCGGTAAATATTTTAAAGAAATTTTTTATAAGATTAGTTGCGTCTCATCGATTTGAAACTATTATCTGTTGAAGGTCAGGCCAAAAAACGTCATTTAGACAGTCCAATTACCATTTCTAAGCGTTTAGAGGTTTGACTGACCCGGTTGACCGTTCCGATCGAGCCTTTAACGTTATCAGATGTAGTTGATTTTTTTTCCATACATGTATTTAATCTTAACGGTGATATCTGACGGTTAGAATAGACTTTGTAAACTTTTAGATTCAAAATCAGAACATATGCACTAACGTTCCTTAACTTGTTTACTAATTAAGTGTTTAAGTGAATGTATAGTTTCAAATAGTTACTATACGTAGACTCTTCAAATGCAAAAATGTTGTGAAATAAGATATGACCGAAATGATAAAATACGTCCACGGTTGAAAAATGACAAGATTCCGATAAAATCTGTGTGCCGAATGTTGCGATAGACTGTTTTTTACTTTCGTTTTCCTATGGGTAGCCTGACGTTCGGTAAATATTTTGAGAAAAATTTTTATACGATTAGTTGAGTCTCATCGATTTGAAACTATTATCTGTTGAAGGTCAGGCAAAAAAACGTCATTTAGACAGTCCAATTACCATTTCTAAGCGTTTAGAGGTTTGACTTATTGTCTGCCGTTAGATGGCTCAGATCGGACGGCTGTTGATCTTCCAAAGTATAGCCGACGATGTTCATAGCATAGCCGACGACATTCAAAGAATAGCCGACGAAATCTTTTTTAATCGTCGGCTATTCTTTCTGCTATAAAAGTAGAAAGTCCCGAACCCTAGCCGAGTTTTTTCTCTCCTCCTCCTCCTTCCTCAAATCGGCTGCAGCTTTCCTCCTTCCTCGCCGCTCTGCTCTTCCTCCTCCTCAAATCGGCGGCGCCTCCACCGTTCCTCCTCCTCCGGCCTCCTCCTCCTCCTCCTCCTTCCTCAAATCGGCCGCCCGGGCTCCTCCTCCTCCTCCTTCCCCTCCGCCTTCCCCTCCTTCTCCGATCGAGCTAGGTTTACCTTTTTTTTTTCCAATTTATTTTAATTGTATAATTAAATTGTTATATAATATTTGTTAATATTAATTATATAAATTCTTTACATTTTTATATATTTGTTAATAAATGAATTATATATTTGTTATATATTTGTTAATTATATAAATTAATGTATACATTTTTATATATTTGTTATATAAATTGTTATATAATATTTGTTAATATTAATTATATAAATTGTATAAATTTTTATATATTTGTTAATAAATTAATTATATATTTGTTATATATTTGTTAATTATATAAATTTTTAAATATATTTGTTAATAAAACGAGGTAGGTAATTAATTATATAAATTGTTAATGATGAAATATAGTTATATTTGTATATAAATGGTTATATTTATGTTAATGGTTAGTATTATTTAAAATTAGTTAAAATTTAAATATTAATTTGTTAGTATGTTTTAAAATATGTTAGTATTATTGGTTATTATATTAATTTGAATTTGTTATTTAATGTAATATAATTTAATATTAATTAATGTATTAATGCCTCAAGTCCAGATGGCCGATGCACTCAGACAGTTATTCGGATGCCGTCGTTCTTCCAGATCTAGGGGTCTGGAAGTTCTGCCGGTTCCGCAGACTCCGACAGGACCCTTAGCCAGCCTGAGAGGACCACCAGCCAGCCGCGGAAGAGTGTGGATTCATCCCAGCCGCGGAGGACTGTGGATTCATCCCAGCTGCGGAGGAGTGTGAGTTCTCGGCACCAGACCCTTCTCCAGGCGGGGCGGCCGTCGAGCAGTTCACGTCCCCCTCTCGGGCCAGATGCTCCGAGGTTCAGTAGGCAGCTATTTCAGGACGAGATAGCTCCAGACGTTCCTCAGGTCCGTATGCCTGAGGTTCATCGGGAGCTGATGACGAGTCCGGCGACGTCTGCTGCTGACTCGACTGAGGGGCCTACTCTCCCAAATCAGCTCTACCTCCCGTACAACATTCCTGCGATACCCGAGGTCGACTTTCGTGGTGTGCCCATATGGCCTGATATGCCTCAGTACGTGAGTGTTGCGGAGGCATACCATCAACAGCCATTTAAGAGACCTGACCTCCTGATTTCGGCGAGGAGAAAAGGAAAGTCGACAGACGGGTCATCCAGTTCAGGTAACATTTGATTTTATTAATTAAATATTTTATTAAAATTAACGCACTAATATTTAATTTTATTAACCAATCGTCGTTTATGTGATAGGGACAGCCGCTAGCAGTTCAAGGCCGAATACGAGAGGTGTCATATGTTTTGACACGCTCAGGAGAACTGTTGACAGCTGATAGGAGCACAATGTGCGACGATATTATATGCTTATGCCCTCATTTATGCTTTGTTTAACCCTTATTTGTCTAAGATAGAGTCATAATATAGTTAGTGTCATTTTGGTAGAGTTTTGGTAAAATGTGCTTAATTGTCCGAAAAATGACTAAGTATGAGAAATCTGGAAAATAGTGCAAAATATGTCTTTTTCGTGATTTTGAGATGAGTAAAAATGTGATCTATCCTTGTCCGAATTCAATGAAATTTGGTGTGCTTATTATTCATATACTGAAAAATGCTATGTTAAAATTTCAGATCAATTGGAGTTCGGGAAGTCACCCAAAAGATGGCTGCAAAACAGCAGTTCGAGCAAACCAATCCAGGGGCTTCCAGGATTTTCCTGGGACTTTGATCCAACTTCGAAAAATCATTTCTGACGACTCACAAGGAATTTGATCGAGCCCTTTTATGGCTATACGTGTCTAGTTTATCTGAGACTTAGAATCGCATCAATTGGAGCTCCGAGGAGAGAGATATGGCGGAGTTACTGCAGCGAGGTCTTTTCCAGCCGATTCCAGGAAGCTATTACCTCCTTTTCACAATTGCTGTTTTTCGATGGACCATATGATGTACAAATGCATTTGTGAAGATAGTCCAAGCTTAAGGAAGGAAGGAGGATGACACCAAGCCCGGGCATTGAAGAAGAACATGAAGAAAGAAGTTCTCCTAGTCAAACTAGGAGAAGCTGCCAAAAAGAGGCAGATTGTGTGCTTTGATGATGCTGCCGGCAATGAGACATTTTCGATGGACCAAGACACATCCAATAAAGACCAAAGATCATACATGAAGTCCATGAAGATTTGAAGCCCAAGCCTTGAAGAAAAATTCAGAAAAAGAAAACCTAATTGAACTAAGAAAGGAAGGTTTCAAATCCTTATCCCACTTGGTTTTCTGAATTCCTTTTGTAATAGGGCAGCCGGCAGCCCCTCTCCTCTATATAAAGCCTCACTTTGTCATTCAGAAAATCATCTCATCTCTTGCAAAACACTAGCCGAAACTCTACCAAAAGTTCTACCAAAGTTCTAAACCGAAACCCTAAAACACAAGTCCACCGATTCCACCACCATTCACCACCGATTTCATTCCCTGCCTCAGCCACTGCCGAGCTTCATTCACCACACCAAGACGAAGCTCTCCAAGGTTTCTAAAGTGTGATCCATCCCTATGACTTGTATTTTTATTTTTGGTTTAGTCACAATTGTTGTTATAAAAATACTTTGTTTTTGTTTGGTTTTGTATGATGAATATGAGTTGCAATTTTTATTGGAATTTATGTGATGAATTTTGCAAACAATTGCATGCTTGAATTCGTATGCTAGATTAGGGCAGTAACATGTTCTTGTATTTTTAGTTTTTATTCGATTAGTTCCTGAATTTGTGCATAAAAATCAATGTTTACATGATGCTAGGGCCTTAGCACTTGTGTAGGTTGCGATTTCATTTAACTTAATAATTTGGGATTGAGTTAGACAACGATCGAACTGAATTCTAGGTTGTTAAAATCAAGGTTACTTAATTCATGGAACTTGCATGTTGATAGGATGAGTGACGCCATACCTAAAGATATGTCTCCAATTTATAGACTCTTGTGCGTAATTACTCTTTGTGTTTGTCTTCGACGTTGAGTGTTTTCAAACATGATTAGTATAATTTTAAGATTCGACGTTGAGTGTTTTCTAAAATACTTAAGAGAGAGTCTAGTGATTAGATGACCGTTGAGGCTCTAATTGAAATTGGAATTGAATAGAGCCTAAGAAACTTGAACTAAATTGCTGAGTCTTGCATGAATTCTTGTGTGTGAATTGTGTGTTTTGTGCTATGTGATGCGTGAGAGATGATGATCACTTGTATATAGTAGTTTAGGTTTAATTTTCATATCTTAGTGTTAGTAGCAGCTTTGATGCCGAACCATATCTTTCCCCCATTGTGACGTGTAAATTCGTATATATGTATATAAGTGTGACAATTGTGTGCATATATGTTTGTGAATATTTTTGTTAACATTCTCATATTTCAGGTACCCTTAATCCCCGGCTAGAACGATCCCTACTTATTCTATACTACTAACGATTTTAGGGTTTTTGATTGCTTGAGTCGCTTCGACGGTTCGATCAACAGCAGGGGGAGGATCCAGATCAACGAACCCCCTAATCAAGAGGTTCAGGAGAAAAAACGCCGCGATTACGCGGGTTGCGTGGGGGCAGTAATTAGGGATAGAGTCCCTATGTTGTGGACCCGGTGGGCTGATGTGCCGGAAGAAATTAAGAGGGAGGTTAATAACGCGGCGTCGGTGAGTAATTTAAAAAACTTAATTTCTTTATCGTAATATTTAATAATTTTTGGTATTGTTATAATTGTAAAACTAATAAAATATTATCTTTCAGGCATACTTCGAGATTGCTGAACACAAGCAGGCTTGGGCGGACGCGATACAGAACTCGAGGTACGTTGGGAATTCCTCATCTTATAATTTGAAATATTTTATGATATGAATAATATTTCTAATGCACTTTTGTTTTTTCCGTAGGTTCAAAGAGTGGAAGAACGACCTCCGTACCCACTTTAACGAATACGACAGACATGGTGGTATGGGTACTCCAAGAGAGTTCCTGTTCAGGGAGTACGAGTGGCGTTGGTTGAAGACAGTAGACTTCAACAACCCACTTATGCAGGTAAATACTAAACTTAACTATAAATGTTTATTTTGTTAATATTTTAATTATTAGTTTAATTATTTTATAATTATTACACTAATATTTTCTTATGCATTTTTCTAATATTTTATTATTTGTTTGAAAGAACGGTCTCGCATAAACTCTACGAACCGCCGCCGTAACACAACCCCCCATCATGCTGGTTCTAGGCCGTTTTCACAATATCAGGAGGAGGCGCTTAGAGATCATCCTGATAGCAACCCGTACGTGGAGACGTTTAAGAAGGCTTATCCACAAGCGACAGAACAGCTCGTAAGTCGTTGATTACGATTTTAAAATTTTAATTATTAATTTTACTTAATTATATATTTGTTAGAATATTAATTTTTTTTTTCCCGTTCAATTAGGAGAGGGTGAACCGGGCCGAAGCAGAAGTGTTGCAGGAAGTAGTTCGGGAGACACAATCGAACATTTCAGAGGCAGATCTGCAAGAAGCCCTGCGCCAGGTCGACCGATCGAATGTCCAAACGGCAGCGAGGATGTTCGACGCAGCCTTCCCAGACCGGTCAAACCAATACTACTGCCGGGGTTTGGGAAGTTCTGGAATAGGACTCCTGAAGACCACTAAGGGAGGTCAAAAGAAGGGAGGCGGGGACAGCCAACAGATGAGGGGGGAAGTGCAGAGATTGGCGGCCGAGGCCCAGAGATCACAGGAGCAACGCCGCAGAACACAGCAGTATCATTTGGATATGGCCAGTTGGCATGCTGAATGCAAGAGAATTCGGCGACACAACTACGCCGGCCAACAAGACTGGTTGTATGCTATGTTCGCGGCACAACAACAAGGCCTTGAACCCCCGCCCTCGTTTCAGCCGTTAGTTGAACCTCCAATGTCTCAACTTCCCGAGTTCGTTCAGCAGGATGACGAGCATGATGGACAGCAGGATGCTGGGGATGACGTGGTGGATTTTAGTGCTTTAGGTGATGATTAGGGTTATATTTTATGTATATTGGAACAAATTAAATAATAAGTCATTTAGACGTGTTTCTTGTTGGTGTAAATGCATGGATTGTCATTGTGAATTGCAGGTTGCTTGGAATGGTAATTTACAAATTAATTTAATTTTTTCCCCCAAAAATTAAGAATAGCCGACGATATTGGCATTATTTCGTCGGCTATAAGTGCTATAGCCGACGATTTTTACCAAATTTCGTCGGCTATAACCCTTATAGCCGACGAAAATGACATTATTTCGTCGGCTATAACTAATTAATGCCTATTAAAATATTAATATATTCCGACGAAATAACCGACGAAATAGATGAAATCGTCGGCTATATTTCAGAACAAATTCGTCGGCTATAGTTTACAATATCGTCGGCCATACTCGAAAATATTCATCAGATATTTTGCCAAGGTTTGGTCGACAAAATTAATTTTCGTCGGTAAAATCGTCGGCCATACTCGATAATAGCCGACGATTTCGTTATTTTCGTCGGCCATTAGTTTTACCGACGGCCTTTTATCGACGAATTATAGCCGACGAAATTGTCGTCGGTAGAAGGAATAGCAGACGAAAATTTGGAATCGCCGACGAAATTTTTTTCGTCGGCTATTATGTCCGATCTGGTAGTGTGCCTACGTGGAGTGGGAAGAGAAGGGGTACCTGGATACCTCACGAATGCCGAAGGCGGGGGCCGATGACGATACCCATGGGCAGTTGGCAGAAGAGGAGCAGCCGGAAGGGGAAGGCGGGCCTCGACCATCTGCACCCGCTAGAGAGGATGCGGTGGCTCCATCTGGGGAAGCTGGTGGGATGCCCGTTGAGGAGGGAGACGCGGCTCCTTAAGATTTTTGTTTTGCTCTCTCTTTTTTGTAAATCTGCTGGAATGGTTTTTTTTGTATTATACCCTTTGGATTTACACTTTTGCACCGGCTGAATTCCTTGGATTTCTCTCAAAATAGTTAGCATACATATCTTATGATGTTACGTTGGTTGAACCGTTGATTTGCCAAACTAACTGCTTGAAATTTCTAGCACCTAACCCTTTACTGGGTCCGGGCGTGCTTACCAGCCATGGCCCTGCTCCCGGTCAGGATCTGCTCTCCTTTCCCCTATATACTGCTGAAGATGACCGTTGTTAATCAAACCCTCCACCGCTGTCTTGAGGGCGAAGCAACTGTTCGTCTGATGGGTAGCTTCATCGTGATAGGAGCAGTACTTGCCTGTTCGTGCTTGGGTAAGTTTCCCCTTTGGGTACTTGCTCCTCGGCGGTGGGGGAATGATGTTCCCGTTTTCGTGCAAGATGTCCTCGTATAAAAGGGTTAGAGTGGTGAAGACCTCTTGACGTTCTGCTAACATGATCGCCAGGGGGAGTTCTTGCCGGTACTGCGCCGGCTTGTGCTCGACCTGGGGTTTGTCATGATAAGGCTTCTACTGCTATTGGTTTCCCCAATTTCTGCCGGGTCTGCTTGGTTGGGCGCCTCGGTTCTCGCTCCGTTGGCTGGCCTTGTTTTCTCGGCCGGCCGGGGGATGCTCCTCCCTCTTTCTCTTCAACAGGTGTTGCCCATACGTTTCATGATCCGCCTGAGCATGCCTGATGGCCATCGCCATTAGCTCGTCATACCCCTGCGGGAGTTCCACCCGTACGGCGTAGGAAAATTTTCCTGGCCGAAGCCCCTGTTTGAACGCCATCTCGGCGATACCCTTGTCGAGGTTCCGAACCCCGGCCGTCGCCGTTTGCCAGCGGTTGACAAACGTCCTTAGCTCCTCGCCAGGTGCCTGTCTGCAGTTGAAGAGGATGGTTGATGTCCGGGCTCCTTCGACCCGGAGGATGAAGCGGCCTACGAACCGGTCGGCCAGTTCCTCAAACGCCTCGATGGAGTTTGCCGGGAGCTCATAGAACCAGCTGAGCGCCTCTCCAGATAGAGTTTCCTGGAATATGTTACAGCACACTACATCGGAATAGCCCTTGGCGCACGTTTGGGACCGGAAGCTATCCAAATGTTGGTATGGGCAGCCGGATCCTGAGTACGTGAGCTTTAGGGATTTCTGGTTACCAAACCTCCCTGATTCCAGAACCCGGTGCGAGAAGGGGCCCATGCATTCGTTGAATCGCGCGCCTTCCATCGGCCGCACCACCCTTCTCTCGTTGGCCTCCATTTGGGGCTTTAGATCCGACACAGAGTCGGTGAGTACCTGCAATGCCCGTGCGGTCAGGGTGACGACTTCATCCTCGAATGAAGCGTGCGACTGCGGGGGTACTGGCGTGCTCATTGGCAAAACCGCGCCGCCCGGGGACTCCGCCCTCCTGCGGTCGCTAGACCTTCCTCCCGATGACTGTCCCGCCTCAAGGCGCTGAGGTTGGCCTGGTGCGGGTGTAATTGCCCTTGCCATAGCGGCGTTGCGCTGCTGTCCTTTTTCCAGGGCAGCCACCAGGGCAGCGTTTACCGTCTCCATTTCCTCATACCGAGCATTGGATTTTGCTCTATCCCGGTCGCTCTCCGCGCGCAGGCGACCGACTTCTGCCCTCATCGCCCGTATCGTGCCGGTCGGGGCTGTACGTGGTGTCTCGGTCGCTGTCACCGTGCAAACTCTCCTCTTTGTCGCTCGGATCGTCAGAGAATGTCAGCGAAAAGCCCCGGTGCGTCGGTTGGTCGCCTTCTGCCGGGCCTTTCCTGCGCGCGCTATCATTGTATGCCCCCGGCGTGCTGTTCGGCCTCCCATAGCTGCCGTCGTCCTGGTTGCCTTGGTCGCTGCGCTGCTCCCATACAGCGACCGAGGTGGAGATGAGCACTTGCCCTGGTGCAACCCGCTGACCCTCCGTTGTATTTCTTTCCTGGCCCGCTTCTGAGCTTTTCTGCCATTTGGTGATGCCTATGTGACTTTTATCCAAGTTTCCCACAGACGGCGCCAATTGTTTCTGCACAAACCCGTAGGCCTAGTGGAAACTGATGAATCTGAATATGATCTCCTGCGAACCTGCTAACTAAGGGGAATACCGGGCGGGCCGGTCTTCTCCTCTCCGATGCCTAAGTTAGTACAGTTGGGATGAATAGATAACTTAAGCAAGAGTGACAAGCAGCTGGAGAGATCAGTTACCTATTAAAGAGGGTAGTTGAGGCCCTTATATAGGTGGTCGGACGTGAGGTCTGGCCTTACTCTTTGATGTGGGACTGGTTTCCTTCTGTTCGCACACAAAAGGACAGCTCTGGTGGCCTGTTCGGCAGGCTGGCGTCCCCGGTCCCCGGGTCCCTGGTCACAAGGTAGACTGCTAGACCTCGGGTCCGGGTACTGGTGACCCTGCTCCGGGCCTCAGTCCGACCCCGGATGCACTGGCTGCAGGTCTGTGGGCTTATGTAACCCCTTTGTGGCTACTGTCAACAATAGGGTTGTAGACTTGTAGTACATCTTGTATCTTCTTTATATTGCCTCCAATGTGAGATGAATAATATATCAGAAATTTATTCATCCAATTATATTTGAGTGTTTTGTTCTGAATCTGAAACGTACTGTTCCCTAAAATCTGAATAGTATGTTCATGGCAAAGTTGGTCCCAATGAGCATACAATAACTTGTACACCAAACAAAAGGGAGAGCAAAACCACAAGAAAATAATGGGGATTATAAATTCATAGTACAATGGATGCAGTACTCAACTTGATCAACCATATACTTGATGCAGAGCTTAGGTCACAATATGGTGCACTCTCTTTTCCAATTGTTCTTCGGTTGAAACTTTAGTTGTGTTGATCTCCAAGTTAAAGTTATGCCATCAATATAACTAATTGTTGTATGCTGCTCTGAAGCTTGTGGGAAGGATTCGATGGGATTTGTTTGTACCAGTTCCAGTTGTGCATTTGAACGCATATTTTATTTTTGCTATCTCAGCAGCTGATGGACTGAAGTCATATGATTTGTGTTTCTGCCTAAACCCGGGGGTCTAGTAGATACTTGATGAATCCAACTCGATCTCCTGCAATCCTGCTCACTAAGGGGAATACCGGGCGGGCCGGCCTTCTCCTCTCCGATGTCCAAGTTAGTATAGTTGGAATATATATAACCAAGGCACGTATGTAAGCAGGGAGAGAGATCAGTTACCTAATAAAGAGGGTAGTTGGGGCCCATATATAGGTGGTTGGGGGTAAGGGCTGGCCTTACTCTTCGATGTGGGACTGGTTCCCTTCTGTTTGTAACTTCTGATGCCCTCTTTGGCAGGCTGGCGCCCCCGACCCCAGGGTCCCTGGAGGCAGGATAGAGTGCTGGACACTGAGGCCGGGTGCTGGGGCACTTGCTGCGGGTCTGTGGGCCTGCTGTAGCCTCTGCGGCTACTGTCAACAAGTCCCCCAAGTTCCCGGTCAAGTGCAATCTTGAATGGGGACTTAACTCTGTCTTGCTCTTGCCCTGCAGACCCGCAGGGTTACCAACCTACCGGTGCCCAGTCCCCCAAGTCCGCGTTAAAGATTGGGCGTGACCGAGGTGAGTACCTGTTGCTGACGGTAAGTAAAAAGTTTTATAAGTACGTTTATAATATAGATAGTACTGGACCTCGCCCAGGCGTTCTGCCATATCGGGACGAGGCGGAGTTCTCGGGAGCTCGACCGGGCGTCCTGCCATATCGAGACGAGTCCCGGATGAACTTGCAGACTGGACCTCGCCCGGGCGTTCTGCCATATCGGTGCGAGGCGGAGTTCTCGGGAGCTCGACCGGGCGTTCTGCCATATCGAGACGAGTCCCGGATGAACTTGCAGACTGGACCTCGCCTGGGCGTTCTGCCATATCGGTGCGAGGCGGAGTTCTCGGGAGCTCGACCGGGCGTCCTACCATATCGAGACGAGTCCCGGATGAACTTGTAGACTGGACCTCGCCTGGGCGTTCTGCCATATCAGTGCGAGGCGGAGTTCTCGGGAGCTCGACCGAGCGTCCTGCCATATCGAGACGAGTCCCGGATGAACTTGCAGACTGGACCTCGCCCGGGCGTTCTGCCATATCGGTGCGAGGCGGAGTTCTCGGGAGCTCGACTGGGCGTCCTGCCATATCGAGACGAGTCCCGGATGAACTTGCAGACTGGACCTCGCCCGGGCGTTCTGCCATATCGGTGCGAGGCGGAGTTCTCGGGAGCTCGACCGGGCGTCCTGCCATATCGAGACGAGTCCCGGATGAACTTGCAGACTGGACCTCGCCCGGGCGTTCTGCCATATCGGTGCGAGGCGGAGTTCTCGGGAGCTCGACCGGGCATCCTGCCATATTGAGACGAGTCCCGGAGATGCTAGCCTACGGGAGGGCCTGTTGGTGCGTGGACTAGGCCAACAGGCATCCCGGAGAGGGTTACGGCCGTACCGAGGCATCGGTTGACACTTGCTAGTTCTTCTCAGCTTTTGTTGGTTAAGCGTTGAGATAATGTGCAGGTTTGTTAGCCTGCGGGGAGACTTGTTCTGTGTTAGAGAAACAATCTGCCCAGTGGAGTGGCGTTGAGATAACGAGTCTCGCCATGTATCCCCAAATGTATCACAGTTCAGAGTGATGCAGGGTTTTTATCCTGCTAGACAAGAGTACATGGGTTAGATGTAAGCTCGCCCGGGTTTATAAAGCCCATGCGTTTAGAAGCCTTTGTTGTTGGCTCGTTCCTTCCCGTAGGCGAAGGAAGGTGACAACCGGTAGAATGCCTTGGAGTGGGTTAAATGTCCCAGGGCCGGTGGAATGTCATAGTGCTGGGTGGATCTCGACCGGGCGACATGCCATATCGAGACGAGTCCCCCAGTGATATACAACGAAGATGGTGTTAGAAGGAGGGTGCATACCTGGATAGATGCTCTCGAAGCGGTTGGAAAAATCACAAGCGGTGAGAGGTCTTCAAGATATACAATGAAGAAGCCATGCAGCCGGTTGGATGATCATACTCGTGAACCGCCATGGTGCCGGATTGACTCGGAGTTGACTTTCTGGGGGAACGAGGGGAGTGGACGCCTCGTTATTCGCTCCTATCTCCCTAAATGCTGTTGGTAAGTGGGACAGGTGGCGGACATGCGATGAAGGGGAGAGCCCATCAGTCCCATCAGTTATGGTAGATGGGATCCCTTATCCATGCTGGGACACGTGTCGACAGAGAGCGGTCTGAGATGGAGGGAATCCACGGCTGGGGTTGCCTTGCTTTTCTTGTTGCCCTATTTATTGTCCACTCTGCTCACCTCCTACCACAGTTTGCCTAAACCTTTTTCCTTCTGCTCTCCTCGTCCACCTTGCTGCCTTGCTGCCTTGCTTTTGTGTTAGGATTATGGCGTCTGGGAGATCTGCGCATCATGACGGCGCAAGCCGCGGGCCTAGAAGGCACGAGCTGCTGGATGGTGACAGAGTGATTCTCTATGACGAGCCAGTCCGAAGCATGGATGAAAGAGAGATCAGGGAGTTTCGAGCGAAGTGGGACATCGATTCTTCTGTTAAACTTCGAGGCCTGCGTCCCGGGGAACTGGCTTGTAACCCGGAACCGGGCTGGGTTGCTGTTTTCGACGATCAATTCCGGCACGGACTATCGCTGCCGCTGCCGGAATTTGTTCAGTATATGCTGAGCTCACTAAATCTTTCCCCGGCTCAGCTTCCGAGTAATCAGTGGAGGCAGTTGCTTGGGCTTGGGTGCCTGTTTAGCCTGAGCCACATGAACTGGCCCACGGTTAATGAATTTCGGGCGCTGTACAAGATTTCTTACTGCAGAAAGGCCCAGTGTAGTGGTTGTGTGAATTTTGCCGCGCGGGACCATGCTGCTGCCATCACGCATCTGCCGTTATCGGTTTCAGATGTCTGGAGGAAGTCAGTGGTGCTGGCCGGTGGCAGGTGGCAGCGTAACTGGAGGGGCTATCAGGTGCCCGGGGCTTATCAGCCGATCGGGGACCTGTCGTTCCGGCTGGAGGACTTGGAGAAGCAACGGATATTCCGGTTGTTCTTTGGCTGGGACCAGCTGAGTCGGAGCTCCTACAATTTCATCCGATGGAACGTGCTGGAGATATGCGAGATGGGGAGAAAACCTGGTAAGGTGTCTTGCACAATTTCATCCCTTTGCATGGTTGCTTGTGTTCTGACCGCTCGACTTATCGGTTTGCAGCTAATGCCCCCCGGCTCACGCTTAAAGTTGAGGATACTATCGAACCGGATGAAGAGCTTGTAGTCTCGAGGGGGCCCACGGTTAATGAATTTCGGGCGCTGTACAAGATTTCTTACTGCAGAAAGGCCCAGTGTAGTGGTTGTGTGAATTTTGCCGCGCGGGACCATGCTGCTGCCATCACGCATCTGCCGTTATCGGTTTCAGATGTCTGGAGGAAGTCAGTGGTGCTGGCCGGTGGCAGGTGGCAGCGTAACTGGAGGGGCTATCAGGTGCCCGGGGCTTATCAGCCGATCGGGGACCTGTCGTTCCGGCTGGAGGACTTGGAGAAGCAACGGATATTCCGGTTGTTCTTTGGCTGGGACCAGCTGAGTCGGAGCTCCTACAATTTCATCCGATGGAACGTGCTGGAGATATGCGAGATGGGGAGAAAACCTGGTAAGGTGTCTTGCACAATTTCATCCCTTTGCATGGTTGCTTGTGTTCTGACCGCTCGACTTATCGGTTTGCAGCTAATGCCCCCCGGCTCACGCTTAAAGTTGAGGATACTATCGAACCGGATGAAGAGCTTGTAGTCTCGAGATTAGCGGAGACGGGGGAGGTGGCCGCGAAGACCGTTATTGATACGGCTACCCAGAGACGCAGGGATCATGACAAGCCAGTGCCGCTTGTGTTTCCGGATGCTTACTATGGAAGGCTACCGGGCGGTGGGAATAACTCCCTGCTCTTTATTCGGGAAGGGCGGTCTGTGGGACCACCTGGTCCAGGACCTATGGCGCGACCGATGGCTGTTCGGACCTCGCGGGAGAGAGACACGGCAGAAGTGTTCGGGCACCGTCGAAGCGGCCATGGTGAAGCTCCGGCAAAGAGGGCGAGGACCTTTGATGCTGGGGCGTCAAGTTCGGCTGGGCCAATCGAGCGGGCAGTGGCTCTGGTCGTGGAGGTGGTTGGTCGAAGGACTCAGGTGCCAGAAGGCAATTGCAGCTCTGGTGATGGAATTAGCAGGTTCGTGGTTGCTACCATCGAAACCTTGGGGCTTGACCGGCAGAACCCTGGGACTGGTCAATCGGGCGAGGACAGGGCGAAACCCGTGGAACTAGCTGTTCGGGTAAGTGTTTTTGTGCTTCCCTTTCTCTTGGAGCGACACGAGCTAATGTTCGTTAGTTTACGTCTGGCAGCTGGTTCATAGCCTTTATGCCGCGGAGCCCAGAGGGGAGGCTACTGCGGGTGGAGGAGCTGAGCGTGCGGGTGGACGTGGCGGAAGCCAAGCTTGCGGAGGAAAGAGAGGAAATTGGTCGGTTGGGCACCGAGCTTGCGCGAGAGAAAGAACTAACTGGTCGGTTGCACCATGAACTGCAGCAGGAGCAGGAAGAGGCCGATCGGCAAGCTGCTGCTCGGGAAGGGAGGGTCGCGGAGCTGGAGGTGAGGGTTTTGGAGCTGCAGACCCAGGCTGTTGCCCGGGAAGGGAGAATCGCAGAGCTGGAGGCAAGGGTTTTGGAGCTCCAGAGTCAGGTTACAGCAGTCGCCCAAGGAAGGGAGAAGCTCACGGAATCCCAGCTTGCTGAAGTGGCCGATAAGGCTGTCGATGACTTCCGGGAGTCGGTGGAGTTTGAAGAGATGCTGGACGCGGCCCGGGAGAAGGGCATTAGCGACGCTTATCTGGAGTGGAGGGAGAAAGGATGGCTTGATGCTATGGAGGCTGATATAGCCTTGACTGAGATGGTGGAGCAGGAGCAAGCTCTAAAAGGTGGCGGGTCGGGGATTGGGGGCTCCGAGGGCGGTAGCTAGCTGTTTACCTTGTACATGCACATCTTGCAACTGCTGTAGTTTATTTGTTAACGCCGTAACTGCGTATTGCAATATTAATGTTAAATACACTGTTGTCGTTCTGTGACCGCTATTACTTAGGGTAGAACCATAGGTGCTGGATATTCCACGGCCGGGTGGAATAGATGCCCTCGGTGTCTATAATGTGGAATGTTGCCGGTCCCACGGCCGCAGTGATCTGGTAGGGCCCTTCCCATGTTGGTTCTAAGGCCAACGGTTTTTTCTGGACCTTCTTCATGACCCAGTCCCCGACCTGGAGCTTTCTCTCCCGGACCCTTTTATCATAGTACCGGGCGATCCGCTGCTTGTAGGTTTGGTTGCGCATATGCGCCTGGTCACGGCGCTCCTTAATGAGGTCCAGGTTGAGCAATAGTCCCTCGGCGTTTGTCTCGGCGTCGTAATTCTCGACCCTGCCGCTGGGTATACCAGTTTCTACAGGGAGTACCGCCTCGCTCCCGAATGCCATGCAGAACGGGGTCTCTCCTGTTGCCTCTGCTGCTGTTGTCCGGATGGCCCACAGCACCGCGGGGAGTTCTTCGGCCCAACATCCCTTTTTGGCATCCAGCTTCTTTTTGAGAAGGGTCTTGATAATCCTATTGACCGCTTCTACTTAGCCGTTGGTCTGTGGGTGTGCCACTGAGGCGAACAACATCCGGGTCCCCATAGAGGCTGTGTACTGGATAAGATCAACATTATTGAACTGTGTCCCATTATCCGTGACAATAGTCTGCGGTACCCCGAACCGGCAGTAGATGTTCTTCCATAGGAACTTCTTAACTCGTTCCTCAGTGATCTTTATCATGGGTTCTGTCTCGACCCACTTAGTCTGATAGTCTACTGCCACGATGGCATACTTGTATTGTCCCACAGCCGTTGGGAAAGGGCCGATGATGTCCAATCCCCATTGTGCAAATGGCCACGGTGCCAACAGGATTGATAACGCGATTGTCGGGGCATGAGGTGTAGAGGCGTACATGTGGCACTTGTGGCAGCCGCCTGATATTTTTCTTGACATTGCCGCCATGTCTGGCCAGAAATACCCCGCTCAGAGTGATTAGTGGGATAATGATCTTGCGCCGGAGTGATTACCGCATACCCCCTCGTGGATCTCTCGCATGATAGCCTCTCCTGCCTCTTTTGTCACACACCTCAGCTAGGGGAAGCTGTGCCCCCTTCGGTATAACTGGCCGTTGAGGAGACCATACCGGGCGCACCGGAGGTGTAGCCTCTTGGCCTCTACCGCATCCTGGGGGCTGGTTTTGTCAGTCAAATACCTGACTATTGGGTCCATCCAGCTTGGTGGCGCTTCTTCTACCGCAAATATCTCGGAGATGGTTTTCCTGATGCTCGGCTTCTGGAGAGTTTCAATTTTTGCTTTCCGGTACTCTGGAGGGTAGTTCCCGGTTGCCAGCCTTGCGAGGGCATCTGCATGTCTATTTTCCTCTCGGGGGATGTGCTGGATCGTGGCGCCCTCGAACGGCTCGATCAGGGTTTTGGCCAAAGCCTGGTAAGAGGACAGCTGGGGGTCCTTGACCTCAAACACCCAGTTCATCTGGTTCACCACTAGACTAGAGTCACTGTATATCTCCATGGACGAGATTCCCAACTCCTTGGCCAGTTGCAGACCGGCTATGAGGGCCTCATACTCGGCAGCGTTGTTGGAGGTGCTAAAAAGGAACCGTAAGGCATACTCGTATGACTGGCCATCGGGCGAGGTTATCATGACACCGGCGCCGCTCCGCCTGGTTGTTACGTAGCCGTCCACGTAAAGTTTCCAACCGGTGGGGAGGCCTGGTTCGGTCTTTAAGGTTCGTACTGCGTCGGTGTCCTCGCACCGGGCGAGGTGCGCTTCTACCGCCATTGGGGTGAGCTCACATATGAAGTCCGCAGCTGCCTGTCCCTTGATGGCCGTTCGCGGGGCGTAAGTGATGTCGAACTCTCCCAGTTCAACTGCCCACCGTACGAGCCTACCACTGGTCTCTGGTTTTTGTAGGATCTGTCGCAGAGGGTGATTGGTATATAAGAGGATGGAATGAGCCTGGAAATAATGCCGGAGCTTCCTGGCACTAACAATCAGGGCCAGGGCCAATCTCTCTATGTCGGGGTACCGGCCCTCTGCTCCAGTGAGTCCCTTTCCCGCATAGTATACCGGGAGTCCGAGCGTGTCTTCCTTCCTAATGAGAGCCGCGGAGACGGCCGTTGCGGATGCAGCTATGTAGAGGTATAACATTTCGCCCGGCACTGGTTTGGATAGGAGAGGCACTGCCGATAGATATGCCTTGATAGACTGGAATGCCGCTTCATGCTCCGCTGCCCAGTGGATTTTCCTGGTCTGCTGTGCCTTGAGCAGCTTGAAGAACGGGGTGCATTTGTCGGTTAGGCGGGAGATGAATCTGGCAAGGGCGGCTAACCGGCCGGTCAACATCTGGACCTGGTTTCTCTCCCCTGGTGTTTCCATATCTAAAATCGCCTGGACCTTCAGCGGGTTGGCTTCTATCCCTCGCTGGCTGATGATGTGGCCTAGGAATAGGCCCTCTGAAATTCCGAAAATACACTTCTTTGGGTTTAAGCGCATTCCAAATTTGAGCATCTTGCGGATGACTACGGCCAAATCCCGGACGTGGGCCCCTGCAGTCAAGCTCTTGACCAGCATGTCATCAACATAAACCTCTACGGTTTTGCCCATTTCTTGCTCCAGCATTCGGTTCACCGTTCGCTGGTAGGTGGCCTCGGCATTCTTTAGACCGTACGGCATCCTCTTATAACAGTAGGTACCTCGGTCGGTTGTGAATGACGTGTGCTCCTCATCATCCGGGTGCATCCTAATCTAATTGTACCCGGCGTAAGCGTCCATGAAGCTGAGCATCTTAAAACCGGACGTGGAATCTATAAGCTGGTCAATCCGGGGGAGCGGGAAACTGTCTTTTGGACACGCCCGGTTCAGGTTAGTGAAGTCCACGCACATACGCCACTGGCCGGTTCCCTTCTTCGGCACCATGACCACGTTAGCGAGCCAGCGAGGGTACTGGACTTCCCGGATGAAACCTATACCCCTTAATTTATGTATCTCCTCTCTGATTGCCTCATACTTTGCCGGATTGAAGGACCTCCTCTTCTGCCTTACCGGGGGAACGCTGGGTAATAAATTTAGCTCATGTACGGCTATCTCCGGGGATATGCCTGGCATGTCCTCATAGGACCATGCGAAGACCGAACTGTTGTCCTCGAGGAAGGTTATGAGCTCTTGCCTGACAACCGGATAGAGCCGCGTCCCTATTACGACAGTTCGCTCCGGGTGGTCTACCGAAATGCAGATTGCTTCGGTTTCTTCCACGGCCGAAGGTGGCTCCAGTTTTTCGATGAACCGCCCAACTCTTTTTGACTTGATGTCATCACGTGGGTCAATGTTCAGATCTGGCGCGGGCGCCTGCTGAGCGGTTGTGAAGACCTCGGTCCGCTTCCTCCCGTGGGTCAGGGCTTCTGTGTAATACTTACGGGCGATCCTTTGGTCCCCACGTATGGTAATAACTCCGGCTGGTGAAGGCATCTTCAGCATTAACATATGGCCGGCTATAAACGTTTTAAGCCTCCATAACCCTGGCCGACCGATTATGCCATTGTACGATGATAGACAGTCGACAATGATGAACTCCAAATGCTCCTTTTTCGTTCTGTCTCCCTCGCTGAAGACGATCGGTAGGTAATCCGATCCCAGAGGCTGGACGACCTCACCAGAGAAGCTTATGAGCGGCTCGTTATCCTGGGATAACTTGTTCCTACCTCTCTGCAACCCTTTGTATGCGTCTCGGAACATTACGTTGACTGAGGCTCCGGTATCGATCAGCATACGACTGGTTATCCAGTGGTCTATTTGGACCGTAATGAGGAAGGGGTCGTTGTGCGGTTGGATCAAATCCTCCGGCTCTTCCTCCTCGTAAAAGGTGATCGATTTCCATCCGGTTTTAGCGGCTTGGCCGCTTCTTTCGCCGAAAGCGTACACCTCCTTCCCTCGGGTCGATCTTAGGCACCACTTCTTTGAGCTCCGGGTAAGCCGATCTATACGGTCCCCGCCGTGTATCATGTTAATGCTCCCGTGTACTTCGATCCCCCCGGGAGTGCGGGTGCTTATAGTTCCCACCTGCCGAGGTCGCGGTCGCTCGTTGTTGGGGTCCTTTGGGCGGGCCTGGTCGTTCACGACCGCTATCTGGGGTTTTCGGTCATCAGTCCGAAGGGCTAGATCTTTGGGCTTTGCTGTTGGCGAAATAACTAAGGCCCGCGGTGGTCGCTCTGCTGGCGTAGCTGCCAGAGGCTGCGCCGAACGCACAAATGGCGGTCTTCTCCCTAGTCGGGAACCGTCGCCATCGCTTCGCCGGGGTTGCCACTCCTCCCGCATCTCTGCTTTCCTGGTGGCTGCGGGCGCTCGGCTGCGATCTAGCCACCCGGTTTTGCCTCCACGGGATGGTGGTAGGTCGTCCGCTATTCGCTTGGGCTCCTTGTCCCCATATGTCTCGTGCTCTGCCTGAGTGTGCCTGACGGCCACGGTCATCAGCTCGTCGTACCCCAGCGGCTCCTGTACTAGTAAGTCATACGAAAGTTCCCCGGGTCTTAAACCCTGCTTGAAGGCCATCCCTGCGATCTGCTTGTCCAGGTTCCTGACCCCGGCCGTGGCAATTTGCCACCGGTTAACAAAGGCGCGTAGAGGCTCGTTGTCAGTTTGCATGCAGTCAAAAAGGATTGTGGATGCCTGGGCTGTCCTGGCTCTGAGAATGAACCGGCCGACGAACTTATCCGCCAACCGCTCGAAGGTTTTGACTGAATTCACCGGTAGCTCGTAGAACCAATTCAACGCCTCACCCGAGAGCGTTTCTTGGAATACGTTGCAGCACATGGCGTCCGAGTAGCCCCTCACCCCCGCTTGTGACTTGAAACTGTCTAGGTGCTGGTACGGGCAGCCCGCCCCTGAATAGGTCAACTTTAGAGGCCTTTGGCTTCCAGATCTTCCCGATTCCCTAATTCGGCGCGGAAAAGGTCCAATACGCTCGTTGAACCGCGCGCCACCCTGCGGTCGCCCTGCCATCCTCTCGCTGGCCTCCATGTGGCCCTTTATGTCCGCCACCGAGGCGGAGAGCGCCTCGAGCGTTCGAGCGGTAGAGCTTTCCTGTTCGGTTGACGCCTGGCCCGTGCGGTACGGGGGCTCGGCCGGGCCGGAGTTTTTTAGAGCTTCCGAAAAGAGAGGCGTGGCCACATGCACGGTCTTTCTTCTTCCCGTGGCCTGCCCTACCTCAAGATGCGGGAATTAGCTAGTCTTGCCTGCTGACCGCGGTGCTGTTTGAGGAGTGCTCTGCTGACCCTCTCGCTCCAGGGCCGCTAATAGGGCAATGTTTACTGCCTTCAATTCTTGGCACCGGGCCTCCGCTCTTAGTCGATCTTGATCGCCCTCTTCTCGCAAGCGCTCGACGTTTGCCTTCATCTTTTTTATTTCTTCCGGACCCTTCTGGTCGGTGTTTTCTGGTTCCTGGTGATTATGAGCTCCGTCTCGGATGGAAGAAAGGGCGAACCTCGCACCGACCTCAACCTTTATGTTACAGGCCGGGTCGGGGGACTGAATTCGCGCTTTCGGTTCTTCCCTGCTGGCCTTTATCTTCCTCCCTTCCATAGCTTCCGGACTGAAGGATGTAGCTACTTCTCCAAAGGATTAATAGAGCAACACAACTTTTCGTACGAATTCCCACAGACGGCGCCAATTGTTTTTGCCTAAACCCGGGGGTCTAGTAGATACTTGATGAATCCAACTCGATCTCCTGCAATCCTGCTCACTAAGGGGAATACCGGGCGGGCCGGCCTTCTCCTCTCTGATGCCTAAGTTAGTATAGTTGGAATATATATAACCAAGGCACGTATGTAAGCAGGGAGAGAGATCAGTTACCTAATAAAGAGGGTAGTTGGGGCCCATATATAGGTGGTTGGGGGTAAGGGCTGGCCTTACTCTTCGATGTGGGACTGGTTCCCTTCTGTTTGTAACTTCTGATGCCCTCTTTGGCAGGCTGGCGCCCCCGACCCTAGGGTCCCTGGAGGCAGGATAGAGTGCTGGTGATCCGGTCCCGAGCCTTGGGCCGGGTGCTGGGACACTTGCTGCGGGTCTGTGGGCCTGCTGTAGCCTCTGCGGCTACTGTCAACAATTTGGTTGAAGGAAGGGAAATGATTTAGGGCTAACAATGTGCGTACTTGAGCTATCCATGTTTGAAATTTTGATTATATATATGGTTCGCAATTGCAGGTTCACTTGGGATGCTTATATCATGGGATTACAATTTACAAAGTCGTATCAAGCAGGGAATCCAAAATCATGGCTGAAATCGTATCATTGTCCAGGTTGAATTCTCTCACCTTACGTATTAACCCTTTAGCTTGTTCATGCCCTAACCAAACCAACTAGCCAAGTGCCTATATAAACCATGCTTTAACTCACTCCTAAAACCACCTCAGCAATAATGAAGAGGGGATTAGAAGAGGAGCAGACCCCTGACCTTATTGTCTTTGTTTGCAAGACCTGTAATCGACGGTACTCGTCGTTCCAAGGCAGAGGAGGCCATAGAGCGAGCCAGAAGAACCCGAGCTGGCCGGCGAACAATTGTCTGATCTGCAGGACGGAATTCGCAATTGGGCGGGAGCGGGCAGAGCCGGTCCTGAGAATTTTCCGAGTTCATGTTGAAGCGGAACGCAATGCAGGCTAGGGCATATTTCATATCTGAAAAGAATCAAAACATGGTTAAAGAAACAAATATGTTTGATGGCTGCTATGATGGTTAAAAGAACAAACCTAAAGAGGTTGATAATTTTTTTTTTGGAACGAGGTTAATCATAATTTGTTGGTACACCAAAATTGGCAGAGGAATTTGTTTCAAGCAACTCTAATTTTATCAAGAGGTTTTTACTAATAACTACATTTGTGTGCCCATATTTACCATGAGCAGGAGCCTTCAAACCCTGCCGTTTCTCTCCGTCTCTCTCATCCTCATCTCCGGCTCCAACAGCGGCATCATCCACCCCAAGCTCGCCGGCCGCCTCCGCTACATGGACTCCCTCCTCGAGGAGCAGCACCGCGCCATCACCATAAAAAGCTCCTCCATCGCCCTCCGCCACCGCGACCACGCCGTCACCGTCATCGACTCCCCCGGCCACATGGACTTCTGCAGCGAGGTCTCCACCGCCGCCAGGCTCAGCGACGGCGCTCTCATCCTCGTCGACGCCGTCGAGGGCGTCAACATCCAAACCCACGCCGTCCTCCGCCAGGCCTGGATCGAGAAGCTGACGCCGTGCTTGGTCATCAACAAGATCGATCGCCTCATCTCCGAGCTCTGACCTCCGCAGCAACAATCTTGGTCACGCCCGGGTGGATTTCCACCGTGTGGGCCCTGACGTCGTCGCCGAAGCTGCTCTCGGTCTCGGCGACGAAGCGGAAGCAGTCGGCGGTCTCTTCGATGATGACGTCGGCGTCGGAGCGGAATGGGAGCTCCAAAACGCGGCTGAAGACGTGGGGGAGGCGGCGGAGCTTCTTGTGGGTCAGGCCCAGAAGGGCCTCGGCTTCGGAAAGTGGGTTTCTTGGGTGGTATTGGAGTGAGATGTTGCGCCTCTTGGGAATCGGGTGGACCTTCATGGCTGCGGAGGAGGCTTCAATGGCGGTGGGGAGAGACAGAGCAATAGAGATAGAGAGAGGGAGATTAATAACAAAGATGATGGTGTGGAAAGTTGAAATCTAGGTATAGAACGAGGAGGAGAAGCTAGGCTTGGTTGCGAAGCTGGGCTTTAATTTGTTTCATTATGCTACTGAGCGTCAAATATATGTTATTGAGTGTCTAAATGTTACTAAGTGTCAATGGTCGTTGCTATGTGATTTGCATTTTGTTAAATATGTGGTTGTTAATCATACTGAGGGTCAGTATATTATTGAGTGCCAGTATGTAATTATATATTTACATTCAATATAATATTACTGACCTTAAGAAATCACGTAATGCTACTGACCCTCAATAATCGCGTAATATTACTGACCCTCAAAATCATGTAATGCTACTGACTCTCAATAATGTCGTAAAAGGGTAATTTTGTAATTATCATTTAACCAATTCTGTTAGTTAAATTGATAGAAACTTGCTTGTAGTAATTTTTTTAAACAAATTTATTATTGGTAATTATGAGCTCAAAAGTGTAGTTATGGGTAATTATTTATTTTATCAACCGTTAACAAGTTTTGAAAGTTTTATATCATCCACCCTAAACCCGATACTACACTACCAGATCCGAGGGAATAGCCAACGAAAAAAATTTCGTCGGCTATTCCTTCTGCCTACGAAATTTTCGTCGGCTATAAGTCGTCGGGAAAACGCCGTCGGTAATACCAATGGCCGACGAAAATAAAGAAATCGTCGGCTATAGTCGAGTATGGCCGACGATGTTACCGACGAAAAATTATTTCGTCGACCAAACGTGGGCAAAATATCCGACGAAATTCGTCAGGTATTTTCGAGTATGGCCGACGAAATTCGTCGGCTATTTCTGAAATATAGCCGACGATTTCATCTATTTCGTCGGTTATTTCGTCGAAATATATTAATATTTTAATAGGCATTAATTAGTTATAGCCGACGAAATAATGTAATTTTCGTCGGCTATAAGTTTTATAGCCGACAAAATTTTGTAAAAATCGTCGGCTATAGTGCTTATAGCCGACGAAATAATGCCAAAATCGTCGGCTATTCTTACATTTGGGGAAGAAAAAAATTAAATTATTTTCTAAATTACCATTCCAAGCAACCTGCAAATCACAAAGACAGTCTATGCATTTGCACCAACAAGAAACACGTCTAAATGACTTATTATTTAATTCGTTCCAATATACATAAAATATAACCCTAATCATCACATAAACCACTAAAGTCCACCAGGTCATCCCCAGCATCCTGCTCTCCATCATGCTCGTCATCCTGCTGACCGAACTCGGGAGGTTGAGGCATTGGAGGTTCAACTAACGGCTGAAACGGGGGCAGGGGTTCAAGGCCTTGTTGTTGTGCCGCGAACATATCATACCACCAATTTTGTTGGCCGGCGTAGTTGTGTCGTCGAATTCTCTCGCACTCAGCATGCCAACTGGACATATCTAAATAATACTGCTGTGTTCTGCGGTGTTGCTCCTGTGATCTGCGTTGTTCCTCCTGTGATCTCTGGAACTCGGCCGCCAACCTTGCATTTTCTTCTGCCAATCTCCGCACTTCCCCCCTCACCTGTTGGCTCTCCCCGCCTCCCTACTTTTGACCTCCCTTAGTGGTCTTCAGGAGCCCTAGTCCAGAACTTCCCAAACCCCGACAGTAGTAGTTGTTTGAGCGGTTTGGGAAGGCCGCGTCGAACATCCTCGCTGCCGTTTGGACATTGGACCGGTCGACCTGGAGCAGGGCTTCTTCCAGATCTGCCTCTGAAATGTTCGGTTGTGTCTCCCGAACTACTTGCTGGAACACCTCTTCTTCGGCCCGGTTCACCCTCTCCTAATTGGACGGGAAAAAAAAATTAATATTCTAACAAATATATAATTAAGTAAAATTAATAATTAAAATTTTAAAATCGTAATGAACGACTTACGAGCTGTTCTGTCGCTTGTGGATAAGCGATCTTGAACGTCTCCACGTACGGGTTGCTATCAGGATGATCTCTAAGCGCCTCCTCCTGATATTGTGCAAACGGCCTAGAACCAGTATGATGGGGGGTTGTGTTACGGCGGCGGTTCTCAGAGTTTATCCGAGAACGTTGCTTCAAACAAATAATAAAATATTAGAAAAATGCATCAAAAAATATTAGTGTAATAATTATAAAATAATTAAACTAATAATTAAAATTTTAACAAAATAAACATTTGTAGTGAAGTTTAGTATTTACCTGCATAACTGGGTTGTTGAAGTCTACTGTCTTCAACCAACGCCACTCGTACTCCCTGAACATGAACTCCCTGGGAGTACCCATACGACCACGGTTGTCGTATTCGTTATATTGGGAACGGAGCTCGTTCTTCCACTCTTTGAACCTACGAAAAAAACAAAAGTGCATTAGAAATATTATTAATATCATAAAATATTTCAAATTATAAGATGAGGAATTCCCAAAGTACCTCGAGTTCTGCACGGAGTCCGCCCAATCCCGCTTGTGTTCGGCAATCTCGAAGAATGTCTGAAAGATAATATTTTATTAGTTTTACAATTGTAATAATACCGAAAATTATTAAATATTACGATAAATAAATTAAATTTTTTAAATTACTCACCGACGCGGCGTTGTTCACCTCCCTCTTTATCTCTTCGGGCACATCAGCCCACCGGGTCCACAACATAGGGACTTTGTCCCTAATCAGTGCCCCCACGCAACCCGAGTAGTCTCGTTTTTTTTTCTCCTGAACCTCCTGATTAGGAGGTTCGTTGATCTGGATCCTCCCCCTCAGATCAACAGTTCTCCTGAGCGTGTCAAAACATATGACACCTCTCGTGTTCCTTGTTGAACTGCTAGCGGCTGTCCCTATCACATAAACGACGGTTGGTTAATAAAATTAAATATTAGTACGCTAATTTTAATAAAACATTTAATTAATAAAATCGAATGTTACCTGAACTCGATGACCCGTCTGTCGACTTTCCTTTTCTCCTCGCCGAAATCAGGAGGTCAGGGTTCTCAAATGGCTGCTGCTGGTATGCCTCCGCAGCACTCACGTACTGAGGCATATCATGCCATATGGGCACACCACGATAGTCGACCTCCGGTATCGCAGGAATATTGTTCGGGAGGTAGAGCTGATTTGGGAGAGTAGGACCCTCAGTCGAGTCAGCAGCAGACGTCGTCGGACTCGTCATCGGCTCCCGATGAACCTCAGGCATACGAACCTGAGGAACGTCTACAGCTATCTCGTCCTGAAATAGCTGCCGACTGAACCTCGGAGCATCTGGCCCGACAGGCGGAAGTGAACTGCTCGACGGCCGCCCCGCCTGGAGAAGGGTCTGGTGCCGAGAACTCACACTCCTCCGCGGCTGGGATGAATCCACAGTCCTCCGCTACTGGGATGAATCTACACTCCTCCGCGGCTGGCTGGTGGTCCTCTCAGGCTGGCTATGGGTCCTGTCGGAGTCTGCCGAACCGGCGGAATTTGCAGAACCCCTAGATCTGGAACGACGGCCCCCGAACAACTGTCTGAATGCATCGGCCATCTGCAGCTTGAGGCATTAATACATTAATTATTATTAAATTATATTACATTTTATAACAAATTCTAATTAATATAATAACCAATAATACTAACATATTTCAAAACATACTAACAAATTTATATATAACAATTTAACTAATTTTAAATAATACTAACCATTATCCTAAATATAACTATTTTTATACAAATACAACTATATTTCAATATTAACATATATATATATAATTAGACTACCAATTTATATATATAATTAATTTAACAATTTATATAACAATTTATATAATTAAAATTAAATATATAACAATTTATATACCTAAATTATAACAAATATATAACAATTAAATTTATTAACAAATATATAATAAATATATAACAATTTATATAATTAAAATTAAATATATAACAAATATATAACAATTTATATAATTAAAATAAAATATATAACATATATATAACAATTTGTTAAAATTAAATTTATTAACAAATATATAACAATTTATATAATTAAAATTAAATATATAACAATTTATAAAATTAAATTAAAAAAAAAATAACCGGTTCGGAGGAGGAGGAGGAGTTTGGATCGGAGGAGGAGGAGGAGGAGGAGCCAAATGGAGGAGGAGGAGGAGAATTCGGCCGGATGGAGGAGGAGGAAGAGAATTCGTCGTCGATTTGAGGAGGAGGAGGAGGAGGAGGTGCGGAGGTTTCTGAATTGCTGCGGAGGTTTACAGCGGAGGAGAAAGCAGAAAAAAGGGGAAAACGGAGGCTAGGGTTCGGCAGTTTCAGACTTATACCCGATAGAATAGCCGACGATTAAAAAAGATTTCGTCGGCTATTCTTTACTATAGGCGACGAAATCTTTAATATCGTCGGCTATACTTTGAATGTCGTCGGCTATTCTTTGAATGTCGTCGGCTATACTTTAGGCGCTCAGCAGCCGTCCGATCTCCCCCATCCAACGACGGACAATGAAAAGGCGCGGATCGCAAGACTTTAGCCGACGAATTTAAATATTTCGTCGGCTATGATTTGGACAATCAGCAGCCGTTGGATCTGAGCCATCCAACGGCGGAGAATGAGCGGATCGCAAGGGTTTAGCCGACGAAATTAAATATTTCGTCGGCTAAACTTTTGGTCAAACAACGAAGTCAAACCTCTAAACGCTTTAAATTAAAACGAAAATTGGTCTGTGTAAATGACGTTTTTTGGCCTGACCTTCAACAGATAATAGTTTCAAATCGATGAGACGCAACTAATCGTATAAAAATTTTCATCAAAATATTTACCGACCGTGAGGCTACCCATAGGAAAACGGAAGTAAAAAACAGTTAACCGCAACATTCGGCACACAGATTTTGTCGGAATCTTGTCATTTTTCAATCGTAGATGTATTTCATTATTTCGGTCATATCTTATTTCACGACACATTTGCATTTGAAGAGTGTACGTATAGTAACTATTTGAAACTATACATTCACTTAAACACTTAGTAAACAATTTAAGGAACATTAGTGCATATGTTCCGATTTTGAATCTAAAAGTTTGGACAATCTATTCCAACCGTCAGATATCACCGTTAAGATTAAATACATGTATGAAAAAAAATCTAACTACATCTGACAACGTTAAAGGCTCGATCGGCACGGTTAACCGGGTGAGTCAACCCTTTAAACGCTTAGAAATGGAAATTGGCCTGTGTAAATGACGGTTTTTGGCCTGACCTTCAACAGATAATAGTTTCAAATCGATGAGACGCAACTAATCGTATAAAAATTTACCTCAAAATATTTACCGAACGTGAGACTACCCATAGGAAAACGGAAGTAAAAAACAGTTAACCGCAACATTCGGCATGCAGATTTTGTCGGAATCTTGTCATTTTCCAACCGTAGACGTATTTCATTATTTCGGTCATATCTTATTTCATGACACATTTGCATTTGAAGGTTGAAGCAATGGGTTGTCGATAGTGATAGAAAATGGAAGGGGGTCTGTTTTTGTTTTTTTTTTTTTTATCATAGCCGACGAAATCAAACCTAGTACTCGTCGGCTATTCTTTTGTCGTTTTGTGTCTAAAATAAAATATGTATTTTTCAATATAGTTTTGCCCGACGAAATCACGCATTTTTCGTCGGCTATAATTAGTATAGCCGACGAAATAATGCATTTTTCGTCGGCTATTCTTTGAAAAAAAAAAAAAAAAATCAATTGTGTTACACCTCTCGTATTCCTATGTCATGTTCATATATAACCAAAATTGAACATAAAAAAAACAGAAACCCAACAGTCAACATATTTCAATTTTTTTTTAAGGGGTTTGGAACCCAACCTAGCTGGGAGGCTCATCCCCACGCCCGTTCATTAGAAATGAGTGGATTACAAATGAAAGGATTACATCATCTAAATTACTTAATCCGTCGGATTGTAATCAGAATCATCGGATGAGTCTTCTTCGGTTTCTGAATTGCTCGATAGGGGTAATATATGTCTTTCCTCACCACTAGAGTCCTCGTTAGTTTCTTCATTTGGATCAACATCAACAAGCAGTGGCTCTTCACGTCGAATTCGCACCGGCGTGTCTAGGCGAATAAAAGAGGAGTTAGGAATACCGTTTGAGTTGGGCTCTTGATACGCGGTGCCACCTTCCTCGTTCTCTTCAGCCACTCCAAGTGTAGACGCCCGATAAATGTTGCGATGGTGGATAGTGTTGACTACTTTCCACGGGTCCCCCTTGGCGAGATCATCAAGATAAAACACTTGTTTCACCCATGTGGCTAAAACGAACGGGTCGTCCTCATACCATGATGTACTAGTGTTCACAGAAGTTATGCCGTATTGATCGGTTTTCCTGCTCTGCGGCCGTGTGTCAAACCATCTACACTTGAAAAGGTGCACTTTCATGCCTTCCTCATAATGCAGTTCCACAACTGAATGGAGAACACCGTAATAGTCAACTCCATCATCCCCACCATGTGCCATAACCCCTGAATTTTGTGTTTTCAGTCTGAGGTCTCTCTCTTCACATCGAAATAACACACCATTCACCTTGCACGTCGCATAAACTTTTGAATAGACCGGCCTCATCGCTAGAAGTCTGAGTTCGTGCGACCAATTTGGGTGATTATCATTTTTAATAAGGTCCATCTGCAACCATCAGAATCAACTATAAATATGAATAATTATACACAATAATTTATAAACACGTATAGAATAGTGTTAAAGTTACGTACCCAGCGGCCGAAATACTCTGCGAATGTCCGGTTGTGGTAATCGAGATCACCTGCTACTCCATCACAGTTTAGATGCATGTTCTTCCAAAACTGAACTTCTGGACAGTTGATTAGTACCCACCAATGTGCAATGGCTACCTCATAATCTTTCAACTTGTAGGAAACTTGCATGTTTCCACCGAGTACAACATCGTCGGAGAGTATGGAAAGATTGAACTGTGAAGATACATCTTCCGGTATGCTTTTCTGTAACGCTCCTAAATACAGCTTCATGTAGGTGACGCACTCGTGCGCAATATATGCTTCAGCTATACATCCTTCAGGTGCGGATCTGTTTTGGACAAAATCACCGTATTGTCCAAGTTGCCTATAAATCAAGTTTTTAAAGTGTTATGATAATACATTAATACTATATCACATATATTGATGAGGAAATTAACATAAGGTGTAAAATACGTACCTTTTCATCGGATACATCCAAGTGAAGTGCACAGGACCGGTAAGCAACAACTGCCGAGGAAGATGGATCATGAGGTGAGGCATGATGTCGAAAAAATTTGGAGGAAATATCATCTCAAATTTACACATGATATGAACGATGTCTTGTTGCATTTCCCGGAGGTCAGATTTTCTCACTTCCCGTGTGCATACCTTCTGGAAAAATCTTGTCAATGCTACTAACGGCTCCACAACGTGAAGGGGAAGGAACGGTCGAATGAAAACAGGGAAGAAACGTTGTAGCAGGATATGATTGTCATGACTTTTCAACCCGTAAAGATTGTTGAATTGTCTGTTCACACACTTGGCTATATTTCCAGCAAAGCCTGAAGGATACTTGGCCCGACTTATCCAATGGAAAATTTCTAGTTTATGCTCAGGCTTGACGGTGTAAGGAGCTTGAGGCATTTTTCTCTTCCCTTGTTTCAACCATAGTTGTTTTCTGATATTCATGTTTTGCAGATCAGTGCGAGCCTTAGGACCGTCTTTCGTCTTCCCCTCCAAGTTCAGCGTTGTGCCCACCACACTTTTAGAAACATTTTTTTCTATGTGCATAACGTCTAGGAAGTGACGGATCAGCAACTCACACCAGTACGGGAGTCCCCACAATATGCTCTTATGTGTCCAGAATTTGTACTCCTTAGGTCTTTCAGGTATTTCCGCTACAATATCGGGATGATTGCTGAGGGGCCCAAAATCGTACTCATTAAGCACTGCTAAAATTTCTCTTCCCGTCCATCTTCTGGGAGGACCACCATGTTCTTCGGTTCCATCAAATGCGGCAGACTCGTAACGCCAGTGGTGATCCGCCGGAAGGAACACACGATGACCCATTCTGCATATCTTGTTGCAATGAGGGGTGCTCCCATAATCGCTGAGGCACTCTGGACAAGCCTTGTATCCCCTAACAACGCTGCCCGACAATATCCCATAAGCAGGAAAATCACTGATGGTACCAATAACCATGGCATGCATCTGGAACGTCTCCTTCTTGTACTTGTCAAAAGTGGGATGACCAACGTCCCACAATACCTTAAGCTCTTCAATCAATGGTCTCATATACACATCGAGACATTTTCCTGGGTAACCAGGCCCCGGAATCAACAACGTCAACATATTATATTCCTTCTTCATGCACATCAACGGAGGAAGGTTGTAAGGTACCAAAACCACCGGCCATATACTGCATGAAGGACTCATGGTGCCGAAAGGGTTGAACCCGTCGGTTGAGAGCCCGAGCCTGACGTTTCTGACATCTGACACAAAATGAGGAAACTCATTGTTTATATGCTTCCAAGCCGCTCCGTCAGAGATGTGTGTCATGATATTTGCGTCTCCCGCGTCCCGCTCACCGTGCCATCTCATAGCTTTTACGATGGTTTCTGACATGTACAACCGCTCAAGCCTATCTCTCAACGGAAAATACCGAAACACTTTCACAGGTTTCCTATTGCCTGCTCCCGTCAACTTATATCGGTCAGACTGACATATCGGACATGCGTCAAGGCTAGCAAGGTCATTCCCTTCTGCATCTTTACTCCAGTAGAGAACGCAGTCAAATGCACATGCATGGATCTTAATGTAGGAAAGCCCTAGATCTTTGAGGATACTTCGGACCTTACGGTGATTGGTAGGATTACGATGACCCTCCTCCAACAACGAAGAAGTGTACTGTAGATATTCATCCACTTGCCTGATAGTCGATTTTGTCTTGACTTTAATCCTCATTACCTCCATCACACTTTGAAGAACTGTCTTCTCAGAACTTGAAAACACAGGGGTCTGTTGCAATGCAATCAGTTTGTTGTACTTGTCAAAGGTAGCAGTGTTGACAACTTGTGGGAACGGCTGCACCGAGTCATGCATATATTGTTCTCCACGTACACCGCTTTCAAAAGGAAACACGTCGTTGACGAATGCCATTGTTGGATCGTTGGATGCACTACTACTGCCCGCCTAAAAAAACTACCCATGATCATGCGATCCATCTAATGATGGCTCACCGTGATATATCCAACGTTTGTACTTCGGCCAAAACCCATTACTCTTTAGGTGCTCCCATACTGTCCTAATCGGAAATCGATACATATCACTGCGACACTTACATTTCTTGTACGGGCAATAATGATATTTATTCCCGTTTGCATTTTCCTCGACGAACTGCAAAAAATCCACAACTCCTGTAGTGTATCGTCGGTCATGCCTTGGAAGCGAAATCCAACTCTTATCTCGATCCATATATAGCCTGATAATAATATATATGTATAACTTTAATTAATAAGAAATTAATTAACACATATATATTACAATATATATTATTATCAATATCAACTCATATATATATACCATTAATTAACAACCATTATTTAAGTTCATTACACTATCAACAACCATTAATTAACATATTTATATATATATATATATATATATATTTTAACACTAATTAAAATAACATCAAATTAAAACACATAATTAAACTCTAACTGAAAATCAACTCAACTACAACTCAAAATCAACATATATACATACATTCTAACACTAAAACAACAACAAAACAAAAAATCACTTACTATATCAAAATCACTAAAACTCAAAATCAACTCAAGTAAAACTCAAAATCAACATATATACACATATACGTACCTATATATAGCTCCACAATGTAAAAGAGGACGGATTTCAACAATACCCACAGATTTTTCACTCTTTCTCCCGTTTTTTTTCGTTTTTTTTTTTAAATGAGCAGCTTCTGTCCAGATCTGAAAATATAAAGACTTATAGCCGACGAAAATTCCAATTTCGTCGGCCAAATTTTCAAAGTTTTCGTCGGCTAATATTTTAGAGAAAGGCCGACGAAAATCCAAATCGTCGGTCATTCTAGGGGTATAGCCGACGAAAAATATTTTTTAGGGACGAAAGAAAAAATCGTCGGCCATTCTTGTGGAATAGCCGACGATTATTTATTTTTAGCGACGAAATAAAAAATCGTCGGCCATTCTTGGGAATAGCTGACGAAAATTGTATATTGTCGGCCGTTTTTTTTTTTTCGTCGATAATGGTCTTTTTTCTGGTAGTGCTATACTAGCAAATATATATAAACATACACTACGGACGTGATCCATTTGAGGAACATTAAATTTATCGGACGTGATGGATATCTTAGATTTTGATTTCCAAGAAGGACTTAGGGGGGAGAACTGGTAATCGATCAGTCTTTGCCATGGGAGGCTTTTAATTTCATGTGGAACTCTCTAAACCCTAACACTAAACCCTAACATTGTCATTGTTCAAAAGGCAAGATGACAGTAGTTTCATATACTAACATCACAAATAACGATCGAGCTGGTATCACGTACTATTACAACCTGATCAAATGAGATTTAAGTCGGACATGTATTTGACAGTCGCATAGCTAAGATGAAGTGTAGTAGAGAAAAGCAAACAGAAAGCCACATGCAAAACGGAGCTCTACACTCAGGTAAAGAACGGTGACATTTTGGCCGGAGACGTGGCTTGGCTTCAACATCTTCTTGTTGTTGTACTCCTGTGAAAACACTAAGAAGGATCGAACTAATATACTAGAAGGAAGGAGATTGAAGAAAAACAGAAACAAAGAACACAATGATGTAACTATAGTGGAAATCTCATAAGAGATAAAAACCACTACGAGACTTGTTAAAGTAGTCCACACTTCGATCAATCCAGTATGTTGGAATTCCGTTTACAGAAATTCAAGTAGAGATGTTCAACACAATCTCTTTACAAGCATATATCAAAACTAACTTGAACAGCAATTTAATTCTGTAAACTAGCCTAGAAAATTCCAACAGATGATCTGACTTGCACGAAGGAGCACTCCAAAGATCTGAGATCCTGCAATCAGTAAATCACACAAGTGATATATGATCAGGAAGATGAGTTAAACAATTTGTCTAAGACAAAGAAATGTTCACAAGAACAATGGTTATCAATCTGCTATATAAAAAGCTTCGCACTTAGTAACTGAGCAGATGTATATATATACACAAGTAATCCCTTTAATCAGTGCAAAAAACATTGCAACAGATTGCAATTAGAATCGAATCTTTCCTTAAGCTGCAACACAAATTTATAGCACAAAGTCAACCAATAAGAAAAGGAAAACCAATAACCATAAATGCAGAGAAAGAAATAATAAGGAAACAGTTAATAGAAGGAAATTCTGAAATCAGAAAACTGATAAGGACACCCAAGAGGATTCCTAGTAGAACTAGGAAAGGTTGTGTTAAGTATCAAACAAAACACACAGCTTACAAACTCCCCCTTTGATGCTTCACACAACCTGAAAAGACAACAGCAAACATCCAGCAGAAAATCACTAAGAAAGGGAGAATCAGTTTCCATCATTTTTGACCCTTTCTTAGAGAAACAAAAATAACTAAGTTTCAAAGATAAAAACGAGTAATGAGTTCAAAGTAAACAAAACTTGAAACATAATAAGTCTGATGCTTATGCATCATTACAAACCAAAACCAAAAATAAAAAGTTCAGCAGAGTTAAAAAAAAACAGCACAGCAGTAGGTCTTTTACTCCCCCATTGTGGAAGCATCACGCATTCTCCCAACCCTTAGACGCATTGGAACCCCAAGCTTGCGAAGTTGCAGCAGCCGCAGCCAACTCCTTCTCATGCTGTCTCTGAATGGCCTCGTCCCAGAGATTAGGCTTAGGAGAGGAAGGTGAGGGGCCAGGATCTGGGGAGCACATAGGACTCGGGATAGGAGAAGGAATTGTAACAGAGAGAGAGTCAAGTCTGGAATGAACATTTAGAACCGAGTCAACCAGAAGACCAATGGTGGAGTTCAACCGATCCAAGCGACGTTCAATCTCAAGAAACTTTTGTTCCAGACGGTTGCCAGTGAATTCCTGAGAGTGCTGAAGCCGAGAGAGAGATGCAAGAACATGATCAGGGCCTTGGCGAGACGAGCCAGCAGTAGAGTTAAGAGCATGCAAGGAATTGAATCTGGGATCTTCAAGATTAACAGAATGAACATTGATATTTGCCCTGTGCTCAGCATCACGACGCCTCTGAAGTTCACCAACACGAGTGGGATAAAAAGTACGAGCCATGATCAAAAAACTGCACACTTAGAGGAAAAACGTGAGATCTTATAAAACAGAAAAGAAGGAGATGATATGACTACTGATCAGAAGTTATCCTTATATAGAGAAGAGAAACCCTAACACACAGAACCAACAAGGAAGAGAATGCCTACAGAATGTGAAAAGATACATATCATAAATAATATGTAACATCAAGGGGAAAGAATCAAGAGAGAAGCGGAAGCGAAACCAATTTGTAATAAATACAGAATATACACAATATTTAGACTCAAATCACGATATTGCATGGAATGGAACACGGAGAGAATCTCGAGAGAAATCTTTTTCAAACATTTTTACCATTCTGCATTTAAGCTAACAAACATCACTCCCCCTTGTAACAACCATTCTGACATTCTTTTAAAGTCACATTTTTGCATCTTGACAATTGTCAAGATCAGACAGTAATACATCCTCCAGAATGACCAGATCATTTCTGTTTCTCACCTACAAAATCGATTAGAGCATAACCAATAGAGTAGTTACTTTAGAAACAACCTGGTCTTTTTAAATTGTTCAAGGAATTTTATGAGACATTTTTCAAACAGTAATCCTTTTTCAACTCCAACAGACAGAAAGAACAAAGAACTCTCGAGATTTAGTAGATCCCACATCCATACAGTACAGTGAAAATGAGATAGATGAGCAAATTCACACATAACAAATAATTCATTACTGAACCATTTATCAAACATTTGACAAACTCATTACTCCAAGAGCATTTCTGAGAGTAATGAATCTATCAGCATCCAAAGCTTTAGTGAATATATCAGCAAGTTGATTTTCAGTAGAGACAAAGCTTAATTCCAGAATATTTCTTTCAACCAGATCACGAATGAAATGATACCTTAAGTCAATGTGTTTGGTCCTTGTGTGTTGTACTGGATTTTTTGAAATGTTGATGGCACTAGTGTTGTCACAGAAAATTGTAAGTGTGCCTTGAGAGAGACCATAGTCTTCCAACATGTGCTTCATCCATAACATTTGAGTACAACAACTACCAGCAGCAATATATTCAGCCTCAGCAGTAGATAAGGAGATGCAATTTTGTTTTTTGCTGTGCCAAGCAACAAGATTCGTACCAAGAAAGAAACATCCACCAGATGTGCTTCGTCTGTCTTTAAGATTGCCTCCCCAGTCAGCATCAGAAAAGCCTGCAATTTCTGCATTTGTCTCACAAGAATAAAAAATTCCACAATCTAGTGTAGAAGAAACATAACGAATGATGCGTTTGGCAGCTTCAAGATGGGATTCTTTGGGATCAGACTGAAATCTGGCACATATTCCTACACTGAAACAAATGTCAGGTCGACTGGCAGTAAGATAAAGCAAGCTTCCAATCATACTTCGATAAAGCTTCTGATCAACTTGTTTCCCTTCCTTATCCTCACTAAGCTTAAGAGTAGTGCTCATAGGAGTTAGAATAGATTTTTTCTGTTTCAAGTCAAGACCAAATTTCTTGACAAGATTTTCTGCATATTTAGTTTGACACAGGAATATGCCACTTTCTGATTGTGAAACTTGAAGACCAAGAAAATAATTTAAGCCCCCTACCATGGACATTTCAAATTCATTTTCCATAATACTTTGAAACTGTTTAGCAAGTTTATCACATGTTGATCCAAAAATAATATCATCTACATAAACTTGTGCAATAACCAAATCATTACCAGACCTTCTTATGAAGAGAGTTTTGTCAACAGAACCACGAGAGTACCCTTTCTCCATCAGATAGCAGGAAAGTCTATCATACCAGGCTCGAGGAGCTTGTTTGAGACCATATAAGGCTTTCTGCAATTTGTACACATAATCAGTATAGTGAGGGTCAATGAATCCTTTAGGCTGTTCAACATAAACTTCTTTATCGATATTTCCATTCAAAAAGGCAGTTTTTACATCCATCTGATGTAACTTGAACCTGAAATGACAAGCAAGAGATAACAGTAATCTAACAGATTCAAGTCTAGCAACAGGAGCAAAAGTTTCATCGTAATCTAGACCCTCAATTTGTGAATACCCCTGTGCAACTAATCTTGCTTTATTTCGAATTATATTCCCCTTTTCATCACTCTTATTCCTGTAAATCCATTTTGTACCAATGATGTTGCATTTATCAGGTCTAGGAACAAGTTTCCACACATTGTGCCTACTAAACTGATTTAGCTCATCCTGCATAGCACAAATCCAATCACTGTCAGATAATGCTTCAGTAATATTTTTTGGTTCAAAAGCAGACACAAAACCCAAGTTGTTAATGGCTTTCATTTTAGTTTTGTTAGTGATAACAAAACTCAAGAAGACATTAGTGGAATTTGCTACTTCAGTTGCATTAGTTTGAGGAACAGATTGTCTTCTCGTGACAATGCCATCATTTATTCCCCCAATAATATCTTTAGAGGAGTGATCCCTAAGAACCTGTTTATGACCTTGTCTGATTTTGGAATGATCACCATATACAGAATCCTCATCCTCAGAAAGTCCTGTTGGAGGTTGATCAGAATTTGTATCTGGTGGTGAGGGTTTGTACAGTGGAAATATTTCATCACAAGCATCAACCTGTCTAACAAAAGCATCATCCACAGCAACATTGAAACTTTCAGTAATATTTTTAGTGGTCCTATTATACACTCGATAAGCCCTGCTGTTTAAAGAATAACCAAGAAAAACTCCTGGATCACTTCTGGAATCAAATTTAGCAAGATGCTCTCTATCTTTATAAATGTAACAGGGACTACCAAAAACATGAAAATGTGCAACATTAGGAATTTTTCCTTTCCATAGTTCATATGGAGTTTTGTCAGTTCCATGTCGTAGAAAAACCCTATTGCTTGTGTAACAAGCAGTGCTTATAGCTTCAGCCCAGAAAACAGGTCTAATACCAGCAAAATGTAACATAACTCTAGCCATTTCAAGCAAAACTCGATTTTTTCTTTCCACAATGCCATTTTGCTGAGGAGTAATGGGAGCAGAAAATTCATGAAAAATGCCTTGTTCATAACAAAAATTGGAGAAAGCAGAGTTTTTAAATTCAGTACCATTATCAGACCTGATCCTGGTGATTTTAAGACCAGCAGACCTTTTTTCATTCCCAAGTTGTAAGCTCAGTCCAAGAAAAGAATCAAAAGTTTCACTCTTATCTTTAAGAAAATTTACCCAAGTGAACCTAGTAAAATCATCAACAACAACCAGTATGTAGCTTTTACCTCCATAACTCTCAGGTTCAGCAGGACCAACAAGATCCATATGAAGAAGTTCCAAAGCACAGGTGGTATTCTTTGCATTCAGTACTTTGTGTGGGGATCTGGTGAGTTTTCCGAGTTTGCAGCCATTGCAAAACTGAGAAGATTTACCAGACAGTTTAGGTAGACCCCTCACACATTGCTTAGATGAGAGATTCAGCAAATCCTGAAAGTTGACATGACCCATACGTCTGTGCCACAAGGTTAGAGTTTCTTCTGCATTAGAGCTTATTAAACAGGAATTATCATCAGATGAATTTTCAGCATAAACATGATAGCAGTTATCAGATGCCCTTGTTCCACTCATAATCAGATTATTGTTAGTGTCAAGAACAATGCATCTTTTCTTATTGAACCAGATGTCTTCATGGTCATCTGCCAGCTGACTTACACTGATTAAATTTGCTGTTAATCCTTCAACATAATAGACATTTTTAAGTTCAGGTATATTTGAAGTTTTAACAGTACCCTTTCCCAGTACTTTAGCTCTCCTTCCATCACCAAAAGTGACTTTTCCAGAGGTGAATTCACTATCAAAGTAAACAAACCAATTCATATCACCTGTCATGTGTCTAGAACAACCACTGTCCATGTACCATAGATTTGGATTTTTTGTTGTTAAAGCAGTAAAAGCAACAAGGCAAGTGGCAACAGTAGGTTCCTCTTCTGAATTAAACCTAGAAAATAGACAAACATCTTCATCATCAGTAAAAGTAAGTTTTTCAACTTTTCTCCAGCTTTTACTGTTACTCCCTTGAGTATTTATATTGTCAAATTTGTTTGTCAGATTTTGAATTAATCTCATCTGTAATTTTAACTGTTTCTGCAAGGAGCCAAATTTGTCAGAATCAACAGAAGAGGTAAAATTCAAGAACATAGGACAGTTTGGTCTAATGTGACCAGAAATTCCACAATGATGACAAGTAGGTGTGAAGTGAGTTGTAGCAACCATTGACTCAGTTACCTCAGTTGGAACTGCAGTTTTATGCATTTTTTCATCATCTGAACAGTATTTTGAAGTCTCTTTGACAAAAATAGTTTCAGTAGAATTTTTACCAGAAAAACCAAGACCAGAAGTTCTGTTATGAGATCCAGAGTTGAGCAGCATTTTAACAGCTTCAGAACTTCCTTCAAACTTGTTGAATTTCTCATGAGCATCGTCAAGCTTAACCTGCAAAGTGTTAACTTCAGTAGACAGACTGTTGTTCATGTTAGAACTAGTTAACAGTTTCTCATTTAACAAGTTTATCTCATTAGTCAATTTTAATCTTTCAGATCCCCATTCAGTCTGACTTAATTCTTCTTGTAATGCCTGCACAGAAGAAGTAAGATTAGATCTTTCAGTATCCCAGTCACATTGTGCAGATAAAAACAAAGATTCAATTTTTTCTTTCTGACTAGTAAGAGAATCAACTGAGATTTCTAAATGTCTCATTTTCTTATTCATGCTTTCTAAAATATCGCAGAGTTGTGAATATTTATTCAGCAGTTCATCATAATCACAGATCTCATATTCACCCTCACTAGTATCAGAATCAGATTCAAATGATGCCATCAAAGCAACATTTTTCTCTCCCTTGTCATCCTCATCATCACTCCATGAAGATTTCATGGCTTTCTTTTCCACAGACTCCCTGTATTTTCTGTTTCCACAATCTGCAGCTAAATGACCAACTCCACCACAATCATAGCATTTAGGTTTAAAAGATGATGACCTGTTATCAGGCTTACTACCTTTATTTTCAAACCGAGCAAACTTTTCATTTTTGAAATCTGGACCATTTTGTGCCCTTTTTGAATCAGAAGAATTTTTTGTAAAGCCAGATCTTTTATTTAAGATTTTTTGAAATTCTTTTGTCAGCAAGGCATATTCAGCAGCACCATAGTCCTGATCAATTTTTTCTGAAGTTTTTGCAGCTTTGAAAGCAACAGTTTTCGGTTCTTTCTTTTCTCTTTTATCCTCTTCTGCAAGTTCAGCTTCAAAAGTTTTCAGGTTACCTATGAGTTCTTGCAGGGAGTACGTATCTAGATCATAAGCATCTGAAATTGCAGTCTTCTTTTCTCTGTATTTTCTAGGCAGGGATCTGAGAATTTTCATGACAATATCATCTTCAGCAATAGTTTTCCTGGGATTGACACTTTTTATAGAACTAGTAATAGCAATCACACGTTTATAGAAATGATCAACCGATTCATCTTTATGCATTTGCAAAGAGTCAAACTCATGTAATAACAATTGTAGTTTATGTTTTCTTAGCATTTCCTTCATACGAAGTGGCTAAAGTATCCCATGCCTCTTTTGCAGTACTACAGTGCTTGATTTGCACTCTTTCATCTTCTGAAAGAGCAATAAATAAGGCATTCATAGCCTTATTTTCAGCTTCACTGTAGGCAATTTCATCAGCAGACCATTTAGAAAATGGTTTAAGAATGAAAACATCATTTTCCTTCTCAATAACCGGATGAGACCAGCCATGCAAAATACATTGCCAAGCACGAGAATCTTGAGCAGATATAAAGGCTTTCATCATACCCTTCCAGTCCTCATACCCTTCACCTTTAAAGAAAGGAGGAGTGTTGACAGAAGTTCGTTCCATCGTTGATAAGAACAAAGGATCACACTAATCAAATTAGTGACCTGCTCTGATACCAATTGAAAACACTAAGAAGGATCGAACTAATATACTAGAAGGAAGGAGATTGAAGAAAAACAGAAACAAAGAACACAATGATGTAACTATAGTGGAAATCTCATAAGAGATAAAAACCACTACGAGACTTGTTAAAGTAGTCCACACTTCGATCAATCCAGTATGTTGGAATTCCGTTTACAGAAATTCAAGTAGAGATGTTCAACACAATCTCTTTACAAGCATATATCAAAACTAACTTGAACAGCAATTTAATTCTGTAAACTAGCCTAGAAAATTCCAACAGATGATCTGACTTGCACGAAGGAGCACTCCAAAGATCTGAGATCCTGCAATCAGTAAATCACACAAGTGATATATGATCAGGAAGATGAGTTAAACAATTTGTCTAAGACAAAGAAATGTTCACAAGAACAATGGTTATCAATCTGCTATATAAAAAGCTTCGCACTTAGTAACTGAGCAGATGTATATATATACACAAGTAATCCCTTTAATCAGTGCAAAAAACATTGCAACAGATTGCAATTAGAATCGAATCTTTCCTTAAGCTGCAACACAAATTTATAGCACAAAGTCAACCAATAAGAAAAGGAAAACCAATAACCATAAATGCAGAGAAAGAAATAATAAGGAAACAGTTAATAGAAGGAAATTCTGAAATCAGAAAACTGATAAGGACACCCAAGAGGATTCCTAGTAGAACTAGGAAAGGTTGTGTTAAGTATCAAATAAAACACACAGCTTACATCCTGAATGATGAAGAACAACTAGCTATAGCTTGTGCACCTTACAAAGTATCCAGAAAATTCCACAGCTTATATAGAGAAATTATTGTTTGTAGCTTCAGCAATCTCTGAAACCTACCATCTGCAAAGTGTGACGGGCAATTTAGTGTATCCCAAAAAAGGGAACTGAAAATCATTTTCTACTACGTACTACTAGTAAATCATACAATATCTACACAGTTATCCCTCAATTCCCTCAGAGTAGCCTGCTAGTTATTAGTAGTATTAGCTAGCTCCCAGGTTCCAACTATATATGGAAGGCTGTCTATCTACTATATATAATATATCTAGCTAGCAGTACTGCATGCGTTTGTGTTAATACAAATGTTATTATTAGATAGGGTTGCATATTAGCGGAAGCTCTAGAATTTCCAGGAATTTAAAAGAAAGATTTATGGTTTCATCGCATTTTTGGTTCAGAAGCTTCACTCTCACAGGAAGGGAACACAGATAGGTACGTACCTACGTATACCAGATTACCGGTAGTTATAGAGGGGATGATGTACATGAATTACCTACGTACTCCACAATGCTTGCCTGAGTGAACTACAAATCCTCCCAGTCTTTAAATTAACCTAAGCTCTATATAGAGTAGATCACTGAAATTGTGCTTATGTTCCACCTTAGTATGAACTTGGCCTTTCTGTTCGATCTGCTAGCTGGTTGAAATTTGTGACAGTAGAATGCAAAACGAAGAGATGATTAGGCAACAAATCCAACATATAATGATGTATAGAAAGAGAGTTGATGGAGAAGAAGATAGAATGAGTAGCTGAGGAAATGAATCTCGATTATATAGACTAAAAATATGCATGGGAACTGGAAAGTTTGTAAATCCATGCATGGCACAGAAAAGTATTAATACTATAATGAGACGACACAAATGATAGCCTAGATATATATATGATATTTATATCAGCAAATGGGAACCAACTGCTCTGAAATTGATGTCCTCGTTGTTCACAATAGAGATATATCCCTACAAACACTACATTAATATTGCCTACATAAACAAGCCTTTCGACTCTGAAATCAACTTAATCAAGACGAGCATCCAATACATAACTTCTATTAATATTAACCTCATTGGCACGGAACACTACTAGAAAAAGGGCTTGAGGTGACATATAGAATATGGACAAATATGTATGTGTCCCTAAATTTTTTCATTTGGGGACAAATTTTAACATGTGTGTCTAAATATTTGATGGGCACTTATCATGTGTCCCTATTGTGGTAAAAGGCACATATAAGTGTCCATAAATTGTTGAAGTGGATGTATCTTATTGTTTAGAGACACTTATGTGTCCCTATTTGCAATCTAAACGTATATGTATAAATGGCTACCGTAGAATATACTAGGCCAAAAATCTCAATAGACAATGGTCATCAGACAATGGTAAAAAAATAACTATTGTCTGAAAAATTCGTTCAGACAATAGTTTTTATTTTACTGTTGTATGAGTCAATTTCAAACAATACATTTTCCAGTAGAGTTTTTAACATTGCTCTCCATGATATGGGATTTCAGACAATGGTTTTTATTTTACTATTGTCTGACAATGTCTTTCAAACAATACTTTTAATATTTACATTGTATGAACGTCGTTATCACACAATGCTTTTAGTCATTAAATTTACATTGTCTAAACTCAATGTATTTATGTTGTCTGATTTTTATAACATAGCTAATAAAAAAGGTCAAGGTTACTTATCAAACAAAAATGCTTTTAACTACTCCCTCATTATTTATTTTTTCAATTCCTCAATGTCGACACTCTCATATGGATAAGTTTTATGAACCCATGTAAAAAATTGGGGACGTTTCTCTCCTGATGATTTGGCTACCATAGGGAACTTGAGCATAATAAAGGTTGACTGCGTCGATCGAGACCCAAATGATACCGAAAATATGTGAATTTTCTACTATAGACATATTTAACTATAGTGAGCACACTACAACATTGAATATCTTAGGCGACGAAAATTTTTCGTCACCTAAGAAGGATTTTCGTCGTCTAAGATCTTAGGTGACGAACATTTTGTCGCCTAAGTTTCGTCGTCTAAAGTTTGTGGTCTAAGTAAGGAGGCGACGAAAATATAAGAATTTCGTCGCCTAAGATAAATCTTAGACGACGAAAAAATTTCGTCGTCTAAGAAAAATGGTGACGAAAAAAAAACTCTAAGAGGACGAATTTTTTCGTCGGCTATATTCCAGCTTAGACGACGAAACAAATGTTTCGTGGCCTAAGAATATTACTTAGACCACGAAACTCAACATTTTTCATCGCCTAAGATGAAGACTAAGTCGACGAAATTATTTGATTCGTGGTCTAAGTTAGTTGCTTAGGCCACGAAACATAATATTTTCGTGGCCTAAGAGGTGATCTTAGGCAACGAAATTATTATGTTTCGTGGCCTAAGTATCTAGCTTAGACCACGAAACTATTTGTTTCGTCGACTTAGTATCTAGCTTAGGCCACGAAAACATTCTGTTTCGTCGACTAAGTAACTAGCTTAGGCCACGAAATTGAATTTTTCGTCGCCTAAGTAGGTATTAAATTTAAAAAAAAATATATTTTAATACTGAATATTCATATAAATTAAAAAAATTATCTATAAAAATTAAATACCGAATATTAATAAGTTTATTCATACATTTGTTCAATAAAAATATTAAACCGAACAATATCGTAGTGAGAGAGAGGAGCCTGCAAGCTACTGTGGTCGGTTCCTAAACAGCTGGAACTGTTCCTCCAACCAGCTAAGACGGTTTTCACTATTCTGGTACTTCTCATTCGCCAATCGTGTCTACTCCTCAAGTATGCTGATACGCTGTCGGGCCTCCTCTTTGGCCAGTCGTACCTGCTCCTCTGCAAGTGCGATACGCTCTCGGGCCTCCTCCTCCAGTCGTCTCATACGCTCCGCATTTGACGACCGATTATGTCCAGTGGAATTTTTCCCTTGCGATGATTGGGAGCTGACACCGAAAGTGACTCCTCCTAACCCCCAGATCTCACCGCTGTTTCGCAGTCCCAGTGCGTTGACAAGCACTTGGGCTTGAGTCGGCTCGTCAAAATAGTGAACGATCTGATCTTCCGGAACGTCGGGGTGGTCATTCCTCACAGTGGTCATCACCCTCTCGAGCTCGACATTGATACAGCGCTGCATTTGAAAATGAAGTACGTTAGTGCATTAATAACTTATGTCGTTGTTATCAGATTTGGCCAAAATTTGTGTACATTATCAATACAAAGACCAAGTAAGTAACATGCATATGAATAATGCATTCTAAATAATCCAAACATAATCGGCAGATACTCTACATCAAACCACAACGGTTAAACATAATCCAAACATAATGCATTCACTAGGAGTTTTAAGATCGCATGATTAGAATGGTTTTAACTTGAGTAAATACACAAAGTTAGATAACTTAAGGGAAATATTAAAGAGCTTATGCATATGCTTATGAATTTCTCTTGATAACATGTGTATTGATCATATTGGTGATGGAATTCTAAATTCCTAACATTCTATCATTCTTGGTCTATTTTCTTATAACCGGCCATGTCTAGTTATGGGATAAGGGAAAATTACTATATTTTCTGCCGCTTCCGGGTGCTCAGGAGGGTACACCATCTCATAATTCTTCACCAACGGGAATAGTTCACCCTTTTGCTTCAATTCGAGCGCCCCGTAGATGAAAGGCTTTGAACTGGACCGATGGTGCAACGTCTTCTTCCCCCGGTTGAGGCCGTTGGCGGTCGATCATCTCTGTAGAAGTATGATTAAATATGAGACAAATAGTTAGCATTGAAATAAAACTAAAATGAAAAATGTAAACATTTGAAAGCACAGACTAATATTAAAAAATTATATACCTGGAACTCATCGCTCTCGAAGTGGTGAACCAGCCAAGACCACTCCTCCTTCCTATCTTTGAACTCTTTCGGAATTTACCCAGGGTTGTCAATCCTAAGCCTGTTGAGCTTGCTCTTGAAGGCTGTGAAGGTCTTGGCGGCATGCTTGTAAACCCACTTTACCATCTTCTTATCATCCCAAGGGATGTCATAAACAAGTTATTACAAAAAAAATGGAATTAATATGGAAGCTGATAGATAATTAAAAAATTAAAAATTGTAGTTAACTTACGTCGAGTTCATATTTAAGCTTCATCTGATCATCCTCCTCCAGATCCCACCAACTTGCAGCAGTCATGGGAATGCTGTCCCGAATGATATGCCCGATATCATGAGTCAGCCAACTGTTCAATGTACTGGTCTGCGGTCCGTGCAAGAACTCATCATCCATGACAATCTTCACCTTCTCTCCGTGCTGCACCCAAGACGTGTAGGCCTTCAAGCCTTTTACCAACCCTCGTTTGTGTTTGGAAAAAGGTGCTGCCAAAACAATAACAATTTAATTAGAGAGTAATAACACTCATTTATAACTAAATGACTTAATTAAAAGTGTTGGATTATGTTTACCTCCATCAGGCCGAGGACGAAATGTGCGCCGACAGCTGATCTCTTCACCATCGCTGTCTTCGACGTCAGGTGTGGTTTCTGCTACTGGAGGGGCTGCAGTATCTTCCACCGGCACCGGCGACGAACTCCCTTCAGAGACATTTGACATGTACAAGCGGTCAAATAACTCCTGCCTCTTCTTCTTGAGAAATCCATGAGTCGGCGGCATATTTTTCCTGTAAAGAAACACAAATTTGTATCATAAACACAACAGTCATATGTAGTAAAATTAATCAATTTAGTTTTTTCCCCTTCATCGATTGATCTATTGTCCAGTATTTGGGGAGGTGAAAAGAAGAGCAAGACAAAAACCCTCATTTTGAATTCACAAATGCCCTAACGCCCTATCAATTTGTTGAGATGGTACTAATTTTATTGGTTTGAATTGTATCACTTATTACTATTACCAACTTTTATTTTTGTCAGAACTTGCCGTTACTTTCTTCACCACAAGGCGGAAGATTGCTCCACTCTTTGTGTTTTAAGCATCTTATTTTTAGAGCAGAGAAGATGAGTATATATTATTATTGTTATTATTATTATTATTATTTAAACAACTCAAATCTTACAACAATTAAGTAGTTTTAGTAATGTCGAATTCACAACTTTACACTATATATGACACAATACAGATATTGTATATGTATAAAAAGTACCCAAAAAAAAATAAAAAAAATAGCCAAAACAGAATGAAAAAGAATCAAGCAAATATAAGATTTGACGTTCCCAATAAACTATAAATACAGTTTCATATATTATTTAGATTATAAATTTTAAATGCGGCTCCGTTGTTTTAATTTGGTTAATTTGACCTTGTAGAGGTTTCTCTTTCACCGGCATTTCTATAGTCACCTCCTAACTAGCTTCCTTTCTCTTCAGGTCATTGCTCCTAATTTTGATAGGTCTTATGTAACTTCTGTACCCCCATACGATTATGGACAAGTCATTATAAATATATATAGCTACGTACCAGCTTGTCTCTAAACCCTAAATTAAATTCACTGATTTCAGTTTGTTTCTTACTCGTAGAATAGTTTGCTTCTACCTGCGGGCAGCGGGAAGTACTAAGGGAACTAAGGTGGTAATCTATATACAATATTTCTCCGTCGACGTTGCACAAATTGACATGTTGATCTATGTACTTTCTTATAACAAACCAGTTACGTGTGCCATTTCTTACAAAATTAGGCAAAGTTTCTTTGTTCGCAGCTCGGAAGGCCAGTTGGTATATGGTGATTTTCCTCTTCTTCTTTTTTTTAATTAATGAAAAACCTAATATGTCCCTCAGTAGACACTAGACAGTAAATGTTTTAAATTTGATATACATAAACTGTGCAATGTCATCACGCATATACAAAGACAGCAAGAAGCTGCAAGAGAAGCTAAGGGACAAATTAAGCTTATCTTAAATTTTACACTACTACAAAAACACCTTTAGATGACGCCTTTTAGATGACGCAAAAAAAATAACCGTCATCTGATTGATTTTGAAATAATCAGACGTCGGTTCTAGTTTGTCTGTCATCTGAATAGCTTTTAGACATCACATTTCCTCAGTTTATGAGGAAAACATCCAGAATTTAGTATTGGCAAGGGTAGACATCTCAAAAATTCATCGTTCAAAAATTATACTTAATTCAGATGACGGTTGACTGTCATCTCAGGGTTTAGGTTTCTACCAAGTTATAAGCGGGAAAATTCCCTCCCAAACTCAGCCTAGGTATGCCATCAAAAATTGAAAGGTTGAAACATCAGACAACGGTTGCATGTCATCTAATGTTTGGGTGCGAAATTTGTTAAAATTTTGCTTGAAGGCACAGGTTTTGGGATTTTTCCTAGTAGGCTCACTAGAATAATGCACTCAATCAGATGTCGGTTCGACTGTCGTCTGTATTTTGAGCTGAAATTTTAACAAATGGCGGCATTTTTACCTCCGAAAACCAACCAATTTTTGGGAAACCTAGCTAGCGCGCCACACCAACCAATATTGTCTCAAAAGCATCTTAAGTGAAAAAAAGAGAGGAAAGAACAAAACCAACGCACTCCTTCGCACTCCTTCGCACTCACACCCTCGCAACGCACTCCTTCGCACTCCTTCGCGCTCACACCCTCGCACTCCCTCGCACTCCTTCGCACTCCCTCGCACTCCTTCGCACTCACACCCTCGCACTCCTTCGCACTCACACCCTAACTCAGCCCCAAACCTCTTCTCAGCCCCAAACCTCTTCGCACTCACACCCTAATCCGTCAAAAACCAAACCTCATCAAAATCTCAGCTTCAACTGAATCTGAAAGACCCATCTGCTGTCAAAACTGAACCGCAAGAAGGACCTAGCTACCTCCGTCGTGTTTCAAATCCCTAACACAGATCTCAATAGGTATATTCTTTTGCCCCAAATTTTCGATTGAGTTGGTTTAGCCTGGATTACGTTTTTGATATGGTTGGGTTTTATGAAAAATGAGATTTTGGTTTAGGGTTTTTATGGTTTAGGGCTTTTCATCTCGATTGATTCATTTTCGTTTTGGGTTTTGTTCATATGGTGGGTTTTGCGACTTAGGTTTTGTTCTTGTTCTCTGTGTGATTATGTTTTTCATCTCAATTGTTCTATGTTCGAGGTTAGCAAAATATTTTGCTTGCCATTATTTTGTGAATCTAATATCTGTGATTTTTCTATGTTTGAGGTTGGGTGAAGGTAATAAGCCGGGGATTTGCAGCACAAGGCACACATTGCTTGGAACGTAGTATTTTTGCTGGGATTTTTTCTTGCAGTAGGTACACATACTCTCTCTGTCTCTCTATATATATATGTGTGTGTGTGTGTGTGTGTGTGTGATTGAAAATAGGTTGCTTATTGTTGGTTGAATGCTAGTAATGTATGCTGGTTGGTTTTTTGTTGTTGTTGTTGTTTCTTTTTAGCTATGGATAAGTCCTGGATGTATGCTAGTAGGACATCATTAGCTTATCAGCAAGGGGTCACTAGTTTTCTGAAGTTTGCCTTGAAGAATGCTAAGGATTCTAAAAATGTTTACTGTCCTTGTACTAAGTGTGGAAATCTGAAAGTTATTCCAATTTCTATGATTAAAGATCATTTGTATTTTAATGGGATAGATGTTACGTATACTGTTTGGAAGGAACATGGGGAGGTAGTCAGTGATTCCTCGGGAAGTGAGGAGTCTGGATCTGTATCAGTAGGGGAAGACTCTAGTGTAGAGGGGGATACTAATGCGGAAGAGGAAATTGAGGTGGAAGGAGAATTAGATTTATCTGAGGAGTGTAGACTTTTTAAAGCATATGTTGATGATGCTAATAAGCCACTATACCCTGGATGTGTAGACCATTCCAAATTGGGAGTGATGGTTAGGTTGTTTAATCTGAAAGCAAAGCAGGGAATGAGTGATGCAGCATTTGGTGAGTGGCTAGCTGCTATCGGGGACATTTTACCCGATGATAATGAAATCCCTGCCTCTGTTTACGAGGCAAAAAAAACTTTAAGTGCATTAGGAATAAAGTATATTAAATTCCATGCATGTCCCAATGATTGTATACTGTATAGGAAACAGTATGCAGATGATGAGAGTTGTCCCACTTGTGGCTTGTCACGGTGGAAACTAGGCAGAGATAAGAAGGTGAGAGTAGGTGTTCCTGCAAAAGTGATGTGGTACTTTCCTTTGATTCCTAGGCTTATCCGAATGTTTGAGTCTGCCCAAACATCCAAGTTAATGACATCACATGCAGAGATGAGGCCTGATGATGGATTCCTGCGTCATCCGGCCGATGCAGTTATATGGAAGCTTATTAGTGAGAAGTGGCCTGAGTTTGGGGCAGAGCCTAGAAACCTACACTTTGCCTTGTCATCCGATGGGTTCAATCCCCACAGTGGGATATGTGGTAGGGCCTCATATAGTTGTTGGCCGGTAATTCTTGTTAATTATAATCTTCCTTCTTTCCTCTGCATGAAGAGGAAGTACATGATGCTAACCATGTTGATATCTGGACCTAGGCAGCCCGGTAATGATATAGATGTTTACCTTCAGCCCTTAATCGATGATTTGATTCTTTTGTGGGCTGGGATTAAAGGGGTTTACGATGCAGCTAGGGATGAGTATTTTACGCTCAAGGCATGCCTTCTTTGGACAATCAATGACTTTCCAGCCTATGGCAACCTGTCAGGGAGCATTACTAGAGGGTACAATGCCTGCCCGATATGTGTGGATAAAACGTCGCCTAAGCGACTGGTTCATTCCAGGAAAATGGCTTACATGCGTAGTCGCCGGTTCCTTAGACAAAACCATCCTTATAGGAAGCAACGATCTCAGTTTGATGGTCATCAAGAACTTGACTCTGCTCCAGTACCATTGACTGGAGAAGAAGTGTTACAGAGAATGGAGGAAGATGTCTCGCCTTAGCTATTTGGGAAGAGCAAGCCTATGCCGGTTTATAGGGGTGAGGAGAACAAAGATAGACCCTGCTGGAAAAAGAGGTCGATTTTTTTTGAGCTTGAGTATTGGAAATTTCTCCTTGTACGTCACTGCCTTGATGTGATGCACATTGAGAAAAATGTGTGTGAAAGTTTATTAGGAACCTTATTGAACATTCCGGGGAAAACAAAAGACGGGCTTAGCTGTAGGCTGGATCTGGTTGAGATGAAGATACGACCGGCTCTACATCCTGACATGGATGCTCCCAAGAAAGATCAGTTGCCATTGGCAAGTTGGAATTTGACTCTAGATGAGAAGAAATGTGTATGTGGGAGCCTGTTTAATATAAAAGTACCAGAAGATTATTGTTCTAACATTCAAAATCTTTTTACCTTGGATGATATTAAGATTAGTAGTATGAAGTCGCATGATTGTCATGTATTAATGCAACAACTTCTTCCTGTTGCATTGAGGGGAGTACTAGACAAGCCAGTTAGGGTTGCTGTGATCAGATTGTGTCTTTTCTTTACTGAGATATGCAGCAAAACATTAGAGGTGGACAGGCTACCCAAAATTCAAAGCGATCTTGCTGAGACATTGTGCCTGCTTGAAATGTATTTTCCACCTTCCTTTTTTGACATCATGGTTCATTTAACAGTTCACCTAGTTAGAGAGATTGAATTGTGTGGACCTGTGTATTTTCGTTGGATGTATCCGTTTGAACGATACATGAAGGTCTGCAAAGGATATATTCGCAATCGTAATCGGGTTGAAGGTTGCATAGCCGAGAATTACATTGCTGAAGAAGCAATTGAGTACTTAGCAGAGCGCATTTCGGTGGACAGTACAGTGGGACTCCCAAAAGGACGTTCTTTAGTCACTAAGCATACAAGTGGTGCTCAAATGTCCTCTATTTATGGCACTGAGTATCAGTGGGCACATCTCTGCATTCTACAAAACACCGATGAGTTCATACCATACTTCGAGTAAGTCTTCTCATCTTCTGACCATAGTTTATTATTTTTGTGAATCTTTTGAACTGTTATAACAGTTTGCTAATAATGGCCTTTGTTGTAAATGCCTTGCAGGGAGCATCTTGATTACTTGAAGACTGTGTATCCTAAATTCAAATGCAATGAAAAGTGGCTTAGAAACAAACAGAATAAGGAATTTACTGAATGGGTGAAGAAGAAGGTAATATTCAAGTATCTAAATTTATTGCCACTTTTACACAGCTTAGGCTAATGCACACATCTGGATTCTTAGTCATTTTCTAATTATTGACAGGTTAGCAAGCAATTAGCCCAACCAGATCACAACATTTCTGAAAGAGTCAGGTGGCTTTCAAAAGGACCAAACCATGAAATAGCAAAGTTCAACAGCTACATGGTTAACGGAGTTCAGTTTTACACCAAGAGTCTTGACAATGTTCGGAGTTGCCAGAACAGTGGTGTTTACCTCGTGGCTGACACTATGCAAGTTGCTAGTGGTCGTGATAAAGCTCCGGTGACTTCAGATATGTCTTTCTATGGAGTAATACAGGAGATCTGGTGTCTAGATTATATCATGTTCAATTTTCCTCTATTTATGTGTGATTGGTGTGACACTTCCAGGGGCTTCAAAGTCGATGACCTCGGTTTCACACTAGTCAATGTCAATAGGAAGGCACATAATAGTGACAAATTTGTGTTGGGAAATAGTGTAGAACAAGTGTTTTACGTGCAAGATACCGTCAATCCTAGTTGGTCAGTAGTATTACGAGCCCCAGAAAGAGAAGTCAATGACTTGGACAATGATGATGAGTTAGGGGATGTGGTAGGCGATCATCGGCCTCTGGTTGATAGGATGCCAGAAGTTCCAGATGTTACTGAAGAATCAGAAATCCCATACATGCGTGATAACGATGAGGGAATTTTGATTGTAGAAGAATAGGCCTTATTACTGTCACAATGGTTCTTCACCTTTTGTTTTGGCTCATCTGTGTGTGGCTCTATGTCTTTCATGCTTTGCTTACCTCTGTGTTGCATGGTTTTTTTGCTGGGTTGTAATATGACAGTTAATAACTGCAATTTTATGATATGGATGATGTATTATGTTGCTCTTTCTGTTGGTTATGCATTCTGGATGTGTACATTGATTGTGGCTCATGTGTTTACAGTTACATTGATAGTGTCATATGTGTAGGAAATGGCTTACTGACATTGATTGTGGCTTATGTGTAGGAAATGGCTCCTTCAAAAACTGCCACATCGCCAGCAAAAAAGAAGTCCAAGTCACATAAGTCCAAGACTGAAGATGGTCTGACTGTAAGGAAGTCCAAGTCTCACAAGTCCAAGTCTGAAGATGCTCGGAGAGTAAAGAAAACCAAGGCTGACAAGTCGGGTATGGAGTCGACACTATCAAACACAAAGTCATCAACATCGAAGACAAGAAAGCAACTTGAGGAAGATGAAGGGAGTACTGGAGGTCTGAAGCGGCTCAAACGTAAGCCAGTTACCATGTCTAAGCTGACAGCTGCAAAGGTACTTAGGCAGAAGTTGAAGGTTTTGTATGATATGTATGGGAATCCATCTGGGAAGGAGCGATGTATGTTGCAGTCATACATTGGTGTGCTAGCAAGAACTCGAGTTCCAATCACAGTTTCTGATTGGAGGTTGGTGAGCAAAGAAGATAAAAAAACAATCTGGGATACTATCAGGGTAAATTTTTTTTTGTTGGTATTTTGGTGTTCTAATATTTAAAATATAAATGTTGAAGGCACTTGTTTATGCTTTGGAATCTTAATTTTCTAATTCATATGTTTCTTGCAGAAGGCATTCGTATTATCAAGTGATAAACGGGACATGGTGCTGAAATCTGTTGGCGTCAAATGGAGGAATTTTAAGGGGATGCTCACCAAACACTATGTTTGGCCATTTCTGGATGATGAGGAAAGCATGAAATTTCCCCCAGATGATTATAGGTTTATAACGCAAGCTCAATGGGATGTTTTTGTGGCACAGAGGAAATGCCCTAAATTTCAGGTAGCTAGCTGGACATGTCATTCTACTTGTAGAGATATATTATGACATTTATGGTTCCCAGTTCATAACTTGATATAATTTGTTTCAGAATTTGAGTAAATTAAACAGAGGCAGAAGATATGAAAATGAGTACGACCACCGTACTTCGCGTAAAGGATATATTGGATTGAAAGAAGAATTGGTATGTTCTTGTTAATTACAGTACATATGCCTTGTGTTTACAGTTTCAGTTGTTTATAGATTTATTCTTATTGTAATGTACATACTTCTACATTGTCTCTGCAGTGTGCGACCATGGATGAAAAAGACATTGACCGAGGTACGTTGTGGGTAAAAGGGCACTTAGGTAAAGATGGTTCATGTAAAGATCCCCGGATTCTGGCAGCGGCTGATAAAATAGTAAGAATTGTAATGCTTACTTGCATTTATGTACTTTTAGAATTAGATTCAGTGCTAATTACAACCTTACTTTTTCTTTATGGCAGAAAGAACTAAAACAAAAGGAACAGGAAGGGGAATTGGAAATCCATGGCACTGAAGATGTGCTGACTTTGGCTTTGGGGACTTCAGAACATACAGGCCGTGTTCGTGGAATGGGCGGATATGTGGTTACGCCGTCCACCTTCTTTGATCTCTCAACGAGAGGAAAGAACAAGAACATTGTGAAGACTGTTACTGATACAATGGAGCATATTTTGGAGAAGAATAATGAGAAGATGCTGGAAGATATAATTACGAGGATTAGAGAAGAAGAAAGGAAAAAATCAGCGTAAAAGGACAGGCTTTGGGAGAGTAAACTCGCAGTAATGGAAGCAAGACTCAATGCTGCTCTTGGGGCTGCTTCACCAATGCAGTCTGCTGAAGCAAGTTGTTCTAAACATGCTGAAGAGGGAGCAGTTGGTGTACAAACATCTTTACGGCTTGGGAAAAAGAAGAGGCATCTTTCCATGGCTGGTGTACAGGAGGATAAAAATGATGATGACAATTCCCGTGTTGTGACCAAGAAGAAGAAATTAGACAAGAAAAAGGCTGCTGTTTTGGACAAGAAAGATGAAATTCAAGGTCAAACACTTGCTGGGAACATTGACGATGAGAAGTTGGAGTCGCCTTGTGGTGATAGATGTAAAGACCCACCTACAGACATGGCATGCTTCGTACAAATGCCAAGTCCAACGGTATGTGTTTTCTTAAACAGCCATGGATAAGTACTTGAAATATTCTAATGCTTGATGAAAGAATTGATTTAATGCATTATTATGTGTTTTCTTAAACAGGCTAGCAATGTTGAGGTGAACTGCAAATTGGCAGTGGGTTCCATCGATAACATTGTTGCTACAGCAACAGTGATTAAATCCAATGATCCTTCACTTGTTTGTCATGGAAAGCCGTTGGGAGCTGAAAATTGGTGTGTTTCTGTGACCTTTCCTCTTCAAGACAGAGCTTTGGTTCCAGTTCCAGTTGGAGAAGAAATCAGAACTGTGGTTCAAGCTTGTGGAAGCTGGGTGGCATGGCCAAAACAGTTTGTCATATTTGATGAGGACGAAAATGAGGACGTAGATCAGGAGGTACTTGTGGAAGCAACTAAGGGAGATAGGGAGGTACATGTGGAGGCAACTAAGGTAGATAAGGAGATAGTTATCGAAGATGAGGATGAGGAGGTGCTAGCTACTGAAGAGGTAATGTAGTGTAGAAAAACATTCCAATTTTTTTTTCTATGTTGGAGCCTGCAAATCATCCTAAGCCTATCATTACTGCAATTATCCTAAGCTTCAATATATATATATTTTTTGTAGGAACCTTCAAAGGATAAGCTCAAAAAGAAATGTGACAAGTCTTCATGTCCATTCGACTTGGGATCAATCGCTGACACACTTACACCATCACTGAAACAACTCTGTGATTGGGGTAAGCAGTTATTCACAGAGCGGCAAAGTATTCAGTTTGAGATTGAAGAGAATGTGTTTAGCAGTATCCGTAAAACCTACATGATGGACACTGATGTTCTAAGGCTTGCAAAGATGGAAATGGTTACAGGGAACTGTATAGTTGTGTACATGAGGTATGACTTTGTAAATTTACCTATATCATGTTCTTATGTGTCTCTGTATATGTAATGCATCTAGTTCTATGTAAGAAACAATAATATCTTTAGGTTATGTGTGTTTATGTCAATGTAGGTACCTGTTTGATATTCTTAAGGCTTCAAAAATGGAGGACATGATAGGGTACATTGACCCAGCAACTGTTGGTGCTGATAGTTCCCCGACAAGTAGGGGCAATGCACTAAAGAAGCGACTCATCTCAGCAAAGGATGGTCAAATGTTCTTGATGCCTTACTTTGCAAAGTAAGTTGATAATTTTTTTTTTAACCCCATCACTGGATACCGTATATTGTGAACTGATTGGGTGTAAACTTTAAATATTATGTGTCCTTGTAGTCAACATTGGATGTTAATGTTGATTCATCCAGACAAGGAGGTGGTTTATTTTATGGATCCGGCTACAAGGCGACTGCTCACTGGAGAAGGCCGTACTGAGAAGGCCGTACTATCGTAGACAGGTTCCTTTTTCCTGATATGATTTCTGTACATTTTAGGCATCAGGGTTTAATTTGGAGTTTTCTAAATGGTTGTTTAATATGATCACTTGGTTACTATGTAGTGCATTATCAAAGTTCAATGATCACCGGAAAAGGAAGGGAAGCCTTAAGGCTAAATGGAAGAACATGGGGGTATGTTACCTATTTTAATAGTACAAAGTAGTACCTTTGCTATCTATTAGATTTTTCTGGATTACTCAGTGCTTCAAATTATGGTACAGGGCATTCCACACCAACCTGATGGCATACAATGTGGCTATTATGTAATGCGCTTAATGCGAGATATTATCTATGACACGGAACTTGCATTTGCTGCAAAGGTAAAATCTGTACCTATTTTTCTGTTTGCATATGATGACTGCCACCTTCTTTGAGTTTCAGTTTTGATATATGTATATGTGTAATGATATCAGTGGGAAAAAAGAGATCAACGTGGAAACGAGTACACTCGAGAAGATATTGACCAAGTAAGGGATGAGCTTGCAGGCTATCTATTGAAGAACCATGTGAAGCTTTGAATGAGTAACAAGCAGGTTAAGTGTTTTGGTATATAGGATGCTCAGAATTCTAGTGGTACCTATATAGTATATGGCCAATCCTATTACAGTTATGTGGACTTGAATTGGTCATTTTTTTGCTACTGGTAGCTACAATTGTGATGGAAGTTGATTTTGGTTTTGCTGCCAATGCATGTGTTTTTAGAAGTGTATTACTCATGGTTTAAAACATATCTTGGTAGACATATAAATATGGCAGGTTTATTGAGTACTATCCTACAGTTTTGGTTTATTTGCATGAAATTAGGTTTTATATGTGGAGATGAATCAGTACTGTGGATTTGGTCAGTACTGTTCATTTGGTAACATATCAAATGAACACAAATGACAGACTCAGTCATAAAATAACTGACGTTAGAAACACATTCATATGACACAAACGAGTGACATCTGAACCAAAATCGTATGACACAAACAATATTATGCAAGACTGACGTCTAAGAGAGCTCAGATGACATACGCCTTGACAATATGACCGACGTTACACTGCACTTTACATGACGGTTTGAGTGTCATCAGGTTACATGCCATCAGACACAAGATGCGCACACTATGAATGCCAACCGTCATCTGAACAACGTACAACCGTCATCCTTAGAAGATGTAAATGACAGTCATTAAAAATGAAACATGACGTCTGAGAAGATATCACACGACGCTTGGTTTGATATATTAACTGACATAAAAAGTAGCATTAGATGACAGTCGACTGTCATCTCAATATATGCCATTCATCACTAAAAATGCGCACGTAAGTTGGCACCAGTTGGCACCATGAATGCCAACCGTCATCTGAATATAAAACTGTCATCCTTATGATCGGTAGATGACAGTTTTTTTTGGGTTTTAACTGTCATCTGAATGCGTTTTAATAGATGACATTGCGATAGATGTCAGTTTGGGAGCATATGAGATGACGGTTAAAAACCGTCATCTGAATCGATTTCTGTACTAGTGTTAAGAGTAATTTCGGTTACTATTTATTTTTTAAATTCATGTATGGCTTTGCGGAGCGTGACAGATAACTCAAAAATCAAATCACAGGCATATATATTTATCTATAACATTTCAGGGCTAAGTGTGCCTCATTCGACGTTCTATAAAAAGAAAAATGTTGATCCTCTGATAGAGAAGATTGCATAAAGAAAAAAATGAGAAGACATCAAACAACCGAGAAGACTTACAGATTTCAAAGGCGGCGACGAGAGAGATGGCGGTGACTAGGTCTGCGGTGGAGGAAGATTGAGACGGGGAACAGTTCTCAGACGGGGGGCAGACACGGAGGCGAAGGCAGGGACCGAGGCGGGGGCCTGAGGCGGAAGCTGGGAGACGGCCGGAGGCCTGAGGTGGTGAATGAGAGAGAGAATGGAGGGAAGGCGGAGGTGAAGACGGCGAGCGACGAGGAGGCTGGGGTGGAGGCTAGGGAGGAGGCGAGGGCTGGTAGAGGCGGAGGCGAGACCGGCGAGTGAGGCGGCGAGTGAGGTGGCGGAGGTTGGGGCGGGGGCCACAAGGCGGAGGAGGGAGCGGAGGGTGAGGCGGCGTGAGGAATTAGAGAGGATCAGGTATACTTCAACAGACCAAAGATGAATTAGGGATTGCAGATCGGGTATATTTAACTGACTTAGGCGACGAAACTGCCTCTTTCGTCTCCTAAGCTACAAACTTAGACGACAAAATCAAAAATTCGTCGCCCAAGAAGTAAAACTTAGGCGACGAATAAATATTTCGTCGCCTAAGATAATTTCGAATTTTTCACAATTGATTGAAATTAAAATTATGCCGCCAATTTATTAAATGAAAAAATATATATTTACTTAGACGACGAAAATTATATTTTCGTCGTCTAAATAAATATATATTTTTTCATTTAATAAATTGGCAGCCTAATTTTACTTTAATGTGTTAAAACATTTACGACGAGTTGATCATAGGGGAAAACAATTAGGTTTATAACGTTTATATATACTAAGTATTTGTCAGTCGGATCCCCGAATAGTTCAAGGCGCATATATTAATTAACTCTCGAAGTACGTACGTACACACCGTTTTATAATTGTAATTATACATCACAAACAAATTTATTGAATTTAAAAACATAATTTAAATCTGATCATGGCTCTCCATCATAATTGTCATCGTTTGTATCATTTGTATCTTCAATCGTATCAGTGAAGTCATCATTGGAATTTTCATCGTCGTCTGATTCCTCATCATCCTTGTCATTAATGAAGTCGTCATTGGCTCTGTTTTGAGATGTAGATGCAGTTGGGACTGCAATGTATTCATCAGAAGTGACGAAATACAAGCGGTTGTCGTCGCAAATAGCCTCTACATTAGGGATTTGAGAAGCCGAATGCTCTTGATATGGTTCATCAGTGTCGCTGTCATGTTCATCATCATGTTCTTCACCCCCTTCAATTGTAGACGCACTCCATATATTCCTATGTGACATCGGGTTAACCACTTTCCAAAATCCATCGGCCTTAGGATCATCGAGATAAAACACCTGTTTTGCCATGCTAGCAAGAATGAACGGCTCATTTTCATACCAACTTGTATTTGTATTCACCGATAACATGCCGTAATCCATCTTTATACTCCCAGGAACACTTTGATTAGTGTTAAACCATCTACACTTGAACAAGACAACGAGCATATTTCCATATACTAGTTCGACAACGGCGAGTAGCACTCCATAGTAGGTGAAGTCGTCACCATCTACCATGACCCCGCAATTTTGCGTTCTGCGGTTTACATCTCGTTGAAGTGTCACAAACTTGACGCCGTTGACAAAACACATCGCTCGCACCCTGTGGGAAATTGGCATTCTAGCCAAATGGTGCAATTCGGACGAGTACCAATCACTGTTCTGTATTTGGAGATTTTACACCTGTCACGTTGTGATAAGTTATTATTTAAATTGAACTGACTAGCTAGAATACTAATATTGAAATGGAGATATTGTAACATAAAAAATATTGTGACGTACCCATTTGCTAAAGTAAACAGGAAATGTTCTTTTGTGCGTCTCTTTCGGCCTTCGGTCTCAACGATTTGCTTCAATCAGCTTCAAATGCTCACGCATGAAATATTGTGCTTCGTCACAGTGTTGTAGTACGTACCAATGAGCTTCAATTAGCTCAGCATCTGTCAGTCTTTCTGAAGTTGGTAAATTACCAAGCGGACGTACAACACTTGAAAGGACTGAAAGTTTTAACTCTGGTACTGTAGAGGCTGCTGTAGAAGATTCTGCAATGTTTTCATCACTGTTACGGAGATATAAGTTGCAATATGTTACACATTCATGTGTAATGTACGACTCCGCTATCGATCCTTCAGGGTGACTCTTGCTTTTACATAACTGTTTGTATTGAAACAGTTGTCTGAAATTACACGTACAGTTATTAGTGAAGTATATATACAAGAGAATATTATAATGAATGGGGAAATACGAATAATAAATAGTACCTTTCTTGAGGATACATCCAGGTGCAATGAACTGGACCAGTAAGAAGTGCTTGATCTGGAAGATGGATCATCAGATGAATCATACTGTCAAAGAAAGCAGGGGGGAAAATCATTTCCAATTTGCACAAAATGTAGATGATGTCTTCTTTGAGAATGAGAACATCTGACTTCTTCAGCTCTTTAGCGCATAACTTCTGAAGGAACCTACACAATGCTATTATAGGTTCGACCACATCTGGATGCAAATAGGGTCCGATAACCACTGGAATAAGACATTGTAACAATACATGACAGTCGTGGCTCTTCAATCCGTTAAACGTATTAAGCCCCAAGTTAATACACCAAGATATATTTCCTGCATACCCATGAGGATATTGTGATACGACCCGAACCTAGAATTACCGTTTAACTGTTTTACTTTTATTATTTCTCCTCGGGAATTGTTTTTACGATTTGAAAGTTCTAAAAGTTGACTTTTAAATAAGTTGACTCGACCGATGATTTTATTTAATGACGAGGTAGAAGACGTTGAAACGAGTTCGTGGACACGTAACATGCTCAATTTGGAGTTCGTACGAAAAAGTTACGATGTAAATCGGAAATTGTCCGATTTTTGGACGAGTATAAATAGCGGGAAATGAAAAATTTCCCGAACGGGAAACTTTCATTTTTCTTTTTCTTTTTCTTTCTTTTTCTTCTCTCTCCTCTCTCTCCTCTCCCCTGATCGGCCGACCCCGACCCGCTCCCAGCCTCCACCCAACTCCGCCGTCCGGCCGAACTGCACCGCCGCAGCGGTCGTGTTCGAACCAGCTCGGCCTCCCCGTCACGCCGGTGGCAGTGGCACGGCGGGGATCGCCCCCGTTGGGGCGTACGACGCCCGAAACAGTTCCCCTCCGATTGGACAGAACTCTCTCCTCCGGCCACCGTTCGACTCGATTCGTGTGAGGAATCGAACCAATTCGTAGCAGGTAAGGAGAATTGAGAATTTGAAATTTTTAGGGTTTTGTGTGATTTTCGGTGGAGGTCGTGATATTGGTGTTTTTGTTGGAGTTGGAGGTTAAATTCGGGTTTAGGACGATGTTTGGAGTCGATTGAGTATAATTTGGGGTTCGATTGGTTGAGTTTTGGAGAAATTGGAATTTTGGATTTCTGGGCCGCCGTATCGGCCGCCGTTTACGACGGCTGGGGCTGTTTTTGGAGGCGGGGACGTCGAGGATGAGTCCCCGAGGTGGTGGCGATGGTGTTGGGTGAATTTGGTGTCGATTCGAGGTGTTTTTGCCTCCTGTGGCTGTGCTGCCGGCGGCAGCGCTGTTGTTCCGGCGGCGGCGGCGCCACTGTTCCGGCGGCGTGAGGTAGGAGATGATGAACAGTGAAACAGTAAAAGGTAAAAGTAAAACGGTAAAAAGTGAAAAGTAAATAGTAAACAGTAAAAATAAAGGTAAACAGTAAAAGTAAATGGTAAATAGTAATTAGATTTTAACCATTTACTGTTTGACTTTCAGAATTACTGTTTTACCTAGAATAATTACTGTTTGACCATTAAAAATTACTGTTGACTTACTGTAAAAACGTTAAAAGCTAATTAAAATGGTTTTAAGACGAAATAACTAGTAAAAGGATTAATCGGACACGAGGTGGGTGTCCTGAGTAATTTCAGACGTAGATTTTCGGTATTGAGGCGTAATTCCTATACTGATAACTGAAAAAGAGAAAATTAGGAGGTTTCGTGTGAGTGAGGACGTCCGTAGATTTAACTTTTATAATTTAATTCCGAAGTTTGAAATATTTATAATTACGTCTGTGATACAGGTCGAGAAATTACTCGACGTAATGAGAGCGAGGAATAGCGGCACGCTCGGCCGTACTGTGCGTGGATTTTATTTTAAAATAAATACATGCAATTACGTTTTATTGAAATACAATTTATTTAATTAAATGAATTCGTAAGCATGATATGAATTATCGAAAGTCGATAATTTATTTACTACTGTGATAATTGTTGATTTAATATTTAAAGTAAATTATGGATTTGGGTTATGCTTTTACTATGTGATTTATCCGGAAACGAGGTTTTCGGAAATAGTATATTTTAATTATTCATAACTTGATTATGTTAAATAAGTTTTAATTAAAGGTAGTGACCGGAAATGAGATTTCCGGGGATTTTATATTTTCGCTATTTATGATTTTCGACATGTGAGACATGTCGACGTAATAAATATAATTTTTGATATTGTTTTACGACATGTTGGATATGTCGGATATATATGAGTATATTTCGAGGCTATTACACTAATGATTATTATAAGCCTCAGATGTGCGGTCGGGGACCGTACGGATTTATGATATATAAGAGGAAGCGTACTTTCGGTTTTGTTTTCGGATTTTCACCATATCAGGGTCAGATATATATTGATGCTAGCTAACTTGGTTGCCTGAGCCTATGCGAGGTGACGATTTGACCACATAGGTCAGATTCACGCTCGGTGGTCGACGTGTACGGGCATAGTGTCGCCTGAGCCCATGCGAGGTGACGACTTGACCACATAGGTCAGATTCACGCTCGGTGGTCGACGTGTAAGGGCATAGCGTGAGACGCTATAGAGAGAGTCTTGGAGGCTCGACCCTTAGCCTTGGAGGCTATTGTTAAATGGTGGTAATAACGTTCCCCTATTCTATTATGTGACCAATGGGTTTGGTCATGATTTTTATATTATGAGGTTTTCGGGAATATTTTCTCTATGAGATTTCTGATTTTAATAAATTCCCGAACCAGCGGGACTGGGTTTTTATATGACCAATGGGATTGGTCGTGAAATATTATTAATTGATTTTTAAAAATATTTCGTTTTGAAATACAAATATAAACAAAAGTATAATTTGTTTATTTGATATATCAGCGGGGCTGATTTTTTTAAATACGATTTTCTTAAAACGTGGGACGTTTTATTAAAGGCATGCAATGTAGTTTTATTTCTAAAATATTGGGAAAGTAATATGATACTTTCAATTAAAGTATTATATTAAATTGTTTTATTTTTATCCACTCACTCTAACGTTTTTAATTTACTTTCTCCTGGGCCCTTCATTTTAAAATCGCCCAGTGTGCAGAGTAGTGATCAGAGGTCAAGAGTACTCGGAGTCGAAGCATAGCCATCATCGTTGTCGTTTCCGCTAGGTGGGATCTGTGATCCCTTATTCTTTTATTTTCATATTACATTTCTTGTTATATTTCCATTTGTGATTCCAATTCATTTTGTTAGATTGCTCTGATTACTTGTGAGCCTTTGAATATTAAATTAATTTGATTTTGTATTTATTTGTGGCGGTTGTTGTGATTTGGGGAGCAGATGGCTCCAGGTATTGAGGTTGGAACTGGAATTTAGAAGTGTTTTGGTGGTTGCAGGCTTTAGGGTTGTCCATCTTAAGATCGACTTATCGATTTATCGATAGAGTTAGTCTTAAGGTGGTCCCCGTAGGATCTTACCCGGATTTCAGGTCATTTCATTCCTTGAGTCATGTTATCTTTTATACTTGATGACACCTAGTATTTTGGATTGATGGGCCGACCGCGGCGGATTTCCATCATGTATCTCGATGCTAGTGTGTTCATTAAGTGTGTGACTTTGATTCTTTGGTGTCTTGTTATGTACTCTGTAGAATACTATTCTATTCAGTTATTTTATATTCTATTCTGTACAGTACCTCCGACTGATGGATCCGACTGCAGCGGATACCCATCGTGCTCCTTGGTGCTATTGTCATTATTAAGTATGTAAAGTACATGCCAGCTATCGAGTTGTATCTCTTAGACTATGCCTCGAGTACATCGACCTCTTAGGACGTTATCCTTGCGTACGTAATATGTATGTGAATTGTACCTATCCGGTTGTGTTTTGACGCTTATCAGCAGTTCTAGCGTAGGGTTACGAGTTGAGAACTCGGATGTTTCGGTCCTATTTATTTTGAGATAGGAAGGTGTTATTCCTGAGAGGGCTACACATTGAGACCTTGGTCTCTTATTCATGTGTTTGCGAGGATTTGACCCTAGTTCTTGAGCAGCCTATTTAAGTGATCGATTTTGGAAATGTTGACAAGACTAACGTGAGATGATATGTCATTGTTGCGACCTTGCTGTAATGAGTGGGGAAATTGATTATGTAACATTCTGACTGTGATTTTAGATTGTTACGAGTATTGTGTTAGAGCCACTCTTCAGCTATATTTTTGTGGATTGACCAATGGATTTGACGTATGTGGAGAAAGTGAGTCCGTAGACATTTAAGTGGCAGTGTACATGTGTTGTTTTTATGAATCTCATAACCGTCTTATTTTGACTTTGGACATATCGGTTATGACGGAAGGAATGAAGAGCCATACAGAGATTGTGGGAGCTATAAGTAATTCTAATTCTTAGTGACCTTGGTCGGAAGATTGGATAAAGGAAGAATTAGAAATTGAAATAGCTACCTGGATTGGAGATATTTTGTTTTGAAATACGTGGTATTTGAGGAGAAAAAGATTTGAATATGTAATCATGATAACATTGGGAGATTAGTAATGAATGGAAGTTGGCGATTCTTAGTGATTCCATGCGGCGTAAATTTTGAGATATAGTCGTTGTGGCTTCGGAATCACCGTGTTACAATAATGTATGGCTTGGGCTTGATGGTATTACTTTACCACGTGAGCAGCTGGAGACGATATCCGAAATACTTATATCGGGGATCTATTCGACCATTCTATGGTTAGCTCAGTAATTCGGATGAGAAGATTCTGGTAGTTGTACCAGAATTCGACAAACGTCTTTTATCAACTGGTCATTATATAAATAATTGTATTTGTATTAGATCAGCCACTTCTTTCGTTCTTTTGTGTTTCTTATTCAAGGAATTGCTTCGAAACTTCAACGGATCATAACTTTTGATCCGTCATCCCGATTCAAGATCCGTGAATGGCTACTAGTTCGGATTGAAGTCGCATGCTTATCTGTGGTGGTTGGAGTGAAATCCAACGGTGACTTCCAAGAAGCAATTTTCAAACTCCAGAGCTATTTTAACCATTTTTCATAGTTGAGTCGGAATTCTATCTGCTACCGTCGTAGCGATATCTTTTGATTTTTGGACATTTTCTGGCTGATGGCGAATGTTGATGTTGACTATTTAGTTAATCATAGAACACTTGTCAAGTAAACATATCGGCTCTGTTCTGAATTTAACATTTGTGAGAGGCGTGTGGATGGTGGCATCCCAAATTGTCATGATTGTAGACGTAGCCGTTTCGACGCCAAGGGGGTTATCGATATTGAAGTCATTGGTTGCAGCATGGGATACGAATTGAATGGTGTGACTCAATCAGAGGACGCTAATAAATCAAGTGACTTGATTAAGTAAAGTGAATCTCGAGAACAGTATTATGAGTCACGAGTATTTAGTTTTCCTACTGGTTTTGCAGGGCAATGCCAGGTGATTTGTTCGAGGTGTTTTAATGGTCGCTTATAGTATAGCCTTTTGGGAAAGGGGTTTCCTTGTTGACTCAGGTAGTGTTTCGAGTCAAGGCTTGTGTAAGAAATGTTGTGACGTGACTAGTGCATATTCTTATAAGTTGAACGACGTTTTGTTAATGGGAGAATTTCTTTTGGGATCGTAATGTGGTGGGACCACTTATTGATCCAGAAATAACTTGAGAAGTCATTATTTCTATAATGCGTGTTGGTGGTTTCATTGAGTAGATCATTGATTTGAGTTTACCCTTATGTCAGTTCTCGTGGGACGAGATATTGACTCGAACCTCTATAGTTTAATTGAGGTTTCGAGAATGTAATTTCTCGAGGATTTCTTTTCTTTGATGCGAGCTAATGGAGGATATTGGATATGTGTTGGCTCGAGCAAATTCAAGTTGTGAGATTTATTTTGTGAATTCAGCGAGTCTTTTGGGTATTTGAGATGTTTTCTCTCGAGTTTAAGATCATATTCTGAAATTTGATTTTCGTTGCGATGCTGTTTTTGATAATGATTGATTTAACAGTTCTGGTGTTAGTCGTCGGTTATGGAAACTGATTTTGAAATCCGAAAGATTCCTTGATGTCATATCGGATCTGGGTTATTGGTGATACTTGATGTATCTAGTTGGAAGCCTCTGTTGGTTGTCACATTTGACGCTGATTCAGGTCCCACTCTTTTGTGAGTTGTGAGTTATGAGAGTTGCTTTATCCATGGACGAGCTTGGACTTTGATAAGTCAGTTTCATTTGAAACCGGTCCTGATTATTTTAGTGCGAGAAGCACACATCGAGGACTCGTCCAGAGAGCATATGAGTGATAAAACATTAAATAGCTCACATGTGTAATTTCTTCAGTTTGATGAGGGAACGTTAGTGATTGATGTGACAACAGGTAAAACGTGAGATGTATGATAGGAGCACAATGTGCGACGATATTATATGCTTATGCCCTCGTTTATGCTTTGTTTAACCCTTATTTGTCTAAGATAGAGTCATAATATAGTTAGTGTCAATTTTGGTAGAGTTTTGGTGAAATGTGCTTAATTGTCCGAAAAATGACTAAGTATGAGAAATCTGGAAAATAGTGCAAAATATGTCTTTTTCGCGATTTTGTGACGAGTACAAATATGATCTATCCTTGTCTGAATTCTATGAAATTTGGTGTGCTTAATATTCATATGCTGAGGAATGTTGTGTTTAAATTTCAGATCAATTGGAGTTCGGGAAGTCACCCAAAAGAGGGCTGCAACTTGGCAGTTCGAGCAAACCAATCCAGGGGCTTCCAGGATTTTCCTGGGACTTTGATCCAACTTCGAAAAATCATTCCCGACGATTCACAAGGAATTTGATCGAGATATTTTATGGGGAGAGGGCTATATGTATCTAGTTTATCTGAGACTTGGAATCGCATCAATTGGAGCTTCGAGAAGGGAGATATGTCGGATTTACTGGAGCAAGGTCATTCCAGCCGAGTTGCTGCCGGTCTTGTGTTCTTGCGGGTTTGGGGTATTTTTCCATGGACCAAGCTCACCAAATGGAGTTGTCAAGCCTACACAAGAAGTTCATGAAGATATGCAGCCCAATCCAAGGAAGAAAATCAGAAAAAAAAGTTTCCTAGAAGAACCAAGAAAAGAAGGAACCAAAACCTTGTTGCACAAGGATTGCCTTTGCCGATTTGGACTAGGTTTTCTACCTAGGGTTTCTGCCGAATTTGCCTGTATATATAGCCATGTTTTCCTACAGAAAAATCATCTCATCTCTTGCAAAACACTAGCCAAAACTCTACCAAATTTCCTACTCAAAGTTCTAAGCCGAAACCCTAGAAACATCAAGTCACCGATTCTACCATACACCACCACTCATCACCGATCCCAATCCCTTACCTCAGCCACTGCCGATCCTCTTCCACCACACCAAGACGAAGCTCTCCAAGGTTTCTAAAGTGTGATCCATCCCTATGACTTGTGTTTTTAATTTCGGTTTAGTCACATGTATTGTTATAAAAAATACTTTGTTTCGTTTGGTTTTGTATGATGAGCATGAATTGCAATTTTCATTGAAGTTTATGTGATGACTTGTGCGATTTTTAATACATGGTTTTTGTATGTTTAGATAATTAGAGCAGTGGTATTAGAAGCATGTTTATGATTTAAATTGGTTAGTAATCTAAGGTGAGGGCTTGAAAATCGATACTTGGTGTTGTCTTTGAACATAATCTCGGTATTAGGTTTAACTTGCTAGGGTAATTACAAACTAGATGGACCGAGAGGACTCTATGATTTGTGTTATTCACTAAGGGCTATTAATCTTAGAACTTGCATGCTAAATAAGATGATTGACAACCTTACTTGTTTACATGTTTTCGATTTAAGACTCTTGTGCATTATATGTTAAGTCTTAACCGGATTAGCATAAATATCTTTAGGGCTAGAGCGAGAGTTTGTCCTAAAAGAACTTAAGGAAGTCTAGTAACTAGGTACAGAGCGAGAGCTCTAGTTACGGTCGAAACGAATTTGAATTTTGAGCATGCTAATACTTGACTCTTACTTTCTTGCATATGAATCTTTGTGTTAAATTGTGTTTTATGCTATGTGATGCGTGAGAGATGATGATCAAACTTGTATATAGTAGACCTAGGATTTTATTTTCTGTTTTTATGCCGTACCTAGTTTAGAGGCAGCCCTTGCTGCCAAGCCTTTTATCCCCCATAATTTCATGTGTGAATATGTATATATGTATATAAGTGTGACAATTGTGTGCATATATGTTTGTGAATATTTGTGTTAACATTCTCATGTTTCAGGTACCCTTAATCCCCGGCTAGAACGATCCCTACTTATTCTATACTACTAACGATTGTAGGGTTATTATTGCTTGATGCTCGCTTCGGCGACACATCAATTTTTGGCGCCGTTGCCGGGGATTATAAAAACTTGTTATATTTGAATGTTATTTGTTTTGTAAATTTGTCGTGTGTTAATAGCTTGAAATTGTTTGAAAATTGTTTGTATTTGCTAATGCCATGGCTTGTATAGCTTTGTATATTCTTGCATTTATCTTTGTGTTTTGTTCGCTTTGATGTGTCTTGTGTGTGTGCAGATCGAATAGGGAAGAAACAGTGCAGGAAATACGGAAGTTCTGCCCAAACAAAAATCAGGCAGTGCAGTCAGTCGACTTTGGAAGGCTGCCGTTTTTAGTTCACAAAACCTGGGAAAGTGAGCCATACACCGTTGGAAAGGTCTCTGAGTCTACTTTCTGTAGGATTTTACAGAAGTGGATTTGGAGTTTCGAGCTGCTCCCAGTTGCAATTTGAGTGCACGAAGGTCAATCTGGTGGAACAGAGAACTGGGCAGATCATTCGGTCCGATACAAGGCCAAAGAAAGAGTACCTCCGCTGGTCCGATTGGGACAAACCTTATACCATTGAAAAGCTCTGTGTGTGCACTACAACTTTGATTTAGAACACGTTTGCATTCGGATAATGGAGCACACCCATAATTAGGCCTCAAGCGAAGCAGACACATCTGCCAAAGACCCTGCCCCTGCCTCTGTCCTGCAGCCAACCCTGCATGCCGAGGCCAGCATACACCTAAACAATCCTACCAAGCACATTGCCCCTTCTCATGCCATAGCCGAGTTGCAGCCTCACGCTGCCAAATATCCTGTCGAGCAAGCTGCTGCCACGCAGCCTATGCACGCTGCTGCGCAGGATGCGCACGCTGCCCACAAGCCTAGTCCTGCCTATGTATCCACGTGTCCGTATCCTTCCGTATCCAAGACCAATTCTGACACGTATCCAATCAAGTAGCCGTATCCGATACGCATGTCGATACGCCTGTGCTACTGTTGACCGAATCCGATACGGACACGGATACGCCATCCGATACGCTGCAATGCTGCTGCCCCTACCTGCTGCCCTGCTGCTGCCGCAATGCTGCAGCCTACGTACCCTGCTGACACGCCGCAAAGCTGCTGCCCCTGCTGCTGCCTATCCTTCCACCTATGCTGCACTTTCCGAGACCCTGCGCACAAGCTGCTGCTCCTGCTGCCCCTTCACGCTTCTCCTGCCCCTGCCCCTGCCGAAATCTGCTGCACCCAAGTTACTGAGAACACACCATTGAAGGCGAAGCAGTTTTCGGTGCCTTGTGTTATCAATTTCGTGTAAGCCTTGGTCCGGCCGGTCAAGGAAGACACACCATTGAAGGCGAACCAACTCAAGAAGAATCCATGGAACATGGTCAAATTGGAGAGAAAAAGTGAGGAAACTCAAACACCAAACTGTACCCCAAACAGAGTTCCGGCAGTGCAGCTCTTCTACTTTGGATGGCTGTCATTTTTAGCTCACAATACCTGAGAAGGCGTGTGATATATGCAAAGAAAGATCTGTGAGTCTACTTTCTATAGGATTTTACAGAAGTGGATTCGGAGTAGTATGCTGTTCCCAGCTTCAGTTTGATTGCAGTAAGGTCAGTCCAGAAAAGCAGGAAGCTGTGCAGACAGGTCCGATAAAAGGCAAAATATGGAGTACTTTTGTTGATCGGATTGAGGCAAACTTTACATCTCTGGAAAGCTCTGTGTGTCTGCTATAATATTGATTTTGAGCACTTTTGCATTTGGTCATTGGAACGTACTCAAATTTGGGCGATAAGAGGTAAAGGTCCAGGTGGTATGTTGCTCTTCAAAGAATTTATGCTTGCATTATTGGGCCGAGAGAAGCTGGTCTGCCGAGAACCTGCTACTGCCGAGAGGGGCTGGTGCCCCAACTGCCGAGCAAGGCACATGATGAACGGACAAACACGCGGTGACAAGTCTAAGCAATGGACTATAAACACAAAGCGCTACTTGGGAGGCAACCCAAGTCGATCAAAGAAAAATGAAGGAGCCATCACCGAGAGTTTGAAATTTCTTAACTCTTCTCTTTTTCTTTGATTTGTGATGATATGTTGGAATATGTTAGTCGATTGCATGCTTAGGAAATTCGTTGATATAGATTTGTGCTTACATTGAGGACAATGTAATTTTCTAAGTGTGGGGTGGGATAACGTATTCCGTTTATGTTTTCGTGTGCTTAGTTTAGAAAAGAAAATTCAGAAAATTGTTCCACAAAAATAGAGTGTTTAAATTGCATGTTTCGAGTCTTAGGATGCCCCTAATATGTCAATGATGTTTTTCTCCTCTTTGCATACATAGATGATAGTTGTGCATACAATTAAAATTGTGAGTTTCATGGATTTTGTGCATTGGTAGGAGCATGTAGGACTTGTTGATTAACGAAGCATGCATGTTTTAGCTAGTTTGTTTCCATAATAACCTATGTGAGCTTTAGAGCCAATTTGCTTTCTTCTTGAGTGATAAAAAGATAAAATTCAATAGATTCGTAGGAAGCATGAAACCTCATAATTCTTTGCATATTCGATGACTATGTGCCCTAGCTTTTTAATGAACTCTAGTATGCTAGAACTTACTCTTGTTGATTTTCAAAACGTTTAATCATAAAATACTTTGATTTTGAATATGATTGAATAAAGATCATTTAGGTTTACCACCATTGCCAAATAAAGCATGAGCCCTATTGGAGCCCGTCGTGGGACACCTTAGTAAACCCCTTTGAGCCTATGATTAGCATTTTCTTTCATCACCCTTAAACACTTTCCATGAGCTTAGTATAGTGATGTCTTGACCATTGTGTGTCGGCAAAGCTTGATTTTCGAAGGAGTTTTTGCGTGAAGTGATGAAGAAGAACAAGTGTGGGGTAGACTTAGCTAGAAAAGTATATGAAAAATTGTATGTGAGCCGTGCCTATGAGAAAACAAAAGAAGAAAAAAATTGAAATCGGACAGAAAAAAATAAAAGAGAAAAATCAAGTCCGAAAGATGAGAAAAGAAAGAGGCACGGTTTCAAAAAAAAAAAGAGAAAATTGCTAAGTCTAGTCTTGAAAAAGTGTTGTGAATTTGGAGTTTTGTTTGCATGTGAAGGTCTACTATTGTTATATTTTGACCTTTGTTCATATTCACTATGTTTTGGGAAGTAAAGAATGAAGTATGGGTCCAACAAGAAGAAATTCGACCCTTGGTGAGAAGACATAAGGAGATTTGAGCTTTGCTAAAGTACACGGTGACGTTTTTGAGCCTCCTTATCCAAATATCGAATACCTCTTAGCCTAGCCCCATTACAACCCTTTTATTGATCTTTTTCATGATTCTTAAGATGGTTAAATTTGATTGTGGAGATTATCTCAAGAGTAAGCATATGGTTTTGGTTCATTGGTGCACATAGTTGTTACATGAGGTTTTTCCATAAAAATTCACAAAGTGCTTTCGTTTCTTTGATATATGCAAGTCACTCTTCGTAATTCATTATCTTTCGCTTGCATATACTTATGAGTGAATTACCATGCTTCGAGAGAAAAGAAGAGAGTATGCCTAGTGAGGTGATTTGAATTAGCTTTTAACATGTTTACATGCTTACCTTTTGCTCTTATATGTTCATATTGATGTCACATGTTCATGAAGCTTGGAATTTTCGTGCTTAGCATTCTCATGCATTAACTTGAAAGCTATGTGTACATACGAGCTTGAGACAAATTGTTAGGGGCAATAGTTTGTTTAGAGTCGTAGTGTAATTTAGTTTGCTAAGGGACTAGCAAAGGATAAGTGTGGGGTAGTTGATAGGAGCACAATGTGCGACGATATTATATGCTTATGCCCTCGTTTATGCTTTGTTTAACCCTTATTTGTCTAAGATAGAGTCATAATATAGTTAGTGTCAATTTTGGTAGAGTTTTGGTGAAATGTGCTTAATTGTCCGAAAAATGACTAAGTATGAGAAATCTGGAAAATAGTGCAAAATATGTCTTTTTCGCGATTTTGTGACGAGTACAAATATGATCTATCCTTGTCTGAATTCTATGAAATTTGGTGTGCTTAATATTCATATGCTGAGGAATGTTGTGTTTAAATTTCAGATCAATTGGAGTTCGGGAAGTCACCCAAAAGAGGGCTGCAACTTGGCAGTTCGAGCAAACCAATCCAGGGGCTTCCAGGATTTTCCTGGGACTTTGATCCAACTTCGAAAAATCATTCCCGACGATTCACAAGGAATTTGATCGAGATATTTTATGGGGAGAGGGCTATATGTATCTAGTTTATCTGAGACTTGGAATCGCATCAATTGGAGCTTCGAGAAGGGAGATATGTCGGATTTACTGGAGCAAGGTCATTCCAGCCGAGTTGCTGCCGGTCTTGTGTTCTTGCGGGTTTGGGGCATTTTTCCATGGACCAAGCTCACCAAATGGAGTTGTCAAGCCTACACAAGAAGTTCATGAAGATATGCAGCCCAATCCAAGGAAGAAAATCAGAAAAAAAAGTTTCCTAGAAGAACCAAGAAAAGAAGGAACCAAAACCTTGTTGCACAAGGATTGCCTTTGCCGATTTGGACTAGGTTTTCTACCTAGGGTTTCTGCCGAATTTGCCTATATATATAGCCATGTTTTCCTACAGAAAAATCATCTCATCTCTTGCAAAACACTAGCCAAAACTCTACCAAATTTCCTACTCAAAGTTCTAAGCCGAAACCCTAGAAACATCAAGTCACCGATTCTACCATACACCACCACTCATCACCGATCCCAATCCCTTACCTCAGCCACTGCCGATCCTCTTCCACCACACCAAGACGAAGCTCTCCAAGGTTTCTAAAGTGTGATCCATCCCTATGACTTGTGTTTTTAATTTCGGTTTAGTCACATGTATTGTTATAAAAAATACTTTGTTTCGTTTGGTTTTGTATGATGAGCATGAATTGCAATTTTCATTGAAGTTTATGTGATGACTTGTGCGATTTTTAATACATGGTTTTTGTATGTTTAGATAATTAGAGCAGTGGTATTAGAAGCATGTTTAGGATTTAAATTGGTTAGTAATCTAAGGTGAGGGCATGAAAATCGATACTTGGTGTTGTCTTTGAACATAATCTCGGTATTAGGTTTAACTTGCTAGGGTAATTACAAACTAGATGGACCGAGAGGACTCTATGATTTGTGTTATTCACTAAGGGCTATTAATCTTAGAACTTGCATGCTAAATAAGATGATTGACAACCTTACTTGTTTACATGTTTTCGATTTAAGACTCTTGTGCATTATATGTTAAGTCTTAACCGGATTAGCATAAATATCTTTAGGGCTAGAGCGAGAGTTTGTCCTAAAAGAACTTAAGGAAGTCTAGTAACTAGGTACAGAGCGAGAGCTCTAGTTACGGTCGAAACGAATTTGAATTTTGAGCATGCTAATACTTGACTCTTACTTTCTTGCATATGAATCTTTGTGTTAAATTGTGTTTTATGCTATGTGATGCGTGAGAGATGATGATCAAACTTGTATATAGTAGACCTAGGATTTTATTTTCTGTTTTTATGCCGTACCTAGTTTAGAGGCAGCCCTTGCTGCCAAGCCTTTTATCCCCCATAATTTCATGTGTGAATATGTATATATGTATATAAGTGTGACAATTGTGTGCATATATGTTTGTGAATATTTGTGTTAACATTCTCATGTTTCAGGTACCCTTAATCCCCGGCTAGAACGATCCCTACTTATTCTATACTACTAACGATTGTAGGGTTATTATTGCTTGATGCTCGCTTCGGCGACACATCAATTTTTGGCGCCGTTGCCGGGGATTATAAAAACTTGTTATATTTGAATGTTATTTGTTTTGTAAATTTGTCGTGTGTTAATAGCTTGAAATTGTTTGAAAATTGTTTGTATTTGCTAATGCCATGGCTTGTATAGCTTTGTATATTCTTGCATTTATCTTTGTGTTTTGTTCGCTTTGATGTGTCTTGTGTGTGTGCAGATCGAATAGGGAAGAAACAGTGCAGGAAATACGGAAGTTCTGCCCAAACAAAAATCAGGCAGTGCAGTCAGTCGACTTTGGAAGGCTGCCGTTTTTAGTTCACAAAACCTGGGAAAGTGAGCCATACACCGTTGGAAAGGTCTCTGAGTCTACTTTCTGTAGGATTTTACAGAAGTGGATTTGGAGTTTCGAGCTGCTCCCAGTTGCAATTTGAGTGCACGAAGGTCAATCTGGTGGAACAGAGAACTGGGCAGATCATTCGGTCCGATACAAGGCCAAAGAAAGAGTACCTCCGCTGGTCCGATTGGGACAAACCTTATACCATTGAAAAGCTCTGTGTGTGCACTACAACTTTGATTTAGAACACGTTTGCATTCGGATAATGGAGCACACCCATAATTAGGCCTCAAGCGAAGCAGACACATCTGCCAAAGACCCTGCCCCTGCCTCTGTCCTGCAGCCAACCCTGCATGCCGAGGCCAGCATACACCTAAACAATCCTACCAAGCACATTGCCCCTTCTCATGCCATAGCCGAGTTGCAGCCTCACGCTGCCAAATATCCTGTCGAGCAAGCTGCTGCCACGCAGCCTATGCACGCTGCTGCGCAGGATGCGCACGCTGCCCACAAGCCTAGTCCTGCCTATGTATCCACGTGTCCGTATCCTTCCGTATCCAAGACCAATTCTGACACGTATCCAATCAAGTAGCCGTATCCGATACGCATGTCGATACGCCTGTGCTACTGTTGACCGAATCCGATACGGACACGGATACGCCATCCGATACGCTGCAATGCTGCTGCCCCTACCTGCTGCCCTGCTGCTGCCGCAATGCTGCAGCCTACGTACCCTGCTGACACGCCGCAAAGCTGCTGCCCCTGCTGCTGCCTATCCTTCCACCTATGCTGCACTTTCCGAGACCCTGCGCACAAGCTGCTGCTCCTGCTGCCCCTTCACGCTTCTCCTGCCCCTGCCCCTGCCGAAATCTGCTGCACCCAAGTTACTGAGAACACACCATTGAAGGCGAAGCAGTTTTCGGTGCCTTGTGTTATCAATTTCGTGTAAGCCTTGGTCCGGCCGGTCAAGGAAGACACACCATTGAAGGCGAACCAACTCAAGAAGAATCCATGGAACATGGTCAAATTGGAGAGAAAAAGTGAGGAAACTCAAACACCAAACTGTACCCCAAACAGAGTTCCGGCAGTGCAGCTCTTCTACTTTGGATGGCTGTCATTTTTAGCTCACAATACCTGAGAAGGCGTGTGATATATGCAAAGAAAGATCTGTGAGTCTACTTTCTATAGGATTTTACAGAAGTGGATTCGGAGTAGTATGCTGTTCCCAGCTTCAGTTTGATTGCAGTAAGGTCAGTCCAGAAAAGCAGGAAGCTGTGCAGACAGGTCCGATAAAAGGCAAAATATGGAGTACTTTTGTTGATCGGATTGAGGCAAACTTTACATCTCTGGAAAGCTCTGTGTGTCTGCTATAATATTGATTTTGAGCACTTTTGCATTTGGTCATTGGAACGTACTCAAATTTGGGCGATAAGAGGTAAAGGTCCAGGTGGTATGTTGCTCTTCAAAGAATTTATGCTTGCATTATTGGGCCGAGAGAAGCTGGCCTGCCGAGAACCTGCTACTGCCGAGAGGGGCTGGTGCCCCAACTGCCGAGCAAGGCACATGATGAACGGACAAACACGCGGTGACAAGTCTAAGCAATGGACTATAAACACAAAGCGCTACTTGGGAGGCAACCCAAGTCGATCAAAGAAAAATGAAGGAGCCATCACCGAGAGTTTGAAATTTCTTAACTCTTCTCTTTTTCTTTGATTTGTGATGATATGTTGGAATATGTTAGTCGATTGCATGCTTAGGAAATTCGTTGATATAGATTTGTGCTTACATTGAGGACAATGTAATTTTCTAAGTGTGGGGTGGGATAACGTATTCCGTTTATGTTTTCGTGTGCTTAGTTTAGAAAAGAAAATTCAGAAAATTGTTCCACAAAAATAGAGTGTTTAAATTGCATGTTTCGAGTCTTAGGATGCCCCTAATATGTCAATGATGTTTTTCTCCTCTTTGCATACATAGATGATAGTTGTGCATACAATTAAAATTGTGAGTTTCATGGATTTTGTGCATTGGTAGGAGCATGTAGGACTTGTTGATTAACGAAGCATGCATGTTTTAGCTAGTTTGTTTCCATAATAACCTATGTGAGCTTTAGAGCCAATTTGCTTTCTTCTTGAGTGATAAAAAGATAAAATTCAATAGATTCGTAGGAAGCATGAAACCTCATAATTCTTTGCATATTCGATGACTATGTGCCCTAGCTTTTTAATGAACTCTAGTATGCTAGAACTTACTCTTGTTGATTTTCAAAACGTTTAATCATAAAATACTTTGATTTTGAATATGATTGAATAAAGATCATTTAGGTTTACCACCATTGCCAAATAAAGCATGAGCCCTATTGGAGCCCGTCGTGGGACACCTTAGTAAACCCCTTTGAGCCTATGATTAGCATTTTCTTTCATCACCCTTAAACACTTTCCATGAGCTTAGTATAGTGATGTCTTGACCATTGTGTGTCGGCAAAGCTTGATTTTCGAAGGAGTTTTTGCGTGAAGTGATGAAGAAGAACAAGTGTGGGGTAGACTTAGCTAGAAAAGTATATGAAAAATTGTATGTGAGCCGTGCCTATGAGAAAACAAAAGAAGAAAAAAATTGAAATCGGACAGAAAAAAATAAAAGAGAAAAATCAAGTCCGAAAGATGAGAAAAGAAAGAGGCACGGTTTCAAAAAAAAAAAGAGAAAATTGCTAAGTCTAGTCTTGAAAAAGTGTTGTGAATTTGGAGTTTTGTTTGCATGTGAAGGTCTACTATTGTTATATTTTGACCTTTGTTCATATTCACTATGTTTTGGGAAGTAAAGAATGAAGTATGGGTCCAACAAGAAGAAATTCGACCCTTGGTGAGAAGACATAAGGAGATTTGAGCTTTGCTAAAGTACACGGTGACGTTTTTGAGCCTCCTTATCCAAATATCGAATACCTCTTAGCCTAGCCCCATTACAACCCTTTTATTGATCTTTTTCATGATTCTTAAGATGGTTAAATTTGATTGTGGAGATTATCTCAAGAGTAAGCATATGGTTTTGGTTCATTGGTGCACATAGTTGTTACATGAGGTTTTTCCATAAAAATTCACAAAGTGCTTTCGTTTCTTTGATATATGCAAGTCACTCTTCGTAATTCATTATCTTTCGCTTGCATATACTTATGAGTGAATTACCATGCTTCGAGAGAAAAGAAGAGAGTATGCCTAGTGAGGTGATTTGAATTAGCTTTTAACATGTTTACATGCTTACCTTTTGCTCTTATATGTTCATATTGATGTCACATGTTCATGAAGCTTGGAATTTTCGTGCTTAGCATTCTCATGCATTAACTTGAAAGCTATGTGTACATACGAGCTTGAGACAAATTGTTAGGGGCAATAGTTTGTTTAGAGTCGTAGTGTAATTTAGTTTGCTAAGGGACTAGCAAAGGATAAGTGTGGGGTAGTTGATAGGAGCACAATGTGCGACGATATTATATGCTTATGCCCTCGTTTATGCTTTGTTTAACCCTTATTTGTCTAAGATAGAGTCATAATATAGTTAGTGTCAATTTTGGTAGAGTTTTGGTGAAATGTGCTTAATTGTCCGAAAAATGACTAAGTATGAGAAATCTGGAAAATAGTGCAAAATATGTCTTTTTCGCGATTTTGTGACGAGTACAAATATGATCTATCCTTGTCTGAATTCTATGAAATTTGGTGTGCTTAATATTCATATGCTGAGGAATGTTGTGTTTAAATTTCAGATCAATTGGAGTTCGGGAAGTCACCCAAAAGAGGGCTGCAACTTGGCAGTTCGAGCAAACCAATCCAGGGGCTTCCAGGATTTTCCTGGGACTTTGATCCAACTTCGAAAAATCATTCCCGACGATTCACAAGGAATTTGATCGAGATATTTTATGGGGAGAGGGCTATATGTATCTAGTTTATCTGAGACTTGGAATCGCATCAATTGGAGCTTCGAGAAGGGAGATATGTCGGATTTACTGGAGCAAGGTCATTCCAGCCGAGTTGCTGCCGGTCTTGTGTTCTTGCGGGTTTGGGGCATTTTTCCATGGACCAAGCTCACCAAATGGAGTTGTCAAGCCTACACAAGAAGTTCATGAAGATATGCAGCCCAATCCAAGGAAGAAAATCAGAAAAAAAAGTTTCCTAGAAGAACCAAGAAAAGAAGGAACCAAAACCTTGTTGCACAAGGATTGCCTTTGCCGATTTGGACTAGGTTTTCTACCTAGGGTTTCTGCCGAATTTGCCTATATATATAGCCATGTTTTCCTACAGAAAAATCATCTCATCTCTTGCAAAACACTAGCCAAAACTCTACCAAATTTCCTACTCAAAGTTCTAAGCCGAAACCCTAGAAACATCAAGTCACCGATTCTACCATACACCACCACTCATCACCGATCCCAATCCCTTACCTCAGCCACTGCCGATCCTCTTCCACCACACCAAGACGAAGCTCTCCAAGGTTTCTAAAGTGTGATCCATCCCTATGACTTGTGTTTTTAATTTCGGTTTAGTCACATGTATTGTTATAAAAAATACTTTGTTTCGTTTGGTTTTGTATGATGAGCATGAATTGCAATTTTCATTGAAGTTTATGTGATGACTTGTGCGATTTTTAATACATGGTTTTTGTATGTTTAGATAATTAGAGCAGTGGTATTAGAAGCATGTTTAGGATTTAAATTGGTTAGTAATCTAAGGTGAGGGCATGAAAATCGATACTTGGTGTTGTCTTTGAACATAATCTCGGTATTAGGTTTAACTTGCTAGGGTAATTACAAACTAGATGGACCGAGAGGACTCTATGATTTGTGTTATTCACTAAGGGCTATTAATCTTAGAACTTGCATGCTAAATAAGATGATTGACAACCTTACTTGTTTACATGTTTTCGATTTAAGACTCTTGTGCATTATATGTTAAGTCTTAACCGGATTAGCATAAATATCTTTAGGGCTAGAGCGAGAGTTTGTCCTAAAAGAACTTAAGGAAGTCTAGTAACTAGGTACAGAGCGAGAGCTCTAGTTACGGTCGAAACGAATTTGAATTTTGAGCATGCTAATACTTGACTCTTACTTTCTTGCATATGAATCTTTGTGTTAAATTGTGTTTTATGCTATGTGATGCGTGAGAGATGATGATCAAACTTGTATATAGTAGACCTAGGATTTTATTTTCTGTTTTTATGCCGTACCTAGTTTAGAGGCAGCCCTTGCTGCCAAGCCTTTTATCCCCCATAATTTCATGTGTGAATATGTATATATGTATATAAGTGTGACAATTGTGTGCATATATGTTTGTGAATATTTGTGTTAACATTCTCATGTTTCAGGTACCCTTAATCCCCGGCTAGAACGATCCCTACTTATTCTATACTACTAACGATTGTAGGGTTATTATTGCTTGATGCTCGCTTCGGCGACTCATCAATGTAGAACTTTGGGATTCTCAGCGGCATTTGCCGGTGTCTGTGTGGGATTAGATATTACTATTTTGATTTGTATATGGCGTATTTCCACACTCAAATTCGACATGATTTTATGTGGGTGATAGGGATTGTTAGACCCTGTGATGCCTAAGTCCATGGAATCTGATTAAGGATCGTGATTTAATTATGGACCTGAAATGAGTTGCAGGCAGCTTTATAGGTTCGATGATATTCCCCCACTGCCTTGCACATTTGGATGGGTGAATTGACAGAGATGTCTATTCAGATGCACTCATGGATTTATTGAGTCTTGTGAGACGCAGTTCAAAAGTAACTGAGATGAGCAACTCTCCTAGAGAGAGTTACGCTGATATTAGGGATGAGATCTTGAGTGTCAGGATATATCGGCCTTCATGAGATTACGGAGCTGATTGGTCCGGTAGCTTATCAGTTAGAGCTACCTTTGAAATTATCCAAGATACATGATGTTTTTCCACGTGTCTATACTCCACGAGTAATTGTCGATCCTTCGCATATCTTGAATGTCAAACTGTAGAAAGATTTGAATGTCAAGGAGCAGTTAGTTGAAAGTCTTAATCAGGAGGACTAAATTGTTTGAGGTAATTTATGAGATAAAAGGAACTACCTGAGGAAATAGAGAAGCAGTGAGATGTCAGTGCTCATCCTTCTGTTGTAGCAGGTACGTAAATTTCAAGGACGAAATTTTTATAAGGAGGGGAGAATTGATACACCCGAACCTAGAATTACCGTTTAACTGTTTTACTTTTATTATTTCTCCTCGGGAATTGTTTTTAAGATTTGAAAGTTCTAAAGGTCGACTTTTAAATAAGTTGACTCGACCAAGGATTTTATTTCATGACGAGGTATAAGACGTTGAAACGAGTTCGTGGACACGTAGCATGCTCAATTTGGAGTTCGTACGAAAAAGTTACGCTGTAAATCGGAAATTGTCCGATTTTTGGACGAGTATAAATAGCGGGAAATGAAAAATTTCCCGAACGGGAAACTTTCCTTTTTCTTCTCTCTCCTCTCTCTCCTCTCCCCCGATCGGCCGACCCCGACCCGCTCCCTGCCTCCACCTAACTCCGCCGTCCGGCCGAACTGCACCGCCGCAGCGGTCGTGTTCGAACCGGCTCGGCCTCCCCGTCACGCCGGTGGCAATGGCACGGCGGGGCTGATGAGTCGCCGAAGCGAGCATCAAGCAATAATAATAACCCTACAATCGTTAGTAGTATAGACATAAGTAGGGATCGTTCTAAGCCGGGGATTAAGGGTACCTGAAATATGAAATTGTTAGACAAAAGATACACATATATACATCACAAAAACGTCACAATGGGGATGAGTATGGCGTCGGCAGCTTGCTGCCCTCTAACATCTAGGCACGAAATTAAATTGCAGGAAAATAAATTCTAAATCTAATATTTACAAGTTTTGGTCGACATCTTTCACACAAAGCACTCCACACTCAACTCATTTAACACATAAGATTCACACAAAAGAAGGTAAGGAACAAGTATTTAGCATGCATTGGACTTAAACAAGTTTCGACCTACAACTAGAACGTTTCCGATCTTACCTAGTTGAAAGACTCTCTAATATTTTAAGATCAAGCTATTCGCAAAGTGATCCTAAAAGTTATGCTACCTTATACAAGTCATAGCATTGAAGCACAAAAGTCTATAATCGAAAACATGTAAACAAGCAAGGTTGTCAATCATCTCATTTAACATGCAAGTTTTAGCTAAGGTTATACCCTAGGTGAGCACAATAGAATCAAAGCAACATACGTTTCATCTTTATTCATTCTACTCGGGTTAGATGAAACCTAACATCTAGATTTACTTGTTTGCCAAACAACACTAATGAGTCGGTTTTTAAGTCACGCCCTTAGATTACTAACCGATTTAAATCCTCAACATGCATCAATACCGCTGTCCTAATTATCTAAGTGTATTCATCTTACAAGTTTTATAATACAAATTTAGCATGCAAATTCATTGAAGCCGAAATTTAAACCTAAGTCTAAACATCGAATCAAACAATTCATCAACATACAATTCATAAAACCAATCTCCAATTTGAATCATACATAGACATACAATCCAAAACCGAAAATACAAAAGAGTTTCATAGACAAAACAATTCATAACTACATAAACAAAAGCTAAACCGAAAGAGGGGAGTGGATCACACTTTAGAAACCTTGGAGAGCTTCGTCTTGGTGTGGATCCAGCGGAGTATGGAGGTGGAATGGAGGCTGCACGGCTGAGGTTGCAGTCGGCAGTAGGTACTTTCCAAGTTCGGCAGAAACTTGGTTGGTGGTGGAGGTGATTTCGGCTAGGGTTTATGTAGGATCTTTGGGGAGAATTTGGTAGAGCTTTGGCTTTGTGTTTTGGCTTGAGATGTGACAAGTTTTTCAGTAGGAAAAGTTGGTATTTATAGGGGATAGGGAGAGAGGCTGCCGGCAGTCCCTTAAGCCAAAAGGGATTCAGAAAACCTAGTTCATTAAGGTTTTGCAACCTTCCTTTCTTAATCCAATTAGGTTTTCTTTTCTGAATATTTTCTTCAAGGCTTGGGCTTCACATCTTCATGGACTTCTTGTATGGTCTTGGACTTCAATTGATAGGCCTTGATCCATCGAAAATGCCCCATATGCCGGCAGCACACATTGACACACAATCTGCCTCTATTCGGCAGCTTCTCCTAGTGTGACTAGGAGAACGTCTTTCTTCAAGTTTTTCTTCAATGCCATGGCCTAGTGTCTTCCTCTTCCCTTAATAAGGCTTGAACCATCTTCACATATGCATTTGTGCACCATTAGGTCCATCAAAAACAGAAAACACGAAAAGGGGGCAGTAGGTTCCTGGAATCGGCAGCTTTGACCTTGTCGCAGTGATTCCGACATATCTCCATCTGTGGAGCTCCGATTGATGCGATTCCAAGTCTCACGTAAACTAGATACATATGGCCATCTCCCCATAAAACAGTTCGACCAAATTCCTTGTGAGTCGACGGGAATGATTTTTCGAAGTTGGGACACAGTCCCAGGAAAATCCTGGAAGTCCCTGGATTGGAATGCTCGGACTGCTCTTTTGCAGCCAACTTTTGGGTGACTTCCCGAACTCCGATTGATCTGAAATTTTAACACAACATTCCTCAGCATATGAATATTAAGCACGCCAAATTTCATAGAATTCGGACAAGGATAGATCACAGTTTCATTCATCTCAAAATCACGAAAAAGACATATTTTGCATTATTTTCCAGATTTCTCAAACTTAGTCATTTTTCGGATCATTAAGCTCATATTTCCAAAACTCCACGAAAACAACACTAAACTAAATTACGACTCTATCTTAGATAAATAAGGGTTAAACAAAGTATAAATGAGGGCATAAGCATATAATATCGTCGCACATTGTGCTCCTATCAACTACCCCACACTTATCCTTTGCTAGTCCCTTAGCAAACTAAATTACACTACGACTCTAAACAAACTATTGCCCCTAACAATTTGTCTCAAGCTCGTATGTACACATAGCTTTCAAGTTAATGCATGAGAATGCTAAGCACGAAAATTCCAAGCTTCATGAACATGTGACATCAATATGAACATATAAGAGCAAAAGGTAAGCATGTAAACATGTTAAAAGCTAATTCAAATCACCTCACTAGGCATACTCTCTTCTTTTCTCTCGAAGCATGGTAATTCACTCATAAGTATATGCAAGCGAAAGATAATGAATTACGAAGAGTGACTTGCATATATCCAAGAAACGAAAGCACTTTGTGAATTTTGATGGAAAAACCTCATATGACAACTATATGCACCAATGAACCAAAACCATAAGCTTACTCTTGAGATAATCTCCACAAATCAATTTTAACCATCTGAAGAATCATGAAAAAGATCAATAATAAGGTTGTAATGGGGCTAGGCTAAGAGGTATTCGATATTTGGATAAGGAGGCTTAGAAACGTCACTAAGGCCTTTAGCAAAGCTCGATCTCCTTATGTCTTCTCTCCGAAAGGGTCAAATTTCATCTTGTTGGACCCATACTTCATTCTTTTCTTCCCATAACATTACAACAATACTCAAGACAATAGCCATGCACAAAATTTTCTTTTCTATGCCGTGCCTTACTCTATTTCTTTGATTGCTCTCGGTTTTCTTTTATTTTTCTTTTTGATTCCGAGCATACTTTTTCTCTTTTCTTTTCCTAAGACACGGCATACATTTTTCATATACATTCATGGCTAAGTCTACCCCACACTTGTTCTTCTTCATCACACACGCGAAAACGCTTTCAAAAATCAAGCTTTGCCGACACACAAGGTAGAGGCATCACTATTCTAAGTTCCTGGAAAGTGTTTAAGGGTGATGAAAGAAAAGGCTCAACATAGGCTCAAAGGGGTTTACTAAGGTGTCCCACGACGGGCTCCAATAGGGCTCATGCTTTATTTGGCAATGGTGGTAAACCTAAATGATCTTTATTCAATCACATTCAAAATCAAGGTATTTTATGATATAAACGTTTCGAAAATCAACAAGAGTAAGTTCTAGCATACTAGAGTTCATTAAAAGTCTATGTCACATAGTCGTCGAATATGCAAAGAATTATGAGGTTCCATGCTTCCTACGGATCTACCGAATTTTACCTTTTTATCGCTCAAGAAGAAAGCAAATTGGCACAAAAGCTCACATAGGTTATTTTCGAAATAAATTAGCTCAAACATGCATGCTTCATAATCAACAAGTCCTACATGCTCCTACCAATGCACAAAATCCATGAAACTTACAATTTTAATTGTATGCAAAACTATCATCCATGTATACAAAGAGGAGAAAAACATCATTGACATATTAGGGGCATCCTAAGACTCGAAACAAACAAATTTAAACACTCTATTTTTGTGGAACAATTTTCTGAATTTTTCTTTTCTAAACTAAGCACACAAAAATTCAAAAACGAAAACGGAATACGTTATCCCACCCCACACTTAGAAAATTACATTGCCCTCAATGTAAGCACAAAACAATATCAATGAATTTCCTAAGCATGCAATCGACTAACATATTCCAACATATCATCACAAATCAAAGAAAAAGAGAAGGGTTAAGAAATTTCAAACTCCCGATGATGGCTCCTTCACTTTTCTTTGATCGACATGGGTTGCCTCCCAAGTAGCGCTTTGTGTTTATAGTCCATAGCCTAGACTTTTCACCGTGTGTTGCATGTGTTCATCTCGCTCCAAAGTAACTCCAATCAGCATGAAGTAGCTCGACGAGGTGCTTGTTGCACCAAGCATAGGTATCGGCATCATTGAGTTGCTGCGTGTCCTGCTGTATCGTGTTTAGTGCATATGCAGCAACTGTGTCTGTATCGGATACAGCGGCATGTGAAGCTGTTGCATGGGACGTATCCGGCTCCTGTATCGTGTCCAGTTTTTCTGTATCAGCAGCAGGAGTATCGGGTGCATGGTGTTGATGCGTGTCCGGCAGTGTGGCTGCTTGCATGCACTCGGTAGGGGTAGGTACTGTGGTGGCCGGCTGTGCATCATCCAATGATAGGGAGGCAATGGTGTGCGCTTGGAAGGACTCATAGTAATGCTTCAAACGATGACCATTTACTTTGAGAACTTTGTTGGTCCTTGGATGGAGAATTTCAATGGCTCCATGTGAAAAGACTTTTGTCACTATAAATGGTCCATCCCATCGAGAACGAAGCTTTCCCGGGAATAGTCGTAGTCTAGCATTGAATAAAAGAACCTTTTGACCAACTTCGAATTTCTTTCCTCGTATCATCTTGTCATGGTAAGCTCGAGTCTTCTCCTTATAAATCCAAGCGGCATCATAGGCTTCATTGCGTATTTCTTCAAGTTCATTGAGTTGAAGCTTTCGATGAAGGCCGGCCTCGTCAATGTCCATGTTAAAAGCCTTGATGGCCCACCATGCCTTGTGCTCAAGCTCGACCGGTAAGTGACATGTTTTGCCATAAACTAACCGAAAATGTGACATACCAATTGGCGTTTTGTATGCGGTCCTATAAGCCCACAAAGCATCATCGAGACGATCACTCCAATCCTTCCTTGAAGGTCCAACCGATTTTTCCAATATTTGCTTGATCTCTCGATTACTCACTTCGGCCATGCCACTTGTTTGAGGATGATAAGGTGTAGAGACCTTATGTGTGACGCCGTATTTCCTTAGCAAAGCTTCAATAGTTCGGTTGCAAAAATGGGAACCACCATCACTTATCAAGACCCTTGGAACTCCAAAACGTGTAAAGATGTTGGTCTTGAGGAAATTGGCAACCACCTTTGAGTCATTGGTGCGTGTAGGCTTAGCTTCGATCCACTTTGATACATAGTCAACCGCTAACAATATGTAAAGGAAGCCTTTGCTAGAAGGAAACGGCCCCATGAAGTCAATTCCCCATAAGTCGAAAATTTCTACCTCAATGATAGGTTGTAGAGGCATTTGATCTCGGGCTCCAATATTGCCGGTTCGTTGGCAACGATCACATGTCACACATGCCATAAATGCATCCTTAAACAAAGTAGGCCAAAAGAAACCACACTCGAGTACCTTCAATGCCGTTCTCTTAGGCCCAAAGTGACCACCACATGCTTCGGAATGACAAAAAGATAGAATGGATTGATGCTCTTCTTTCGGAACACATCTTCTTACCACTTGATCATTACATTGCTTCCACAAATATGGCTCATCCCAAAAGAAGTGTCGAGCTTGCTTCCTGATCCTATTCTTGACTCGGCTCGGTATATCTCTTGGAAATTCATGTGTTGCAAGATAATTTGCAATATCGGCGTACCAAGGTTCACTTGTAGCATTGATCCGAAAAAGTTGCTCATCTGGGAAGCTTTCAACCAAGGGCAGCCGATCCTTCTCTTTATGAATTCGGCTAAGGTGATCGGCTACCACATTCTCTACTCCCTTCTTGTCTTTTATTTCAATGTCGAACTCTTGTAGCAAAAGAATCCAACGTATGAGCCTTGGTTTAGCATCCTTTTTCGTCATAAGATACCTCAAGGCGGCATGATCACTATAAACAATCACTTTGGAATTCAAAAGATATGATCGAAACTTTTCCAAAGCAAAAATTACCACCAAGAGTTCTTTCTCCGTTGTGGTGTAGTTGAGTTGAGCATCATTAAGGGTCCGTGAGGCATAATAGATGGCGCACGGTTTCTTCTCTCTTCTTTGGCCGAGTACTGCCCCCATTGCATAATCGGAGGCATCACACATGAGCTCAAATGGGAGCTCCCAATCTGGTGGCACCAAAACCGGCACCGTACACAAGCTTTCCTTCAATCGGCCAAACGCTTGCTCACACTCTTCCGACCACTCAAACGTCACCTCTTTTTGTAACAAGTTGCTTAATGGCTTGGCTATGGATGAGAAGTCCTTGATAAATCGTCTATAAAATCCGGCATGGCCAAGGAAGCTTCTAACGTCCCTCACATTTTTAGGGCTCGGCAAGTGTTGAATCAACTCGACCTTAGCTTTGTCGACTTGAATCCCCTCCTCGCTTATGATATGGCCGAGCACTATGCCATTGTTCACCATGAAGTGACATTTTTCCCAATTAAGCACAAGGTTGGTCTCAACACACCTCTCAAGTATCTCCTCCAAATTTGCCAAGCATGTGTCGAAGTTGCGTCCATAAACGCTAAAATCATCCATGAATACTTCGATTTTACTCTCAATAAAGTCGGAGAAGATGTTGTACATGCATCGTTGAAATGTACCGGGTGCGTTACAAAGTCCAAATGGCATGCGTCGATAAGCAAAAGTGCCAAACGGACAAGTGAAAGTAGTCTTCTCTTGATCATCCGGGTGTATGGCGATTTGGTTGTATCCACTATAACCGTCAAGAAAGCAATAAAACTTGTGGCCGGCTAGTCTCTCTAGCATTTGATCCATAAACGGCAAAGGCATGTGATCCTTCCTCGTTGTTGCATTGAGCTTCCTATAATCGATACACATCCTATGACCGGTCACAAGTCGTTGTGGCACGAGTTCATTCTTCTCATTCTTGACAACCGTGACACCACTTTTCTTTGGCACTACTTGCACTGGTGAGACCCACTTGCTATCCGAAATAGGGTATATGACGCCACAATCAAGCAATTTTATGATCTCGTCTTTCACTACCTTCATCATTGGGGGGTGGAGGCGTCTTTGACCCTCTCTTGTAGGCTTTGCACCTTCTTCAAGCAATATTCGATGAACACATGTTGTAGGGCTTATTCCCTTGATATCCGCCAAGGTCCAACCTATAGCGGTTTTATGCTTTTTAAGCACATGCACTAACTTCTCTTCTTGCTTCTTACTAAGCGATGAAGATACAATAACTGGTAGAGTATCTTCTCCTCCAAGATAAACATATTTCAATGTACTAGGGAGCTCTTTGAGTTCTAACTTTGGGGCTTCTTCCACACTTGGTCGAAATTTGGTTGTGGCACTTGGGATAGACAAGAAGGAGTTGAATTGTTTAGCATATGGCCGAGACTCAAGCTCGGCATAAACTTCTTTGATGATCGGCGCCCATGCTTCCTTTTCTTCCTCCATTACTCGCTTTCCCTTCTTGTCAAATCCCGCCCCTTGCTCAATTGCTAATTGCTATGCATCAAGGGTGGCCGACATGACTTGCTCGGCCTCCTCAACAACTTCCAAAAATCGGCACTCTTCCTCCTTAGCAATAGGGAACTTCATGGCTTTAAAAACATTGAACTTGATTACCTCACCATCAAATTCCATTGTAAGATTTCCCGCGGCAACATCAATCTTCGTCCTCGCCGTCCTCATGAATGGCCGGCCAAGCAATAGTTGTGTACTTTGCTCCGGCGAGTCCTCCATCTCAATAATGTAGAAATCAGCCGGAAAGATTAATTCATTGACTTGCACAAGCACATCCTCCACATAACCTTCCGGATACTTGTTAGAACGATCCGCTAGTTGTATGATGACATTATCCTTCTTGAGAGGTCCAAGGTTCAACGTTTCATAAACATTGAGTGGCATCACATTAATCGACGCTCCCAAATCCAACATAACATCCTCAAACTTGGTGTTGCCGATCACACATGGAACATTGAAACTTCCGGGATCCTTCATCTTTGGTGGTAACTTTCTTTGTATAACGGCCGACACCGTCTCACTCATTCGTACCACTTGTGTCTCCCTTGTGTGTCTTCGAGTAGTGCATAGCTCTTTGAGGAATTTTGCATATCGTGGCACTTGTCTAATGCACTCCAACAAAGGAATGTTTACTTCAACATTCCGAAATACCTCCAACACTTCTTCGTCGGATTTCTCCTTCTTAGATTTTGCGAAACGTGAAGGGAAGGGCATGCATGAGTTAGACACACCTCCCTTTGTTGGATTGATCGGAACATGCTCTTTCTTTGAAGTCGCGGGATCTCGCTCCATGTCATTCTTGCTTAAGGCTTGGCTTGGCCTTTCCGCAGCATCCCTTTGCTCGGCTGCTGCCCTTTGTAATTCCGGTGTCTCCGCCGGTAGTAGCAGTGGCTCAGCTGCAACGTCTTCATGTTGCTCGGCTGCAAGGCTGCCGGTTGTGGTTTCAAATGGCTGCTCGGCATTAATGTTACTGCCGGCAGCTTTTCCTCTATTCTTGGCTCGTGGCTCGGCTAAAGCTTTGCCACTTCGAGTAACAATAGCTTGAGCTTGCTCGTTCCTCGGATTCTTTATTACTCCTCCTGGCAACTTTCCTTGCTCAGTAAACTTCCCCATAAAGTCCACGACTTGCCCCATTTGGGTTTTGAGTTCCCCAATATCCTTCGAGTGAGTCTGTTGTCCCGCAAGTAATGCTTGAGTAGCACTCGAAAGAGATTGAATCAATGCCTCGTAGTTGGGGTTGCTTGTTGTTCTTTGAGATTGGTTCGGCAAAGGTTGAAATGTGGTGTGGCTCGGCTGCTCTTGGTGTGCTTGGTACGGCTGCCGTGGCACGAATGGTGCTCTTGATTGATAGGGTGCGGCAGTCCCTTGATTTGGTTGCATTGGTGCTCTAAGCACATTATCGTTATTTGCCCATCGAAAATTTGGATGATCATTGAACCTTGGGTTAAAGTTCCCAAACCGTTGACCTCCTTGAAAGCCAATTGCATTGCACTCTTCTACTCCCTCATTCGATCCAAATTGAGGGCATTGCTCGGTCTCATGGCCCTCGGTGCAAATACCACAAACAATAGCACGCTTCTTCATCAAATTACTCACCAAGTCGGTAAGCTTGTCAACTTTATCCTCTAATTTTGAGCTCGAAGACGTCTCATGCACTTTCTCATTCCTTTGCACATTATTTCGTGCTATGCCAAATTGTTGGTTGTTCAAGGCACGAACTTCCAACAGATTCTTTGCTGGTGTTGCTCCTAATTCCAGAAAACTACCTCCCGCAGCTGAATCCAAAAACTCCCTCTCCATAACACGCAATCCCTCATAAAAATATTGCAATAAAAGTCCCTCACTTATGCCATGAGATGGGCACAAGGAGATGAGAGATTTGAACCTTTTGTAGTAATCGAAGAAGGTCTCGTCTCCAGCTTGTTTCACACTTGTAATTTGCTTCCTTAAATCAGTGATCCGTGAAGCGGGAAAGTACTTGAGCAAAAACTCGTCCACCATTGTGTTCCATGAGTTGATTCGGCCACTAGGTACTTCAAACAACCATTCCTTCGCTTGATCCTCCAATGAAAACGGAAACGCCTTCATCTTAAAGTGTTGCAAATCCGTACCTCGTGGACACATTGATTCGGTGGTAAAGTTAAACCACTGAAGATGCTTGTTGGGATCCTCGCTTGGCATTCCATAGAACGACTTCAACTGTGGAGGAATCCACTCCTTAATTCTATCTCTCCGGTCTTACCAGCTTCAAGAGGAGGGTACACAATGTTGGAGGGTGCAGCCCCTCCTCCTCCAGTTACATGTCCATTCTGTGCTCTGATTGATGTCATAACTGCAGGTTCTTCAACTGATTCTGTAAAACACTCAAACTCGGGCCCCTGACTATCACACGAAGACGAGATCACAGATGGTGAGCTCGGCAATGAAGATGGTACGGCTGAACTGACTGATAGTGATGGTTCGGCAAAAATGGATGGCACGGCTAGAGTTGGTACGAAAACTACGATGGCGCGCTCTTGGTTCAAACGTTGCAATCGACCTTGGTTATCTCGTGCCCAAATATTAGATTCGGACATGCACTTTTTCTGAAATTTGCAACATTGAAACAAGTTAGAACCTTCGTAAAGAAATAAAATGCAAGAATATACAACATTACAAGCCACGGCATTGGCGATTACAAGCATATTTCAAACAATTCCACATATATACAATCGGCAAAACAAGGAAAAATTTCGGCAATGAAGAGCAAAATTGAAACGTTCATGATCATGTAATCACTAAGTCTAATTTCTTTTAAATTCGTTCAAACTCTCGAAGTACGTGGAGCAGAGGAGATAACGGTGCAATGGACTGATACAGCCCCCGGTAGTATCATGCTTAACCCGATATACCTCAAGAGTTTGAACCACACGACATGTTTTATCTTTGAAGAAAATAGGTCACATATGTCAAGTTATGTTCTAGCGTCTAAAGTGAGGTGATGCTTCGGCACAAGCTGTCGACTAGGTCGTGCGGATTTTACGTTTCAAAGGTCATTAAAATCACGGAGGGCGAACCCCCTACAGGAACCAGGCAGGACTCGTTGTTGGACACCACGGAGGGCGAACCCCCTATCGACTCACTCACCGAGAATGAACATCAGTCTATGGGCCTTGAGATCCAGTTAGACAAACCTGAGAACCATATCTATGATAATAACTTCCCCATACTTTGTAAAACAAACACGGATCCCTAGCGGTCTCAAGTGTTGATTAAAACCGCCCTCAACCTCACAGAAGTAATACTATTACCGAAGAAACGCTTATATGCGTGGGGGGGAAGTATCCCGCGTTTCCCAATCTACATAGAAACGGCCTCCGACATAGCACCATTCACATGAAGGGTTTTGGTTATGATCAACAAAAGAGGCTTCACCTACATGTTACACTTTAGAAACTACAATAAACTCAAACATACACAACACTATCAACTTCCTAGAAATTAAACTAAGTGATTACCAACATACATCAATATACATCATGCAACTTCCGAAATTTAAACTCTACATGCCGAAGCATATTTCTACTTTACAAAAATCACAACAAAAATTAAAATTTACAACTTTTACAACTTCACAACAAAAATTTCTAGCAATCATATACACAACAATAACATAAAACAAGCTTTTATAATCCCCGGCAACGGCGCCAAAAATTGATGAGTCGCCGAAGCGAGCATCAAGCAATAATAATAACCCTACAATCGTTAGTAGTATAGACATAAGTAGGGATCGTTCTAAGCCGGGGATTAAGGGTACCTGAAATATGAAATTGTTAGACAAAAGATACACATATATACATCACAAAAACGTCACAATGGGGATGAGTATGGCGTCGGCAGCTTGCTGCCCTCTAACATCTAGGCACGAAATTAAATTGCAGGAAAATAAATTCTAAATCTAATATTTACAAGTTTTGGTCGACATCTTTCACACAAAGCACTCCACACTCAACTCATTTAACACATAAGATTCACACAAAAGAAGGTAAGGAACAAGTATTTAGCATGCATTGGACTTAAACAAGTTTCGACCTACAACTAGAACGTTTCCGATCTTACCTAGTTGAAAGACTCTCTAATATTTTAAGATCAAGCTATTCGCAAAGTGATCCTAAAAGTTATGCTACCTTATACAAGTCATAGCATTGAAGCACAAAAGTCTATAATCGAAAACATGTAAACAAGCAAGGTTGTCAATCATCTCATTTAACATGCAAGTTTTAGCTAAGGTTATACCCTAGGTGAGCACAATAGAATCAAAGCAACATACGTTTCATCTTTATTCATTCTACTCGGGTTAGATGAAACCTAACATCTAGATTTACTTGTTTGCCAAACAACACTAATGAGTCGGTTTTTAAGTCACGCCCTTAGATTACTAACCGATTTAAATCCTCAACATGCATCAATACCGCTGTCCTAATTATCTAAGTGTATTCATCTTACAAGTTTTATAATACAAATTTAGCATGCAAATTCATTGAAGCCGAAATTTAAACCTAAGTCTAAACATCGAATCAAACAATTCATCAACATACAATTCATAAAACCAATCTCCAATTTGAATCATACATAGACATACAATCCAAAACCGAAAATACAAAAGAGTTTCATAGACAAAACAATTCATAACTACATAAACAAAAGCTAAACCGAAAGAGGGGAGTGGATCACACTTTAGAAACCTTGGAGAGCTTCGTCTTGGTGTGGATCCAGCGGAGTATGGAGGTGGAATGGAGGCTGCACGGCTGAGGTTGCAGTCGGCAGTAGGTATTTTCCAAGTTCGGCAGAAACTTGGTTGGTGGTGGAGGTGATTTCGGCTAGGGTTTATGTAGGATCTTTGGGGAGAATTTGGTAGAGCTTTGGCTTTGTGTTTTGGCTTGAGATGTGACAAGTTTTTCAGTAGGAAAAGTTGGTATTTATAGGGGATAGGGAGAGAGGCTGCCGGCAGTCCCTTAAGCCAAAAGGGATTCAGAAAACCTAGTTCATTAAGGTTTTGCAACCTTCCTTTCTTAATCCAATTAGGTTTTCTTTTCTGAATATTTTCTTCAAGGCTTGGGCTTCACATCTTCATGGACTTCTTGTATGGTCTTGGACTTCAATTGATAGGCCTTGATCCATCGAAAATGCCCCATATGCCGGCAGCACACATTGACACACAATCTGCCTCTATTCGGCAGCTTCTCCTAGTGTGACTAGGAGAACGTCTTTCTTCAAGTTTTTCTTCAATGCCATGGCCTAGTGTCTTCCTCTTCCCTTAATAAGGCTTGAACCATCTTCACATATGCATTTGTGCACCATTAGGTCCATCAAAAACAGAAAACACGAAAAGGGGGCAGTAGGTTCCTGGAATCGGCAGCTTTGACCTTGTCGCAGTGATTCCGACATATCTCCATCTGTGGAGCTCCGATTGATGCGATTCCAAGTCTCACGTAAACTAGATACATATGGCCATCTCCCCATAAAACAGTTCGACCAAATTCCTTGTGAGTCGACGGGAATGATTTTTCGAAGTTGGGACACAGTCCCAGGAAAATCCTGGAAGTCCCTGGATTGGAATGCTCGGACTGCTCTTTTGCAGCCAACTTTTGGGTGACTTCCCGAACTCCGATTGATCTGAAATTTTAACACAACATTCCTCAGCATATGAATATTAAGCACGCCAAATTTCATAGAATTCGGACAAGGATAGATCACAGTTTCATTCATCTCAAAATCACGAAAAAGACATATTTTGCATTATTTTCCAGATTTCTCAAACTTAGTCATTTTTCGGATCATTAAGCTCATATTTCCAAAACTCCACGAAAACAACACTAAACTAAATTACGACTCTATCTTAGATAAATAAGGGTTAAACAAAGTATAAATGAGGGCATAAGCATATAATATCGTCGCACATTGTGCTCCTATCAGGGGCTCGCCCCCGTTGGGGAATACGACGCCCGAAACAGTTCCCCTCCGATTGGACGGAACTCTCTCCTCCGGCCGCCGTTCGACTCGATTCCGGTCGGGAATCGAAGGTCTCGGCCGGTGTAGCAATTGTGTGTGAGGAATCGAACCAATTCGTAGCAGGTAAGGAGAATTGAGAATTTGAAATTTTTAGGGTTTTGTGTGATTTAAGGTGGAGGTTGTGATATTGGTGTTTTTGTTGGAGTTGGAGGTTAAATTCAGGTTTAGGACGATGTTTGGAGTTGATTGAGTATAATTTGGGGTTCGATTGGTTGAGTTTTGGAGAAATTAGAATTTTGGATTTCTGGGCCGCCGTATCGGCTGCCGTTTGAAGCGGCTGGGGCTGTTTTTAGTGGCGGGGACGTCGGGGATGAGTCCCCGAGGTGGTGGCGATGGTGTTGGGTGAATTTGGTGTCGATTGGAGGTGTTTTTGCCTCCTATGGAGGCGCTGCTGTTCCGGCGGCGGTGGCGGCGGCGCCACTGTTCCGGCGGCGTGAGGTAGGAGATGATGAACAGTAAAACAGTAAAAGGTAAAAGTAAAACGGTAAAAAGTGAAAAGTAAATAGTAAACAGTAAAAATAAAGGTAAACAGTAAAAGTAAATGGTAAATAGTAATTAGATTTTAACCATTTACTGTTTGACTTTCAGAATTACTGTTTTACCTAGAATAATTACTGTTTGACCATTAAAAATTACTGTTGACTTACCGTAAAAACGTTAAAAGCTAATTAAAATGGTTTTAAGACGAAATAACTAGTAAAAGGATTAATCGGACACGAGGTGGGTGTCCTGAGTAATTTCGGACGTAGATTTTCGGTATTGAGGCGTAATTCCTATACCAATAACTGAAAAAGAGAAAATTAGGAGGTTTCGTGAGAGTGAGGACGTCCGTAGATTTAACTTTTATAATTTAATTCCGAAGTTTGAAATATTTATAATTACGTCTCTGTTACAGGTCGAGAAATTACTCGACGTAATGAGAGCGAGGAATAGCGGCACGCTCGGCCGTACTGTGAGTGGATTTTATTTTAAAATAAATGCATGCAATTACGTTTTATTGAAATGTAATTTATTTAATTAAATGAATTCGTAAGCATGATATGAATTATCGAAAGTCGATAATTCATATACTTCTGTGATAATTGTTGATTTAATATTTAACGTAAATTATGGATTTGGGTTATGCTTTTACTATGTGATTTATCCGGAAACGAGGTTTCCAGAAATAGTATATTTTAATTATTCATAACTTGATTATGTTAAATAAGTTTTAATTAAAGGTACTGACCGGAAATAAGATTTCCGAGGATTTTATATTTTCGCTATTTATGATTTTCGACATGTGAGACATGTCGACGTTATAAATATAATTTTTGATATTGTGTTACGGCATGTTGGATATGTCGGATATATATGCGTATTTTTCGAGGCTATTATACTAATGATTATTATAAGCCTCAGATGTGCGGTCGGGGACCGTACGGATTTATGATATATAAGGGGAAGCGTACTTTCGGTTTTGTTTTCGGATTTTCACCATATCAGGGTCAGATATATATTGATGCTAGCTAGCTTGGTCGCCTGAGCCCATGCGAGGTGACGATTTGACCACATAGGTCAGATTCACGCTCGGTGGTCGACGTGTACGGGCATAGTGTCGCCTGAGCCCATGCGATGTGACGACTTGACCACATAGGTCAGATTCAGGCTCGGTGGTCGACGTGTACGGGCAAAGCGTGAGACATTAATATTGCAATACGCAGTTTCGACGTTAACAAATAAACTACAGCAGTTGCAAGATGTGCATTTACAAGGTAAAAAGCTAGCTACCGCCCCCGGAGCCCCCAATCCCCGGCCCGCCACCTTTTAAAGCTTGCTCCTGCTCCACCATCTCTGTCAGGGCTATATCAGCCTCCATCTGCTCAGCATCAAGCCACCCTTTCTCCCTCCACTCCAGATAAGCGTCGCTAATACCCTTCTCCTGGGCCGCGTCCAGCATCTCTTCAAACTCCACCGACTCCCGGAAGTCGTCGACAGCCTTATCAGCTGCTTCAGCAAGCTGGGATTCCGATAGCTTCTCCCTTCCTTGGGCGACCACTGTAACCTGGCTCTGGAGCTCCAAAACCTTCGCCTCCAGCTCCGCAATTCTCCCTTCCCAGGCAACAGCCTGGGTCTGCAGCTCCAAAACCCTCGCCTCCAGCTCCGCGACCCGCCCTTCCCGAGTAGCAGCTTGTCGATCGGCCTTTTCCCGTTCTTGCTGCAGGTCATGGCACAACCGACCGGTTAGTTCTTTCTCTCGCGCGAGCTCGGTGCCCAACCGACCAACTTCCTCTCTTTCCTCCGCAAGCTTGGCTTCCGCCACGTCCGCCCGCACACTCAGCTCTTCCACCCGCTTCTCCAAAACCGCAGCAGCCTCCCCCCGGGCTCCGCGGCATAAAGGCTATGAACCAGCTGCGAGGCATAAATTAATGAACATTAGCTCGTGCCGCTCCAAGAGAGGGGGAAGCACAAAAACACTTACCCGAACAGCTAGTTCCACGGGTTTCGCCCTGTTCTCGCCCGATCGACCAGTCTCAGGGTTCTCCCGGTCGAGCCCCAAGGCTTCGATGGTAGCAACCACGAACCTGCCAATTTCATCACCAGAGCTGCGACTGGCTTCCGGCACCTGAGTCCTTCGACCAACCGCCTCCACGACCGGAGCCACCGCCCGCTCGGTTGGCCCAGCCGAGCTTGACGCCCCAGCATCAAGGGTCCTCGCTCTCTTGGCCGGAGTTTCACCATGGCCGCTTCGACGGTGCCCGAACGCTTCTGCCGTTTCTCTCTCCCGCGAGGTCCGAACAGCCATCGGTCGCGCCACAGGTCCTGAACCAGGTGGTCCCGCAGACCGCCCTTCCCGAATAAGGAGCGGGGAGTTATTCCCACCGCCGGGTAGCCTTCCATAGTAAGCATCCGGAAACACAAGCGGCACTGCCTTATCATGATCCCTGCGTCTTTTGGTAGCCGTATCAATAACGGTCGTCGCGGCCACCTCCCCCGTCTCCGCCAATCTCGAGACTACAAGCTCTTCATCCGGTTCGATAGTCTCCTCAACTTTAAGCGCGAGCCGGGGAGGGTTCGCTGCAACCGATAAGTCTAGCAGTCAGAACACAAGCACCCATGCAAAAGGATGAAATTATGCAAAGGCACCTTACCAGGTTTTCTCCCCATCTCGCATATCTCCAGCACGTTCCATCGGATGAAATTGTAGGAGCTCCGACTCAGATACTCCCAGCCGTAGAACAACCGGAATATCCGCTGCTTCTCCAAGTCCTCCAGCTGGAACGCCTGGTCCCCGATTGGCTGATAGGCCCCGGGCACCTGATAGCCCCTCCAGTTACGCTGCCACCTGCCACCGGCCAGCACCACCGACCTCCACCAGACATCTGAAACCGATGACGGCAGATGCGTGATGGCAGCAGCATGCTCCCGCGCGGCAAAATTCACACAACCGCTACACTGGGCCTTTCTGCAGTAAGAAATCTTGTACAGCGCCCTAAATTCATTAACCGTGGGCCAGTTCATGTGGCTCAGGCTAAATAGGCACCCAAGCCCAAGCAACTGCCTCCACTGGTTGCTCGGAAGATGGGCCGGGGAAAGATTGAGTGAGCTCAGCATATACTGAACAAATCCCGGCAGCGGCAGCGATAGTCCGTGTCGGAATTGATCGTCGAAAACAGCAACCCAGCCCGGTTCCGGGTTACAGGCCAGTTCCCCGGGACGCAGGCCTCGAAGTTTAACAGAAGAATCGATGTCCCACTTCGCTCGAAACTCCCGAATCTCTCCTTCATCCATGCTTCTGACTGGCTCGTCACAGAGAATCACTCTGTCACCATCTAGCAGCTCATGCCTTCTGGGCCCGCGGTTTGCGCCGCCATGATGCGAAGATCTCCCAGACGCCATAATCCTAACACAAAATAATTCAGGTGTGCAGCAAGGTGGATGAGGAGAGCAGAAGGCAAAGGGTTTAGACAAACTGTGGTAGGAGGCGAGCAGAGTGGACAATAAATAGGGCAACAACAAAGGCAAGGCAACCCCAGCCGTGGATTCCCTCCATCTCAGACCGCCCTCTGACGACACGTGTCACAGCATGGATAAGGAATCCCATCTATCATAACTGATGGGACGGACTGATGGGCTCCCCCCCCCCCCCCCCCCCCCCCTCATCGCATGTCCGCCACCTGTCCCACTTACCAGCAGCATTTAGGGAAATAGGAGCGAATAACGAGGCGTCCACTCCCCTCGTTCCCCCAGAAAGTCAAATCCGAGTCAATCCGGCTGCGTGGCTTCTTCATTGTATATCTTGAAGACCTCTCACCGTTTGTGATTTTTCCAACCGCTTCGAGAGCATCTATCCAGGTATGCACCCTCCTTTTAGCACCATCTTCGTTGCATATCACTGGGGGACTCGTCTCGATATGGCATGTCGCCCGGTCGAGATCCACCTAGCACTATGACATTCCACCGGCTCTGGGACATTTAACCCACTCCAAGGCATTCTACCGGTTGTCACCTTCCTTCGCCTATGGGCAGGAACGAGCCAATAACAAAGGCTTCTAAACGCATGGGCTTTATAAACCCGGGCGAGCTTACATCTAACCCATGTACTCTTGTCCAGCAGGATAAAAACCATGCATCACACTGAACTGTGATACATTTGGGGATACATGGCGAGACTCGTTATCTCAACGCCACTCCACTGGGCAGATTGTTTCTCTAACACAGAACAAGTCTCCATGCAGGCTAACAAACCTGCACATTACCTAAACGCTTAACCAACAAAAGCTGAGAAGAACTAGCAAGTGTTAACCGACGCCTCGGTACGTCCGTAACACTCTCCGGGATGTCTGTTGGCCTAGTCCACGCACCAACAGGCCCTCCCGTAGGCTAGCATCATCCGGGACTCGTCTCGATATGGCAGGACGCCCGGTCGAGCTCCCGTGAACTCCGCCTCGCACCGATATGGCAGGACGCCCGGGCGAGGTCCAGTCTCCAAGTTCATCCGGGACTCGTCTCGATATGCCAGGACGCCCGGTCGAGCTCCCTTGAACTCCGCCTCGCACCGATATGGCAGGACGCCCGGGCGAGGTCCAGTCTCCAAGTTCATTCGGGACTCGTCTCGATATGGCAGGACGCCCGGTCGAGCTCCCGACGCCCGGGCGAGGTCCAGTCTCCAAGTTCATCCGGGACTCGTCTCGATATGGCAGGACGCCCGGTCGAGCTCCCGTGAACTCCGCCTCGCACCGATATGGCAGGACGCCCGGGCGAGGTCCAGTCTCCAAGTTCATCCGGGACTCGTCTCGATATGGCAGGACGCCCGGTCGAGCTCCCGTGAACTCCGCCTCGCACCGATATGGCAGGACGCCCGGGCGAGGTCCAGTCTCCAAGTTCATCCGGGACTCGTCTCGATATGGCAGGACGCCCGGTCGAGCTCCCGTGAACTCCGCCTCGCACCGATATGGCAGGACGCCCGGGCGAGGTCCAGTCTCCAAGTTCATCCGGGACTCGTCTCGATATGGCAGGACGCCCGGTCGAGCTCCCGTGAACTCCGCCTCGCACCGATATGGCAGGACGCCCGGGCGAGGTCTAGTCTCCAAGTTCATCCGGAAAACAATTTTATTTACCGTCAGCAACAGGTACTCACCTCGGTCACGCCCAATCTTTAACGCGGACTTGGGGGACTGGGCACCGGTAGGTTGGTAACCCTGCGGGTCTGCAGGGCAAGAGTAAGACAGTTAAGTCCCCATTCAAGATTGCACTTGACCGGGAACTTGGGGGACTTGTTGACAGTAGCCGCAAAGGCTACAGCAGGCCCGCAGACCCGCAGCAAGTGCCCCAGCACCCAGCCCAAGGCTCGGGACCGGATCACCAGCACCCGGCCTCGGGGTCCAGCACTCTATCCTGCCTCTAGGGACCCTGGGGTCGGGGGCGCCAGCCTGCCAAAGAGGGCATCAGAAGTTACAAACAGAAGGGAACCAGTCCCACATCGAAGAGTAAGGCCAGCCCTTACCCCCAACCACCTATATATGGGCCCCAGCTACCTTCTTTATGAGGTAACTTGTCTCTCTCCCTGCTTACATACGTGCCTTGGTTATATATATTCCAACTATACTAACTTAGGCATCGGAGAGGTGAAGGCCGGCCCGCCCGGTATTCTCCTTAGTAAGCAGGATTGCAGGAGATCGAGTTGGATTCATCAAGTATCTACTAGACCCCCGGGTTTAGGCAGAAACATTGTCTATTCACCCAATCCAAGTGTGCAAGGCAGTGCGAAAAAATCATCGAACCCGTAAAGCTGCCTGCAACTCCTTTCAAGTCTATAAAATAAATCACGATTGTCAATCAGATTTCACGGATTTAGACATTAAAGAGTCTCCCAATCTATATCACCCACATATCAACAAACCGACTTTGGGTGTGAGACACGCCATACATACAAATCACATAGGGATATGAAATCTCACACTAACACCCACAAACGCAGCTAAGAACTTTGGGGTTTTACCTCTCAACGTTTACATATTGCCACCTTAATCAACAACGTCTCATCACTCGAACTGGTGAAAATGCACATGTGAGCTATATTATGCTTTATCTCTCATAAGCTCTATGGACGAGTCCTCGATTTGTGCTCTTGCACAACAATAATCAGGACTGGTTCCACATGAAACTCATTTATCAAAGTCCAATCTCGTCCATGGATAAAGCAACTTTCGTAACTCACACTCATAAAAGAGTGGGACCAGAATCATCGTCAAATGTGACCACCAACAGAGGTTTCCAACTAAATACATCAGCTACCATCAATAAACCAGATCTGATATGACATCAAGGAATCCTTCGGATGTCAAAATTAGTTTCCAAAACCTACTATTAAGACCAGAACTGCTAAATCGATCATTATCAAAAACAACATTGCAACGAAAATCGAACTTCAGCATATAACCTTAAACTCGAGAGAAACATCTCAAATACCCAAAAGACTCGCCGAATTTATAACATAAACCTTCCAACCTGAGTTGCTCGAGCCAACAAATATCCAATATCCTCTACTAACTCGCATCAAAGAAAGAAACCTTCGAGAAATAAGATTCTCAAAACCTCAATTAAACTATAGAAGTTCCAATCAATATATCGTCCCATGAAAGCTGACATGAGAAAAACTCAAACCAATGATCTACCCGACAAAAACACCAACACTCATCACCAAAAATAATGACTTCTCAAGTCATCTCTGGATCAGTAAGTGGTCCCACCACACTACGATCCCAAAAGAAATTTCTCTCCACTAATGAAACGTCGTTCCACACAAGCCTTGACTCGAAACGCTATGGCTATATTATAAGCGACCAATGAAACACCTCGAGCAATTCATCTGACATTGCCCTGTACAACCAGTACAAAATAATTACTCGTGACTCGTCTTATTGTTCTCAAGATTCGCTTTTCTTAATAAAGTCACTTGATTCATTAGTGTCCTCCGATTGAATCACACCATTCAATTCTTATCCCATGCTACATTCAATGCCTTCAATGTCGCTGACCCCTTGGCGACGAAATCTTTATATCCACAATCGTCAGAGTCCAGGTTGCAACTATCCACATGCGTCACACACTTGTCGAAATAGGAACAAAGCCGATACCTTTACTTGACAAGTGTTCCGTGACTAACTAAATAGTCAACGTCAACATTCGCCGTCAGCCAGAAAATGTTCAAAAACACAAAATATCGCTACAACAGTAGCAGATAGAATTCCAACTCCACTATGCAAAATGGCTAAAATAGCTCTGGAGTTCGAAAGTACTTCCCAAATGTCACCGTTGGATTTCAATCCAACCACCACAGATAAGCATGTGTCTTTAATCCGAACTAGTAGTCATTCACGGATCTCGAATCGGGATTATGGATCAAGAGTTATGATCCGCAGAATCTTTGTCGCAAATCCTCGAACAAGAAACACAAAAGAACGAAAGAAGCGGTTGATCAATTACAACTACAATCATTTATAAGATGACCAGTCGAAGAAAAGTCACTTGTCAACTTTGGTGCAACTACCAGAATCTTCTCATCCGAATTGCCGAGCAAACCCTGCAATGCTCGAATGGATCCTCGATCTCGGTATTCCAGATATCGTCTCTAGCTGTTCGCGTGGTAAGGCAATGTCCATCGAGTCCAAGCCATACATCATCGTAACAAGGTGATTTCGAAACCATAACGACTATATCTCAAAATTTTCGCCGCATGGAATCATCAAAAATCGCCAACTTCCAATTATCACTAACCTCTCAACACTAATACATTCATATAACACGAGACAAATACCTCCAGCCTCGATAGATGATTCAAGTCTCCACTTCAACTTTATTCCTCTCCAATACCACGTATTTAGCCACCAACATTTCCGTTATAACTAGCTACTTCAATCTTTATTCCTTTACGTTTCCAAATCTTGTGACCAAAGTCACTACTAATTAGAATACTTTATGACTCCCATAAATTCTACAGGACTCCCTTATTATCTTGAATCCGGTACACTCAACCTCAAAGATGCATCAATTTAGGAGTCCACATGCAATGCTCAATATATTGCCTCCTAGCTGTCAACAACCCACTTTCTACATACCCACCAAATCCTTTGTGGTCCAATCACAAATTATCACTTATGACGAGGCCCAAAACAAGCACGTGACAATCTGCAACGACGTTCAGAAGTTATACGTTCGATTCTCCAATCCTTGTAACCAAGTCGCAACGACGTCAATCACCTCACGTTTCTCTTGTCGACAAAAGTAGAAACGATCGCATTACCCGTTACACAAAATCCAAGGCCATTCCCAAAGCACCAGGAGAATACGAGACCAGAATAATAACGCATAGCCCAAGTAAGAAAAATATGTGCTCCTCTCGAAGGGAATGAGGCCCAGCATCCGAGTTTCGCCTCGTAATCTGCTGCTATAACAGCAGATGCGCGTCAAACTCAAAACCGAATAGATATTACCACATACTTATTCCGTACGCAAGGATAACATCCTAGGAGGTCAATGTACTCGAGGCATAGTCTAAAAGATACAAGTCAATACCAGAAATGTATGTTACATACTTGATAATAACATTAGCACCAAAGAACATACGATGGCTACCCGCTGCAGTCGGACCATCAGTCAGAGGTACTAAGCATTACCAAGCATATAAAATAACAGAATAGAATAGTACTCTACCGAGTACATGACAAGATATCCAACAATTTGACTCATGGACTTAATGTACACACTAGCATCAGAGAATGTGATGGAAATCCGCCGCGGTCGGATCCTCACTCAAAGATTGATAGGCGTCATCAAGTAGAAAAGACAACATGACTCAAGGAAAAGACAGGACCTAATGCTCTGATACCAAATTGACAGGACCCGAACCAGATTTCACCCCGAAACCCGGATCAGATCCTGCGGGGACCACCTTAAGAGAGATTTTACCACAAAATCGGCATGACCTCTCTTAAAATGGACAACCCACACCTGTCAAAAACACAAACACTTCTAAAGCCATATCCATCCTCAACACCTGGAGCCACCTGCTCCCCAAATCACAACAACCGCCGCAAATAAACACAAAAGTAAAAATCACTTTTAAAACATCTACAATTTATCAGAGCATTCTACAGAAAGTAACTAAGGATACAAAATCAAAAGATAAAGGATCAAAAGATCCTACCGAGTGGAAGAAAAACTGACGCTGACTATGCCTCGACCTGAGTATTTTTGACCTCGACTACTAGTCTGCACACTGGGCATTTTAAAACGAAGGGCCCAGGGGAAAGTAATTTAAAAAACGTTAGAGTGAGTGGATAAAAATAAAATAATTTAAAAACTAATGCTTTTAGTTAAAGACATTTTATCACTTTCCCACCTTTTCATATTAATCGGAAATCACAATGCATGCATATGTATAAATAAACGTATCACGTTATATGAAAAATTCTATTAAAGCAGTTCAGCCTCGCTGACAACTCAAATAAACAAAACTCATTTGTTTATATATAATACATATAAAATCATAACCATTTGAAAATCAACTTATAAAACATCTCGACCAATCTCTTTGGTCATATGAAATCTCAATTCCACTGGTTCGGGAATCTATAAAATACCGAAAGCCTCATAGAGGAAATATTCCCGAAACTAGATAATATAAAAATATAGAAATCTTAATTCACTGCTTCGGGAATCTATCAAAAGCTGAAAGTCTCATAAGTGAAATATTCCCGAAGCCACATCGTATAATCGTATAAATACCTCAATCACGTCATATAATAATATAAAAATCTCAATCGAATGATGCGGGAATTTATTAAAACTGAAAGTCTCACAGAGGAAATATTCCCGCCATCACAGTGAAAAACATCCTCATGACCAAATCCCATTGGCCATGCAACAGGGGAAAGTCTACCCACCATAAATATCTGGAACCTCGTCAGGCTCCGGGTCCGAGAGTCCTATTGACTCCCCCCGTGTCTAAGTCTACTACCTAGACACGTCACCGCCTCAATATACACCACCCTACGTCGACCACCGAGCGTGAATCTGACCTATATGGTCAAGTCGTCACCTCGCGTGGGATGAGGCCTCGCTAGCTAGCATCAATATAATAATACCGTGGACCCTCGAATGGTGAAAATCCGAAAACAAACCAAAAACCCCTTTCCCCTTATATATAACAATCAGTACGATCCCCGACCGTACATCCGAGGCTCATATATATATAGAATCACATAAACTCGTAGCCTCAAAAGAGTATAACCATAAATCCCCGGCAAACCAACATGCCGTAAAATCAAAAGTACCCGGCAAATCACCATGCCGTAAACTCAAATCAAATATATATAAATCCCATCGACATGCCTCGCATGTCAGAAAAATCATAAATAATAAAATTTACAAAATCCCCGGAATTTCATTCCGGTCTACGGATTATCATACTGAAAATATTTCGAAAATATAAAACCACATGAAAATCTCATTTCCAGTATAAATATCCTTTTTATCAATAACATAACCATATATTTTTCCTTTCCTCATATAATCTTTCATACTTTAAAATCATATAATCAAAATAAATTTTCATTTTTAAAAGAAATTTTCATTCCAATAAAATAATCATGCATGCATTTGTTTTAAAAATAAAAATCCACTCACAGTCTTTCCGAGCTGGTAGCTGTTTTGGCTCTCGTTCCGTCGAGTACCCTCTCGACCTGTCACATGGGCGAAATCGTAAATTTCTAAACCTCGGAAAACAAATATAAAACCTAAACCACGGACGTCCTCGCTCGTCCGAAAACTCCTAATTTTTCCTTTTCAGTTATCGGTATAGGAGTTACGCTTTAATACCGATAATCTACGTCCGAATTTACTCAGGACACCCACTCCGTGTCCGATTAATTCTTTTCATAATTATTCCGTCGTAAAATCCTTTTAATTAGCTTTTACCCTTTTTACGGTAAGTCAACAGTAAAAGTGAAAGTCAAACCGTAATTTTGGAAGTCAACAGTAAATGGTCAAAGTCAAAATTACTATTTACCATTTACTGTTTAACTTTTACTTTTACTATTTACTGTTTTACTGTTTACTGTTTACTGTTTTACCATTTACTTTTCACTTTTTACTGTTTTACTTTTACCTTTTACTGTTACTGTTCATCGTCATCTACCTCTGGCCGCCGGAACAGCGCCGCCGCTGCCGGCGCAGCCGGAGCGCCGCCACTGGAGGTCAAAAACACCTCCGATCGAGGCCAAATTCGTCCAACACCATCGCCACCACCTCGGGAGCTCGTTCCCGCCGCCAAAAACAGCCCCAGCCGTCGCATACGGCGGCCGGCACGGCGGCCGAACCCCCCCTACGTCCAATTTCTCCAAAAATCCACCAATTCCACACCAAATTACACCCAATCGACTCTAATCAATGTTCTAAACACTAATCTAACCTCCAAATCCACCAAAAACATCTAAATCACAAACTCTAAATCAAAATCCAAAAACCCTAAAATTTTCAAATTCCAATTCCTCCTTACCTCGTGCAAACTGGTTCGATTCCTCCCATGGGATTGACGTGCGGGTCAAGGCCTTCGATTCCCGACCGGAATCGGGCCAAACCGTGGCCGGAGGAGGGAGAACCACCCGATCGGGCTCGGAGCTTCTCGGGCTGTGCACGGCCAAACGGCGGCGATTCGTCGTGAATCACCACCACCGGCGTGACGAGGGAACTGAGACGGTCCGAACGCGACCGGTGCGGCCACCCAGTTCGGCCGGACGGCGCCGGCCGATCCGGATCGGGGAAGAGGAGAGAGAAAGAGAAGGGGAAAAGAAAAGAAAAAGAAAAAAAAAGAAGAAAAAGGGAATATGCCGTTTCGGAAAGATTCCTCGCGGCTATTTATACTCGTCCAAAATCGGACAATTTCCGATTTTAGATCACAACTTTTTCATACCAACTCTAAATAAATCGTGCCACGTGTCCACGAACTCGTTTCGACGACTTCTATTTCATCGTCAAATAAAATCCTCGGTCAGGTCAACTTATTTAGAAGTCAACCTTGTGAATTTTTCCGAATCGTAACAATCCCCGAGGAGTAAAAGTACTCGTAACACCGTAAAAAGTTAATTCCAGATTCGGGTCGTATCAATCATCATATGTCCTTCTCTCTCCATGTCATCTCATTTCTTTTGCTGTGTGTAAAGACATGTAAAGACGCTTCAATCTAGGAATTAAAGGGAAATGACGAAGTACCTTCACAGGAACACTGCTTTCCTTAACTGTGCCTTGCTCCCACCTCCACGCTTGGCATATGGGAAATTCATCAAGCTCGGCTTTCTCTTTGTAAAACAAAACACAGTTGTTCTTGCAGGCGTGGATTTTGTTATAACTGAGACCGAGATCGCCCAATATCTTATGTAGCGTGTAATAACTATCAGGTAGATTGTTAGGTTGTGGAAGGTGTTCCTTAAACTGTTTTAGAAGACTATCAAAAGAGTCATTTGTCCACCTACTCTTGACTTTCAACTGCGTCTGTGAGATGATGGTCTCTAAAACAGTGTGAGGACTACCCTCGAATAATGGGATCTGCACTTGAGCAAGGAGTCAGGTATATTTATCATAATCAGCACTGTCAACAAGAGGAATTGTGTCATCCTCAAAAACTGCCTCTTGGAATTCCTCTTCCTCGCGTACTGGAGCAAAAGTAGGAAAAATGTCATGTAGAATGTTCATAGCCAGGTCAGTATAAGGCTCGAAACCACCAGTAGCTGTTCGGTCATGGTATCCAGCCTGGATTTCGGCAACCGTAGGTTCATAATATACTGCTTCACCGTGTTTACTCCATGTTGTATAATTCTGCATAATACCTCTGTTACACAGGTGATCGTAGATTCGGCCGATCGTCTTGCGCTTAGTATTCATATAACTTAAGCAAGGACACCTGTGTGTTTTCTTTCCTCCACCATGTTCACGTACAAAATTTATAAAAATTCCTACTCCTTCATGGTATTCTTCGCTCTGTCTTCGGTACTGCATCCAACTCCTATCTCTATCCATCGATCACCTGTTATATATATTAATTAATATAAGACAAACAATAAATAATCACAAATTAACAAATAAACAATTTATATGCATGTTTTTTCTCGACCTTATGCCTCCGGTTAGGGTCCTAATAATCCCATTCAGGAACACAAGACTTTGTTTCACAGTTTGTAGATCTTGTGTATTCGTTTTCAGTCGTGGGAAAATTTCGACAGCATCTCCCCACAGTTCCTCAAGTGCACGAATATCTATACACCTAGTATGCACTCGAGGAACAGTGATGGGAGACCTCGTCGAAATATATACCCACGACTGCAAACGAATACACAAGACCTATACAAACTGTGAAACAATGTCCTATGCCCCCAAACTGTCCAAAAATGGGACAATTCAAGAATCTCTCCATGATTCTCGAACGGGATTTCTAATGATATATATAAATGCATGTATATCAGTGAATAAAAGAATGATTCATTCTTTTATTCACCGGCTAATTATAAATCATATAACAATAATTTTCGTAAAATAATTATAATTATTAATTAAATTAATTAAAGCATTATTAAAATATATAATTAATATATATAATTCACTAATTTCACAAAAACCAACAATTTAATTGAGTATATATATGTATGGATTAACAAAAGCAACATACTATCACCTCACAATATACACACACAACAATATATATTTCTATAATTCTCTACCTCAAAAATGAAATATTTCAATGGAAAAAATTGAAATTATTGTTGAAAAAGATGAATAAAGAGATCATACCAAGTTAAAAATCAATGGGTAGTAGTGGAGAAGGCTTAGGAAGACCCGATTTGAAGCTTTTCACATCTAAAAATGAAAATCGGTGGAAAATTTTGAGGGGAGGAAAAATTTGATGTTTTCTTGCCTCGTTTCCCGATATGGAAAACGAGTGTAGGTTTTATAGTCTGGGTTTACTTAGGCGACGAAACTTATTTTTTCGTCGCCTAAGAGCCACACTTACGCCACGAAATATTATTTTCGTCGCCTAAGCGTGAATCTTAGGCGACGAAAATTAAGTTTCGTCGTCTAAGAAGAAAACCTACCAACGAAAAAAAATTCGTCGTGCTCGTCATTTCTTAGACCAAGAAAAAAAAATTCGTCGTCTAAGATTTTTTCTTAGGCGACGAATTTTCAATTTTCGTCTCCTAAGATTTATTATTTTCATCGCCTAAGTGTGGCTCTTAGGCGACGAAAATTAAGTTTCGCCGTCTAAGAAGAAAACCTACCGATGAAAAAAATTCGTCGTGCTCGTCATTTCTTAGACCATGAAAAAAAAGTTCGTCGTCTAAGAGTTTTTCTTAGGCGACGAATTTTCAATTTTCGTCTCCTAAGTATAAATCTTAGGCGACGACTTCTTTTTTTCGTGGTCTAAGATAATGCACGGACGACGAATATTTTTTTCGTCGGTAGGCTTTTGTCTTAGACCACGAAAATAAGAATTCGTCGCCTAAGACTGTTCTTAGGCGACGAAATTTTTTTCTTAGGTGAGGAAAGTTTTTTCGTCTCCTAAGCTAGCTTAGGCGAGGAATTTTTTTAAGTTTCGTCGCCTAAAGTTTTTTTCCTTGTAGTGGATCATATCCTACGGTTGACTTTTTCAAATTTAATTTCCTAGATATAGTTTGCTTAGAGAGATATACATTTACGTATAACCTATTAAACAAGTTATACCACACCAGTAGACATGTTGTGGTTCAAATAGCTAAAATTCACAAAATGAAAATTTGACAATTGGATGTAATCAAAATAATAAAATATGGCTATCCTACTAAATTCACTTATTTTTGGTATCATTTGTGTCTCGGTCAAGGGGGTCAACCATTAAGTCAACAATACTTATTACACAAAAATGCTTTTAACTATGTTTCTGTTAGAATCCGTAGACTCACAGAGACCGATGGATCTTGGTGTGATTCCTTCCTGCTAATCCTGCTAACTAAGGGAATACCGGGACTGGGCCGGTCTATTCCGCTCCGATGCATGCCTAAGTCAGTATAGTTGGGATAAACCGATAACTTAAGCGGGAATAAGTAATTGAAGTATTGATTACCTATTAATGAGGGTAGTTGGGACTCATATATAGGTTGTCGGGTGCGAGGACTGGCCTCACCCTTCGATGTGAGACTGGCCCCCTTCTGCACATATAGCTGGACTATTTCGGCCCCTGTTTGGGGAGCTGCCGTCCCCGGTTCTCGGGCCCCGATCACAAGTAAGACCTCCCCGGGCGCGGGACCAGGTGTCCATGCTCTGCTCCCGGGCCCTAGGCCGGGTCCAAGAGGCGTAAGACCCAAGTCCGCGTTTAAGATTGGGCTTGGCCGGGCGTTCGGATAAACCTGTTATGATGATGCATACTGTGATGAGTGCATGGTTATGGTGTTGATGGTGACAGTTGCATATGGGTATAAGATGTAGTGCATGAGATGATGAATGTGGCGTTGAAATCTCTCATGCCATGCTATATCCCTGGGAATCCCGGTGAATATAGTGCATGAGGATAAACGAGTCCCCCAAGTTTAGAACTGTAGCCGCCTAGGGCATCGGTTGCCTTGAGTAGTTGTGTGATGAGGTGACTCGGTACCAGAGGGAAACGTGTCCTCTGTTAGAGGAGTTCCCGGTGGGGTGGCGTGGCGTGGCCTAGATCGAGTACGCCTTGGGCGCCGTCCACATGTTTCACTGCCATTCTTCATGCGTGAAGTATGTGCAGGGTTTCTAGCCTGCGGGAAGATTGTCTTGTATGAGAGGATCAAATCTCTCGGTGGGGTGAAGCGGCCCTGTGTTCGTCTCGACCAACATCCCCGATTGTTTCTCAGCCTTTGTTCTTACAAGCATGAGGTGTATGCAGGGTTTCTAACCTACGAGAAGATTCATCCTGTATGAGAGGAACAAATCTCCCGGGTTTATAAAGCCTGGCGGTACATGTGCAGGTTAGCCTGCGGGAAGATTGTCCTATATGAAAGGATCAAATCTCCCGGGGTGAAGTGGTCCTGTGTTCGTATTGGCCAGCATCCCCGATTGTTTCTCAGCCTTTGTTCTTACAAGCATGAGGTATATGCAGGGTTTCTAGCCTGCGGGAAGATTCGTCTTGTATGAGAGGAACAAATCTCTCGGGTTTATAAAGCCCGGTGGTACCTAGAGCCCGCAGGTTGTACGAGGCTGTTCGTAGGAATGTTTCGGTTTGCACGACCGGTTATTCAGTAGGAGGGAGAGAGGAGCTAGTGAAGACCTGGGCGGTGGAAGTCCGCAGCCAATAGTTCGAGCTAGATGTATCGGCGAATATGGTAGCCTTTAGTTGGAGCAGGTACTACAGCTGGAATATCGTAGCCTGTTCATAATATTCTTGTAGGGTTTTGTGCCTGCGGGAAGAATTCTCCTGTGCTAGAGGAAGAGTTCTTCCGGTGGGATACCTAGCCGTTGTTTCTTGGCTTTAGTCAACCGTCCGGCGGTGAGAGAAAAACATGCGCATGGTTTTTTAGCTTGCTAGAAGATTCGTCCTGTATGAGAGGAACAAATCTCCCGGTTTTAGCCATTGTTGCTGGCCGTAGAGGTGGAATAAGCTCGACTGGTGGAATGCCTTATACCGTAGGGTTTATATGTTAGGATACTGCGAACTTGTTGGAATAGAAGTTCGAATGCCCGTACCATTGGGAGATTGCAGCCATAGGTTGGAATAGGCTGTAGGTTCAACTACCCTCTGCATATAAAGGGGTGCTTAGGATACTGGACCTGTATATAAACCCTTGCTGCTTCGTGCATTGTTGTTTTTAGCTGACAACTGTTCCCCTGTTCAGCGTGTTCAACAAAATTGCTCAGTGTTTTCCAGGTGTTGAGTTTCCGTCGTCGTGCATACCAATCGGTGAGTTCTGCCCTTGTGATTCTGAAACTTCTTTTTTTTCTTGTTTATGGGTTGATTTGACTGGCACCTGGTTGTATCTCGGTTTGCCCTTTGGATGTGGCCCCGTTGGTACCGAATCTCATCGAGATCTGGGGCGTGGGGCTGTATGTGCTAAGGGGTTACATGCTTCGTGCGGCCTCGCGGCCGTTGTTTGGGTTGTATTTCTGACCGGCCATAGGGTTTTTTTTTTTTCTTTCCCCTAGATTACATGGATTCTAGGAGCTCCAGTGAAACCTCCGAATAGGCCACCCGGCGACCGGTGACGGACGACCACGAGAGGATGGAGGACTGGCTTGTCTCCTTGTCCTTGGGGCCAGATGCCATCGCTCGTTCGACTGGTGAGGCGTTAATGTCTGGGTCTCTAAGACAGTAGTATGCTCCGTATGGAGTGTTCGTGGGCACGACCCACCCAGCGGGCGCCCCGCTCTACACACTTGTGGACGGGAATAGGACCATAGGCTGTGACAAGCCTGAGTGCTCTTTAAGTCCCGGGGAGATTGCCGCATTTCGGGCCAAGTGGAGTATTCCCTGAGAGATAGATCCTTGGCCGCTATATGCCGGAGAGTCGGCCTGCAACCCGGAGGAAGGCTGAGTTGCGATTCACGAGGACCAATTCTGGTATGGGTTCTCTCTCCCGTTGCTGAACTTCGTACAATACCTGCTTAGTGCCATTAAGATATCACCGGCACAGCTTCCCGGGAACCAGTGGAGGCAACTACTGGGTCTAGGATGTCTCTACTGGCTCTGCGATATGAGCTTCCCTATGGTGAACGAGTTCCGGGCCCTGTACAGGCTGACGTACTCGAAGAAGAGTAAGGCCCGGGGGTGTTTGAGTTTTTCCGCCCGGGACTATAAGCCGGTGATAACCTGCCTGCCGTCCTGGCTTAATAATAGTTAGAGGAAGAAGGTGGTGATGGCGGAGTGTAATTGGCAGAAGAAGAGTAGGAAGTATCGCGTTCCCGGGGCCTTTTAGTTGATTGGCAATCAGTCGTACGAGCTGTCTGACCTAGAGAGGGATATAATCGCCCGGGTATTTGGGTGCTGGTCCGACCATGAGCGTAGTTCCTACAACTTCATCCGTCGGGAGGTGCTGGAACTGTGTAGCCTGGGGGGGAATCCCGGTGGGTGGTGGAATGTGGAGTGGTTGTACCTATTCCTGTTGAATTAGTTGGTGTTTTGTCTAACCCTTTTGCTTGGTGTTCTGTAGGTGTATCTGCCCGAACGACCATTAAAACCCACGAAACGCTGTCGATGGACAATCAGGATCTTGTCTCTAAACTGAAGGAGAAGGGAGACACCGCCGCGCGAGCCACGGTTAACCGAGAAATCGGCGAGTTGACCGTACACGATGAACCCGTGGCCCTGGATGTTGCTGACGAGGATTACGTCTTAAAACGCGTAAAGACTCCTGCAGCGGGACGCCCGGGGGCGTCTAGAGCGGGGACGACCCTCGGTGGGCCTTCCATGCCCCCGGGTGGTGCTGGAACGATTCCTCGACGATTGGGACCGGTGCCTACTGTCGCCCGATCTCCATTGTCTGCCGCCCGATCTTCTTCCTTACAGGTTGATCTGGGGGAAAAGAGGAGGCAGACTCGGGAGATGCCGGCCTCCGCGCTTGTTACGTTCACCGGCCGGCCGGTTGGTGAGAGCTTGGCCAAGCGGCTGAAGCTGACTAGTGGTGGCACCACTGCCTCCCAAGACAAGGTTCCTTCGGCCTCTAGCTCTGCTGCTGCCGGCACAAGAGCATCGGGGGTGGAGAAGACTTCTGCTGCGGGGCTGGGACTAGAGCATGGCTGCCCGGACGAGCCTTTCGTTCGGAGCCTGCTCATGGATGTGAGGAGCATGGAGCTAGATAAGACTGGGGCTCCGGGAGAGTGGCCAGAGGAGCACCAGCTAAAAACCAAGGAGATGGCCCTCCAGGTAGGGATAGTTTGCCACTGGTATCCATTCAACATTGTTTTGTGCTTTGTTGCTTGCTAATCGGTGCCTGTTAAACTGTAGTTATTGTACCACTTGTATCACTCAGATGCAAGTGAAGACCTGTCGGAGCTGAAGAAGCAGATGGCGTCGTTGACAAGCGCCCGGGACCTCCTGGAGGTGGAGAAATCTAAGCTCCAACGGGAGAAGGCCCGGTTGGAGGAGAGGGCCAGGAAGCAGGTGGCCAAGCTGGAGGCCCAGGTCGAGGCTCTTGAAGAGGAGAAGAAGGGCCTGGAGGAGGAGAGAGTCGAGCTAGAGACGAAGGTCGAGGAGCTCCAGCGGGATGTGGCAATGGGGCGGTCGATGAAAATGACCCGGAGCTGTACCAACGGGCTGTACCAGCGGGCTGTCAAGAAGTATCAGGAAAGCGATGAGCTTCTTGATCTGCTGGAACGGGCCCGGGAGGCGGGGATAGTCGATGTCTTTGACTAGTGGAAGGCTAAGGGCTATCTCGACACCTCAAAGCTACTAGAGCCGCAGATAGATGCGGAAGAGGAGTTGGAGGGGAGATCGAGCCAGCCGGTGAGGGGGCAGCCGGTGGGCTGGCGAATGAAGGAGAGGTTGCTAAAGAGGAGTATCGGGCGGGAGTGCCATAGCAGGCTCCATACTCTGTACAATTCCCTTCTTTTTTTTTTCTTTTTTTTTTTTTGCTCTCCCACCGGGTTGCTTATCGGTGGCGTAGTCCCTTGAGTTTTAATGAATGGACATTTTGCCTGAGCCTGTGTTATATGCCTATTTCAATTTGCTCTTTGAGTTGGCTACTAACGATTTGCCCTTTGTACTTAGTTGGAAACAAAGTTGGAATAGACATCTGAAATTACATCGGTCGAACCGGTTGGAATGCCTAGCTAATTGTGTTGGAAAAACTAGCATTTTGTTCTCGGGCTGAGCTTCTCTGCGGGTTTGAACCGAGGGAGGCGGGGGGTTAGCCTTGGTGGGGTGGGATAGAAATCCCTATCCCACGCAGTTCCTACATGCCGGGTTCACCTTGATACCGCTGCAAGTCGTCGCGGTAGACTAGTCCTTCAACTGCTGTTTTAAGGCAAGGCAGTCGTTTGTCCGGTGCGTGACTTCATCGTGGTAAGAGCAGTATTTACCGGTCTGCGCTCTGGTCAGGTTCCCCTTTGGGTGCTTTCTCTTTGGCGACGGAGGGATGTTGTTCCAGTTCTCATACATGATATCCTCATAAGAAGAGGTTAAGGTGGAGAATACCTCTTGTCGGCCTGCGGGCATGACTGCCAGGGGGCGGGTTTGCTGGTAGGACGAGGGCTTTCCACCTCGTTGAGGGGTGTCAAAATTGTCCATCCGGGGTTGCTGGTTCCCCCAACTCCTAGGCCTTTGGTCGGATGAAGCTTCTCGGTCCTGGCCCTGCTGCCAGTTTCTGACTGCCTACCGGGCAGGCCCAGGCTCCTCCTGCCTTCTCTTGTGCTGGCGACTCCCGTACATTTCGTGGTCTGCCTGGGCGTGCCTAATAGTCATTGCCATCAATTCATCGTAACCTTACGGAACCTCCACCCGCACAGCGTACGAGAACTTTCCGGGCCTGAGGCCTTGCTTGAAAGCTGATTCGGCAATCCCCTTGTCCAGGTTCTTCATTTCGGCAGTGGCCGTTTGCCAACGGTTAATGAAAGCTCCCAACTCTTCGCCGTCGGCTTGCTTGCAGTTAAAGAGAACTGTCGAGGTCCGGGCCCCTTCGGCCCTTAAGATGAACCTGCCTACGAATCTATCGGCCAGCTGATCGAATGCCTCTATAGAGTTCAACGGTAACTTGTAAAATCAGCTGAGTGTCTCCCCGGACAAGGTCTCTTGGAATATGTTACAGCAAATGGCGTCGGAGTAACCCTTAGCCCACGTTTGGGATCGGAAGCTGTCCTGGTGTTGGTATGGACAACCGACCCCAGAGTACGTCAGCTTTAGTGACTTTTGGGTGACTAATTTTTCAAATTCCAGAACCCGGGGTGAGAAGGGTTCGGCTCTCTCATTGAACCGCACGCTCTCCGGCGGTCTCGCTGTCTTCCTCTCGTTGGCCTCCATCTGGGCCTTCATATCTGACACTGAGTCAGATAGTATTTGGAATGCTCGTGCGGTCGGGCTTATTGTATCACCCTCGAAGGAACCACTTGCCCGCCGATTTCCCCGGACGATCTCCGGTGGCACCGTGTTTGTTGGGAACTCCTCTCCCGCCATGTGGGCGCCTCTCTCTCCCCCTGATGACTGGCCCCACTCCTGGTATGGGGACTTTCTTGGCGGCGACGCGAATGATTTTGTTAGAGCGGCATTGCGCTGTTGTCCCCTTTCCAAGGCTGCCACCAATGCGGCATTCACCGCTTCCATGTCTTGATATTGGGTATTGGCTTATGCCCTGTCCCAGTCGCTCTCTGCTCACAAGCGGTCGGTTGCTCTCTGCTCACAAGCGGTTGACTTTCGCTCTTATCTCTTCTATATCTCCCGCCATATCGTACTGGTCGGGACTAGAAACATCGTCCTGGCTGTTGCTAGCGGCCAACCTATCTTCCTCTCTGCTCGGGGCACCGGGGGACGCTGGTGCTGGTTCCAGGTCCCAGACTTGGTGGGATTCCTCCAGGCCTTTTCCGTGCGCATTGCGGTCGTATTCGCCGACCGTACCGCCCGGATCACGGTCTGTGGCAGTGTTCTGGTTACAACCGCCAACGGACTGCTCCTGCCTTGCCCTCAGGATTTTGACCAGTACTGGGACTCATATATAGGTTGTCGGGTGCGATGATTGGCCTCACCCTTCGATGTGGGACTGGCCCCCTTCTGCACATATAGCTGGACTGTTTTGGCGCATGTTTGGGGAGCTACCGTCCCCGGTTCCTCGGCCCTGATCACAAGTAAGTGATAAGAGCACAATGTGCGACGTTATTAATGTGTATTATCCCTTATTTATGCTTTGTTATGTCTATTTAGAGTAAGATTGAGTCATAATTTAGTTTAGTGTCATGTTGGTAGAGTTTTGGAGAAAGTGTGCTTAATAATCAGAAAAATGACTAAGTATAGAAATCTGGAAATAAAGTAAAATATGTCTTTTTCGTGATTTTGAGGCTCGTGCTAAACTGATCTATCCTTTTCCAAATTTGATGAAATTTGGTATACGTATAATTGGCAAGCTAAAGTGTATTGTATCAAAATTTCAGATCAATCAGAGTTCGGGAAGTCACCCAAATGAAGGCTGCAACTTGGCAGTTTGAGCAAACCAATCCAGGGACTACCGGGATTTTCCTGGGACTGTGTCCTGACTTCCGGAATTTCTGTGGGACACATCGCTTGGAACCAGAGAACGAGCCATACGCCGTTGGAAATCTCTACGAGTCTAGTTTCTCTGGGACTTAGAATCGCAGAAAAATATTTCCTGAGCAAAAAGTTATGCCGGTTTGAATGCACGAAGGTCAAGTCTGCCGAAAGAAGAAAACCTAAACCGAGTTCTACATGGATTTGGCTTACGAATGTGGACTGAATTCCATCCTTTGTGTAAGATTTTTGGCTGAATTAATTCATGGAAAACCTAAAGAGATATTGCTCAATTATTCAGCCATTATCTTGGGAATTTTCGGCAGAAAATAGAGGAAGAAAATCGCAACAAATCCTGATCAAATTCGGCAGAATTCCTGTGCACGTCATCCAACTTCCACGGACTCTCTCGGACAGCTCACAATGAATCTGAATTCGAGCCTTATATGGATAGAAAGCTACGGGAGTCTAGTTTCCAACCCAACTGGAATCACCTTAATATCTATTTTCTAGGGAAAGATATTCTAGAATCTTCACTCGAAGGTCAAATCTGCCAGCAGGATAAGTTTGAGAAAAACTAGGTTTTGTGAACCCTAGTTGCAGCCACCCTTTGGCCTCTATATATTTGACGATTTTCACACAGAAAATATCATCATCGCTCTCTCACATAAACTTGCCGAACCTCTGCCAAAATATCTCCATAAATTCTTACCAAGAACCAAGGCCGAACCATCCATCACCCTTCTACAAATTCCATCCGATCATCACACCAATCCTTTTCCGAACTCTTGATCAAGGTTGTAATTTGGATTGTAATTTCATGGCTCTTGCTTCTTTGTATTTAAACATTATTTTGTCTATGAAATATGTTTGGATTTTTGGTTTTATTTTTGGTATTGTTGATTATGCATGGGATTTCCGAATCGTTGTACTAAATGTTTGGTTATTTTGTGTTTGATTACCGAATTATGCATGTGATTTGATTGAATATGTATGATGGGCAGTAGGATTTTATTTGTTTTCTTGATTTAATTAGGTTTATTTCCTTAATTCGTGTGCAACCGAAGGAGATGTCTAGATGCATTCGAAAGGCCATGAGTGTTATCTAGGTATTAAATTCATATGCCGATTTAATATATGTTGATTCATATGCATGTTATGTTTTGATATGTATTAATCTAAGGGCTCGAGTAATTCTGGAAATTTACATGTCGATGTGGGATGAGTGACGCCATACCTGCTAACATGTTCCAATTCGACATATTGTGCTTATGTGCTAATTGTGTTTAATTTCTACGCGAAGTGTTCTTAAACCGATTAGTACCATGTTTAAGATTATACGCGAAGTCAATTCTAAATACTTGTGATGTTTTGAATAATTAGATGTTCCGCGAAGGCTCTAATTAAATTGGAACTTAGTTAACCTAGAATCCGATTTTATGCTTGCTGTCCTATTACTTGTTTTAATTTCGTTGCATGTATAATGAGATTTGTGTCTTGTGATTGTGTGAAAGGTGATGATCAATTGTAGATAATAATTTAGGTTTTAGAATTTGTAAAAATTCAGTAGGTAATTAATTATAAAAATCGACAACACCCCCTTTAAGTACAACATTTTGTGTGATTGAAATGCCCTAGATTTCCCCGGATAGAACGATCCCTACTTGTCCTAACTACAATTGACAAAAGAAGGGTATTATGTGTATGTAGTTGTTTTGCAGGTACTTTGTGCTTGGATAAACTCTCCATCAGTAAGACCTCCTCGGGCGCGGGACCAGGTATCCATGCTCTGCTCCGGGGCCCTGGGCCGGGTCCAGGAGGCTTGGCTGCGGGTTTGGAGGCCTGAGTAGCCTCTCTATGGCTACTGTCAACAAACTACAACCTCGAAACTCATTTTTTCAATCCGGTATCACCGTATAAACCCATGTAAAGATTTATAAAATGTATATGATAGAAAATATAGGTTTAGAGTTTAGATTTTAGAGTTTAGAGTTATACACACAAAATTCGTCGTAACTCGCGTAGTTAATTTATGGGAATAAAAGTCTTAAAGCCTGCTAATGGTAATTAGAGTAGCATTAATGTAGTTAGTGCACGTTTGGTACTCAGTACAATTGTGGAACTCCTTAAACTTAGTACTTGTCCAGTCTTTCATTGAGTGAGCTAAACAAGTACTATGATTGAACTGTGTTTGGTGAGATGGGACAGAGATGAGTAGGACTAACATAAACCTAGAATTTTTTATGACTCCAGTAAAAATAAGAAACGAGAAGAAAAGAGAACACCAAATACAAACCAATTACATCACCAATCTCATTCATATTTTACAAAATCTCAATGATCCAATCACAATTCTACAATACCCAGATGCTATCTTTCCATATTGCAAAATCTCATCAACTCAAATCAAACTTTTCAATATCTGAATTCCCAATTACCCACAAGTCTCCTTGATTAGGGCTCCTCCTCTTCTTCATTTTCTTATTCTTCTTTGTTTCACAATCAACATCGAAGCCTTTACATATATCCCACAACCCCTTATTCGTTTTCTTCTTCTCTGTTTCTCAACGATTAAATCCTCCATAAATGAGCAGAAGGAACCTGATATTCTTTACCCAGAACACCAACCCAAATAAGAACACAATGAAATTCATTACAGACCCAGAAAATTGGAAAATCTTGGAAATCAGTTACCAAATTGGTCGCAAAGCCTCTCGGTTACCGACTTGCTGATTTACTAAGGTGAACAGAAAAAGAAGGAGAGAGACAGAGAAAGGAGGAGAGAGGTGGTGTTAACAAGGGGTGTCAAAATGGAGTACTCAAAATAACACCACCTAAGAAGGTTCAAGAGGAAAACAGGTGTTATCTAGTACAATTTATCTTTGTACCCCTTAATACTAAATACCATACAAACCAGTTAAGACCTCTTATTTAACACAAGGTCATTTAATCCGGCGCACCAAATATGCACTTAGTTTATTGGATTGTGTTTGATATATTTAATTACCGTGGCAAAACCTAGACCGTTTGATTCACCAGGAATGGATCTCAACAAAGCCCTCACAATATCGTCTCCAACTCTCACTCTTTGAGTCCTCATTTTCTTCGCCTCCCTCCGCAAAATACCCAGATGAACCTACTTCAGGGTCAAGTCTCAGATGAACGCTCCCATCGCCGCCCACACCTGCACCACAACAGCCACCACCAACCTCCGCCTCCGCCGCGAGTCTTCGGCTGCGTCATCGGCGTCGAGATCTTCAACGGCTTCGAGCTCTCTACGATTTCGAGACTCACTCGCTCGAGCGCGGCTTCCTCGAGAAGAAGCAAGAGCTCTCTAGGTTTCAAATTACTGCTTCGATTTCTAGGGTTTCTGTGAATTGCTAACTTAATGATATCTGCCTTTTCTGGTTCAGATAAGAAGGTTTTCCCTAATTTTTACATACTGGGATGGATCTGTGTAAAGCTCATACAGAGCTATGGATCTGAGCCAGGTCATTTCAACTCCACTCTCCTCTTTCTCATGCTTTTCTGAATCCGATGCTGGTTTGCTGGAGCTAGAGTTATAATTTGAAGTCGTGTATGTAATGAGTTTAGGGATTTGGGGTTAAATTTGGGATCTGGATTATAGGTTTCGAGGTTTGTGAGAAATCTGACATTGCATTTTGAGAATCTGCTCTGCTATAATTGTATTGCTCTGTGTATTAGATTCCTCGTGCTTTAGTTCTGCGCTGATTGCTGCTATCGATGAATGCTAGATCTGCTTGTTCATTCTCTGTTTAGGTGAATGATGTTGCTCAAGTATTTCAAGCTTGATCATTTGTTAGGTTGTGTTGAAAGTATTGCAAACTGCGTAAAAATATGTGAAATTCTCAAAGACTCACGGTGATTAGTATTGTCTTTTAGATGTCTAAGTTTGGTTTTTATTCAATCCCTGAGTAAGAATTTGAAGAGAAACAATGAATGTGAAGATAATTTTGGGTTGTGTAGGCTTCAGAAGAAAGAGTTCGACTCAGTTTTGGATTGTTTAGTTCATGTCCAATTAAAGCAATGAATTGTTTACTTGGTCGACCAAGTATGTAAAGCTGTAAGCTTTCTTATGTGCATCTTCAATTTTAGTTTATACTGTCTCGATTGTGAAAACTTATTGCCACAGTTATACTAATTATACTGCTAATGCTTTGATGTGCATTCAAGTTTTTAGTTTTGGTTCTAGGAACATGTTTTCGATGAGTAAGAGAGTGGGTTTGCGTCAATTGGATATGATGAAGATGAACAAGTCTTAGTCTTGTCCAACAGTTCTAGGATCCAGTTTTCCGTAAATATGTTGAGACCTATGTTGGGTTTGTATATACTAAACCATTCATTTGATTGTGTAATATCAGTAAATTAAAGCTTGGCTTCACTCGATCTATGTAGTTATAATAATTTGACCCCATTGCTATCTTCAGGTTTGTTGTGATTTTGCTCTAATCAGGATGAGGATGCGTTCTTTGCTGACTATGCTGAAGCCCATTTGAAGCTCTCAGAGCTTGGGTGAGTACTTGCAAAGTTGATTACCTTAGTGTTTATTATTAATCTTTTATTCTGTGTCCAAGTAATTGTAGAAAAGTTTTTCCCTTTATATCCCTTCCCTGCCTTCCACTCTCTTCCTCTGTCAACTGTATTCTTGTTGTGCAAGAACAGTCGTCCCCTCATTTTCAGTAGGCTAGTAGGGGAGAATTGGATATTATAACTAGCTGGCTGGAGATTTAAGACCAAGGCAAAAACCTATGAACTGAATATTATAGAAAATTCATATATGACCTCATTGAATTCATGTGTATCTTTGGGAAACTTAGTTGCTTGCAGGTGTGCATCTGTTGCAGATGTATGTCTTATTTTTTGTAGGTTTACTGATATTATTCGATGGTTCTGTTTAATTTTTCTGATGGATTTATGCATGTCTTCATATAGGTAATGGGAGCATCAAAATGGTATACAATCTAAATGTGCTTTTGTAATTTATCTGACTTTTGTTGTTTTGGTGAGAGAATGTAATAAAAGGTTTTGAAATATGATGTATTGTTGGATATCTGACTTCAATAGAAAAGATATGATGGGATTATGTGATTCAGTGATTCTGTTCTTGTATTATTTGCTGTTGTGGTATTTACTGAAATATGGATTTTTGTGTCTAGTTTGCAATATTCCACATTAGGAGGGTGAAAACCAAAAGAAATAAAAATTCTGCCAAATAGGGACATTTAGCTTAAGTGTCCCTATTAGAAGCAGTGTATTTGTAGAAGGATCTGATATGGTATTTATACTCTTTATGTAGATTGAGAACCATGGGCCCCATTGTGTTTATTTGGGGACGCTTATATTATATGTTCCATTTAGCAATAGGAACACTAGCAATAGGCACATATAGCACAAATGTCCCTATAGCTCAAAGGGGACACATATATGTCCCTATAGGTGTCAAAGGGGACATTTAACCTTAGGCCATATTTCTAGTAGTGGAAAGATTGTACTATTTCCTTTCCTGATGACATTTCATACTAGACGGGTATAACACAGTTTTCCCCTTTAAACCCTAAACCCTTTGGTTTCTTTATGTTATTAACCTCATAAGTTGATGAATCCCCTAGCTTGATTATGAGTTTATGACAATTCATATTATGATTGAACTTGTAAACCCCAGCAAATGAGTGAGTACAAGACTCATTAGATTGAAAGTTTGAGAGTAAAAGCCCGAGTTCTTGGTTGTTAATTTCAACATTACAAAACCATCAACAAATTAACATTGGATCGGACTTGAAGAATTATGAAGATTCCAACAACAGCAAATAGACGTAACAGACTTCAAAGACCCTGAATCCAAAAACCTCAACGGTACCGTCAGCAATTACAAACATTGTTCCAAATCGGTAAATATGTATCTCTAGGAGAGATGAGAAACAAGTTGCTCGTCGTCCGGACGAACGAAGTGACCCAGTAAAACGTACTCGGGGGACTAGATTAAAAGAACACAAGTCTAATTTTAGCTGAACTGTACTCAAGGATTGCAAAGTGTTCTAAAAAAATGTAAGCATGGCTTGCAAAAGGGAGGTTGTCTTTGGTACGGGAATGTATATCATATCATATAATTATTTTACAACTAATTGAATAAAATTACCATTTTATAACAATTTTACTAAATTAAATTAGGACTTTTACACAAAATTATCACATTGATTTTACACATTTACATATAATTGAACAATATCACTATATTGACAACAATTTATTTATAAACTTATAAAAATATTGTAATTGTAAGTGAAGTAATTATTTATAATTGAACTATATTTACCTAAATAATGATCTTTTTCACTAGAGTGACCGACAATTTTGTTGTCAAATATGTAAATGTAGATATCACAAGTGAGTACCTAAGAAAATTCCCGCAAAAAGCTTTAATATCCAGTCCAGCGAGCGGCCATTCATGTAACCTTCTGTTGACCAAGTGAACTTGTTCCAATCTCTCGAAACTGTAAGAATCATCCTTTTTTTTTTTCTTTTCTTCAAACCATGAAGTATTTTATATCTGTGAAGTCACAATGGAATGTTTAACACGATTTCCACACAAATAAACTAGCTTACATTTGTAAGTACACTATGGGGGACCTAGGCGTACATTATTAAGGAGCACATTCCTTTACTTTGCCTTCTTCAACAAAAGACGTAGTGAAAACACCCCGAGAGCAAAGGTCTGCCAAAACCATCCTCTTGCGTTAGCAGGATCAACCTTCTTTGCCAGGTTCCAGGCGTACACAGCCTCTCCAACATGCAAGGCAGTAGCTAGAAGGAATACTATCCTTACTATCCTTATTGACCGGAAGAAGAAGAGACTAATAGCTCTAAAGAGTGGTACAGGTCCAATGTCGGGCAAATAGGCAGCACAAAATACCATACCCATGCCAATCACACAAAATAGCCATGCATATATTGTAGGCCCGTCCAGAGTCTTCCTTTTCCTCTCCTGCCAGTATGAGATTGTAGTAGCCATACCCTCCCGAGGAGTCACCATTGGGACATAGCCAAGCTCTTCCTTGGCTTTAAGGTAAGAAAAGTAGTGTGTAACACCAACCTGTAAGTTGCATCACGGAGTAGCATATTAATGTTCTGAGTAGACTTGCACATATCATATGTAGCTTAGTAGGTAGGGTACAGTTCCACTGTAATCACAGACACACAGAGAGAGGCATATAATCAAAAGTGCACACTGATGGATGGTTCCCACAGAAAATTTAAAGTCACTTAATCAAAATACTATTGAAGCTCTGAACCACATTCCTAGAGAACTTGTGAATAAAATGAAGATGAATTACCAACGAGATTAAATGAGATGAAAGCTTGAGCCTACTGGGAAATTCTCTTATAAGTCTTTCAAGAAGCTTCTTGATTAGTGGTGGTTCAGATCCAATCTTTGCTTGTGCAATATACGATCTTCGTCCAAACAGATGAAAGGAGATGGAAAGTTGAGCCTACTTAAAAAATTCTCTTGCAATTTTTTTCCATGGCTTCTTAATTAGTGGTGGTTCAGATCCAATCTTTGCTCCTGCAAAGTTTATTCGGAATGTCAAGGCCCCTACTAAGGTGAAGATTTTGGGATGACTTGTGGCACATGGGAGGAAGAATATATATGATGTTCTTCAAAGGAGAAGACCAGGATGCTGTTTTTTTATTTCCTCAATGGTGCATTTTATGCAAAGCTCAAGGGGAAAGTGTTGATCATGCCGTTTTGCACCGTGAAGTGGCTAACATCTTATAGAAAAAGTTATTTAGGAGGCAGGAGTGGACTGGACAACTCCATTAGGGAGGGGAGCGACTTGCTTAAAGAAAACCCTTCAGCTTTTGGTAAAGGGAAAAACCAGAAGCCTTTGGGGTTGTGGGGTGCTAACGGTAGTTTGGGTGATTTGCATGGAAAGAAATAAAAGATTATTTGAAACCTTATGGGGAGAGGGAAGACCTGTGTGTGAAACCCATAAGTTCTTGGCATCCTTATGGGTTTCTACTTCTAAGGATTTTAAGATTATAAACTTTCTTCGATTATTCTCAATTGAGAAGCAGTTGTTAGCATTATATTTATGCTACTAAGCCTTTACCCCTAGCTGCCTCCTTGTACTTTTCTTTATGTTTCAATAAAAAACCGTTTCTTAAAATAAATAAATAAAAACTTAAGAAGAAATTTTTTTTGCCTCACCAACGGGATTCAACCTCAAAAACAAGGAATAATGAATCAAACAAGTAAATTTGATCTACCACATCCGAGACATTTGTATTCACACTAGATTGCAGACAACATTTCTGCTATAATTGAGATGAGAAAAACTTCATGGGAGAAGATAGAACTGCCACATACACGAAACGAAGTATATCGAGCATTCAGGATAAGAAAAGGGGTACAAGCAAACCTTATATACTTCAGCAGGAAGGATAAGTGGCTGAGGAATCCACCATCGGTTCAACCACGGATATAATACTGAGTAGACTGCCCAAAATATCCTTCCTAAACGAAGAGCTTGAGGTACAGACAATGAAGCCTTTGGTAGATCATAATCCAAGCTTCTGAGCAGTGGTCGTATGAACTCAAAGGTGTTGACTGGAGACCCTGTAAAAAGGATGGGTTATTAACCATTTACATTTCATATAATTCTATTCATCTGTCAGCAATAAGAAAGAGGCTGTAGATCAACATTTTTTCTGAAACTCGAGAGTTTAGAACTTAGCAAATAGCAACTTACCTAATTCCAGTTAACAATATGACAAAGTAAAGATACTAAATTAAAAGATGTTAGTAAAGCATTGTTACCATCTGATACAAAATAAGGTTGGCCAGCAGCAATGGGTTGTTTTTCTTTCTCTCTACCAGGAATGTCATTCAAAAGTCCCATGCTCGCCAATACTAGTGCCAGTACTAAGTTATCCACATAAATCCAGTCTGATTTCACATTTGCTTCGCCAATTTTGAACGGAATTAACCCCAACTTTGCCAGTGAAACTATCCTCGGAAGGTGCCTTTCCTCACCAGGTCCATATATAGCAGCTGGACGAATTGCACAGGTATAAAGACACTTCCCATTCTTCTTCCTACAAAACCTCATTAATCAGTACCACAAATAAACCAATTAGCACCACCTCACTAACTCAAAATACTCACCTAAAGGGACGAGCATTGTACTTAAGAACCAACTGCTCCGCAATTGATTTACTTCTCCCATATGGATCCTCATGATTATCAATAGGAAAATATCTCAACGCCTCATTCCCACTCACAATCTCCTTCCCCCCAAACACAACATTGTAAGTGCTCACATACACAAGCCTTTCGACACAGAAATCGAGACAAGTGTCCAATATATGACAAGTTCCATTAATGTTAACCTCGTCAACACGACCAAACTGCAGCATTTCCTTCCCCGACATCCCATACGATGCCAGGTGGAACACACAGTCCGCACCTTCCAGAGCTTTCTCCACATCCTTTTTGTTTACAACATCCCCTGTTCATCATCATCACAATACTTAATCCTATCACTACTTACAATTTCAACACTTGGGTACTTTAAAAAACTCGAACTTGAAGTAAAGGGTGATTGAATTGAAGTAAAGATCGAACCTTGGATGCAGTTGACGCATTGGTCGAGGAGGAGGTGGGACCAAGGGGAGGAGGCTCGGTGGTCAATGGCTCGGACTTGACGAGCTCCACGTCGGATCAGCTCGAGGCAGAGTGCGGAGCCGACGAAGCCGAGGCCGCCGGTGACGACGAAGGTGGAGCCGTCGATGCCTTCGTTTTCGGTGAGGTGCATGATGTGTTTTGTGTTTCAGTTTACTTGAATCGGACTTGTGGGAGTGAGAACAAGTGTGAGAGTAGGCCTCATCATTAAACCCGCGGATCAAGTGGGCCGATGGAGGCCCGCAAGCCCGATGAGCTTCAAACTCGGCTCGGTCCGTCTAAAAGCCCGCTTAAGCCCGGTCCGGTGGGTAGAGTGCTGAGCTTAGTTTAGGAGTTAGAAACTCGGCCCGGCCTATGAGAGCCCGTCAAGCCCGCTCCATCAAAACCCCCGTAAAACCCGTTAAAATTCCTACCCAGGGTCTCTACGGGATATCACACGAAAACGCTATTACGTACTTTTAGATGACTTTGTTTTGTCGACTTTTCCAAACATTAAACTCTCAAATAGATGAGACGTAATCAACCATATAAAAATTTAGGAACGTTTACCTCCCGATACTATAGCTCCCCATAAAGAGAGATAAGTTTAAATAAGGTTGACTGCATTGATCGGGGCTCTAATTTTGAAGGATTTAAGTGATTTTTTGACCATCACCATATTTCATCATAACGATCAAATTCTATTTCATAGCGTTTTTCAAAATTTGACTTCTTTTATATAGTTGTTTCGAAAAGTTGTACACTTCAGTATAATCTTTTAATCAAGTTATACCGCATTAGTAAGCATGTTGTTATTATAATGGCTAAATTCACAAAATTAAAATTTTGACCGTCTGATGTGATCATTATAGTTAAATATGTGTATAGTAGAAAAATCAACTCGTTTCGTGAACGTTCGATGCTCGATCGAAACGGTCAACCATATTTTCATAAAACTTATCACACGAAAATGCTATTACGTACCTTTAGATGACCTTGTTTCATCGACTCTTCCAAACGCTAAACTCTCAAATAAATGAGACGTAATCAGCTATGTAAAAATTTGGGAATGTTTATCTCCCGATACTATGGCTCCCCATAGAGAGAGATAAGTTTAAATAAGGTTGACCGCATCAATCGGAACTTTAACTTTGTCGGATTTAGGTGATTTTTTTACCATCAGCGTATTTCATCATAATGATCAAATGCTATCTCATAGAATTTTTCAAAACTTGACTTCTTTTATATAGTTGTTTCGAAAAATTGTACACTTGAGTATAATATATTAATCAAGTTATATCGCATTAGTAAGCATGTTGTTATTATAATGGCTAAATTAACAAAATAAAAATTTTAACCGTCTGATGTGATCGTTATACTTAAATATGAGTAGAGGAGAAAAATCAACTCGTTTCGTGAACGTTCGATGCTCGATCGAAACGGTCAACCATATTTTCATAAAACTTATCACACAAAAACGCTATTACGTATCTTTAGATGACCTTATTTCGTCGATTCTTCCAAACATTAAACCCTCAAATAAATGAGATGTAATCAGCCATGTAAAAATTTGGAAACATTTATGATAGGAGCACAATGTGCGACGATATTAATATGCTTATGCCCTCATTTATACTTCGTTTAACCTTTATTTATCTAAGATAGAGTCATAATATAGTTTAGTGTCACTTTGGAAGAGTTTTGGAAAAATGTGCTCAATTGTCAGAAAAATGACTAAGTATAGAAATCTGAGGAAATAATGCAAAATATGTCTTTTTCGTGATATTGAGACTTGTGTTAAAACGACTTATCCTTCTCCAAATTTGATGAAATTTGGTATGCATATAGTTGGTAAGCTAAGATATATTGTGCCAAAATTTCAGATCAATCGGAGTTCGGAAATTCACCCAAACGATGGCTGCTACTTGGCAGTTTGAGCAAAGATCACCAAGGACTACCAGGATTTTCCTGGGACTGTGTCCTGACTTCCGAAATTTCTGTGGGATACATCGCTTGGAACCAGAAACTGTGCCATCCACCATTGGAAATCTCTACGAGTCTAGTTTCTCTGGGACTTGGAATCGCATCAATCGGAGCTCTGAGGTGGAAGTTATGCCGGATTTATTGGAGCAAGGTCATTCTGTCGGGAAAACCAATAGTTTCCCGGTTTCATCAGGAAAGCTCTCCTTTGGATTTTTGGGAGCATGGATCAGATATATGGGACCTGAAGACTTGTTAGACATGTCCATGCTACCCAAATGAGACCAATTGAAGTCCAAGATTAGAAGTGAAGTCCAAGAATGCATTGCTTTACTACAAGGAAACCTTAACCAACTTGGACAAGGAATTTCCATTCCTTTTTGCTACCGGCAACCCTAGGGTTTTTCCTATATAAATAGCCAATGAATTCTCAGAAAAAGGCATCTCATCCAATAAGTACAAGTACTTAGCCAAAACCATCACCACCATCATCCAAATTTCGTCCCTTTGTTCCTGCCGAGCAGTCCACCATCACTCCACCACGTCTTAAAGAGTCTTCCAAGGTTCTAAAAGTGTGATCCACTCTCCCTATGGCTTATGTATTTATTCATGTTTGTGTGGTTTGTAAGAACTTGTTTCGATTCTTGGTTTTTGTTAAACTTTTTGTATGAACCGATTTGGTTGAAGTTTATGTAAGTAGTTTTGCAATTTTATTTTATGGATTTCATGTGTATGGTTAATTAGGGCAGTGGTATCTTGCATGTTTTAGGTTTGAAATTGGTTAGAAATCTAAGGATTGGGACTTAAAAACCGAAGCATTAGTATTGGTTTGAAGCATGTAAATGTAGATGTTAGGTTTCATCAAACCCGAGTAATCCCCGGTTTAGAACGATCCCCGGTTTAGAACGATCCCTACTTGCTTATACTACTAACGATCTTTTCTAGGGTTATTATTTGTGTGAGCCTCGCGGCTCACATTAATTTTTGGCGCCATTGCCGGGAAGTCTGTCAACTTTGGAAGGCCGCTATTTTCAGCTTAAATGACTTGGGAAACTGAGCCATACACCGTTGGAAAGCTCTCTAAGTCTACTTTATGCAGGATTTTACATAAGTGAATTTGGAGTCTCGAACCGTTCCCAGTTTCAATTTGATAGTAGCAAGGTCAATCTGGCGAAACAGAAAACTGGGCAGATCGATAGGTCCGATAAAAGGCGAAACAAAGAGTACTTCTGCTGGTCCGATTGAGGAAATCTTTATACCTCTGGAAAGCTCTGTCTGTCCATTACAACATTGCTTTATAACACTTTTCCATTAGGATAGTGGAACACACCCAAATTTGAGCCTAAAGGGGAAGTGTACTATCTGCCAAAGCTTCTGCCGAGCTGCTTGCAGCCTACCTTGTTGTTGCCCTGCGCACTGCCGAGCACCTGCTGAATGTCCCTGCCAATAAACCTGCTAAACGACCCCTCCAAGAGCAAATTATTCTGCCGAGGTCCCGCCAAGGTGATCTGCCTAGAGCAGCCTGCCTATGCTGCTGCCAACAGGCAGCCTGCAGCGTGAATCTGCTAATAGACATCTACTTGTGCTGCTGCCGGGAGGAACCTACTGCAGCCCCTGCCTATGCTGCTGCCCTGCACGCCGCTACTACCCCTGCCCATGCGTCCACTTGACGAGAGGACTACTGCTGCCCCTGCCCTTGTATGCTGCCAATGCTGCTGCCGAGAGCAGCGAGACACATGCGCGCAATGACAAAAAAGCTGCGGATGCAGCCGTGCAACCTGCTCCTGAAGAACTTGCAACCCTGCTGCCAAGCAATGTTTCTGCCGAGACGAACTTGCAGCCCCAACACCCTGCTCCTGCCAAGTGCCGCGCAACATGACACACAAACTGTCGACGTATCCACGTGTCTTGCCAAGCCGTATCCTGTCGTATCCAAGACCAATTTCGACACGTAGCCAACTAAGTAGCCGTATCCGATACGCATGTCGATACGCCTGTGCTACTGATGACCGTATCTGATACGCCATCCGATACACTGTGATGCTGCTGCCCCTGCCGCAGCCTGCCGATGCTGCACACCACGACACTACTGCAGCCACACAGCCCACCTACGCTGCCAATGCCCTTGTTGCTGCCCCTGCATGCTAACACTGCTGCCGAGCAGCACACTGTCAAGAGGACAAAGCTGCCAAGCAGCTTACTGCCGAGAGATAGGGCTGCTGCCCTCAAAACGTTGAACAAGTGATGATGAACACATACAACAAAGTGGTGAAAAGTCTAGGCTACGGACTTTAAAATTAAAGCGCTATATGGGAGGCAACCCAATTTGATCAAAGAAAACTGAAGGAGCCATCACCGAGAGTTTGAAATTTCTTAACCCTTTTCTTTTTCTTTAGTTTGTGATGATATGTTGGAATATGTTAGACTATTGAATGCTTAGGAAGTTACTTGCTATATTTCTATGCTTACATTGAGGACAATGAAATTTTCTAAGTGTGGGGTGGGATAACGTATTCCGTTTATGTTTTTGTGTGCTTAGTATAGAAAAGAAAAATTCAGAAAATTGTTCCACAAAAATAGAGTGTTTAAATTGTTGTTTCGAGTCTTAGGATGCCTCTAGATTGTCAATGATGTATTTCTCCTCTTTGCATACATAGATGATGATTGTTCATACTATAAAAATTGTGACTTTCATAGATAATGTGCATTGGTTGGAGCATGTAAGACTTGTTGATTAATAAAGCATGCATGTTTTAGCTAGTTTGTTTCGATATAACCTTGTGAGCTTTAGAGCCAAATTGCTTTCTTCATGAGTGATAAAAATTGAAAATTTTCGAGCATGTTAATATGTGAACCTCATTATTCTTTGCATATTCAACGATTATGTGCCATAGCTTTTTAATGAACTCTAGAATGCTAGAACTTACTCTTGTTGATTTTCAAAACGTGTTATGTCATAAAATACCTTGATTTTGAAAGTGATTGAAAAGATCTTTTAGGTTCACCACCATAGTCAAATAAAGCATGTGCCTATTTGAGCCCATCGTGGGACACCTTAGTAAACCCCTTTGAGCCTACGTTTTGCCTTTTCTTTCATCACCCTTAAACACTTTCCATGAGCTTAGTTTAGTTATGCCTTTATCTTGTCTCAAAGTGTTGACAAAGCTTGATTTTTGAAGGAGTTTTCACATGAAGTGATGAAGAAGAACAAGTGTGGGGTAGACTTAGCTAGAAAATTGTATGAAAATTGTAATTGTGCCGTGCCTAGTAAAAAGAAAACAGAAAATATGTGATTCAGACAGAAAAAGAAAAAAAAAAGAAAAAAAAAGAGAAAAATCAAGTCCGAAAGAAAAGAAAATAAAGAGGCACGGTTTCAAAAAGAAAATTGCTAAGTCTAGTCTTGAAAAAGTGTTGTGAATTTAGAGTTTTGTTTGCATGTGAAGGTCTAGCATTGTTATATTTTGACCTTTGTTCATATTCACTATGTTGTGGGGAAGTAAAAAATGAAGGAAGGGTCCAACAAAAATGAAATTCGGCCCTTGGTGAGAAGTCAGAAGGAGAATCGAGCTTTGCTAAAGGCCTTAGTGACGTTTTTGAGCCTCCTTATCTAAATTTCGAATACCTCTTAGCCAAGCCCCATTGCATCCCTTTATTGGTCTTTTCATGATTCTTAAGATTGGTTAAATTTGATTTGTGAAGATTATCTTAAAAGTAAGCATATGGTTTTGGTTCATTGGTGCACATAGTTGTTAAATGAGGTTCTTCTTGAAAATTCACAAAGTGCTTTCGATTTTCATGACATATGCAAGTTACTCTTCGTAATTCATTATCTTTCGCTTGCATATACTTATGAGTGAATTCCATGTTTTGAGTGAAAAGAAGAGAGTATGCCTAATGAGGAGATTCGAACTAGCTTAACATGTCTACATGCTTATATTTTGTTCTTATTTGTTCATATTGATGTCACATATTCATGAAGCTTGGAATTTTTCGTGCTTAGCATTCTTATTGCATCAACTTGAAAGCTATGTGTACATACGAGCCTGAGACAAATCATTAGGGGTAATAGTTTGTTTAGAGTGTTAGTTTTGTTTAGTTTTGCTAAGCGACTAGCAAATGATAAGTGTGAGGTACACTACCAGAAAAATGAGTTTTGCCGACGAAAAAAAAAATAAACGGCCGACGAAATGATTTTTCGTCGGCTATTCCTAGGAATGGCCGACGAAAATTTTTTTTCGTCGCTAAAAAAAAAAAATCGTCGGCCATTCCCATAGAATGGCCGACGATTTTTATTTCGTCGCTAAAAAGTAAAAATCGTCGGCTATTCTACAAGAATGGCCGACGATTTTTATTTTCGTCGGCTATACTCCAATAATGGCCGACGAATTAATATTTTCGTCGGCTATACAACTTTTGGAGTATGGCCGACGAATTTTACAATTTCGTCGGCTATAAGTCTTTATATTTTCAGATCTGGACAGCAGCTGCTCATTTGCAAAAAACGGGAGAAAGAGTGAAAAATCGGTGGATATTGTTGAAATCCGTCCTCTCTTACATTGTGAAGCTATATATAGGTACGTACATGTGTATATATGTTGATTTTGGGTTTTAGTTGCATGAGTTGATTTTGAGTTTTAATATATGTTTTGATGTTATTTTAATCCTAAAGAGTAATCGGTTTTGATGTTATTTTAATTAGTGTTAAAAAAATAATGATGATGTTAGTGACACTTCGGCTAGCATAAGTCCTCTTTCTCGTGCTTCGATAAAAGGAAAACAGAATATCTGACGGTTTCTGGAGCTTTTATCAAAACAGAATGATGATCAGAAGGTCATCCAGGCTACTAAATTGGTCATACCGAAAGATTCTTTTTTCTCAGTTATCTTGCAACCATTCAACTGCATTAACTGCTATCTGGTGAGGATTAAGTAGTTAATGAAGTCGAATGGTTACAAGATAACTGCGAAAAAAGGATCTTTCGGTTTGAACATTTTAGTAGCCTGGATCACCTTCTGATCATCATTCTGTTTTGATAAAAACTCCAGAGAGCTTGGCATTCTGTTTTCCTTTCATCGAAGCACGAGAAAGAGGACTTATGCTAGCCGAAGTGTCACTAACATCATCATTATTTTTTTATTTTTTTCATAGAATAGCCGACGAACAATGCATCATTTCGTCGGCTATAATAATAATGGCCGACGAAAATTAATTATTTCGTCGGCCATAAGTTTTTTTAAAATAAATATTACATTTATGGCCGACGAAAAATGAATTATTTCGTCGGTAAAAATTAAAAATCGTCGGCAAAAAAAAAAATTTCGTCGGCCATACACATAGAATGGCCGGCGATTTAAAGTTTTCGTCGACTATATAACTTTGGGAAGAATGGCCGACGAAGTTGGCAATTTCGTCGGCTATAAGTCTTTATATTTTCAGATCTGGACAGAAGCTGCCCATTTAAAAAAAAACGGAAAAAAACGGGAGAAAGAGTGAAAAATCTGTGGGTATTGTTGAAATCCGTCCTCTCTTACATTGTGGAGCTATATATAGGTACGTATATGTGTATATATGTTGATTTTGAGTTTTAGTTAAGTTGATTTTGAGTTTTAGTGATTTTGATATAGTAAGTGATTTTTTGTTTTGTTGTTGTTTTAGTGTTAGAATGTATGTATATATGTTGATTTTGAGTTGTAGTTGAGTTGATTTTCAGTTAGAGTATAATTATGTGTTTTAATTTAATAATGTTATTTTAATTAGTGTTAAAATATATATAAATATGTTAATTAATGGTTGTTGATAGTGTAATGAACTTAAATAATGGTTGTTAATTAATGGTATATATATATATGAGTTGATGTTGATAATAATATATATTGTAATATATATGTGTTAATTAATTTATTATTAATTAAAGTTATACATATATATTATTATCAGGCTATATATGGATCGAGATAAGAGTTGGATTTCGCTTCCAAGGCATGACCGACGATACACTACAGGAGTTGTGGATTTTATGCAGTTCGTCGAGGAAAATGCAAAAGGACCGTACCATTATTGCCCGTGTAAGAAATGTAAGTGTCGCAGTGATATGTGTCGATTTCCGATTAGGACAGTATGGGAGCACCTAAAGAGTAATGGGTTTTGGCCGAAGTACACACGTTGGATATATCACGGTGAGCCATCATTAGATGGATCGCATGATCATGGGCAGTATTTTGAGGCGGGCAGTAGTAGTACATCCAACGATCCAACAATGGCATTCGTCAACGACGTGTTTCCTTTTGAAAGCGGTGTACGTGGGGAACAATATATGCAGGACCCGGTGCAGCCGTTCCCACAAGTTGTCAACACTGCTGCCTTTGACAAGTACAACAAACTGATTGCATTGCAACAGACCCCTGTGTCTTCAAGTTCTGAGAAGACAGTTCTTCAAAGTGTGATGGAGGTAATGAGGATTAAAGTCGAGACAAAAGGGAGCATCAGGCAAGTGGATGAATATCTACAGTACACTTCTTCGTTGTTGGAGGAGGGTCATCGTAATCCTACCAATCACCGTCAGGTCCGAAGTATCCTCAAAGATCTAGGGCTTTCCTACATTAAGATCCATGCATGCGCATTTGACTGCGTTCTCTTCTGGGGTGAAGATGCAGAAGGGAATGACCTTGCTAGCCTTGACGCATGTCCGATATGTCAGTCTGACCGATATAAGTTGACGGGAGCAGGCAATAGGAAATCTGTGAAAGTACTTCGGTATTTTCCGTTGAGAGATAGGCTTGAGCGGTTGTACATGTCAGAAACCACCGCAAAAGCTATGAGGTGGCACGGTGAGCGGGACGCGGGAGACGCAGATATCATGACACACATCTCTGACGGAGCGGCTTGGAAGCATATAAACAATGAGTTTCCTCATTTTGCGTCAGATGTCAGAAACGTCAGGCTCGGGCTCTCAACCGACGGGTTCAACCCTTTCGGCACCATGAGTCTTTCATACAGTATATGGCCGGTGGTTTTGGTACCTTACAACCTTCCTCCGTGGATGTGCATGAAGAAGGAATATAATATGTTGACGTTGTTGATTCCGGGGCCTGGTTACCCAGGGAAATGTCTCGATGTGTATATGAGACCATTGATTGAAGAGCTTAAGGTATTGTGGGACGTTGGTCATCCCACTTTTGACAAGTACAAGCAGGAGACGTTCCAGATGCATGCCATGGTTATTGGTACCATCAGTGATTTTCCTGCTTATGGGATGTTGTCGGGCAGCGTTGTTAGGGGATACAAGGCTTGTCTAGAGTGCCTCAGCGATTATGGGAGCACCCCTCATTGCAACAAGATATGCCGAATGGGTCATCGTGTGTTCCTTCCGGCGGATCACCACTGGCGTTACGAGTCCGCCGCATTTGATGGAACCGAAGAACACGGCCGTGCTCCCAGAAGATGGACAGGAAGAGAAATTTTAGCAAGACTTAATCAGTACGATTTTGGGCCCCTCAGCAATCATCCCGATATTGTAGCGGAAATACCTGAAAGGCTTGAGGAGTACAAATTCTGGACACATAGGAGCATATTGTGGGAACTCCCGTACTGGTGTGAGTTGCTGATCCGTCACTTTCTAGACGTTATGCACATAGAAAAAAATGTTTCTGAAAGTGTGGTGGGCACAACGCTGAACTTGGAGGGGAAGACGAAAGACGGTCCTAAGGCTCGCACTGATCTGCAAAACATGAATATCAGAAAACCACTATGGTTGAAACAAGGGAAGAGAAAAATGCCTCAAGCTCCTTACACCGTCAAGCCTGAGCATAAATCAGAAATTTTGCATTGGATAAGTGAGGCCAAGTATCCTTCAGGCTTTGCTGGAAATATAGCCAAGTGTGTCAACAGACAATGCAACAATCTGTACGGGTTGAAAAGTCATGACAATCATATCCTGCTACAACGTCTCTTCCCTGTTTTCATTCGACCGTTCCTTCCCCATCACGTTGTGCAGCCGTTAGTAGCGTTGGCAAGATTTTTCCAGAAGGTATGCACACGGGAAGTGAGAAAATCTGACCTCCGGGAAATGCAACAAGACATCGTTCATATCATGTGTAAATTTGAGATGATATTTCCTCCAAATTTTTTCGACATCATGCCTCACCTCATAATCCATCTTCCTCGGCAGTTGTTGCTTACCGGTCCTGTGCACTTCACTTGGATGTATCCGATGGAAAGGTACGTATTTTACACCTTATGTTAATTTCCTCATCAATATATGTGATATAGTGTTAATGTATTATCATAACACTTTAAAAACTTGATTTATAAGCAACTTGGACAATACGGTGGTTTTGTCCAAAACAGATCCGCACCTGAAGGATGTATAGCTGAAGCATATATTGCGCACGAGTGCGTTACCTACATGAAGCTGTATTTCGGAGCGTTACAGGAAAGCATACCGGAAGATGTACCTTCACAGTTCAATCTTTCCATACTCTCCGACGATGTTGTACTCGGTGGAAACATGCCAGTTTCCTATAAGTTGAAAGATTATGAGGTAGCCATTGCACATTGGTGGGTACTAATCAACTGTCCAGAAGTTCAGTTTTGGAAGGACATACATCTACGCTGTGAAGGAGTAGCAAGTGATCGCGATTACCACAACCAGACATTCGCAGAGTATTTCGGCCGCTGGGTACGTACCTTTAACACTATTTTATACGTGTTCATATATTATTGTGTATATTTATTCATATTTATAGTTGATTCTGATGGTTGCAGATGGACCTTATTGCAAATGATAATCACCCAAATTGGTCGCACGAACTCAGACTTTTAGCGAGGAGGCCGGTCTATTCAAAAGTTTATGCAACGTGCAAGGTGAATGGTGTGTTATTTCGATGTGAAGACAGAGACCTCAGACTGAAAACACAAAATTCAGGGGTTATGGCACATGGTGGGGATGGTGGAGTTGACTATTACGGTGTTCTCCATTCAGTTGTGGAACTGCATTACGGGGAAGGCATGAAAGTGCACCTTTTCAAGTGTAGATGGTTTGACACACGGCTGCAGAGCATGAAAACCGATCAATACGGCGTAAGTTCTGTGAACACTAGTACATCATGGTATGAGGACGACCCGTTCGTTTTAGCCACATGGGTGAAACAAGTGTTTTATCTTGATGATCTCGCCAAGGGTGACCCGTGGAAAGTAGTCAACACTATCCACCATCGCAACATTTACCGGGCGTCTACACTTGGAGTGGCTGAAGAGAACGAGGAAGGGGGCACCGCGTATCAAGAGCCCAACTCAAACGGTATTCCTGACTCCTCTTTTATTCGTCTAGACACGCCGGTGCGAATTCGACGTGAAGAGCCACTGCTTGTTGATGTTGATCCAATTGAAGAAACTAACGAGGACTCTAGTGGTGAGGAAAGACATAGATTACCCCTATCGAGCAATTCAGAAACCGAAGAAGACTCATCCGATGATTCTTATTACAATCCGACGGATTAAGTAATTTAAATGATGTAATCCTTTCATTTGTAATCAACTCATTTCTAATGAACGGGCGTGGGGATGAGCCTCCCAGCTAGGTTGGGTTCCAAACCCCTTAAACAAAAATTTGAAATATGTTGACTGTTGGGTTTCTGATTTTTTATGTTCAATTTTGGTTATATGTGAACAGGACATCGGAATAGGAGAGGTGTAAAACCACTGATTTTTTTGGTGTTTTTTCAGAGAATGGCCGACGAAAAATGCATTATTTCGTCGGCTAAACGGAGAATGGCCGACGAACATTAATTATTTCGTCGGCCATAAGTTATTTAAAAAAAATATTTTACGAACAATGGCCGACGAAAACTAATTATTTCGTCGGCCATAAGTTATTTAAAAATAATTATTTACGAACAATGGCCGACGAAAAATAACTATTTCGTCGGCCATAAGTTTTTAAAAAAATAATAATATTACGAACAATGGCCGACGAACATTAAATATTTCGTCGGCCATAAGTTTTTAACAGAAAACGACAAAACAATTGCCGACGAATACTAGGTTTGATTTCGTCGGCTATGATTAAAAAAAAAACAAAAAAAGAGCAGTTTCCATTTTCTATCACTATCGACAAACCATTGCTTCATCCTTCAAATGCAAATGTGTCGTGAAATAAGACATGACCGAAATATTGAAATACGGCTACGGTTGAAAAATGGGAAGATTCCGACAAAATCTGTGTGCCGAATGTTGTGGTTAGGCGGTTTTTACTCCCGTTTTCCTATGTGTAGCCTGACGGTCGGTAAATATTTGGAGGGAAATTTTTATACGATTAGTCGCGTCTCATCGATCTGAAACTATTCTCTGTTGAAGGTCAGGCCAAAAAACGTAATTTAGACGGGCCAATTTCCGTTTTAAAGCGTTTAGAGGTTTGACTTTGCGGTTTGACCGTCCCGATCGAGCCTTCAACGTTGTCAGATGTAGTTGGATTTTTTTTCATACATGTATTTAATCTTAACGGTGATATCTGACGGTTGGAATAGATTTTCCAAACTTTGAGATTCAAAATCGGAATATATGCACTAATGTTCTTTAACTTGTTTACTAAGTGTTTAAGTGAATGTATAGTTTCAAATACCTACTATACGTAGACCCTTCAAATGCAAATGTGTCGTGAAATAAGATATGACCGAAATATTGAAATACGGCTACGGTTGAAAAATGGGAAGATTCCGACAAAATCTGTGTGCCGAATGTTGCGGTTTGCTGTTTTTTTCTCCCGTTTTCTTATGGGTAGCCTGACGGTCGGTAAATATTTTGGGGGAAATTTTTATACGATTAGATGTGTCGCATCGATCTGAAACTATTCTCTGTTGAAGGTCAGGCCAAAAAACGTCATTTAGACGGCCCAATTTCCGTTTTACAGCGTTTAGAGGTTTGACTTTGCAGTTTGACCGTCCCGATCGAGCCTTTAACGTTGTCCGATAACCTTGGATTTTTTTCCATACATGTATTTCATCTTAACGGTGATATCTGACGGTTGAAATAGATTTTCCAAACTTTTAGATTCAAAATCGTAATATATGCACTAATGTTCCTTAACTTGTTTACTAAGTGTTTAAGTGAATGTATAGTTTCAAATACCTACTATACGTAGACCCTTCAAATGCAAATGTGTCGTGAAATAAGATATGACCGAAATATTGAAATACGGCTACGGTTGAAAAATGGGAAGATTCCGACAAAATCTGTGTGCCGAATGTTGCGGTTTGCTGTTTTTTACTCCCGTTTTCCTATGGGTAGCCTGACGGTCGGTAAATATTTTGGGGGAAATTTTTATACGATTAGATGCGTCGCATCGATCTGAAACTATTCTCTGTTGAAGGTCAGGCCAAAAAACGTCATTTAGACGGGCCAATTTCCGTTTTAAAGCGTTTAGAAGTTTGACTTTGTAGTTTGACCAAAAGTATAGCCGACGAAGTTATATTTCGTCGGCTAAAGTCTGGTGATCCGCGCCTTCCCATTATCCACCGTTGGATGGGGGAGATCGGACGGATGCTGAGGGACGAAGACTATAGCCGACGAATTATGTAATTTCGTCGGCTATGCCATAGCATGGCCGACGAAAAATGAATTATGTAATTTCGTCGGCTATGCCATAGTATGGCCGACGAAATCGCTTTATTTCGTCGGCTATACTATATCATGGCCGACGAAATCGCTTTATTTCGTCGGCTATACTATCGGGTATAAGTAAAATGCAGCCGAACCCTAGCCTCCATTTGCCCGATTTTCCCTAAACAATCTTCCTCCTCGAATCCGGCCCTCCTTCATCCGTCGATCCTCCTCCCTATTCCGGCAGCCCGGCGCCTCCTCCTCCTCCTCCTTGGTTCGGCAGCCCGGCGACTCCTCCTCCTCCTCCTTGGTTCGATCCGCCGCCCCTCCTCCTCCTCCTCCTCCCTGTTCCGGCAGCCCCGGCCGACCCTCCCCCTCCTCCTCCTCCTCCCCGATTCGGTACCCGGCCTCCCTTTTTTTTTTTTTGTTATTTAATTGTTAATAAATTAAATTATGGTTAATAAATTATATATAATTGTTAATTTAGATATAATTGTTAATTTAGGTATAATTTATGTATTTATATGTTAATTTGTGTATAATTTATGTATTTATGTTAATTTAGGTATAATTTATGTATTTATATTAATTTAGATATAATTTATGTATTTATGTTAATTTAGTTATAATTTATGTATTTATGTTAATTTAGGTAGAATTTATGTATTTATGTTAATTTAGTTATAATTTAGGTTTTTATGTTAATGTATGTAATTTTTAGGTTTTTATGTTAATTTAGGTAATTTTTGTAAAATTTATTTTAATTGTATAATTTAGGTGTAATTGTATAATTTATATGTATAAATTGGTTATTATATAAATCGGTAAATATTAAAATATGTTAGTATTATTGGGTATTATATTAATTAGAATTTGTTATTTAATATAATATAATTTAATATTAATTAATGTATTAATGCGTCTGGCTTTAGATGGCCGATGCATTTAGGCAGTTCTTCGGAGGTCGTCGTTCTAGATCTAGAGGTTCTGGAAATGCCGCCGGTTCTGGAAATGCCGCCGGTTCCCCAGACTCCGAGAGGACGGCTAGCCAGCCTGAGAGGACCACCAGCCAGCCGCGGAGGAGTGTGGATGCATTAATGAAAGAATAGCCGACGATTTTTGCATTATTTCGTCGGCTATAACAAGTATAGCCGACGAATTTTACGTATTTTCGTCGGCTATAACTTGTATAGCCGACGAAAATTGCCTTATTTCATCGGCTATAACTAATTAATACCTATTAAGATAGTAATATATTTCGAGGAAATAGCCGACGAAGTTTTATTAAATCGTCGGCTATAGTTAAAACAGAATAGCCGACGAAATTTTATTAAATCGTCGGCTATAGTTAAAACACCATAGCCGACGAAATTTTATTAAATCGTCGGCTATAGTTAAAACACCATAGCCGACGAAATTTTATTAAATCGTCGGCTATAGTTAAAACATCATAGCCGACGAAATTTTATTAAATCGTCGGCTATAGTTAAAACACCATAGCCGACGAAATTTTATTAAATCGTCGGCTATACTTAATGGATTTCGTCGGCCATATTCAAAAATACCCGACGAAATTCGTCGGCTATTTCACCCACGTTTGCCCGACGAATTTTTGGACTCGTCGGCCATACTTAACTATAGCCGACGAAATTTTTTTTTTCGTCGGCCATTGGTATTACCGACGGCGTATTACCGACGACTTATGGCCGACGAAATTTTCGTCGGCAGAGGGTATAGCCGACGAAAAAATGGAATGGCCGACGAAAAAATTTTCGTCGGCTATTCGGCCGTATCTGGTAGTGGTAGTTGATAGGAGCACAATGTGTGACGATATTAATATGCTTATGCCCTCATTTATGCTTTGTTTAACCCTTATTTATCTAAGATAGAGTCATAATATAGTTTAGTGTCACTTTGGAAGAGTTTTGAAAAAATGTGGTTAATTGTCAGAAAAATGAACAAGTATAGAAATCTGTGGAAATAATGCAAAATATGTCTTTTTTGTGATATTGAGACTTGTGTTAAAACGACTTATCCTTTTCCAAATTTGATGAAATTTAGTATGCATATAGTTGGCAAGCTAAGGTGTATTGTGCCGAAATTTCAGATCAATCGGAGTTTGAAAATTCACCCAAACGATGGCTGCAACTTGGCAGTTTGAGCAAAGATCACCAGGGACTACCAGGATTTTCCTAGGACTGTGTCCTGACTTCCGGAATTTTTGTGAGATACATCGCTTGGAACCAGAAATTATACCATACACCATTGGAAAGCACTACAAGTCTAGTTTCTGTGGGACTTAGAATCGCATCAATCAGAGCTCTGAGGAGGAAGTTATGCCGGATTTACTAGAGCAAGGTCATTCTGCCGGGAAAACCAATAGTTTCCCGGTTTCATCAAGAAAGCTCTCATTTGGATTTTTGGGAGCATTGATCGGATATATTGGACCTGAAGACTTGTTAGACATGTCCATGCTACCCAAATGAGACCAATTGAAGTCCAAGATCAGAAGTGAAGTCCAGGAATGCATTGCTTTACCATAAGGAAACCTTAACCAACTTGGACAAGGAATTTCCATTCCTTTTTGCTGCTGGCAACCCTAGGGTTTTTCCTCTATATATAGACAATGAATTCTCAGAAAAAGGCATCTCATCCAAGCACAAGTACTTAGCCAAAACCATCACCACCACCATCCAAATTTCGTCCCTTTGTTCCTGCCGGGCAGTCCACCATCACTCCACCACGTCTTGAAGAGTCTTCCAAGGTTCTAAAAGTGTGATCCACTCCCCGTATGGCTTATGTATTTATTCATGTTTGTGTGGTTTGTAAGAACTTGTTTCGATTCTTGGTTTTTGTTAAACATTTTGTATGAACCGATTTGGTTGAAGTTTATGTAAGTAGTTTTGCAATTTTATTGTATGGATTTCATGTGTATGGATAATTAGGGCAGTGGTATCTTGCATGTTTTAGGATTGAAATTGGTTAGAAATCTAAGGATTGGGACTTAAAAACTGAAGCATTAGTATTGGCTTGAAGCATGTAAATGTAGATGTTAGGTTTCATCAAACCCGAGTAATAACAAACATGGCTAAATACTCAAAAGGTTGCTTTCATTTGTTTTGCTCACCTAGGGTATAATACTTTAGATTTCTTGCATGTTAAAATAAGATGATTGACAACCTTGCTTGTTTTGCATGTCTCCGATTTAGACTATTGTGATTAATTGTTAAGTCTCAAAAGGATTAACATATATTCTAGGGTCCATACTCAAAAGGTCGATCTTAAGAACTTGAGAAGTCTTACAACTAAGTTGTAGTCGGAACTAAAATTGAATCTAAACATGTTGATACTTGTTCCTTACTTTCTTGCATGCAAGTCTATATGTTAAAGAGTCTTTTGTGTGAACTGCTTGGTGTAAAAGATGATGATCACTTGTATATATTAGTTTTAGGATTTTATTTTCGTACACTAGTGTAGGGGCAGCCCTAGGGCTGCCGAACGTCATCTTTATCCCCCATTATAAAATCATATATATGTATATAAGTGTGACAATTGTGTGCATATGTGTTTGTGAATATTTATGTTAACATTCTCATATTTCAGGTACCCTTAATCCCCGGCTTAGAACGATCCCTACTTGCTTATACTACTAACGATCTTTTGTAGGGTTATTATTTGTGTGAGCCTCGCGGCTCACATCAATTTATCTCCCGATACTTTGGCTCTCCATAGAGAGAGATAAGTTTAAATAAGGTTGACCGCATCGATCGGGGTTCTAACTTTGTCGGATTTAAGTGATTTTTTGACTATCACCGTATTTCATCATAACGATCAAATTCTATTTCATACTATTTTTCTAATTTTGACTTCTTTTATATAGTTGTTTCGAAAAGTTGTACACTTGAGTATAATCTTCTAATCAAGTTATACCGCATTAGTATGCATATTGTCATTATAATGGCTAAATTCATAAAATGAAAATTCTATAAGCCACATATTTATAGGGTATATTTATAATAGAAAATAAATTTGAATTTAGAGTTTAGGGTTTAGAGTTCCCGGTGATGATGCCGGGTTCCAAACCCTTTTTGAAAAAAAATCTCTGATATTTATTTATTTTAATTAAAGCCCGACCCGGCCTCAAACCGCAGAGGTCTATTCGGCCCGGTCCGCAAAAGCCAGTCAAGCCCGCCTTATATGGATGGGCTTGGATCCTTGAATTTCTAAAGAACCCCGGCCCAGCCTACTATTTCTAAAGTACATTGTAAAGCCCGGCCCGGCCCGGCCCGCTCTAAGCCCGTTATGAATGGGCCTCCGTTGACGAGGCCTATGTGAGAGTGAATTAGATAAATGAGCTTTGTAGTAAATTTATGTGTGGTTGGTGCCGCTTACCTTTATTAACTAGTTTGGTTGGGAGTATATATTTTTCAATATTAAGATTGTTGACAGTAGCCATAGAGAGGCTACACAGGCCCCCAAACCAGTAGCCAGCACTCCTGGACCCGGCCCAGGGCCCGGGGTCAGAGCATGAACACCTGCACCCGTGCCCGGGCAGGTCTTACCTGCGACCTGGGCCCGGAAACCGTAGTTGGCAGCTCCCCAAACAGGGGCCGGAATAGTACTATATTATGTGCAGAAGGGGGTCAGTCTCACATCGAAGGGTAATGTCAGACCTCATACCCAACAACTTATATATGAGTCCCAACTACCCTCATTAATAAGTAATCAATACTCCAACTACTCATTCCCGCTTAAGTTATCAGTTTATTCCAACTATACTGACTTAGGCATCAGAGCGGAATAGACCGGCCCCGCCCTGTATTCCCTTAATTAGCAGGATTCGCAGGGTGGAGTCACACCAACGCAGGGAGGAGTCACACTAAGATCCACCAGTATCTGTGAGTCTACGGATTCAGACAGAAACAATTGGCGCCGTATGTGGGAAGAGTTTACATAAAAGTCACGATTCGAGCAAAAAATGGCCAGAAGATCAGAACCGGAAACCGAAAAGGGAAGACCAAGAGGAGTACGCGGGACCTGGGCCCCCTTCTTAAGTGAAGCCGTCAATCGTAGAGATCCGGGAACGCCGCGGACTCTTACCTGAGCGGCATGGCGGAAGAGATAGAAAGGATGAAAGCGGAAGTCGCTGATAGGAGCATAAAATGCTACGTTCTTAATGTAATATTCCCTTCATTTATACTTTTTTTAACCCTTATTATCTTAGAATTGAGTCATAATATCAAGTCATGAGTATTTGGTAGAGTTACAAAGAAATAGTGGTAAGAATAGATAAAAATGTACAAAAAAGTCAAGTAGCCGATTTAGAGTTGTAGAGATGTTTCGATAGATTTGTTAAAGCCTCGACTATACTTTTGATAGATTTTTCTTCTCTCATATTCAGTAGATATGTTGATGATTGATCAATGGAAAGAGTTAGAGAAATTAGAGCAAAAGAAGATGCCAGGAATTGCAAAGGGAAAATTCTGCCGAAATCCAGTAATTTCAGTAATTTCCTCGGCACATCAACCAACTTCCAGAATTTCTCCAGGACAGACCACGAGGAACTAGAAGGCGTGCCATTACAAGATATATATTCCAACTGTTTTGAACGAAATCCAAGGCAAACCACCGGTACTATAAAAATCCAAAGGCCGGCAACACAAAAGCCCGTGAGCAAAAAAAAAAAAAAAAAATCCATTCCAGCAATTTACCAGGCCGGTATAAAAAAAATATATAAAAAAAATCTACCTAAGGAGTCGTGGCCTCCTCCCCAGCGGGCTTAGCCTGTCCACTGGTTTCCTTCGGTAGAACCACCGCATCCTCCCCGGCGGGCTCGGATTGCTGAGGTCCGCTCTCCTCTTCCGGCTGCTCCTCCTCCCGCGGCTGCCCATCAATATCATCATCGGCCTGCGCCTGCGGCATTTGCGAGGTATTCAGGTACCCCTTCTTTTCCCACTCCACGTAGGCATCGGCGATACCCGCCTCCCTAGCCTTCTCCAGAAGGACAAGAAACTGCTCACTATCGTGATATTTCTTGATAACCTACTGGAAAAGCTCCGGGTCCTCTTCTCCAGCTGCAGCAACGGTGGCGGCATGCGCAGCGGCAGCTTCCAACTGGAACTCATCTACCTTGGCCTCCAGCTCGGCCCTCTCCTCCTTAGCCCGCTCCTTCTCCTCCTCGAGGCTCCGGACCTGGCCCTCTAGCTTGGCCACCTGCCTCCTGGCCCTCTCCTCCAGTTTGGCCTTCTCCCGCTCAAGCCTGGACTTCTCAGCCTCCAAGCTCTCTCGGGCGCCGGCCAGAACGGCCACCTGCTTCTTCAGCTCCGGCAGCTCCTCACTCGGGTCCGGCTGGTACAGACTGTACAACAACTGCAGAATGACAGGCCACCGATTAGAAAAAAAAAACAAACAAAAAAAAAATGTTGTTCGACCAGTGCCGTAGCACCAAACTATTCTTACCCGAAGGACCAACTCCTTGCTCTTCTGACGATTCTCCCCCGACAGGGCTCCAGCTACCCCAGTCCTATCCATACCCAGGCCGGTCACGTTCTCCAGCAGGTTCCGGACGAACGGGCTTTCCGGACCTCCCCTCCTCGGTTCTTCCACCAGAGCGGGACTACTTTACTGGGCGGCAGAACTTGAAGCCGCAGTGACTCTATCCTTAGCGGGACAATTTAAGCCGTTTCGCCAAGTTCTCACCAGACGACCGACCAGTCAGCGTCACCAGCGCGGAAGGCGGGACGTCCATGATCCTCCTCCTCTTCTCACCCAGGTCGACAGGTGAAGAAGATTGTGCGTCAGGCAAGGAGACCCTGGTGACTAGTTGGACCGATCCCACTCGATGTGGAATCCTATCGGTTCCACCAGGAACCTTTGGTGTCCCGCCAACGGTTTTTCCCTTCCCGGGCCCCGCTGAAGATCCTGCGGCATGAGTCTTCACATGCCTTAAAGCGTAGTCCTCATCCACAACATCCACGGCCACCGGCTCAGCGTGGATGCTAAGCCGACCAGTCTCCCGATCCATAGTGGTCCACGAAACGACTTCTCCTTTCTCCTTCAGCCTCGAGACAAGATCCTCACCATCCATGGATAGCGTGTTAGCGGGTTTGATGACTGTCCAAGAAGATGCACCTGCAGAACACCAAACGAAGTGTTAGACGTAGTATAAACTCGGTCAGCGGGAACTTCACTGCTAAAGTCCCCAGGCCGCAGTACTCCAACACTTTCCGCCGTATGAAGTTGTAGGAGATTCGCTCAAGCCCAGACCAGCACCCGAATATCGTGGCAATCCTATCCCGCTCTAACTCAGACAGTACGTATGATTGGTCGCCAAGGGGCTGGAAAGCGCCAGGAACCCGATACGTCCTCCTCCTCTTCTTCCACCTCCCCCCCTGCCATCACCACCTTCTTCCTCTAGCTATTGTCCAGCCAGGAAGGCAGGTGGGTGATAATAGGCTTAAAGTGCTGGGCGCCAAAGGTGATGCTACCCCGACACCCTTTCTTTTTCGAGAAGGATAGTCTGTACAATGCCTGGAACTCGTTCACCGTCGGCAGGCTCATCCCGGACAGCTCGTACAGACAACCAAGGCTCAGCAGCTGCCTCCACTGGTTACCGGGAAGCTGCGCGGGAGACACGTGCAGAGTGCTGAGCATGTACTGCACGAAGTCTGGCAGCGGGAGGGAGAACCCGTGACGGAACTGGCCTCCATAAACAGCAACCCAACCCTTCTCTGGGTTACAAGTCGATTCTCCGGGATTCAGTGGCCGTAATTTCACCTCATCCGGGATACTCCACGTTTCTCGGAAGGCGGCAACCTCTGCGGGACTCATGGTACCCTCCGGTTTGTCACACACCAAAACCCCTTCCCCATCCCCGATTGTGTAAACTGCGGGTGAAGTACTAGGAAAGGGTTCCCCATGGGGGATGTCCTCGTGCCTCACAGACCCGGATGGCGAGGCCTCGCCCCGGAAGCGGGCGACGGCTTCTGACTCCGAGAAAAACGACGCATGCCAATCCTCCAACCTTTCCTCATCGTCCGTCATAGGTCGTCTGGCGGCCGATTCAGAAGTTCCATCAGAGCTCCCAGAATTCATGTAACCTACACTACCAGAAAAGGCATTATAGCCGACGAAATTGCAAATAACGGCCGACGAACTCTTTATTCGTTGGCTATAACAATTATAGCCGACGAAATTCGTCGTCTGTAGTGGTATTTCGTCGGCTAAAATGGTTATAGCCGACGATATCGTCGTCGGGTATAGTTTTACCGACGACGTATTTCCGACGATGTTATAACCGACGATATGTCGTCGGGTAATGGTTATAGCCGACGATATCGTCGGCTATAACCATTATAGCCGACGACTTAAATTCGTCGGCTATGATGCCTTTTCTGGTAGTGCTAGGGGGAGGAAAACAAAACCCCACCGCCGGTCAGCGACAACCTAAAACAGCGCCCTCTGCGGCTGCTCCCCAAATCTACCGCAGATTTCCCTCTCCAAACAACTCATCTTTTGCGATAGGGATCCCCCGGCAAAAGAAAACCCCCGCAAAACAAGAACCAACAAAGAAAAAACGGAAACAAAAGAGGCGGAACTTACCGATTACTATGCACAACCGAGGAAAGTCAGTCCTGGGAAAACACCGAGTAATCGTATGTAAGAGCAAGCGCGCCTGAAGTACGGATAGCGCGAGAATACCTTCACAGAACTTTCTCTGGATTCCTCTCCAGCGTTTTCTTCTTTTCTCTCAAACAAGAGCAAAGAAAAAAAAGAGTAAACAATGAAGACAAGGAAAACCTTTATATAGACAGGTCCGGCACCCTAGGCACCCCTGTAATCCCCCCAAAATACTCAATCGGGGAAAGTCAAACGCCTGCAAATCCGGGCCGTCCATCTCAGACCGCTCCCTACTGACACGTGTCCCAGTATCGGTAAAATCCCCACGCCATCATAACTGATGGGACTGATGGGCTTTCTCCTTCAATGCATGTCAGCCACTTGCCTCGCCTACAAATGGCAGTTGAAGGAGATGGGGGTGAGAACCGAGGCGTCCAGCCCCCCACCACTTCCCCAAGCGCCAACCTCAATTCAAGGAAAGCCATCCCATCGGGTCACTGTCGTTGCCATCGGCATTCCAATGGGTAATATACATTCTACCGGTTCACAGGCATTCCAAAGGGTAATATACATTCCACCGGTTCCACCTGGCATTACATCGATTATGTGGCATTCCATCGGTTTAGTTACTTTCGTTCGCGCCTACGGGCACAGACAAGCTAGCAATAACTCAATGCTTCAAAACATCGGGCTTTATAAACCCGGGAGAGTTTTTTCTATAACACAGGACAAATCTTCCCGCATGATAGAAACCCTACACATACATCACGCCTGTACGAACAAGGGCTGTGACATGATCAGTGGTACACCCAACAACAACCGGGTCACTGGCCGGGAGAATTGTTCCTCTAACACAGGCCAAATCTTCCCGCAGGCTAGAAACCCTGCATCACACAAAGCTATGAAAAATATGGGGGACAAATGGCCGGGCCACCCCACCGGGAGAATTGTTTCTCTAACACAAGACAAATCTCCCCGCAGGCTAGAAATCCTGCACATAACCTCACGCTTATAACGTTTCAGCTGAGAAGAACTAGCGGATGTTGACCGGTGCTTTAACACGGCCGCAACATCCCACCGGTAGATCTGTTGGCTCGCACCCAACAGGTCTCCCCGCAGGCTCGCAACCCTGCACATTACTCCACGCTTATTCCAACACAAGCTGGGACGAATCAGCGGGTGCTAACCGGTGCTATAACATGGCCGCAATCCCCCACGCTTATTCCAACACAAGCTGGGACGAATCAGCGGGTGCTGACCGGTGCTATAACATGGCCGCAACCCCCCACCGGGAATTAACCTCTAACACAGGACATATTCTCCGGTTTGTACCACCGTGGGTAGCGATTTTCACTGGGGGACTCGTTCTGACATGGCAGTTCACCGGCCGGATCCTCCCGGAGTATTTCTGTAAGATCCTAATAAATAGAAATTCCTTTTTATCACTACTAGAGTTTTGACCTATAGGGACGGATCTATTAGGGAGGAACAACTAGTCCGTCCCCTTCAAAGACTAATGGGGACGGTTGGATTTATTTTGTCGCAAACACACACATTGGGACAGAATCCGTGCCCAATCGATACCAAAATCAACATATTGTGGTTTTCAAGGGCATATGAGTTTAACTTCCGTCCCAATCTCACGATTTTACCATATTGAAACCAATTGTCCGTCCCCAAACTGTGCAAAACACCAACTGCGGGTCCTACAATTAGTAGTAAAGTAAAAATAAAAGTCTAACATAAATTAAAATAATTTTTTTTATTTAATTAACAGAGGTGGTGACCCAACCGTCCCCAACCATGCATACCTTTTTTTTTTGGAAACTGAAAGTACACTCTCCTCTTAATTATTCTTTCCATACTGACAAAAAAAAAACAAAATTGTAGTGGTAATCGTTCTCTCGAATGGGATTCACTTATTCTCTCTTCTCTTTCTTCTTCTTCTTCTTCTCCCTCACCTCTCTCTCCTCAAACTCAACAAAGCACTTCCAGATCCGGTTGAGCTGGAAATCTAGAATGGTACAAATGATGGTATAAAAACATTTCCAACCTCTTGATTGTTACGAGATTTGTAGGTAAGCGGATCGCCGATCAACATTCTCCGATGTACACCGCTCGACAAACTGGGTTTGGAACCTCATATTCATGCCTTAATGTTTTCATCCAGATCTAACATTTTGTCTTTGTTTTATATCTGCTTTGTTTTTCTTTCCAATCAACTTTAATTTTGGGTTGGATTTGGGTTGCTTGCAGAATCACAGGTGTAGAATGAAATCGTTTGGTTGTTGTTTAGTTACCCAAAACCGCCCGCAATCTCTCTCAGGTATTTTCCATTTTAAAAGTTTACTGGTGATACTTTTGGATTAAATTTTATTTAGATTTGAGTACGTTACTGCAAGAATTTTGTATGAATTTGACATGGGGTTTTTTATTTTCCAATGGATTGCAAACCAAACCTGAAATCCATTTTTTGCTTCTTTATGCATTTTAATAAACTTCCCTTTTTCTTGTCTTGTATGTTTCTCATCCATGGAAGTTGAAGCAACAGAGATATTTACTTTATTTTATTGTAGATTGTTGACATGCAACCTGTGTGTGCTATATCAGATTGTAGAATTCTCATGTCTAGTGATGGCTATAGGGGTTTATATGTATATGTACAAGGAGATGCTTCGAATTTGTAATTTGAACAATCAATATTTATCTCTATCTCCTAGTTTGAGGCTAATTTGTTCCAAAACTTTTATATGGTTTTTGGTGTTTGAACTGTAGGAAGGAATTAAAACTAATAGTTACCATGTTAAATCAAACTAGAACTTCCAAATTGATAAAACAACAGTTGCTGAAGTTGATCAGTTAAGAGCTGTCAACTTGATAGCTAAAATTTCAAATTAGTTGCATGTCTCTGGAACAAGGGTAAATATTGAAGCTTTGTTTTACTCATCACCTTATGTACTATATTAAATCTGTTATTGCATATATATGACCTTATAAGCTAATTTACATTTTCATTTACAAATTATTAATCTCTAAACGTCTGAATCATTCATCTTATAATTCATCTTTCTCAATGCGTATGTAGATTATTAGGACTATGTGCTTGTGTAAGCTATCATCATTCTGTAATTAAGTTGATGCTTGATTTTCTCTATTATAAGTCAATAGTTCAACATATCCCTTTAATGTTGATATGTATTACTGTGGTTATCTACTGAGGATTTTTTGTAGGAGAATTATGAAGAACCATGGTGAAATGTCATGTGCTTAGAATACGTACGTACATGTAAGTACATGGATCTGTTATTTTGCATTGTGTTTGACGTACTGTTTTTCTTCTCTATCTGACATAAACTTTAACTTTTAGTACTGAGAACATATAACTGTTTGTGAACATGTTACTCTCCTAATGCAGAGAAATCTATTGTTGATGTCAGGGTTAAATGAGCGTAATTGAATTAATGCAAGGGGGAATTACGACAATACGTAAGGTAGCAAACGAGTAATCTATCAATTTCCTTAGCATCTTTGATAAATAAGATTTGAAAACAGAATGAGCACTTGTCACATGCTCAATGTAAATCCCTAACTTTATCTGTCAAATCTTGATCATCTGCAATATGAGCTGCTTAGACTTTATCAACATTAAAGGATACAAGAGTCAATAGTGATCTGCAATATGACTTATATACCTTTCTTGTGCTATTTGTTCAATGCATATTGTTTTTGGCTGTAGGAGTCATTTGTACGAGCAAAGAAGTGGGTTTTTGAATTGCAAAGACAAGGTACATTTGGAAGTTTTATGTAATTTCAGTGACCAATAGCGCTATTGCATTTGGGTTTCTCTGACGTTTTCATTTCTTCTATTTTGCAGGAAATAAAGAAGCCTGTTCTGAGATTCAGTTGATTTAATCAGACTAAGGTAATCTAATGCCCAGTATTGAAGTTCATCTATTGTTTTATTCCTGCACCTAAAGGCTGCGTTTAGATGAAAATGTTAGTGATTTGGAAATGCTAGCAGAATTAAGGTAAATGCTTGCAGAATTAACCTCCATTTGATGGTTAGTGATTTGGAAGCCTAAAAATGTTTTTGAAGCATTTTATCTAAAAAAAAATTAATAATGATGTCTGTTTATTTGTATGTGAGGTGTTTCAAAACATATGAGGTTTCTTTATTTTAATTGAACTTTTTTTCTTTGTCAATGATAGTTGGAGGAAGAGATGGTATAACTGGACCCGACAAATAAGAAAAATAAATTTGAATTGTAAATCGTTCGGGTATACACTGCTGTATCTGTAATTGTTTTTGTTTTCGATGCATACTCATTTGGCTGATTCAAATCAATTAGGGTCTTTTAACTTTTGTGACATTGGTTATGATTTCTACACGTTTATGTGTGTGCATATTTTTTGTTTCTAGAATCATCAAATCCTCTTATTATTTGTATGGTTTGCTGACTTTGATCAAAGAAATTGACAATCTATAAAGTTTGTGGTTACATACTCATATGCTATGTATATCACTTCAATAACTGCACGAACCCTTGGTTAATTAGCAAGATCACTTATACCCTGAAGTTGATTCGAAGTTAATCTATTATAAATTTCACTTTTACCCTGGATGTAGTAGAGGTGCATTGATACCAATAAACTTCTTTAATATAGTTTCTGTTTTTTCTTTCCACTGCTTTTATTGTCTTGGTCTTATGACTGGTGTAGTTTGACTGTTAATCCCTAATTAAGTATTTCATATCAAGACATCCTTTATTATGTTGTTACTTGCTTTTTTCCTTTAATTACATCTGATTTGTTGTGTGAATGACTCTGATGAATCCTTGGTCTCCTTGGCTAGAATGAACTCTAATCTGGCTGATAAATAGTTATCCTATTATGAAATTTTTACGCAGGTAATCTTCTCTCAGCAACTTATGTTTCTATATCAGAGATAATTGATTTCATTTTAATCTTCTCTGCAGAATCTCAGCTATCAGTAGCAGAAAACAATTAATCTCTGACGAAAGAAAGAAGAAGAAGAATATGGTCAACGTATTGTTAGTATGGAGTCACAAATGAAATCGAAGTCTGCCACGCTCGATATCATGAAATTGAGGCTATCAGTACAAGACTGCCGGTATTGGTTAACTTGGGCGAAATCCAGGAGAGCTCCAATAAGGGTGCACTGATTGAAGAAAGAGGACCATGCAACTTTAGTACAGAATAAATGGAGCAAAGGACAGACTCAGATGTGTATAGCCCACATCTTTTGTATACAAAAAAGAAGTGGCATTTGCTAATACCAGAATAGTTGACCAAGCTATAAGCTGAGCCGAATGAGCCGAAAGTGTTGAGCTAATGTAAATTTTTATTTTTTTTGTAAAAAAATTTAGTTTGGGGACGGACAAGTATAATCCGTGGCAAAAGTCATATAATAAATTAATCTAGAAAGTATACAACTATACTGTTTATGTCAGAGTAAAGCTCGGATGTTTTTACTCAAAATGGGGAGGGACAGCTTTTAGCAGTCCCCATGAAGCCAAAATTCCAAATGGGGAGGTGTCGTCTTGCGTCGGACAGTAATTTCCTCCCCAAGCATCAATAAGGACAGTTTCCGTCCCCAGTAATAGCAGTAGGGAGGAATTCTCCTCCGTCCCTATAGGCCAAATAGTTAGTAGTGTATTAGTGCCTTTCTTAAAAAAAAAAAAAACAAAAAAAAAAAAATTGAAACCGACGTTTTAATAGCAGCAGGCAGGAGCTGTCCTGCTGGGGCTGTTCCTTGCCTGATAGCAGCAGCTGGAGGGATTTCATATTTTTGTTTTAGGTAGAACCAATAGGAGTAGAGTAGAGAGTCGGTTGAGAGTACGTCGGTTAACCTCCTCTAGGTAGAGGAAGGAGCTAGGAGCTTAGAAAGGAGAAGGAGAATGAGCAGAGGAAGAACAAAGTGAAGGCTGAGAAAGAGAGAAGAAAATCCTTTAATTCCATCTTTCTAATCTGAGGTAGAATTTGATTTTCTTTGTTGTTTCAGAACCAATTTCGATTTATGTTGTTATGGGTAGTGTTTTTCTTTTACTCTTATGCTTGATTCTTGTTTCTATCATTATGTTTATATTGTTTTAGAACGAATTTGTTGTTAAATATCCATTAGAACTTGTTAAAATTGTGATTATTTTCAGTTGGGTTCTCCTTTATTGTTGGGAAGAACTTCAAGAACATAGTTCATAGGTTTGGGGGGTGTCCAAATCATTTTTTTTATTTTGTATGTTTCATGGGTTATGTAGTTTAATGATTTTAGAGTTCTGGAATGGAAGTTACAAGGTTCTTATAATCTTTTCGAAGTTGTATAGCTTCAATTGTTAACTCAAATTTAGATTTTAAGTGAATTCAACAATTCTGAAAATTCTGGAATTTTTCCAGAAATTGTATTTTTTTGGTCTACTTTGTAATCTCTTATCTATCAGTTCAATTGTTAGTTTGGAAATTAAAAAGCATAACTGAAAACCTCATTTACCAAGGTTTCTATACATTCAAGAATCATTGATTTTGGATAAGTTTTGGTTTGTCAAATAGCTTGGCCAATACAGCCTTTTATGCAGCAAAACCAAATTTTCTGGGTAAAGTTTACTTTTTTTTCCCAACTTTGAGGGTGCATAACTTTTTACTCAGAGCTTCATTTGTAAAACCGAAACTATGGATTTAAAGCTTGAAATCCCAACTTTATAGTAGGCTTCAAATCATCAACTTTTATTAATTTCATGATGGTTAAAACTGAATCCAAAAGCTGCTAGTTACTTACTGTTTTGGACATAGTTAAAGTCAAATGTTTTAAATCATTCTTTTGTGTAATCTGAAACTTGTTTAGTCCAATAGATTTCTTAAGTATTTTGTTTTAACTAAGGTACGTGTTGTATATATTTTGGTATGATTAACTAGTAATATAATTCTAATCTTAGTATTTGTTTGTGTATGTACTTATATGATCGCTAAGCTCTGGGAGACGTCAGTGGTAGTTCACAAGGTTAAGAGCAAGGTTTGATCTCGAATTTCTGCTGGACAATTCGAGGTAGGGTTTGATGGGGAGTATTTCATTATGATATTGTTTGGAATTTTGACATTGTTTGATATTGTTTGGAATTTTGGCATTGATTATTATGAGTTTGGTGATATATCATTTCTTGATGGGTTATTTCGTATCTACAATGTTGGGAAAGCATGTGTTTTTGTTTTTTTTTATATTACTTGATCATGCATTTCATGATGGGAAAATGGTGAGGTTGGAAGTTGGAGGGAACATGAGTGTTGGGAAATGAAATTGTTATTGTGAAAACCTTTTGTGTAGTTGAGTTAACTCATGGGGACATCCAGTAGCTATGATCAGCCCACATGTGCACGAGTGAGGGGAAAGTATGCCCTTTCGACGCCAGAAGTCGATAAAATGATCTATTTCGGGTTTCGGGACTGGGGACCATGAGTATAACAAGAAGACTAACAAAGGAAGAGAAAAATTTATATATATATATATATATATATATATTTGAGGGTGGTAGATAGTGTGAGGAGGAACATTACGCATAAACATTGTTATTTGTTATATGTTTTGGTTCGCTTGTGTTATGTTATATGTTGTTGTTAGTATATAAACTAGCCCTACTGAGCTTAGCTCACCCCTTTTCCAAACCCATTGCAGGTGTGGTACCAGACGTGTAGAACAAGTCTTAGGCGTATCTAATTTTGCGAACTAAGGTTTTCAAGCTTTAGTTTTTTTTTTCTTTGTAAATTAAGGCTTGAATAAGGAATAGTCGTTTTGGAAAGAAACGCTATTCTAGTTTGTGTGTAAGTAAATGCTTTAAGCATATATTTCTTTTAGCGCCTTTGTAAGGCTTGTAATAAATAAAGGTACGAGGGTTTTGTTTTCTCATTTCATGTCATGATATCTGTCTCATTTCAATTATAGATATTAATTTGTCTATGATTAAAATGCGATTCACGCCTTAAGACGAGGTTACACCTTTATTCGAATTCGGGCGTGACAAGTTGGTATCAGAGCATTAAGTATAGATCCTAAGTAAACTAGAAAGTCAAACCTATAGGATTTGTTGATTCTATTTGTTCATCTGTATGTATTGGATTTTAGTATCCTTACATTTTGATGTATAGGTATGGAGCCGGTCCAAAGTGAAGACACTTATGGTGAATTTGAGATAGGACCAAATGGACCACAGCCTGTTGACAACTTTGAATATAATTTACGTATCCACTATACAGCTACACTGAGGCTACGAAATCGTATAAGAGATGTTGGACAACGTTGGGTATTCTATACTCCCCACATGCAAAGACAAGTTGTACGACATCGAATAATGCGCGATCAGGATATCGCAAATCGTGAAAGGACTCTAGAGAGCTCAAATAATTACTACCACATGTTGAAAGAGGATGTTGAGGAACATGGTGGGAATCAATGGCCTCCAGGAGGTGTGGACGTGGAAAATAATCAAGTACCACATGATGAACCTAATGAAGAAGATCCAAATTATGATCCTCTGGAAGATAGTGTCAATTCTTCTCCTCATCCACCCTCAGTCCCACCAGTTAATCAAGAGCACTCTGATGATGAAGATGTTGGATCAGTACATTCGGTTACTTATATCTCTTCTGACACTTCAGTTATCGATTTGTCAGATGATGACGAGTAGAATGTAGGTTCTTTTTAAGTAGCCAGTAACTAGTGTATAGGGTTGATAACAACAATCTAGGATTGTGAATCCTAGAACTGACTGTTATCTTTTTGTTGTATTGGTGTGTTGCCTGCGGTGAACAGCTACTATGCGAACATGTAACCAATTTTGTGATGTATATAGGTATGATAAGTGTGTTTACTTATATTGTTTTGTTTCTTCTATTTAATTTTATTTATTTTAAATTCTTTTGTCATCTTATTTTATTTATTTTATTATTTTTTTTTACTTGTTAAGATATGTTGAGATTTTGCTTTCAACATTTAGTTATCTTTTAAGTACTGGGTAGAACTTCGACTTAGTTTATTTTATTTTATTTAATTCGAGATGTCGGGATCTGAAACCCAAAGTAATGGGGGGATTGGCATCAATTCTGGAGTAATTGCTGCCCTGCAAGATATGGTCAGCGCAATTAAGGAGAATTATCAGGGAAACCAAACTGAGAATGCTGAAGATAGAGTCCTGAGGATTCAAGGTGAGTTTCGCAAGTCAAAACCACCAGTGTTTAAAGGAAGTACGGATCCAATGGTTGCTGAGGAATGGTTACGTCAGATGAAAAGGAGCTTGACGAACAAGAGGATTCCTGACGATTTACAAGTGACCATTGCCTGTACTTATTTGGAAGGTCAGGCATACCACTGGTGGGAATCAATTCTTTGTATTCCCAATACTGAAATTCTAACATGGGTTGAATTTGAGAAGGTCTTTCTTGAGAAGTACTTTCCTTCTACCCAGCGTCGTCTGAAGTCTAAGGAGTTCTCAAATCTACTACAAATGAACATGTTTGTGGCAGATTATCAAGCTAAGTTTGAAGAATTAATGCGTTTTGCTCCTGAACTTGTGGCAGATGATTATGCTAAAGCAAGGCGTTTTGAGGAAGGTCTGAAACCCGCGATTAAAGAGAAAGTGGTAATGTTTAAGCTTGAGAGGTACATTGATGTAGTGGAACGTGCTCTTATGGCTGAACAAATGATGCAAGAAACCAAAATAATTTGGGAAGCTAACAAAAGTGGAGCCGGACCAAGTAGTAAACGCCAACGACCAAATAATCCCCGATATTATCCTAGAGAACTTCCGACTTGTTATCGTTGTGGGCAAGACGGACATATTGCAAGAAATTGCTTAAGGATGCAAACATATCAGGTACCTCGAGTGCCACAGCAACAGCCTTATCGTGCTCCAAATACTCAGTACCCCAATGCACATCAGCAGTATTATGCACCGCAACAGCCTTATCGTGTTCCTGTTCTAGCACAACAGAATTGGACAAGACCACAAGCTAAACAACCTGTACCACGTCCTACCGGACAACCAGTTGCAACTAGACCTCCAGTTGGAGATAAAAGGCAGGGTCGTGTAGCTCAAGGTCGAATGTATGCTATGGGGTATGGCAAGGATGAAGTTGAGGCTATCAATGAAGGTGAGGCAGTCAACCAACTTCCAGGAGAAGATCAAATGGAATTTGCAAATCTGAATAACATGGAGGATCCATATGATCATAATGTGGTTGAAGGTACGCTTCCAATTTTTAATACTTGGGGTAGAACGTTGTTTGACCCTGGTGCTTCACATTCTTTTATATCTACATCTTATGCATCCGCTTTGGGATTAGTGTCTGAGTTTGCACAACGTCCATTGTTTATTAAATCTCCTATGGGTGGTTGCGTGAGAGTTGATAAGATTTGTAGATCCTGTATGGTAGAAATATCAGATCGAAAGCTTTTCTTTGATTTGATAATAATGGATTTATTAGATTATGACGTCATTTTGGGGATAGATTGGCTTTCCTATTTCAAGGCTTTATTTGATTGTAAAAAAAAGATAGTGACGTTAAGAACAAGAGAAGGAGAAGTTATTACCTTTACTGGGGATCGTGGGGTGACGAATCCTCAGTTAAATTTTGATCGGAAAGGCATTAATTACTTTTTGATGGTTGCCAACCTAGCCATGGGTGATACGAATGAAACAAAGATTGAGTTCATCCCAGTTGTTAATCAATTCAGAGATGTGTTTCCCGAAGATCTATTCAAGTTACCTCCAGAACGTGAAGTTGAATTTGCTATTGAAATTTACCCTGGAACGACACCAATTTCAATACCTCCACTACCAGAAAAGGGGTTATAGCCGACGATATGGAAAAAAACGGCCGACGAAATAGTACTTCGTCGGCTATAACCCCTTATAGCCGACGAACTACTATTTCGTCGGCCACATCGTCGGCTATAATATTATAGCCGACGACTGCCGACAACTCGTCGGCTATAACTATAGCCGATGAAACGTTTTTGGTTATAGCCGACGAGGATGGTATTCGTCGGCTATAAGAGTTATAGCCGACGAAAAGTTTTTGGTTATAGCCGACGAGGAGGGTATTCGTCGGCTATAACTCTTATATCAGATCGACCTTCTGCATCAGGGAGCTCATTCGTCGATGAAATCGTCCAAAACGCTCTGAAATCGTCCAAAACCTCGGCCATAAGCTTGAAAGGTACGTATATTGCTGTGTGTGTTGATTTAGTTGGTTATATGCAGAGGTGTGTTAATTTAGAGTTTAATTAGAATAAATGTGTGATTAATTTGATATATATATATATATATGTGTTGAGATGAGATTATTAATGGGTTGATATATATGTTGTATTGGTTAGATAGAATTGAAGTTTTGTTGAAGATTAGTGATTGATTGTTGATTTATAGGTGATTTTAGATGAATTTGATGAAAAAATGTATATATATATTAATTAATTTAATTGTAATTAAAAATATATTGTTGGTATATATAAAAAATACATTGTGTTTAATTAATTAGGGAGATTGACGATGTTTTAATTAATTTAGGGATGCATGTGTATATATATATATATGTGTGTGTGTGTAATGATGAATTTTTTAATTAATTAGTACGTGCGTACGTACGTAGTACGTGCATATATACATATCTATATATAGCTATATTTATTTCTTGAATTTACAGGATGGACAAGAGTTGGATTACCCTTGGAAGATGGGATGAGGCGTATCATGATGGAGTTAGGAGTTTCCTGGATTTTGTGATGGCTAACTGTGGAGACACTACACTTCATTATTGTCCGTGTAAAAAGTGCAAGTGTGCCACCCCACGACACCGGTTTTCCATAGAGACAGTGGAGCAACACCTGGCTAGATATGGATTTTGGGTCCTATACACTAATTGGATTTATCACGGTGAACCAGAGTTTGCGGGTCCTCATGATCATGGACAATTTGCGGAGAGAGGGAGTTCCTCCAATGATCCGACAACGAACTGGATCAACGATATGTTTCCTCGTGAGAGCGGTGTCTTTGAGGAAGCACCAGATGTGCAACTCCCACCTCCGGAGATGGAGTGTTTCCCTGATATTGAGCCACTCGAGCCATTACCCCGATCTCCGGTCAACACAAGTGGTATGGAAAAGTACAACAACCTGATCGCATTGCAACAGACTCCGTTGTACCCCGGATGCAGTAAGACTGTCCTTGAATCTGTCATGGAAGTGATGAAGATCAAAACGGAGAACAAAGGCACTGTCAAATCGGTTGATGATTGGCTTCGGCTATGGGGTGGGGCGATGCCCCCCGGACATCGGCTTCCTACCAGTCATCATAAGGTGCGACATATCCTTAAAGATCTCGGCCTTTCCTACATCAAGATTCATGCATGCAGATACGATTGCGTTCTGTTTTACGGGGAAGGACTTGCAGATCTTGAATACTGCCCATTATGCAATACAGAGCGGTATAAGTTCACTCCTAAAGGGAACAAGAAAGCTGTGAAGATACTTCGGTACTTCCCGCTGATTGATAGGCTTGAGCGGTTGTTCATGTGTGCTTTCACGGCCGAAGCTATGAGATGGTGGGCTGAGAGGAATGTGCCTGACGATGACACCCTTAGACATCCCGCCGACGGAGAGGCTTGGAAGAAGAACGTGCTGGAGTTTCCCGAATTTGCATCAGAGGTTCGAAATGTTTGGCTAGGGCTATCATCCGACGGTTTCAACCCTTTTGGCAAGAAAGAGCTTCAGTACAGTGTGTGGCCAGTTATTTTGATTCCGTACAACTTTCCACCGTGGATGTGCATGAAGAAGGAATATAACATGCTCACATTGTTGATTCCAGGCCCAGGTTATCCGGGAAAGTGTCTCGATGTGTATTTGAGACCCGTAATTGAGGAGCTTCGGTACTTGAGTCTGAACGGCCACCTGGTCTACGACCGGTTCAAAAATGAGATGTTCCGGATGCATGCCATGCTTGTTGGCACGATCAGTGACTTTCCTGGGAGGGGTATGTTGTCGGGCAGCGTCACCAGGGGTTACAGGGCTTGTTCAGAGTGCATGACTGTTGATTGCTCCAGTCCTCATTGCAGCAAGATTGTCCAGATGCGTCACCGTCGTTGGCTTCCGCATGACCATCCATTTAGGGACGATGCACAGGCTTTTGATGGGACTGAAGAAAGGGGCTGGGCACCGGAGCAATGGACAGGGGAGGAAATATTGGCAGTGTTGAATGAGTATGACTTTGGTCCGCTTAGCAATCATCCCGATGTGTTGCGCACGATTCCAGAGAGGCCGGATTGGTATAGGTTCTGGTCACACAAGAGCATCTTATGGGAACTTCCTTATTGGGCCAGGTTGGCTACCAGATACTACCTGGATGTCATGCATATAGAGAAGAACGTGGGTGAAGCCGTGGTTGGCACAGTTTTGAATTGGGAGAAGAAAACAAAAGACACCCCCAAGGCACGCGTTGATCTGAGAAATATGGGACTGCGGGACCATTTGTGGTTGAGAGAGGGCAGGAGCAAAATGCCCCAAGCTCCTTACACCGTCACCAGGGACCAGAAACATGAAATCTTTGGATGGCTGAGTAATGTCAGGTAACTTTTTATTAATTAGGCATGTATTCCCTAAAGAATCCATCTGTTGTTGGACGACTATATATGCATGAAATCTAATTGTTGTTAATGGCTATGCAGGTATCCTTATGGCTATGCGGGTAACATAAGCAAGTGTGTTAACTACCGAGACAACAAGATGTACGGATTGAAGAGTCACGACTGCCATGTACTGCTTCAACGCCTCTTCCCTATTTTCATTCGAGCGTACTTGGAGGATGAAGTGGTTGAGCCGTTGGTGGCGTTGTCAAGATTCTTCCAGAAGTTATGCGCTAGAGAAGTTAGAAAATCAGACCTCATGAGAATGCATGAGGAAATCGTTTTTATCTTGTGCAAGTTCGAGAGGATATTTCCCCCAAACTTCTTTGACATCATGCCTCACCTGATGATCCATCTTCCCCAACAATTGTTGTTTACCGGTCCCGTACACTACACTTGGATGTATCCCATCGAAAGGTACATGTTATTCATAAATTTGATTTATACATGTTTTTAAATAAAAGTTGCATGCTCTTAACATGCACTTGTTAACCTTGCAGACAACTTGGAGACTACAAGAAATATGTGCACAATAAATCTGCGCCTGAGGGGTGTATTGCTGAAGCTTACATTGCGCATGAGTGTGTAACGTACGCCAAGTTGTACTTGGGAGCGATGGAGGACCCCCCACAACATCCAAGTCGAGATGACCCCGAGTTCAACCTATCTATCGTCGCCAACTCTGTTGTACCATACGGAAGCTTCAAGAAAAAGGGTGTGGACAAGTTGCCTGACCATGAGGTAGGGATTGCCCACTGGTGGGTTCTAATAAACTGTTCGGAGGTACAATATTGGAAACGTCACCATCTTCACAGCAAGGAAGTTCGCGGTGATGTCGAGTACCACAACACGACGTTTGCAGACTATTTTCCACAATGGGTAAGTGTATAAATATATATATTAGATGGCTTTCTTTTACAGTTCCCTATTCTTTAATCATAAACACACCGAGTGATTTGAGTTATATTTTTCAGCTGATGCAAGTGGCTGCGAGGGGTGGTCATACAAATTACTCAGAGGAATTGAGGCTGTTGTCGATGAAGCCGATATCTTCCACAGTCCGCCCAATGTGTGATGTCAACGGCGTTAAGTATATATGTGAAGCTAGAGACGGGGAACGCAAAACACAGAATTGTGGGGTGATGGTCGATGGTGCAGAGGGGGGCGTGGATTTTTACGGTGTCCTACAGTCAGTTGTTGAACTCATTTATGGGAACCGCATGAAAGTCCACTTGTTCAAGTGTCGATGGTTTGATACTAGGCCGCACCGCTTACGGATCGATCAGTACGGCATACTTTCGGTGAATACCGCCACTAGTGTGTATGAAGACGACCCCTTTGTTTTCGCCACAGCGGCCAAAAAGGTCTTTTATCTTGACGATCCTTTGAACAAAGGCACGTGGAAGGTAGTTAACCATGTGTCTCAGCGAGACATATACAGTGCTACCACACTTGGTGTGAGCACAGAGTGTGAAGAAGCGACCGCATACCAAGAGCCGGACGCCGGCGACATTCCGGAATCCTCCACCATCCGCGATAATAATGTGGCGCCGGGCAGAGTGGTTCGACTTCCTAGGGGTCAGGTGCCCATGTATGATGTTAATCCGAATCGTCTATATCAGGCAGACGATGACTCAGACGACGAGTACGAGCACCGGTTGCCAGATATTAACTACTATACTACGTCTGACTCAAGTGATGAGGATGATTCTGATTATCATCCTTAGTATACTATTTATGTATGTATTTGTGTACGATGGTGCATGCATGAATACATTTTTGTCCTTAATTACCGTTTTCCGAGTTTATGGGAAATTGTATTGAATTGTTTGTGTTATTTTTAGGAATTTATCAGGTGAAATAGGCAGTTTTCAGGCCCTAAATGGCAAATTTTCAGAAAGATCAGAATTATAGCCGACGAAATGCAATTCGTCGGCTATAATGCCCATACTTTAGCCGACGACTTGCAATTCGTCGGCTATAATGCCCATACTGTAGCCGACGACTTGCAAGTCGTCGGCTAAAGTATATTGACCGAAACCATACGTAGACCGTTCAAATGCAAAAGTGTCGTGAAATAAGATACGACCAAAATATTGAAATACGACTACGGTTGAAAAATGGGAAGATTCCGACAAAATCTGTGTGCCGAATGTTGCGATTAGGTGTTTTTTACTTCCGTTTTCCTATGGGTAGCCTGACGGTCGGTAAATTTTTGGAGGAAAATTTTTATACGGTTAGTTGCGTCGCATCGATTTGAAACTATTCTCTGTTGAAGGTCAGGCCAAAAAACGTCATTTAGACGGGCCAATTGCCGTTTTAAAGCGTTTCGAGATTTGACCATGCAGTTTGACCGTCCCGATCGAGCCTTTAACGTTGTCAGATGTAGTTGGTTTTTTTTTCCTACATGTATTTAATCTTAACGGTGATATCTGACGGTTGGAATAGATTTTCCAAACTTTTAGATTCGAAATCGGAACATATGCACTAATATTCCTTAACTTATTTACTAAGTGTTTAAGTGAATGTATAGTTTCAAATAGTTGCTATACGTAGACCGTTCAAATGCAAAAGTGTCGTGAAATAAGATACGACCGAAATATTGAAATACGACTACGGTTGAATAATGGGAAGATTCCGACAAAATCTGTGTGCCGAATGTTGCGATTAGGTGTTTTTTACTTCCGTTTTCCTATGGGTAGCCTGACGGTCGGTAAATTTTTGGAGGAAAATTTTTATACGGTTAGTTGCGTCGCATCGATTTGAAACTATTCTCTGTTGAAGATCAGGCCAAAAAACGTCATTTAGACGGGCCAATTTCCGTTTTAAAGCGTTAAGAGGTTTGACCAAAAGTTGACCAGGGAATAGCCGACGAACTACTTAACTTCGTCGGCTAAACTCTTGCGATCCGCGCCGTTTCATTGTCCGCCGTTGGATGGGCGAGATCTGACGGCTGGTGAGAGCTTATAGTATAGCCGACGAGATTCATATTATAGCCGACGAGATTCATCGTATAGCCGACGACATTCATATTATAGCCGACGAGACACGTAAATTCGTCGGCTATAATCGGCCCGCAAAGCCCAACTCCGGCCCGGCCCGGATTTTGGCCCGGCCCGTAAGAGTATAGCCGACGAATTTCGTCGGCTATGACTATAGCCGACGAATTAAAAGTAAATCGTCGGCTATAATCCGTCGATTTAAACCGAGCCCTAGGCGCCTCTCCCTCATTTTCTGCTTAGAACCAAAATTGCCCAATCGTTCCCCACCCCTCCCCGACGCCGACCGACCACGACGGAGCCTCCCCGACGCCGATCGACCCTCCCCGGCCCCACCCGATTCCTCCCCGCCCCGGCCCCCTCCTTCCCGAGCCCTCCCCGACCCGAAAGCCCCTGCCGGAGCCGCCCGAGCCGCCGTAGCCGCCCTGCCGCAGCCTCCCCTACCCGCCCCTGCCGCCCCTGCTGCAGCCGCCCGTAGCCGCAGCTGCCCCTGCCGCAGCCGCCCCTGCCGCCGTCGCCGCCGTCGCCGTCGCCGCCGCACCGCACCACCGGTCCTCGTCCAGACTGCACCACCATGTCAGGTAGTCCCGATCGAGCCTCATTTAGGGTTTTTATTAATTTTGTCGAATTTTGTGAATTTTAGGGTTTTTGTGAATTTTTTGTGGAATTTAGGGTTTTTGTGAAATTTATGGAATTGTGTGGATTTTTTGTTAAATTTGTTAATTTTGTGGAATTTATATACTAATTTTGTGGATTTTTTGTTAAATTTACGGTTTTTATATACTAATTGTGGAATTTTGTTGAATTTATATACTAGTATACTAATTTATATACTAATTTATATATAATTAGGTATAAATATTTTTTTTCATTTTTATGACGATATATATATATATATTTTTCGGAATATATATATATATATATATATATATATATATATATAATTAGGTATAAATATAGTTATGTATATATATAATTAGGTGTATATATATTTAAAAAAGTTTTTTATTTTTTTGTGAAATTTAAGGAATTTTGTGTTATATTTCGGAATATATATATATAATTAGGTATAAATATATTTAGGTACGTATATATATAATTAGGTACATATACATTGAATGATGTTTTTAATTTTGTTTTGTGGAATTTTTGTGCAATTTATGGAATTTATATACTAATTGTGCAGGAAACCGGCGCTTTGTAGACCGATGGCTTGGCAGACGGACCGAGAGCGACCCCGACGCTCAGGCAGGATCCAGCCGTGGGGGGAGCGGATCCAGCGGTCGTCGGGGCCTAGGCCGGCCTTTGAGTCGACGAGAGGAGACGTTGATGGGATTGACCCCGAGCGATCCACGTGGGGGCTCCTCGTATGAGTCGACGGGAGCGGGCCCTGACTCGAGTGTCGGAGGAGGACGCAGAGCCACCAGACCCCAGTGCACTTCAGCACTGTTCCAGGATCGGCAGCCGACCCCACCGCGCGCCGATCTGGACCCTCCAGAGATGCTCCCTGTCCCCCCACAGCGACAGCGTCCACAGCTACGGGGCCCACCGTCAGGGGGAGCAGGCCCCTCAGGGTCCACGCCCCGTATGTCTCCGCCATCGGGGATGTACATGGTCCAGTTCCTCCCTGCCATCCCTGAGTACGACGCTAGGGGGAGGCAGATTTGGAGGCACGACCGGCCCCACGAGATTCCCTGGGAGGAGGCCTACTTCTACAGTCCTTTCGACTCAGAGGACTGCCGCGGCCTGTGGGCCGTTCGTGAGAAGGACAAGCAGTACAACGACGCAGGTAATTGGTTAGTTTAATTAATTATTTAGATTGTTTAATTAATTATTTAATTAGTTATTTTAAATAATTATTTAACTATGTGTTCATTTTAACAGGCGTCCTCGTCAATAAACCCGCGGGGACGAGACGGACCAGAGGGCCAGCGAACATGTCGACCCTGGAGAGGGAGCTGGCCGGTGGGATCAGAGAGATCCTGCCCGGTCCCGGTGAGGATGGACGCCCGATTGAGCGGAGAGACACCACCACCAAGTACATCAACGCGACGGGCATGCTCGTGCGGGACAGGGTCCCACTGTTGTGGCCCGACTGGGGCTCTGTGCCCGATGAGATCAAGGCGCGAGTGTACAATGCACTGTCGGTGAGTTAAATATGATTTTTATTATAGAAAATAAACAATTATGAATTCAGTCCTTATAACTATTTAAAAATATTTTCTAATTAATTTATAATGTTGCAGCAATGGTTTAGAGTCCATCCTACCTTGGACTGGTGGAGAGACGAGCAGCTGAAGAACAGGTTATGTGTTTTGCTTTTTTTTGTATAAATATATTTATTGGCAGTGTACGAATATATCTAACAGTTGTGTTTTGTTAATATAGGTACTCCGAGTGGAAGAACGAGCTGTCCACGCACTACAGGACGTACCATGTGGAGCAGCGCTTGGGGCGAGCTGCAACCCCCCACGAGTTCCGGTACAGGGAGTACGAGTGGCTATGGCTGGTAGCCTACTTCGGGAGCGACAGGGTCTCGGTAAGAAAATTTAGCCTGGTAGTATATAACTTTTTAATGTTATTTAATAATTAAATTATGTAGTTACTTAATTCAATTAATTAGTTAGTTAGTTAGTTATTAGTTATTAAATTAAGTCAGTTGGTTAGTTACATAGTTAGTTAGTTCGTTACTAAATTAAATTAAATTAAATTAAATAAAATTATGTAGTTAGTAAGTTAGTTAGTTACTAAATTAAATTAGTTAGTTAAGTAGTTACTAATTAAATTAGTTAGTTAAGTAGTTACTAATTAAATTAAATTAGTTAGTAACTAAATTAGTTATTAATTTTATTTTGGTTAGTTCCTAATATTTTAATTTAGTTACTAATTTATATTTGCGTTTATATGTTTGTTGTTATAATACAGAAAATCTCGCGGACGAACAGCGACAACCGCATGAGGAACGAGCACCCCCACCACGGCGGCGCCCGCTCCTGGAGGCAGTGGGCAGAGATGGCGAGGAGGGACCGACCGCTGAGGCCGTTGTCGTGGATTCATGCGCAGATGTATCCGGGGCGTCCCGACCAAGTGGTAAGTATTCGTCCATCTTCAATAAAAGTGTTTCATGAAATTAATTTATATATATATTTTTTAATTCGTTTATTATATTTTCTTGTCAATTAGGCGGAAATAGATGCGGAGACCGACGCGATCACCTTCGGGATCGCGCGAGACACTCTGGGAGACGGGGCGTCCGACGAGGCGATCGCGGAGTTTGCCTCCACGATCGACACCCTTGAGCCGCGCTTGGCCTCTCAGATCATGCACGCGGCGGTAGGGACGGGGAACAACTACTTCTACCAGAGAGGCCTAGGCGCGGCGGGAGATGGGGTTCTCAAGTTCACGCCGGCCAATCCCAGCACGCAGCGTGCGGCTTCGACGAGAGGAGACTTGCAGACGCAGCTGCAGAGGACTCAGGCGGAGTTGGCGAGGGCGGTGGAGGCGCTCCAGCAGGCGGAGTTGGCGAGGGCCGCGGAGGCTTCGGCGCAGCAGGCCAGAGACGCATCTGTGGCGGAGATGTACCGATGGATGCAGCAGTCTTGGGAGGCCCAGCAGGCTGGACTCCAGCCCCCGCCTCCGCCACAGATGCCCCAGTTCGTCGTCCCCACTCCCCCCCCGCATCGGAGTACGCCAGCCGATCAGGACAGCCATAGCCACCGGAACTCGAACGATCCGGTCGACGACGCTACGCGTTTAGGGGGTGATGATGAGTAGATATAGTGGGTTAATTTGTACAGTATGTAGGATATTAGGGATGGATTGATGTGGATATTTGTTGGATATTTGGATGTTTGTTTGTGCATTTTCTGCAGCCCCCGAAGACGAAGAGAAATTGGGCCCGAGTTAAATTTTTTAATTTTTTTAAATATTTAGGGGTTATAGCCGACGATATTGGCATTATTTCGTCGGCTATAAGTGCTATAGCCGACGATTTTTACCAAATTTCGTCGGCTATAACCGTTATAGCCGACGAACATGACATATGTCGTCGGCTATACCCTCCCGGCTTCCGGCAAAAAAAGCCGTTCCTGGTACCGGCGATTGGTATGGCCGACGATAGTGTCGTCGGCTATAACGGACGGACTGTCGTCGGCTATACTTCGGGTTAGGGGCAATTACGTAATTGTTGAAGCCGACGATCTTGTCGTCGGCAATGTTCGAAGTATAGCCGACGAGTCTTTTGTCGTCGGCTATACCTAGTGTTTTATAAGCCGACGACTTACCCCGTGTGTCGTCGGCTATACTATAGCCGACGGAGCAATCCCGACGAGATAATAGCCGACGATACTTCGTCGGCTATGACTATAGCCGACGAATTAATGGAAACGGCCGACGAGATGGCGTCGTCGGCTATGACGCCTTTTCTGGTAGTGCTCCATATCGTATGGCCCCAAAGGAGTTGAAGGAACTTAGAGTTCAACTTGATGAACTAAGAAGCAAAGGATTTATTCGTCCTAGTGTGTCACCTTGGGGTGCACCAGCTCTATTTGTGAAGAAGAAAGATGGATCACTTTGTATGTGTGTCGATTATCGCCAATTAAATAGAGTTACAGTGAAGAATAAGTATCAGCCAGACCCTTCACATGTCATTGATTGGGGAGAATTTAAAGTGGATGAACAGTTATCTTTTGAAGCAATACCATTACAGATTCTAGATCGTAAGGAGTAAGTTCTACGCACCAAAAGCATTCCTCTAGTCAGAATTCTTTGGCAAAACGGAAATGTTCAAGAGGAAACATGGGAATTAGAATCTGAGATGCGCAAAAACTATCCAGACCTAGTAAGTTTGAATTTCGAGGACGAAATTCTTTTAGGAGGGTAGATTGTAAGATCCTAATAAATAGAAATTCCTTTTTATTAGTGCCTTTCTTAAAAAAAAAAAAAAAAAAAAAAAAAAAATGGAAACCGACGTTTTAATAGCAGCAGGCAGGAGCTGTCCTGCTGGGGCTGTTCCTTGCCTGATAGCAGCAGCTGGAGGGATTTCAGATTTTTGTTTTAGGTAGAACCAATAGGAGTAGAGTAGAGAGTCGGTTGAGAGTACGTCGGTTAACCTCCTCTAGGTAGAGGAAGGAGCTAGGAGCTTAGAAAGGAGAAGGAGAATGAGCAGAGGAAGAACAAAGTGAAGGCTGAGAAAGAGAGAAGAAAATCCTTTAATTCCATCTTTCTAATCTGAGGTAGAATTTGATTTTCTTTGTTGTTTCAGAACCAATTTCGATTTATGTTGTTATGGGTAGTGTTTTTCTTTTACTCTTATGCTTGATTCTTGTTTCTATCATTATGTTTATATTGTTTTAGAACGAATTTGTTGTTAAATATCCATTAGAACTTGTTAAAATTGTGATTATTTTCAGTTGGGTTCTCCTTTATTGTTGGGAAGAACTTCAAGAACATAGTTCATAGGTTTGGGGGGTGTCCAAATCATTTTTTTTATTTTGTATGTTTCATGGGTTATGTAGTTTAATGATTTTAGAGTTCTGGAATTGAAGTTACAAGGTTCTTATAATCTTTTCGAAGTTGTATAGCTTCAATTGTTAACTCAAATTTAGATTTTAAGTGAATTCAACAATTCTGAAAATTCTGGAATTTTTCCAGAAATTGTATTTTTTTGGTCTACTTTGTAATCTCTTATCTATCAGTTCAATTGTTAGTTTGGAAATTAAAAAGCATAACTGAAAACCTCATTTACCAAGGTTTCTATACATTCAAGAATCATTGATTTTGGATAAGTTTTGGTTTGTCAAATAGCTTGGCCAATACAGCCTTTTATGCAGCAAAACCAAATTTTCTGGGTAAAGTTTACTTTTTTTTCCCAACTTTGAGGGTGCATAACTTTTTACTCAGAGCTTCATTTGTAAAACCGAAACTATGGATTTAAAGCTTGAAATCCCAACTTTATAGTAGGCTTCAAATCATCAACTTTTATTAATTTCATGATGGTTAAAACTGAATCCAAAAGCTGCTAGTTACTTACTGTTTTGGACATAGTTAAAGTCAAATGTTTTAAATCATTCTTTTGTGTAATCTGAAACTTGTTTAGTCCAATAGATTTCTTAAGTATTTTGTTTTAACTAAGGTACGTGTTGTATATATTTTGGTATGATTAACTAGTAATATAATTCTAATCTTAGTATTTGTTTGTGTATGTACTTATATGATCGCTAAGCTCTGGGAGACGTCAGTGGTAGTTCACAAGGTTAAGAGCAAGGTTTGATCTCGAATTTCTGCTGGACAATTCGAGGTAGGGTTTGATGGGGTGTATTTCATTATGATATTGTTTGGAATTTTGACATTGTTTGATATTGTTTGGAATTTTGGCATTGATTATTATGAGTTTGGTGATATATCATTTCTTGATGGGTTATTTCGTATCTACAATGTTGGGAAAGCATGTGTTTTTGTTTTTTTTTATATTACTTAATCATATATTTCATGATGGGAAAATGGTGAGGTTGGAAGTTGGAGGGAACATGAGTGTTGGGAAATGAAATTGTTATTGTGAAAACCTTTTGTGTAGTTGAGTTAACTCATGGGGACATCCAGTAGCTATGATCAGCCCACATGTGCACGAGTGAGGGGAAAGTATGCCCTTTCGACGCCAGAAGTCGATAAAATGATCTATTTCGGGTTTCGGGACTGGGGACCATGAGTATAACAAGAAGACTAACAAAGGAAGAGAAAAATTTATATATATATATATATATTTGAGGGTGGTAGATAGTGTGAGGAGGAACATTACGCATAAACATTGTTATTTGTTATATGTTTTGGTTCGCTTGTGTTATGTTATATGTTGTTGTTAGTATATAAACTAGCCCTACTGAGCTTAGCTCACCCCTTTTCCAAACCCATTGCAGGTGTGGTACCAGACGTGTAGAACAAGTCTTAGGCGTATCTAATTTTGCGAACTAAGGTTTTCAAGCTTTAGTTTTTTTTTTCTTTGTAAATTAAGGCTTGAATAAGGAATAGTCGTTTTGGAAAGAAACGCTATTCTAGTTTGTGTGTAAGTAAATGCTTTAAGCATATATTTCTTTTAGCGTCTTTGTAAGGCTTGTAATAAATAAAGGTACGAGGGTTTTGTTTTCTCCTTTCATGTCATGATATCTGTCTCATTTCAATTATAGATATTAATTTGTCTATGATTAAAATGCGATTCACGCCTTAAGACGAGGTTACACCTTTACTCGAATTCGGGCGTGACAATTTCATACCTGACTCGTTCCAACATGACAGTTCACCGGTCGAGTCCCTGTGGAACATGGCATGGCGGATTTCAACGCCACATTATCATCCCATGCACTCATCTGGGTTCACCCCGCCCCATATGCATAGCATGACGGATTTCAACGCCACATTATCATCTCATGCACTCGTCTGGGTTCACCCCGTTCCATATGCAGGGCACGACGGAACTCAAGCACCACACCACCATCATCACAACTTATACTCATAACTATTGTACATCATTATGAACAGGCACTCGCATCACCACGCACCATCATAACAGGCTTTCCGCTCGAACGACCGGCCAAGCCCAATCTTCAACGCGGACTTGGGGGACTAGGGCACCGTTGGGTGACGTGAGCCGAAGATCGCATGCAATAATAACCCTACAAAATATCGTTAGTAGTATGAGCAAGTAGGGATCGTTCTAGGCCGGGGATTAAGGGTACCTGAGATATGAAATTGTTAGACAAATATACACATATATATACACATGAAACGTCACAAATGGGGGATGAAATGGATCGGCAGCTAGGCTGCCCTAAACTATGTTCGGCACAAAAATTAAAAGAAAAGAAATACGAAACAAAAAGATCCTAGACTCGGCAGCAATAGGCTGCCTCTAAATCATGCATAAAAAAACAGAAATTAAAAATCCTAAATTACTATATACAAGGTTGGTCGACATTCTTCCACAAATTACTAACACAAAAGCACTCAAAACACATAGCAATTTGATAAGACAAGACACGGCAAGAGCACACAATATCCTAGATCCGACTTAGTTCCAACCCAACTAGGGCCTCAGCGGTTATCTAAGTTGTTTCAGACTTCACGAAGGTATTTAGAATTAGCTCAGCGCATAACCCTAATCTTTAGCTAACCGACTATAAACACGCAGCGTCGAAGATAATCAATTAACCAATGAAGTACGAAATCCTTTTAATTGGAAACACATCAATCAAGCAAGGCGTCACCACTTCTTGTTAACATGCATAGTCATTTAAACCACTCTAGTCCTATTTTATATTGACAGATACAAGACCAATACTCAAAACACATCGCGAATATGCTAAGTACCAATCTTTGCGGCACACGGATTTAAAAGACTAAACCAAGAACGAATTACTAGAATCAGAGTGAACATGCTTGCCTATCTAATCTTATCTCTTTACTTCATATTTTCCTTACAATTTAGCATGCAATTCGAAACTTATCTTTGAAATTCTTTATTAATACCATAAGAATTAAATTAACATGCATCATCATAAAACCAAATTCACAATCGTTTTTCACATAGACATGAAAACACAATAACCAAACATACATATGAGATTCATAGACAAAACTACACATAACTACATAAAAACTATTACAAACCAAGAGTAGGGAGTAGATCACACATTAGAAACCTTGAAGACTTCGTCGTGTATGGATCCAATGGAAAGTGGTTCGATGGTGGCTGGATGAATGGTGAAGACAATCGGCAGAATTTTATGGTGGTGGTGGTGGCTTTTGGTTTGTGTTTTTATGTAGGATCTTTGGCTGAAAATTGGTAGAGTTTTGGCTAGGGTTTTTGCTTTAGAATGTGACAAGTTTTCTGTGTAAAAGTTGGGTATATATAGGGAGAGAACTAGGTACTGCCGGCAGCCCCTTCTTGCACAAGGAAAAAGAAAACCTAGTGGGATAAGGTTTGAAACCTTCCTTTCATAGTTCAATTAGGTTTTCTTTTTCTGAATTTTTCTTCAAGGCTTGGGCTTCACATCTTCATGGACTTCTTGTATGATCTTGGACTTCATTTGATATGTCATGGTCCATCAAAAATGCATGCAATTTCCGACAGCACACAAAGGCACCAAATCTGCCATCGTCGGCAGCTTCTCCTAGTGTGACTAGGAGAACTTCTTTCTTCAATTTTTCTTCAATGCCATGGCCTAGTGTCTTCCTCTTCCCTTCATAAAGCTTGAACCATCTTCATAAATGCATTTGTACACCATTTGGTCCATCAAAAACAGAAAACACAAAAAGGGGCAGTAGGTTCCTGGAATCGGCAGATTTGACCTTGTTGCAGTAATTCCGGCTTATCTCCCTCCGTGGAGCTCCGATTGATGCGATTCCAAGTCTCAGATAAACTAGACACATATGGCCATCTCCCCATAAAACAGTTAGATCAAATTCCTTGTGAGTCGACGGGAATGATTTTTCGAAGTTGGATCAATGTCCCAGGAAAATCCTGGAAGCCCCTGGATTAAAATGCCCGGACTGCCGTTTTGCAGCCAACGTTTGGGTGGCTTCCCGAACTCCAATTGATCTGAAATTTTAACACAACATTCCTCAGCATATGAATATTAAGCACGCCAAATTTCGTAGAATTCGGACAAGGATAGATCATATTTGTACTCGTCACAAAATCGCGAAAAAGACATATTTTGCATTATTTTTCCAGATTTCTCAAACTTAGTCATTTTTCGGATTCTTAACTATTTTTCGCCAAACTCTACCAAATTAACACTAAATTACATTATGACTCTATCTTAGACAAATAAGAGTTAAACAAAGCATAAATGAGGGCATAAGCATGTAATATCGTCGCACATTGTGCTCCTATCAACTACCCCACACTTATCCTTTGCTAGACCCTTAGCAAACTAAATAAAACTAAGACTCTAAACAAACTATTGCCCCTAACAATTTGTCTCAGGCTCGTATGTATACATAGCTTTCAAGTTAAATGCATGAGAATGCTAAGCACGCAAATTCCAAGTTTCATGAACATGTGACATCAATATGAACATATAAGAACAAAAGGTAAGCATGTAGACATGTTAAAGCTAATTCAAATCACCTCACTCGGCATACTCTCTTCTTTTCTCTCAAAGCATGGTTATTCACTCAATAGTATATGCAAGCGAAAGATCATGAATTACAAAGAGTGACTTGCATATGTCAAAGAAACGGAAGCACTTTGTGAATTCTTATGGAAAAACCTCATATGACAACTATGTGCACCAATGAACCAAAACCATATGCTTACTCTTGAGAAAATCACCACAAATCAAATTTAACCATCTTAAGAATCATGAAAAAGATCAATAAAAGGGTTGTAATGGGGCTAGGCTAAGAGGTATTCGATATTTGGATAAGGAGGCTCAAAACGTCACCGTGGCCTTTGGCAAAGCTCAAATCTCCTTATGTCTTCTCGCCAAGGGTCAAATTTCATCTTGTTGAACCCATACTTCATTCTTTTCTTCCCCAAAACATAGTGAATATGAACAAAGGTCAAAATATAACAATAGTAGACCTTCACATATAAACAAAACTCCAAATTCACAACACTTTTCAAAACTAGACTTAGCAAATTACACTTTGAAACCGTGCCTATTTCTTTTCTTTTCTTTCGGACTTGATTTTTCTCTTTTCTTTTTTTTCTGTCCGATTTCAATTTTTTCTTCTTTTGTTTTCTCATAGGCACGGCTCACATACAATTTTTCATATACTTTTCTAACTAAGTCTACCCCACACTTGTTCTTCTTCATCACACACGCGGAAACGCTTTCAAAAATCAAGCTTTGCCAACACTTTGATCAAAGGTAAAGGCACAACTATACTAAGCTCATGGAAAGTGTTTAAGGGTGATGAAAGAAAAGGCTCAACGTAGGCTCAAAGGGGGTTTACTAAGGTGTCCCACGACGGGCTCCAATAGGGCACATGCTTTATTTGGCTTTGGTGGTAAACCTAAATGATCTTTATTCAATCACATTCAAAATCAAGGTAGTTTATGATCTAAACGTTTCGAAAATCAACAAGAGTAAGTTCTAGCATACTAGAGTTCATTAAAAACTGTGGCATATAGTCATCGAATATGCAAAGAATTATGAGGTTTCATGCTTCCTACAAATCTATCGAATTTTATCTTTTATCACTCACGAAGAAAGCAATTTGGCACAAAAGCTCACATAGGTTGTAATCGAAATAAACTAGCTAAATTATGCATGCTTCATAAACAACAAGTCCTACATGCTCCTACCAATGCACAAAATCCATGAAACTCACAATTTATATTGTATGCACAACTATCATCTATGTATGCAAAGAGGAGAAAAACATCATTGACATATTAGGGGCATCCTAAGACTCGAAACAAACAAATTAAACACTCTATTTTTGTGGAACAATTTTCTGAATTTTTCTAAACTAAACACACAAAAACATAAATAAAAACGGAATACGTTACCCCACCCCACACTTAGAAAATTACATTGCCCTCAATGTAAGCACAAAACAATATCAATGAATTTCCTAAGCATGCAATCGACTAACATATACCAACATATCATCACAAATCAAAGAAGGGGAGAAGGGTTAAGAAAATTCAAACTCTCGGTGATGGCTCCTTCACTTTTCTTTGATCGACATGGGTTGCCTCCCAAGTAGCGCTTTGTGTTTAAAGTCCATAGCCTAGACTTTTCACCGTTCATATTGCATGTGTTCATCTTGTTTCAAAGTAGTACAAATCGGCAAGAAGAAGATCAATGAGAAGACCATTGCATGAGGTGTCCGATTCGGCATTTGAAGAGGTGGTTGTATCCTGCGTCGTATCGGAGGCAGCGGAAGGCGTGTCCGAGCCAGCGGATGGTGTGTCCGAGCCAGCGGATGGTGTGTCCGACCTCTGTTCCGCCGTATCTGGCGTATCCTCCTTGTGTCCGGCATCTTGTGGTGATGCGTCAACCCTGCCGGCAATGGCAGGTCCGACAGGAGGTGGTGGTGTGGCTTTTCTGGTGTGCTGCTGCTCGGCAGCAGGAATTTTGGCCGGCAATGGAGTTGTAGGGTCTATGGGATTTTCCTCCACGGTGTGTTCTTGAAAGGAAGAGTAGTAATGCTTGAGACGATGGCCATTTACCTTGAATGTGTTTCCCGTAGCTTCATTCCGAATCTCTATGGCTCCATGAGGAAACACTTGAAGAACAATGAATGGTCCAAGCCAACGAGAGCGCAACTTTCCCGGAAAAAGTTTGAGTCGCGAATGATACAAGAGAACTTTTTGTCCAACTTCAAACTTTTTCAATCGAAGCATCTTGTCATGGGCCACCTTAGTCTTTTGCTTGTAAATCCATGCGGCATCATAGGCTTCATTACGGATTTCTTCAAGTTCGTTGAGTTGAAGCTTTCTATGAAGACCGGCATCATCAATGTTCATGTTGAAGGCCTTAATTGCCCACCATGCTTTGTGCTCTAGCTCAACCGGTAAGTGACATGCTTTGCCATAAACTAACCGAAAAGGAGACATACCTATCGGTGTCTTGTACGCGGTCCTATAAGCCCACAAAGCATCATCAAGACGATCACTCCAATCCTTCCTTGAAGGTCCAACCGATTTCTCCAAAATGTGCTTGATCTCTCGATTACTCACCTCGGCCATACCACTCGTTTGGGGATGATAAGGTGTAGATATCTTATGAGTGACTCCATACTTCTTCAATAAGGCCTCAATGGTGCGGTTACAAAAATGGGATCCTCCATCGCTAATCAAGACTCTTGGAACTCCAAAACGTGAAAAGATGTTGGTCTTGAGAAACTTGGCTACCATCTTGGCATCGTTGGTGCGTGTAGCCTTTGCTTCGATCCACTTTGACACATAATCAACCGCAAGCAATATGTAGAGAAAGCCCTTACTTGAAGGAAACGGTCCCATGAAATCAATCCCCCAAAGATAAAAAATTTCCACCTCAATGATAGGCGTGAGCGGCATTTGGTCTCTAGCTCCAATGTTCCCCATTCTTTGGCATCTATCACATGCTTTGCAAAACATGAATGCATCTTTGAAAATCTTAGGCCAAAAGAAACCACAATTAAGTACCTTCAATGCCGTTTTCTTAGCTCCAAAATGCCCACCACAAGCTTCACTATGACAAAAAGCAAGGATGGAGCGATGCTCATTCTCCGGCACACATCTTCTAAGCACTTGATCACCACATTGCTTCCATAAGTACGGATCATCCCACAAAAAGTGTCGAGCTTGCTTCCTTATTCTTTGTTGTTGGTGGTTCGGCAACTCTTGTGGAAATCGGCGTGTAGCAAGAAAATTTGCAATGTCGGCATACCAAGGCTCATGTACTTCAAGTCGAAAGAGTTGCTCATCCGGAAAGGTTTCACATAGGGGAAGCCGATCCTCTTCCTTTAAAAGTCTACTCAAATGATCGGCTACAACATTCTCAACTCCTTTCTTGTCTTTAATCTCAATATCGAACTCTTGAAGCAAAAGAATCCATCGAATGAGCCTCGGCTTAGCATCCTTCTTTGTCATAAGATATCTCAAAGCGGCATGATCACTATAAACAATAACTTTGGAATTCAAAAGATATGATCGAAACTTTTCCAAAGCAAAAATTACCGCCAAGAGTTCCTTCTCCGTTGTCGTGTAATTGAGTTGAGCATCGTTGAGAGTCCTTGAAGCATAGTAAATGGCGCATGGCTTCTTCTCAATTCGTTGTCCAAGTACCGCTCCAAGTGCATAATCACTAGCATCACACATCAACTCAAATGGCTCTTCCCAATTTGGTGGCATCAAAACCGGCGCCGTACATAAAAGTTCCTTCAATCGGCAAAAGCTTGCCTCACATGCCTCCGACCACTCAAACGTCACCTCCTTTTGTAACAAGTTGCTCAATGGCTTGGCAATTGAAGAGAAGTCTTTGATAAATCGTCGATAAAACCCCGCATGGCCAAGAAAACTTCTCACATCTTTTACACATCTAGGGCTCGGCAATGCTTGTATTAGCTCCACTTTGGCTTTGTCAACTTCTAAGCCTCTTGCCGAAATAATGTGCCCTAGAACAATACCTTGCGTGACCATGAAGTGACACTTCTCCCAATTGAGCACAAGATTTGTCTCTACACACCTCTCAAGTATCTTCTCCAAGTTCCCCAAACATGCATCGAAGGTGCTTCCATACACACTAAAATCATCCATAAACACTTCGATAATGTCTTCAATAAAATCCGAGAAGATAGCATACATACATCTTTGAAAAGTGCCGGGTGCGTTGCATAGTCCGAATGGCATCCGCCGATAAGCAAACGTGCCAAATGGACAAGTAAAAGTGGTCTTCTCTTGATCATCCGGGTGTATCATGATTTGATTGTAGCCACTATAACCATCAAGAAAACAATAGTAAGAATGGCCGGCTAGCCTCTCTAGCATTTGATCCATAAACGGCAAAGGCATGTGATCCTTCCTCGTTGTAGCGTTGAGCTTCCTATAGTCGATGCACATCCGATGACCGGTTACAAGTCTTTGTGGCACAAGCTCATTCTTCTCATTCTTGACAACCGTTACACCACTCTTCTTCGGCACTACTTGCACGGGAGATATCCACTTACTATCCGAAATTGGGTAGATCACCCCACAATCAAGCAACTTGATAATCTCTTCTTTCACAACTTTCATCATGGGAGGGTGAAGTCGACGTTGAGCTTCCTTAGTCGGCTTAGCTCCTTCTTCTAACAAGATACGATGAACACAAGTAGTAGGGCTTATTCCCTTGATGTCCGCTAAGGTCCAACCTATGGCGGTCTTATACTTCTTAAGCACACGTATCAAATCCACTTCTTGCTTCTCACTAAGCATTGAAGACACAATAACCGGTAGTGTATCTTCTTCTCCAAGATAAACATACTTTAAGTGACTAGGGAGTTCTTTAAGTTCTAACTTTGGGACCTCTTCCACACTTGGTCGAAATTTGGTTGTGGCACTTGGGATTGACAAGAACGAATCAAATACCTTGTTGTATGGCCGAGCCTCTATCTCTCCACAAACCTCAACTAGACTCGGCATCATCATAAAGGGCTCGGCAAGGCTTGTTTTGGCAATGCTTGGCTCGGCAATGCTCCCTTGCTCGGTTTCATACATGATTCGTTCTCCCTTCTTGTCAAATCCGACCCCTTGCTCAATCGCTAATTGCTATGCGTCGAGCGAGGTCGACATAACTTGCTCGACCTCCTCCAAAACATCAATGGCACAACCCTCCTTCAAATCAACATTGGGGAATTTCATGGCATCAAACACATTAAACTTGATCACCTCACCATCAAACTCCATAGTTAGGTTGCCCTCGGCCACATCTATCTTTGTGCGCGCCGTCCTCATGAATGGTCGCCCTAGTAGCAATTGAGTGCTATTGACCGGCGAATCCTCCATCTCAACCACATAAAAATCGGCGGGAAAAATCAATTGGTTGACTTGCACCAACACATCCTCCACATAACCCTCCAGATACTTACTTGAGCGATCCGCAAGTTGAATAATGACATTGTCCTTCTTGAGAGGCCCTATACTCAACGTTTGATACACATTGAGTGGCATGACATTGATCGATGCTCCCAAATCTAACATCACATCCTCAAACCGAGTATTGCCTATGACACAAGGCACATTGAAGCTTCCCGGATCCTTCATCTTTGGTGGCAACTTCCTTTGAATAACGGCCGATACCGTCTCGCTCATAGTCACCACACGAGTCTCCCTAGTATGCCTTCTAGCCGTGCAAAGCTCCTTCAAAAACTTAGCATACTTCGGTACTTGCTTAATGCATTCCAACAAAGGGATGTTGACTTGCACTTTCCGGAAAATCTCCAACACCTCCTCATCGGACTTATCCTTCTTCGTTCTAGCAAAGCGAGAAGGGAATGGAGTATTGGATGTAGGTACCCCTCCCTTGCTTGCTTGGCTCGGCAATACATCATTCTTTGATGTTGCGGGATCATACTCAAGCTCGTTGCGCAGCCCCTTATCTTTTACATTGTGGCCGGCCTCACCCTTCTTCTCGGCAGAATTCTCCTTGCCGGCAGCAGCCCTGCCGGTTGCATGGCTCTCGGCTGCAGCATGGTTGCCGGCTGCAGCCCATTGTGTCCCCTCAACATGGCTGCCGGCAATTGCAGGTCCGGCAGCCATCTCTTCATCCTCAATGACATTGAAAGTTACTCGCTTCTTCTTTGGACTTGTTGGAGGAAACAACTCTCTTCCACTACGAGTTTGAATCACTTTGGCTTGCTCGTTCCTCGGATTGGGAATCGTATTGCTTGGCAACTTCCCTTGCTCATTAAATCTTCCCATAAAATCTACAACTTGGCCCATTTGAGTCTTGAGCTCACCAATGTCCTTTTGATGATTTTGTTGCCCCGCGAGTAATGCTTGAGTAGCACTTGACAATGATTGAATCAAAGCATCATAGTTCGGATTGCTAGGTGCGGCTTGGCCTTGGCTCGGCCCTCCTTGAGTTTGGTTCGGCAAGGCCCCATAAGCTCCTTGGTTCGGCATATATGGCTGCCAAGGCACAAATGGTGGCCTCGGAGCAAACGGTGCTCCTCCCTCTCTTGGTTGCATAGGTGCCCTAAGCACATTGTCATTGTTCGCCCATCGAAAGTTTGGATGGTCATTGAACCTTGGGTTGAAATTTCCAAAACGTTGGCCTCCTTGAAAGCCAATAGCATTGCACTCCTCTACTCCCTCACTAACTCCAAATTGAGGGCATTGGTCGGTCTCATGGCCCTCGGTGCAAATCCCACATACACTCGCACGCTTCTTCATCAAATTACTCACCAAGTCGGTAAGCTTATCCACTTTCTCCTCCAATTTTGAGCTCGAAGACGTCTCATGCACTTTCTCATTCCTTTGCACATTGCTTCGTGCCATGCCAAATTGTTGGTTGTTCAAGGCACGAACTTCCAACAAACTTCTTGCCGCACCAGCATTTAACTCCAAAAAGCTACCTCCCGCGGCCGAGTCAAGAAATTCTCTCTCCATGACGCGCAATCCCTCATAGAAATACTGTAACAAGAGTCCATCGCTAATGCCATGCGATGGACACAAAGAAACTAGGGACTTGAACCTCTTGTAGTAGTCGAAGAAAGTCTCATCTCCGGCTTGCTTCACACTTGTTATTTGCTTCCTCAAATCAGTGATACGTGAAGCAGGAAAGTACTTGAGCAAAAACTCATCCATCATAGTACTCCACGAAACGATGCGACCACTAGGCACCTCAAACAACCACTCCTTCGCTTGATCTTCTAATGAGAATGGAAAAGCCTTCATCTTGAAGTGTTGCAAATCGGTCCCTCTTGGACACATAGACTCCGTGGTGAAGTTAAACCACTGCAGATGCTTATTAGGATCCTCACTTGGCATCCCATAAAACGATTTCAGCTTATGGAGGAATCCACTCCTCAATTCAATCTCTCCAGTCTTGTCAGTTTCCAAGGGAGGATAAGTGATATTCGAAGGAGCAATACCAGCTCCAGCAACATGACCATTCTGTGATCTGATTGATGCCGCCATTATCTCTTCTTCTTCCTCTGAATCGGCAAAGGCTTCAAATTCTGGATTCTGAAGATCACAAGACGATGAAACTACTGATGGGGAGCTTGGCAATGAATCAAAAACTGACGGCACTATAGGTGAACTCGGCAATGATGATGACACTGATGAACTGGTTGGTGACGATGGCGGTAATGGCACAAAACGAGCAATAGCGAGTTCTTGATCTAAACGTTGCAAACGGCCTTGAAGATCTCTTGTCCAAATACTAGATTCGGACATGCATTATTTTCTGAAATTTGCAACATTTAAACAAGTTAGAACATCGTAAAGAAATAGAAAGCAAGAATATACATAATTACAAGCCACGGCATTGGCGATTACACAACATATTTCAATAATGATTCACATATAAACATTCGGCAAACACAAAGATTTCGGCAAAGCATACATACATTCGGCAATAGAGAGCAAAAATCAAAAAGTTCATGATCATGTAATCACTAAGTCTAATTTCTTTTAAATTTGTTCTAACTCTCGAAGTACGTGGAGCAGAGGAGATAACGGTGCAATGGACTGATACAGCCCCCGGTAGTATCATGCTTAACCCGATATACCTCAAGAGTTTGAACCACACAACATGTTTTTATCTTCGAAGAAAATAGGCTACATATGTCAAGTTATGTTCTAGCGTCTAAAGTGAGGTGATGCTTCGGCACAAGCTGTCGACTAGGTCGTGCGGATTTTACGTTTCAAAGGTCATTACAATCACGGAGGGCGAACCCCCTACAGGAACCAGGCAGGACTCGTTGTTGGACACCACGGAGGGCGAACCCCCTATCGACTCACTCACCGAGAATGAACATCAGTCTATGGGCCTTGAGATCCAGTTAAACAAACCTGAGAACCATATCTATGAAAATAACTTCCCCATACTTTGTAAAACAAACACGGATCCCTAGCAGTCTACAAGTGTTGATTAAAACCGCCCTCAACCTCATAGAAGTAATACTATTACCGAAGAAACGCTTATATGCGTGGGGGGGAAGTATCCCGCGTTTCCCAATCTACATAGAAACGGCCTCCGACATAGCACCATTCACATGAAGGGTTTTGGTTATGATCAACAAAAGTGGCTTCACCTACATGTTACACTTTAGAAACTACAATAAACTCAAACATACACAACACTATCAACTCCCTAGAAATTAAACTAAGTGATTACCAACATACAACAATATACATCATGCAACTTCTGAAATTTAAACTCTACATGCCGAAGCATATTTCTACTTTACAAAATCCCAAAATAAACTTAAAATTTACAACTTTACAACTTCACAACAAAAATTTCCAGCAACATTATATACACAACAATAACATAAAACATGCTTTTATAATCCCCGGCAACGGCGCCAAAAATTGACGTGAGCCGAAGCTCGCATGCAATAATAACCCTACAAAATATCGTTAGTAGTATGAGCAAGTAGGGATCGTTCTAGGCCGGGGATTAAGAGTACCTGAGATATGAAATTGTTAGACAAATATACACATATATATACACATGAAACGTCACAAATGGGGGATGAAATGGATCGGCAGCTAGGCTGCCCTAAACTATGTTCGGCACAAAAATTAAAAGAAAAGAAATACGAAACAAAAAGATCCTAGACTCGGCAGCAATAGGCTGCCTCTAAATCATGCATAAAAAAACAGAAATTAAAAATCCTAAATTACTATATACAAGGTTGGTCGACATTCTTCCACAAATTACTAACACAAAAGCACTCAAAACACATAGCAATTTGATAAGACAAGACACGGCAAGAGCACACAATATCCTAGATCCGACTTAGTTCCAACCCAACTAGGGCCTCAGCGGTTATCTAAGTTGTTTCAGACTTCACGAAGGTATTTAGAATTAGCTCAGCGCATAACCCTAATCTTTAGCTAACCGACTATAAACACGCAGCGTCGAAGATAATCAATTAACCAATGAAGTACGAAATCCTTTTAATTGGAAACACATCAATCAAGCAAGGCGTCACCACTTCTTGTTAACATGCATAGTCATTTAAACCACTCTAGTCCTATTTTATATTGACAGATACAAGACCAATACTCAAAACACATCGCGAATATGCTAAGTACCAATCTTTGCGGCACACGGATTTAAAAGACTAAACCAAGAACGAATTACTAGAATCAGAGTGAACATGCTTGCCTATCTAATCTTATCTCTTTACTTCATATTTTCCTTACAATTTAGCATGCAATTCGAAACTTATCTTTGAAATTCTTTATTAATACCATAAGAATTAAATTAACATGCATCATCATAAAACCAAATTCACAATCGTTTTTCACATAGACATGAAAACACAATAACCAAACATACATATGAGATTCATAGACAAAACTACACATAACTACATAAAAACTATTACAAACCAAGAGTAGGGAGTAGATCACACATTAGAAACCTTGAAGACTTCGTCGTGTATGGATCCAATGGAAAGTGGTTCGATGGTGGCTGGATGAATGGTGAAGACAATCGGCAGAATTTTATGGTGGTGGTGGTGGCTTTTGGTTTGTGTTTTTATGTAGGATCTTTGGCTGAAAATTGGTAGAGTTTTGGCTAGGGTTTTTGCTTTAGAATGTGACAAGTTTTCTGTGTAAAAGTTGGGTATATATAGGGAGAGAACTAGGTACTGCCGGCAGCCCCTTCTTGCACAAGGAAAAAGAAAACCTAGTGGGATAAGGTTTGAAACCTTCCTTTCATAGTTCAATTAGGTTTTCTTTTTCTGAATTTTTCTTCAAGGCTTGGGCTTCACATCTTCATGGACTTCTTGTATGATCTTGGACTTCATTTGATATGTCATGGTCCATCAAAAATGCATGCAATTTCCGACAGCACACAAAGGCACCAAATCTGCCATCGTCGGCAGCTTCTCCTAGTGTGACTAGGAGAACTTCTTTCTTCAATTTTTCTTCAATGCCATGGCCTAGTGTCTTCCTCTTCCCTTCATAAAGCTTGAACCATCTTCATAAATGCATTTGTACACCATTTGGTCCATCAAAAACAGAAAACACAAAAAGGGGCAGTAGGTTCCTGGAATCGGCAGATTTGACCTTGTTGCAGTAATTCCGGCTTATCTCCCTCCGTGGAGCTCCGATTGATGCGATTCCAAGTCTCAGATAAACTAGACACATATGGCCATCTCCCCATAAAACAGTTAGATCAAATTCCTTGTGAGTCGACGGGAATGATTTTTCGAAGTTGGATCAATGTCCCAGGAAAATCCTGGAAGCCCCTGGATTAAAATGCCCGGACTGCCGTTTTGCAGCCAACGTTTGGGTGGCTTCCCGAACTCCAATTGATCTGAAATTTTAACACAACATTCCTCAGCATATGAATATTAAGCACGCCAAATTTCGTAGAATTCGGACAAGGATAGATCATATTTGTACTCGTCACAAAATCGCGAAAAAGACATATTTTGCATTATTTTTCCAGATTTCTCAAACTTAGTCATTTTTCGGATTCTTAACTATTTTTCGCCAAACTCTACCAAATTAACACTAAATTACATTATGACTCTATCTTAGACAAATAAGAGTTAAACAAAGCATAAATGAGGGCATAAGCATGTAATATCGTCGCACATTGTGCTCCTATCAACTACCCCACACTTATCCTTTGCTAGACCCTTAGCAAACTAAATAAAACTAAGACTCTAAACAAACTATTGCCCCTAACAATTTGTCTCAGGCTCGTATGTATACATAGCTTTCAAGTTAAATGCATGAGAATGCTAAGCACGCAAATTCCAAGTTTCATGAACATGTGACATCAATATGAACATATAAGAACAAAAGGTAAGCATGTAGACATGTTAAAGCTAATTCAAATCACCTCACTCGGCATACTCTCTTCTTTTCTCTCAAAGCATGGTTATTCACTCAATAGTATATGCAAGCGAAAGATCATGAATTACAAAGAGTGACTTGCATATGTCAAAGAAACGGAAGCACTTTGTGAATTCTTATGGAAAAACCTCATATGACAACTATGTGCACCAATGAACCAAAACCATATGCTTACTCTTGAGAAAATCACCACAAATCAAATTTAACCATCTTAAGAATCATGAAAAAGATCAATAAAAGGGTTGTAATGGGGCTAGGCTAAGAGGTATTCGATATTTGGATAAGGAGGCTCAAAACGTCACCGTGGCCTTTGGCAAAGCTCAAATCTCCTTATGTCTTCTCGCCAAGGGTCAAATTTCATCTTGTTGAACCCATACTTCATTCTTTTCTTCCCCAAAACATAGTGAATATGAACAAAGGTCAAAATATAACAATAGTAGACCTTCACATATAAACAAAACTCCAAATTCACAACACTTTTCAAAACTAGACTTAGCAAATTACACTTTGAAACCGTGCCTATTTCTTTTCTTTTCTTTCGGACTTGATTTTTCTCTTTTCTTTTTTTTCTGTCCGATTTCAATTTTTTCTTCTTTTGTTTTCTCATAGGCACGGCTCACATACAATTTTTCATATACTTTTCTAACTAAGTCTACCCCACACTTGTTCTTCTTCATCACACACGCGGAAACGCTTTCAAAAATCAAGCTTTGCCAACACTTTGATCAAAGGTAAAGGCACAACTATACTAAGCTCATGGAAAGTGTTTAAGGGTGATGAAAGAAAAGGCTCAACGTAGGCTCAAAGGGGGTTTACTAAGGTGTCCCACGACGGGCTCCAATAGGGCACATGCTTTATTTGGCTTTGGTGGTAAACCTAAATGATCTTTATTCAATCACATTCAAAATCAAGGTAGTTTATGATCTAAACGTTTCGAAAATCAACAAGAGTAAGTTCTAGCATACTAGAGTTCATTAAAAACTGTGGCATATAGTCATCGAATATGCAAAGAATTATGAGGTTTCATGCTTCCTACAAATCTATCGAATTTTATCTTTTATCACTCACGAAGAAAGCAATTTGGCACAAAAGCTCACATAGGTTGTAATCGAAATAAACTAGCTAAATTATGCATGCTTCATAAACAACAAGTCCTACATGCTCCTATCAATGCACAAAATCCATGAAACTCACAATTTATATTGTATGCACAACTATCATCTATGTATGCAAAGAGGAGAAAAACATCATTGACATATTAGGGGCATCCTAAGACTCGAAACAAACAAATTAAACACTCTATTTTTGTGGAACAATTTTCTGAATTTTTCTAAACTAAACACACAAAAACATAAATAAAAACGGAATACGTTACCCCACCCCACACTTAGAAAATTACATTGCCCTCAATGTAAGCACAAAACAATATCAATGAATTTCCTAAGCATGCAATCGACTAACATATACCAACATATCATCACAAATCAAAGAAGGGGAGAAGGGTTAAGAAAATTCAAACTCTCGGTGATGGCTCCTTCACTTTTCTTTGATCGACATGGGTTGCCTCCCAAGTAGCGCTTTGTGTTTAAAGTCCATAGCCTAGACTTTTCACCGTTCATATTGCATGTGTTCATCTTGTTTCAAAGTAGTACAAATCGGCAAGAAGAAGATCAATGAGAAGACCATTGCATGAGGTGTCCGATTCGGCATTTGAAGAGGTGGTTGTATCCTGCGTCGTATCGGAGGCAGCGGAAGGCGTGTCCGAGCCAGCGGATGGTGTGTCCGAGCCAGCGGATGGTGTGTCCGACCTCTGTTCCGCCGTATCTGGCGTATCCTCCTTGTGTCCGGCATCTTGTGGTGATGCGTCAACCCTGCCGGCAATGGCAGGTCCGGCAGGAGGTGGTGGTGTGGCTTTTCTGGTGTGCTGCTGCTCGGCAGCAGGAATTTTGGCCGGCAATGGAGTTGTAGGGTCTATGGGATTTTCCTCCACGGTGTGTTCTTGAAAGGAAGAGTAGTAATGCTTGAGACGATGGCCATTTACCTTGAATGTGTTTCCCGTAGCTTCATTCCGAATCTCTATGGCTCCATGAGGAAACACTTGAAGAACAATGAATGGTCCAAGCCAACGAGAGCGCAACTTTCCCGGAAAAAGTTTGAGTCGCGAATGATACAAGAGAACTTTTTGTCCAACTTCAAACTTTTTCAATCGAAGCATCTTGTCATGGGCCACCTTAGTCTTTTGCTTGTAAATCCATGCGGCATCATAGGCTTCATTACGGATTTCTTCAAGTTCGTTGAGTTGAAGCTTTCTATGAAGACCGGCATCATCAATGTTCATGTTGAAGGCCTTAATTGCCCACCATGCTTTGTGCTCTAGCTCAACCGGTAAGTGACATGCTTTGCCATAAACTAACCGAAAAGGAGACATACCTATCGGTGTCTTGTACGCGGTCCTATAAGCCCACAAAGCATCATCAAGACGATCACTCCAATCCTTCCTTGAAGGTCCAACCGATTTCTCCAAAATGTGCTTGATCTCTCGATTACTCACCTCGGCCATACCACTCGTTTGGGGATGATAAGGTGTAGATATCTTATGAGTGACTCCATACTTCTTCAATAAGGCCTCAATGGTGCGGTTACAAAAATGGGATCCTCCATCGCTAATCAAGACTCTTGGAACTCCAAAACGTGAAAAGATGTTGGTCTTGAGAAACTTGGCTACCATCTTGGCATCGTTGGTGCGTGTAGCCTTTGCTTCGATCCACTTTGACACATAATCAACCGCAAGCAATATGTAGAGAAAGCCCTTACTTGAAGGAAACGGTCCCATGAAATCAATCCCCCAAAGATAAAAAATTTCCACCTCAATGATAGGCGTGAGCGGCATTTGGTCTCTAGCTCCAATGTTCCCCATTCTTTGGCATCTATCACATGCTTTGCAAAACATGAATGCATCTTTGAAAATCTTAGGCCAAAAGAAACCACAATTAAGTACCTTCAATGCCGTTTTCTTAGCTCCAAAATGCCCACCACAAGCTTCACTATGACAAAAAGCAAGGATGGAGCGATGCTCATTCTCCGGCACACATCTTCTAAGCACTTGATCACCACATTGCTTCCATAAGTACGGATCATCCCACAAAAAGTGTCGAGCTTGCTTCCTTATTCTTTGTTGTTGGTGGTTCGGCAACTCTTGTGGAAATCGGCGTGTAGCAAGAAAATTTGCAATGTCGGCATACCAAGGCTCATGTACTTCAAGTCGAAAGAGTTGCTCATCCGGAAAGGTTTCACATAGGGGAAGCCGATCCTCTTCCTTTAAAAGTCTACTCAAATGATCGGCTACAACATTCTCAACTCCTTTCTTGTCTTTAATCTCAATATCGAACTCTTGAAGCAAAAGAATCCATCGAATGAGCCTCGGCTTAGCATCCTTCTTTGTCATAAGATATCTCAAAGCGGCATGATCACTATAAACAATAACTTTGGAATTCAAAAGATATGATCGAAACTTTTCCAAAGCAAAAATTACCGCCAAGAGTTCCTTCTCCGTTGTCGTGTAATTGAGTTGAGCATCGTTGAGAGTCCTTGAAGCATAGTAAATGGCGCATGGCTTCTTCTCAATTCGTTGTCCAAGTACCGCTCCAAGTGCATAATCACTAGCATCACACATCAACTCAAATGGCTCTTCCCAATTTGGTGGCATCAAAACCGGCGCCGTACATAAAAGTTCCTTCAATCGGCAAAAGCTTGCCTCACATGCCTCCGACCACTCAAACGTCACCTCCTTTTGTAACAAGTTGCTCAATGGCTTGGCAATTGAAGAGAAGTCTTTGATAAATCGTCGATAAAACCCCGCATGGCCAAGAAAACTTCTCACATCTTTTACACATCTAGGGCTCGGCAATGCTTGTATTAGCTCCACTTTGGCTTTGTCAACTTCTAAGCCTCTTGCCGAAATAATGTGCCCTAGAACAATACCTTGCGTGACCATGAAGTGACACTTCTCCCAATTGAGCACAAGATTTGTCTCTACACACCTCTCAAGTATCTTCTCCAAGTTCCCCAAACATGCATCGAAGGTGCTTCCATACACACTAAAATCATCCATAAACACTTCGATAATGTCTTCAATAAAATCCGAGAAGATAGCATACATACATCTTTGAAAAGTGCCGGGTGCGTTGCATAGTCCGAATGGCATCCGCCGATAAGCAAACGTGCCAAATGGACAAGTAAAAGTGGTCTTCTCTTGATCATCCGGGTGTATCATGATTTGATTGTAGCCACTATAACCATCAAGAAAACAATAGTAAGAATGGCCGGCTAGCCTCTCTAGCATTTGATCCATAAACGGCAAAGGCATGTGATCCTTCCTCGTTGTAGCGTTGAGCTTCCTATAGTCGATGCACATCCGATGACCGGTTACAAGTCTTTGTGGCACAAGCTCATTCTTCTCATTCTTGACAACCGTTACACCACTCTTCTTCGGCACTACTTGCACGGGAGATATCCACTTACTATCCGAAATTGGGTAGATCACCCCACAATCAAGCAACTTGATAATCTCTTCTTTCACAACTTTCATCATGGGAGGGTGAAGTCGACGTTGAGCTTCCTTAGTCGGCTTAGCTCCTTCTTCTAACAAGATACGATGAACACAAGTAGTAGGGCTTATTCCCTTGATGTCCGCTAAGGTCCAACCTATGGCGGTCTTATACTTCTTAAGCACACGTATCAAATCCACTTCTTGCTTCTCACTAAGCATTGAAGACACAATAACCGGTAGTGTATCTTCTTCTCCAAGATAAACATACTTTAAGTGACTAGGGAGTTCTTTAAGTTCTAACTTTGGGACCTCTTCCACACTTGGTCGAAATTTGGTTGTGGCACTTGGGATTGACAAGAACGAATCAAATACCTTGTTGTATGGCCGAGCCTCTATCTCTCCACAAACCTCAACTAGACTCGGCATCATCATAAAGGGCTCGGCAAGGCTTGTTTTGGCAATGCTTGGCTCGGCAATGCTCCCTTGCTCGGTTTCATACATGATTCGTTCTCCCTTCTTGTCAAATCCGACCCCTTGCTCAATCGCTAATTGCTATGCGTCGAGCGAGGTCGACATAACTTGCTCGACCTCCTCCAAAACATCAATGGCACAACCCTCCTTCAAATCAACATTGGGGAATTTCATGGCATCAAACACATTAAACTTGATCACCTCACCATCAAACTCCATAGTTAGGTTGCCCTCGGCCACATCTATCTTTGTGCGCGCCGTCCTCATGAATGGTCGCCCTAGTAGCAATTGAGTGCTATTGACCGGCGAATCCTCCATCTCAACCACATAAAAATCGGCGGGAAAAATCAATTGGTTGACTTGCACCAACACATCCTCCACATAACCCTCCAGATACTTACTTGAGCGATCCGCAAGTTGAATAATGACATTGTCCTTCTTGAGAGGCCCTATACTCAACGTTTGATACACATTGAGTGGCATGACATTGATCGATGCTCCCAAATCTAACATCACATCCTCAAACCGAGTATTGCCTATGACACAAGGCACATTGAAGCTTCCCGGATCCTTCATCTTTGGTGGCAACTTCCTTTGAATAACGGCCGATACCGTCTCGCTCATAGTCACCACACGAGTCTCCCTAGTATGCCTTCTAGCCGTGCAAAGCTCCTTCAAAAACTTAGCATACTTCGGTACTTGCTTAATGCATTCCAACAAAGGGATGTTGACTTGCACTTTCCGGAAAATCTCCAACACCTCCTCATCGGACTTATCCTTCTTCGTTCTAGCAAAGCGAGAAGGGAATGGAGTATTGGATGTAGGTACCCCTCCCTTGCTTGCTTGGCTCGGCAATACATCATTCTTTGATGTTGCGGGATCATACTCAAGCTCGTTGCGCAGCCCCTTATCTTTTACATTGTGGCCGGCCTCACCCTTCTTCTCGGCAGAATTCTCCTTGCCGGCAGCAGCCCTGCCGGTTGCATGGCTCTCGGCTGCAGCATGGTTGCCGGCTGCAGCCCATTGTGTCCCCTCAACATGGCTGCCGGCAATTGCAGGTCCGGCAGCCATCTCTTCATCCTCAATGACATTGAAAGTTACTCGCTTCTTCTTTGGACTTGTTGGAGGAAACAACTCTCTTCCACTACGAGTTTGAATCACTTTGGCTTGCTCGTTCCTCGGATTGGGAATCGTATTGCTTGGCAACTTCCCTTGCTCATTAAATCTTCCCATAAAATCTACAACTTGGCCCATTTGAGTCTTGAGCTCACCAATGTCCTTTTGATGATTTTGTTGCCCCGCGAGTAATGCTTGAGTAGCACTTGACAATGATTGAATCAAAGCATCATAGTTCGGATTGCTAGGTGCGGCTTGGCCTTGGCTCGGCCCTCCTTGAGTTTGGTTCGGCAAGGCCCCATAAGCTCCTTGGTTCGGCATATATGGCTGCCAAGGCACAAATGGTGGCCTCGGAGCAAACGGTGCTCCTCCCTCTCTTGGTTGCATAGGTGCCCTAAGCACATTGTCATTGTTCGCCCATCGAAAGTTTGGATGGTCATTGAACCTTGGGTTGAAATTTCCAAAACGTTGGCCTCCTTGAAAGCCAATAGCATTGCACTCCTCTACTCCCTCACTAACTCCAAATTGAGGGCATTGGTCGGTCTCATGGCCCTCGGTGCAAATCCCACATACACTCGCACGCTTCTTCATCAAATTACTCACCAAGTCGGTAAGCTTATCCACTTTCTCCTCCAATTTTGAGCTCGAAGACGTCTCATGCACTTTCTCATTCCTTTGCACATTGCTTCGTGCCATGCCAAATTGTTGGTTGTTCAAGGCACGAACTTCCAACAAACTTCTTGCCGCACCAGCATTTAACTCCAAAAAGCTACCTCCCGCGGCCGAGTCAAGAAATTCTCTCTCCATGACGCGCAATCCCTCATAGAAATACTGTAACAAGAGTCCATCGCTAATGCCATGCGATGGACACAAAGAAACTAGGGACTTGAACCTCTTGTAGTAGTCGAAGAAAGTCTCATCTCCGGCTTGCTTCACACTTGTTATTTGCTTCCTCAAATCAGTGATACGTGAAGCAGGAAAGTACTTGAGCAAAAACTCATCCATCATAGTACTCCACGAAACGATGCGACCACTAGGCACCTCAAACAACCACTCCTTCGCTTGATCTTCTAATGAGAATGGAAAAGCCTTCATCTTGAAGTGTTGCAAATCGGTCCCTCTTGGACACATAGACTCCGTGGTGAAGTTAAACCACTGCAGATGCTTATTAGGATCCTCACTTGGCATCCCATAAAACGATTTCAGCTTATGGAGGAATCCACTCCTCAATTCAATCTCTCCAGTCTTGTCAGTTTCCAAGGGAGGATAAGTGATATTCGAAGGAGCAATACCAGCTCCAGCAACATGACCATTCTGTGATCTGATTGATGCCATTATCTCTTCTTCTTCCTCTGAATCGGCAAAGGCTTCAAATTCTGGATTCTGAAGATCACAAGACGATGAAACTACTGATGGGGAGCTTGGCAATGAATCAAAAACTGACGGCACTATAGGTGAACTCGGCAATGATGATGACACTGATGAACTGGTTGGTGACGATGGCGGTAATGGCACAAAACGAGCAATAGCGAGTTCTTGATCTAAACGTTGCAAACGGCCTTGAAGATCTCTTGTCCAAATACTAGATTCGGACATGCATTATTTTCTGAAATTTGCAACATTTAAACAAGTTAGAACATTGTAAAGAAATAGAAAGCAAGAATATACATCATTACAAGCCACGGCATTGGCGATTACACAACATATTTCAATAATGATTCACATATAAACATTCGGCAAACACAAAGATTTCGGCAAAGCATACATACATTCGGCAATAGAGAGCAAAAATCAAAAAGTTCATGATCATGTAATCACTAAGTCTAATTTCTTTTAAATTTGTTCTAACTCTCGAAGTACGTGGAGCAGAGGAGATAACGGTGCAATGGACTGATACAGCCCCCGGTAGTATCATGCTTAACCCGATATACCTCAAGAGTTTGAACCACACAACATGTTTTTATCTTCGAAGAAAATAGGCTACATATGTCAAGTTATGTTCTAGCGTCTAAAGTGAGGTGATGCTTCGGCACAAGCTGTCGACTAGGTCGTGCGGATTTTACGTTTCAAAGGTCATTACAATCACGGAGGGCGAACCCCCTACAGGAACCAGGCAGGACTCGTTGTTGGACACCACGGAGGGCGAACCCCCTATCGACTCACTCACCGAGAATGAACATCAGTCTATGGGCCTTGAGATCCAGTTAAACAAACCTGAGAACCATATCTATGAAAATAACTTCCCCATACTTTGTAAAACAAACACGGATCCCTAGCAGTCTACAAGTGTTGATTAAAACCGCCCTCAACCTCATAGAAGTAATACTATTACCGAAGAAACGCTTATATGCGTGGGGGGGAAGTATCCCGCGTTTCCCAATCTACATAGAAACGGCCTCCGACATAGCACCATTCACATGAAGGGTTTTGGTTATGATCAACAAAAGTGGCTTCACCTACATGTTACACTTTAGAAACTACAATAAACTCAAACATACACAACACTATCAACTCCCTAGAAATTAAACTAAGTGATTACCAACATACAACAATATACATCATGCAACTTCTGAAATTTAAACTCTACATGCCGAAGCATATTTCTACTTTACAAAATCCCAAAATAAACTTAAAATTTACAACTTTACAACTTCACAACAAAAATTTCCAGCAACATTATATACACAACAATAACATAAAACATGCTTTTATAATCCCCGGCAACGGCGCCAAAAATTGACGTGAGCCGAAGCTCGCATGCAATAATAACCCTACAAAATATCGTTAGTAGTATGAGCAAGTAGGGATCGTTCTAGGCCGGGGATTAAGAGTACCTGAGATATGAAATTGTTAGACAAATATACACATATATATACACATGAAACGTCACAAATGGGGGATGAAATGGATCGGCAGCTAGGCTGCCCTAAACTATGTTCGGCACAAAAATTAAAAGAAAAGAAATACGAAACAAAAAGATCCTAGACTCGGCAGCAATAGGCTGCCTCTAAATCATGCATAAAAAAACAGAAATTAAAAATCCTAAATTACTATATACAAGGTTGGTCGACATTCTTCCACAAATTACTAACACAAAAGCACTCAAAACACATAGCAATTTGATAAGACAAGACACGGCAAGAGCACACAATATCCTAGATCCGACTTAGTTCCAACCCAACTAGGGCCTCAGCGGTTATCTAAGTTGTTTCAGACTTCACGAAGGTATTTAGAATTAGCTCAGCGCATAACCCTAATCTTTAGCTAACCGACTATAAACACGCAGCGTCGAAGATAATCAATTAACCAATGAAGTACGAAATCCTTTTAATTGGAAACACATCAATCAAGCAAGGCGTCACCACTTCTTGTTAACATGCATAGTCATTTAAACCACTCTAGTCCTATTTTATATTGACAGATACAAGACCAATACTCAAAACACATCGCGAATATGCTAAGTACCAATCTTTGCGGCACACGGATTTAAAAGACTAAACCAAGAACGAATTACTAGAATCAGAGTGAACATGCTTGCCTATCTAATCTTATCTCTTTACTTCATATTTTCCTTACAATTTAGCATGCAATTCGAAACTTATCTTTGAAATTCTTTATTAATACCATAAGAATTAAATTAACATGCATCATCATAAAACCAAATTCACAATCGTTTTTCACATAGACATGAAAACACAATAACCAAACATACATATGAGATTCATAGACAAAACTACACATAACTACATAAAAACTATTACAAACCAAGAGTAGGGAGTAGATCACACATTAGAAACCTTGAAGACTTCGTCGTGTATGGATCCAATGGAAAGTGGTTCGATGGTGGCTGGATGAATGGTGAAGACAATCGGCAGAATTTTATGGTGGTGGTGGTGGCTTTTGGTTTGTGTTTTTATGTAGGATCTTTGGCTGAAAATTGGTAGAGTTTTGGCTAGGGTTTTTGCTTTAGAATGTGACAAGTTTTCTGTGTAAAAGTTGGGTATATATAGGGAGAGAACTAGGTACTGCCGGCAGCCCCTTCTTGCACAAGGAAAAAGAAAACCTAGTGGGATAAGGTTTGAAACCTTCCTTTCATAGTTCAATTAGGTTTTCTTTTTCTGAATTTTTCTTCAAGGCTTGGGCTTCACATCTTCATGGACTTCTTGTATGATCTTGGACTTCATTTGATATGTCATGGTCCATCAAAAATGCATGCAATTTCCGACAGCACACAAAGGCACCAAATCTGCCATAGTCGGCAGCTTCTCCTAGTGTGACTAGGAGAACTTCTTTCTTCAATTTTTCTTCAATGCCATGGCCTAGTGTCTTCCTCTTCCCTTCATAAAGCTTGAACCATCTTCATAAATGCATTTGTACACCATTTGGTCCATCAAAAACAGAAAACACAAAAAGGGGCAGTAGGTTCCTGGAATCGGCAGATTTGACCTTGTTGCAGTAATTCCGGCTTATCTCCCTCCGTGGAGCTCCGATTGATGCGATTCCAAGTCTCAGATAAACTAGACACATATGGTCATCTCCCCATAAAACAGTTAGATCAAATTCCTTGTGAGTCGACGGGAATGATTTTTCGAAGTTGGATCAATGTCCCAGGAAAATCCTGGAAGCCCCTGGATTAAAATGCCCGGACTGCCGTTTTGCAGCCAACGTTTGGGTGGCTTCCCGAACTCCAATTGATCTGAAATTTTTACACAACATTCCTCAGCATATGAATATTAAGCACGCCAAATTTCGTAGAATTTGGACAAGGATAGATCATATTTGTACTCGTCACAAAATCGCGAAAAAGACATATTTTGCATTATTTTTCCAGATTTCTCAAACTTAGTCATTTTTCGGATTCTTAACTATTTTTCGCCAAACTCTACCAAATTAACACTAAATTACATTATGAATCTATCTTAGACAAATAAGAGTTAAACAAAGCATAAATGAGGGCATAAGCATGTAATATCATCGCACATTGTGCTCCTATCATTGGGTCGGTAACCCTGCGGGTCTGCGGGCCTGCAGAGCAAGACATATTTAAGTCCCCATTCAAGATTGCACTTGACCGGGAACTTGGGGGACTTGTTGACGATAGCCACAGAGGGGCTACCCAGGCCCACAGACCCGCAGCCGCACCACCCAAGGCAAGATCATTAACACCCGGACCCGGAGCCCAGCAACCTACCTTATGGCCAGGGGTCCGGAAGCTGGGGGTGCCAGCCTGCTAAACAGACCACCAAAGCTGCCCCAATATATGAACAGAAGGGGATCAGTCCCACATCGAAGAGTGAGACCAGACCTCACGCTCGACAACTTATATAAGGGCCTCCACTACTCTCATTAAAAGGTAACCAACTCTCCAACTACTTATTGTTCCCGCTTAAGTTATCCATTTATCCCAACGGTACTAACTTAGGCATCGGAGAGGAGAAGACCGGCCCGCCCGGTATTCCCCTTAGTTAGCAGGACTTGGAGGAAGGAATCACACCAAGATCCACCAGTCTCTGTCAGGCCTACGGGTTACAACAGAAACACCACCTACACTTGCCGAAGTCTTCAAGGTTTCTAAAGCTTCATCTATGGCTCTTGTATTCTTTTATGTTTGTGTGTGTTGTATGAATTTTCAATATTTGGTTTTTGTCAAACTTTTGTATGAACCTGATTGTATGTTTACGTAATGGTTTGTAAATTTTAACTTGCAATTTTTCGTGTGCATAGATAATTAGGATAGTAGGTATTTGATGCATGTTTAAGACTTAAAATTGGTTAGAACTAAGGTGAGGGCAGAAAAATCGAACACTAGTTATGTCAAAGAATGTAATCTAAGTGCTAGGTTTCATGTGCTAAAGTGATTAGGTTAAGTCACACGCTAGAGTAGTCTTAAATTTTGTTGCTTGCCTAGAGCTATTAACCTTAGGAGCTTGCATGTTTAATAAGAAGAGTGACGCCCTTACTTGTTTGCATGTTTTCGATTCAGACTCCTATGCTTAAATGTTAAAACGTGTAAAACTGGATTAGCATCACCTTAGGATTATACGCTGGAGTTGATTCTAAGAATTTATGTAGTCTAATGATTAGAAAACCACTGGAGGATCTAGTTTTGTCGAAACCAAATTAAGTCTAAGATGTGTCAATACTTGTTCCTTACTTTCATGTGTGCGAGTCTTGCATGTTAAAGAGTCTTTTGTGCTAAATGCTTTGTGTGAAAGATGATGATCACTTGTATATAGTAATTTAGGATTTATTTTCGTGTCTTTAGGTTTAGGGCAGCTTGCTGCCGATTCAATCTTCAATCCCCCCTTTAGTTCATTTCAATGTTTGTGAATATGTGTGAATATGTATGTATTTTTAACCTTTTACATGTCAGGTACCATTCCCTGGATAGAACGATTCCTACTTATTTTATACTAACGATCTTTTGTAGGGTTTTGATTGCGCGTGTTGTTACCCCGGTTATGGCACTCGTCAAATCAAATTCCAATGCATTGAATTCCGATATTACCTCAAGTAAACCATGCAATTACTAGATTGACTGTTCCAGTCTGAGTTTTTAATGCAGAGGTGACAAAAGCAAAAAACATTGCTCGCCGGAATCAATCACGCTGCCGAGCTGAACTTGAAATCAATTGTGATGCAATCAAATTCCAATGCATTAATTTCTGATATCGCCTCAAGTAAACCATGCAATTACTGGAGGACATCTATGATTGTAGAACAAATTAGAAGAAGTTTATGTTTTGATCAGATTCATTGGGAGTGGATCCCCTGAGAAGCTAATCGTGTTGCACATAGTGCAGCTCAATTTGGAAAATGGACGTTGGGAATCTGCATTTGGTCGGAGAACCTCCCACCGCTTCTTACTTTGGTACTTAGGAAGGACAGGCTCCCATGCCCACCAGAATCTGCAATATAGGGGAGCTTTTTGCTTTCCCGCTTTTTTGTTTTGTCGGCTTTCTCTTTTTTCTCTATTTGGTTGAGTGGAGAGGGAGGAACACATATCTTTATTTTTCTTAGTTTGGTCGAATTCTTATCTGGTCTTTGTTGTATTCTTGGGGCTTTGACCTCTCTTTTATGAAATATCCAGTGTCACAAAAAACAAAAAAAAAAATTGCATACATATCCAAATTGCTATGTATACCTCCATAAATTTTCTATTTCCATTTGACGTTGTCGTAGGAAAAGACGAAAAGAAACAAATTAATATATATATATATATATATATATATATATATATATATATATATTTACTCTTTCTACCTCCCACCGACTAATCTTCTTTTTCTTTTCACTTCAATCATACTCTAGAACTTTTTTCGTATTGTTGTTGTTTCTAATTAAACTCACTCTTATGAAAATTTATAGAAGCATTAAGTTGTTGGCGTTTTTCTTTAATGTTACACTGAAAATATATATATATATATATATATATATATATATATATCCACAAAACGCAAGTTTTTTAGGCCAGAGCGGCAGGGCTCAAGTAGAAGGGATCCAACTTCATCAGGAATTTTATTTTCAATCAGAATTTGTTTGAAGAATAAAATAAGTAATAGTGGATCCATACCCTTGCATTAGAATTTTTTACTTTCATGAAAATGACTTTGAACATGGGAGTGCTGGGAGACTTAATGATCATTCTCATTATACCCTATTGTTTAATTGATTAAAGGTAATGTTTTTGTCTGAATCCGTAGACTCACATAGACCAGTGGATCTTGGTGTGATTCCTTCCTGCAAATCCTGTTAACTAAGGGAATACCGGGCGGGCCGATCTATTCCGCTTCGATGCTTAAGTCAATATAGATGGGATAAACTGATAACTTAGGCGGGAAAGAGTATTTGAAGTATTGATTACCTATTAATGAGGGTAGTTGAGACTCATATATAGGCTGTCGGGCATGAAGATAGGCCTCACCCTTCGATGTGGGACTGGCCCCCTTCTGCACATATTGCTGGATTGTTCCGGCCCCTGCTTGGGGAGCTGCCATCCCAGGTTCCCGGACCCCGATCACAAGTAAGATATGCCCGGGCGCGGGACCTGTTGTCCATGCCTTGTTCTCGGGCCCTGGGCCTAGTCCGGGAGTGCTGGTTGCGGGTCTGGGGGCCTGGGTAGCCTCTCTATGACTACTGTCAACAAGTCCCCCAAGTTCCCGGTCAAGTGCCATCTTGAATGGGGACTTAAATTTGTCTTGCTTTACAGGCCCGCAGACCCGCAAGGATACGAACCTAACGGTGCCTTAGCCCCCCAAGTCCGCGTTTAAGATTGGGCTTGGTCGGGCGTTCGGATAAACTTGTTTTGATGGTGCATAATGTGATGAGTGCATGATTATGATGTTCATGGTGACAGTGGCATACGGGTGCAAGATGTAGTGCATGAGATGATGATAATGTGGCGTTGAAATCCGTTGTGCCATGCTATGTCCCGGTGAAACCGGGTGAATATAGCGCAAGGGTGGAATGAGTCCCCCAAGTGTGAAAGGTAGCTGCAAAGGTCAGCGGTCAGTGGGTGCCTTAAATGGAGTTGTCTTGATGAGATAACATGGTACCAGTGAGAAACGTGTCATGTGTTAGAGGAGTACCCGGTGGGGTGTTGTAGGACTGCCTTTGTTCCTGCAAACGTGAACTTTGTGCAGGGTTGTTAGCCTGCGGGAAGAGTTGTCCTGTATGAGAGGAGCAAGTCTCCCGGTAGGGTGAGGCGGCCCTGTGTTCGTATTGGCCGGCATCCCCGATCGCTTCTCAGCCCATGTGTTATAGGCATGAGGTATGTGCAGGGTTTTTAACTTACGAGAAGAGTTGTCTTGTATGAGAGGATCAAGTCTCCCGGGTTTATAAAGCCCGGTGGTACCTGGAGCCCGTAGGTCGTACAAAGCTGTCCGTAAGAATGTCTCTGTTCGTACAACCGGTTATTCCGTAGGAGTGAGCGTTAAGCAAGTGTGAACCTGGCCGGTGGAATGCCGCAACCAATGGGTCAAGCTGGGTGTACCAGCGAACAGAATAGCGTTTAGTTGGAGCATGTACTACAATTGGAATAACATAGCCTGTACATAATATTCCTACAGGGTTTTTAGCCTGCGGGAAGAATTCTCATGTTTTAGAGAAAGAATTCTCCTGGTGGGATACCTAGCCGTTGTTTATTGGCTGTAGTCAACCGCCCAGTGGTGAGATAAAATATGCGCAGGGTTTTTAGCTTGCTGGAACAATCGTCCTGTACGAGAGGATCAAATCTCCCGGTTATAGCCGTTGTCGCTGACCGTAAGGGTGGAATAAGTTCAACAGGTGGAATTCCTCGTACCGGTGGAATATATGTTAGAATGCCCCATTCTGTTGGATTATGTCAGCCTTAGGTTGGAATAGGCTTCGGGCGGGACGGTTCGATTTTATCCCCTGCTCTTTCAACTAAGCTAGTAGCCGTCGGCCTCTGCATGCAGAACAAGTGGCTGCTATAGCATTGTGTTGTATTAAATGCCGAAGTCCCTCAGTCTTGTCATCTGACGGTCTGGGAGGTTGTCGAGTTATCCACGGTGGATTACGTGGACTGGTTTGGTTGGTGGATATCTGCGGCTAAGATTGTTTTGCCCTTTGGAATACCCTAATTGCTTTTTGGGGGGATTCAAGGGTTGGTTTTGCCGCCTATAAGATCCCTCGATCCTCCCTCCTCCCTCCGCTATGCCCATTGTGTTTTTGCGAAGAGGATCTGCCCAGATAATAAATTTCAGCCCTTGCAGCAAAATTCCGTGCCTGGGCCAGACGATATCCGTGCGTCTGTAAGACTGATAGAATCTAGGGAGTCAAGTAACCCTGTAAATCCCGTCGGTGGGGATTCAGCCGAGGGCGATGGTTCGAGAGTCTTAGGAATGAGGCTAGGCGCAAGGCTGCAGTGGGTCACGCTTGTGGGGTAAGGGGGGGGGGGGGGGTTAATTAAGCACGTGATCTCGGACTGTGGGATGACAATTTATTGCGATGAGCCGGGCCATAGCATGACCCCAGGGGAGATAGAGGACTTCAGGGCGAGCTGGGGTATCGACCGGTCGATAAAGCTCCGGGCGCTCAACCCTAGGGAATTGGCCTGCAACCCAGAGGATGGTTGGGTTGTTGTGTACGAAGACCAGTTGCGTCACGGCTTATCTCTGCTCTTGCCTGAATTCGCCCAATACGTGCTGAGCATGATAAACCTTTCTCCCGCCCAGCTTCCAGGCAAAAAATGGAGGCAACTGCTTCGCCTTGGGTGCTTGTACATCATTTGCAATGGGGTGGCCCATGGTCGACGAATTCAGGGCGCTGTATAAGATTTATTACTGCAAAAAGGCTCAAGCCAACTGTTGCGTGACCTTTGCAGCGCGGGATTTTAGCCCGGCCATCACTCATCTGCCATCCTGGACCGCACAAGGATGGATGAACCAGGTGGTGATGGATGGGGGGAGGTGCCAGCGTAACTCAAGGTTTTACTGTGTCCCGGGGTCTTACCAAGCTATTGGAGATCAGTCGTACAGACTGACCAATGTGGAGAGGCGGCGGATAGCCCATATTTTTGGCTGCTGGGACTCCATGAGCCAAAGCTCGTACGACTTTATCCGGTGGAACGTCCTGGAGATATGTGGGTTGGGGAAGAAACCTGGTGGGCTACCTATTTTTTTTTTTTCCGCTAGTGCTGTTTTCGGCCCTTGACTTCGTGCTAACCGTTTGGATTATTGGCCTGCAGCTGTTGTTCCACAGGTGGCTCTACCGTTGGATCAGACCATCGAGGCGGACGATCACCTTGTGGCCCAGAAGTTGATGGAAATTGGGGAAGCCGCTCGAAGACGGTTGTGGATCCCGATACTGGGGAGAAAACTGTGCACGACCAGCCGGTAGTGATGGTTATCCCGACCGCTGGGTATGGGGGCCGCCCTGACCTAGAAGGTGCGGCCAGTGGGGCTAGGGGGGCATATACGTCCACTACAGCCGTGGAGTCACCCGCTTCGGTGGGTATCGGAAAGGCAGTGCCGGTGGCAACTTCTGCTGATGCTGCTATTGTGTGGCAGGTAGAAAAGCGGGTCCCTGAAAGGTTGGCAGCGACTGACCTTGTGGCATTCCGTGGCGGTGTCGTTTGTGGAGATACCGCCAAGAGGGCAAGGATCTCTGGGCCCGGGACTGCTACTGCTACCGCTGGGACCTCGAATTCCCCTCAACTGTCACAAACGGCGCCCGCTAGAGAGCATCAAGCCAGCGGTGTTAGCCAAGGTCAAAACTTTGGGGCTTGACAGCGGGGTGCCCAGGGGTGTGCTTCCCGGTGAGAATCGGAAGAAAGCCATGGAAATGGTTATACGGGTAAGCATTCCTTCTTCGCCAATTTTTATTTATTTTTATTTTATTTTTTGAGCTAAACACTCCTTTTGTGCCCCTCCTTAGACGATGCACAGCCTTTATCCTGCCGAAGCTAGTGAGGAAGGTCTGGCCTTGAAGAAGCAAGTGGTGGATCTCACGAGGGACCGAGCCATGCTGGAGGCCGAGCTGGTGAAGAAGAGAGCCCAGGCAAAGGAGCAAGTCGAGCGGGAAAAAAACCGAGTGGCCACATAGGCTGAGAAACTCAAGGAACTGGAGTCGAAGCTAATCGATGCGGTCCAGCGGTCCACTAGTTTGGAGGCCAAGCTTGATGATTCATCCGGTCGGGTGACAGACCTGGAGGTGAGGAACTTGGAGCTACAGGGTCAAGTGGCGGTGGTCTGGCAGGGGGTAGAGAAGTTTACAGAATCCCAAAGGGCAGAAATCGCTGATAAGGCCATCAATGAGTTCATGGACTCGGTTGACTTTGATGAGATGCTAGAGGCCACTTGGGAGAGAGGCATAAATGAGGCCTATATGGAATGGAGAGAGAAAGGGTGGCTCGACGCTGAGAGGATGGAGGAAGACGTGGCCGAGGTAGACCGGTTGGAACAAGAGCGGTCTCTCAAGGCCGGTGGCTCAGGGATCGCCAGTGCCGGTGGGGCCGACTAAGGGCTTCACCCTGCCCAAAGGCAAAAGCTGTAAGTCTTTGTTGTTTTTTTTTGTTGTTGTTGTTTTTTTATTTATTATTGTGTTGGAGAAACCAGTAATCACCCATGGCGTTGTGCCTGATACTCATTGGGTTGACGTACTAACTGTGTTGGAATAGTAAGTACCTTTTATTGAATTAAGAGCACTTGAATGAATACAATACTGTCTGGTTAAACCACTAAGTAGTTGGGGTACGAATCTTACTTAGGGTAGTACCGGAGATGCTGGATGTTCCATGGGCGGGTGGAATAGACCCCATCGGTGTCTATGATGTGGAAGGTCACTGGGCTAACGGCCGCTATGATTTGGTATGACTCTTCCCATGTTGGCTCCAAGGCCAGCACCTTTCTTTGAACTTTTTGATGGAGCTTATTATCCAAGCACATTGTACCTGTAAAACAACATCATACAAATATTACCCTCTTGTGTCATCATTAGTATATGACAAGTAGGGATCGTTCAATCCGGGGAAATCAGGGCGTTCAATCACATAAAGCATTACAAAATCATATTGGGGATTTGAAATTTGATTCTATATTCTACTGATTTTTACGAAATTAAATCCTAAATTATATGTTTACATGTGATCAACATCTTTCAAACAAAACACATCACACAAAAACTCACATGCACATAACAAACCGATCAAAGACAATAATACGGCAGCAACTTTATTGAATCCGATTTCATGCAATTTAGTTCCAATTATAACTAGAGCCCTTCGTGGTTCATCTAATCATTCAAAACTCCTCAATTATTTAGAATTAGCTTCGTGCATAACCCTAAACATAGTGCTAATTAGTTTAAAGACACTTCGTGTAGAAATTAAACCAAGAAACACATAAGCACAATGAGTTGAATTGGAAACATGCAACAAGTATGGCGTCACCTCACCTTGCTTCAACATGCATATTTTCTGAATTACTCTACCCTTAATATCAATACAAAATAACTTAACTTCGTGTATAAATTATTTCATAAATTGATTCGGCAACATAAAGAATTAAACCCAAGATCAGCCTAGCTAAAGCTTTTCTTAACCCTAAAACTTGTTGTGCATACGAATTCAGAATATAAACCAAACAAAATCATCAAATCATGCAACAAAGTTACTGCCCTATTACCATACAATCAATTCGTCATATACATGTTCATCAATTAAACAAAAGAAAACCAAAACATATAACAGAATTTCGGAAATCCAATGTAAAATTAATAAAACCAAATAACAAACCACAAATCCTTACAAACTTCATAGACAAAGTTAAGTAATTATGCAAAAAATTACAAGCCATGAGAGATGAGTGAATCACACTTTAAAAGAAACCTTGTAGAGGAATCGACAAAGGAAGATTCGGTGGGATGATGTCTTGCGATCGGTGGTGGTGATGAACTATGGAATCGGCTTGAATTTTCTATGGGATTTGTGGTGCTAATTGGACAGAGTTTTGGCTAGTGAAAAGTGAGAGAGAAGAGATCCCCTTTTCTAAAATTTCGTTGGCCTTTTATATAGGAAAAACCCTAGGGTTGCCGGTAGCAATAAGGAATGAGAATTCCTTTCCTAGTTGGCTTATGTTTCCTTGCCGGCCAAGCTTTGCATTCTTGGATATCAATTCTGATCTTGGACTTCAATCAGCCTCATTTGAATAGCATGGACATGTCCAATAAGTCTTTAGGTCCATAATATTCGATCCATGCTTCCAAAAATCCAATAGAGAGTTATCCTGATGCAACCGGGAAAGTTGTTGTTTTCCCGGCAGAATGACCTTACTCCAGTAAATCTGGTATAACTTCCTCCTCAGAGCTCCGATTGATGGGATTTCAAGTCCCAGAGAAACGAGACTCATAGAGCTTTCCAACGGCATATGGCACGTTCTCTGGTTCAAAGCGATTTGTCTCACAGAAATTCCGGAAGTCAGGACACAGTCCTAGGAAAATCCTGGTAGTCCCTGGTGATCTTTGTTCAAACTGCCAAATTATAGCCATCGTTTGGGTGACTTCCCAAACTCCGATTGATCTTAAATTTTGACACAATATACTTTCGCTTGCCAACTATATGCATACCAAATTTCATCAAATTTGTAAAAGGATAGGTCAGTCAAAAACAGGCCTCAAAATCATGAAAACAACATATTTTGCACTTTTGCCTCAGATTTCTATACTTAGTCGTTTTTCTGACAATTAAGCACACTTTCTCCAAAACTCTACCAAATTGACACTAAACTAAATTATGACTCTATCTTAGGTAAATAAGGGTTATACGAAGCATAAATGAGGGCATAAACATATTAATATCGTCGCACATTGTGCTCCTATCACTTTTATCATCACCCAGTCGCCCACTTGCAATTTTCTCTCCCAGACCTTGCTGTCATAGTAACAGGCCACCCGCTGCTTATACGTCTGATTTTGTAGGTGCGCTTGGTAGGTTTGCTCCTCGATGAGATCTAGGTTAAGCCGTATGCCCTCGGCATTTGTTTCAGCTTCATAATTCTCAACCCTGCCGCTGGGTATCTCGATCTCAATAGGCAGCACTTCTTCACTTTCGAATGCCATACAGAACGGGGTTTCTGTTGTGGCTTCTGTTGCCGTTATGAGGATTGCCCACAGAATCGCCGACAGCTTCTCAGCCCACAACCCCTTTTTGTCGTCTAGCTTCTTTTTTAGGAGTGTTTTGATGATCTTATTAACCGCTTCTACCTAGCCGTTGGTTTGCGGGTGGGCTACTGATGCGAACACCATCCGGGTTCCCGAAGAGGTCGTGTACTCGATGAGATCCGCATTATTGAACTGTGTGCCGTTGTCTGTGACAATAGTCTGCGGGACACCAAACCGGCAATAAATGTTTTTCCACAATAACTTTTTCACTCTTTCCTCTGTTATCTTGAGCAGAGGCTCTGCCTCGACCCAATTAGTCTCGTAGTCAAAGGCCACGATAGCGTACTTGAACTGGCCTATAACCGTTGGAAAGGGGCCGATTATGTCCAATCCCCACTGTGCGAACAGCCACGATGCCAACAAGATGGATAGGGCTATGGTAGGGGCATGTGGTACGGTGGCGTACATGTGGCATTTGTGGCAACTGCCTGATATTTTCCTTGAAGTAGCTGCCATGTCTGGCCAGAAATACCTTGCCCGAAGTGCCTTATGTGACAAGGATCGGGCACCGGAATGGTTACCGCAGACTCCTTCGTGAATATCCTACATGATGGCATGACCGGCCTCTTTTATGACGCACTTTAAATGGGGAAAGTTATGCCCTCTGCGATACAACTTGCCCCCCAACAGGCTGTATCTGGCGCATCTGAGGTGCAGTCTTCTGGCCTCCACCTTGTCCTCCGGGCTGATCTTATCGGTTAGATACTTTCAGATTGGGTACATCTAACTAGGAGGTGCTTCCTCTACGGCGAAAATCTCAGAGATGGTTTGGCTGATGCTTGGCTTCTCCAGAGTTTTAATTCTTGCTCTGCGGTACTCTGGTGGATAGTTTCCGATAGCCAGTCTTGCCAGAGCATCCGCATGCCTATTTTCCTCCCGAGGAATGTGTCGGATGGTTGATTCTTTAAATGGTTCCATCATGGTTTTGGCCAATGCCTGGTATGAGGCCATCTGAGGCTCCTTTGCCTCGAACACCCCTTTCATTTGGTTGACCACCAAGTTGGAATCACTGTGCACTTCCATGGACGGGATTCCCGTTTCTTTGGCTAATTGCAGGCCAGCTATTAGCGCCTCGTACTCAGCGGCATTGTTGGAGGTGTTGAACAGAAACCGCAAAGCGTACTCATACGACTGGTCATCCGGGACAGTTAATATGATACCGGCACCACTCCATTTACTCGGGACAGAACCATCGACATAAAGCTTCCAACCGCTGGGCATCCTCGCTCCACCTTTACTATGATATTCGGTTGGCTACTCCCCGCGTGGTCGGGATGTTCCCCCTTAATCATTGGCGTGAGTTCCATATGAAATATGCGGCAGCCTGTCTTTTGATGGCCGTCCGGGGGGTATACGTTATATCGAACTCGCCCAATTCTACCGCCCATCGGACCAGCCTGTTGCTGGTTTCGGGTTTCTGTAGAATCTGCCTTAAAGGGTGATTGGTGTATAAGGTGATAGAGTGGGCTTGGATATAGTGTCGGAGCTTCCTGGCACTAACGATCAGGGCCAGAGCTAGCTTTTTGATATCCGGGTATCGACTTTCAGCCCCGTTGAATCCTTTACCCACGTAATACACTGGCAGTTCCAGTGTCTCTTCCTTCCTGATTAGAGCTGCACTTACAGCTGTGTCCTATGCGGCTATGTAGAGGTACAACATTTCTCGTGGCACTGGCTTAGATAAGAGTGGAACCGTTGACAGATATGCCTTGATAGATTGGAATGTCGTGAAGACCTCGGCTCGCCTTCTGCCGAGTTGAAGGATCTCCTCTTCTGCCGCACCAGAATACTACCGGGAAGGATGTTTAACTCGTGCGTTGCTATTTCCGGAGATATGCCAGGCATGTCCTCATAGAATCATGAGAACACCGAGTGATGAGATCTTTCCTAACATCCAGTGCTAGTTTTGTTCTTATTACCACCGTTCGCCTCGGGTGGTATTTCGAGATGGAAATTTCTTCAGTTTTCTCCACCGCCGAGGGGCACTTTGGCTTCTCCTCATCGGAATCGGTGTCATCCCGGGGGTCGATACTGGGATCCGGACACAGTGCCTGCTGGGCTGCCGTGAAGACCTCGGCTCGCCTTCTACCGCAGGTTAAGGCCTCCGCGTAGTACTTACGGGCGACTTTCTGGTCTCCACGAATGGTGATGAACCAGGTGGGAGATGACATTTTTAACACCAGCATGTGGCCGGCTATAAATGTTTTCAGCCTCCATAACACTAGCCTGTCGATGATGCCGTTGTATGAGGACAGACAGTCCACTATAATGAACTCGAGGTGCTCCTTTCTAGTCCTGTCTCCCTGGCCGAATATCAGCAGTAAATAATCTGAACCCAGCGGTTGGACTATCTCCCTAGATAAGCTTATTAATGGCTCATTATCCTGGGACAACTTGTCCCTCCCTCGGTTCAGTCCCTTATGCGCGTCTCGGAACATTACATTGACTAACGCCCCGGTGTCAACCAGCATCCGGCTAGTCATCCAGTGGTCTATCTGGACGGTAATAAGGAAGGGATCATTGTGTGGTTGAATTAGATCCTCCGGCTCTTCGTCCTCATAGAACGTGACCGACTTCTACCCAGTCTTAGCGGCTTGGCTGCTCCCGTTTTCGAAAGCATACACCTCTTTTCCCCTGATTGACCTTAGGCACCTTTTCTTTGAATTCTCGATGAGCCAGTCAATGTGGACCCCACCATGGATTACGTTTATACTCCCGTACACCTCGATCCGCCCACGTATTCAAGTTTGTATAGTTTCCACACTCCGGGTTTCCTGTTTATACTGCTGTAATTTCCCAGCCCGGACTTTCTTGTCCACCGCCGCCCTTAGGGCATTGTAGTCATTAGTCTGATGGGATGTCTCATCATGGTAGGAGCAATATTTGCCAGACTGCTCCTGGGTAAGATCTCCCTTTGGGTGCCTCCTCGCCTCCGGCTTGGGGATGGCCTCCCTATTTTCATTGAGAATGCTTTCGTAGGAGGAAGTCAGCGCGGTCGACTTTTCGTGCCGCTTCGCCGGCATAATAGCCAGGGGTCGCTCGCGCCGCTTTGCTGGCATAATAGCCAGTGGTCGCTCCGTGCGGTAGGGCGCGGGCCTGTCACCTTCCGATGGGCTCCCAATATTATTCTCGCTGGGTCGTTGACTGCCCCGGTCCCTGGCTATCCTGGTGGGTGAATGCCTCTGTTTTCGACCCTGCTGCCAGGTCCTATTCTCCCTCTGAGTTGGTAACTGGTCGTCTGGTCTCCTCTTAGGCAGCCGATTCCCGTAGCTCTCGTGCTCTGCATGTCTGACGGCCATGACCATAAGCTAGTCGTACCCCCGCGGCCTCTCTATCCGTATGGCGTAGGAGAATTCCCCGAGCCTCAACCCCTGCTTGAATGCCATCTCGACAATTCCTTTATCGAGGCTTTTTACCCCGGCCGTGGCGGTTTGCCATCGGTTAACGAACGCCGTAGTCCCCCTTTGTCAACCTGCATACAGTCAAAGAGAACCGTCGACGTTTGGGCCCCCTTGGCCCTAAGGAGAAACTGGCTAACAAACTTATCTATCAGTCGTTCGAACGACTCTATTGACTTCGCCGGCAACTCGTAGAACCACCCCAATGCCTCCCCTGAGAGCGTTTCTTGGAATATGTTGCAGCAGATGGCATCAGAGTAACCTTTAGCACCTGTCTGCGATCTGAAGCTGTCCAGGTGCTGGAACGGGCACCCTGTTCCTGTGTACATTAGCTTCATCGACTTCCGCGTGTCGGCTCTCCCGAACCCCAATACCTGGGGGGAGAATGGTCTGGCCCGCTCGCTAAAGCGCGCATTCGCGGGCGGTCTTGTTGCCTTCCTCTCGTTTGCCTCCATCCGGGCCTTCATGTCTGACACTAAGGTGGACAACATTTGGAGTGCCCGGACGGTTGAACCGGCTTCCTCGTCCGATGATACACTTGCTTGATGGGGGGGGGGGGGGGGGGGGGTTGTTCCAGAGTTCATCATGGGCTTCGGGAAGAGCGCTATCGGTACGTGCATGATCTTTCTCCTCCCGGTTGGTTGTCCTACTTCCAGGTACGGGAACTCAACGCCTTCCCCTGGTACCGCCAGTGCTTTCGCTAGCGCGGCGTTCTGCTGTTGCCCTTACTCCAAGGCCGCCAACAGCGTGGCGTTTACTGCTTCCATTTTCTGGTACCGAGCTTCCGCCCTGATACGGTTCTGATTGCCCCCTTCTCGCAACCGTGTGGGTTCTGCTTTCATCTTCTCTATCTCTCCCGCCATATCACCCTGGTCGGAGTTCGCGGCATTCCCTGGATCCCTGCAACCGATGGCTTCATTCAGAACGAGGGCCCGAGTCCGGCGTACTTCTTCCGGTCTCCCCTCACTGGTTTCCAGCCCCGACCCTCCGGCTATACTTATTCGAAGTGACTTTTATGTAGACTCTTCCCACAGACGACGCCAATTGTTTCTGTCTGAATCCGTAGACTCACAGAGACCGGTGGATCTTGGTGTGATTCCTTCATGCAAATCCTACTAACTAAGGGAATACCGGGCGGGCCAGTCTATTCCGCTCCGATACTTAAGTCAGTATAGATGGGATAAACTGATAACTTAGGCAGGAATGAGTATTTGAAGTATTGATTATTACCTATTAATGAGGGTAGTTGAGACTCATATATAAGCTGTCGGAAATGAAGACTGGCATCACCTTTCGATGTGAGACTGGCCCCCTTCTGCACATATTGATGGACTGTTCCGGCCCCTGCTTGGGGAGCTGTCATCCCCGATTTCCCGGATCCCGATCACAAGTAAGATATGCCCGGGCGCGGAACCAGGTGTCCATGCCTTGTTCCCGGGCCCTGGGCCGGGTCCGAGAGTGCTGGCTGCGGGTCTGGGGGTCTGGATAGCCTCTCTATGGCTACTGCCAACAGGTAATAAATCTAGACCACTAGTCATCTGCAACCCATAGTGCTATTTGTAGTTCTGGGGCAATATTGTGACACATTAAATCGGTACTATTCATTGATGTGACATCAATTGTCTTCAACCCTAGTGTGCAACAATATAGTCATTTAATATATTTTATTTATTTCATAATAAATTAAAATTACATGAAAATATAACTACTTTAAATTACATCAAATATAATAAAACTCATGCTGAAATAGCATTCTAAGTTTCAAGCCTAGATATAAATCTTCAAATTTATGTGTTCTTATTTTATATTCTCCACTTAAAAAAAACATATTCTATGAATATTTTTGGACCCCCTAATGTGATATATTTTTACAGAATTGAGGTTATCTCAGATATATGCATGAAGAATCAATCCATCGTTACAAGATCGAACAAAAGAGAGGAGTCCGGCCATGATTTGAAGTTTTTCTATTTAGATTAATTGTTGGAGGGTATTTCAGTAAGGTTAAGGAGGTATACTTAGGTTTTAAGTATTAGAGGTACACAACTACACATAGCAATTTTAGAGGTGTAAATATAATTCCCTTGCATACACCTCCTTTTTTAGAAGAACAAACATTAGCTAAAATGTTAGGTGTACTTGAATTTTTGGGAATGGCATAGGGCGTACAATCCATTAATATAAAAATAAGAGTTACATTACCAGTATGACTCACTAGGATACCTTGATTACGTTAAAAACGAGGGCAGTAGTTAAGTAGCTTATCTATACTATTATCTATTCTATATTATTCTTATTATCTATACTATTATTAAAGAAAACCCACTTTATTAGTCAAAGTGCCTATGAAAAGACATGGACACCCTCATACCATATTTTATTTTCAATCAAATTTTAATATTTGAAAGACATTAAGGTAAATAACATAATATTTTTTTAAAAAATAAATAAATTAGATAACTACCTTTTGCACAACTTCCCACTATCTTCATCTATAAAAAACTTTCTTACCAACTCTCCATAAATATTTCCAAACAAAATATAAAAGAAAAAAAACATATCAAATATTTATTTTCCCCAAAAAAAATATAAAAGAAAAAAAAACAAATCAAATATTTATTTTACATATGCTACCGCAAAACTAGTATTATTTAAGAGAACTTGCTTTGTTTGTCAGAATGGTTGTGAAAGTATTTAAATACCCTTAAACTATAGGTTAATCGAAAAAAAAAAACTTTTTATCTATGAAGGATACTTTGGTAATTAGCAAAATAATAATAAAAATTAAAAAAAAAATCTATAATAACTTCCCACCTCTCTACCGAGATAACTGTCCACTACTCACATATCTAAAGTAAATAATTTTCCACTTCACAATTTTTATTTTAAAAATAAAAAATAAAAATAGTTGAACATATGCATCGCAAGGCCTCGCATCAGTGGCATGTGTTGTAAAACTAGTTACCTTTGATGAAACGTTTTAGGTGTGCATGAACCCTTTCATTACCTAGGATTTTTCTTTCTTTCATCGGACCGGTAACCTCATTACTGTAGATGAATGATGGTCCGAATCTCTTGCGGGTCAACCCGGCCGAACCCAAATAAAGAAGTCATGCCTTTTTTACTACCCCGAAATTCCCAAACCTCTTATTCTGCTCCTCCTTCAAACCTCAGCAGTTAACTAGCTTCTCTTCTTCTTCTTCTTCTTCTTCTTCTTCAGCTCTCCCCACAATTACTTATCCTTCTATTGGGTGTTCAATTGGCTCCCAGAACTAATCCCAGGTGAGTTCTCAGCATTAATTTCTGATTCTCAATTCCTCTTTCACCATTCAGGGTTTACTTCTATTCCTATTTAACTCTTCCCGTTTACTTCAATGTCAAAAACACTTGCCATGGTATCATAAATTCAATCTCTCTGGTGATCATGTAGTTCATATTTGTTGGTCAAAGGTTGCATCTTTTTTTCTTATACAAGTGTGTTGCTGCATGCATTTCTTATGTTCAAACCTGATATGTAATCATTGTCTAATTCAAAAAAGTATGTGGATCATATTTATCTTAAAATCCATTAAGGGCAATCTTTACATTAGTCTGATATATGAATCATTAGTTCTTGTATTAAATGTTGGTGGGTTTATATTTCTAGGTGAGTTTCAGTACTGTTGTTGTTGTAGAAGAGTCTACAATAAGGTAGAAGCATGGACTTGAAGCAGAAACATGACCCTCCTAAACCTTCAGTCAAAGAAACGACTGTGCATCAGCAATTTCTGCTGAATTTCATTATGGGAAATTACTTGGGTCCTGATATCAAGTTTGATAAGGTAAGATACTCGGCATTTCAAAGATTAGCTGAAGGTTCACCTCCGTATGAGTCGAGTGATTTGGGTGCTTCATATGTTAGTGTGTCTCTTTTGGAGAGTTTATATTACTATATCCTGAGGAATGCTCACCCTAGCCTGGTTCTGAGACCAAATATGTTGCATAAGTATTTAAAGGGAAGCATACCTTTGTCAAGTTCGGGGCTGAGAAAAGAGAGTCGGCAGTTCCCAGATATTTTCCCTCTGAATCTTCATCAACAGATATGGTATCCGGAAAGCTTCAGAATTGTTAAAGGGATTGTGATTATTGATGATCCTGTTACCTCGTATATGAAAGAAGATGATATGGAGAAGTTCAAATCTTTAACTGGAATGAAAAACCTGAAAATTGATATAAATGAATCCAGAAATTATCGACAGGAGTGCCAGGATGAGGGGAAAAGGGAGCACAATTTCTGCAAGGACAGTGATGAGGCTGGATGTACTTCCAATGGAATTGGTAATTCGTCTGATAGGTTTCAACAAAAGTACAAAAGGAGGTGTCTCTCTCATCGTCCATCAGTTTCAGCATTTCTCTCCGTTGACACTTCATCAGAAGGCACAAAACATTGTGGAAAAGATGAACCTTCATCGAATAACTGCAAACAAGAAGGACCTGTGCTCATGCCCCTTCTGTCTGTTCCTAGAATGGAAGCATGTGTATTAGATGCTTCTATTGTTTTGTCTGGGACGGTCAAGAGAGGGGTTGTTGGACCACCTATTGGTGCTGTGGACATTGGCGTTAGCAAGGTTGCATATTATTTCCGAGTATCTCTACCAGGAATCAGGAAGGATTTTTGTATGTTTCTCTCACTTGGTCATTTCTTTTCAATTTTCTGGTGCTAATATTAAAATTGTTTTAGTTTGGTATTCCCCTGGTGTATTCAAATATGTTACACCTCCGTTACCTCAATGGGAAATTTGATATTTAATACATTGAGTAGACACAGTTAAGTTGCATATATTTTGAACAAGCATGCATATTCTAGGTAATAATTGCCTATTCTTCTCAGAAGGTAATCGCAAAATGAAAAGAAAAAAAAAACGCTTTACCCATTATGGTCTACTGGTCTAGTGATCATTGAGAATGAGCTTGTAACTTACCCGAGTGCCTTTGTTAGACATAAGAGTAGCACTCACTTCTATATACAGGCTGGGCACAAATGATATCTTATACACCCTTACTTTTAGATGCTCTCTTGAAAAATTGTTTGCTTTACACTTTTAATTTGGTACCCCTTTTGTGTGGCAACAGGTCAATTTAGTTGTGAGATTGAACCCAATGGGAAGGTTCAGCTACAAGGCTTCACAAGTGGAGGAAACCCCATAAAGAAACGCTCACGTGTCTTCCGAATGAAATTACAGCAACTATGCCCCCTTGGACAATTCACGCTCTCCTTCAGTCTTCCGGGACCTGTTGATCCAAGGCTCTTTGCACCTAACTTCGGATGTGATGGCATCTTTGAAGGAGTAGTTCTAAAAGAGGAGTGATATCTGATGTTCAGCTTCATTTTTTGATGTAGCAAGCATTGACAAAAAGGTAGCCTGGTAGGATCTTCTTACTAGACTGATCTTTCAAATCATTGTCTGCAAGCATGTAAATAGAGTAGAAAAATGTTGGTTACATATAATGAAGTTAATATGCTAGGCATTTACTGGAAAAATGCATGCATCATTCTCTTCACACCTGCATCATAACTTGTAGAACTTTGGCAGGGGTTGTATTGCTCTGTATGTGCCGGTCAAAACTAATAGAAAACCCTATGATAGTATTTCATAAGCTTACTGTTCACAGATGAGGAATGAATGAGGTTAACTTGGACGTGCATTTCTTCGTTCTGGCTTTAATACACGCTACTTATCATTTCTTGTTCCCTGTCAAATGTCAACTTTTAACAAAGCTGTTTGATTAATCAGGTTTAACCCCAAATTCCCTACCCCTTTACCGCGGTGTTTGGTTGACATGTTTACTACGACATGCTACTGTTGGGGTAGAGGTGTGGTTGTAGAGGGATTAGCTCGTAGGCTAGGAAATGGTCACTGAGATTAGGCAAGGGTACAAAATGCTGGTGTCTGTTTGGCATAACGAAGCCAAACATGCGTTAACAAACACTTGCATGCAAAATGAACTTCTGTGATAAATTGCAAATTTAAGAGTTATAGATACTATGCAATTAAAATCCAAACAAGAGAAGGTCGAGCATGAGAGAAAGGAGCTCGTCAAGTTAGCCAAGGTGACTGGCTGAGAACCCAACTAGGTTTGAAAACTAACTGATGAACCTCTTTTAGGAGGCAGGCAAGTCATCCTTGGCTACCAAACTAGACTCCTTTTTTCATGTTGGACATCTCTTAATTTCTTTCAACATATATATGCATTCAAGCTCCAATACCTGGATGTCAATACAATGTTTCAGAGCCCCTCTATTTATACCAATCACAAACAGTATAATTAGATTCGTATTCGCTCATAGTCGACGATCTGTGATATATACCCACATCAATTTACCTCATCTCCATATGTTCATTTCAGTGATAAGCTAATAAAGTAGTTGACAGACCATAACATATGGAATATATATATTCTCCCCACTTGAAGGCAAATCAAAAGATAAATATATCGCCGTATCATTATAATTTCTAACAAATATTGATAGCATAGTCCAACTTAATTCTCATATTACTATCGAAAATATCATAGATGTGTAAACTTATCATCATGGAAATTAACTTGACGCTTATCAACTTATTATCCACCATTCGAGAGTTCTCCATAATGGGAATTGACATTTTTAAGTAACTAGGGCCCTTCCACTAAGGGATCCCTTATTTTGTTCATTTTAAGGGATCGATTATTAGGCCAACTTTTTAATCACATTTTTACATCTTCACCGTTCAAATACTAGTTTTGTGTGTGTAGATTATTCCTGTAAATTTTTATCCAAAATGGTGATTGCTAAGGTATCCAACTAGATTAAATCAATGGACGTATCAAATCTGTCAAACCTGAACCGTTCACGTTTTTACTTGTAAATTACAATTTTGAATTCTCTAACGATTATCAAATGGGATGAAAATTTCCAGATATGATCTACTCATATAAACATGAAATTTGAACGGTGGAGATGTTAATATGTGATCGAAAAGTAGGTTAAATAATTGATCCCTCAAAATGACCAAAATAAGGGATCCCTCATTGGAAGGGGGCTGTTTAAGTAACTGTCATTGATCTCTTTGGCATGCATTTATACCTACTCATCCTCCATAACAAATGTTTCTCCTGACCAATACAAAGTCAAACAAACAAACATATTCTTCCCCAAAATGGTATTAGATATGGAGGATCTCGAATGGTTGACCATATCAAGCTGCCATTACATGTATGAAGGGATATGATAGAGGAAGAAAGAACTCGCATAGAGGAGTTGATAGCAATATGCTAGAGAATGTAATCCAAGATGGTCCATGACTCTATCAGTCAACTTGATGAGGGTGGTCAAGAGAAAAGAGTAGGGATATGTGGCAAAGTGGTAAGGATATATAACTGACTATATGAGCGAATACGAATCCAATTACTAATAGTGTGTTCCACATTGTATATAAATAGAGGGTCGTGAAACTTTGTATTGGCATCGCATTGGAGCATGAAGAGATGTCCAACATGAAAAAAGGAGTCTAGTTTGGTAGCCAAGGATGACTTGCCTGCCTCGTAAAAGAGGTTCATCGATCAGTCAGTTATCAAAACCTAGTTGGGTTCTCAGGCAGTCACCTTGGCTAACTTGACAAGCTCTTTTCTCTCATGCTCGACATTCTCTTCTTTGGATATTAATTCAAAACCGCTTTTATCTCACTCTCGTTCATCATTTAAGTTAGCTGCGCCTTTGGTTGTGATGTTAGCCTTTTGTTTTCTACGTAAATAGCATCTATGCAATTTTCCCAAAAATGATTTTGTTAGCAACTATTTCATCATAGAAAATAGTATTAATCAATGTTGTAAAAGGCGAGCCTGAGGCGCGCCTCAAGGCGTCAAAGGCGCGAGGCGCATCAGAAAAAGCCTCAGCCTTGGCTGTCTAGGCGCCGAGGCGTCCAAGGCGCAGATGAAGGCGTCGAAGGCGTGAAAGGCGCTGCGTCAGGCGTTTCAGGCGTAGGCTTCCAGTTTTTTTTTTTTTTTTTTTGCTAAGAACAATATTTCGCCGAGAGTCAGCTCAGTTTCTGCGTCGAGCAAAGTAGGTTTTTCATTCGAGATAGCCGTGCTCCTTCGCAGAGAGACACATCGCCGTCGCATCAGCACTAGACGCAGAGAGACGCATCAGCACCGTCGTGTCAAGCCACTGCCTTCCTGCCGTCGCGCCATCGCGCCGCCGCCCCATCGCGCCGTAGCGCCATCGTTGCTTCTCCTTCCTGCCATCCCGCCGTGGTCGCGCCATCGTCTCATCACTCGCCATCTCATCATCACTCAGGTCTGAACGAAACCCATGCACACCACTTTTCTCTTCTCTGTTTGCTTCTTTTAATTTCTTGCCTCCCACACGCCACTACCTTTTAATCTCTTCTCTGATTGTCCATAGAGCTAGAATCACCAATTATATATGCATGGTTTATCTACCACATTGAGTTGCAAATTCTCTCTATCTTACAGTCCAATAGTCTCATAGTCGTAGATTTGGCATGAAAAGGAAGCATGAAAATGCAGTAAGCTAAAGCTTTTGCAATGAAAATGCAGTAGATTTGGCTTTTATTCTCAAGGCTTACGCCTTTTGCCTCAAGGCTTACGCCTTGGTGAGGCTCTCCCGACAACGCCTTGGCTACGCCTTGGCTACGCCTTGGCTACGCCTTAGTCTTTTAAAACATTGGTATTAATTACAAAAAGAAAGCCAGTGTGCTAAGCTACTGTTGCAGAGAGAATCAGTAGAAAGAGAAAGAAGTAAAAACCCTGAACTCTGATCTCTTACTCTTCTTCAGACTCTCACTCACCCCATAAGCTCTCTCGCACTTCCTCTCTTTCCCTGTTCATCATACATGCGAACATGGAGAGGTTGTTCCAGAGCGCAAAAGGGAGTTGAGAAGCCATGCATGTGTTAGAATGATGACAATTCTGTTAATTCTGTTATTTGCTTGAATGCTAACAGACTGGACATTCCAGCTATTCCAGCTGTATCAGTTTGTTAGAGAGCTATATTAGTTGGTTAGAGAGTTTGTTACAGAGCCTTCGATTCTTCTACTTGTATAAATAGCAAATTAGGTTCCTCTCTTCCTCTCTCTGTAATTCATGATCTGTTAATCATAGTGTAGTTCTTCCTCTGAAATTTCTTCATCTTTTTCATTCTTTCAAAGCTTGATCTTTCTTTTGTCATGGCTATCATGGCATCAGAGCCATCATAGATCCAGGATCTCTATTCATGCTTCCGCATCTCTATTTCTAAAAGAGTATATGTGTTTTGATGATTTCAGATCCAGATTTGTGACCTGATTTCAAGATTGAGCTTCCACTTGCTTGGTTTCAAGGTGGAACCGTCTTCGAAGGCTAGGATTCTGATCTAGATCTCATCGAGCTCAGATTCAAGGTGTTCTTGTGGAAATTTCGTTTCAGGTTATTTATCTCCTAATATCTTGATTGATGATGATCTTGTCTTGTTCTTGAAGCAATTACTTTCTTAAGTTTGTTTAGAGTTGATAAATATTTTGGAGCATATCAGATTTGGTTGAAAATTGGTGAGCAGAGAAATTTGTTATATGTTGAGCTGTGAAAATTGAGTAGAGATGAAGTTAGAGTAAAAATGGAGCAAAATTGAGTAGTTGAGCAGAAATAGAGCAAAAGAGAGAGCAAAATCACAGTGAATTTGAGCAGAAATAGAGCAGTTTTGAGAAAATTAGGCCAAGAAGTGTCAAAAACAGTAGGAATTGAGCTCTTTACTCATTTTTTTTTAGTTGGAAGAAGTTTATAATGGCTCCTCCAGAGACTCATGCTGAACCTGCTCATGTCTCTCTTACTCATGCTGATGTGCACTCCCTTTTCAGTGTGATCACTATTAAGCTAAGCGAAAGAAACTTTATGAAATGGAGTTTTCAATTTCAAGCTACTCTTGCTGGAAATGCTCTTTTTGGTCATTATGATGGGTCATAAGTTGTTCCTCCTAGATATGTCTTAACTACTGAAGGAGACTGCAACATATAAAATCTGGAAACAAACTGATATGGCATTAATGAGTCTTCTTATGGCTACTCTAGATGAGGATGTAGTTGATGTTATTCTTGGTTGTAGAACTGCTAGACAGGTTTGGCTAGCTCTTCAAGAACGTTTCTTTGCTGTGTCAAGGGTCAGCATCATGCAACTAAAGACTGAACTCCAAACTATAAGGAAGGGTGGTGAATCAATTAAGAAATATTTGCAGCGTGTTAAGAATGCTCGTGATCAGCTTCTTTCAGTTGGAGTAACTATACCTGATGAAGATATAGTGATAGTGATTTTGAATGGTCTACCAGATGAGTACTCTACAGCAAAAACTGTAATTGAGGGAAGAGAGACTCCAATTGATCTCAGGAATTTGAGGTCTCAACTTCTAGCTGCAGAAAGACGTGTTAAAGGTTCATTTTCTATAAATACTAACTTGAGTGCAATGGTTGCTAGAGGTGATAATTCAAGATATGCAAAAAGAGGAAGAAACAGTAGAGGATGGAATTTCAGAAATAATGATGAAGGTAGAAATGAGAAAGGAGCTGTTGAATGTCAGGTTTGTGGGAAGAAATGACAAGCTGTTGAAACATGCTTTTGTGTTCATAAATGTCAGATTTGTGGAAAACATGGTCACCTGACAAGTACATGCTATCAAAATCCTAATTACAAACCTCAGCAAGCTTCTCAGAATCAATCAAGGTCTACAAATATTGGTCCATCTCTTGAGTGTCAGATTTGTTCAAAGAAAGGACAACTTGCTGTCAATTGCTACTACAAGACTGATGTATCTCCTGATCATCCATCTTTGCCAATTCCAACTTGCCAAATTTGTGGTCTAAAGGGTCATCTAACATTGAATTGTTCTCATAGAACCAATTTTGCATATCAAGGGAATGAGCCTCTTGCATCTCTATCAGCTCTGACTGCTCAAACTTTTGTAAATCATAATGGCATCTTTAATCAGTCTCAGAATGGAGGATTAGTGACATCTAGTTCATCTGGAACTAGTTTTTCTGGAGGTTTTCATCCTAGTCCTGGAGCATCTTCATCCAACTCTAGCCTAACCAACAATGAAGTGTGGATTGGGGATACAGGTGCTACTCATCATATGACATCTGAAATCAGAAATTTGGCTATTGCTCGTCCCTATTCCTCAGACAACAAGATAACCATTGAAAATGGTACAGGTTTGAACATTGCTCATACAGGTTCAGGTTTCATCAAACCATCTGATCATATGCTAAAGCTTGATCAAGTTCTTCATGTTCCTAGTCTAGTGACGAGAGCCGAAGCTCGCACACAATAATAAACCCTACAAAAGATCGTTAGTAGTATAAGCAAGTAGGGATCGTTCTAAGCCGGGGATTAAGGGTACCTGAGATATGAAATTGTTAGACAAATATATACAAACATATATACAAAATCGTCACATATGGGGGTGAAAAGATTCGGCAGCTAGGCTGCCCCTAAGCTAGGTTCGGCAATAAAAACAGAAAATAAATCCTAGACTACTATATACAAGTGATCATCATCTCTCACACAAAACAGTTCACACAAAAGACTCTTTAACATATAGATTTGCATGCAAGAAGGTAAGAATCAAGTATTTAGCATGTTCAAGACCTAAATTAGTTTCGACACAACTAGAGCCTCCAACGGTTTTCCAATTGTTAGACTTCTTAATTTCTTAGAAACTACTCCAACGTATGACTTCTAAGGTGATGCTAATCCGGTTTTACGCGTTTTAACATTTAAGCATGTGAGTCTAAATCGAAGACATGTAAACAAGCAAGGTTGTCAATCATCTTATTTAACATGCAAGTAATCTAAGGTTTTTACCCTATGTGAGCAACACAAAACAAACTACTCCAACGTATGACTTATTCGTATTACTCGGTTAAATGAAACCTAACATCTAGATTTACATGCTTCCAGCCAATACTAATGCTTCGGTTTATAAGGCGCACTCTTAGATTACTAACCAAAATAAATCCTAAACATGCTTCTAATACCACTGTCCTAATTATCCAAACATACAAAATCCATAAGTTAAATTTCAGAAAAACAATGCATAACATACAATATTCGGTTCATACAAAGTTTCAAGAAAAACCAAGAATCGAAACAAATTCGTACAAAACAACCAAACATAAATAAATACAAAAGCCATAGGGGAATGGATCACACTTTAAAAACCTTGAAGATTCCTCAAAGGTGACAAGGTGGCTCGGCTGCTGCTCCTTGGTGTTCGGCAAGAACAGAAATCGGCAGAAACAAAGGTGGAAGGGTTCGGCTATATGGTGGTGGTGGTGATGGTTCGGCTAGGTATTTATGTGTTGGTGTTTGAAAGAACTTGGTAGAGCTTTAGGCTAGTGTATTATGCTTGAGATGAGATGATTTTCAGAATGAAAAAGTGAGGGTATATATAGAGGATAGGGAGAAAGGCTGCCGGCAGTCCCTTAAGCAAAGAGGAGTTCAGAAAACCTAGTGCAATAAGGTTTTGCAACCTTCCTTTCTTAGTCCAATTAGGTTTTCTTTTCTGAATTTCTCTTCAAGGCTTGGGCTTCACAACTTCATGGACTTCTTGTATGATCTTGGACTTCATTTGACATGTCTTGGTCCATCGAAAAATACCCCAATTGCCGGCAGCACACAAAGGCATACAATCTGCCTCTATTCGGCAGCTTCTCCTAGTGTGACTAGGAGAACGTCTTTCTTCAAGTTTTTCTTCAATGCCATGGCCTAGTGTCGTCCTCTTCCCTTCATAAAGCTTGGACCATCTTCACATATGCATTTGTACACCATTTGGTCCATCAAAAACAGAAAACACAAAAAGGGGGCAGTAGGTTCCTGGAATCGGCAGATTTGACCTTGTTGCAGTAATTCCGGCATATCTCCATCCGTGGAGCTCCGATTGATGCGATTCCAAGTCTCAGATAAACTAGACACATATGGCCATCTCCCCATAAAACAGTTCGATCAAATTCCTTGTGAGTCGACGGGAATGATTATTCGAAGTTGGATCAAAGTCCCAGGAAAATCCTGGAAGTCCCTGGATTGAAATGCTCGGACTGCCGTTTTGCAGCCAACTTTTGGGTGACTTCCCGAACTCCAATTGATCTGAAATTTTAACACAACATTCCTCAGCATATGAATATTAAGCACGCCAAATTTCATAGAATTCGGACAAGGATAGATCACAGTTTCATTCATCTCAAAATCGCGAAAAAGACATATTTTGCAATATTTTCCAGATTTCTCAAACTTAGTCATTTTTCGGATTCTTAACTATTTTTCGCCAAACTCTACCAAATTAACACTAAATTACATTATGACTCTATCTTAGACAAATAAAGGTTAAACAAAGCATAAACGAGGGCATAAGCATATAATATCGTAGCACATTATGCTCCTATCAACTACCCCACACTTATCCTTTGCTAGTCCCTTAGCAAACTAAATTAAACTAAGACTCAAAACAAACTATTGCCCCTAACAATTTGTCTCAGGCTCGTATGTACACATAGCTTTCAAGTTAATGCATGAGAATGCGAAGCACGAAAATTCCAAGTTTCATGAACATGCGACATCAATATGAACATATAAGAGCAACAGGTAAGCATGTAAACATGTAAAAGCTAATCCAATCCTCCTCACTAGGCATACTCTCTTCTCTTCTCTCGAAACATGGTAATTCACTCAATAGTCTATGCAAGCGAAAGATAATGAATTACAAAGAATGACTTGCATATATCAAAGAAACGAAAGCACTTTGTGAATTTTGATGGAAAAACCTCATATGATAACTATATGCACCAATGAACCAAAACCATATGCTTACTCTTGAGATAATCTCCACAATCAAATTTAACCATCTTAAGAATCATGAAAAAGATCAATAAAAGGGTTGTAATGGGGCTAGGCTAAGAGGTATTCGATATTTGGATAAGGAGGCTCAAAACGTCACCATGCGCTTTAGCAAAGCTCGAATCTCCTTATGTCTTCTCGCCGAAAGGGTCAAATCTCATCTTGTTGGACCCATACTTCATTCTTTTCTTCCCATACAACATTACAACAATAATCTAGACAATAGCCTTGCACAAAATTTTTCTTTTCCATTGCCTATGCCGTACCCTTCTTTTTCTTCTTTTTCTCTCGGCTTCTTTTATTTTCTTTTTAATCCGAGCCAAATTTTTTTCTTTTTCTTCTAGGTACGGCATGCATACATTTTTCATATAATTTTATGGCTAAGTCTACCCCACACTTGTTCTTCTTCATCACACACGCGAAAACGCCTTCAAAAATTCAAGTTTTGCCGGAACACACAGTAAAGGCATCACTATACTAAGTTCATGGAAAGTGTTTAAGGGTGATGAAAGAAAAGGCTCAACGTAGGCTCAAATGGGGTTTACTAAGGTGTCCCACGACGGGCACAAATAGGCACATGCTTTATTTGGCAATGGTGGTAAACCTAAATGATCTTTATTCAATCACATTCAAAATCAAGGTATCTTATGATATACACGTTTCGAAAATCAACAAGAGTAAGTTCTAGCATACTAGAGTTCATTAAAAGCTATGGCACATAGTCATCGAATAATCAAAGAATTATGAGGTTTCATGCTTCCTACAAATCTATCGAATTTTATCTTTTTATCGCTCAAGAAGAAAGCAAATTGGCTCAAAAGCTCACATAGGTTATAATCGAAATAAACTAGCTAAAACATGCATGCTTCATAATCAACAAATCCTACATGCTTCTACCAATGCACAAAATCCATGAAACTCACAATTTTAAAAGTATGCACAACCATCATCTATGTATGCAAAGAGGAGAAAAACATCATTGACATATTAGGGGCATCCTAAGACTCAAAACAAACAAATTTAAACACTCTATTTTTGTGGAACAATTTTCTGAATTTTTCTTTTCTAAACTAAGCACACAAAAATTCAAAAACGAAAACGGAATACGTTATCCCACCCCACACTTAGAAAATTACATTGCCCTCAATGTAAGCACAAAACAATATCAATGAATTTCCTAAGCATGCAATCGACTAACATATTCCAACATATCATCACAAATCAAAGAAAGAGAGAAGGGTTAAGAAATTTCAAACTCTCGGTGATGGCTCCTTCACTTTTCTTTGATCGACATGGGTTGCCTCCCAAGTAGCGCTTTGTGTTTATAGTCCATAGCCTAGACTTTTCACCGTGTTTTTCATGTGTTCATCGTGCTCCAAAGCATTCCAAATTGGCAAGAAGAAGTTCAAGAAGAAGTGTATTGCATTCCGTATCCGCATTGGTGCTGTTTGGCGTATCCTGTTGGTGCGGCGTATCAGGCTCTTCTGCCGGCGTATCCGGCGTGTCCGGCTTGTGTCTGGCATGTTGTACTTGTGTGTCAACCCTGCCGGCAATGGCAGGTCCGGCAGGGAGTGGTGGTGCGACTGAAAACAGCGGCAGAAGCGCGGCAGGTTGGTGCGTGTCCGGCAGGAGGTGCGTTGGTGCGTCTTGTGTGTCCGTGTCTGTCCTCTTGGTGATGCTGCCGGCAATTGCAGGTCCGGGAGCCACTTGGTGTTGTGGTGGCATGGCTGCATCATGTGATGGTGAAGGCGGCTCGGCTTGTGGTGCGTCACTAAGAATGATTGTGTCCTCCAATGCATCAAAAGGTGCATGATAATGCTTAAGGCGATGGCCGTTAACCTTGAAAGTCTTGTGGGTTTGCAAATCTCGAATTTCTATGGCTCCATGAGGGAACACACGAGTGATGACAAAGGGGCCAATCCAACGAGAGCGCAACTTTCCCGGAAAGAGTTGAAGCCGTGTATTAAACAAGAGAACTTTTTGCCCAACTTCAAACTTCTTCCCCCGAATTATCTTGTCATGGTACGCTCTTGTCTTTTCTTTATAGATCCAAGCGGCATCATAAGCTTCATTGCGAATTTCTTCAAGTTCATTGAGTTGAAGCTTCCTATGAATGCCGGCCTCATTGATGTCCATGTTGAACTTTTTAACGGCCCACCATGCTTTGTGTTCTAATTCCACCGGTAAGTGACATGTTTTGCCATAAATCAACCGAAAAGGAGACATACCTATCGGTGTCTTGTACGCAGTCCTATAAGCCCATAAAGCATCATCGAGACGATCACTCCAATCCTTCCTTGAAGGTCCAACCGATTTCTCCAAAATATTCTTGATCTCTCGATTACTCACCTCGGCCATTCCACTTGTTTGGGGATGATAAGGTGTAGAAACCTTATGTGTGACTCCATACTTCTTCAATAAGGCTTCAATGGTGCGGTTACAAAAATGGGATCCTCCATCACTAATCAAGACCCTTGGAACTCCAAATCGTGAGAAGATGTTGGTCTTGAGAAACTTGGCTACTACCTTGGCATCGTTGGTGCGTGTAGTCTTGGCTTCGATCCACTTTGACACATAATCAACCGCAAGCAATATGTAGAGAAAACCCTTACTTGAAGAAAACGGTCCCATGAAATCAATCCCCCAAACATCAAAAATTTCAACCACAATGATAGGCGTGAGCGGCATTTGATCACGCCCACTAATTTTCCCCACACGTTGGCATCTATCACAAGCTTTGCAAAACATGAAAGCATCTTTGAAAATTGTAGGCCAAAAGAAACCACAAGTGAGTACCTTCAATGCCGTCTTCTTAGGTCCAAAATGCCCACCACAAGCTTCACTATGACAAAAAGCAAGGATGGAGCGATGCTCATTCTCCGGCACACATCTTCGAATAACTTGATCACCACATTGCTTCCATAAGTACGGATCATCCCACAAGAAGTGTCGAGCTTGCTTCCTTATTCTTCTTTGATGGTGGCTCGGCAATTCTTTAGGAAATCGGTTTGTGGCAAGAAAATTGGCAATGTCGGCATACCAAGGCTCATGTACTTCAAGTCGAAAAAGTTGCTCATCCGGAAAGGTTTCTAAAAGGGGCAGCCGATCCTCTTCATGAACAAGGCGACTCAAATGATCGGCCACAACATTCTCTACTCCTTTCTTGTCTTTAATCTCAATGTCGAACTCTTGAAGCAAAAGAATCCATCGAATAAGCCTCGGCTTAGCATCCTTCTTTGTCATAAGATATCTCAAAGCGGCATGATCACTATAAACAATGACTTTGGAATTCAAAAGATATGATCGAAATTTTTCCAAAGCAAAAATTACCGCTAAGAGTTCCTTCTCCGTTATTGTGTAGTTGAGTTGTGCATCGTTGAGAGTCCTTGAAGCATAGTAAATGGCGCATGGCTTCTTCTCAATTCGTTGTCCAAGTACCGCTCCAAGTGCATAATCACTAGCATCACACATCAACTCAAACGGCTCATCCCAATTAGGGGATACAAGTATTGGTGCCGTGCATAGCATAGTCTTTAATCGGCAAAATGCCTCCTCACATGCCTTTGTCCACTCAAACATCACCTCCTTTTGTAACAAGTTGCTCAATGGCTTGGCAATTGAAGAGAAGTCTTTGATAAATCGACGATAAAACCCCGCATGGCCAAGAAAACTTCTCACATCTTTCACACACCTAGGGCTCGGCAATGCTTGAATTAGCTCCACCTTGGCTTTGTCAACCTCTAAGCCTCTTGCCGAAATTATGTGCCCTAGAACAATGCCTTGCGTGACCATGAAGTGACACTTCTCCCAATTGAGCACAAGATTTGTCTCTACACACCTCTTAAGTATCTTCTCCAAGTTCCCCAAACATGCATCGAAGGTGCCTCCATACACACTAAAATCATCCATAAATACTTCGATAATGTCTTCAATAAAATCCGAGAAGATAGCATACATACATCTTTGAAAAGTGCCGGGTGCGTTGCAAAGTCCGAATGGCATCCGCCGATAAGCAAACGTGCCAAATGGACAAGTAAAAGTGGTCTTCTCTTGATCGTCCGGGTGTATCATGATTTGATTGTAGCCACTATATCCATCAAGAAAGCAATAGTAAGAATGACCGGCCAACCTCTCTAGCATTTGATCCATAAACGGCAAAGGCATGTGATCCTTCCTCGTTGTAGCGTTGAGCTTCCTATAATCGATGCACATACGATGACCGGTTACAAGTCTTTGTGGCACAAGCTCATTCTTCTCATTCTTGACAACCGTTACACCACTCTTCTTTGGCACTACTTGCACGGGAGATATCCACTTACTATCCGAGATTGGGTAGATCACCCCACAATCGAGCAACTTGATAATTTCTTCTTTCACAACCTTCATCATAGGAGGGTGAAGTCGACGTTGAGCTTCCTTTGTCGGCTTAGCTCCTTCTTCCAACAAAATACGATGAACACAAGTAGTAGGGCTTATTCCCTTGATATCTGCTAAGGTCCAACCTATGGCGGTCTTGTACTTCTTAAGCACACGTATCAAATCCACTTCTTGCTTCTCACCAAGCATTGAAGACACAATAACCGGTAGTGTATCTTCTTCTCCAAGATAAACATACTTTAAGTGACTAGGGAGTTCTTTAAGTTCTAACTTTGGGGCCTCTTCCACACTTGGTCGAAATTTGGTTGTGGCACTTGGAATTGACAAGAACGAATTATAGGGTGGGGCATAGGGTCGAGCCTCTAGCTCGGCAGCAACTTTCCTCATACTCGGCTCTATCATGAATGGCTCGGCAATGATTTCTTGCTCGGCACTTCTTGGCTTGGCCGGCCCTTCTTCCTCATTCTCATGCACGATTCGTTCTCCCCTCTTGTCAAATCCGACCCCTTGCTCAATCGCTAATTGCTATGCGTCGAGCGAGGTCGACATAACTTGCTCGACCTCCTCCAAAACATCAATGGCACAACCCTCCTTCAAATCAACATTGGGGAATCTCATGGCATCAAAAACATTGAACTTTATCACTTCACCATCAAATTCCATAGTTAGGTTGCCCTCGGCCACATCTATCTTTGTGCGCGCGGTCCTCATGAATGGTCGCCCTAGAAGCAATTGAGTGTTGTTGACCGGCGAATCCTCCATCTCAACCACATAGAAATCGGCGGGAAAAATCAATTGGTTGACTTGCACCAACACATCCTCTACATAGCCCTCCGGATATTTGCTTGAGCGATCCGCAAGTTGAATGATGACATTATCCTTCTTGAGAGGCCCTATACTCAACGTTTGATACACATTGAGTGGCATGACATTGATCGATGCTCCCAAATCCAACATAACATCATCAAACCGTGTATTGCCTATAACACAAGGCACATTGAAGCTCCCCGGATCCTTCATCTTTGGTGGCAACTTTCTTTGAATAACGGCCGATACCGTCTCGCTCATAGTTACCACACGAGTCTCTCTAGTATGCCTTCTTGCCGTACAAAGCTCCTTCAAAAACTTAGCATACTTCGGCACTTGCTTAATGCATTCCAACAAAGGGATGTTGACTTGCACTTTCCGGAAAATCTCCAACACCTCTTCATCGGACTTGTCCTTCTTTGTTCTAGCATAACGTGAAGGGAATGGGGCACTAGATGATAGCACTCCTCCCTTAACATTATTTCCGGCCACACTCTCCTGCTCGGCAGATTGGTCCTTCTTGTCAACATGGCTGCTGCCGGCAGTGTGTCCCTCGGCAGCATTGTTCTTCTCGGTATCACTATTGACGGCATCATGGCTCTCCTCGGTATCATCATGGGCGGCATCATGGCCGGCATCATTCCTCTCGGTCTCATGCAAATGGCTGCCGGCAATGACCGGTCCGGCAGCCCTCTCATCCTCATTAATACCATTGAAAGTCACTCGCTTCTTCTTTGGACTTGTTGGAGGAACCAACTCTCTTCCGCTTCGAGTTTGAATCACTTTGGCTTGCTCGTTCCTCGGATTTGGAATAGTATTGCTCGGCAACTTCCCTTGCTCATTAAATCTTCCCATAAAATCCACAACTTGCCCCATTTGAGTCTTGAGCTCACCAATGTCCTTTTGATGATTTTGTTGTCCCGCGAGTAATGCTTGAGTAGCACTTGACAAAGATTGAATCAAAGCATCATAGTTCGGATTGCTTGGCGAAGCTTGGCCTTGGCCCGGCCCTCCTTGTGGTTGGTTCGGCAATGCAGCAAAGTGTCCTTGGTTCGGCATGTATGGCTGCCGAGGCGCAAATGGTGGCCTTGGTACAAATGGCGCTCCGCCCTCTCTTGGTTGCATAGGTGCCCTAAGCACATTGTCATTGTTCGCCCATCGAAAGTTTGGATGATCATTGAACCTTGGATTGAAATTGCCAAATCTTTGGCCTCCTTGAAAACCAATTGCATTGCATTCCTCAACTCCCTCATTAACTCCAAATTGAGGGCATTGTTCGGTCTCATGGCCCTCGGTGCAAATTCCACAAACACTAGCACGCTTCTTCATCAAATTACTCACCAAGTTGGTGAGCTTGTCCACTTTATCTTCTAACTTTGAGCTCGAAGACGTCTCATGCACTTTCTCATTCCTTTGCACATTGTTTCGTGCCATGCCAAATTGTTGGTTGTTCAATGCACGAACTTCCAACAAACTTCTTGCCGCTCCGGCATTCAACTCCAAAAAGCTACCTCCCGCGGCCGAGTCAAGAAACTCTCTCTCCATGACACGCAATCCCTCATAGAAATATTGTAGAAAGAGCCCATCGCTAATGCCATGCGATGGACACAAAGAAACTAGGGACTTGAACCTCTTGTAGTAGTCGAAGAAAGTCTCATCTCCGGCTTGCTTCACACTTGTAATTTGCTTCCTCAGATCAGTGATACGTGAAGCAGGAAAGTACTTGAGTAAAAACTCATCCATCATAGTACTCCACGAAACAATGCGACCACTAGGCACCTCAAACAACCACTCCTTTGCTTGATCTTCTAGAGAAAACGGAAATGCCTTCATTTTGAAGTGTTGCAAATCGGTTCCTCTTGGGCACATAGACTCCGTGGTGAAGTTAAACCACTGTAGATGCTTATTAGGGTCCTCACTCGGCATCCCATAAAATGATTTCAGCTTATGGAGGAATCCACTCCTCAATTCAATCTCTCCAGTCTTGTCAGTTTCCAAGGGAGGATAAGTAATATTAGAAGGAGCAACTCCAGCTCCAGCAACATGACCATTCTGTGATCTGATTGATGCCATGATCTCTTCTTCTTCTAATTCGGCAAAGGCTTCAAATTCAGGATTCTGAAGATCACAAGACGACGACACAAAAGAAGGTGAGCTCGGTCCTGATGATGATGAAACTGACGGCACAATAGGTGAACTCGGCAAGGATGATGTCACTGATGAACTGGTTGGTGACGATGGCGGTAATGGCACAAAACGAGCAATAGCGAGTTCTTGGTCTAAACGTTGCAAACGGCCTTGAAGATCTCTTGTCCAAATACTAGATTCGGACATGCACTATTTCTGAAATTTGCAACATTTAAACAAGTTAGAACATCGTAAAGAAATAGAAAGCAAGAATATACATCATTACAAGCCACGGCATTGGCGATTACACAACAAATTTCAATCATAGCACAAAAAAAAAAACACATTCGGCAAAGACAAACAAATTTCGGCAAAGCACACTATACATTCGGCAATAAGAGATCAAAAATTGAAACGTTCATGATCATGTAATCGCTAAGTCTAATTCCTTTTAAAATTTGTTCTAACTCTCGAAGTACGTGGAGCAGAGGAGATAACGGTGCAATGGACTGATACAGCCCCCGGTAGTATCATGCTTAATCCGATATACCTCAAGAGTTTGAACCACACAACATGTTTTATCTTTGAAGAAAATAGGCCACATATGTCAAGTTATGTTCTAGCGTCTAAAGTGAGGTGATGCTTCGGCACAAGCTGTCGACTAGGTCGTGCGGATTTTACGTTTCAAAGGTCATTACAATCACGGAGGGCGAACCCCCTACAGGAACCGGGCAGGACTCGTTGTTGGACACCACGGAGGGCGAACCCCCTATCGACTCACTCACCGAGAATGAACATCAGTCTATGGGCCTTGAGATCCAGTTAAACAAACCTGAGAACCATATCTATGATAATAACTTCCCCATACTTTGTAAAACAAACACGGATCCCTAGCGGTCTCAAGTGTTGATTAAAACCGCCCTCAACCTCATAGAAGTAATACTATTACCGAAGAAACGCTTATATGCGTGGGGGGGAAGTATCCCGCGTTTCCCAATCTACATAGAAACGGCCTCCGACATAGCACCATTCACATGAAGGGTTTTGGTTATGATCAACAAAAGAGGCTTCACCTACATGTTACACTTTAGAAACTACAATAAACTCAAACATACACAACACTATCAACTTCCTAGAAATTAAACTAAGTGATTACCAACATACATCATTATACATCATGCAACTTTCGAAATTTAAACTCTACATGCCGAAGCATATTTCTACTTTACAAAATCCCAAAATAAACTTAAAATTTACAACTTTACAACTTCACAACAAAAATTTCCAGCAACATATATACACAACAATAACATAAAACAAGCTTTTATAATCCCCGGCAACGGCGCCAAAAATTGACGAGAGCCGAAGCTCGCACACAATAATAAACCCTACAAAAGATCGTTAGTAGTATAAGCAAGTAGGGATCGTTCTAAGCCGGGGATTAAGGGTACCTGAGATATGAAATTGTTAGACAAATATATACAAACATATATACAAAATCGTCACATATGGGGGTGAAAAGATTCGGCAGCTAGGCTGCCCCTAAGCTAGGTTCGGCAATAAAAACAGAAAATAAATCCTAGACTACTATATACAAGTGATCATCATCTCTCACACAAAACAGTTCACACAAAAGACTCTTTAACATATAGATTTGCATGCAAGAAGGTAAGAATCAAGTATTTAACATGTTCAAGACCTAAATTAGTTTCGACACAACTAGAGCCTCCAACGGTTTTCCAATTGTTAGACTTCTTAATTTCTTAGAAACTACTCCAACGTATGACTTCTAAGGTGATGCTAATCCGGTTTTACGCGTTTTAACATTTAAGCATGTGAGTCTAAATCGAAGACATGTAAACAAGCAAGGTTGTCAATCATCTTATTTAACATGCAAGTAATCTAAGGTTTTTACCCTATGTGAGCAACACAAAACAAACTACTCCAACGTATGACTTATTCGTATTACTCGGTTAAATGAAACCTAACATCTAGATTTACATGCTTCTAGCCAATACTAATACTTCGGTTTATAAGGCGCACTCTTAGATTACTAACCAAAATAAATCATAAACATGCTTCTAATACCACTGTCCTAATTATCCAAACATACAAAATCCATAAGTTAAATTTCAGAAAAACAATGCATAACATACAATATTCGGTTCATACAAAGTTTCAAGAAAAACCAAGAATCGAAACAAATTCGTACAAAACAACCAAACATAAATAAATACAAAAGCCATAGGGGAATGGATCACACTTTAAAAACCTTGAAGATTCCTCAAAGGTGACAAGGTGGCTCGGCTGCTGCTCCTTGGTGTTCGGCAAGAACAGAAATCGGCAGAAACAAAGGTGGAAGGGTTCGGCTATATGGTGGTGGTGGTGATGGTTCGGCTAGGTATTTATGTGTTGGTGTTTGAAAGAACTTGGTAGAGCTTTAGGCTAGTGTATTATGCTTGAGATGAGATGATTTTCAGAATGAAAAAGTGAGGGTATATATAGAGGATAGGGAGAAAGGCTGCCGGCAGTCCCTTAAGCAAAGAGGAGTTCAGAAAACCTAGTGCAATAAGGTTTTGCAACCTTCCTTTCTTAGTCCAATTAGGTTTTCTTTTCTGAATTTCTCTTCAAGGCTTGGGCTTCACAACTTCATGGACTTCTTGTATGATCTTGGACTTCATTTGACATGTCTTGGTCCATCGAAAAATACCCCAATTGCCGGCAGCACACAAAGGCATACAATCTGCCTCTATTCGGCAGCTTCTCCTAGTGTGACTAGGAGAACGTCTTTCTTCAAGTTTTTCTTCAATGCCATGGCCTAGTGTCGTCCTCTTCCCTTCATAAAGCTTGGACCATCTTCACATATGCATTTGTACACCATTTGGTCCATCAAAAACAGAAAACACAAAAAGGGGGCAGTAGGTTCCTGGAATCGGCAGATTTGACCTTGTTGTAGTAATTCCGGCATATCTCCATCCGTGGAGCTCCGATTGATGCGATTCCAAGTCTCAGATAAACTAGACACATATGGCCATCTCCCCATAAAACAGTTCGATCAAATTCCTTGTAAGTCGACGGGAATGATTATTCGAAGTTGGATCAAAGTCCCAGGAAAATCCTGGAAGTCCCTGGATTGAAATGCTCGGACTGCCGTTTTGCAGCCAACTTTTGGGTGACTTCCCGAACTCCAATTGATCTGAAATTTTAACACAACATTCCTCAGCATATGAATATTAATCACGCCAAATTTCATAGAATTCGGACAAGGATAGATCACAGTTTCATTCATCTCAAAATCGCGAAAAAGACATATTTTGCAATATTTTCCAGATTTCTCAAACTTAGTCATTTTTCGGATTCTTAACTATTTTTCGCCAAACTCTACCAAATTAACACTAAATTACATTATGACTCTATCTTAGACAAATAAAGGTTAAACAAAGCATAAACGAGGGCATAAGCATATAATATCGTAGCACATTATGCTCCTATCATCTAGCCATGAACTTGTTGTCTTTTACAAAATTGTGTAGAGATAATAGTTGTTTTATAACTCTTGATGAATCTGATATTGCTGTGCAGGACAAGGCATCCAAAACAGTTCTCTATCAAGAAAAGAGTAGTGAGGATGGATTATTTCTTTTCAAGTCTCCCCCTCTTTGTTCCATTCCAGAGTTGTCTCATTCTGAATTTGTGGGTACATCTTCATCATACCCTTTGTGGCATCAGCGTTTAGGTCATACTTCTCAACCAATATTGTCTAAAATGTTGTCTTTTTCTGAAATTCAGTTACCAAGTTTTCAGTCTGACCATGTTTGTTCCTCATGCTTAGAAGGAAAAATGCATAGATTACCTTTCCTTCTCAGTCTGACCAGGATTGGATTATGATGAAACTTTCAGCTCTGTTGTCAGACATAGTACAGTTAGAATTATTCTTGCTCTTGCTGCTATGAATGGATGGGGAGTTAAGACAACTTGATGTCAAGAATGCTTTTCTGCATGGAGACTTAAAAGAAGAAGTGTTTATGGCTCAGCCTCAAGGCTTTGTAGATTCTGATCACCCTGATTATGTGTGTTTGCTACAAAAATCTCTATATGGTCTGAAGCAAGCTCCAAGAGCGTGGAATGAGAAGTTTACAAATTTTCTTCCAAGTTTGAGTTTTGTATCTTCTCATTCTGATCCAAGTCTTTTTATAAGACATACAGATAAAGGGATTGTGGCATTGTGGCATTGCTGCTATATGTGGATGATATTCTGATATCTGGTTCTGACTCTGTAGGAATTGCATATGTAATTTCTGAATTGAGCATGGTCTTTGACATGAAGGATCTTGGTTCTTTATCTTACTTCCTTGGCTTAGAAGTTGTGAAAGCTCACAATGGGATATTTGTAAGTCAGACTAAGTATGCTAGAGATCTCCTTGTTAAAGCAGGTATGGAAACAATAAATTCCTGTAACTCTCCATGTCTTCCTCATTATCAGATGACAAAAGACCAAGGTACTCCTCTCAAAGATCCTACTGCTTATAGAAGTATTGTAGGAGCTCTTCAGTACTTACCCTTTACTCGTCCAGATATTGCCTATGCAGTAAATACAATATGTCAGTTTATGACTACTCCAACAGAAATACACTTTGCTGCTGTCAAAAGAATTTTGAGATTCTTAAAAGGCACTATTGATAAAGGGATTTTCTATAGTTCTGTTGGTGCTCATTCTAATATGGTAGATGTTAAAGCATTCTATGATGCTGATTGGGCTGGTGAAGTGATTTAGAAACGATCTACCACAAGTTTTGTTGTTTATCTCGGCTTGTGTCTAGTTTCATGGCAGTCAAAGAAGCAAGGAACTGTCCCTAGGAGCTCAACAGAATCTGAATATCGCAGTCTTGCTAATACTGCAGCAGAAGTAAGTTGGATTCGACATTTGTTATGTGATTTGAAAATTCAGATTCCACAAGCTCCTTTGCTGAAATGTGATAATCTTTCTGCTATTGCTTTGGCATCAAACCCTGTTTTTCATTCAAAGATCAAACACTTGGATAATGATTTTCATTTTGTGCGTGAAAGAGTTCAGAAGAATGATCTACTACTGAACAGACTGCAACAATCTTGACAAAAGGATTGGCTTCTCCTGTTTTTCGAATTCACTGTACCAATCTCAGGCTAGTTTCCCTAGCTGAGGAGGGATGTTAGAATGATGACAATTCTGTTAATTCTGTTATTTGCTTGAATGCTGACAGGCTGGACATTCCAGCTGTTCCAGCTGTATTAGTTTGTTAGAGAGCTGTATTAGTTGGTTAGAGAGTTGTTACAGAGCCTTCGATTCTTCTGCTTGTATAAATAGCAAATTAGGTTCCTCTCTTCCTCTCTCTATAATTCATGATCTGTTAATCATAGTGTAGTTCTTCCTCTGAAATTTCTTCATCTTTTTCGTTCTTTCAAAAGCTTGATCTTTCTTTTGTTATGGCTGTCAGCATGCTGTCGAGTTTAACAAATTAGTTTCAGCTGACCCACGTGGAAATCTCTCATGCAGACGCATTTTCTAGGTTTCTTTGATCTTCTATATATGAGTGAATAAGTGGAGTACTTTGTAGCTTCAGTACGTAGTTGAGCACTTGCGAGAATCCTAACCATCCATTTGATGTTCTATATATTGTCTCTGTGTTTAGTCATTCGAGATTGCAACTTAACCTAGTTTTTCTTATTGAAACAACTCAATGTTGATCAGTAAGTGAATAACGTGATTCAAGTGCATGTGCAGAAATTGGTTCGTCTTCTTCATGAACTATTGGAAACCACAAGGCATATTGGAACTGGTTGATGAGATGTGTACGATACATGACTTATTTACTGTATCAGCTGTACATATGAGATCGACTAAAACAATTATTATCAGTTGTACAAATCCTGATACCACCAAGTATTATCAGACTAGAACAATTATTACAAATCCTGTACCACCAAGTAACTAAGATACGTATGAAAAAATGTAGCAGAAGCAACATTCGGTATGATAATGAAAGTTAACACTCGAGTGTGGGTGAAGAGTGAGTCAATTTCGGCTTAGCCTTTGTTGATGATGCTGACAAAGGTAACTTAAGTGCATACCCGAAGAAGCTGTTCCGGAGATCAAAAGGGTGTTTGAGGCGGTTTATCCTTGATCGAGTTTTAAAAATCAGTCTCAGCTGAGTGACAAAAAAGGTGGAAAAAACCAAATGGAGATGCAGTGGATCGGGCGCTCTACCATTTGAACTACATCCCCATTTGTAAATACTTGACAATGACAAAATAACAATTCAAAATTGCATCACCAATAGTTCAACGGTCTCTGCCTTTTAGTGCACTGCTCAGTGTTCAGAGGAGTCTCACAAGTTTTGGCTCCAGTAGACTCTCTCTCTCTCTCTCTCTCTCTCTCTCTCTCTCTTTCTCTCAGAGTGAGCAGAGACATTTCTCTGCAAATTGAGAGCCACTGAGCTGTAAAGCCGGAAAATTCCACCTGCATTGTTCGTATAAACCCTAAAGGTAGAACCTTTCATCTCAGAACCCAACCTTTTAACGGCCAGGGGTTTAGGGTTCTACCCAAACTATCTGGTCAAGCTCACTCTATAGCTCCGTTGCATGTGTTTGTGTTTATATTGTTTCTCTCTTTGTGTTTATTTTGGGGTTTTAGCCCAGTTAGTTTTTGATGATCAAAATTGGAAATTTTTGGGTTTAAAGTTTCAATCTTTTTGGAGGGGTTTTGTTTCTGAAGAGTTTTCTGTGCTTGGATGAGGTTTTTGTTACTGGGTTGACTCTCAAATAGGTCCTTTTTGAAGTGTTTTACAGAAAGATAGGATTTTTACCTCTTTATCTGTTTTGCATGTAATTTTGTGTGTATTATTTCTTTGTTTTCCTTTTTTCTTCTTTTACTTCATGTGTTTATTTGTAACTGAGAGAAGATTTGTTTGTAGATAAAAACTGTAAATTGATGTTTGAAAGTTTGGTTAAAGAAAATTCAAGGGAGGTTTCATGTTCTGAAGAGGATTGATAGCTTAGATGAGATTGATTTCCCTGGTTTGACCCTGAAATGGGGGATTGTTGAGGAGTGAAATTAAGATATAAGCTGGTGATCCTTGGAATAATGAAAAGATGTGCAGAACTGAAATGCATTACTCAAATTTTTGTATTTAATATGTATACTGTTAGCTTCTTAGGCTACAGTTTAGGAGGTATCGTGTAGTCTGGAAGAGAATCTTCTTTATGCTTCGGCTGTTGTCTATACATATTCGTATTGAACAGTGTGTTGCTTCGTTGGGTAATTTGAGTTACAGTTATTACTGTTTTCTTTTCTCTTTGTATCAGTGCAATCTATTAGTGCATTTTGGTTGGTAAGCTGATACTATATGCTTTGTTCATCTTCTTGTGTTGTAGACTGATATTGAATCCAATGGGAGCGTCACCAGATGCCAATGGACATATAGGCATGAGTAGCAAGGGAAAAGGCTTTTCCAATGGGGATATTGAGGACATGGATATAGATGAGTTGGATTTTGATGAAGATGATTTCGATGATTCCACTAGCATACATGATTTGGGGGAAGTTTTTCTCAAGGATTTCTGTAAGGAGGCATCAGTGTTATTCTTCAAGGACTATGGCCTTCTCAGTCATCAAATAAACTCATACAATGATTTTATTGAGAATGGCATACAGAGGGTCTTTGATTCTTTCGGTGAGATTGTAGCTGAGCCTGGGTATGACCCATCAAAGAAGGGGGATGCTGACTGGCGGTTTGCATCTGTCAAGTTTGGAAAAGTTACCCTAAATAAACCATGTTTTTGGGGAGGTTTGGATAATGACAAGGAGTATAACATGTTTCCTAGGCATGCTAGGCTTCAGAACATGACATACTCAGCCAGGATGTCTGTCAATATTACTGTCCAGATAAATAAGTTTAACTAGTTTCATTAACTGCTTGATGAAATGTTACTTGAGCTTATCACATATTGATTTCTGCAGTTTTCCTTGTGCTATAGATGGTCTAATTATGTAGCCAGGGTACTTGGCTTAGTTTACATATGCATTTGGCATAATGTTATTTGACAAGTATTTAGAACAGTACAGAAAAAGTTATAGCCCGCTATGTCCTAGTTTGATTTATGATATGCTTGAGCGTGCTCACACACAGAAGTAATATTCTGACGGTGTGTCATTTTCTACATGATAATCTGAATAATAATGTTTATATAGTAGAACCTTATTATACCTTACTGTATATGGATATCTGATCTACCAGGTATATACTCAAAATCTTGTCAAAAGTGACAAGTTTAAAACTGGAACAGAGCAACTTCTTGACAAGCATACTGTGAGTATTGACAGTAGGGACGTCATAATTGGTAGGGTTCCTGTAATGGTGAGGTCTAACTTGTGTTGGATGAAGGGAGTCGAGAAAGGCGACTGTGAGTTTGAGCAGGGAGGCTACTTTATAATCAAGGGTGCAGAAAAGGTGAGCTCAAAACTACTTTGATTTCTTTTCTGTATATATATATATATTTCTATTTTTATTATAAAGCAATTATTTCGTTTCCTTGATAATCTGGGTGTACAATATGAGACTTATCTCTTTTCGAGTTTTTCACTTGTTCCTGGTTATCAGATGTGTTTAATGTTCAACCTTGAACTCTAAAATTATATATCTTATTATGCATGATTCGGTGACATTTGTGGAATGTGTATTGCAGACCTTTATCGCTCAAGAACAGAGCTGTTTGAAGAGACTTCTGATTACAAATAATCAGGGTCTCACAGTAGCATATAGGTCAGAGGTCAAGCGACATAGGCTCATAATTAGATTACCTGGGATTTCAAAACTTGAAAATGTTGGAGTGGAGAAAGTCCCGTTGGTATACTTTATGTCAACAGAAATCCCTGTTTGGATTTGGTTTTTTGCCCTTGGGGTTAGTTCAGACAAAAAAGTTATAGATCTAATTGATTATGGCATAGAAGATGCAAGCATTTCAAACATACTGTTTGCCTCAATTCGTGATGCTGACGAGCAAAAAGATGACTCTCGTAGGGGAAAGAATGCTCTGAGATATGTTGAAGAAGCGATAAAGAATACGACATTTCCACCTGGGGAAAGCATTGAAGACTGCATTAGCATGTATATGTTTCCTAATCTGAGAGGCTTGAAGCAGAAGGCTCGCTTTCTAGGGTATATGGTGAAGTGTCTCTTACAAACCTCCAGTGGCCGAAGGAAATGAGATAATAGGGATGACTTTAGAAACAAGAGGTTGGAGTTAGCTGGTGAGCTTCTAGAACGAGAGCTGAAGGCACATATTTCACATGCACGGAGGCGCATGGCAAAGGCTCTGCAGAGAGACCTATGTGGTGATCGTGTTGTCAAACCAGTGGAACACTATCTAGATGCTTCTATAGTTACCAATGGTGTTTCCAGAGCATTCTCTACTGGAGCATGGTGTCATGCTTTCAAGCGGATGGAGAGAATATCAGGTGTCGTGGCAAATATAGGCTGGAGATGCCAGATATCCGTAAAAGTACCTTTTTAACTTAAACTATTGTCTCATCCTTTCCTTGCAACAACTTTATCCTGGTCAATGGTAAAATGATTCGCTAGATCATATCTGCTGGTGCTCAACTCTAGATATTCATAGTTTTTGGCCAATGGGTCTTCCTTATACCATTCATTTATGGAATTGAGTTAACTACCTTTGGATAGTGAAGTCACACTTCTACATTCTCACATATTTTATTTCAGCATTCATAGTTTTTAAATTGGAGTGTCAAGATACATTAATAGAGCCCTGGACCTATTAAGTTTCTTATCTTGGTTATACAAGACTGGTTATATAACATTAAAATTATGGTTTAGTTGGAATGCAGTTTTCTCTTTTAATCTGTTGCCATTTTTTATTGAAACGCTTGCTCTAGTTACTGTAAGTTGGTACGGAATCGTCTACTGTAATATCTTGCCAATCATGTTTTTGAAGTGTATGCTGTTAGAATAAATGTGAAAGTGACTGCTATTTGTATAGGGGATGTAGTCAGCTAGCAAAGGGTTCTATCTTTATCTTTCTTTTAGATGTTTGTCTGGGCTTGCAAATGAAATTGATTCTAGTTGAGCTGCCATTTTTATATTGTTAACAAAAAAGTATTTTGTTGTTTTGGTTGTGTCTAAGAATCTAAATATAAACTAAACCACCTAATATATGCCTGCATATTCTAGTCTTGGGTGTTTAATGTTTAGTACTTCAGTTATATATAAATATATTCCTCTTTAGATAATTTGTACATTGCAATTGTATTTAATAAAAGCTTTTCAATGCAGGCATCCTTCTCACTGGGGTAAGGTTTGCTTTCTCTCAACCCCAGACGGTGAGAACTGTGGACTTGTAAAAAATATGGCCACCACTGCTCTTGTAAGTATAAACATATTGGAGCCCATATTGCCCAAATTGTTCAAATGTGGCATGGAGGAATTGGTAGATGATACCTCTACTTCACTGGATGGGAAGCATAAAGTTTATCTGAATGGTGATTGGGTTGGCGTTTGTGTAGATTCCTGTGGTTTTGTAACGAAATTAAGGAGGTTACGACGCAGTAAAAAGTTGCCACATCAGGTTTTTGTCTTGTTCAGATTTTACATTGTTGTGGTTTTGGTACGATTGCCATGAATTGATTGTGCTACGGTTTAGGCAGATTAATTGGATAGTAATGTATAAAAAAGAACTGTGAATTTTTTTGGCTTAGGGCCATAGGTTTAGGGGCATATGTTTTCTTCTTTTCTAAAAGCTTTTCTGGTTTCTCTTTTCCTCTACATTGAAGAGTATATACATCATGAGATATGATTTGATTCTCAAGAAGCTGTCAACTGACAAATGTGATTTTAGTTACTGGGGTAGTCTCTTCCTAGCTTTTTCATAACCCTATATTTTGAGTTGGGATTAATAATTTCATGTCATTGCCTTTGTGTGGTTTTCTATCTTTTTAAGTTATGCACAAAGTTTTGATTCACCTGCTACTACTAAGCTAGTTGCATGTTTATAAGGAAGGATGTCTCAGTCTTTTTGATATATAAAGCATTGTAATGATATTGTTTTAGGTGGAAATCAAAAGAGATGAACATCAAGGAGAAGTGCGCATATTTTCTGATTCTGGAAGGATTCTACGTCCGCTCTTGGTTGTTCAGAGTCTGAAAAAGATTAAAGCAGCAAAAGGAGAAAAACATACCTTCCAAGATTTTCTGGACAAGGGAATAATTGAGTTCACTGGTGCAGAAGAAGAAGAGGACTGCCGTACAGCATGGGCCATTAAATATCTATATATGGAAGAACAGGGAAAGTCGGTAGTCAAGTACACACACTGTGAGCTGGACATGTCCTTTTTGTTAGGTTTGAGCTGCGGTATAATTCCCTTTGCAAATCATGATCATGCAAGGAGGGTGCTGTACCAGTCTCAGAAGCACTCTCAGCAGGCTATTGGTTTTTCTACTACAAATCCTAACCTCAGAGTGGATACTTTGTCACACAACTTGCACTACCCGCAGAGGCCCCTTTTTCGTACAATGATAGCTGATTCCCTTGGAAAACTAGGATACCCAGTGGAACATAACGGTATTATGCCAAAGCCTGAGTACTTCAATGGCCAGAATGCAATTGTTGCAGTCAATGTGCACCTAGGATATAACCAAGAAGATTCTATAGTAATGAACCGGGCATCACTGGAACGGGTATGTTTCGATCTGAGCACATAAGGAGTTACAAGGCTGAAGTTGAAAACAAGCTCTCATTGGAAAAAAGACGAAAACCAGATGAGTGTGTTAACTTTGGCAAAATCCAGAGTAAGATTGGACGTGTTGACAATCTTGATGATGACGGGTTCCCCTGTGTTGGTGCAAGTCTGCAGAATGGGGATATTATTATCGGGAGGTGCAGTGAATCTGGTACTGATCATAGCATCAAATTGAAGCATACTGAAAGGGGAATGGTGCAGAAGGTTGTGCTTTCCTCTAATGACGATGGCAAGAACTTTGCTGTTGTATCGTTAAGACAGGTATGTTTGCATAACTATGTGCTTCATGCACGTATTAAACATTTGTTTGGATGCCTGCACATCCTCAAACACATGTCAAGGTTTTGTATTTTTGGTACACCCAATTTGTGTGTGTGTGTGTGTGTGTGTGGAAGATGTTAGCAAAACTCCTGCACATCTGCTGGCCTGCTGCAAAAGAATCTAACGTCAAATAATATGTTTTAAGGTGTGCTATTGCTTTCTCCATTTACTTTAAGAACTAATGTCACTAGCAACTAACATTTTGTTATTTTTTTGTTTTGTTTTCGGTTCGGTCTCCCTCCCTTGGAGACAAGTTCTCTAGCATGCATGGGCAAAAGGGTGTCCTAGGTTTTTTGGAGTCTCAGGAGAACTTCCCTTTCACAATACAAGGGATAGTTCCAGATATTGAAATTAATCCACATGCATTTCCTTCAAGACAAACTCCTGGTCAACTCCTAGAGGCTGCTTTAGGGAAGGGGATTGCCTGTGGTGGTTCAAAGAGATACGCCACCCCTTTCTCAACTCTCTCTGTTGATGACATCACAGACCAGCTTCATAGGTAGCTATGTCATTCTTTTCATATGACCTTTATGCTACCTCTACTTTATTCATGTTTTACTCTACTATAGTGAACTGAATACTCTGAATTACACCTGACACTGGCTATTCTCCAACTCTACCAAGGGGGTTTCTCAACCTTACTGGGATATACGTCAGAGTATTCAGGGGTCTTCTGTTGTCCCCGGGTTACAGTAAGGTTGAGAAACCCCTCCCCCCACCCCACTTAGTTATAAAAATAGCAAAAAGTTGAATTTCTTCTGTGAAAACTTGCAGAAATTTGATTGTTGGTTACTAAATACCATAGTTTTGGCTCTCAGTTATACATTCCTTTTCAAATGGAATTACATGGCTACCTACTAGATTGTTCTCGTGTTAAAAACAAAATAGTCATTGAACCGCCCCTTAAATGAGTTGAGTGATTCATGTAATATTTGCCATCTTTGACAGAGCGGGATTTTCAAGATGGGGAAATGAGAGAGTGTATAATGGGCGAACAGGTGAAATGGTTCGCCAACTGATCTTTATGGGCCCAACATTCTATCAGTGGCTGATTCACATGTCTGAAGACAAAGTAAAGTTTAGGAACACGGGGCCAGTTCACCCTCTAACCAGGCAGCCTGTCGCAGACAGGAAGCGATTTGGTGGGATCAAGTTTGGTGAGATGGAGCGTGACTGCCTTATAGCTCATGGAGCCTCAGCAAACTTGCATGAACGCCTCTTCACTCTCAGTGACTCCTCCCTGATGAACGTTTGCCAGAAATGCCAGAATGCAGCTAATGTGATAGAGCGGAAAGTGACTGGTGGCCGCAAAATCAGGGGTCCATACTGCCGGGTCTGCGACTCTGCTGATGACATTGTGAGGGTGAATGTACCATACGGAGCCAAGCTATTGGGTCAGGAGCTGTTCAGCATGGGCATAAGTCTCAAGTTTGAAACCAGGCTCTGTTGAGTACTGAGCATCAGCACTACTTTTTGGAGCAATATAACTCCAGTACATGTATCTAACTTAGACTGTTATTTACTCCCCAGTAGGTTTCGAACTCGTAAGTTCCAGGTATTTAATCCTTAGTTCCTAACTCTCTCTTAACTGTGGGGTGTAATATCTTTCTAGTATCGGTAAATAAAATTTTAAGGTCCTTCGCCTCGTGACTCATTTGACATATTGTTGAGTGTTGGGAGGGCACTGGCAACTGGTAGCCCAAATAGCCCAAATTATCGTATAACTGGTCTCTCTTCTTTTCAGCTTATATTCTGTTGATGACAAGGAACAAAGATTTCTAACGGCTGACCATCCAATTTGACAATGAAAGTGACCCAGTTGGAGGCTTGGAGCTTCTCCATTATCTGGCTGTATCAAAACCTTTACTCAGTGTTTGCCATTTTTTATGCCAAAACAGAACCTCACATGATTGCGAACTCAGTTCAGATAATGTTTTACAATGATCTTGGGAACACTTGTTCATTTTCTCAATGATAAGTTGTTCATAATGTCAGCCATTAACATGCATGTGAAATTATGTGTTCGCTACTGTTGTGAGCAACAAACTAAGCTACATGCCTCGTTTTTGACATAGTCGGGTATCCCAGTGAATTATGGTTCTAATGTAACTTATATTTCTTACATTAATGGATGTGACTCCTCATGATTAAAAAAAAAAAAAAAACACTTTCATTGCATATAACTGCAGGTACTAAATAAGAAAAGTGGTCTACTCATTTCTGTCTTCTTTCTTTCTGTGGGGTGTTGTTATTGAGGGAGGTTTCCTTTCTTAATCAAGACCAAAACACAACGTCAGATCATATTAAGTTGTTAACATACGAACTCCATTCGGCTGTAACATTTTACTGTTTCATTCATTAGCTTACACTACGGCTGGGCATTTGGTTCTTAAATCCCGATCCCGTCCCTAAATTTACCTAGACGAGACGGGATTCATGTTTGAAAAATACATATTCCGTCCCGACTATTTTAAAACAACGGGACGAGATCGAGATCAACTAAATAAGGCTCGTTGCGTCCCGTCCCGTAGTAAATATAAAATTAAAATAATTATATTATATATACATTTTGACTTGATCTTAGTCGTTGATATCATAAAAAGTTAAAAACTAAACAAAAACATCAGTTGTTCTCATCCGTTGATTAGGTTTCTCTTTCTCTCAGTCTTAGACGCTCTCAGTCTGTCATTCTCTCAGACTCTCCCAGTCTCCCGTATCCTCTCCCTCTCCCTCTCTCAGTCTCAGACGCTCTCAGCCTCTCACCACAGTCGCCGCTGCTAGCAGCCCACCGTTGCAGTCTGATCGATCTCTAAGGACAGACCAGTGAGACCACCACTAGGTGCAAAGAGACATCTCGATCTGATCAAGCCATGCCCTCTCGATCGATTCTCGATCCGACGGCCCTACTGCAACTGTATCCCGGCTCACCGGCGGCCCTACTGCCTGGAGCTCATTCGTCAAGTTCAAGCCTTTGACCCTACTGCACATGTCTTCCGATATTGATTTCCCCCCGAGCTTTCTTATATTTTCGTTGTCGAATTTTGGTTCAATGCCTATTATGCAGTAACTATTTTACAATGTTGTACTTGACTGAGATTGGTCTTGGTTTAGGTTTGTGATGGGGATTGTTTTGTTTGTTTGATACATGGAAGAAGTTGTCAGCCGAGGTTGCAGAACCGTCCCGTTTTGGTCTCAGTCCCGTCCTGGTTCCCGAATGGGATACGGGCCTGGCGGGATCACTTTTTAAAAAGTCTAATCCCATTTCGTCCCGTCCCTTTTTAAAATCTCTAAGGACAGGACCGAAATCAGGTGAATCCCGTCCCGGCCCATGCCCAGCCCTAGCTTACACAGATTTCTTCAATCAAGACCAAAACACAACGCAATGAAGATTTTATTCTTCTCCTCGATCAAATTTTTACTCTACTCTTTCCAGAAGATTAAAAAGCAAACTCTCTAAGATCATCTATCCATCTATAATTCAGTATTTATATTAACCCCTCTCTAACAGATTCAAATTGGTCTTTTGATTTTGCTTTATCAATCTCTACGTTGTTATATATGGTGTTATTGGTTTTATATATGTTCATTGTTATGGAGAACCGAGAACTGAATTACTTCTTATTCTCTTTGATGTAATACATCATAATCGAGCATAACGTACCACCACATGTATTCCTTGAACCCCCTTTTATATTTAGAATGGTTGCATTCTACAATTGGGAGATTGAGTTGCACAGATGTTGAAGGTCGTCATGCAACAATATCTGATTAACTTAATCTTTAAAAGCACAATTTCTCATGTTAACTGAAATTATTTTCTTTAAACAAAAAAATATTGATGTGATGAGTGAATCAGCTTCATAAACTTTCTTACTTGAGCTCAAGGACGAAGACTAAATCACGGAGATAAGACTAAAAAAAAGTATATATATATATATATATATATATATATATATATATATATATATATATTATGGTATGACGCAGTTTTTATATTTTCGTGTTTGATAATATTTATTTTAAAAACTACTATAATACCATAAAATATTATTGTTCTGTGTTTTCTATGACAACAGGTTCTAAAAGCAACTATGAGGCTGCTTTTAAAATCTACTGTTAGTGACTGTAATTTTGGAAGAAAAAAAAAAACTATTTTTATTTTATTCACCAAACACAATAAATATTTAAAAGTTTACATAGAAACTGATTTTTTTAGAAGCAAAACTATACCAAATTATGTCTAAAAGCATGTGAGGTACCATTCATACATGAGAATCTAAGTCTTCTAAAAGCTTTGGTTGGAGCATTGGGGTTGTGAAGTACCCTTCATACACAAATCGAATCTTAGTCTTCTAGCTAAAAGCTTAGGTGGTGATAGTCTTTCTGGCATAATAGGTTTTTGGCTATGCCTTCAAATTCTAATCATTCAACTTCTAAACGATTTTGGATCGAATAAGTAACTTTTCTTTAGTTTCTTCTAAGATCTAATTCTAGGGTTTTTTTGAAAATAATAATAATAATAATTCATCGGTACACATAAATCTGGACATCAACTTAAATACATGGGTATTCATTTTGCGCTACTATTGTTTCTGCACAAACCCGTAGGCCTGGTAGAAACCGGTGGATCTTGATGTGATTTCCTCCTGCGAACCCTGCTAACTAAGGGGAATACCGGGCGGGCCGGTCTTCTCCTCTTCGATGCCTAAGTTAGTACCGTTGGAGCAAATAGATAACTTAAGCGGGAATGACAAGTAGTGGGAGAGTTGAGTTACCTATTAATGAGGGTAGTTGAGGCCCTTATATAGGTGGTCGATCGTGAGGTCTGGTCTTACTCTTCGATGTGGGACTGGTTCCCTTCCGTTCGTAAGCAAAGGGGCAGCTAAGGTGACCTGTTCGGCAGGCTGGTGTCCCCGGCTCCCGGACTCCCAGTCATAAGTTAGACTGCCGGGCCTCGGGTCCGGGTGCTGGGGATCCTGCTCCGGGCCTCGGTCCGGCCCCGGGCATGCTAGCTGCGGGTCTGTGGGCCTGTGTAGCCCCTTTGTGGCTACTGTCAACAAGTCCCCCAAGTTCCCGGTCAAGTGCAATCTTGAATGGGGACTTAATATGTCTCGCTCCTGTCCCGCAGACCCGCAGGGTTATCGACCCAACAGTGCCTAGTCCCCCAAGTCCGTATTGAAGATTGGGCTTGGCCAGGGGTTCGAGCAGAAGGGCTGTTATGATGGTGCGTGGTGATGCAAATACCTATTAGTGATGACGTGTGGCAATTATGAGTGTATGTTTGTAATAATGATGGTGTTGTGCTGAAGTCTTGCCGTGCCATGAGTATGGAACGGGGTGAAACCCGGACGAGTGCATGAGATGATGATGTGGCATTGAAATCCGCCATGCGATGAATATGGAGCGGGGTGAAACCCGGACGAGTGAATGGGATGATGATGTGGCATTGAAATCCGCCATGCGATCAATATGGAGCGGGGAAAAACCCGGACGAGTGCATGGGATGATGATGTGGCGTTGAAATCCGCCATGCGATGAATATGCACCAATCCACACCCGCTGATTCGGCCCAGTTTGTGTTGGAGTAAGCGTGGGGTTCTGTGCAGCGTCGCAAGCCTGCGGGACGGCCTGATGGGTGCAAGCCAATAGGTCCACCGATGGGGTGTTGTGGCCATGTTTAAGCACCGATCAACATCCGTTAGTTCTTCTCAGCTTGTGTTGGAATAAGCATGAGGCTGTGCAGGGTTTCTAGCCTGCGGGGAGACTTGTTCTGTGTTAGAGAAACAATCTGCCTGGTGGGGTGGCGTGGAGATAACAAGTCTCGCCATGGATCCCCATATTTTTCACAGTTTAGTGTGATGCAGGGTTTCTAGCCTGCTGGAAGAGTTTGCATGTGTTAGAGGTAAACTCTCCTGGGTTTATAAAGCCCATGTGTTTGAAGCCTTGAGTTGTTGCTGGCTTGTCTGTGCCCGTAGGCGCAAAGGAAAGTCACTAGACCGATGGAGTGCCTTGGATCCAGTGGAATGCTTGTGAACCGGTGAAATGCCTTTGGACCGGTACGTGGAATGCCTGTGAACTGGTGGAATGTTCCATGACCGATGGAATGGTTTTCCTTGATTTGAGGTTGGCTTTTGGGGAAGTGGGGGGGGGGGGGGGGCTGGACGCCTCGGTTCTCGCCCCTATCTTCCTTAACTGCCGCTTGTAGGCGGGATAAGTGGCTGACATGCATTGAAGGAGAGAGCTTGTCAGTCCCATCAGTTATGATGGCGTGGGAGCTTAATCGATGCTGGGACACGTGTCAGTAGGGAATGGTCTGAGATGGAGGGAATCTGCGGCTGGGGTTGCTTCTCCCTTTTGAGTGCCCTAATTATCAACAAGGTGAAGTTTTGCCCCCTATAAGATGCTTCGCACCCCCCTCTTCTCTTCCTGTCGTACGTTGTTGAAGCTTGGTTCCTCGTCTGTCTGTGTTGTTATCTTGCTAGGTGTTCTGTCCATTCCCGTCAACAGCTAACTGTGCGTAGGGTAAATTCTGTTCTTAGGTTTATGGAGTCTGGGAGGTCAGCCAGTCCTGTCAGTGCCGCCCGTGCGTCGACGGGAGGGCCCGTGAGGCACCGGATGTTGGATGGCGACAGGGTGATTTTGTGTGACGAGCCGACCAGGAGCATGACTGCTGGCGAGATAAGGGATTTTCGGGCCAAGTGGGGCATTGACTCCTCCATTAAGCTCCGGGGTCTGCATCTCGGGGAACTGGCTTGCAACTCGGAGGAAGGTTGGGTTGCCGTTTTTTAGGATCAATTTCTGCACGGGCTATCTCTGCCGCTGCCTAAGTTTGTCCAGTATGTGCTGAGCCTGATAAACATCTCCCTTGCCCAGCTTCCTAGCAACCAGTGGAGGCAGTTGCTTGGTCTCGGGTGCTTGTTCAGTCTTAGCAACATGGACTGGCCCACGATAAATGAGTTACGGGCGCTGTATAAGATTCTCTACTGCAAAAAGGCCCAGGCCACGGGCTGTGTAAATTTTGCCGCGCGGGACTTCGATCCTCCCATCACTCATCTGCCGTCATCGGTTTCGAATGTGTGGAGGAGACAGGTTGTGATGGCCGGGGGTAGGTGGCAGCGTAGTTCGAGGAGCTTCCAGGTGCCCGGGGCTTATCAAACTATCGGGGATCAGTTGTACAGGTTGGTCGACTTGGAGAGGCAACGGATAGCCCGGCTTTTCGTTTGCTGGGATAATCTGGGCCGGAGCTCTTACAATTTCATCCGGTGGAATGTGTTGCAGATATGTGAGATGGGGCAAAAACCTGGTAAGGTGCCTTGCACTGTTGTTTTGTGCGGTCATATTTTATTCTAACCGTTCGGTTTGTTGATTTGCAGCTAATGCCCCCCGGCTCGTTGTTCGGAGTGAGGAGACCATCGAGGCGGATGACGAACTTGTGGCCCAGAGGTTGATGGAGATGGGGGAGACGGCCTCGAAAACCGTTGTAGATCTTGACACCCTAGAGAGGACGGTGCATAGTAATCATGTGCCGTTCATGTTTCCGGATTTCCACTACGGTCGGCGACCGGGCGGTGAGGAGAATGCCCCACTTATTATTCGGGATGTAGGACCGGTGGGCTCACCAGGTCCGGAACCTCTAGTGCGGCCCGTGGGGGCACGAGCCCCACGGGAGAGAGAGACAGCGGATACGACTCGGTACCGCAGAAACGGTCTTGGGGAGGCTCCGGCAAAAAGGGCGAGGATGTTTGATACCGAGGCGTCAAGCTCGACCGGGGGGGGGGGGGGGGGGGGGGTGGTCAGCATTGGTTTTGGCGGAGGGAATTGGTGGCCGAGGGAGTAAGGAAACCGGTGAACCGGAAGCTAATCGCGGCTCTGGTGATGGTGGTTTTGGTAGATTCATGGTTTCTACCATCGAGGCCTTGGGACTTGACCAGGGAGCCCCCGGGGATGTACGGCCGGGTGAGAGCAGGAAGAAGGCTGTGGAATTGGGTCTTCGGGTAAGTCTGATCACGTACCTGTGTGAAACTGAGGTTCTTCTGCGCTTCCTCTCCCTTTTTGTTTTACGAGCTGACGTTCTTCTTTTGTGTACTTGTACTAGCTGGTTCACAGCCTTTACGCCTCTGAGCCTAGTGAGGGGGCTCCGGTCCTGGAGAAGCAGGTGGAGGACGTCGCCATGCAGCTGCCATTGATGGAGGTTAAGCTTGCGCAGGAGAGGGAGGAGGCCGGTAGACTGGCGGTCGCTCGGGAAGAGAGGATTATGGAATTGGAGGCGAAACTGACGGAAGCTGGGGGGGCGGGCAACCGTGCTGGAAGCCCAGTTTGTCGAGGCTTCTGGGAGGGTAACGGTCCTGGAAGCGAAGAATTTGCAGCTACAGACCCAAGTAACAGCAGTCCTAAAGGGAGGGGAGAAGCTTGTAGAATCCCAACTTGCAGAAGCCGCTAATAAAGCTATTGACGATTTTCAGGACTCGGTGGAACTTGCTGAGATGCTGGAGACCGCCCGTGCGAAGGGTATAAATGATGCGTATCTGGAGTGGAGGGAGAAAGGGTGGCTTGATGCCGAGCGGATGGAGGCTGAGGTAGCCTTAGCCGAGAAGTTGGAGCAAGAGCGGTCTCTCAAGGCTGGTGGGTCAGGGATTAGGGCTCCGGTGGCGCTGATTAACGGTATAAAAGAAAGGGTAGCAGCGGAAAATAGTTGGCATATATATTTACTTTGTAACTAGCTGTAGTTTACTTTGTAACCAGTAACTATCTGTGTTGCAACGTTGGTACTAAATACAACACTGTCCACTTTTAAGGCATTGACCTTACTTAGGGTAGAACCGTAGATGCTGAATATTCCATGAGCGGGTGGAGTAGATGCCTTCAGTGTCTATGATGTGTAATGGCACCGGACCTGCAGCTGTGGTGATTTGGTAGGGCCCTTCCCAAGTTGGCTCTAAGGCCAGCGGCTTTTTCTGAACTTTCTTCATCACCTAATCCCCTACTTGCAACTTCCTTTCCCGGACATTTCTGTCATAGTATCGAGCGACCCGTTACTTGTATGTTTGGTTTCGCATATGTGCTTGGTCGCACCTCTCCTCAATGAGATCCAGGTTGAGCCGTATCCCATCGGCGTTTGTTTCAGCGTCATAATTCTTGACCCTGCCGCTGGGCATGTCGGTCTCTACGGAGAGTACCGCTTCGCTCCCGAACGGGGTCTCCCCTGTTGCTTCGGTTGATGTCATGCGGATTGCCCATAGAATCGCCGGGAGTTCCTCAGCCCACAACCTTTTTTTGTCATCTAACTTCTTCTTGAGGAGACTTTTGATGATCTTGTTGACCGCTTCAACCTGGCCGTTGGTTTGCGGGTGCGCTACTGAGGCGAACAACATCCGGGTCCCCATAGAGGCCGTGTACCGAATGAGATCAGTATTGTTGAACTGTGTCCCGTTATCCGTAACTATGGTCTGCGGCACCCCGAATCGGCAGTAGATGTTCTTCCACAGGAACGTTTTTACCCGTTCCTCGGTAATCTTGACTAGGGGCTCCGCCTCGACCCACTTTGTCTGATAGTCAACGGCTACAATGGCGTACTTGTATTGTCCTACAGCTGTTGGGAAATGGCCGATAATATCTAGCCCCCACTGTGCGAACGGCCATGACGCCAACAGAATTGATAACGCGATTGCCGAGCGTGAGGTGTAGTGGCATACATGTGGCACTTGTGGCAGCTGCCCGATATTTTTCTCGACGCTGCTGCCATGTCTGGCCAAAAGTATCCTACCCGTAGCGACTTATGAGACATGGATCGGGCACTAGAATGGTTACCGCACACTCCTTCATGGATTTCTTGCATGATGACCTCTCCCGCCTCTTTTGTTACCCATTTTAGATGGGGGAAGCTGTGCCATCTTCGGTACAACTTGCCGCCGAGGAGGCTGTACCTGGCACACCGGAGGTGTAGCCTCCTAGCCTCTACTTTATCCTGGGGGCTGGTTTTGCAACCAGGTATTTAATTATCGGATCCATCCAGCTCGGAGGTGCCTCCTCTACCGCAAATATCTCGGAGATGGTCTTGCTTATGCTCGGCTTCTGGAGGGTTTCGATCTTAGCTCTGCGGTACTCTGGTCGGCAGTTTCCGGTCGCCAACCTTGCTAGGGCGTCCGCATGCCTATTTGCTTCCCGGGGTACATGCCGAATAGTTGCGCCCTGGAATGGCTCAATCAAGGTTTTGGTCAACGCCTGGTAGGAGGCCAACTAGGGTTCCTTGACTTCGAACATCCCGTTCATTTGGTTTACCACCAGGCTCGAGTCGCTGTATACTTCCATGGATGGGATCCCCATTTCCTTGGCGAGCTGCAGGCCGGCTTTGAGGGGCTCATATTCAGCGGCGTTGTTGGAAGTATTGAAAAGGAACCGCAGGGCATACTCGTATGATTGGCCATCGGGTGCGCTTAGCATGATGCCGGCTCCACTCCGCTTACTTGTTACAGAGCCGTCCACATAAAGCTTCCAACCGCTGGGGAGGCCTGGTTCAACTTTTATGGTTTTAGCTATTCCGGTGCCCTCGGACCGGCCGGAATGCGCTTCTACTGCCATCGGGGTGAGTTCGCATATGAAATCCGTAGCGGCCTGGCCCTTGATGGCCGTTCGCGGGGCATAAGTTATATGAACTCTCCCAACTCGACTGCCCAACGTACCAGCCTGCTGCTAGTCTCCAGTCTTTGCAGGATCTGCCGTAGAGGGTGATTGGTATACAAGGTGATAGAGTGAGCTTGGAAATAGTGTTGGAGCTTCCTGGCGCTGACGATCAGGGCCAGAGCCAATTTTTCGATGTCAGGGTATCGGCTTTCGGCTCTGGTAAGTCCCTTTGCTGCGTAGTATACCGGGAGGTCGAGCGTGCCTTCTTTCCTGACGAGAGCCGCAGAGACGGCTGTGTCCGACGCGGCTATGTAGAGGTATAGCATCTCGCCCGGTACTGGTTTGGATAGGAGAGGTACTGCAGACAGGTATGTCTTGATGGACTGGACCACCGCCTCGTGCTCCGCTGCCCAGTGAATTTTCTTGAACTGCTGTGCCTTGAGCAGTTTAAAGAACGGGGCACACTTATCGGTCAGGCGGGAGATAAATCTGGCCAAGGCGGCTAGTCGGCCGGTCAGCGTTTGGACCTGGTTTCTTTCCCCTGGTTTCTCCATGTCTAGGATCGCTTGGACCTTCAGCGGGTTAGCTTCTATCCCCCGCTGGCTGATAATGTGGCCTAGGAACAGGCCCTCCGAAATCCTGAAAATGCACTTCTTCGGGTTCAAGCGCATCCCAAACTTGAGCATCTTACCAACGACTACTGCCAAGTCTCGGACGTGGGCCCCTGCGGTCAAGCTTTTGACCAGCATGTCATCCACGTACACTTCCACCGTTTTACCCATCTCCTGCTCCAACATGCGGTTTACACCTGTTGGTATGTGGCCCCGACGTTCTTTAGACCGTACGGCATCCTCTTGTAGCAGTAGGTCCCTCGGTCAGTTGTGAACGAGGTGTGCACTTCATCGTCCGGGCTCATCCTTATCTGATTGTATCCGGCGTAGGCATCCATGAAGCTGAGTAGTTTAAAACCGGATGTGGAATCTATAAGCTGGTCTATTCGGGGGAGCGGGAAGCTGTCTTTTGGGCACGCCCGATTTAGGTTGGTGAAATCAACGCACATGCGCCACTGGTCGGTTCCCTTCTTTGGGACCATAACCACGTTGGCGAGCCAGCGGGGATACTGAACTTCCCGAATGAAATCCATGCATCTCAGTTTCTGCACTTCCTCTCTGATCGCCTCATACTTAACCGGGCTGAAGGACCTCCTCCTCTGCCTTACCAGGAGAACGTTGGGCAACGTATTTAGCCGGTGGACGGCTATTCCTGGGGATATGCCCGGCATGTCCTTGTAGGACCATGTGAACACTGAACTGTTCTCCTAGAGAAAGGTGATGAGATCTTGCCTGACATCCGGGGCGAGCTTCGTTCCTATTACCACTTTTCCTTCCTGGTGGGCCTCCGAAATGGAGATTGCTTCGGTTTCTTCCACAGCCGACGGGCGTCATCGGAGTCGGTGTCATCACGGGGGGTCAATACTCGGATCCGGCACTGACGCTTGTTGAGTAGCCGTGAAGACCTCGGCCCGCTTTCTCCTGTAGGCCAGGGCCTCCGCATAATACCTATGGGCGATCTTCTGATCCCCGCGTATGGTGATGACGCCGGCGGGTGAAGACATTTTTAACATCAGCATGTGGCCGGCTATGAATGTTTTCAGCCTCCATAGTCCTGGCCGACCGATTATGCCGTTGTATGAGGACAGGCAATCCACAATAATGAACTCCAGGTGTTCCTTCCTCGTTCTGTCTCCCTCATCGAAGATCAGCGGCAGGTAATCCGATCCCAAAGGCTGGACCACCTCGTCGGAGAAACTTATCAGCGGCTCGTTATCTTAGGATAACTTGCCCCTTCCCCGGTGCAGCCCCTTGTATGCCTCTCGGAACATCACATTGACAGAAGCCCCGGTGTCGATTAACATGTGGCTGGTTATCCAGTGGTCTATTGGATAACTTAAGTCGTCACTTCGCATCAAAAGTCATCGCCTGAGCATCCTGCTGACGGAAATAAGTCGTCGCCTCACATTCGTCGTTTCAATTCCAAGCGACTAATAATGATTCAAAAGTCGTCGCATCATATATCTATGCGACGACTCCAAAAGTGGTCGCTCAGAAAAGAGCGACGACTTTTGACGCGTCGGCAGAGATCTCTAGCGACCACTTTAGACGCGTCGCTTGCATTCTGTTGCGATGAATTTTGACTCATCTCTTCAAAATCCATACGACGTATTTTGGGTTGTCGCCCCGTACTTGCGGCGACAAAAGTTTGGCTCAAAATTGGTCTCTTGAATTCATTTTGAATAGGCGTGGAGCGACACATTTTGTTAAATCTTCATCGCTTCACTATAATCTACGCGACGAACAATGATCAATGTTCGTCGCTTCAATATTTGTTACAGAGAATAACAGAATTGGTCTCTTTATTTCATTTTGAATAGGCATGGAGCGACGCATTTTGTTGAATCTTCGTCGCCTGACTATACTCTAAGCGACGAACAATGATTAATGTTCGTCGCTTCAATATTTGTTACAGAGACAGAATAACAGAATTCTGGTATGGTTTCATTCACTTCTGAAACCTGCATTTTATTTAAATCACATATCCAACCAACATTTCATTCAAATCACATATCCAACATAACACAAACACTATAAATACATAGATTTCATTCAAAACTATAATGTGTTCTAACAATGATGTACATATGTTCCAAGTACAAACTAACGAAGGGTCCTAATCTAAGTCTACGTCCATTGCCCCCATACCTTCAGCACATGATGATTTATCGGCAATCGTCGGAGGGTTTGTGGCGGCCGCGGCGGGATTGGCATCCGGATTGGTCGACATGCCGAGGGCAGCCTCTATCCTTGCAATACATTGCAGCATCTCTTCTTTTTCGATTCTGCTTTCTTCTTTTTCGATTCTTCTACGTTCTTCGTTTATTCTGGTACGTTCATTGGCGGCTGCTACTTCTGCCCTCAACTTCTCAACCTCCGAATCATTGCTGGACACGTGTGCACCGCCTCTTGGTTTTGCCGGGCGTCTTAATGCACCTTCAAGCCCTGCAAAGATGGTAAAACACAAAAAATTATTCAAATTAAATTCTCTTTCGTATCTAAAATAGAAACTGTTATTTTATGATTTGTACATACCTCGGACTCTCGTCCCCGGCTTCCCACCCAGACACTCGTCCACTACCACTATATGTTCTTCGACGGTAGCGGGGCCCGTCACTTGACTGCCGCTCTCCACATCACTGGCTCGGCTAGCACAGAGCTCATCCATCTTCCTCTTGACCGCTGCCTGCAAAAAATATTATCCAATAAGTTTGTGTTTGTATAGTTATAAATTGTAAAAAAATAAAATCAGAAGCTAAAAACTAGGAATTCTTGCATCTAACTCGTCAGGAAACTCACCACTTTCTCCTGCGCATTCTGGGATCGCGCATAAACATCGCAGACTGTCTGAAGTATAGGCGCCAAACTGCCTTTTGCCTCATTCGCAACGACCCGGTAGCTATAGGGAGTGGTGCCACAGTGGTGGTTGACTGCACACCCCTTCTCCTTTGCTTTGTTCCGGTTTGCAGCGTTCCAGGCACACATCCTCTGCAAAAATATGCACGAACTATTAGAATCAAAATCTATTATATGAAATTTAAAAACCTCTAATTACTTTCCGTTACCTTATAATCGTCGTCCTCAAAGTGAACTTTGAAGTACTCCCACTGCTCGGGTCAGTGGATGAACTCTGCAGGCGTCGCCTTTGACACTTCGACGTAGTGGGTGTGGCAGTCGTACTTCCAGTCCTTGTAGATCTTGGCAGCGGTCTCGTCGATGTATCTCCACATGCCTATCTCGGTGGGAGGGAGGTCGTAGAACATCTAGTAAAAAACATTTCAAAGAAATCATTAGAAATAACATATTTCAATATATATGACTAAAAGATAGTTTTTTGAAATTATTATGAAATTGTGTTTTACCTCCATATAAGTGCTCAGTGCATCTCGGTGCTCCTCAGCCAGCTCAGCATATGAAGGCGCAAGCATGGACACTTTGCTCCGGATGGCGCTCCCGATGTCTCGGGACATCAAAGTCCTCCACTTCAAGAGGCTCGGACCCCTGTGCTGTTCCGCGTAGTCAACCTTCAGAGGTTTCCTGCCGTTCACCGACACCAAATATTGGGTCTTCGTACCGGTTATGATGCCAAGCTTGTCCGGGTTCCGTCCATTCAGCTTCTCACCCGTTGTCATATCAACAAGTTTTGCCATATATATATAATTATAATGAAAATGACACTGAATATTATGAATCATAAAAGCCTAACAATATATTATACTAAATTAATTCATTTGTATATCTAATTGTCAATTATTACTTTCATCATCACGTTCCCAAATAGACAAGGGCTGTCGACATAAAAGTATGGAAATTAAGAAAAGCAAAACGACTATTTATGATAACGATTAGGGAATAGGGAACGGAGCAGGATAACGATTCTGCATGCAGTTCTGATTCTACTACATACTGTAATAATCTTTCAGGTCTTCTGTGACAACTACTTAGATGGGGGATATCATGTGCCTTATGCACATAAAGACCTAGCATCTGGTCTTAACCTCAGCGGTTACTCTACCACTGTATGATTACTTCTGAGTGATTCAGTTGAGGGTAGTTGGGGCCCTTATATAGGTGGCCAGGAGTGAGGTCTGGCCTTACCCTTCGATGTGGGATTTGTTCCCTTCTGTTTGCACACCAAAGGGCAGCTTTGGTGACCTCTTTGGCAGGCAGGCGCCCCTGGTCCCCGGGCCCCTGGTGGCAGGATAGACTGCTGGACCCCGAGGCCGGGTGCTGGTGATCCGATCCCGGGCCTTGGGTCGGCCCCTGGTACACTAGCGGCGGGTCTGTGGGCCTGCTGTAGCCCCTCTGTGGCTACTGTCAACACACTCTATCCCTAAAAATAACACAAGTTAGATAACTTATCGTATGACTTAACCTATATTTATTTTGGCTAATGAGATCGATACCCCGAGCCCAGCTTTTATCTTCCTTCCTTCCATGGCCTCCGGACTGCGGATTTAACTGCTTTCCAAAGGATCGATCGGGTTCTATTCTCCGGTAGAGCAACACTTACTTTTCTCGCGGATCAAACCGTTCCCACAGACGGCGCCAATTGTTTCTGCACAAACCTGTAGGCCTTGTAGAGACAGATGAATCCTCGTATGATCTCCTGTAAACCTGCTTACTAAGGGGAATACCGGGCGGGCCGGTCTTCTCCTCTCCGATGCCTAAGTTAGTATAGTTGGAATAGATATAACTTAAGCACGTATATAAGCGGTAGGAAGGATCAGTTACCTAATAATGAGCGTAGTTGAGGCCCTTATATAGGTGACCAGGAGTGAGGTCTGGCCTTACCCTTCGATGTGGGACTGGTTCCCTTCTGTTTGCACACCAAAGGGCAGCTTTGGTGACCTCTTTGGCAGGCAGGCGCCCCTGGTCCCCGGGCCCCTGGTGGCAAGATAGACTGCTGGACCCTGAGACTGGGTGCTGGTGATCCGATCCCGGGCCTTGGGTCGGCCCCTGGTACACTAGCGGCGGGTCTGTGGGCCTGCTGTAGCCCCTCTGTGGCTACTGTCAACACACTCTATCCCTAAAAATAACACAAGTTAGATAACTTATCGTATGACTTAACCTATATTTATTTTGGCTAATGAGATCGATACCCCGAGTACATTGCAATTGAATAGGGCAGCAACCTTTATTGCACACGGATTCAAAAAATAAACCAAGACCGAAATTACAACTACATTATCATGCTTGCCGGTTACCTAGTTACTATCTTGTTACATCTTTTCCTTATAAATTTAACATGCAATCCGAAACTTACCTTTGAAAAACATTATATACAACTTAAGTACGAATTTAACATGCATAAATATAAAACCAAACTCACAATCGTTTTTCACATAGACATGAAAACATAAAAACCAAATATACACATGAGTTTCATAGAAAAAACTACACATAACTACATACAATTAAAACAAGCCGAGAAGGGGGAAGAGATGGATCAGATCACACTTTTGAAACCTTGAGAAGATCTTCAAAAACGTGGCTTGATGATTTATGAAGGCTTAGAACTCGATTCGGGTATGGATGAATTTTTAGGTGGTGGTGAGGTGTTTGTGGCTTGCTATTCTATGTAGTATCTTTGGCTGAATATTGGTATAGCTTTAGCTAGAGTTTTTTTTTGGAATGTGATGATAGGAGCATAATGTGCTACGATATTATATGCTTATGCCCTCGTTTATGCTTTGTTTAACCCTTACTTGTCTAAGATTGAGTCATAATATAGTTTAGTGTTAATTTGGTAGAGTTTGGCGAAAAATGATTAAGAATCCGAAAAATGACTAAGTTTGAGAAATCTGGAAAATAATGCAAAATATGTCTTTTTCGTGATTTTGAGATGAGTGAAACTGTGATCTATCCTTGTCCGAATTCTATGAAATTTTGTGTGCTTAATATTCATATACTGAGGAATGTTGTGTTAAAATTTCAGATCAATCGGAGTTCGAGAAGTCACCCAAAAGATGGCTGCAAAACGGCAGTCCGAGCATTCCAATCCAGGGACTTCCAGGATTTTCCTGGGACTTTGTCCCAACTTCGAAAACTCATTCCCGACGATTCACAAGGAATTTCAACGAGATATTTTATGGAGAGATGGCTATATGTGTCTAGTTTATCTGAGACTTGGAATTGCATCAATTGGATCTACGAGAAGGGAGATATGTCGGATTTACTGGAGCAAGGTCATTCCAGCCGAGTTGCTGCCGGTCTTGTGTTCTTGCTGGTTTGGGGCATTTTTCCATGGATCAAGCTCACCAAATGGAGTTGTCAAGCCTACACAAGAAGTTTATGAAGATATGCAGCCCAATCCAAGGAAGAAAATCAGAAAAAGAAGTTTCCTAGAAGAACCAAGAAAGGAAGGAACCAAAACCTTGTTGCACAAGGATTGCCTTTGCCGATTTGGACTAGGTTTTCTACCTAGGGTTTCTGCCGAATTTGCCTCTATATATAGTCATGTTTTCCTACAGAAAAATCATCTCATCTCAAGCATAAACACAAGGCCTAAACTCTACCAAAATTCCCCAAAGATCCTAGACAAAAATCTAAACCGAAAACCACCTTCACCTCACCTCAACCAAGTTTCTGCTTTGCCGAACCTTGGATTTTATCCTCCATAACCTACTGCCGACACAACCTACTGCCGTGCAGCCTCACCCCAGCCTCCATACTTCACCGGATCCACACGACGTGAAGCTCTCAAGGTGTCTCAAAGTGTGATCCACTCCCCTCTTTCGGTTTAGTAATTTTTGTTTAGTTATGTTTAGTTTTGTCTATGAAACATTCATGTATGTTTGGTGTTGGTTTATATGTCTATGTATGAATCGATTTTGGTTTTATAAATTGTATGTTAAAGACTTGTTTGAATCGATGCTTAGATTTATGTTTAGGTTTCGACAAGAACAATGAATTTTGCATGCTAATTTGTAATATGTAACTTGTAAATTCATGTGTTAGATAATTAGGACAGTGGTATTAGAAGCATGTTTATGATTTAAATTGGTTAGTAATCTAAAGTGAGGGCATGAAAATCGATACTTGGTGTTGTCTTTGAACATGATCTAGGTATTAGGTTTAATCTGCTAGAGTAATTACAAGCTAGATGGACCTAACGGACTCTATGATTTGTGTTATTCACTTAGGGCTATTAATCTTAGAACTTGCATGCTAAATAAGATGATTGACAACCTTACTTGTTTACATGTTTTCGATTTAAGACTCTTGTGCGATATATGTTAAGTCTTAACCGGATTAGCATAAAAATCTTTAGGGCTAGAGCGAAAGTTTGTCCTAAAAGAACTTAAGGAAGTCTAGTAACTAGGTACAGAGCGAAAGCTCTAGTTGCGGTCGAAACGAATTTGAATTTTAAGCATGTTGATACTTGTTCCTTACTTTCTTTCATGTGAGTTTATATGTTAAAGAGTCTTGGTGCTAAATGTTTTGTGAGAGATGATGATCACTTGTATATAGTAGTTTAAGTTTATTTTCGTGTTCTTAGTGTTAGTGGCAGCTTTGCTGCCGATCCATATAATTCCCCCCATTGTGACGTTTTGTGTATATATATTTGTGTAAATATTTGTATTAACATTCTCATATTTTAGGTACCCTTAATCCCCGGCTAGAACGATCCCTACTTATTCTATACTACTAACGATTGTAGGGTTATTATTGCTTGATGCTCGCTTCGGCGACTCGTCAATTTTTGGCGCCGTTGCCGGGGATTATAAAATCTTGTTTTATGTGAATGTTAAAGTGTGTTAAAATTTGTGATGTAAAGTTTGTTAGCAATCTGTGTCTCTAACTTTAACGTATACTTATATATCCTAACTCTCTAACATGACTTTCCAACTCTTGTATTTTTTTCTTCTAACCTTGAAAAATTTGTTGAAATCGTAGCTTGAATGAAATTGTATATTCTTGAATTTTAGTTTGTTGTTTTTGTTCGATTTTATGTGTTTTGTGTCTGTGCAGTCGAACTTAAAAGAAAAGTGCAGGAAATTCCAAACTTCTGCCTAAAACAGAATTCGGGCAGTGCAGTCCGTCAACTTTGGAAGGCCACCGTTTTCAGCTCACAAAACTTAGGAAAGTGAACCATACACCGTTGGAAAGGTCTCTGAGTCTACTTTCTGTAGGATTTTACAGAAGTGCATTTGGAGTTTCGAGATGCTCCCAGTTTCAATTTGAGTGCACGAAGGTCAGTCTGGCAGAACAGAGAACTGGGCAGATCAATAGGTCCGATTAAAGACCCAACAAGAAGTACTTCCACTAGTTCGATTGAGGTGAATATTATACCGTTGGAAAGCTCTATGTGTCCACTACAACATTTATTCAGAACACTTTTGCATTAGGATAGTGGAACACACCCAAAATCAGGCCTCAAGAGAAGTAGACACGTCTGCCGAGAGAAGCTTGCCTGCTAAGAAAATCCTACTGCCGAGAGGGGCTGCTGCCCCAACTGCGGAGCTGCACATGGCACGATGAATACACAAAACACGCAGTGAAAAGTCTAAGAAATGGACTATAAACACAAAGCGCTACTTGGGAGGCAACCCAAGTCAACCAAAGAAAAGTGAAGAAGCCATCACCGAGAGTTTGCAATTTCTTAACCCTTCTCTTTGTCTTTGGTTTGTGATGATATGTTGGAATGTGTTAGACTATTGCATGCTTAGGAAATTCGTTGATATAGATTTGTGCTTACATTGAGGACAATGTAATTTTCTAAGTGTGGGGTGGGATAACGTATTCCGTTTATGTTTTCGTGTGCTTAATTTAGAAGTAGAAAATCCAAAAAATTATAATGCAAAAATAGAGTGTTTTAATTTGTTTGTTTCGAGTCTTAGGATGCCCCTAATATGTCAATGATGTTTTTCTCCTCTTTCCATACATAGATGATGGTTGTGCATACAATTAAAATTGTGAGTTTCATGGATTTTGTGCATTGGTAGGAGCATGTAGGACTTGTTGATTAACGAAGCATGCATGTTTTAGCTAGTTTGTTTCCATAATAACCTATGTGAGCTTTAGAGCCAATTTGCTTTCTTCTTGAGCGATAAAAAGATAAAACTCGATAGATTCGTAGGAAGCATGAAACCTCATAAATCTTTAAATATTCGATGACTATGTGCCATAGCTTTTTAATGAACTCTAGTATGCTAGAACTTACTCTTGTTGATTTTCAAAACATTTTTAATCATAAACTACCTTGATTTTGAATATGATTGAATAAAGATCTTTTAGGTTTACCACCAAAGCCAAATAAAGCATGAGCCCTATTGGAGCCCGTCGTGGGACACCTTAGTAAACCCCTTTGAGCGTACGTTGAGCCTTTTCTTTCATCATCCTTAAACACCTTCCATGAGCTTAGTATAGTTGTGCCTTTACCCTTGATCAAAGTATTGGCAAAGCTTGATTTTTGAAAGCGTTTTCGCGTGTGTGATGAAGAAGAACAAGTGTGGGGTAGACTTAGCCATGAATCTATATGAGAAGTATGTATGCCGTGCCTTAGAAAATTGAAAAGAAAAAAAAATGTGCTCAGACCAAAAGAAAAAGAAAAAGAAAAAAATACCGAGAGCAAGAAAAAGAACAAAATGTGTAAGGCACGGCATAGAAAAGAAAAATTTTGTGCATGGCTATTGTCTTGAGTATTGTTGTAATGTTTTATGGGAAGAAAAGAATGAAGTATGGGTCCAATAAGATGAAATTTGACCCTTTCGGCGAGAAGACATAAGGAGATTTGAGCTTTGCTAAAGGCCATGGTGACGTTTTTAAGCCTCCTTATCCAAATATCAAATACCTCTTAGCCTAGCCCCATTACAACCCTTTTGATTGATCTTTTTCATGATTCTTAAGATGGTTAAAATTTGATTTGTGGAGATTTTCTCAAGAGTAAGCATATGGTTTTGGTTCATTGGTGCATATAGTTGTCATATGAGGTTTTTCCTTGAAAATTTCACAAAGTGCTTTCTTTTCTTGACATATGCAAGTTACTCTTTTTAATTCATTATCTTTCGCTTGCATATACTTATGAGTGAATTACCATTATGCTTCGAGAGAAAAGAAGAGAGTATGCCTAGTGAGGAGGATTGAATTAGCTTAACATGTCTACATGCTTACTTTTGTTCTTATATGTTCTTATTGATGTTACATGTTCATGAAGCTTGGAATTTTCATGCTTAGTATTCTCATGCATTAACTTGAAAGCTATGTGTACATACGAGCCTGAGACAAATTGTTAGGGGCAATAGTTTGTTTAGAGTCTAATTTAATTTAGTTTGCTAAGGGACTAGCAAAGGATAAGTGTGGGGTAGTTGATAGGAGCATAATGTGCTACGATATTATATGCTTATGCCCTCGTTTATGCTTTGTTTAACCCTTACTTGTCTAAGATTGAGTCATAATATAGTTTAGTGTTAATTTGGTAGAGTTTGGCGAAAAATGGTTAAGAATCCGAAAAATCACTAAGTTTGAGAAATCTGGAAAATAATGCAAAATATGTCTTTTTTGTGATTTTGAGATGAGTGAAACTGTGATCTATCCTTGTCCGAATTCTATGAAATTTGGTGTGCTTAATATTCATATACTGCGAAATGGTGTGTTAAAATTTCAGATCAATCGGAGTTCGGGAAGTCACCCAAAAGATGGCTGCAAAATGGCAGTCCGAGCATTCCAATCCAGGGACTTCCAGGATTTTCCTGGGACTTTGTCCCAACTTCGAAAAATCATTCCCGACGACTCACAAGGAATTTGATCGAGATATTTTATGGAGAGATGGCTATATGTGTCTAGTTTATCTGAGACTTGGAATTGCATCAATTGGATCTCCGAGAAGGGAGATATGTCAGATTTACTGGAGCAAGGTCATTCGAGCCGAGTTGCTGCCGGTCTTGTGTTCTTGCGGGTTTGGGGCATTTTTCCATGGATCAAGCTCACCAAATGGAGTTGTCAAGCCTACACAAGAAGTTCATGAAGATATGCAGCCCAATCCAAGGAAGAAAATCAGAAAAAGAAGTTTCCTAGAAGAACCAAGAAAGGAAGGAACCAAAACCTTGTTGCACAAGGATTGCCTTTGCCGATTTGGACTAGGTTTTCTACCTAGGGTTTCTGCCGAATTTGCCTCTATATATAGCCATGTTTTCCTACAGAAAAATCATCTCATCTCAAGCATAAACACAAGGCCTAAACTCTACCAAAATTCCCCAAAGATCCTAGACAAAAACCTAAACCGAAAACCACCTTCACCTCACCTCAACCAAGTTTCTGCTTTGCCGAACCTTGGATTTTCTCCTCCATAACCTACTTCCGACACAACCTACTGCCGTGCAGCCTCACCCCAGCCTCCATACTTCGCCGGATCCACACGACGTGAAGCTCTCAAGGTGTCTCAAAGTGTGATCCACTCCCCTCTTTCGGTTTAGTAATTTTTGTTTAGTTATGTTTAGTTTTGTCTATGAAACATTCATGTATGTTTGGTGTTGGTTTATATGTCTATGTATGAATCGATTTTGGTTTTATAAAGGAAAAAATTCACCATTGGTACCCAAACTTACCTCGCTATATAAGAAAGGTACCCGAACTTGAAAAACGATCACCATGGTACCCAAAGTTGTAAATCCTATTATAGAAGTACCTAGCGTGTTTTGACCGGCTGACTTCCCGGTTTTTGATGACGTGTCAGTTGGCATTTTGATTCCGAGGGGCAAATCTGTAATCTCCGCCTAACAAACTACTCTCCCTCTCCGAAAACACCCCAACCTGATTTCCCCAAAATACTGATAAATCTGATAAAGCTGTAACAGAAACTCGTACTCCTTCTCTCTTCTTCCCTTAAGTCCAGCTGTTCTTTCTTTCCCCTCTCTCTAGCTAATCCCAATCTACACCTTTCTCTCTCTCACACATTACTGACCAAAGATCCCATCTTTGAATTCCGCTCCACATTCATGTCGGTTGGCTGATCTGCCTCTCGATCTGCTCTGCTCTCCTCCGATCTGCTCCTGTAAGTCCTCCTGATCTGGATTTAGATCTCGCTCTCTTTAATTTTGATTTGACTCCGTAATTCTGAATTTCGCTGACACGGAATTGTAGTCAAGATGTTAACTTGAGTTTTTTTTTTTTTTTCTGTTAATTTATATTGTTGAAATTTTTGTGTTTGATGAAATAGATTAGGTGTTGTTTGTCTGTGCGGGTTGAATTTCGGGTGTGATCGAAGCAATGACGGCGGAGGTGGATGTGCGCCGTGATGCGTGTGAATCTGACGTCAATGTCAGTGTGAGAAAGCTGCTGTTTCTGAGGAGTCGACATGTCCCGGTGATGATCCAGAGATTGCAGTTGAGAATTCTCGTGTTGGAAGTGAGGAGGATCAGATGAGTTGTTAAATAGTTTCCCGGGATTTGGATGAGCTGTTAAATAGTTTCCCGGGATTTGGATCCCGTTGGAGCATGTTGCCTAGCCTGTTTAGTGGAAGGGATCCGTTTGATGATCCCTTCTTCAGTCGGCCGGTTGGGGACATGTTTGGGTCTAGCATGTTCGGCTCAAGTGTTAGTGATGCATCACAGAGTGGTAATGGTGGGGGAATTATAGTAGAAGAACTAAACTCTGATGATGAGGTGGAGGAGGATGAGGTTAGTGGAGATGGGAGGGATAAGAGGAAACAACGAGCCGCTTCAAGCAATGAACCGTCTGTGGAGCATCCGGATGATGATGATGATGATGATGATGCGGATGGTAATTAAATTTTGGATCTGGTTTACTTGGGAAGCTTAAGGGGTATATTCTATGGTTGTAGCTTTAAGATTTTCCATAATAGAGTAATGGTTCCCGTGTTTAATGTAGCAGAAGAGAAAGACAAGAATACGAGTGAAAGAGGTGATCTTAACAAGGTGCAAGGCAGACGGCCCCAGAGTCGTAGTGTTTCTGTTCAGAGTTGCAGAGTCACATATGGTGGTATAGATGGAGCATATTACACTTCTACAAGAACCAGAAGGGGAGGAAATGATGGTGTAAGTAGTAGTACTATATGTGATTCGATTTGTTAATATATTCTTCTTGCTTTAACTCTGGGACTGTGAAGCAGGTGATGATTGAGGAGACCAAAGAAGCGGATAAGACAACTGGTCAAGCAACACATAAGATATCTAGAGGAATTCATGATAAGGTACACCTTCTACTACCACCTTGAACTTTGTTAGTAACTAACTGCATAATTCCAATACTACCTCTGGTGTGCAACAGTAGCCACAATATCTAGGTATATTATTACCGCAATAAGATATTTATACTGCTTATATTATAGGGTCATTCTGTTACAAGGAAGCTTAACGCAGATGGAAAGGTAGATATGTTGCAAACTTTACACAATCTGAATGAAGGTGGGTTTCTGCATCTTATCATGGCTAGTGAATAGCTGGTATTGTGGATGAACACTGAAACCACAGAGCTAGTGAATAGCTGGTCAATGGAAGGGCAATGATCCTTGGAGTGCTGGGCTCCTTCCATCTTCAGAGCAACCACAGAGCTCCACAGGGTTTAGACCAGGGAGTGTTACCGGGACTTACCCTGCTGGGAGAACCAAAAAGGTTGTTAGGATCAATATAGAGTAAATAAATACAGAGCATCTACGCTGATCAGAAGATGGGAAGGGTGTGTGTATTTCGTAGATGCTGCATTTGTGTTTCAAATTAGGAACAGTTAGACGGCTATTGTCTTTGTCCTGTAGTTTTGGAGCGGCTTTGTAGTGATTTGGGTCGTCTAATATTGTATTTATGAGCGTGAATCTTTGATGTGGTCATTCAAATTAGAATGAGTGTGTACGTTGGTCAATCATCCAAATGAAAATGAGTTGTATATATAGACAGACATTAAAAACTATTTTCAAAGTATTTATTTCGCCTCTATAGTAATAATGTGGTTGTGTTGACTGGCGGGGGTTATAATGGACATTTCTCCCTCGGAATTAAAATGCCAACTGACACGTCATCAAAAACCGGGAAGTCAGCCGGTCAAAACACGCTAGGTACTTCTATAATAGGATTTACAACTTTGGGTACCATGGTGATCGTTTTTCAAGTTCGGGTACCTTTCTTATATAGCGAGGTAAGTTTGGGTACCAATGGTGAATTTTTTCCTTTTATAAATTGTATGTTAAAGACTTGTTTGAATCGATGTTTAGATTTATGTTTAGGTTTCGACAAGAACAATGAATTTTGCATGCTAATTTGTAATATGTAACTTGTAAATTCATGTGTTAGATAATTAGGACAGTGGTATTAGAAGCATGTTTAGGATTTAAATTGGTTAGTAATCTAAGGTGAGGGCATGAAAATCGATACTTGGTGTTGTCTTTGAACATGATCTAGGTATTAGGTTTAATCTGCTAGAGTAATTACAAGCTAGATGGACCTAACGGACTCTATAATTTGTGTTATTCACTTAGGGCTATTAATCTTAGAACTTGCATGCTAAATAAGATGATTGACAACCTTACTTGTTTACATGTTTTCGATTCAAGACTTTTGTGCGATATATGTTAAGTCTTAACCGGATTAGCATAAAAATCTTTAGGGCTAGAGCGAAAGTTTGTCCTAAAAGAACTTAAGGAAGTCTAGTAACTAGGTACAGAGCGAAAGCTCTAGTTGCGGTCGAAACGAATTTGAATTTTAAGCATGTTGATACTTGTTCCTTACTTTCTTGCATGTGAGTTTATATGTTAAAGAGTCTTGGTGCTAAATGTTTTGTGAGAGATGATGATCACTTGTATATAGTAGTTTAGGTTTATTTTCGTGTTCTTAGTGTTAGTGGCAGCTTTGCTGCCGATCCATATAATTCCCCCCATTGTGACGTTTTGTGTATATATATTTGTGTAAATATTTGTATTAACATTCTCATATTTCAGGTACTCTTAATCCCCGGCTAGAACGATCCCTACTTATTCTATACTACTAACGATTGCAGGGTTTATTATTGCAAGCGAGCTTAGGCTCACATCATGTGAGACTTTGAGAAGATGCAGCCGGTCTCTATATATAAGGAGAAGACGACACGGTTTTGGGAGAGTTTTTCCAAACCTATTTAGACTAGGTTTTCCATTCCCTAGTCGGACTAGGCATTCTTCTTTTGATCGGCCTAAGGTTAGTTGCACATGCCCCACATGCTTTTCTTCAATCCTTGCAGCCCTAGGACACGGTTAGGACATGGTTTCAACACCTTTCAGCCTACTTGGATCCTTCTCGGCAGTTTTAGCATCAACCGGAAACTTCCGACTTTCTCGGCAGGATCGGCAGAATGCCCTTGGTAGCTGCGCAGTAGGCTCTCAGAAGCGAGGCTCTTGGCAGGCTTTTTTAGGTGAGGCTCTTCTCGACAAGCATGAGCAAGATATGTGCAGGACTGGTGCGCAGGCTGTCGGTAGGGTGGCATGGCTGGTGTGTAGCTGCGTAGCAGCATCTCAGCAGGTTGTGCAATTGAGCCTCGCCAGCTGTCGACAGGATGTCGATGGTGTACCTATCACGTATCACACTCGTATTCGATACGGCTTGAACCTCGGTAGGGATACTTTAATACGGCTGGGATACGCCTGGGCACATGTCGGACACGGCATGTCTTGACTCGGATACGCCCCGGCAGCACTTGTGTCATCCTCGGTAGGTCCCCGGCAGCTACGCTGCAGCTGCTGTGCAGGCTGGGTGTCATGTGGTGCAGGCTGTCAACAGGATGTTGACAGCGTCCTTCGGCAGGTGCGCTGCAGCTGTACTTTTCTTTCTCGGCAACTACTCGCCAGGCTGCATGTCAGCCTGCTCGGCAGCTCTGCCGGTAACTGTTTTTGGCTCGATTCTCTCCTTGTTTCTTCGCCGATTCTTGTTCTTTTCCTTTTCTTTGAATTTCTGAATATATAAACTTGGAAATATTAATTAGAACAAGACAAATTCGTCAATCACAAAGATCAACGATAAACATAGCTAATTCCGGCGATTTAACTCTAAAACACAATAAGCCTACCAAATATTCACGACTACACTAAATGACTCGATCTTAAGATACTTAAGGCTTAAGTAAAGCATAAATGCCGGTAGATATTCATTAGAAACATGGCACTTTGTGCTCTTATCAATGCTTATCTATGGTGGTATCCAAGAAGCATTTTTGGAACTCTAGAGCTATTTTAGCAATATTTCATAGTTGAGTCGGAAATTCTATCTGCTACCGTCGTAGCGATATCTTTTGATTTTCAAACATTTATCTGGCTAATGGCGAATGTTGGCGCTGACTATCTAGTTAGTCGAGAAACACTTGTTAAGCAAAATATCAGCTTTGTTCCTAATTCGACAAGTGTAAACGCCGTGTGGATGATTGCATCTTGGATTCTTGCGATCATAGATGTAGAGATTTCGACGCGAAGGTGTTGACGATATTGAATTTATTGGATTCAACATTGGAGAAGAATTTGATGGTGTGACTGGGTCAGAGGACGCTAATAAATCAATTGACGTTATTAAGTAAAGTGAATCTTGAGAACGTGATAGGAGCACAAAGTGTTATGTTCTTAGTATGTTTATGCCTATATTTATGTTTTGTTTAACTCTTAGTTGTCTAAGATTGAGTCATAATATAGAGTCATGAGACTTTGGTAGAGTTACATCATAATCGTGCTAAGAATAGATAAAAATGTGGAAAAATGCTAAAAGCCGATTTATGAAGTCTTAGAGATGTTTCGTTGGATCTGTAAAGCCTCGGCTATACTTTTGATGAATTTATCTTCTTTTATATAGAGGAAACATATTTATGATTGACCAATGGAATGAGTTATACCAATTGGAGCAAAAGAAGATGCCAAGAATTGTTAAGCAAAAATCGGATCCAGGAAGTTCCAGTATTTTCCTGGGCACATCACTCAACTTCCAGAATTTGTCTAGGATGGACCACAAGGAACTAGAAGGCATGCCAAATATTCACAGAACTCTCTATGAGTCTAGTTTCTACAGAATTTGGAATTACATCCAAATCTTTCCTGAGGAAAGAGTTATGACCATCACAAGACAGCAAGGTCACTGCCCTGTCGAGAAGAGGAACCTACTGCCCATTTTTACAACTTTTTGCATTTGTGCACCAAAGTGGTTTCTAAATTCATCTAATGATAGTTGCTGAGCTACATGGACTATATGGGAGTCAGACATGCTAAAAAGAAGTGAAGAATCAAGAGAAGAGAAGTCCCCTAGTTCGGCCAGGAAAAGAAGTATTATTGCCGGTTCTAGGAAAAGAAGTTCCTGGCCCGACTAGGGAAGTTTGCAACCAGTTCCCTGGACTTTTATCCATCTCAGAATGTTGTTGATCCATTAAAGAGTACAAGAAGTCCCTGATCCATGAAGAAATCGGAAAAGAAGTTTAGAAGATTCAAGGCTTGGCCGGTAAGAAACCAAAACCAACTTGGATTAGGTTTTGCAATTCCTAGTTGCTATCGACTTTGGCACAGCTTTCCCCTCTATATAGAGGCCGATTCTCTTAAAAAACAACTTGTCACATCTCAAACCAAAGATTATAATGTTGGTTGTCTCATATCTTACTTGCTGCTGATAAATATAGGTATATGAAAAAGGAATAGTTGTATGATCTTGATTGGTTTTATAGTGAAATGCTTTAGAAATGTATCAATTGTGAGCTAACTTGGTTCATGTTATTCTGATTACAGACGTGACAGGAAAAGCAATAGAAGAAACTGAAGCTTTATCATGACAGGAAGAACAAGTGCTCAATGCCAAAAAATCTCCCCCGGCTATATGTATATACTCACATGTGTGCCTAGCTCACTAGTCATCGCAACAAAACAATTTAACAAAAACCTGCATACTCAGCTCCTTCTTTGTCTGTTTTCCCAATTTTAGCTTTTATTTCTTAGGGTTTTGATTTGGTTCTGCCATGCTCCTATATATTGTTTAATATATCAACATGATATACATTTTAGTTTCTTTATGGTCGAGGTCAGTTAACTTCATTTACTCATCCATTTTTTTTTTTTTGGTTAACACAATTTACGTATACTCATCCTTTTCTGTGCATATAAATTTTAATTTCTTTTAATTTAGCTTTTTTCTGTACACAACAAATTTATTCAAACTACGAAGATGTACGTCGAAGAGAATGATTGGCATGCAGCATATGTTCATCAATATCTCCCCAGCTAGCTATAGCTTAACTTATGCAATGATTAAGTGCTGGAGAGAAGTTGATGCGATTTGTTGTTTTCTACAAACAACTGGATAAAGTGACTGAGTAGAACTGATAATTGGACACCTTTAGTACTACTGGTTTTGGAAATTCCACAGCGGTCTTCAATCTATCTGTCAATTGAGGTTAACTACTTGGCTACTTAAAGCTAGCTTAATAACATTTTACTAATCATACAACAATACTATCTAGTATACTGTTTGTAAAAAGTAACAACTAAGAAGAGAGTTAAAATTAAACATCACCTACGTACGATTTCTAAAGATCCTTATGACAATTTGTGTACTGTACTAGCTGGTACGATTTCATGTAGGATCAATTATTTTTGGCAAGTTGGGTAGTTTTTAAGTTAGCCAGAACAAAATGATCGAGCAAGGCAACATAACAATTCTTAAAGTTGATGGGTTTGGATTCACAACTATAGAACACTAAACACTGCGATTTCGCATCGCAAAAGCGATTTTCATTCGAAAACTAATAACATTTGATTATAGAACTGTTAATTATCTAACCACAAACAACATGCGCAGGTCTGAAATTACAATAATTACCAAAAAAAAATCCAAAATATATCGAATCACTCACCCGGCTCCTGAGGACCCCTCTTGGTCCTAATGCTGAGGGGAGGAGCATCCTCGCCTACCACACCGGCTGCTCCTCCAGCGGCACCACCACTGCCACCGCTCCCGAGGTCAGCGCCACCTCCAGTAGCCCCTACACCCGCCGAAGGACAACCTCCAGTAGCCCCCACACCCGCCGAAGGATCGGTTTCTTCCAGAGACGGGATGGGAATCATCGTCCCCGCCTCTGGCGCCGTCCTCGCCGATTTTGCTGCCGCCGCCGCCACTGTCGCCGTCGCCTCCCCCGCCACTGTCGCCGTCGCCTCCGCCGCCACTGTCGCCGTCGCCTCCCCCGCCACTGTCGCCGTCGCCTCCGCCGCCACTGTCGCCGTCGCCTCCGCCGCCGCAGCAGCCATTTGAGCAGCAACTTCCGTCGCCTTCCTCTCTCTTCTCGCCTTCATCTCCTTCTTTCTCTTCTGGGCACTAGAACCTGGTGCCATTGATGAATCGAAGCGTTAGGGTTTCGAATTTTGGGTTTGGGGAAAAACAAATTTAGGGGTGAATTTAGGGTTTAGGGGTTTGAGACAGATCAGGGGATTTTGATTAGGGGGTTTTTGGTGAGAAGGGGTTTGGGTTTCGGGTTGTAAGAGAAGGGGGTTTGGGTTTATCTTGGAAGAGAAAGAGAATTTGGGGGAAGAAGAAGTGTTTTTAAATTTGGGGATCGCGCTACTGAGGAAGGAGCAAAGTCCTGGTTCTTTTAATCAGATACGAAGCGACGAATATAGACAAACGTCGTTGCTTAGAATATTAACCGACAAAACATGGCCAAATATCGTCGCTTCACATTTAAGTTTGCAACGAATATCTAAAGTCGTCGCTTCGGAAAACTGAAGCGACGAAGTTGGACCTCCCTACATTACCTAGTGGGTTAAAACTTTGTCGCTTCAGATTACATTAATGTAGGGAGGTCCAACTTCGTCGCTTCAGTTTTCCGAAGCGACGACGTTTGACAAAAATGGTCACGTCACTTTTTCAAGCGACAAGTATTGTACAATATTCGTCGCTTCAAATTGACTGAACAGATTAGAATTATGTTTATATGCATTTGTTTTTATTTAATTAAAATATTGTAAATATTGTTCAAAATTACAACAATAAATATATATCATCATTATCATATTACAACATGTACCATAATTAACTAGTAGTCTTCCTCTTCGTCGTCTCTGCCATCATCGTCTTCATCTTCCTCTTCTTCTTCCTCATCGAATTCATCACCACTGTCATCTTCCTCATCGTTTGATTCTTCATTCTGTTCGTGTACTTCTAAATCGAGTTGGAGATTAGATGCATCAATATGGTAAAATTGTATTGAACCTAGTGTGTCCTCTAGGTAAGGCTCTGTGATTTGATTCCTTGAAGGAGGCATGTTGTCTTCTGTTGCAAGTACTTCGGCACTGTATATATTTCGATGCGACATTTCTTGCACCACCTTCCAAGTACCACCCGCCGCAGGATCGTCCAAGTAGAACACTTGTTTAGTCTTCACAGCAAGACAAAATGGTGAACTCTCATAGTAACTAGTGTTAGTATCCACCGATATCAAACCATGATCTACCTTGACGGTGTCAATTTCTTCGTCATCCTGATCGTCAGTGGTGTTGTGCCATATAACTTTGAACAATACGACCGACAAATTGTCTGGATAACATACCTCTACTACATAGTCAAGATGGCCATAGAAGTGTTGAGACAGGTTTCCAAGCTTCGTGCTTAACATCACCTCGCTATTTTGAGTCACGAGCCTTTGATCTTTATCGAATGAGACATACTTGATACCGTTCACGTAGCACACCTTATAAATCCGAGTGAATTGCGGACCTTGAGCCAATGACCATATTGCCCTGTTAAAATTAGGGTCCTGAGCATCATATATTCTCTTGGCCTGAAAAATAGATTGTGTTCGTTCTACACTATTCAGTTTTCGTAGAGAATTTTAAGAACCATATATTCAGTTTTCGTACAAATTTTAAGAACCATGGATGGAAACTCCTCCTTCGATGGCGCTGGTCGTAATCGTCACCATATTTCGCCGTGTACAGCTGCAAATGAGCGTCCATGTAATATTGAGCTTCTTCTGTATCCGTCAAAATTTGCCAGTGAGCCTCAGCCGTTTGCTCCTCTGTTAACCTGATATTTCCTGTGGTATCCATAATACACGGTTGAACTAACTGAGAAACATAACTAATATTCCATATTGGGGGATTGGGCTCTTCGTGTTCTTCCAATTACAGATACGACTTACAGTACGACACCGACTCCCATGATATGTACCTTTCTACAATACTCCCCTCCGGGTAACGTGTATTACTCATTGACTGTTTATAGTCACCTAATTGCCTGTAAAATGATGAATATGATTACTGCATATATAAGGTCGATACAAATTTAGTTTGAACATTAAGAAACATATTTGATTAGTGCATATACCTTTCCGTTGGATATATCCATGTAAAATGTACTGGGCCTGTAAGCATAACTTGTTCGGGAAGGTGAACCATGAGATGAACCATAGAGGTGAAAAAATGTGGAGGAAAAATCAACTCCAAATTACAGAGAATGATCACAATCTCATCTTTCATCTGTTGAACATCTGTCTTCTTCAACTCCCTAGCACATAATTTTCGAAACCAATTTGACAATGCTATCATTGGCTTCACGACGTTATTCGGCAAAAATCCTCGGATAACCACTGGAAGAAGACGTTGAAGCAGAACATGGCAATCATGCGTCTTCAATCCATAGAACTTTTTCTTGGATAGTTTCCTTATTTCTCAAACTTCTCGCATAGTCAAGTGGATACCTAACACCGCGAAACCATTCGAATGCTTCTTCAAGACGATCTTCTTCAACTAAAATGAGTGCATGAGGAACCTTTCCCATCCTCTTTTCAGCTTCCGAACACCACTGACTTTTGCGTATTCCCCTCTTCTGCAAAGCTTCGCGAGCCCTTGGACAATCTTTGGTCTTCCCTTCAATTGAAAGAATGGTGGCCAGGATATTGTCACCCACGTTCTTTTCAATGTGCATGACATCTAAACAGTACCTCTGTAATAACGACGACCAATAGGGAAGCATCCAAAATACGCTCTCGTGGGTCCAACATTGTCTGTTGTGTGCCGAATAAGGGACATGAAAATACGGATGATGGCTAAGAGTGGCGTAACTGTGTGACCTAATTTCTTCTAAAATTTCATCTCCGTTCTTATGAGCTGGCCTTTTTCTCCACTCTGGCTTCCCGTTAAATGCCAAACTGGATCGCATTGGTGAATTATCGTCGAGCCATTTCTGATGCCCTTCATAAACAATTCTCTCACAAATATGCTTCGCTGTCAGCTCATCTAGACAAATTGGACATGCCTTGTACCCTTTCACCGTTGAGCCCGCAAGCATCCCTAAACCAGGAAAGTCACTTATAGTACACATCACCGCTGCCTTCATCGTGAATACATCATTGTCGACTCTGTCAAAAGTATAGACTCCATTTTCCAATAAATCTATGAGCTCGTCGATCAATGGACGAATGAGTACACTAAGGCACTTTCCTAGAGATTTAGGGCCAGGAATCAACACGGCCAACATATTATATTTCTTCCTCATACACATATTAGGGGGTAGATTATATGACATCACAACCACGGGCCACGTACTATGCTGAGTTGTCATTGTTCCAAATGGACTGAAACCATCAGTTGCCACTCCAAGCCGCATATTTCTTCCTTTAATATCGTCGAAACCTGGAAATGTCCTGTTAAAATGTTGCCATGATTCTCCATCAGATGGGTGTCGGAGGGTACTTTCATCTTGTCGCCTCTCCTTATGCCATCGCATATGCTTTGCTGTGTATGGGGACATAAATAGGCGTTTCAACCTTGGAGTGATAGGGAAATACCATATTATCTATTTTGGAAGGTCATCTGTATCTGGCTAATATCTTTGAGCACCACATATTGGACAAGTCCTACGAGTTTTATTTGCAGCCCCCCTGAATAGGTAACAGTTGAACTCACAAACATGAATTTTTTCATATCCAAGGGAAATATCCTTGATGATTTTTTTAATTCTCGAATAACTCACAGGAAAATTATTGACTTTAAAAAACTTATGCACCCATTTACATAATTTATCAATACTCGTATCCGACCATTCGTTTTCAACTTTAATTTCCATTGCATGTAATGTGGCACTTAATACAGTTTCTTCACTCCCTTCATACAATGGGGTTTGAGACTCCTTTAAAAGACTTTCATACTTAGCATAATCATCATCTACCATGTCATTGAACTAAACTTCAGCGTTTTCTTCAACGACATTATGCGGTGCATCTGCATGGTATCCAGGATAGTATGGAAATACATCTTGTATAATCTCCACAGGCGGGATCACTTAAGGACCGGCAACACTGGAAGCCTGGACTCTGTCTTGAATCCACTGTCTCCGTTTACTAATCATTTCCGGTAGACCAGAAACTTCCCCGTGTAAGTGCCAAACTGTGTAAGTCGAATTCAAACCATGGTGCAAGCAGTGATGATAAATCTCTATGAGTTTCTTATAATAAGGACCATTTCTGCAAACTGCGCACGGACAAGGGAGAAATTCGATTCCAGCAGTGCGAGCGGAAACAAAATTGATGAAGTTAACTAAGCCTGTGCTGTAATCAGGGTGTGTAAAGTGAAGATTCATCCAAGATTTGTCGGGGACATCATTCATGTTTCCTGTCATAACATAAACAGACAATATGCATAAGGTTAGCACACAACATTTATGATACAATCAAAACCTGTCCCAACACCCTTCTTCTCCTTATGCCTCCGGGTTGGGTCCTATCCCCTTCAGGCGAACACGAGTTTGTTGATCCTTTTGCTATTCATGTGGTTTCAGCTACAGTTTTGGGAAATTTCGGCAGCATCTCCCTACAGTTCCTCAAATGCACAAAAATCTAAACAACCTAATTTGCACTCGAGGAACATTGTAGAGAGACACTGTCGAAACTATATCCCAAAACTTAAACTTAAACCACATGAATAGCAAAAGGATCAACAAACTCGTGTTCGCCTAAAGTGTCCAAAAATGGGACAATTCGAGAATCAACAACCAATCTCGATCAACTGGATGCGTTGTTGATTCTCAAACGGGAGTTCTAAGCTGATAAACACTACAATTATATATAATACGAAACAATAAATTTACACACGGCACCACACTCCCTCACTAAGCCATTCGCATGTTTCAGAAACCCTAACTACCACAATCCACACACAACACAAACCAATTACATCGTTAACTAATAATTTCAACCTAATCTACCATAAAATTCACAAAATTTCAATAAATTGCACTATTTCAAGCCATTTTAGTTTCACTCAATTTTGATTTAACTAAATTTTACAATTTCACTAAATTACACTAAAATTCAATGTCACTAAAATTTCACAATTTCACAAACTACCCTAAAAAATCTCAATTTCACCAAAATCAACACCAATTCTATCATATATTCAAACACCTAACCCTAAAAACAACAAAAAAACACATTATAAACCAAATCCAACTCAAGATATCAAACACTAAATTCAACAAATCAAACCCAAATATGGTGATTACAATGAAGAGGAGAGATTATACTAACCTACAAAGTAATTGGAAGAGAAGACCCAAGGAATTAGACCCCGAAATTGACGAAATCAGCCGATCTGCCCTTTTTTTCGCAGCTCCGGAACAGTTTTTTCCCTCAAACTTCAACTTCTGAAATCTGTTGAAGTCGAGGAGGGCTTTATAACAGATTTTAAAACATGAAGCGACAACTATTGCTCAAAAATCGTCGCTTCGTTTCATATGTCAGCGACGAATATTGAATTTTCGTCGCCAGAGATTACAAACTTTGTTCACAGGCGACAACATTCCTATTTTCGTCGCTTCAATAATTTGTGAGCGACGACTATTGATCAAAAGTCGTCGCTCTTGTTTTTTGAAGCGACAAATCCAATATTGGTCGCTTCAATGTGTTGAGGCGACAAAATTTGATTTTCCCGTTTCAATATTGGTCCCTTCAGACCTGGTTTCTAGTAGTGTAACCCGGTGTGGAAAAGGTCCAGTGCGTTCGTGGAATCGCGCACTGTCCTGCGGTCGCACTGTCCTTCAACCGGTCCTTTATGTCCGACAACGAGACGGAGAGCGTCTAAAGCATCCTCGCCGTGGAGCTGTCCCGCTCGCCCGATGCCAAATTCGTTCGGTATGGGGGCTCAACTGGCCCGGAATTCCTCAAAGCTTCCGGAAAGAGTGACGTGGGAAAATGCACAATCTTTCTCCTCCCCGTAGGCTGTCCCACTTCTAGGTGCGGGAACTCGATTGCGCGACTTCTGCCTTCATCTTCTTTACCCCCCCCCCCCCCCCCCCCCCCCCCCCCCTTTCATCGTATTGGTCAGGGTCGTCTGAGCCTCGGCGACCGAGGGCTCCGTTCTGGTCGGGAGAAGGGACAAACCTCGCGTTGACCTCAGTTTTAGGGTTTTGGGCCCGGTCGGGGGCCCGGACTTGCTCTTTCAGCCCTCTCACGCCAGCTTTCACCTTCCTTCCCTCCATGGTGTCCGGATTGTGGAGTTGCTTCCAAACTGCCTTTCAAAGGATCGATCGGGTTCTACCCTCCGGTAGAGCAACGTAACTTTTCGTGGATCAAATCAGTCTTCCCACAGACGGCGCCAATTGTTTCTGCACAAACCAGTAGGCCTGGTAGAAACTGGTGGATCTTGATGTGATTTTGTCCTGCGAACCCTGCTAACTAAGGGGAATACCGGGCGGGCCGGTCTTCTCCTCTCCAATGCCTAAGTTAGTACCGTTGGAGCAAATAGATAACTTAAGCGGGAATGACAAGTAGTGGGAGAGTTGAGTTACCTATTAATGAGGGTAGTTGAGGCCCTTATATAGATGGTCGATCGTGAGGTCTGGTCTTACTCTTCGATGTGGGACTGGTTCCCTTCCGTTCGTACGCAAATGGGCAGCTAAGGTGACCTGTTCGGCAGGCTGGTGTCCCCGGCTCCCGGGCCCCCAGTCATAAATTAGACTGTCGGGCCTCGGGTCCGGGTGCTGGGGATCCTGCTCCGGGCCTCTGTCCGGTCCCGGTCTGTGGGCCTGTGTAGCCCCTCTGTGGCTACTGTCAACAACTATCATGATAAAACTGTGAAAAAGGGACAGAAGTTCACATTAACATCTCATTTATAAGTACAAATTTTTTTATTGTTGGGCAACAAAACCTTGTGAACAAGGAAAACCCTAACGACAAAAAGGATTTTGGGAAAGAGATAGAGAATTATACCTCCTGAATTTCTAGCTTCACAAACTAGTAAATGTAAAAGTAAATTGACTACAATAGAAGTGAAACGAAAAGAACCAGTGAACTGCGAAATCAAAACTTCATTCATAATCATAATGGGTACAATATTTGATTACAAAATGAATCGCCCAAAATCCAAATCCGAATTGAAAAACCTAATATCTTACATAAATGAAAATACAGCAAATATGAACCGGTTTTTACAAAATATGGAAACAGCAAGAATCAGCTCCACTTGCAGGTACAATGGAGGATGGTGACCATGACTACCAAAATAGCTGTAACCATGCCAATGATAGTGAGGAAATTATACCCAACCACGAGCCAGAACAATCCCCAGTAGTTGGATACCTTGACGTACTCAAGTAGTGTTCGGGCGATGATGGCGGAAATAATCGCGCCAATCTTTTTATGTATTTACACCCAGGCCAATAAGAACAGAATTACAGTTGACATACTTGAGTCCCGGTGGATCATACCGGAATCCCCGCCGTAACTTGAGGATTAGCCTCAATAAAAGCTACCCCTCTTAATCCAGTCTACAAGACCCCACCTATTGCTGATAGGAGCACCATAGAGAGACATTTTCGAGAGGAAGTGTGTGATACGACCCGAATCTTGGGTCACTTTTTGACCGTTTTATCTTTTATTTTTACGTTCTGAAAAATTGTTGTTACGATTTAAAAGTTCCGAATGTTGACTTTTAATTAAGTTGACCCGATGAAGGATTTTATTTCTCAATGAGATTGAAGACGTCGAAACGAGTTCGTGGACATGTGGCACGTTTAATTTGGAGAATCTTATTCGAGATAGTCGAAGAGGTTGATTTTTCAAAAGAAAAAAAAATTACTATAAATAGCAAGTGCCATTTCGGGAAAGTTCCAGAAATGGAAACTTTCCATTTTCGGACAGAATGGGGGCAGATCGGCCTCCCCACTTCTCGGGCTCACCGGCAGCGATTCCGACCACCTATGGTGGTGTTCTTGGTATCCAAACGAAGCTGATTTCCTCCTCTACAAGTCTAGACCGAATTAGAACGATTTCTTGGTGTTGAATTGAAGCTTATGTCATCGTGAACAACTCCTCCAAAGGATTTAGCTCGATTTGCAGTAGGTAAGGAGAATTGAGAAATTGAAATTTCTAGGGTTCTTGGTGAATAGTGCCGAATTGGGAGATTTTGTAAATTGACCTATTTAAGCTTTAAATTGATGATTGTTGTAGAAGAGAAAGTTGTTCGAAATAGTGAGATGAAGCTTCTGTTAAATTTTGGTGATTTATGGTGGCGGCGGCAGTGGTTGACCGCCATTGACCGCCGTGGGTGGTTTTAATACTGAAATTTCGGAGTTTATGATGAGTGGAGTATGTTGATATTTATTTTTGGGATTTTTAGAAGAATTTATCAAGGGTTAAGAAAATTGATTAAGTGTTCGATAAATGTTTTATGGAGGATTAAAGGGGAATTGTTGGATTTAAGGTCTAGGGACTGATTTTAGGAAAAAGAAAAGAGTAACAAGATTGAGGGGCAAGGCTTGGAAACGCGTTAGGATGGTTTAAATATCTTAATATTCTGAATTCTTTTGTACATTTGAGGAAAAGGGAAATTAATTGAATAATTTTACAGGACGTGAGGACGCTCGTATCGAATAGACTTCCGAGAGGCGTCAGACATAGCCGGTTATAGTGAGTGGATTTTTATTTTAAATAAATGCATGCATAAATATTTTATTGAAATGAAATTGATATTAATTAAATGATTTCTTGAGCTTGATATTAATTATAGAGATTTGATTATGATAACTGTTTCATTTACTATTTAAAGGAAAATATAGATTTGGGGTATATACTTTCTACTATTTTAAATAGTATGTAATTTTACCCGGAAATGAGATTTCCGGAAATAGTATGATTCGATAAATTATACTTGATCATTTTAAATGTATTTATAGTTAAAAGACCGGAAATGAGATTCCGGGGATTTTATGATTTCGTTAATTGTGATTTCACGACATGTGAGACATGTCGATATTATCTATATCGTTTTCGATATTATTTTACAGCATGTGGATATGTCGGATATATATGTATATATTTTGAGGCTATTATATTATTTATGATTATTATAAGCCTCAGAAGTGCGGTCGGGGACCGTACTGATTATATATATAAGGGGAAACGTATTTTCGGTTTTGTTTTCAGATTTTCACCATACCAGGGTCCAGATATATATTGATGCTAGCTAGCTTAGTCGCCTGATCCCATGTGAGGTGACGACTTGACCACATAGGTCATATTCACGCTCGGTGGTCGACGTGTACAGGCAGTGTGGGACGCTCTAGAGTCTTGGAGAAGAGAGACTCTGACCCTTAGCCTTGGAGGCTCAGCATTAAATGGTGGTAATGACGTTCCCATATTTTATTATATGATATGACCAATGGGATTGGTCAGGATTTTATATCATTTGGGTTTCGGAAATATTTTCTCTATGAGACTTTCTGTTATTTAATAAATTCCCGAACCAGCGGGGCTGGATTTTTAATTACAAGAATATTTGGGAATGGGCCAATGAGATTGGTCCAGTTATATTTTATTTGATTATTCGATATACCAGTGGGGCTGAGTTTTTACTATAAAATGATTTGAGATTCGGCCAATGGGATTGGTCGTGGTATGTTACTATTTGATTTTCAAGGTATTTATTTTGAAAGTAACAACAAAATATTAATTGTATTTGAGATATCAGCGGGGCTGATTAATTTTTATGATTTTCGTAAAACATGGGACGTATTATTTATAATGCATGCATTGTGGTTTTAAGTCCTAAAACGTTGGGAAAGTAAGAGAAGCATTTTCTTTAAAGTATTATATTAACTCATTTTATTTTTATCCACTCACTCTAACGTTTTAAATTATTTTCCCCTGGGCCCTTCGGTTTAAATTGCCCAGTTGCAGATTAGTTTATTTGAGGTCAAGGGTACTCGGAGTTGAGGCATAGTCGTCGTATTTGCTTCCGCTTGGTAGGATCTATCGATCCATTTACTTTTTGATTTTTATCCTCAGTTCTTTATTTAGATTGCTCTGATAACTTGTGATCAAATTAAAAATGATTTTGTAATTGCTTTGTGGAAGTTGTTTAGATTTTGGGGGAGCAGGTGGCTCCGAGAGTCAGGATGGGTATTGTTGAAGTGTTTTTGTTTTGTTTAGCAAGTTTGGGTTGTCCATTTTAAGAGAGATCATGCCGATTTTTGGTAAAATCTCTCTTAAGGTGGTCCCCGCAGGACCTTATCCGGGTTTCAGAGGGAAATCTGGTTCGGGTCCTGTCAGTGTGAGTATTAGATTTTTTATGTTTCGGGTGAGAGCACTTAAAGGGTTTCAACCGGCTGGTTTTGGGCATGCTCAGGACTTTGGGTAATGTTAGGTTTGGTGATTCCTTCTTTGTGGAGATATCTTTGCTTGCCATGAATGTATGGTGTTATTAGTTTATGCATTTAGGGTGAGAATTTATGCATTGTAATTGATGCATAGTTAAGTGCATGTATTGGGCATAAATACATGGTTAAATTCATGAAATGTCTCTTAGTCTTCTTAGGGAATTAAGGAGGAAAATGAAAGGTTGGTTCATAAATGGGCATTGATGAAGTAAGTCTAGAGACTTCTATCAAATGCTATAAAAGGTTAAGCTTGTGTGGAAATAAGCAAGGGGAGAAAGAGAGCAACTCTAGGTGTCTTCGTGTATAGAAGCAAAGTGAGTTGTATGTCAAGAGTGTGAACAACTCTTGCGGTGGAGTAATGTTCTAGGTTGAAAAAGGGTGTACAAGGGGTATCCTTTTCGGTACAAGGGATTGGGTTGGGCATAAACTTGAGCGGTGTAATCTTGTACTTGTATTATTTCTCTCATAGTAAAGGTTCAACTCTCTGAGAACGTAGGCAAAGTTATTGGTCGAACCTCGTTAAATCTTGTTGTCTTCTTGACTTATTTATTTTTTCTTTTCATCAATTTTCTAGTATTTGCTTGGCGGGGATTAATTTCCCAACAGGTAATGCCTAAGCATGCCCCCTGATTAGGGAGGAGCTTAATCTCAAATTATCGATGAACATCGCTGCGGACGAAGTTTTTCTTTATGGTTCAAATTGCTGAAATGAGATTCTCTCCTCATTTCTCTCTCCTCATATCTCCTCATAAAGTAATCTGGACCGTCCAATTTTAATCTGACGGCTCACAATCTTCTGTTACTATTCACACAACTCTCCTGCAAAGCAATCTGGGCCGTCGAATTAAGATTGGACGGCCCAGACCTCATGAGAAGATATGAGGAGTGGATCCCTGAGGAGAGAATCCGGATCCCAAATTGCTGATTGTTCGTTCTTTTAAGGAATATTCCCTCCCACCACCTCACTCAACCACGGAAGGAGACACCTGGCTTCTGGGTCAATCTTGAGCAAAACTTAAAATGGTGCTTAAATAAAAATGACAAAAAGAAAAGAAAAAAAAGAGATGGTATGTAATTCTCATCGAATCAACCGAGAGTGTCAATATAACATCAAATATCATATATAAGGTGAATGATTCTTGTCATTCATCATCAAAATCATGGGAACAAAAATTTTAAAAACCTGCAGTTACTTTCTAACAATTCACCTGTGAACATCTAAGCAATATCATCCAAATTTCAAGAACTTTAACTATTACTGAACTTTACTAAGAGACAATTAAACAATCATTGCAATATTACTTGATAAAGAATGATCTTCTTGTATTTTTTGCATCAAAAACTATCTATCAACTTCTCATAATCAAGTTTTTCCAAAAAACTACTTTCAATTGATACAAAGCTTATGAATTTAATATTTCTTATGTCATGGTTCATCGCAAGTAAGTTTTCAACAATTTCAATTTCGAAAAACTCCTCTCTGCCGAAGCCACAATGACCAGAACTGTCAATAGAATTCTATATGCAAGACAAGCAGATGGATAGAGTAGAAAAGAATGGTTGAATACTTGCTTGATTATTATTCTTCTCTATAAGGAGGTATATATAGGAATACAAAGTTATACCTACAAGGAAAATATATTCTAAGATTACACAGAATAATCTACCTATACATACAAGGAAAGTAATATATCCTAGAATATTCTACACTCCCGGCCCCCTCAAGTTGGTGCATAGATGTCAATCATGCCCAACTTGTCAATTGAATCGTCAAATGCTTTCATTGACACTCCTTTTGTAAGAACATCTGACAACTGATCTTCTGTATATACGAAAGGAAATCGAATGACCTTTCTGTCTAAGTTCTCCTTGATAAAGAGAATCGATCTACCTCCACATGTTTAGTTCGATCATGCTGAACTGGATTATGAGCAATTTCAATTGCTGATGTGTTATCACAATGCAAGTCCATAGGCTTCTTAAGTTTGACACCTAAGCTCTTTAACACATTTCGGATCCATAACAACTCACATACGCCATGTGCCATACCTCGAAATTCTGCTTCTGCACTTGATCTAGCAACAACTTTTTGTTTCTTACTACGCCAAGTCACTAGATTTCCTCCAACAAAAGTGAAGTAGCCAGATGTAGATCTTCTATCAGTCTTATCACCTGCCCAATCAGCATCTGTGTATCCCACTACTTCTAATTCATTCTTCTTTTCAAACAACAAACCTTTTCCAGGTGCCTTCTTGAGATACTTCAAAATACGATATACTGCATCCATATGTTCTTCACTAGGACAATGCATAAATTGACTAACCACACTCACAGCATAAGCAATATCAGGTCTTGTATGAGAAAGATAAATGAGTCTCCCTACTAGAGGTTGATACCTTCTTTTATCTGTTGGAACCTGATTCGGATAGATGGCGAGGTTGTGATTCATCTCAATCGGTGTCTCAACTAGTTTACAGTCAAGCATCCATGTCTATAACCTCCCGGCTTCCGGTAAAAATAAGCCGTTTCCGGTGCCGGCAAAGGTTATAGCCGACGAATTAATTCGTCGGCTATGCCTCGACTTATAGCCGACGATAGAGTCGTCGGCTATACTTCGGGGTTTAGGGGTTAGGGGAGAGTTATAGCCGACGACTCTATCGTCGGCAATGTTCTCATAATAGCCGACGACGCTTTGTTCGTCGGCTATACTTCGTGGTTTATAAGTCGACGACTTACCCTCAGTGTCGTCGGCTATACTATAGCCGACGGGGCATGCCCGACGACGGAATAGCCGACGATACTTCGTCGGCTATGACTATAGTCGACGATTTAATGGAAACGGCCGACGAGATGGCGTCGTCGGCTATGACCCCTTTTCTGGTAGTGCCTTCTCACTAATATTGATGACCCAAAAAAAATAATCAAAGTCCAGTAATGTTTTCCCATACCCTCGATCAAATCTCTTTATCCTACCATTTACAGGAGATATAGGACACATTAACTCTTAATGCTTTCAGTATATATAGAACACACATAGAAAAACTTAAAGTTGCCTCTCTAAACATATATGGAACACGTGTTTCCTGATCATGCATGTTGTTCATTCCCATTCTCGTTCTCATTCTCATTCTCTTCTAGTGATCTTCCCCTAGTTTCGGGTGTGAAGAGATACGTTACCACCAATCCCAGAATACAAACTACATCTAAACCAATCAACGACCTCTTGATCCTCGTCCTTCGATCCTCGTCATTTTCACCATGAGCAGCCCAAAGAAATCCAAGTGATCCTATCAAGGCGCCAACCTTCCCCGATGCCCCGGAAATCCCATGACAAGTTGACCTCAACCTCGCCAGGAAAAGCTCAGCCGGTACTATAAAAGTAGTAGTATTTGGTCCAAAGTTGGCAAAGAAGAAAGTGAGGCCATACAGGACCATGAAACCTTCATCTATGTGTTTTGCCCAGTGAGTTTTATAGGGTATCCCAATCGAGAAATAAACAAGTGCCATGACAAAGAGCCCCATCATTTGAAGTTTTCGCCTTCCGAGTCGATCAATGAAGTAGACAGTGAACCAATAACCTGGGATTGTGGAGCATATTGTAATGATTGCTTGCAACTCTGCAACATGCAAAGCATCTTGATAGAGATTGACGTCGTATTTAGGGTACTTTTGGTCGATATATCTTCTATATATTTGAGACTGGAATAGGTTGCTGCTGTAGAAGACAATATCAACAAGAAACCAGTCGGCAGCACACGAGAAGAGATCGCGGCCATGGAGACGTAAGAACTCCTTGGAGAACAAAGGATACGATGATGCAGGGTTTTGCCCCATTGATTGTAGATCTTCTGGTTCATCTTCTACAATTTGACTCAAGGAAACAGCCAACACTTTCTCCATGTCCTTAGCTGCTTGCACCACATTTAGCTCTACCAATGCTGTATATCTGATAGGAATTAACAAGTCGGACACATCTATTCAGCAGAAATGCTAGTTTCAGTTCGATTCTTCACAAAATGATGTGTGTGTGTGTGTGCGCACACGTACATATTCTAAGTCTTATGTATGTTCATCTATATTATTATTATTAACAGAAGAGGCTTTGTTAGCCAAAACAGAATTTTTTTACAGAAAAGTCCCTGAAAGATTAAAAAACTTTGAGAATGAATTAAATCACAAGGATAATATATAACGATATTTACAAACAAATTTTTTTAAATAAAATGAAAAGAAATCCACAATCTCCTATTTTCTCTCCATCTCTCCCACTATCTCTCTTATAACCGTTTTCTTTTCAGAAAAAATAAATAAAAATAAAACAAAAAATAAAAAATAAAACACTTGCATGCACATGCAGAGCATGTGTTATAAAGCTAGTCTCTAGAATTGAAACGAAATTTGACACTTCTGTATCTGCAAATTATAGCACAAATTCTCTCAATAAAATTCTTCAATACTACATAATTTACTTTTTACTAACAAGATTTTAGTAAGTAATATCTAGCAAGTTTATATTCATCGATCTTTTGGCCGTGACTTCTTTTGGCTTCTACCATTTGTTTCTGCACAAACCCGTAGGCCTAGTAGAAACTGGTGGATCTAGATGTGATTTCCTCCTGCAAACCTGCTAACTAAGGGGAATACCGGGCGGGCCGGTCTTCTCCTCTCCGATGCCTAAGTTAGTACTGTTGGGATAAATAGATAACTTAAGCGGGAATGATAAGCAGTAGAAGAAATCAGTTACCTATTTATGAGGGTAGTTGAGGTCCTTATATAGGTGGTTGAGCGTGAGGTCTGGCCTTACTCTTCGATGTAGGACTGGTTTCCTTCTGTTCGCATATAATAAGGACAGCTCTGGTGGTCTGTTCAGTAGGCTGGCATCTTCGGTTCCCGGGCCCCTGGTCACAAGGTAGACTGCTGGGCCTCAGGTCCGGGTGCTGGTGATCCTGCTCCGGGCCTTAGTCCGGCCCGGGGCATGCTGGCTGTGGGTCTGTGTAGCCCCTCTGTGGCTACTGTCAACAAGTTCCCCAAGTTCCCGGTCAAGTGCAATCGTGAATGGGGACTTAATTATGTCTCGCTCCTGTCCCGCAGACCCGCAGGGTTACCGACCCAACGGTGCCCAGTTCCCCAAGTCCGTATTGAAGATTGGGCTTGGCCGGGTGTTCGGGAAGAAAAGGCGTGGTGATGTGAGTATGAGTGCATGGGTTAAAATCCGTCATGCAATGAATATGGAGCGGGGTGAAACCCGTATGAGTGCATGGGTTGAAATCCGTCATGCAATGCGAGAACTCGACCGGTGGACTGCCATGTCGGAACGAGTCCCCCAGTAAAATTGCTGCCAATGGTGGGGCAGGCAGGGGAGTAGCCCGGTGGTTTGGCCCAGCTTGTGTTGGAATAAACGTGGGGTTATGTGCAGGGTTGCTAGCCTGCGGGGAGGTCTGTTGGAGCGTGGAATAAGCCAACAGGTCCACCGGTGGGGTGTTGCGGCCATGTTGAAGCACCGATTAACACCCGCTAGTTCTTCTCAGCTTATGTTGGAAAAAGCGTGAGGCTGTGCAGGGTTTCTAGCCTGCGGGGAGATTTGTTCTGTGTTAGAGAAACAATCTGCCTGGTGGGGTGGCGTGGAGATAACAAGTCTCGTCATGGATTGATAGGAGCACAATGTGCGACGATATTATATGCTTATGCCCTCATTTATACTTTGTTTAATCCTTATTTGTCTAAGATTGAGTCATAATGTAGTTAGTGTCATTTTTGATAGAGTTTTGGTGAAATGTGCTTAAGAATCCGAAAAATGACTAAGTATGAGAAATCTGGAAAATAGTGAAAAATGTGTCTTTTTCGTGATTTTGAGATGAGCAAAAGTATGATCTATCCTTGTCCGAATTTGGCGAAATTTGGCGTGCTTAATATTCATATGTTGAGGAATACTGTGTTAAAATTTCAGATCAATCGGAGTTCGGGAAGTCACCCAAAACTTGGCTGCAAAAGGGCAGTCCGAACATTCCAATCCAGGGGCTTCCAGGATTTTCCTGGGACTGTGTCCCAACTTCGAAAAATCATTCCCGACGACTTGCATGGAATTTGGCCGAGATATTTTATGGGGAGATGGCCATATGTGTCTAGTTTACATGAGACTTAGAATCGCATCAATCGGAGCTCCGAAGGTGGAGATATGCCGGAATTACTACGACAAGGTCAAATCTGCCGATTCCAGGAACCTACTGCCCCTTTTTCGTGTTTTCTGTTTTTGATGGACCAAATGGTGCACAAACGCATATGTGAAGATGGTTCAAGCTTTATGAAGGGAAGAGGAAGACACTAGGCCATGGCATTGAAGAAAAATTGAAGAAAGAAGTTCTCCTAGTCACACTAGGAGAAGCTGCCGAATAGAGGCAGATTGTGTGCCTTTGTGTTGCTGCCGGCAATGATGCATTTTTGGTGGATCAAAGCTTATCAATTGAAGTCCAAGACCATATAAGAAGTCCATGAAGATGTGAAGCCCAAGCCTTGAAGAAAAATCAGAAAAAGAAAACCTAATTAGACTTTGAAAAGGAAGGTTGCAAATCCTTATCCCACTTGGTTTTCTCTATTCCTTTTGCTATAGGGCAGCCGGCAGCCTCCTCTATATATAACCTCATCTTCTCATTCTGAAAATCATCTCATCTCAAGCATAAAATACTAGCCTAAAGCTCTACCAAGTCTATCAAGCACCAACACCTAAATACTTAGCGAAAACCCATCACCACCACCACTACCAAATTGTCGTACCCTTCACCTTGTCTTCTGCCGATTCTTGTTTTGGCCGAGCATTAAGGAGCAGCAGCCAAGCATCTTGTCACGTTTGAGGAGTCTTCAAAGGTTCTTAAAGTGTGATCCATTCCCCTATGGCTTTTGTATTTAGTTTTGTTTGGTTGTCTTGTGAGAACTTGTTTCAATTCTTGGTTTTTGCTAAACTTTGTATGAACCGAATATTGTATGTTATGCATGGTTTTTCTGAAATTTAACTTATGGATTTTGTATGTTTGATAATTAGGGCAGTGGTATTAGAAGCATGTTTAGGATTTAATTTGGTTAGTAATCTATGAGTGTGCCTTATAAACCGAAGCATTAGTATTGGCTGGAAGCATGTAAATCTAGATGTTAGGTTTCATATAACCGAGTAATACGAATAAGTCATACGCTGGAGTAGTTTGTTTTGTGTTGCTCACCTAGGGTAAAAACCTTAGATTACTTGCATGTTAAATAAGATGATTGACAACCTTGCTTGTTTACATGTCTTCGATTTAGACTCACATGCTTAAATGTTAAAACGCGTAAAACCGGATTAGCATCACCTTAGAAGTCATACGCTGGAGTAGTTTCTAAGAATTTAAGAAGTCTAACAATTGGAAAACTGCTGGAGGCTCTAGTTGTGTCGAAACTAATTTAGGTCTTGAACATGCTAAATATTTGATCCTTACCTTCTTGCATGCAAATCTATATGTTAAAGAGTCTTTTGTGTGAACTGTTTTGTGTGAGAGATGATGATCACTTGTATATAGTAGTTTAGGTTTTGTTTTCTTTTTATTTTCGTGTCTTAGATATAGAGGCAGCCCTTGCTGCCAAGCCTTTTATCCCCCATAATTTCGTGTGTGAATATGTATATATGTATATAAGTGTGACAATTGTGTGCATATATGTTTGTGAATATTTTTGTTAACATTCTCATATTTCAGGTACCCTTAATCCCCGGCTAGAACGATCCCTACTTATTCTATACTACTAACGATTGTAGGGTTTATTATTGCGTGCGAGCTTCGGCTCACGTCATGGATCCCCATATTTATCACAGTTCAGTGTGATGCAGGGTTTTTAGCCTGCTGGAAGAGTTTGCAAGTGTTAGAGGTAAACTCTCCCCGGTTTATAAAGCCCATGTGTTTGAAGCCTTGAGTTGTTGCTGGCTTGTCCTTGCCCGTAGGGGCGAAGGAAAGTGACTAAACCGGTGGAATGCCTTGGAGCCGGTTGAATGCTAAATAATGGGTGGAATGCCTGCGGATCGGTGGAATGCCTGTTACCGATGGAATGCCTGTGGAACGGTGGAGTGCTTGTTACCGATGGAATGCCTGTTATCGATGGAATGCCTGTGGAACAGTGGAATGCCTGTTACCGATGGAATGCCTGTGGAACGGTGGAGTGCCTTCCCTTGATTTAAGGTTGGCTTTTGGGGAAGTGGGGGGGGGGGGGGGGGGGGGGGCTGGACGCCTCGGTTCTCGCCCCTATCTCCCTTAACTGCCACTTGTAGGCGGGACAAGTGGCTGACTTGCATTGAAAGAGAGAGCCCATCAGTCCCATTAGTTATGATGGCGTGGGAACTTTATCAATGCTGGGACACGTGTCAGTAGGGAGGGTCTGAGATGGAGGGAATCTGCGGCTGGGGTTGCCTCTCCCTTTTGATCACCCTAATTATCAACAAGGTGTAGTTTTGCCGCCTATAAGATGCTTCGCACCCCCCTCCTCTCTTCCTGTCGTACTTTGAAGCTTGGCTCCTTGTCTGTCTGTGTTGTTATCATGCTACATAGCTAACTGTGTGTAGGGTAAATTCTGTTGTTAGGTTTATGGAGTCTGGGATATCAGCCAGTCCTTCTGTCGGTGCCGGCCGTGCGTCGACGGGAGGGTCCGTGAAGTACCAGCTATTGGATGGCGACAGGGTGATTTTTTGTGACTAGCCGACCAGGAGCATGACTGCTAGCGAGATAAGGGAGTTTCAGGCGAAGTGGGGAATTGACTCCGCCGTTAAGCTCCGGGGTCTGCATCCCGGGGAACTGGCTTGCAACCCGGAGGAAGGTTGGGTTGCCGTTTTTTAGGATCAATTTCGGCACGGGCTATCTCTGCCGCTGCCTAAGTTTGTCCAGTATGTGCTGAGCCTGATAAACATCTCCCCCGCCTAGCCTCCTAGCAACCAGTGAAGGCAGTTGCTTGGTCTTGGGTGCTTGTTCAGTCTTAGCAACATGGATTGGCCCACGATAAATGAGTTCCTGGCGCTGTATAAGATTCTCTACTGCAAAAAGGCCCAGACCACCGGCTGTGTAAATTTTGCCGCGCGGGACTTCGATCCTCCCATCACTCATCTGCCGTCATCGGTTTCGAATGTATGGAGGAGACAGGTTGTGATGGCCGGGGGTAGGTTGCAGCGTAGTTCGAGGAGCTTCTGGGTGCCCGGGGCTTATCAAGCTATCGGGGATCAGTCGTACCGGTTGGTCGACTTGGAGAGGCAACGGATAGCCCGGCTTTTCGTTTGCTGGGATAATCTGGGCCGGAGCTCTTACAATTTCATCCGGTGGAATGTGTTGGAGATATGCGAGATGGGGAAAAAACCTGGTAAGGTGCCTTGCACTGTTGTTTTGTGTGGTCGTATTTTATGCTAACCGTTGGGTTTATTGATTTGCAGCTAGTGCCCCCCGGCTCGCTGTTCAGAGCGAGGAAACCGTCGAGGCGGATGACGAACTTGTGGCCCAGAGGTTGATGGAGATGGGGGAGATGGCCTCGAAAACCGTTGTAGATCCTGACACCCTAGAGAGCACGGTGCATAGTCATCCTGTGCCGCTCATGTTTCCGGATTCCCACTACGGTCGGCGACCGGGCGGTGAGGAGAATGCCCCGCTTATTATTCGGGATGTAGGACCGGTGGGCTCACCAGGTCCGGAACCTCTAGTGCGGCCTGTGGGGGTACGAGCCCCACGAGAGAGAGAGACAGCGGATATGACTTGGCACCGCAGAAGCGGTCTTGGGGAAGCTCGGCCAAAAGGGCGAGGATGTTTGATACCGGGGCGTCAAGCTCGACCGGGGTGGGGTCAGCATTGGTTCTGGCGGAGGGAACCGGTGGCCGAAGGAGTAAGGAAACCGGTGAGCCGGAAGCTGATCGCAGCTCTGCTGATGGTGGTTTTGGTAGATTCGTGGCTTCTACCATCGAGGCCTTGGGACTTGACCGGGAAGCCTCCGGGGATGTGCTGCCGGGCGAGAGCAGGAAGAAGGCTGTGGAATTGGGTCTACGGGTAAGTCTTTTAGCGTACCTGTGTGAAACTGAGGTTCTTCTGCGCTCCCTCTCCCTTTTTGTTTTACGAGCTGACGTTCTTCTTTTGTGTATTTGTACCAGCTGGTTCACAGCCTTTACACTGCTGAGCCTAGTGAGGGGGCTCCGGTTCTGGAGAGGCAGGTGGAGGACCTCACCATGCAGCTGTCATTGGCGGAGGCTAAACTTGTGCAGGAGAAGGAGGAGGCCGGTCGACTGGCGGTCGAACGGGAAGAGAGGATTGTGGAATTGGAGGTGAAGAATTTGGAGCTGCGGACCCAAGTAACAGAAGTCCTAAAGGGAGGGGAGAAGCTTGTAGAGTCCCGGCTTGCAGAAGCCGCTGATAAAGCTATTGATGATTTCCCAGACTCGGTGGAACTTGCAGAGATGCTGGAGGCCGCCCGTGCAAAGGGTATAAATGATGCATATCTGGAGTGGATGGAGAAAGGGTGGCTTGATGCCGAGCGGATGGAGGCTGAGGTAGCCTTGGCCGAGAAGTTGGAGCAAGAGCAATCTCTCAAGGATGGTGGGTCAGGGATTAGGGGTTCCGGTGGTGCTGATTAGAGGTTTTTTATTTTTTATTATTTTTTATTTTTTATACATAGCATATACTTTGTAATCAACTGTAGTTTATTTTGTAAGCAGTAACTATATGTATTGCAATGTTGGTACTAAATACAACACTGTCCATTTTTAAGGCTGTGACCTCACTTAGGGTAGAACCGCATGCTGAATATTCCATGGGCGGGTGGAGTAGATGCCTTCAGTGTCTATGATGTGGAATGTCACCGAACCTGCAGCTGCGGTGATTTGGTAGGGCCCTTCCCACGTTGGCTCTAAGGCCAGCGGCTTTTTCTGAATTTTCTTCATCACCCAATCCCCTACTTGCAGCTTCCTTTCCCGGACCTTTCTATCATAGTATCGAACGACCCGTTGCTTGTATGTTTGGTTTCGCATATGCGCTTGATCGCGCCGCTCCCTAATGAGATCCAGGTTGAGCCGTATGCCTTCGACGTTTGTTTCAGCGTCGTAATTCTCGACCCTGCCGCTGGGCATGTCGGTCTCTACGGGGGGTACCGCTTCGCTCCCGAATGCCAGGCAATCCACGATGATGAACTCCAGGTGTTCCTTCCTCGTCCTGTTTCCCTCGCCGAAGATCAGCGGCAGGTAATCCGATCCCAAAGGCTGGACCACCTCGCCGGAGAAGCTTATCAGCGGCTCGTTATCCTGGGATAACTTGCCCCTCCCCCGGTGTAGCCCCTTGTATGCTTCTCGGAACATCACGTTGACAGAAGCTCCGGTGTCAATTAGCATGCGGCTGGTTATCCAGTGGTCTATTTGGACCGTAATGAGGAAGGGATCGTTGTGCGGTTGGATCAGATCCTCTGGTTCTTCTTCTTCATAGAACGTGACTGAGTTCCATCCGGTTTTAGCGGCCTGGCCGCTTCCTCCCCCAAAGGCATATACTTCATTTCCTCTTATCGACCTTAGGCACCGCTTCTTCGAGCTCCGGGTGAGTCGATCAATGTGGTCCCCACCGTGTATCATATTTATGCTGCCATGCACCTCGATTCCCCCAGGGACTCGGGTGCGTATGCTTCCTACATCTCGGGCACCCTGCTTGTCCCTTTGCGGATCATTTGTCCGGACTCGGCCATCCACGACCGCTTTCTGGGGACGGTGGTCTTTAGTCCGGAGGGTTGGGTCATCGGGTTTTCCTGCTGGCATAATGGCCAGGGTCCTCTCTTGTCGCCATGCAGGCATTACGGCCAGGGCCCGCGGTTGTCGCCCTGCTGGCTCTGCTGCCATGGGCTATACCGGTCGCAGAGGCGGTGGTCTTCGACGTTCCCATGAACTCCCGTTGCCACTCCGGCAGGGTCGCCGATCCTCCCATACTTCGGTTTTCTTACCGATCGTAGGCGTATGATTGCGATCATGTCGCCCGGCCTTGTTTTCATAAGAGGGCGTTGGTAATAGGTCATCCGACCTTCGCTTGGGCATCTTATCCTCGTACGTCTCATGTTCCGCTTGAGCGTGCCTGACGGCCATGGTCATCAGCTCGTCGTACCCAGCGGCTCCTTTACTCGCAGGGTGTACGAGAGTTCTCCGGGCCTCAACCCTTGCTTGAATGCCATCTTAGCGATCTTTTTATCCAAGTTTCTGACCCCGGCCGTGGCGATCTTCTATCGGTTAACGAACGCGCACAGTGGTTCGCGGTCCGTCTGCATGCAGTCGAAGAGGACCGTTGACGTTTGGGTCGCCTTGGCTCTGAGGACGAATCGGCCGACAAACTTATCAGCCAGCTGTTCGAACGTTTCCACCGAGTTTACTGGCAGCTCGTAGAACCAACCCAATGCCTCCCCCGAGAGCGTCTCTTGGAACACATTGCAACACGTGGTATCTGAGTATCCCTTTGTGCCCGTTTGTGACTTAAAACTGTCCAGGTGTTGGTATGGACAGCTCGTTCCCGAGTACGTTAATTTCAGGGACCTTTGGTTACCAGATCTTTTGGATTCCCTAACCCGGTGTGGAAAAGGTCCAGTGCGTTCGTTGAATCGCGCACTGTCCTGCGGTAGCACTGTCCTTTTCTCACTGGCCTCCAACCGGTCCTTTATGTCCGACACCGAGGCGGAGAGCGTCTGAAGCGTCCTAGCGGTGGAGCTGTCCTGCTCGCCCGATGCCGAATTCGTTCGGTATGGGAGCTCAACCGGCCCGGAATTTCTCAGAGTGGCGTGGGCACATGCGCAGTCTTTCTCCTCCCCGTAGGCTGTCCCACTTCTAAGTGCGGGAACTCGTTACCTCCACTTACGGGCCATGCTGCCGCTCGAGAGGTGTCCTGCCGGTGTCCTTTCTCCAGAGCCGCCAGTAGGGCGATGTTTACCACTTCCAACTCTTGGTACCGGGCATCCACCCTTAGTCGGTCTCGATTAATGTCCTCCTCTCGCAATTGCGCGACTTCTGCCTTCATCTTTTCTATCTCCGATCCCCCCCTCATTGCACCGGTCAGGGTCGTCGGAGCCCCGGCGATCGAGGGCTCCGTCCCGGTCGGGAGAAGGGACAAACCTCGCGTTGACCTCAGTTTTAGGGTTTTGGGCCCGGCCGGGGGCCTGGACTTGCTCATTCACCCCCCTCCTGCCAGCTTTCACCTTCCTTCCCTCCTGGCGTCCGGATTGTGGATTTACTTTCAAACTGTCTTTCAAAGGATCGATCGGGTTCTACCTTCCGGTAGAGCAACGCAACTTTTTTGTGGATCAAATAATCCTTCCCACAGACGGCGCCAATTGTTTCTGCACAAACCCGTAGGCCTAGTAGAAACTGGTGGATCTAGATGTGATTTCCTCCTGCAAACCTGCTAACTAAGGGGAATACCGGGCGGGCCGGTCTTCTCCTCTCTGATGCCTAAGTTAGTACTGTTGGGATAAATAGATAACTTAAGCGGGAATGATAAGCAGTAGAAGAAATCAGTTACCTATTTATGAGGGTAGTTAAGGCCCTTATATAGGTGATTGAGCGTGAGGTCTGGCATTAATCTTCGATGTGGGACTGGTTTCCTTCTATTCGCACATAATAAGGGCAGCTCTGGTGGTCTGTTCTGCAGGCTGGCATCCCCGGTTCTCGGGCCCCTGATCACAAGGTAGACTGCTGGGCCTCGGGTCCGGGTGCTGGTGATCCTGCTCCGGGTCTCAGTCCGGCCCGGGGCATGCTGGTTGCGGGTCTGTGGGCCTGTGTAGCCCCTCTGTGGCTACTGTCAACACCATTAATTTAGGGCATAGTTTTTTTAGTTTTCCAACCATATAGGAAAGTGAAGAGATTGGATTTGTCAATGGGGAAGAGAAGGAATGTTAGTAAGAAAAATCGATCATTTCCATTAAATATTGTTTCCAATTTACACTTTATAATCGAAATAAAAATAATAAATTAGTTGATTTGAATTTGTTGTTTCATGTCCTAGGGATTATGGGTCCATATATCTTCATCATTCTAATTAAAACAAAAAACATGATGATGGCTATCTCTATAGGAAGGAAAATCCAGCTGCATGTGTGCCCCAACATTTACTTTCAGCCAATAAAAGATTCTATACATATCGACGACGGACTATTTACTTTGGAAAACGATGTATAACTAAGTGTATGTATTTTAGTCGTCAAAAACTAAGTAAGATCGAAAATGGGTCTACATTCAAAAGCATTTCTCAGTAGATATAGAAAAATTTTCAACTAGCTATGGCTACCTCACATCACATGGAGCCAAACAATCCGAGACACACAGACGTTGACGAACTATATACATAAGAAATATGTATAACAAATAATGGAAGCAAAAGATTAGTTTAGTAAATCAAAGTATTTAAATACCTGGCAGTTTCAGGCATCATCATCCTCCAGTAGTACGTCATGGCAGCCGGAATTGCACCGAGCATCAGTATCAACCTCCATGCTATGTGGGCCTCGTCCGGCGTCGCTTCCTTCGGATCTGGATTGCTCACAATGTTAAAGATGGCGCACACCATGATGGTCACTATAGAGCTCGCCAGAATCCCAAAGCCTTGCATGGAGAACACTGCTGCTATGAACGAGCCACGCGTCCTCTTGTTTGCAAACTCCGACATGATGGTCGCCGAGAGAGGGTAGTCTCCGCCGATACCGACTCCTAAGAGGAAGCGAAAGAAGCCAAGGCTGACGAGGACGCAGGTTCTTGAGGTGCAGATGGAGAAGCCGCAACCTATGGAGCTCAGCACCATCACCATCAGTGAGATCCCGTATACATGTCTCCTACCGACTAGGTCCCCAAGCCCGCCAAATAGAAGCTGGCCGAGTATGGTGCCGAGGAGAGGGAAGCCAACCATAGCTGAAACGACGAGCGCCGGGATCACAAAGTTGGTGTCGTCACTATCGAATGTTTTGGGGTGATGGTCATGGTCGTAGTATATGCGGCCGACACTACGCCATTTGTCTCCTTAAGCGACGGACATACACCACGTCCGTCGCTGACAAAGTTGTAAAAGCGACGGACACATATGTCCGTCCCATAAACATAAGTCCGTCGCGAAAGGGGCCTTATGCGACAGATCTTATGCGGCCAACTATATCAGTCGGTTTAATAACATCTAATGCGACTAACAATTTTCGAAGGTGTGAGTCCGTCGCTTAAAAGGTTTTAAGCGACGGACATTAATGTCCGTCGCTTAAAAGTTCAACATCTGCTATATAACCCTTGGCTTGGACAGAATGCAGAAGAGGAAGAAAACGCAGCAATTTACTGTAGCAGTGGCGAAAAATCTCCCCAACTACTGCTTTCGTCAATTTCGGGATTCAAAAGCTTGGGTTTTCTCTTCCAATTGGTTTGTAGGTTAGCATAATCTCTTATCTTCATTGTAATCACCATACTTCGATTAGATTGGTTGATTTTAGTGTTTGATATCTTGAGTTGGATTTTGTTTATAATGTGCTTTGTGTTGTTTTTAATATTGGGTGTTTGAATATATGATTGAGTTTGTGTTGATTTTGGTGAATTTGAGATTATTTAGTTTAGTTTGTGAAATTTAGTGCAATTGAATGAATGTGAAATTAAGTGCAATTGAATTTTAGTGTAATTTAGTGAAATTGGATTTTAATGTAATTTGATGAAATTTAGTGAGTGAAATTTTGTGACTTTTATGGTAGAGTAAATTCACATTATTAATTAATGATATAATTGGTTTGTGCTGTGTGTGGATTGTGGTAGTTAGGGTTTCTGAAACATGCGAGTGGCTTAGTGAGGGAGTGTGGTGCCGTGTGTAAATTTATTGTTTGGTATTATGTATAATTGTGGTGTTTATCAGCTTAGAACTCCCGTTTGAGAATCAACAACGCATCTAGTTGATCGAGATGGGTTGTTGATTCTCGAATTGTCCCATTTTGGACACTTTAGGCGAACACGAGTTTGTTGATCATTTTGGTATTCATGTGGTTTAAGTTTCAGTTTTGGGATATAGTTTCGACAGTGTCTCTCTACAATGTTCCTCGAGTGCAAATTAGGTTGTTTAGATTTTTGTGCACTTGAGGAACTGTAGGGAGATGCTGCCGAAATTTCCCAAAACTGTAGCTGAAACCACATGAATACCAAAAGGATCAACAAACTCGTGTTCGCCTGAAGGGGATAGGACCCAACCCGGAGGCATAAGGAGAAGAAGTGTTGGGACAGGTTTTGATTGTTAAGTTACATGTTGTGTGCTAACCTTATGCATATTGTATGTTTATGTTATGACAGGAAACATGGACAAGAGTTGGATCGGCTTATCAAGAGGTGATCCGAAGTTCATTCAGGGGATAATTGATTTTTCTGCGTTTGTTCTTCAAAATAGCAGCAGTCACACAGAAGTGCATAAGTGTCCGTGCAAGCGTTGTCGGTTGCATAAGCGGAGGATTACAGTGGATGAGATGTTTACGCATTTGAGGGAAAACGGTATGATGCCTAACTACACTACATGGATACATCACGGTGAGGTGGCAAGCGGTCCTTCATTGTATGAGCAGAGGGAACAATATCTTCGGCAGAGAACCTCTTCTAGTGGTAGTGCGGGTCCTCATATGAACCCCACTATGGACATTTTGTATGATGCTTTCCCATTCATGGATAGATTTCATGAGGCAGAGAATGCTGGTGGTTTAAATGATTTTTATGATGTAAATGATTTAGATTCTATTGCCAGAGATGCTTATGAGAAGTATAGCAGGCTTTTATCGGAAGGGCAGACTCCGTTGTATGATGGTACTGTGTTAACCATCATCCTTAAACTAATTAAGATAAAAACGGAAAATAGATGGTCAGACAAAAGTTTTGATGACAACATAGAGTTGATCAAGAGAGCGCTTCCTCCAGGAAACAAGTGTCCTGATTCATACAGAACTGTAAGAAAGATCCTAAAGAACATGGGTCTGGGTTGTGAGATCATTCACGCATGCGAGCATGGTTGTGCGTTGTTTTACAAAGAGAATGCAGAACTAGACAACTGCCCCAAATGCCATGAGTCAAGATGGATATCTTCTGCACAGGGTATAAAAGTTGCTGTACGAAAGGTTCGTTATTTCCCTCTTACACCCAGGTTGCAACGCCTATATATGTCACCGCACACAGCAAAGGAAATGCGGTGGCACGGGGAAAGGATTTCAGATCCAGATTTTCTTAAACACCCGGCAGATGGGGAAGCGTGGCAAGAGTTTGATAAGGATTTTCCAGATTTTGCCAACGACATTAGGAACGTGCGCCTCGGACTAGCAACCGACGGGTTCAATCCTTATGGTGCATCCTGCAGTCCTCACAGCACTTGGCCTGTTGTGGCGATGCCTTACAATTTGCCTCCTTCAATGTGTATGAAAAAAGAGTTTAACATGCTTGTATTGTTAATATCCGGGCCAAAGTCTCCTGGAAAGTGTTTGAATGTGTTTATGAGACCAGTTATCGATGAGCTAAAGATGTTGTGGACTATTGGAGTTCAGACTTATGACCGACATGAGCAAAAGTCATTCATACTGAGAGCAACAGTGATGTGGACCATCAGCGACTTTCCCGGATTAGGGATGTTGGGAGGCATCCAGACAAAAGGGTACAAAGCATGTCCCATTTGTTTGGAAGATATTGACTCAAGCAACTTGACAGGGAGAATGGCATACCAGGGACACCGCAGATGGCTAGACCGGCGTCATCCATGGCGTCGAGCAGCAGATAAGTTTAATGGGAATGTTGAGTTAAGGGGAGAACCACGCTCATGGACTGGGGATGAGATTTATAGCAGTATCCTCTGTCATGACTACCCTGTTCAGAGTTTGCATCCCAAGTTCAAGCCCAGAGCAAATAGAGAGAAACTGTGTTGGACTCACGTGAGTATATTTTGGGAGCTGCCGTACTGGACCACATCGAGAATAAGGTATACCTTAGATGTCATGCATATTGAGAAGAATGTGTACGACAACATCAGCGGAACCATTTTCGGTCTCGAAGGAAAGAGTAAGGACGATCCAAAAGCTCGTGAAGGTCTGGAACAACTAGGGATACGAAAGAGGCTGTGGAAAAAATCGAAACCCAGTTCAAGTAAAAATAAAGAGAAAGTATCTCAAGCACCGTATACAGTTGTTCCTGAGGCAAAAACTGAGATTTTCGAATGGATTAGAGATGCACAGTTTCCTCATGGTTATGCGGGAAGTTTGAAGAATAAGGTCAATCTGAATGATAAAAAATTTTATGGATTGAAGACGCATGACTGCCATGTACTCCTGCAACGTCTTCTTCCAGTGGTTATTCGACCATATCTGCCATATTACGTGGTTGAGCCGTTAATAGCGTTGTCCAGATGGTTTCAGAAACTCTATGCTAGAGAGCTGAAGAAAGAGGACGTCCGTGACATGAAGCAAGAAATAGTCATGATTCTTTGTAAATTAGAAAGGATCTTTCCTCCCGCTTTCTTCACCATCATGGTTCATCTCATGATTCACCTTCCCGAACAGGTTCTGCTTACCGGACCAGTACATTTTACCTGGATGTTTCCTATGGAAAGGTGATGCGTTATTTTATTTATTTTAACTACACGGTCATGATCATATGTATTGTACTAACTATAAAATTGGACAGGCAACTCGGGGACTACAAAAAGACTGTTAGAAACACACGTTTCCCAGAGGGGTGTATTGCTGAGCAATACCTTACAAATGAGTGTGTGACATACTGCAGTTTTTATATGGATGATGGAACAGGAGATGCTAACGTTGCCAGTGCGCCTCAATTCAATATCTCTGTTGTTTCCGAACTCGTGAAGCCCAAAAGTTTGATAGCAAAGGCTCGTTTAAGTAGGGAAGAACTATATGCGGCTCACTGGAATGTAATGGAGCACTGTACAGAAGCGGCTGACTTCATTCAGATTTACAATAATCAAGTAACTCAAATCTATCCACATATGACTGATGAAGAGCGTATTCAGAACTTTCTTCCATACTTTAAAACTTGGGTATACAATCACTATAATTTGCTCATTATATAAACCACCAGAGATGTCACAGGGCACTAATGGTTTGTATTATTGTTACAGATCACACGACTGCAAGCAGAAGGAAGTTCGGATTATACGCCTGAACTACACATTTTAGCATGCCGCCCTCAAGCACACCGTATTTATTCACAATGTTCTGTGAACGGAGTTAAGTTTGTCACGTGGCAGCGAGACCAACGGTTGAAGACTCAAAACAGTGGGGTCATGGTAGAGACGGAAGGCATCTCATACTACGGGATTCTTGAAGCCGTAGTCGAACTTGTATATTCAGAAGGCATGCAGGTTGTTTTGTTCAAGTGTAAATGGTACGATACTGACCCTGCCGAGCCTGGGTCCGTAAAGTTAGATCACGGTCTTTTATTAGTGGACACATCTACTAGCTGGTTTGAGGATAGACCATTTATTCTTGCCGCCACGGCAAGACAAGTGTTTTATCTGGATGACCCGAAGGCGGGTGAACCTTGGAAAGTGGTTAATGTGATGTCACACAGAGGTACGTACAGTGCTACCACAGTTGCAAGGGAACCTAACATACCTCCTAGGAGGAATGAAATTGATGAACCCTATCAAGAACCTACCGCGGACTCGATCCCAACTTACACTCCTATATTTGGTTTCACCATGGACTTCGGTTCTCTCCCACACATAGATGTTCCACTTCAATGTCACAATGATGAAGAGGACGACGATGGTGACGAGGATGACGACGAAAGTGAGGAAGATGAGGGCGGAAGTGAGGAAGATGAAGGCGGAAGTGAGGAAGATGAAGGCGGAAGTGATAGAGAGGATGATTATGCTGATTACGAGGAAGATCTATCTGATTAATATTGATCGTTTTATTCAGTGTTTTATGTAAACTGTAATTTGTAAACCCTTGTTAGGCAACTGTGTTTTATCCGGACATTAAATTGATCGTTTTATTCAGTGTTTTATGTAAACTGTAATTTGTAAACTATTTTTTTTTTGCCTGACCTTCAACAGATAATAGTTTCAGATCGATGAGACGCAACTAATCGTATAAAAATTTTACGATTTGGATTTAAGGAACGGCAGGTTACCCATAGGAAAACGGAAGTAAAAACCAGCTAACCGCAACGTTCGGCCCACAGATTTTACCGGAATCTTCCCATTTTTCAACCGTAGACGAATTTCATTATTTCGGTCATATCTTATTTCACGACATATTTGCATTCGAAGAGTCTACGTATAGTAACTGTTTGAAACTATACATTCACTTAAACACTTAGTAAACAAGTTAAAGAACATTAGTGCATATGTTCTGATATTGAATCTAAAAGTTTAGAAAATCTATTCCAACCGTCAGATATCACCGTTAACATGAAATACATGTATGGAAAAAAATCCACCTACGTCTGACAACGTTAAAGGCTCGATCGGAACGGTCAACCGGCCCGGTCAAACCTCTAAACGCTTAGAAACGGTAATTGGACTGGCTAGATGACGTTTTTTGGCCTGACCTTCAACAGATAATAGTTTCAGATCGATGAGACGCAACTAATCGTATAAAAATTTTACGATTTGGATTTAAGGAACGGCAGGTTACCCATAGGAAAACGGAAGTAAAAACCAGCTAACCGCAACGTTCGGCCCACAGATTTTACCGGAATCTTCCCATTTTTCAACCGTAGACGAATTTCATTATTTCGGTCATATCTTATTTCACGACATATTTACATTCGAAGAGTCTACGTATAGTAACTGTTTGAAACAAAAATTTTGGAAATTTACTTTTTTTTTGCAAATGCGACGGATATGGAAGGTTCCGTCGCTTAATTAGGTTTGGAAATGGCGCGTGTCCTTTGCGCCAAAAATTGGCCCAAAAATTTAAACGTTCTTAAGCGACGGACTAGTTCAATATTAGTCGCTTCAGAGTAGATATATAGCACGAAAAACAGAAGACCATGGCTCAATTGTTCAAGTGTAAAATCCGATCCCTACTCCGATCCGGCCCCAATCGCCACCACCATCCGCCCAGCCCCAAACGCCACCACCCTCCCTCCCCTACCATCCGTCCAGCCCCAATCGCCACCACCATCCGTCCGCCCCCAATCGCCACCACCCTCCCTCCCCTACCATCCGTCCAGCCCCAATCGCCACCACCATCTGTCCGCCCCCAATCGCCACCACCCTCTCTCCCCTACTCCGGCCCCAATTGCCACCACCCTCACTCCGGCCGAAATCCCTAATTCCCCTCTCTTCACTCCTCCGTCCTCTCCCTCCCGACGCCGCCGCAGTCCCTCCCAATCCCTCCCAATCACTTCCATTGTTGTTCTAAACCAAACTATCAACTTCTTGTGGGATTACAAAGTAAGTGCTCTCACATTACACTACTCAAATTCTGCTTTCAGTTCAATAACATGTTTCTTGACATTCTTATGTGAACTGTTATGCTCCTAAATGAATGAATGCTATTCTTATTGGACCAGCTGCATAATATTATAAGCAGTCTTTCTCTTGGTATTCTGATTAGCATCGTGCGAGTTACCCAGTTAGTGTTGTTTTTTTTTTTTTTATCTTATCAATGAAAAAAAGAAACAAATGGGATTTGATTTAGATGAATGAGTTAAATGTTGACCTTAGCGGCTAGGTAGACACAACTCTGTGTATTAATGAACTATGTATAGTGAAATTATATTGCCTTGAGTAGGATTTCAGGATCGTATTATGTTTGTTTGCCAAGGTGAAAATTGATATTGCATGTCCTGTTTGTTTTTTTTTCTTTCTATCCTTTAGTATGGTGTAAATCTTCTGAGCATGTTGATGTACATGCAGGGAGGAGAGGGAATTAACAGTACTTGTAGAAGAGATTCAAAGTCGTCCAACAATCCGGCATCAACTCTTCAAAAGAATTTAAAGCCGGTGTATAAGGTACAATTCTCACTATGTCTGCTTGTTTCTGGCTGTTTTTCTCAATAGCTAGTTCTCATTAAGTTATTATTAATATGTGTGTTTGTGTGTGTGTGTGTGTGATCTTTTATGCATCAGCAAACTAAGCAACTTGAAATCCTGGTGATTGATTCCAGACTGTAGCACTTTCATCAGTTACTTGAAATATCAGTCTTCATTCGTGTTGTGTAATAATGTGCATTTAACAGTAAGATATGTTGGTGTGAAAGCTTTAATAAACATCCTTGAAGACTTTATCAATACCAGCAATTATTCATCACAAATTTTTCACACCTGGACGAGTCTCATAGAGTCAGTAGCTAATGCATGGATATATACATAACAAACCTTTTCCCTTTTATTTCTATTCTTTTGAGCGTGTTAAGTTGTGTCCTGTAGATGGATCTACTCAGGCATCACACCTGAGCGTGTTAAGTTGTGACCAGATTTCTTTGGCCTGAATTTGAAGTTTTTTGGTTCAACTCTGTTCTGAATCGAAGTTCAGAGTGGGGTGTATCCTTTAAAATATTGTTTGATGCACTTTCAATCTGAATTGCTGCTTTTTGTGTCTAATCACAAAATCGAGATCTTTAAAATTCATTTGACTGGTCTCTATTTATCAAAATTTCATCATCCAATAGGATCTCAAGTAAATTGTTCCCATTATTCCTCAATTACTGATTCCAGAGGTTGTTTGACTGATGTATTTCTGGTTATCTGTAGTCATATCTCATCCTCTCCCTAATCTCACCTTTTGTCCTGGAAATTATAATAGTGCAAAAGAGAGAAATATTAGGATGTAAATAGATATTTGGTCTATAGATTCGTCAAGGTTAGCATAGTTTCTATTTGATGTACTTTGATGACTTTATTATATTGATCAATGTTTTTATTTTAATATCCAATTTTTTTTAATTTTATTTTATTACCTCTTATATCAGCAATGCCTCCAAAACCTCGATATTCGAAGACGAAGAAGACGGTCGAGCTTGAGGACCGTGAGCTTCGGCAGGAGTTGATCAGACGATCACTACGAGCCCCACCACTATCGACGCCGCAGTCTGATTCATCAGGGCTCTCACCGACTTCTCATGCACAGTTTCCTGCAACTCCATCGCTTCCATCTCCCTCAGCTCCTCGCCCTGCTGTTTCAGCTCCTGCTCATGGTCCTGCTCCTGGTGCTGCGTCTTTACATGCGCCATCGGCCTTGCAGCTCAGCGCTCCCTCACTGCCATCAATGACGCCAATGACGTCGAGCGGCCCCAGTACCGGTTCTGCATCAACCGGGTCTTCGACGACTGCACGCAGCATTCGTTGCAAGAACTTGGAGACGAGCGGTATATTTCGGCAACTCTCTTGTTTCATTTCATTACGGATAGAAATAGATAATATGAAAGCTTAGAATATCGGCGCTAATTAAGGATTTAACGTTTATAACCTTATTTCCCCTTTTCTGTGTAGATACACCACTCACAAGGAGGAGAGGTGTGGTGGTCGGACTGAAGACACAGGAGCTGGTCCGGACCACGGGGGGGGGGGGGGGGGGGGGGGGGGGGGGGGGAAGATTGTGGTAGAGTACGATGAGTACCACAAAGGCCCCAAGGATCCCAAGGTCCGCAGCCTTCTTTCTCGGGACATTGGAAGTTGTGTGAAGGACAGTGTCCCTATGGTACAGTCCACGTACAGAGAGTTGAGCGTCAGTGACCGAGGGATCATTACCGACTACCTCTCGGTAATATTTCCGTTCTTTGGTTTTTGCTTTTCTTACTAATTTGATTTTTGTTATGATTTGTTACTAATGTGTTTTACGATTGTGTCTATGTAGCCACACTACTGGATCCCCCCAGATCATGATGGCTTGTGGAAGTATGTTCAAACAACGGCAGCCGATCGGTATAAGGATTGGAAATCCGATTGCCGCCAACATTGGCTGGAGTGGGGGGATGACGTTCCTCTAGAGTTCCTGCATCGTCCGGCGCAGTGGGAGTGGTTGGTGGTCCACTTCAAGGACCCAGATCATGCGGTAATCAACTCTCTCTCTCTCGGCTCTAACAATATGTTAATACTATATTGGTGCGTTGTTTAACCTCTACATATAATGTTTGTAAATGATGTGGTGCAGGCCTTATGTGCGAGAATGAAGGAGATCCGATCGCGTCCACAAAAGATGAACCACCACTCTGGGACGACTGCCTTCAGTTACCGGGCGAAGTTGCATCAGGAGCGAGGACATCCAGCTCCGTTTGTCCGTGTCTTCGAGGATGCATATGCAAAAGACCCGGTGGGCGGTCCACACGTGGTGAGAGATCCGAAGTTCTTTTTGTTCCATTTCTTGTGTTACAATAGCGTAATTATGTATTTCTTATTAACATTGGTTATGTGTGTTATTGTAGGAGGCGATGAAGGCACATGTGGACAGACTACTACAAGAAAGGACGACCCTACACCCGGATATTGCCCCCGAAGAACCTCTCCCCGTTGAGGAACAAGTCGAAGTGTTATCCACTTAACTTGGGGTCAAGAGAGGCACCGAGGTCCGAGGGGTGGGACGGTGCATGCAGCGGTCGCCGAAGAAGAGGGGAGGGGGCCGGCAAGTGGATGTTGATAGCATCGTGAACGAACGAGTTCGTGCAGTTGAAGAAAAAATGTCGGCGCAATTGGAAGAGCGTGATGAGCGCCTGCGTCAAATGGAAGCCATGATTGTGATGCTCGTAGCGCAACAAAAGCAAGGGGATGCGGGTGCAGGTAGTTCTTCTCAGAACCCGTGACTTCACGACTTCGAGGCTCTTGACCACTGCTACATATGTTTAGTATATATAGTTTGTGCTTAAAAAACAGTTTTATGTACTAGCACAATTGAGTTTGGATTGAATGTGTTGGTTTTGGATATTTGAATGAATGTGTTGGTTTCGGATATGTGAATTGAATGTGTTGGTTTGATATGTTTTGGATGTGCAGGTTTGAATTGTTTGGTTTTGTAAAAGGGCAACATACAGAAGCACATTCTGTGCTCAATCAGACACTCCACTTAAGCGACGGAATTTTCTGTTTTTCCGTCGCTCAAAACATACTAAGCGACGGTTTTTTCTGTTTTTCCGTCGCATAAAACACGCTAAGCGACGGATTATGGTATTTTCCGTGGCATGAAATACACTAAGCGACGGACACCACTCAAAGTCAGTCGCTTAAAAACAGTAAGCGACGGATTTTGGTGTTTTTCCGTCGCATAAAACACACCTAGCGACTGACAACACTAAAAGTCAGTCGCTTAAACACACTAAGCGAATAATAACCCTAACCCCCAAACACTTACGCGACGGATATTGGGGATTTAGGTCAGTCGCTCTACTATTATAGCGACGGATAATTGAATACAGAATATGTCGCTTACGTTCACGTTTATGCGACTAATCAAACACGAATGTCCGTCGCTCTAAATTTATAGCGGCTGATAAATATCAGAATATAGGTCAGTCGCTTAAAGGGGCTTAAGAGACGGATTTTGTAATGTTAGTCGCGCAACCTTTATAGCGACGATACTTAACCGACCTCGGACACGCGACGGCGTGTCCGTCTCTTTAAGAGGATGGCGACGGACTTGGCGCGTGAAGCGACGGACAATGTCCGTCGCTTAAGGTGACAAATGGCGTAGTGCGAGGAGTCTCATGATGAGAGGGATGCAGAAGAGGTCGTACGCGTCGGTGAAGAGGCCCATGCCGGCAATGATGATGGCCTTGAAGTGGTACCATTGCGTTTTTGCCGTGTCAAGGGCGGAGAGCACCTTCAACGCCATTGCTTGCTCTAATTTGCTAATTGCTCGTACTTCATATTTTTGGTGTGAGAAAATTTCTAATTTAGCATTTCCTATAGATATAGATAGATACAGACCACACTGAATAGACTAATATCGTGAATATTTATGAGTTTGAACCCTTGAGGAAGGCATCGAGTAGTTTCTCAGATTAGAACACTGATGTGATCCGAGGTTTAATCAGACTAGTATAGTTTTAATACGAGTCAAGAATTCTATGAATATGCGGTATCATTTGATCACCAAACTCATTCTTAAATTTGCACCCTTATATGTAATATATTTCTCTACATGTGAATTTAGGGTTCTTGATTTGCAAGACTTCTGGTATCGTTCTTTGAAGAATAAAAAACATAAACATCAAGTAAAAGAAAGAGATGTCTTATTCAGATGCGACCTATAATCTCCCATTATATGAGTAATGTATATATGCACTCAGTATTCATAATTAATTTGAACTACTATAGAAACATAGATAAAAATGATCTCAAGAAAAAATCAGTCAATTTGTAGCAATCTACATAATAAATCCCTTTAGCTTAACTGTTAAACATAATACATGACACAATTTTCTTCTAAAATTTGCTTTCTTACAGAATGTTTTTGTTGTTTTCCTATTGAAGGGTACGTGTTGGACTTTAGGGAGTCACATTTTGATTACTTATGGTGTTGTTGATTTGAAATTGAATCTGTTTAACACGTAACTATTGTTGCTTGTTTTGATTCGTGTGAAGTTGTGACACTTTGTTTGGACCAAGAATCTTCAAGTTAAATAATCACCATATAACTGCTTTCGTCTTCACCTTCAGAAACGCAATCATAGAAGGAAGCATGTTTACTTGTGCTCCCCAGTTTTGTTGAATTTTGCTGCCAAGAAGCGTCATGCTGCTCCCACTGAAAGCAATGGGGTGACTGATGACTTGAAGCAGAGAATGGTATTGGTCAATCAGCAAGAAGGGCATTCGGGTGACACTTTCATATCTATGCTTTGTCTGACTCTGAAATTCGATGTGCTAACTGCTAAGAGCTTGACGCCGATTTTCATTTCATGATTTTTGAAATGATTCTTCAAATAAAATGAATAAGCAACTTGATCTTCATTGTCGACATAAATTGAACGAAAAGAAACATCTGAAATTGTCGAGTAGGGCTGGGCATTTGGTCCCGTAATCCCGATCCCGTCCCGATCCCGTTCGTAAATGAGACGGGACGGGACGGGATTGAAGTTTGAAAAATGCTAATCCCGTCCCGTCCCGATCCCGTTCAAAATCGACGGGACGAGACCGGGATTACCTAAAGAAATCCCGTCCCGTCCCATCCCGTCCCGCAGAAAAAAAAAGAAAAAAAAAATTATATTATATATATATATACTTAATCTCAACCGTTGAATAAAAAACTAAAAAATGTTAGACCGTTAGATTAATCTATGTATCTTACCTTCTCACTAAAATGAGTAATCTCAGACTCTCAGTATCTCACTTAGTCTCGATCTCACAGAAAGCTTTCCCTCAGAACTCAGAAGTACCTCACTCCTCGACGCCTCGACCTGACCCTCACTCCTCCACGGCTCGACCGTCAGTCCATCACGCCTCCACCGCTCGACCGTCAGTCCGTCAAGCCTCCACCGCTCGACTGTCACTCCTCCGGCAGTCCAACTGTCCATCGTCGTCTCCGATTTCTGTTCCTCTCCCCGTCGGCGTTCGCCCGAGGGATTGAATCGCTCCTCTCGCATCTCCGAGCCCGTCTTGTTCCTCTCCCGTCTCCGACCCAACTCTTGTTCCTCTCCCTACCGGCGGTAGCCCGAAGCCCTAAATCTCCCTTGTCCCCAAATCGGCCGAAGCCTCAAATCCCCAAATTGGTCAGAGGTCACAGATAGGGACAAGACTGATTGTTGCAAGGAATGGGTCTATGCTGAAAAGCTTGAACAGGATAATCTGTAAGTTCTGAAATTCCAGTTTTGTATGAGTGTTTAGCTTATCACCAAATCCTTTGTGCATGTGCATCTGTGTTCTGCTGAACTGCAGAGTATTATTACAGAGTCGATGATTTGAGTTGAATTTAATTTTTGTTGATTATTCCTTGATGTTCAAAGCCTATATGCTCAGCCAGGCCCTCCAGTTATTCTAATCTTCTATGTGTTGTGTATATATGTATGAATATTAGGAGGAATTTTGTTAGAATGCCTCAATCTTCTCCTCTAATCCGTCTCAAATCAAGTCCTGATTGTCTTGTATTGGAAATTATGATTTTGCTGTAAATACATATATGCTGAGATTGTGATGTAAATGGAGATGATTACTCCTTTATTCTCTTGCAATCAGAATGTCAAGGGAAATCACTTTGTACAGTCTTATTGGTCTATAGTTAATGCTCCTACATACAATGACATTTTTGCCTTTGTATCTTTCTTTTTGGTGCTTCCTGTCTTGCCCAGTTGCCCCCCCCCCCCCCCCCCCCCCCCCCGAACATATAAATTTATACCCTGACCCTGCCTTTGTTTTTAAGAAGAATATTTGCTACAGACATTTGAAATTGGATGGTGTTTCATATATTGAGAATGTTTGAAGCCGTTTTATCATGCAGCTTACTATATAATATGTGTGCAGGATAAGAGACAATAATATACGAATTGTACAACCTCATCTGTAGTTCTTGTATTTAACCTCATCTGTGTCCGTTTTGTACAACCTCATCTGTGTCCGTTTCATGTGCTGATATAGTTTCTTTTGCAGCAGGAGATATCATTGAACTGTGGCAGCAAGGGATAACATTGACTGTGGTAGGCACTGGCAGCAAGTTAACTCAAATTCTTTTGTGTTATCTAGAGGTAATGTTTCTTAACTCAAATTCAATTTTTAGTTTTGATTTGCCATTGGTTCCTTAGTTCTGTTATGAGCAAGTATAAATTTACTTGGAGAATGAAATAGAGATGTTTATTTGGTGTGTTTTTGTTGATATGCCTATTTGGGGCAGCAGGGGCAGCATGACAGCAGGGGCAGCAGAGCAGCAGCCTGGTATAATTGCTGATTGTTCTGGTCTTCAGGATGCTATGTTGAAGCAACCTTGTCTATAGTCTAGGCAATTGTTATGTTACGTTATCTGGACATTAACTTGTTAATTGTTATGTTATTTGGACATTAACTTTGCTATGTTGTTCAGTATGAGATTTTCTATGTAATTCAATATGTGATTTGTTATGTTGTGGACATTTGCTTTTGAATTGCAAGAGTTTAGTTTTATTTATGAACAATTGAACAAATTGATGAACAGGGATCCCGTTTTAGTCCCGGTCCCGTCTTGGTCCCGTACGGGATCCCGGGCTTGCGGGATCTATTTTTAAAAAGCCTAATCCCGTCCCGGTCCCGTTTAAATTCTCGCGGGACGGGACCGGGATCAGGCGAATCCCGGCCCGTCCCGGCCCATGCCCAGCCCTACTGTCGAGAAATCCTTTAGTAGTGAAGGGTGCGGAACAAATCCGTTTTGCAGAAATAAAAACATGAGATATCGGACATCCGTGTACTCACACTTTGTTAACTCGCATGAAAAGATGTCATAATGGAACTGACTTCCCTGGCAGAAAATTTACATCAGACGGTTACTCGACGAAACTTGACGGGGGAAGACTTGTTGTCATTAAAAGGGAACTTGAGGAATTCCCGAGACATTTGGGATTTCATAGCCACCACTTCAAGAAAAGAAGTATATCTTAACGGATCAGACTTCCCTGGCAGAAACTTTACATCAGACAATTACTTGGGGAAACTTGATATCCACACATTCCAACGGGGACTTGAGGGATTCCTGAGATACTTTGGATTTCATAACCACCCCTTCAAGGATTCCATCTGGCCGAAAAACAGGAGAAAACAGCCGAGTATCAACAGGTCCAGGAAGATTAAAAGAAATGGTAAATGGTCCTGCTGCGCATAGTTGCTGGACTTTCATCTGGTACACAGTTGATGAGTTTAAAACAAGTCCAGTCTCTGTCATGACTCCTTCAATATGAACCTTCCCATCACTTTCAATGATACATTTCACTGTACCTGTTGGACCAAGATTTCAATACTTGGTTATTACTATCTTCAATCACTATGGTAGGCATTTAAAACAGTGTACCAGTGCATCATGTATGAGAGACGTGCATATATGATGAAAATTACAGATAAAAAAATCTCACTTTTTATCCTCCGAAGACCAGGAACTGCAACTCGAAATAAGTAGGCAGCATCACTCACGCCAATGTCAACATGACCAATAGCTGCTCCAGCAGTACCTTCATTTGCTGTTCCGGTTACAACAACAGCTGGCTTCAGACATGGATGGTAAGCTGCATTTTGGCTGTTCATGCTATTAACTTGCTTCCTTGTGGTCTTGACCTCTCAAATGCACCTATTAATTTTATTTAAATAAGAAATAAAGCAAGCGCGAGATAACAATCATCATCTTTATTGATCAGCAAAAGTTAATTTCACATGTAAACCAAGATTTAGCATGATGTGAATTTCAAAAATAGGAAACAGCTTCCATATAATTTCAAAAGTTACAGAAAATCTTTGTATGTGTTTATTTTTAAATATAATAAAAGTACAGATAATGTTACTGTCATGTAAATTTTGTATCCTACTACAGCAGACCAATCCTTACTTTTGCTATATGACAACTAGTAACTGCATTTTATTCTCAAAAAAAAAAAAAAATAGTAACTGCATTGTGCTGTATAAAAAATACTGAGGCTTCAAACTAAAAAGAGTTGATCAAGAAACACATTATTCATGCAAAATATAGACAAAACACAACACCGTGAGATACTAACTAGTATTTGACTAGGTTGCGAAACTACTTCCAAGTGATCAACTACCAGTACAGAATTGTGTGAGAGAAAATTTTATTTTCTCCTCGTTACTTTTTCTGTATTTGTGTTTGGTGGAGGAATAGGGACCAGATTTCACCCTCACCTCATCTAGGAAACTTGAACAACAGCACCAACCAGTTGTCACTACTCCACTAGAAGATTCCTTCAATCATATAAAATAGAGATTGAAAAAGAAAAAAATTTCATCTCTGTTTGAAGGTTTTCCTTCAAGAGTAAGCACCTCTCTAATTGTCTAGTTGCTTGTTCTACTTCTGAAAATTGCTCAGTATGCTATGTGTCATATTGAAATGCTCCAATAAATCCCTAATTATACTCCACTTATATTGAAAACTTGAAGGCACATCATTCAGAAAGGTAAGGCTAAAAGAATCAGCTGAACTATCTGTTTTATCATTTTTATTTTTCTGCAACAGTTTTCCCCATTGGCCCATTAGCTTCCCTCAGAAAAGTTCACGTTCCCAGGGGAACAGAACGATTTCACTTTCCTTTCTTTTGTGTATCTTCTCCTGTACAATAACCCGATCTTCAACTAATCTAACATGTTAAGGGACTTGATTCCCATTTCCAAGCCTCTAATTAGGGAACCCAATGAGTTCTTTCATCCCCACAGCAGCAGCAGGGATGTGAACCAGAAGAAAGAGTAGCAGACGTTACACACATCCCACGATAGGGATGCTTTATGCCTTTTCGCCATTTAAAACATTTTAAGTTCTAAGAGAATTTTCTATGTCCTCAAACAACGACTGCAATGCAATTTTCCACTATACTTAACAAACTCAATAAACACATAAAAACGCTCGAGTACAGTTGGAGATGGTTTATGAGATGAAACAATCTTACATTGAAACATGGATTTGGCATTTTGGTTTCAAGGATTTGGCAATGCATATTGCCAATGCCATTCAATTGTTGGTTTGGACATAAGAATCCAATTCTGGTTAAATTAGCCTCTTCGGACATCCTACTAGTGAAAATGGAAGACGATGACTAAGCAAGTGATGTGCAATCATAATAGACCTCCAACTGACTATGCAGCTAGTAATTGATGTCTTTAAAAAAGAAACAAAACAAAAAAACACATAGCTTCGAGGGACAGTGAGAAGCATTATGATGATGAAGGACAAAGCAAAACTTGGGAAAGTACAATATTCATGCCTCAGACTATAAAATGATATACATAGAGAAAGACAGAAAAAGGTTACTTCCTAACTTGGAAGAGTACGAAAGAAAAGACACAAAATTAATTGTCTAATTGAGTCCACTGCTACTGGAAATGTCTCAACAAAATCCTTAATTTGCTAGTTAATCTAGTTATAATTTGTTATGTTCAAATGCTCCGCTAGAACCCTGCTCAATTCATATTGAAAATTTCAAAGAAACCCATAAAACGGAGACGTATTCATGAGGACTAATGAAACATGAATGCACACAGCCTCTAAATAATTTCAGGGGAAAAAAATATCTATTACTAACAACTACAGCTCTTAATTTCTTTAACACGGCACAAGGTTAATGAAGATTTTGATACGTTGGAGTCTTAGCACGCACCACACACACGATACATATTAAGTGAGCGGCTAAGCGAGCTAAGGCCAAAAAAAAAATCAGATGGTCCCCTTAATGGCCGGTTAAACAACTCCTCTCTACTGGATCCCCTCAACTACAAGTCTACAACTCTCCTCTCTTAATTCTATCAGAGATGAGGTAACTCTGTATAGATCTCTCCACGTGGAAACCCTTTTATAAATATTTAAGAATGTACTAAACCCTAAACTCATAAGCATCCCAATATCGAAACTAGACTTGTACTCATTTTCATGCGAATTGGTCAAATATCGATTGTTCTAATCGGAATTTTCCCAAAAACTATTCTTGTTCCTAATTTCTTCCAATGGTTTGATGCATGTGTGTTGGCTCCTTTATAGCAAACAGGAGATAATTTATTTCAGGTGATATCATTAGCTAAATTACTAGAACCAAAATGGTTCTCAAAATCAGCCAAGAAAAACACACAGGGTTTCTCTGATTTCAGACAAGTCGAACAGTCAAGAACCTTCTTGAGTTGGGTCGGAATGAATGATGAATCGAATCGCCCAACCGAAAATTCACAGGCTTTCAAGAAAGAATTGTAAATAACGCATGCAGCATGAAATATATGAATATATTCATAAAATTCAAGAAAGTATTAGAGGGCATTTCATCATGGGCGTACCTCAAATTCAACGGCGACCGGAAGTCTGAAGCCGACCTGTAATTTTGTGCACGATCAGAACTGAAAACAAGAGCCCAAACTGGTTTCAGACAAGCACTTAGAGTTTGGGGTTCTAGTTTTAACACTGAAGAAAAATAAAGATATAGCAAGAAAATCGTCCCAAGTTATTATTTTTCTTAATTTACCACTATGCTCCCTGGGTGATTTCTTATGTAGCATCCACCCCCTCTCGGACTCTGAAAATAATAGACGTCTGGTAAATCATTGATTCATGAGTCAGACTTTTTCGGTAGACTCTTGCTAGTAATGAAATTTCTTGTTTTCGATCCCCTGAGGCCTTGGCTGCAATGTCATCTTTCTCTTCATCACAATACTTGGATGAGTCAGATGCCTAAAAAAACTTCCTCCATCTTTATCAGTTTGTAGAAAATCATAGATGTTTTGCACAAATTAGATGATTTATGATTTATGAGATTTTATATAGATAAAGGCGAAAGTTCGAGAATGAGTGGTTTTGACAAAATACAAGGGGGTGATTTTGTACGTATTGCTGGTTTTGGACAAAACATTGGGCATTGAAATCAACCTTATCTGGCATGAGAATTCAAAGTGAAGTTTGTGAATGTAATTTTTTTTTTATACACTTTCTATTTGCGTTACTAATGTATATCTTTCCACCAACTGAAGAAGTAATGTTTCCCTTAGTTGTCTAAAAGAATTGAGTCATTTTACAGGCTTTCACAATGTTGATAAGATTATTTAATCACCAACTAATTATTAATTACCATTCATTGTTGGAGGATAATTAAAATTTTAAAAGTTAAAGTAAAATCTCTAAAAGAAAACATGTTGTCGATCAATTGAGATGCATAAGTTGTTTTAACAAAATATCGCCTCTGCTCTTCTCTACTAGAGTTTCGCCAAAACCTTGCTGCCGAACCAGAGTTTGCGACAAAACTTTCAAAATCGCACCATGGATCTTGATCTATTGAGTTGGAACTGCAGAGGGATCTGTGGAGATGATACAACAAGAGCCTTGAAGGACCTTATTGCACAAAATCGTCCCCAAATTGTCTTTCTGTGTGAAACGTGAGGGATTTCTTGAGGCTGAAACGAGCGCTAGGGTTTCCTTGTGCGGAGATGGTTCTTAGCGAAGGAAGATCGGGAGGTTTTCGGCTGCTCTGGTCCGACGATGTAACTCTCCAAATCAATTCTAAATCGGCACATCATATTGATGCAGATGTTGTATACGCGCCAGGAATGGCTTCATGGCGTTTAACCGGATTCTATGGCTATGCAGCGACGGTTGAGAGGGAGAAATCGTGGCAGCTTCTCCTCGACTTGGCAAACGCAAGCCCAATGTTGTGGCTGGTTATTGGAGACTTTAAAGAGATCATGAATAGTAGTGAGAAGATTGTTGGAGCACCGAGACCGGAGAGACAGATGCATGGATTCCGGAATGCGTTAGGCTATGGGGATTTGATTGATCTTGGCTATCAGGGAGTGATGGCGACTTGGGGGAATTTTGAAACTCTTCTGCGTCTAGATAGGGCTGTGTGTACTATGACTTGGTTTGATTTGTTCTTCCGTGCTAAGCTCTTTCACCTCCCTCCGTACGGCGCCTCTTGCTGCTCGTCTAAAGGTACATCGTTTCCAATTTGAGGCATTTTGGTTGCAGTATGAATATTGTAATTCAGTAGTGAAGGAGGCCTGGCAGGAGGAAGTTCACGGCATGGCTATGTTTCAGGTAGTCACGAAATTACAGAAAGTTCGAAATCGGCTTGATAAATGGCAGAGAGAAGCTTTTCGGGGACGTCAGGTAAAAATGATGGCAATAAGAAACCGATTGGAAGAGTTGATGGGCAACCATATAACTACTGAAGGTCAGGAGGAAAAAGCAGCATTATTCAGCAATCTACAGAGCTTGCTTCACCAAGAAGAAGTTTTATGGCGACAACGTTCGAAGGTTCGATGGCTAAAAGAGGGTGATCGTAATACTAACTATTTTCATCAACAGACTAATGTTACGAAACGAATAAACTCTTTGAAGGGACTATATGATGTAGAAGGTAACTGGCATGAAGATGTTAAGGGGATGGAAAAGGTTGTCACATATTACTTTGGACAAATATTTGAAGCTTCAGAGATAGATACGGAGGCATTTAATCAAACGTTAGAGGTCATCGAACCATGTGTAACGGAGGAGATGAATGGGCAGTTGTGTAGTGATTATTCTAGTGAGGAGACTAAACAAGTTGTGTTCCAAATGTATCTGACGAAGGGCACCAGGTCCTGATGGAATGCCTCCTCTATTTTTTCAGCATTATTGGGAGTTGATTGGAGATAAATTGGTGTCAGCAGTTCAGAATTTTCTACATACGGAACAGATTCTGAAACAGATAAACTATACTCATGTCTTTTTAATTCCCAAAGTTGCGCAACCGGAGAATATGGCGGATCTCCGTCCTATTGCTTTGTGTAATGTCATATACAAGATTTGCTCCAAAACGTTGACCAATCGATTGAAGGTAATCATTCCTACCATTATTTCACCTTTTCAGAGTGCGTTTGTTCCTTGTAGATTAATTACTGATAACATACTGGTGGCCAATAAGATTGCACATTTGATGCATAATAAGCGACCTAGCAGGGGTTATATGGCTTTGAAACTTGATCTGAGTAAGGCCTATGACCGCATTGAGTGGTATTTTTTAGAACGGGTGATGCTTTGCTTTGGATTCAGTACCCAATGGATTCGAATTGTCATGTAATGCATTATTTCGGTCGGGTATTCTTTTTTTATCAGAGGAAAGACTCGTGGTTATCTGACACCGGGACGTGGGTTAAGGCAAGGAGACCCTCTATCCCCATATATATTCTTGTTAGGAGCTGAGGGGTTCTCTGCCCTGTTGAAACAAAAGATGCAAACAAGTGAACTTCCTGGAATTACAATTTCTGAGGGAGCTCCACCCGTGAACCATTTATTATTTGTTGATGACAGTATGTTTTATGCGAAAACCTATTTATCTACTACCTTTTGTAGTAAAGGACGTATTTGATGTTTACAGTAGAGCTTCTGGTCAACGTGTGAATCTTGATAAGAGTTCCATGGTATTCAGTGAAAGTGTGGATATGGGGAGGAAGTTGTTTATCACAGATTTGCTGGGAGTGCAGATAGTAGATTGACATGAGAAATATCTGGGACTTCCGACTTATGTGGGAAGGTAAAAATCAGCCATATTTCAGTACATTAAGGAACGATTGAAGACCTAACTGCATGGCAAGGTAAATTACTTAGTGGTGCTGGGAAAAATATTCTAATTAGTGTGGTGGCACAGGCTCTTCAACAAATATCTGTATCTGCACACCATCTCCAACTTGCCAGTAAATATTTTCTTTAAGTAAACCTCTAGCACCGAAAATACTTCGTCAGGAAAAGGATGGAGATGGTGTGTTCAAACGTACAAAAAATTTATGTAATGATTTAGAGCAGTTATGTGCAAGATTCCGGTGGGGCAGTACGTAGGATAAGAAAAAGATACATCGGAAGAAATTGAATGTTCTCTGTAATCCGAAAGAAACGGGTGGTTTGGGATTTCGTAGTTTATCCAATTTTAATCTGGCAATGCTGTCAAAGTAAACTTGGAGGGTACTTTCTAATCCTTCTTCGTTGATTGCATCTATTTATAAGGAAAAGTACTATCCAGATTGCTCTTTTTGGGAAGCTCCGAAGTCTACCTCTCCATCCTTTTCCTGACGAAGTATTTTCGGTGCTAGAGGTTTACTTAAAGAAAATATTTACTGGCAAGTTGGAGATGGTGTGCAGATACAGATATTTGTTGATAACTGGATTTCGGGATCAGTGCTGGGACGTCCTGAGATGGTGATTCCTACCACAAAGCCTATTTCCAGAGTTTGCGACCTGCTTAGTGGGAATGGTGAGTGGAATATTGCCAAGGTAAAGCAGTGTTTCTCAGAGTCAGATGCGGATTTAATACTAGGTATTTCTCTTAGCATCAGACCAGAACGGGATCGTCTATGTTGGAAGCTAGCCTCTGATGGAAAGTTCTATGTACTAGGTATTCCTCTTAGCATCAGACCAGAATGAGATCGTCTATGTTGGAAGCTAGCCTCTGATGGAAAGTTCTATGTACGATCAGCTTATCGGTATGTTTTTCTTCATTCCACTAGTTATCATCCTATGTTGCCAATCATTAGTAAAACGTTTTGGAAAAAACTGTTCCAAACAAGGCAAAGGTACATGCAGGTTGGCGGGTGTGTCTTGATATTTTACCATCTTTGAGGAGTTTAACATCAAAGAGGGTGGTAGTGGAAGATACCCATTGTGTGTTATGCGGAGCTTTTGGGGAATCAAATTTACATTTGAGTCGAGATTGTGTATTCACTAAAGCAGGTATTTGGTCTCACCCTGTTCTCAGAGGTGTTTGTTACCGGTGGACTAATCTACACGCAACCTCTGTGGAGTGGCTTGATCATTGTGCTAATGAGCTTAATTTACTACAATTTGGGGAACTTATTTTTGTCCTTTGGCGAGTGGAAGGAAAGGAATGAAAGAGTGTGGAATCAGAAATCCATGGCAGCTTTGGATGTTTATGCACAGCTCTCTGCTCATCCGAATGATTTCAGAAGTCATAATTTGGTAGTTCCTAAGCAGAGTTTGGGAAGAGGTCCAGTGACATGGAAAGCTCCATCTCTGGGGATCTGTAAAATTAATGTTGACGGTGCATATTATCCTCTCAGTCGTAAGGGTGGGTGGAGTTTCATTATTCGCGACCATTCAGGGAAAATGCTAACAGGAGGTGTGGGATTTGCATCGAGCCTAGTATTGGCAGAACATGCCAAATTGGTTGCATGCCTATAGCAAGGCAGTTGAGTTTGCGAGTAATCATGGGTTTGATCCAACAATATTGGAGATTGATGCTTCGGAAGTCAAGCGCCAACTAGATGTATTGACTCCTAATACATCGAGATTAGGAAGGCTATATGATAATTTAAAAATACAGATGCAGAACCAAGGTCATTGGATGGTGTCTCATACTCGTCGTCAGGGTAATCGGGTTGCGCATTGCTTAGCAGCATATGCTTGTTCTTTGGACAGGGATGAGTTTTATTTTTCTATGCCTTATTTTCTTGAAACTGCTATTATAGCAGAATATTGTATTGTTTGGTCTTGGTTTCCTTTAATAAATTTTTGTCAACCGATTCAAAAAAAAAATATTTAAAAGTCAAAAAAATATTTAAAAGTTTTAATTACATATTAAAACTTGGGTGTCTTAGAAGATCCTCTTTGTAGTCAGTTTTTAGTCATTTTCGTATCAAGAAAAAAAAATGGTAATCATATCGTTTTCTCTCTGCTCTCTATGCTAAGTAGTGACCAAATATTGACGACGACGACGACTTTCGAAAATGACCGATATCGGTGAACCCCCCCCATCTAGGAGGGAAGGGTTTTATCCCTTTTCTTTCTCTAGCGGGTTGCAATGGAGGCGGGGCTTTTCTCTGGCCATCACCTTTGCCTTTTATTTTCTTTCTTCTTGGTCCGACGGTTATGGTGTTGGAGGAGGATTGAGATCGAATTTTTCCTAGTTGGTTGTTGACCGAGTGATGGACGACCTTGCTCTTGAGGCTGATGTTGTTGGTCGATTTATTTATTGGGCTGGTTGCGGCTGGCATAGGTGGGATAAATGGCGACGTCTTCTCTTCTTTGTTTGCTATGGAGGCTACATAGTCAGAGTGAGTACATAAAGAAAGCATAAAAAATTATTTAACCACAATAATACTCAAATATAGCAAAGTACATCACCTACCATCCATGATTTTAACTTTACGCCTAACTTCCTTATGTTAACAGAAGGGTACAAATGTAATTTTTCTTGAGTTGGTCAAATCAGTTTTTACTGAGATCAATACAAGGGCAATAATGTAAGTTCAATACAACGGCACACACACTCGTCTAGTCCTCTTGACGAGTCTTTGTGCCATTCTCAGTCCCTCGGAAAAAGCCACACAAAGAGAGCAGCTCCCCAAAACCCTAGTCGCCGTCGCCGATTTAGATTCAACCAAATCGGAAGACCTCAATTAGATTCACACCGGAAATCCCAGACTACTGTATTTCACTTTGACGTCCTCGAATTCGAAGTAGCTATGCCGCCAAAGGCGTCGAAGGCCGACGTGGCGAAGAAGCAGAAGGTGGTGGAAGACAAGACCTTTAGGCTGAAGAACAAGAACGAGAGCAAGAGTGTGCAGAAGTACGTCCAGCAAATCAAGTCATCAGTTCAGCCCAAAATCGACCCTATAAAAGCTGCTAAGGTTTGTTTTGAATGCAGTTCAATCGTAATGTGATTACAATTTATTGCATTTTGTTTGCCTGGATTGAAAAGTAGCTAAAGATTGAAACTCGATGGGAAATTGATGTTGGGTTTGTGCAGAAGAAGAAGGAGGAGAAAGCCAAGGAGAAGGAGCTTAATGATTTGTTCAAGGTTGATGTTAGTCAACCGAAAGTGCCACCCGGTATGTCGTATGTGTTCTCACTCCACTCACTACCACATTTTCTGTTTTGGTGTCTCACATTGTGGTAGTTTTGACATGGTTTGATTGATTTTTTGGTGATGGTGGTGGTGGTTCTGCTGGGCCGGCTGGGCTTGCTGGTGACGGTCCGCCATGGAGGAGATGATTTGGAGAGAAGAGGGGGACGGAGAGAGAGAGTGTCAAAGAGAAGTGAGGGAGAGAGAAGGTGAGGACATAAAAGCGGGGAATGAGAAGACAGGTGTGGGAAAGATGACATACAAAGGGACACGCGGAGGGAAGAGGAGTTTGGGACTCCTACATGGGTGTCAAATCAGAGACTGACATATTCTAGGTTTAAGCTCTAATAGACTTATTTGATATTTGATTCTATGTGGCGTAGCTCCACTATAACAGTTGTGGTCTTCTGCCTAGCACTATAATGTATAATATATATAATTATATAATATATATTTTATTCTAACGCTTCCCAAACACACACGCTTCTAATTTTTTTTTTTTAAAAAAACGCTTTCGCGTACCCGATTCTATGCAACTTAGGTATATTGTGGGAATAATCAACATTTACTCAAATCATGTCAGATCAGCCAAAACAAGAAGAAATAATCATTTGTGGAGGTTGCAGGCTAGGTCTGGGTTTCAGTTTGTGTTGCGGGTCAGCGTGAGAGCGTGGTAACTTTTAGAGATTTTTTTTTAGCACCCGAACTATTTACTATGATTTTCAGAAAATTTGAACATTTTTAAAAGTAAGAAAAAGACAAAACAGTGCCATGTGGCGCCTTTCAAGCCGCCTATTGTCCAATTTTACTATTTAAAATTATTTACAACTTCAAAAAATCTAAATAAATAGTTCGGGCTCGAAAAAATCCTCAAAAATTACCACGCTCTCAGTATGATGTGATGTACTTGCCCGTGAAATATTTTTGAGATATTTATCTTTTCTTGACACGACTGCTCTTTAGAGAACAAGAATGAAACAAGAGTTGACGCAATGGATCAAGACTCAAACGTTATCAAAATATGTGATTTTTCTACCGCTGTCATATTCCATTGTATCAATCATATCCTACGGTCGGTTTTTCCAAATTTAGTTCCTTATGTGTAGTTAGTTTGGAAACATATACATTTATTTATAACCTAATAAACAAGTTACACCACATTAGTAGCCATGTAGGGATTCACTTGCCTAAAACAAAAAAAATGAAAATATGACCGTCGAATTTGTTCACAATAGTAAAGTATTGTTATGGTGAAAATTCCACATATTTTGGTCGATGTTTGGGTCTCGATCACGAGTTAGACCCCATGTGTCCTCCTCTCTCCCTAAGAGCGGCCGTGTCGCCGGAAGATAAATTTTTCTAAATTTTTATATGGGTGGACTGAGCGCATCAGCGTGAGACCGTGGTAATTTTTAGAGATTTTTTTAGCACCCAAACTATGTACTATGATTTTCTGAATTTGAGCATTTTTAAAAGTAAGAAAAAGACAAAACAGTGCCACGTGGCGCCTTTCAGGCCGCCTATTTGTCCAATTTACTATTTAAAATTATGTACAACTTCAAAAAATATAAATAAATAGCTCGGGTGCTCAAAAAATTCCTCAAAAATTACCACGCTCTCTGTATGATGCGATGTACGTGGCGGTGAAATGTTTTTGAGATAATTATATTTTCATGACACGGCTGCCCTTTAGAGAGCAAGAATGAAACAAGGGTTGACGCAATGGATCGAGACTCAAACGTTATCAAAAATATGTGATTTTTCTACGGTTGTCATATTCCATTGTATCAATCATATCCTACGTACGGTCGATTTTTCAAAATTTAGTTTTTTATGTGTAGTTAGTTTGGAAACTTATACATTTACTTATAACATAATAAACAAGTTATACCACATTAGTAGCCATGTAGGGAATCACTTGCCTAAAACAAACAAAATGAAAATATGACCATTGAATTTGTTCACGATAGTAAAGTATTCTTATGGTGAAAATTTCACCTATTTTGGTCGATGTTTGGGTCTCGATCACGAGTTAGACCCCGTGTGTCCTCCTCTCTCCTTGAGAGCGATCGTGTCGCGCGAAGATAAATTTTTCTAAATTTTTATATGGGTGGACAGAGCGCATCAGCGTGAGAATGTGGTAATTTTTAGAGATTTTTTTGAACAACCGAACTATTTATTAAAAAAATTTAAAAGATTTCATAATTTAGAAAAATAATTTAAAGTGTAGTCTGTGCAATCTAAACCGTACAATTTAACCACCCATTATAATACCTCCCAATTAAAATTGAGTTGACAGATCATCATTGGTGCTAAGGCGTAAACCCTAAACAAAAAAATAAAACCTAACTCGAAACTCTAAATCTAAACTCTAAAAATCAAAAAAAAAATCCACAACCCAAACACATTGGAATCGAAACCCAAACTTTTTCTCCTTCGCCTTTCTTCATCGGTGGGATTTAATCAGAGACGACTTCGAAAAAATATCAGTTTTAAATTTTTTTTTTTTTTTAGTAAAGCTATAATTTTCATCTCATAAAGAATAATAGCCACATACAACAAGAGCTTTTGTAAGCAAATTACTAGAACAATGTAACAGTTGCAGTAGCATGTGGTTGCAAATTACCAAGATTAACAGTCACTTGCTGGCATATACACATATTCAATAGACTTACACGTGCATCATCTAAGCATGTTTCATGCTTCTTCCTACATGTGCTTCATCTAAGAACGTTTCCTGTGCCTTTCTACACGTGCATCATCATAACCACTTGCATCTGAATCAGATGGTGTTGCTACCCTCTTGCTCCTCCCACTGCGGTGTATATCTTTGGATGCATCAGACTAAGAATCATCAAAATAGCTATGACTTCTCCACCTTTTTTCCTTCCCACTCTTCCTATGTCGTCGACACCGTTTACCATCCTCATCAGAGGACTCATCCCTCTTTCTCCGTTTCTCCTTTCAACTTTTCTTCCAATCTTCTTCATAGTCATTTGAATCATCAACATCTGACTCCCTCTTTTTAGACTTCTCCTTTCGTACACTCATTTTCCCATTCTTCTGCGCAATGAGCCTCTTAATCTCGGAATTATAATCCAATCGGAGATCCTCATCTTTTTCAAATCAACTCACACATTTTTCAATCCTCGTCTTTTTCACTTCAATTTCATTACCGCAAACAACGCAACAACTATTCATAGGCGGAGGTTGGATTGGAAGAAGGGGATACATGGATGGATGCTCTGATCGGGATGGGAGGTTTGGCGGGGATGACGGTGGAGGGTCCCGACTGGACGCTAGCGTTTGTTAGGTTTTTCATATCATCGGTGTCATGGAGGAGGAGTTGGTAAAGGTGCCACTATGGGAGATTACCGGTGGAGAGTTCGGGTCAATTCTATCGTGGATTTGTCATAAATATCCTCAATATCTTATCTTAACATAATATTTTTACTGATGACGACTGTTAAGTGTGCATTTACAGCGATGCCCTTCTTTTTTTAATTTTGTGGACGAGAACGAGCCACGCGTTTTTGGCCCACTAGGGCGTACCTAGACGTCGGCGTATTCCAGCCCCTTCCAGAAGCTCCCACACAAATATACATGTGTGGCAGAACAAATGTTGTTGCTGCCCATATTTGTTGTAGTGCTATTGGTGCGATCTCTTTATAAGGCTTCTCGTGGACTGTCATGGCGGTGGGTGTGGCGACGGCGGCGATCTGAGAAGGTCCACGGAATTGATCGATTCTTTTTCTGGGAATACGAGAGTTTAGCTGGCTCGTAGGTGGTGGTGCTTCAATTGCTGGCAAGACTGGTTGGTGGACAGTGGCGGTGCTGCATTTGGTGGGTTTAATTTCTGCTCAGGTTGACTTTGGTGGGCTTCGGCTCGATTTCATCTTTGGGCCTACTTTGTTGTTGCCTGTATCATAAAAACAACTTTAAGTACTGAATTATTACTTTGATCACTAATATTATTACTTCAAAGGACTCTATGTGGTAATTGAAGTTTTACAACTTTAAGGACTCGTGTTACAACTTTGAGGACTATATATTAACTAGAATTTTCAAATAGTTTAAGAATGCAATTGAACAAAGATGTTGTAAGATTAACCATGTTAGAGAACATTTGTAAGTGAACAATGGACTTAGAAGATATTTATATTTTAGTAGCCTGCAACACATATTTGGATATATCTAATTAAGTTAGTGAGCATAAGTCTTTTAGGAATAGAATTTAAAGTATAGATCGTTAAGACAATTTGATTAGGACAGATACAATACAAGTTGGCAATTCCTTGATGGAAGGAACTGTCATATAATTGTAAACATTAATATAAACGATTCTCACTCAATCTTGTGTCGAAAACTAGAAAAAGATCGACATGAACTCTACTGAAAACCAAACAAGTTAGTATCTATTGTATTAAACTTGATCTGGTTCTAACATAGTTACAGACATAGTTAAATTTACATATTCTAACACATGTCTGTTCTAAATTTGCAAAAATCTGCACCAACAATCCAATTCTTGAAAACCAAAATTGTATGATTCACACATCACATTACGGCCATATTTTTGGTTCCCAAACTTTGGGGTGAAAGCTAGTTTGCTATTGCATGATAATGCATAGACGTACAACACAAGATCAAAAGAGTACCCTCAAGGCTCGACAGTTGATCATCTTAGATAAGCAGAACTGCATTTACACCTCTAACATTCTCAAGATTATTTGTCACCTATGCAAATATAAAACCATTATATAGATGTAAATATATAACATGAAATATAAATAAACATAAAAAATATTCACTGTGCTAGTTTGGCCATTGTCTCGCTCAAGCTGTTGTATTTTCTCTTTTCGCTGATTTCCTTGTTTCAACAGTTTATCCACCTTTTTCTGTATAAAAGAAACTACAGTTTATGTACAATTCTTATGATATATTATGTTATACCAGAACTCTTAAGAACAATATTAACAACCTTGACAACTTCTTCGAGTCTTTCATGTAGAAGGTGTTGTGTCTCAATGCATATAACCTGCTTTGAAGTATAAGATTGATAGATCTCTTGGTATCTTTGCAAGTAGTCCTAAAAATTCTTGTTTTTCGTTGCTTTGAGGCTTTGGATGCAACGTCATCTTTCTCTAACATTCTCAAGATTATTTGTCACCTATGCAAATATAAAACCATTATATAGATGTAAATATATAACATGAAATATAAATAAACATAAAAAATATTCACTGTGCTAGTTTGGCCATTGTCTCGCTCAAGCTGTTGTATTTTCTCTTTTCGCTGATTTCCTTGTTTCAACAGTTTATCCACCTTTTTCTGTATAAAAGAAACTACAGTTTATGTACAATTCTTATGATATATTATGTTATACCAGAACTCTTAAGAACAATATTAACAACCTTGACAACTTCTTCGAGTCTTTCATGTAGAAGGTGTTGTGTCTCAATGCATATAACCTGCTTTGAAGTATAAGATTGATAGATCTCTTGGTATCTTTGCAAGTAGTCCTAAAAATTCTTGTTTTTCGTTGCTTTGAGGCTTTGGATGCAACGTCATCTTTCTCTTTATCACAAGATTTGGATTAGTCAGATGCCTCGTAAAAGTTTCTCCATCTTTATTGGTTTGTGACTTTGTAAAGATGTGCACGAATTAGATGACTAATGAGGTTCTTTTAATAGGCAAAGGCGAAAGTTCGAGAACGAGTGGTTTTGGCAAAATAAGAGGGGCGATTGTGTGCGTATTGCTGGTTTTACACAAAACAATGGGCACTTAAATTACCTTTATCTAGCATGAGAATTCAGAATAATAACTTGTTGTTGTAGGAGAAACAATATAGATGTAAAGCGTTACTTTATTGATAGATAAGGAGGCCTTTATATAGGCATTACATCAAGTATCCCAAGTAATCAGGGATTCCCTATCTACTAAGGTAACTACTATTCTAGTCTAATTAGGTCAAGACACACAACGGAAGTTACGGAATTAACCTTCCTTGAACACTCCCCCTTGTGTCGCGTACCTAATGTGACACGGTGCATAACATGTTGCCTCGCTAAAACCTTGCCAAGCAAAACAAAACCTCTTGGGTAAAAATAAAAAGCTTGGTCGAAGGGAAAAGAGCACAACGCACCAACTACAATTGAAGATTACATGTGAGGTAGACTCCCCCTGATGTCTACAAGATAACTCCCCCTGATTGGTAACTCAATCTTGGAGTTCAGATTAATGGCGTATACAAACGCTCCTCACAAGCTTCAAAAGTAGGTGTGGCCAATGATCGAGTCATTGAATACGGCCACATTATCCTTGTATTAGACCAGCTACACTTAGCTTTACTTGGTCTTAAGGAAGAAGGTCGCTTAACAACTCAAAACTAGAGTTCGCCCTGAAAATCAGATTCACGCGCAGCATGACCTTCGTGTACTTAAACAGTCATAACTCTTTCGATACAGTAGGTATGAACAAACCGTAAAGAGTTCTGGAAACTAGACACCCATATCTTTCCAGTGATATAAAGTACACAACGTGGTTCGTTCTGAGCTGATCACAAAGCTCTATCGAATGTGACTGATCTGCAAATTACCGGACAGATTCGTCCTACTTTGCTAAAACAGCCATAACTCACTCAATATGATAGCTATAATCAAATGGTTGGTGTCCCTGGAAAGTAGACACATAGAGCTTTCCAACGGTACTAAGTTTACCATTTTCCGATGAGTGAGTTGTCATGTAGGTCACGGGGAAGTTGACGTACAGAACTAGGCAGAATCTGGAATTGCCTATTGATGTGTCTTTCATGATGGGATCGAATGAGCCTAAACCTTTCTCTCTTAAAAGAAAGTACCGCCATATACCATGGCATTGCGTGGGCGCGTCTAGCCATCACTTTGGCTTTATAAGTTTATAGCGAATGAGATGTCGAGTCGAGCATATTATGATAAGCACATGATTGCGCACATGATACTTAGATAGAGAGTTTCATCTCCCAAGACTTCTCGTCACATAGACGAAACGAGTCTTCTCAAGACATCGACTAATCATGGGATACATATAGGCTTTGGTTTAACGTCCATTAGTTTGCCATAAGCCGATAGATGAACAAGTTCATCACTAACGGTTCTCACATTTGAGACCAAGTATTCCCAAGATCTTTTCATTCTTAACGTTGGATTAGTGATACTTCAATCACAATTCATCCAAAGTTTACACGCAAATAGGCATGATTCATTACATTTCATCTCCAATCAAGTAGTTACTCAATCGTGATTTTTGCTTACTTGACTTGGGTGAAAACTAATCCGTTCATGATATTTATGTACATCTCTTTACTTAGTCCCAATAGAGATGATACAAGCTGCTTGTTCAGTTTTTCGGAACTATCTAACTGACAAGGTAGTGGAGTGCAATATGACTCCATTACGAGAGCATATGTCATCGTAGTCGATTCCAGGGCGTTTGTGAGAGACCTTGCGCCACAAGGTGAGTCTAGGCTCTTTTTCTCACTACGCTTTCAATCAAAGATTATCGATAGGGTTTACACTTGCGGTGTCGGTATCACCTGACCAAGGACCTATCTCTTTGTATAAACTGGATCGCATATCTTTCCGTGTAGGCCAATTCACAACGTTGGTATTTGCTTCAACGAAGTGAGTGTATTCGATATCTAACTCATAGACCACGTACTCATGTACACTAGTGTAATTCGCATTTGTAGAGATCTCTATATGGATTGGCTTCTCATTGAGGCGTCCCCCAATAATAACCTTAATCCAGAAAATCCATGAGACGAATGAGTTGTCATTGATCCGAGGATCAAGTTGTGCCATACTCGCATTCGGCGAGTGTATATCGAACAAAGTGCCCTCTCTACACTTCTTGTGAGAGTCACGGCCTAGTGACACCATCTACCACTTTTGTGGAGTCACCATGTCACCATTTATGAATGACAATATGTCCATTGATTTGGACATCAATCCTTACAGGCATGTTGATACAAGAGTACTATTCCGATCTTTTCCTTGAAAGACCAATAGTTTGCTCTTTGCAGCATGTATATCAAATCTCGTCACTTTGATTTATGGGACTTTGGGAACATGATGAGGCACAGTGGGGACAAACCACGGCAATGCCAAGTCGTTCTACTTGAACAAACTTGTTCTTCTCTCCCCCTAACGACGGGGAGACTGGCTCATCAAAAAGTGACATAAACGAGATCGCCTGTTAAGGTTTATATATAGCGGACTATAGGTGGAAGCTGACGTCTTATTCAAAGACGTTATTCATAATCAAATAACCCATCATTGAGCGCTTGTGGTAGCGCAATATGGCACATAAAGTATGTGGACGGTATAGGGTATTGATCGTTAACACTTATACGTTAACAAGATGCATTCCGTTACAAAATGTAACATGCATGTATGCTTCCTGAAACGTTTCACTATGTTCCGGAACACCAAATGCCACCAAATTTTAATAGTAGGTAGGCACGTGTGTTAGGATTCCAACGCCGCCGGCCTCATTGCCGGAACCGGTCGGAAACATACCGAACCGGTCGGAATAGTCGCCGGAGGTCAGTGAACGTTTGTGTCGAATGGTTCAGCACCTTCCAGGTGTCCAATGGCTCTGAAATTTTATGAGCAGGTAGCCATGGATGTTAGGAATCGGTGGACCAAATTTCACCTCAAGAACCGGCCTAAAAGTAGGTAAACCGGTCCTCACAATGACGAGTCCGCGAGCTGAAAAACCAGAAATTTTAGGTTTTTGCTACTTTTCAATCATTGTGAAGGTGCTTCATAACATCTAAGTGTTATGGTTTGAGTTTAACCATGAGGTATATCACCATAGTATCATTGTATCTCAAGTTGGACTATGAGAAGGCATCAAAGCCATCGTCTTATGTATCATTGCCTTTAGCGTAGGAGGGCGTTACTCCAAAACTTTGCTAAAGATTAAGCTTCCATATGTTGAGCATAGCTAATGAGGGATCATAACGGGGGATCATATGCACGTTTAAATGCATAGATGGTGCTTCCATTAACTTGGAGGAAGACTTGGGTGACGTTAATGCCATCCTTGAGCCTTGAGCATTGCTCATGACGCTACCAAATTCTTTTGGTAATCTTTGATCCCAATAGCTTCTTTGCTCAAAAGAAACGATGTCCATAGCTTTCTTGCATATATGGATCATCAAAACATGTCCAAAATTCCGGACTATGTATGGAAGAGTCTACATGAGTCGTCGATTCAAAGAATCCGAATCATAGTATACGTGAAATACATTCACAATATTGACTCATAAGTTGTGCGCATTCATTAGAAGCGATACATAAGAAATCAATTCAATTTTCACAATGAGTTTCAAGGTGATAAACGTTGGCACCAATATCTTTAAGTGGTGAGCAAGGTTCGATGTAGATTAGCTACACACTCAATGTCTCTATGATACATTCATAAGAGTGTAGAGACAAGGGTTTTATGCCAAGACATATAAACCGGAATATATACTCAATTCCTATAGAGTGTGCAACATGGCGTGTAGTATCACAAGATAAAACATAGGCATGCTTAAAGGCGTACTAGACACATCCGTTAACGCTCAAAAATAGAGCCGGAAAACAACCAGAATGAGCCAACATCGATACTATAGAGACATAAATGTCTAAACCAAGTATCCAGGACCGAGGCCATGAGCTAGCTATCCGAGGCCGAAGCCAAGCTAGAATGGGAGCCAAGCCGAAACAAGGCAAGGAAGGGCCATGGTCAAGCATAGGCGCGTGCTAGGCTAGCCAAGGCCGAAGCCGAGGTGGTGCACGGGCAGGCCGAGGCCGAGCAAATGTCAAGGCATGCCAAGGCCGAAACCAAGGCGTGTCGAGGCAAAAGCAAAGGCTTTTGGGGCCGAGGCTTGATGTTGGAGTCAAGGTCATGCGAGTTGCCGATGGATAGCCTAGGCCGAAGCGAAGGCTTACCGAGGCATAAAACAAGGACCTGACGAGGCCGATGCCATGCTAAAGAGCCAAAGGCATGCCGAGGCCGAAGCCAAGACGTGCCGGAGTGAGTGCATGGGCTTATAAGGCCGAGATGGCTGCTGGCCGGGCCGTGTTCAGGCCAACGCCGAGGCCGAGGCCGGGGAGCTGCTAGGCGGGCCGTGTGCGTGCCAAGGTCCGGAGACCGAGGGGGCGGCAGCATGTGGTTGTGGCGGAGCTGTAGTCCAAGCAACGCGTAAGCTAAGCCAAGGCCGAAACCGAGGCTAGGCAAGGCGGGCTTTGGTGGGCGCAAGAGTGCCGAGGCCGAGGCCGGGCAATGCGCATGCATCCGCTTATGTACGCAAGCATGTCAATTTGTTTCTTGACGAGTGAGGCCTGGCGAATCGCAGCCAAGCTGGCGAGTGGCCATGGCGAGCGAGGCCTGGCGGATCGCGACCAAGTTGGCGGATGGCCATGGCGAGCGAGGCCTGGCGGATCGCGGCCAAGTTGGCGGATGGCCATGGCGAGCGAGGCCTGGCGGATCGCGACCAAGTTGGCGGATGGCCATGGCGAGCGAGGCCTGGCGGATCGCGGCCAAGTTGGCGGATGGCCATGGCGAGCGAGGCCTGGCGGATCGCGGCCAAGTTGGCGGATGGCCATGGCGAGCGAGGCCTGGCGGATCGCGGCCAAGTTGGCGGATCCCAGTTTCTCGCGAGTCACTCATTTTGTCTCTTGTGATTTTTCGAGTTAACATCACCAATTAGGTTGGTGAACTCAATCAACATGCCATGTAAATGTGTAATGCGATTCATTGCATTCACATATAGCTTTTTAGGGAATCGAACCATATATGCATCAAAATGCCAACGGTTATATCGAGATCTTGACCATAAAGAGTGTATCGACTAAGTAGCATTAGTCACACATGTGAGGTCTATGCCTGCACAAAATCAACGGATTTGTAGTCACTTTGACTATGAAATTGAAGTCATATGCTTCATATTTATTGCAAATTATCTTTTGCTGTTGAAATCTGTAATCATGAGGATATACTCTCATCTTCTTCCATGTATCTCTTGTGTACATTGACCATATGATTGCAATTTTGCAATTAGTGAACCGATAGAACCATATCAATGACATGATTCTCTCTTTGTTTCAATGGCCATTCTCTAGGCGCATTTTATGGTCAATTGTTTCTTTATATCAAAAGAACAAGAGGGAAGGAATTGAATGGTCGAGACCAAGATTCTGGTTACTCAATTCAATTTGTTGTGACAATTTCCGTCACATATCGATGTTACAGTGACAATTTCCGTCACACATCATGAGTTTGTCCCCTTTGTGACTCCCTTAGGATCGTCACAAGCATCGACAATATTATGTCGGAATCGTGATTAAATATTCACGAAGAGTTGTGGTTCACAGTGACATCACAGCCACAAGCACAACTTTGGACGGTAACATCACAGTTACCCCATAAATACTGTGATACGCAGGGGTGGGTGGGGCCCCTTTGTATCGTCCTGAAAAACACACAAGTTCCAACACATATACACAAGTTCAAATAATTGAAATTGCGAAAAACGGGAACTTTTATTAAATCATACTTGCTAGTTCGCCAAATGAACTGCGTTTAAAAATTGCGCTTAAGGACTCGGTTATGATCCTTGTGCAATTTTGAGATGCTCTTCCATGTACGTGCAACGAAATAATCCTCGCAATTACATCGCGATGCGTCGTGCAATAAGTTTCATGGAAAAGAAAAACATATGGTTAGTCATATTCACCATATATGGAGCAGTAAAACTAATAAAAGAATTACTACAGTAACTGTTTTTAACCCGTAGGGTAAAAACTTTTTAACTGAGGTAAGTACAATTACCGTTTTGCCCCTTGCACAGTAGAATTCGTTTAACAGCCGAATCGGGTCGGGTTGGACACGGGTCGAGCAGATCCGGGTCGAAGCTGAGGCGTGCGGATCCGAGTCGCCCGAACGAGCGGAGGACGAGGGTGCACCGTCGTCGAGAGGCAGATATCGTCGGTGCTAGGCTGGGGTGCACTGGGCCTCCGTCGAAACGGCGAGGAGGGGTGCCTTTGGAGCTGCATGGGCTCGATGGGTTTGGGGCGGCCGAATTTAGGGCGGCGCTGGCTTGCTTCGCGGAGGGGCGTAGTCGAGCAAGGCTCGACCATCGTTGAGGAAGGACACCGGAGCGGGAGGAGGCAGCGTCCTCGGGGCGGAGCAGTAGGTGGGTGCCCAGATCAATTTCTTCAGTCTCTGCCGACAAATATGTCGTCGGCAGAGTTCGGCAGTATATCTTTTGCCGACAAATAGTTCCTGGGGGCTTCTTAGTTTTTCCGACAAAGAGTTGTCGGTAGAACCTGGTGCCCTGGGATTGTTTTCTTTCTTCCGACGAAGGGGTTGCCGGCAGAAAGTGATTTCTGGGGAGGGCCTTCTTTGCCGACAAGTAGGTTGCCGGCAGAAAAGCTAGGGTTGCTGAAAATTTTTTTTTTTTCGGCAAAAAGCTAGGGTTTTTGCTATCAAGCACAGGGTTAGAAACTACGTGCTGATAACGTGTTGTAGGAGAAACAATATAGATGTAAAGCGTTACTTTATTGATAGATAAGGAGGCCTTTATATAGGCATTACATCAAGTATCCCAAGTAATCAGGGATTCCCTATCTACTAAGGTAACTACTATTCTAGTCTAATTAGGTCAAGACACACAACGGAAGTTACGGAATTAACCTTCCTTGAACACTTGTGATATTTTTCTATTTTTGACACTTTCTATATGCGTACTAACGTATATCTTTCCACCAATTGAAGAAGTAACATTTTTCTGAGTTGTCCAAAACAATTGAGTAATTTTACAAGTTTTCACAATAGTGAAAGGATTATTTACAAAATATTAATTATCATTCTTTGTTGGAGGATAATTAAAATCTTTAAAGTTAATTTATTTAGTGTTGGCTGGTCTCTTGACAATGCACTCCGTGGCGTGTTATTTGATATTTTCTTTAATAATTTAGGAAAAAGAACAGAAATAGAAGTAGATTGTCATTTCCGATATTAGTATGTTACCCATTATTATATTATTCTTTTTAACATGATTTTTTTTTATGTTTTATTATTTTGCATATAACTAATTTAATATGATAGAAATGTAAGCGAGAGGTTCAACTCAACTCACAATTGACTAGTTATAACATATCAATTGTTTATTTGATCAAACAAATAAAAATGTTAGAAAAGACATTTGATCTAAAGTTTAAATAAATAAATAAAACAAACAAACAAACAAAAATGTCTTTCTAGCAAATTAGTTATGCCATTGTCAAGAAAATCCTTTTCTTTTTTTTTTAAACATGACTTAGCCAGGAGATGAGCAACCATATTAGCACCCCATGTTCGTGTGACAACTCTTCACATTTGAATGTAAGATCAACACTTTCCCAATATCATCATTTAACCTCCAACAAAGTATTTGATCTAGCTTCAGCAGAAATTTGTCTATCTACGAATGACATCATATTCTGTTGCAAAGAAAAACCCACAGCAACTTCATATGCCAATGCTTCGGCATGTTCAGCTGAAAGTAAATGTTGAAGAGTCCTGGCTCACATATCCTAGACCACCCTTCTTTGTTGCATGATGAAAGCAATTGTAGGATGCACCCACTGCACCATTCTAGCTTGCGAACCAGTGCTTCCAACTCTCCCATCGTGAATCGAAAATTCTGTTATGCCGCAGATGACTTCTGTTCACAAACCCTTTTGTTCCCTTTCTTTCCAAATGCCCCATAGCTAAAACATTACAATAGATCCTTAAAATCCTGTTTGTGTAAATGCGTAGCACAGAAATTGAGTCACTCAATTGTATCTATCCCATCTGTTTGCACAACCAAGCAATTATAAAATTGAGCCACTCATATATATCCCATTTGTTTGCACAACCAAGCAAACTATTCACTGATCCTTCCAATCGTATGCAGAGTGAACAAACAATTGCAGACAGGGTGTAGTGTAGTTTCAACTTCATATCACATAACACACAAACTTGGGGGAGTCTAACACCATTGCGACACAAATGTAGTATAGTTCCAACCGCAGTATCCAACACTACATGTTTAGAAGCTGGTCCTTAAACCATATGAAAATATGAGATGGAACAATAATAAAGTACGCAGCGGAATAATTATATAAATTTCGTAACTTTTATTGAAAGTAAATCACAACCAATATTACAAATGATTATAATTTAATTCGATACAAAGTTACTCATAAACGGTCGCCACAAAGGTCGATGTCGCCACAAAGGTCGATCAATATTTCTTGTGAGATGCCACACAAGTCGTCTCCGAGATGCCACTAAGGTCGTCTCCTTCAAGCCACTAAGGTCTTGAATCTTGAAGCCACACAGGTCTTCAAACTAGGAGCCACTAAGGTCTCCTTCTCTCACAACTATTTCTCTCTTTTTCTCTCTTCAAGACCGACGGCAACTCTTGCCGAAACTCCCTTTATAAATAGGGTTACAACCTTTGATTACACACATAATCAAATAAGCCAACTACCTTTTACATCACATGCATAAAAGGTACATTCCATATTTTAATTCAATTTGAATCTAAAACATGTCATATGCCTTAACAATTAAACCTAGCAACTAGGTTAAGAAATCACTTACACATCCGGCCGCACCAACCATGCATAAGGAATCCTTGCAATCAATACTTTCCTAGTTGCACTAGGAAAGTCCTTCATTTTGTTTTCAATGCAAACCAATACCAATTAGGTATTAAATCTTCTTGCTTTTAACTTCTTCTTAGTCGGCAAGGAACAACTTCAAATCAATCAAACCCTAGCAAGGGCTGCCGCATCAACATTAGGTCTAGGTTTTGCACAAGTCGCACACATCCGAACCGTCGGATTAATCAAGACACCATAGTTAAATTTCTCAAAAGCTTCCTTCCAAAGCTCCATGCAAATTGCCATGCAATTAGACTTTGATCTCCATCAACTCATGGAGGCCAACACTACCAGATCCGGATAAATAGCCGACGAAAAAAATTTCGTCGGCTATGGCAAAATTTCGTCAGCTATACCATCTGCCGACGAAATTTTCGTCGGCTATACGTCGTCGGAACAACCCCGTCGGCTATACTAATAGCCGACGAAAAAAAGGAATTCGTCGGCTATAGTATAGTATGGCCGACGACCTTACCGACGAAAATTTTTTTCTTCGGCCAAACCTGGGACAAATTGCCGACGAGTTTCGTCGGGTATTTTCGAGTATGGCCGACGAAATTTTTTAAGTATAGCCGACGAACATTTATTAATTCGTCGGCTATTGTTAACAACCTATAGCCGACGAATTAATAAATTTTTGTCGGCTATTTCCTCAAAATATATTACTATTTAATAGGCATTAGCCGACGAAATAATGTAATTTTCGTCGGCTATGTATCTTATAGCCGACGAAAATTGGTAAAATTCGTCGGCTATAGTTGTTATAGCTGACGAAATAATGCCAAAATCGTCGGCTTTTCTTACATTTGGGAAAAAAAAAATTAAATTATTTTCTAAATTACCATTCCAAGCAACCTGCAAATCACAAAAACATTCAATGCATTTGCACCAACAAGAAACACGTCTAAATACGATTTTTATTAAATTCGTTCTAATATACATAAACCCTAAACCCTAATCATCACCTAAACTACTAAAGTCCAGCAGGTCATCCCCAGCATCCTGCTCTCCATCAGGCTCGTCAATCTGCTGACCGAACACGGGAGGTTGAGGCATTGGAGGTTCTGCTAACCGCTGAAACGGGGGCGGGGGTGGAAGGCCTTGTTGTTGTGCCGCGAACATCTCATAGCACCAGTTTTGTTGGCCGTCGTAGTTGTGTTGCCGAATTCTTTCGCATTCGGCATGCCAACCGGCCACATCCAACTGATACTGTTGTGATCTGCGGCGCGCCTCCTCCTGATACTGTTGTGTGCTGCGGCGCAGCTCCTGTACTGTCTGAGACGAGGTCGCCAATTCTGCGGCCAATCGCTGCACTTCCCCCCTCATATGCTGGCTCTCCCCGCCTCTCTTCTTCTGACCTCCCTTAGTGGTCTTCAGAAGCCCTAGTCCAGCACTTCCCAAACCCCGGCAGTAGTAGTTGTTTGACCGGTTTGGGAAGGCGGCGTCGAAGATCCTCGCTGCCGTTTGGACACTGGACCGGTCGACATGGCGCATGGCTTCTTCCAGATCTGCCTCTGAAATGTTCGGTTGTGTCTCCCGAACTACTTGCTGGAGCACCTCTTCTTCGGCCCGGTTGACCCTCTCCTAAGTGGACGGGAAAAAAAAATTAATATTATAACAAATATATAATTAAGTAAAATTAATAATTAAAATTTTAAAATTGTAATAAACGACTTACGAGCTGTTCGGTCGCTTGTGGATAAGCGATCTTGAACGTCTCCACGTAAGGGTTGCTATCAGGATGATCTCTGAGCGCCTCTTCCTGATACTGTGCAAACGGCCGTGAACCAGCATGATGGGGGGTTGTGTTCCGGCGGCGGTTCGCAGAGTTTATCCTAGACCGTTCCTTCAAACAAATAATAAAATATTAGAAAAATGCATCAGAAAATATTAGTGTAATAATTATAAAATAATTAAACTAATAATTAAAATATTAACAAAATAAACATTTTTACTGAAGTTTATTATTTACCTGCATAACTGGGTTGTTGAAGTCTACTGTCTTCAACCAACGCCACTCGTACTCCCGGAACACGAACTCCCTGGGAGTGCCCATACGACCAAGGTGGTCGTACTCGTTATAGTGGGAACGCAGTTCGTTCTTCCACTCTTTGAACCTACGAAAAAAACAAAAGTGCATTAGAAATATTATTAGTATCATAAAATATTAATAATTATAAGATAATATCATAAAAACAAACGTACCTCAAGTTCTACTGGTTGTCCGCCCAATCCTGCCTGTGTTCGGCAATCTCGAAGAATGTCTGAAAAATAATATTTTATTAGTTTTACAATTTTAATAATACCGAAAATTATTTAATATTACGATAAATAAATTAAATTTTTTAAATTACTCACCGCCGCGGCAATATTCACCTCCCTCTTGATCTCTTGGGGCACATCAGCCCACCGGGTCCACAACATAGGGACTCTGTCCCTAATCAGTGACCCCACGCAACCCGAGTAGTCGCGTTTTTTCTTCCCCTGAACCTCCTGATTAGGAGGTTCGTTGATCTGGATCCTGCCGCTGCGCTCAACAGTCCTCCTGAGCGTGTCAAAACAGATGACACCTCTCGTATTCCTCCGTGAACTGCTAGCGGCTGTCCCTATCACAAAAACGACGATTGGTTAATAAAATTAAATATTAGTGCGTTAATTTTAATAAAACATTTAATTAATAAAATCAAATGTTACCTGAAGTGGATGACTCGTCTGTCGACTTCCCTTTTCTCCTCGCCGAAATAAGGTGGTCAGGGTCCTCAAATGGCTGCTGCCGGTATGCCTCCGCAGCACTAACGTACTGAGGCATATCCGGCCATAAGGGCACACCCTGATAGTCGACCTCCGGTATCGCCGGAATGTTGTACGGGAGGAATAGCTGGTTTGGGAGAGTAGGAACCTCAGTCGAGTCAGCACCAGACTGAGTCGAACTCGGCATCGGCTGCCGATGAACCTCAGGCATACGAACCTGAGGAACGTCGGCAGCTATCTCCTCGTGAAACAGCTGCCGACTAAACCTCGGAGCCACAGAGGGACCGGCATGCGGAAGTGAAGTGCTCGACGGCCGCCCCGCCAGGAGAAGGGTCTGGTGCCGAGCACTCACACTCCGTCGCGGCTGGTCTGCATCCACAGTCCTCTGCGGCTGGGATGAATCTACACTCCTCCGCGGCTGGCTAGTGGTCCTCTCAGGCTGGCTAGCGGTCCTCTCAGAGTCTGCGGAACCGCCGGAATTTCTAGAACCTCTAGATCTGCTGCCACGACGGCCTCCGAATAGGTTTCTTAATGCATCGGCCATCTAAAGCCCGAGGCATTAATACATTAATTAATATTAAATTATATTATATTAAAAAAAAATTCTAATTAATATAATAACCAATAATACTAACATATTTTAATATAACAATTTATATACTAACATATTAAATTATATGTTATTAAATAACAAATTCTAATTAAATATAATTAAGCTATATATATATAATTAAGCTAAATTATACAATTAAGTTATCAATTTATATAATTAAAAAACCAATTTATACGTATAAATTATACAATTAAAATAAATTTGGAAACAATTACCTAAATTAACATAAATACCTAAAATTTACCTAATGAACATAAATACCTAAATTATACATAAATTAACATAAATACATAAAATTTACCTAAATTAACATAAATACCTAAAATTTACTTAAATTAACATAAATACCTAAATTATACCTAAATTAACATAAATACCTAAAATTTACCTAAATTAACATAAATACCTAAATTATACCTAAATTAACATAAATACCTAAATTATACATAAATTACCATAAATACCTAAAATTTACGTAAATTAACATAAATACCTAAATTAACCTAAATACCTAAATTATACCTAAATTACCATAAATACATAAATTAACATAAATTATACTTAAATTAACAATTATAACTAAATTAACAATTAATTAACATAAATGAAAAAAAAAAAAAAAAAAAAACTTACTGGAAAAATCGGGCAGAGGAGAAGGAGGCCGGTAAGGGGCTGCCGACGTGGAGGAGGAGGGAGGAGGTGCCGGCCAGATTGGAGGAGGAGGGAGGAGGTGCCGGCCGGGGCTGCCGGATTGGAGGAGGAAGAGGGAGGAGGCCGGGCCAGGGCTGCCGACGTGGAGTAGATAGAGGGAGGAGGGTCGGATTACACGGCGAAGAGGAAGATTGGAAAAATGCAGCAAATGGAGGCTAGAGTTCGGCTGCAACCAACTTATACCCGATAGTATAGCCGACGAATTAAAAAAATTTCGTCGGCTATACTTAAGTATAGCCGACGACATGCTTCAATTCGTCGGCCATACTTTAGGCGCTCAGCAGCCGTCCGATCTCCCCCATCCAACGGCGGATAATGAGAAGGCGCGGATCACCAGAGTTTAGCCGACGAAATGGAGTTTTCGTCGGCTAAACTTTTGGTCAAACTTTTGGTCAAACCTCTAAACGCTTTAAAACGGAAATTGGGCCGTCTAAATGACGTTTTTTGGCCTGACCTTCAACAGAGAATAGTTTCAAATCGATGCGACGCAACTAATCGTATAAAAATTCCCCTCAAAATATTTACCGACCGTCAGGCTACCCATAGGAAAACGGAAGTAAAAACCAGCTAACCGCAACATTCGGCACACAGATTTTGTCGGAATCGTCTCATTTTTCAACCATAGACGTTTTTCAATATTTCGGTCATATCTTATTTCACGACACATTTGCATTTGAAGGGTCTACGTATAGTAACTATTTGAAACTATACATTCACTTAAACACTTAGTAAACAAGTTTAGGAACATTAGTGCATATGTTACGATTTTGAATCTAAAAGTTTGGAAAATCTATTTCAACCGTCAGATATCACCGTTAAGATGAAATACATGTATGGAAAAAAAATCCAAGGTTATCGGACAACGATAAAGGCTCGATCGGGACAGTCAAACTGCAAAGTCAAACCTCTAAACGCTGTAAAACGGAAATTGGGCCGTCTAAATGACGTTTTTTGGCCTGACCTTCAACAGAGAATAGTTTCAAATCGATGCGACGCAACTAATCGTACAAAAATTCCCCTCAAAATATTTACCGACCGTCAGGCTACCCATAGGAAAACGGAAGTAAAAACCAGCTAACCGCAACATTCGGCACACAGATTTTGTCAGAATCGTCTCATTTTTCAACCGTAAACGTTTTTCAATATTTCGGTCATATCTTATTTCACGACACATTTGCATTTGAAGGATGAAGCAATGGTTTGTCGTTAGTCATAGAAAATTGAAGCTGATCTTTTTTTTTTTTAATCATAGCCGACGAAATCAAACCTAGTACTCGTCGGCTATTCTTTTGTCGTTTTCGGTCAAAAATGAAATATTTATATTTTAAAAAACTTATGCCCGACGAAATAATGAATTTTCGTCGGCCATTATAAGAATAGCCGACGAACAATGAGTTATTTCGTCGGCTATTCTTTTGTCGTTTTCGGTCAAAAATAAAATATTTATATTTTTAAAAACTTATGGCCGACGAAATTTAGAATTTTCGTCGGCCATTATAAGTATAGCCGACGACAAAATGAATTATTTCGTCGGTTATTCTTTTGTCGTTTTCGGTCAAAAATAAAATATTTATATTTTAAAAAACTTATGGCCGACGAAATAATGAATTTTCGTCGGCCAAAATTAGAATAGCCGACGAAATAATGCATTTTTCGTCGGCTATTCTAAAAAAAAAACCAAAAAAATCAGTGGTTTTACACCTCCCCTATTCCGATGTCCTGTTCACATATAACCAAAATTGAACATAAAAAACCAGAAACCCAACAGTCAACATATTTCAAATTTTTTTTTTAAGGGGTTTGGAACCCAGCCTAGCTGGGAGGCTCATCCCCACGCCCATTCATTAGAAATGAGTGGATTACAAATGAAAGGATTACATCATTTAAATTACTTAATCCGTCGGATTGTAATCGGAATCATCGGATGAGTCTTCTTCGGTTTCTGAATTGCTCGATAGGGGTAATCTATGTCTTTCCTCACCACTAGAGTCCTCGTTAGTTTCTTCATTTGGATCAACATCAACAAGCAGTGGCTCTTCTCGGCGAATTCGCACCGGCGTGTGTAGGCGAATAAAAGAGGAGTCAGGAATACCGTTTGAGTTGGGCTCTTGATACGCGGTGCCCCCTTCCTCGTTCTCTTCAGCCACTCCAAGTGTAGACGCTCGGTAAATGTTGCGATGGTGGATAGTGTTGACTACTTTCCACGGGTCGCCCTTGGCGAGATCATCAAGATAAAACACTTGTTTCACCCATGTGGCTAAAACGAACGGGTCGTCCTCATACCATGATGTACTAGTGTTCACATAACTTATGCCGTATTGATCGGTTTTCATGCTCTGCGGCCGTGTGTCAAACCATCTACACTTGAAAAGGTGCACTTTCATGCCTTCCCCGTAATGCAGTTCCACAACTGAATGGAGAACACCGTAGTAGTCAACTCCACCATCCCCACCATGTGCCATAACCCTTGAATTTTGTGTTTTCAGTCTGAGGTCTCTGTCTTCACATCGAAATAACACACCATTCACCTTGCACGTCGCATAAACTTTTGAATAGACCGGCCTCCTCGCTAAAAGTCTGAGTTCGTGCGACCAATTTGGGTGATTATTATTTTCAATAAGGTCCATCTGCAACCATCAGAATGAACTATAAATATGAATAAATGTACACAATAATATATGAACACGTATAGAATAGTGTTAAAGGTACGTACCCAGCGGCCGAAATACTCTGCGAATGTCTGGTTGTGGTAATCGCGATCACCTGCTACTCCTTCACAGCGTAGATGTATGTCCTTCCAAAACTGAACTTCTGGACAGTTGATTAGTACCCACCAATGTGCAATGGCTACCTCATAATCTTTCAACTTGTAGTCTGGCATGTTTCCACCGAGTACAACATCGTCGGAGAGTATGGAAAGATTGAACTGTGACGGTACATCTTCCTGTATGCTTTCCTGTAACGCTCCGAAATACAGCTTCATGTAGGTGACGCACTCGTGCGCAATATATGCTTCAGCTATACATCCTTCAGGTGCGGATCTGTTTTGGACAAAACCACCGTATTGTCCAAGTTGCCTATAAATCAAGTTTTTAAAGTGTTATGATAATACATTAACACTATATCACATATATTGATGATGAAATTAACATAAGGTGTAAAATACGTACCTTTCCATCGGATACATCCAAGTGAAGTGCACAGGACCGGTAAGCAACAACTGCCGAGGAAGATGGATCATGAGGTGAGGCATGATGTCGAAAAAATTTGGAGGAAATATCATCTCAAATTTACACATGATATGAACGATGTCTTGTTGCATTTCCCGGAGGTCAGATTTTCTCACTTCCCCTGTGCATACCTTCTGGAAAAATCTTGCCAACGCTACTAACGGCTCCACAACGTGACGGGGAAGGAACGGTCGAATGAAAACAGGGAAGAGACGTTGTAGCAGGATATGATTGTCATGACTTTTCAACCCGTACAGATTGTTGCATTGTCTGTTGACACACTTGGCTATATTTCCAGCAAAGCCTGAAGGATACTTGGCCCGACTTATCCAATGCAAAATTTCTGATTTATGCTCAGGCTTGACGGTGTAAGGAGCTTGAGACATTTTTCTCTTCCCTTGTTTCAACCATAGTGGTTTTCTGATATTCATGTTTTGCATATCAGTGCGAGCCTTAGGACCGTCTTTCGTCTTCCCCTCCAAGTTCAGCGTTGTGCCCACCACACTTTCAGAAACATTTTCTCTTCCTGTCCATCTTCTGGGAGCACGGCCGTGTTCTTCGGTTCCATCAAATGCGGCGGACTCGTAACGCCAGTGGTGATCCGCCGGAAGGAACACACGATGACCCATTCGGCATATCTTGTTGCAATGAGGGGTGCTCCCATAATCGGTGAGGCACTCTGGACAAGCCTTGTATCCCCTGACAACGCTGCCCGACAACATCCCATAAGCAGGAAAATCACTGATGGTATCAATAACCATGGCATGCATCTGGAACGTCTCCTGCTTGTACTTGTCAAAAGTGGGATGACCAACGTCCCACAATACCTTAAGCTCTTCAATCAATGGTCTCATATACACATCGAGACATTTCCCTGGGTAACCAGGCCCCGGAATCAACAACGTCAACATATTATATTCCTTCTTCATGCACATCCACGGAGGAAGGTTGTAAGGTACCAAAACCACCGGCCATATACTGTATGAAAGACTCATGGTGCCGAAAGGGTTGAACCCGTCAGTTGAGAGCCCGAGCCTGACGTTTCTGACATCTGACGCAAAATAAGGAAACTCATTGTTTATATGCTTCCAAGCCGCTCCGTCAGAGATGTGTGTCATGATATCTGCGTCTCCCGCGTCCCGCTCACCGTGCCACCTCATAGCTTTTGCGGTGGTTGCTGACATGTACAACCGCTTAAGCCTATCTCTCAACGGAAAATACCGAAGCACTTTCACAGGTTTCCTATTGCCTGCTCCCGTCAACTTATATCGGTCAGACTGACATATCGGACATGCGTCAAGGCTAGCAAGGTCATTCCCTTCTGCATCTTTACCCCAGAAGAGAACGCAGTCAAATGCGCATGCATGGATCTTAATGTAGGAAAGCCCTAGATCTTTGAGGATACTTCAGACCTGACGGTGATTGGTAGGATTACGATGACCCTCCTCCAACAACGAAGAAGTGTACTGTAGATATTCATCTACTTGCCTGATAGTAGATTTTGTCTCGACTTTAATCCTCATTACCTCCATCACACTTTCAATAACTGTCTTCTCAGAACTTGAACACACAGGGGTCTGTTGCAATGCAATCAGTTTGTTGTACTTGTCAAAGGCAGCAGTGTTGACAACTTGTGGGAACGGCTGCACCGGGTCCTGCATATATTGTTCCCCATGTACACCGCTTTCAAAAGGAAACACGTCGTTGACGAATGTCATTGTTAGATCGTTGGATGTACTACTACTGCCCGCCTCAAAATACTGCCCATGATCATGCGATCCATCTAATGATGGCTCACCGTGATATATCCAACGTGTGTACTTCGGCCAAAACCCATTGCTCTTTAGGTGCTCCCATACTGTCCTAATCGGAAATCGACACATATCACTGCGACACTTACATTTCTTGCACGGGCAATAATGGTACGGTCCTTTTGCATTTTCCTCAACGAACTGCATAAAATCCACAACTCCTGTAGTGTATCGTCGGTCATGCCTTGGAAGCGAAATCCAACTCTTATCTCGATCTATATATAGCCTGATAATAATATATATGTATAACTTTAATTAATAATAAATTAATTAACACATATATATTACAATATATATTATTATCAACAGCAACTCATATATATATACCATTAATTAACAACCATTATTTAAGTTCATTACACTATCAACAACCATTAATTAACATATTAATTTATATATATTTTAACACTAATTAAAATAACATTATTAAATTAAAACACATAATTATACTCTAACTGAAAATCAACTCAACTACAACTCAAAATCAACATATATACATACATTCTAACACTAAAACAACAACAAAACAAAAAATCACTTACTATATCAAAATCACTAAAACTCAAAATCAACTCAACTAAAACTCAAAATCAACATATATACACATATACGTACCTATATATAGCTCCACAATGTAAGAGAGGACGGATTTCAACAATACCCACAGATTTCTCACTCTTTCTCCCGTTTTTTTTCCCTTTTTTTTTGAAATGAGCAGCTTCTGCCCAGATCTGAAAATATAAAGACTTATAGCCGACGAAATTACCAACTTCGTCGGCCATACTCATTTTCAGAGTATAGCCGACGAAAACTTTAAATCGTCGGCCATTCTCGTAGAATAGCCGACGATTTTTCACAAAATTTTCGTCGGCTATTCTATTCAGAGTATAGCCGACGACAACTTTAAATCGTCGGCCATTCTCGTAGAATAGCCGACGATTTTTAATTTTTAGCGACGAAAAAAAAATCGTCGGCCATTCTATTGGAATAGCCGACGAAATTTTTTTTTTCCCGACGAAAAAAATATTCGTCGGCTTTTCTTCGATATAGCCAACGAAAAAAAAGTTTCGTCGGCCGTTTTTTTTTTTCGTCGGTAAAACCCTTTGTTCTTGTAGTGCAATATACCTTCAATCTCCCCCTTTGGCCTTCCATGCAACTTTTCCACTCATCAAGCACCTATATGAAAGAGTTAGTAGCATGTAATCACATATAGCAAGTAGCACATATCAAGAGAAGGAAAAATTTAAAAAATAATTTTTGACAAACCAACAAATGTCACTTGATATCAAGAATCAACATTCATCACTTTCAAGATATCAAGGGACACGTTCAAAAACAGAATAAGCAATAAAAATTGTTCAAACAAAAACACATAAACATAAACATAGTCTAGTGCTTATGCACTTATTACACAACCAAATAAAAGTTCTTTAAGCCAAACAAGCATAATAAAAATAGTTCGACAAACCGAAATAAAAAGCATAATAAAAAAAATAAAACCAGCATCTTCAACTCCCCCTTTGTCCATGGCTTGATGATTCTCCCCCTAAGTTGATGGAGGGCAAAGAAAGGAATTATACGTCGCCGAGAATATCGTCTAGCCACTTTGGTTCTCACCATTACTATGATTGTCATGCATGGCAACAATTACCAAAAATTTATTGAGAGAAGTAAAGATTTACTTACCAAAAAGATTGCATGTCTTGCATCAATACTTGAATCATTGGAAGAGAATACACGGCAAGAGAGATTAGACATGACAAATATATGTAGGAATATTACTCTTACCAAGAGAGATTAGACATGACAAATCAAGACTAGAGAATCTACAGATAATCATGCAAGTGAGGAAGATTCTAATTAGCCATAAGTGTAATGATACCAAATCGGACGAAATCAACTTCAATTTTTGCATGATTGATATGGTACCAAGAGAACAATCAATACTAAATTTAACAAACGATGCATGCAATATTCGTTCAAACTACCGAAGATAAATTAAGAGACCACACCACAAAATAAAGATAACATAGTTCAAGCAAAACATTTAGCCAAGAAAGTGTCATGTGTATGTCACATGAATCAAAATACGCGATGACATAGGTGGAACTTGAATCAATCCATTTTGACAAATAGAGCAATATGCAAAAATATTAGCCAAAGTGGTAACGTGAAGTGCAAAATTTATACTTCAATATGGGAAGAAATTTCGAGGAGTGATTAAATTCGCGAGCAATTATTTTTCGACTCTCCCCCTTATAACAACTTTTGATATGAGCACAAAGGCTTCTTTTTCATGGCTTACCATCGAGTCATCATTGATACGTGAACGATAAAGGGACAACAACTCCCAAGTCAGATGACTTTAGGGTGCTAGACATAACAAGGATGTTCCAAGGTCCACTTTAACGACACAGAATTTTAAAGATTTTCACCGGGGTGACCAAATCAGTCCATTCCACCAGACATCGAGTAGTTAGTCAACATCTGGAGAGGAGAACCAACCTGGCCAAGGACTGCATATGACAATATGATTCTTTTTAAGGGATATGCAGCCCACACAAAATAAATACTTTATTCAACTACACCTGCTCCTGATTAGGTGACTCAACTCAAGAAGTATTTCCCCACAAAGAAGTATGTGTAAACTGTGATTTAGACACAAAGGCTAATATAAGTGAATTGCATCAAAGGGTCAAAATGAATAAACCCAAGTAACACCAACATAACACACGACATATAGTGATTCAAGAAAAAGTACACACACACACACAAATCAAGGCAACTTTCGATCAAGAACTATGAAACCGTACCTTGTGTGAGTTCCCAAAAATCGCATCTTCAATATTGAGAACAAATGCCAATGGCATTTCGCAAGGTCAAGAAGCGTTCCGTGTCCAACGGTTTAGTAAACAAGTCGGCCCATTGTAATTCAGTAGACACATATTCAAGTGGAAGAATATTTTTATCAACTAGCTCACGTATAAAATGATATCTTATGTCAATGTGTTTAGTTCTAGTATGTTGAACAGGAATTTTTATATGTTTATTGCACTTGTATTATCACAAAATATGACAAGTTTTCCTTGTGGAATATCATAATCACTTAGCATGTTTTTCATCCAAAGCATTTGAGTACAACAACTACCTGCAGCCACATATTCAGCCTCTGCCGTAGACAAAGAAATACTATTTTGTTTCTTACTATGCCATGCAACTAAATTCTTACCAATAAAGAAACAACCACCACTAGTACTTTTTCGATCCTGTAAATTTCCACCCCAATCAGCATCTGAATATCCTGCAATTTCAGCATTAGTAGCATATGTATAATAAACTCCACAATTAATGCTTCCAGATATATAACGAAAAATTCTTTTAACAGCTTCTAAGTGTGACTCTTTCGGATTTGCTTGAAACCTAGCACACACACCAACACTGTAAGCGATATCTGGACGGCTAGCAGTTAAATAAAGTAGACTACCAATCATGCTACGATACATAGTCTGATCAACAGATTTACCAGTTAAATCATGACATAATTTAGTAGTAGTACTCAGAGGAGTCTTGACAGATTTTAAGCTAGTCATATCAAATTTCTTAAGCATATTTTCAGCATATTTTGTTTGATAAAGAAATATACCTTTTTCTTCCTGTTTTACCTGCAATCCTAGAAAATATGACAATTCACCACGCATGCTCATCTCAAATTTACTAGACATGACCTTGGTAAATTCTTTAATTAGAAAATCAGATGTAGACCCAAAAACAATATCATCAACATAAACTTGGGCTACAATAAAGTGATTACCGGCATGCTTCACAAAAAGAGTTTTATCAACAATACCTTGTGTATATCCTTGAGAAATAAGATAAGTAGAGAGTTTTTCATACCAAGCACGTGGAGCTTGTTTAAGATCATAAACAGCTTTCTTTAGTTTCCATACATATTCTGGATGATGTATGTCTTTAAATCCAGGGGGTTGTTCAACATAAACCTCCTCATGCACATCACCATTTAGAAACGCTGTCTTTACATCCATTTGATATAACTTGAAGCGACGAAAACAAGCAATAGCAAGTAATATTCTGATAGACTCTAAACGTGCAACAGGAGCAAATGATTCCTCAAAATCAAGGCCTTGAATTTGTGAATAACCCTGAACCACTAACCTTGCTTTGTTTCTGGTAATCATACCGTGCTCATCAATCTTGTTACGAAAAATCCACCTAGTTCCAATGACATTTTTATTTTCTGGTCTAGGAACAAGTAACCATACGTCATTTTTCTCAAACTGATTTAGCTCTTCCTGCATGGCAATAATCCATTCGTTATCTGCAAGTGCCTCCTTGACATTTTTTGGCTCTATTAAAGAAACAAATCCAAAACAAGTTAGTTCATTAGTTTCTTTAATTTTTGTTTTAACAAAACAATGCAAAGCTTTATTTAATTCAATAAATTCAGAATCCAAATTTTCTTCTTCCTCAATGCCGTTTCTGCAGTTCTGAGATTGAGCAATTCGACCTATGGTCTTCATTCCTTCCCTAATATCACCGATTACATCATCAGCTGAATGATCTTTAAGCACCTGTTTAAAACCAGTTCTATGCTTTGGGACAGGTCGCAAATTATTGTCAAGTTCAATATTCTGATCTTTTTCACTAGTTTCAATCTGCACAGAAATATCATTAATTTTGGATTTTGAAGAGTCAGAAGGAACAGAGATAGAAGCATCATAATTATCATCGACTGAAATATTTATATATTCCATAACAGATCTAGTCTCTTTATTATATATCCTATATGCTCTACTATCCAGAGAGTAACCAATAAAAATTCCCTCATCAGCTCTAGCCTCAAACTTTGCAAGTCTTTCACGATCTTTTAAAACATAACAAGGATTACCAAAGACATGGAAATAACTAATATTGGGCTTCTTACCTTTCCATAGCTCATATGGGGTAATTTTTGTACCTGAACGAAGAAGAGTACGATTTCCAACATAACAAGCAGTGTTAACAGCTTCGGCCCAAAAGTTTTCGCTGAGGCCAGAAGAGTGAATCATGGCTCTAGCCATATCAAGAAGAAACATGTTCTTACGTTCAACAATTCCATTCTGTTGTGGAGTAATAGGAGCTGAGAACTCATGAAAAATACCATGATCTTGACAATAATTATCAAACTTTGAATTTTTAAATTCAGTTCCATTGTCAGATCTAATCTTAGTAATTTTTAATTTTTCACTATATTTTTTATTTAAAAAACGTTTACTCAAAATGAAAAATGAATTAAAAGTTTCACCTTTGTCAGTCAAAAAGTCAACCCAAGTAAAACGAGAGTAATCATCAACCACAACAAAAATATACTTCTTACCAGCCAGACTAGTTGTGGCAGATGGTCCCATCAAATCCATATGCAGAAGCTCAAGAGGTTTATTTGAAGGAGATGAGTTTACCACTTTGTGACTTGTTTTAGTTAGTTTACATGTCTTACATCCTCCACAAATGATATCAGTACGTCCGTTTAAAGCAGGTAAAACTCTTACCAATTTTTGTGTAGATAATTTTAACAAATCCTGAAAGTTCATGTGACCAAGTCTCTTATGTCATAGCTCCATAGTTTCTTCTGTAGAACTCATTCTCAAACATGGAACCGATCCATTAATAGAAACATCAACAGAAATATGATAACAATTATCATCAGATCTAAATCCACTCAAGATTAAATCACCATTTGAATCATAAACTACACATTTTTGTTTATTAAACCAGATATCTTCAAATTCATCAACTAATTGACTTACACTAATAAGATTAGTAGAAAGTCCCTCAACATAAAGAACATTGTTTAAACATGTGAGATTTTGACAATTAATAGTTCCTTTTCCTCTAATTTTAGCTTTACGTCCATCACCAAAAGTGACTGAACCGGAAGTACCTGTTTCATGAAAATTAGAAAAGAAGGATTTATTTCCACACATGTGTCGTGAACAACCACTGTCAATATACCAAATATCTTTTTTCTTAGCAGATAGAGCAGTAAGAGCAACATTACAAGTAGTTTCAATATATTCAGTCTCATAATCAATATCCACAATAGACAAGTTACAATAGAAGTTGGAGGATTTTGAATCGTCCTTTCTTTTCCACACCATCTTACCTTTTCTAAGTTTCTTTGTTTCTGAAAGAGATTTGGTTAGACCAACAAAACGAGATATATCATGCAATAAAGAGTTATGTTGATCAAGTTTGGAGTTAATATCATTAAAATATTTTCAACATTTGGACTAAGAGTATCGATTCTAGAATGTGAAGAAGATACAAAACCGGACACTTTTCCTTCATTCATTTTTGTAACTTTCGTCAACTCACAATTACCACCAAGATTATGAATTGATAATTTATCATAGCCAAGACCAGATTTGTCATTATAATATCTACTTGAATTTATTATTTCAGATAAAGCATTAGAGCTCATTTTAAATTGACCAAATTTATCTTCTGTTTTCTCCAAGGTATCCTGTAACGTATCAATTTTGGTGTTTAAAGTGCTAATATGATCATCTTTTTCGGTCAATTCATTTTTAAGAAAATTGATTTTTATAAGCAGACGTCTCTTTTCTGAATTAAACTCATCTTCGCTAGTAGACGAAGTACCTTCCCTATTTAACCAACTTTGTTTTTCATTTAGTAGTCGGCAACTTTAAAAAGTTTCTTCTGAAAAGCCAAGATTTCGTCATCTTCTTCATCCAGTTCTTCTTCAGCATTTGAAACATATAAAGAAGAAGACGAAACAAGTGCAAAGCCTTTGTTTTTTCTTACCTCGTTTTCATTATCTTCATCACTCCAAGAGGATCTATAAGCTTTCTTCTCAGTATTAGGAGATTTATAAGTGCAGTTAGTAGATATATGACCATATTCATCACAGTTGTAACAACGAGGTTTATTACGATTATTTTGAGAACCAAATCTTCTTTGAGACGAAAAACCATTTTGATTTTGAAAACTCTTATTATTCTGACTTCGTTTTGTATTCTGAGAATTTTAAAAATTATTTGAATTTCTTTGATTAAAAATACGTTTAAACTGTTTTGCTAATAACAACATCTCATCATCATCTTTATTTCTATCAGAACTACTACCATAATTATCTGAGGTATTTAAAGCAAGATTTTTAGATCCCATACCTTTTGGTTTATTATTACCTTTAAGCTCATTTTCCCAAGCTTTGATATTTCCAATGAGTAGATCCACGGGATAGTCATCCAAATTGTGATTTTCTTGAATTGTGGTCTTCTTCACCAAGTATCTTTCCGAAAGAGATCTCAGGATTTTTCTAACAATATCAGATTCGGACATAGGTCTACCAAGACTTTCAACCAAACTTGTTAAATCAGTATCACGAATATAGAATTCATCAATAGTTTCTTCATCAAGTTGTATTAACGTATCAATTTCAGCATAAGCTTGTTGAATTCTTTGTTGTTTTACTAAATCATTACCTTCATGCAACACACAAAGTTTATCCCATACATGTTTCGCAGTCGTACAATTCTGTACCTTTTTCTTGTCATCTCTGGTAAGGGCGGAATAAAGTGCCGTTAGAGCTTTATGATTTGCCTCACTGAGTTTGATATCATTTGCATCCCACTCCTCTATGGGTTTCAAAATTGAAGAACATTCTGGAGCATTTGGATCTTTTAATTTTTCATCTTTAGTCAGAGGAAACCATCCACGTTCAACGCTCATCCATGCATGAAAATCTATTCCATAGAGAAAAGATTTCATTTGAATCTTCCATTGTGCAAAATCCATTCCTACAAGCTGTGGAGGTTGATTCATTGCATTTTGTTGACAGTAGCCGCAGAGAGGCTACAGCAGGCCCACAGACCCGCAGCAAGTGCACCAGGGCCCGGCCCAAGGCCCTGGACCGGCTCACCAGCACCCGGCCTCGGGGCCCAGCACTCTATCCTACCTTCAGGGACCCTGGGGCTGGGGGCGCCAGCCTGCCAAAGAGGGCACTAGAAGGTACAAACAGAATGGAACCAGTCCCACATCGAAGGGTGAGGCCAGCCCTCACCCCCAACCACCTATATAAGGGCCCCAACTACCCTCTTTATTAGGTAACTTATCTCTCTCCCTGCTTACATACGTGCCTTGGTTATATATATTCCAACTACACTAACTTAGGCATCGGAGAGGAGAAGACCGGCCCGCCCGGTATTCCCCTTAGTGAGCAGGATTACAGGAGATCAAGTTGGATTCACCGTGTATCTACCAGGTCCCCGGGTTTAGGCAGAAACAATTGGCGCCGTCTGTGGGAAGCTTGAACGAAAAGCCGTGTAAGCAACACCGTTGGAGGAGAATTCAGAAATGAGTCGAGAGAAAGGTACCGCCGAGGAGGGACGTGTTGCATTAGTGCAGACGCTCACCTCCACCCCAGCCGTCACGCGGGAGCCGCGCGGCGACCGGGGCAACGGTCAGGAAGGAGGGAGCTGTGGGGGACCATCCGGGGTGCCGGATCCCCACCACGATAGCTCGCGCGGGAAAGGCCCGGCAGAGGATGAAGACAGTCCAGAGCGACGGGGCTTCTCCTTGACATTCTCAGATGATCCAAGCGATCGATCTGAGAGCCCGGACCGGGACCCTACGTACCGCCCAGGCCATAGCAGTATGGCGGGAGAGCTACGGGCAATGGCCGCAGAGGTCAGTCGTCTAAGAGAGGAGAGCGACAGGGACAGAGCTAAGTCCAACGCCCGGTACGAAGAGATGGAGGACGTGAATACTACCCTAGTGGCCGCCCTGGAAAGGGGACAGCAGCGTAGTGACGCCATGGCTGAGGCGCAGGCGACACTCCCACCGATCCAACCTCAACACACCAAGGCAGGGCAGTCTTCGGGCGGACAACCCGGTGACCCCGTGCGAGAAAAGTCGCCGGCAGGCGCAGGCCCGCCGAAGAGCACGACAACCTCCCGCCAGCTCGGCGCTTCGTCAGTGGATGAAGTTGAGACCCCGACCGCACGGGCGCTGCAGATGTTAGCCAACACCGTGTCGGACTTAAAGGCCCAAATGGAGGCCAACGAGAGAAGAGCCGTGCGGCCGATGGAAGGCGCCCGGTTTAATGAGCGCATGGGTCCTTTCTCGCACCGGGTCATAGAGTCGGGAAGATCTGGCAACCAGAAGTCCCGCAAACTCACCTATTCAAGGTCCGGCTGCCCGTACCAGCATCTGGACAGTTTTCGGTCCCAAACCTGCGCCAAGGGATACTCCGATGCAGTCTGCTGCAACATCTTCCAGGAAACTTTGTCTGGAGAAGCGCTCAACTGGTTCTACGAGCTTCCAGCAAACTCGATCGAGGCGTTCGAGCAGTTAGCTGACCGGTTCGTAGGCCGCTTCATTCTCCGAGTCGAGGGAGCCCGGACGTCGACCATCCTCTTCAACTGCATACAAGCCCCCGGAGAGGAGCTGAGAACCTTCGTCAACTGCTGGCAGACGGCTACGGCCGGGGTTCGGAACCTGGACAAAGGCATCGCCGAAATGGTGTTTAAGCAGGGGCTCCGAGCGGGCAAGTTTTCCTACGCCGTCCGGGTAGAACTCCCGCAAGGGTATGACGAGTTGATGGCTATGGCCATCCGGCATGCTCAGGCCGATCATGAGACCTATGGGCATCACCTACTGAAGAGGAAGCGGGATGAGCAGCAGGAAGACCATCCCCGGGAAGAGAACCCTCCGCCCGGCCAGGAAGCCAAGCCCAGTCAGCAGACCGAGAACCGCACCGCTCGACCCAGCCGGAACGCCAACAGCAGAAACTGGCCACAGCGGCAGCAGAGGCCCTATTCTGATAAACCCCAGAACGAGCACAAGCCGGTACCGTACTGCCAAGAGCACCCCCTGGCAATCATGCCAGCACCACCACCGGCCGGTCAAGAAGTCTTCACCGCTCTCACCACTTCCTACGAGGATATCCTACTTGAGAACGGGAGCGTCATTCCCCCACCGCCCAAGAGAAAGTACCCGAAAGGGAAACTTACAACGGCGCAGACGGACAAGTACTGCTCTTATCATGATGAGGCTACTCATCGGACAAATCAGTGCTGCGCTCTCAAGACAGCGGTGCAGGGTTTGATCGATAACGGCCAGCTACAGCGGTACGTGGGGGAAAGAAGAACAGACCCCGACCGGGAACGTGACCAGGCCTGGTAAACCCGCTAGCTCCGAGCGGTTAGTTTGGCATAGTTCGCGGTTAAACCGTTGTAAAAACAAATATATGCAAACTACTTTTGAGAAAATTTCACCGGCTCTGCCAGTTCCAATATATTCATATTCAAGCAAGTATACACGCAGTAACCAATCCGGAAAGATTACAAGGAAAAGAGCAAGGAAAATCCTAAGGAGCCACGACTCCGCCTTCAGCAGGCAATCCGCCAGCCTCTCCTGCGGTACCCTCGTCGTCAACCTCAGTTCCGGTGTTGACTCTGGCTCGGGGAGACTCGGCACCGTTGGTAAAAGAATCCAAGTCCGAGCGAATCGCTTCATCCGGCTGCCCCTCCACCGCCTCCTGATGGATGTCTGACTGCTCATGGATATCTCCTTCAGCAGCAATCGGCATCAGGGAAGTGTCTAACCATCCCTTCCCCGCCCATTCCGTGTACGCATCCGAGATGCCCTCTTCCCTGGCCTTCACCAGAAACTCCAGGAACTGATCGCTCTCGCGGTATTTGAGAACGACCCGCTCGTAGAGTTCCAGGTCATCTTCCCCGGTCGGAGCAGCAGAGGCAGCGCGCAGAGCGGCAGCTCCCACTTAGAGCTCGTCCACCTTGGCTTCCAGTTCGGCCCTCTCCTTCTCCAGGCTCCGGTTCTACTCCTCCAGCTTCTTGGCCCTCTCCTCCGATCTGGCCTTCTCCCGGTCCGAGCGGGATTTCTCCACCTCCAGGCGCTGTCGGGCCTCCGATAGAGCAGCTATCTGTCTCTTCAGCTCCGACAGTTCCCCGCTCGCATCCGGTTGGTACAGACTGTACAGCAGCTGCGCAGCAACAAAGGTAGTTAGTCAAGCAGCAAAAGAAAACAAGCTACAGGCAGTGTAGTGGTACCATGCAGTACTTACCCGGAGGACGGATTCCTTGCATTTTGGGCGATTCCCACCCGCCAGGGCTCCTGCAACCCCAGTTCTGTCCAGACCAAGGTCGGCCAAGTCCGCCGCCACTTGCCGAACGAGTGCACTATCCGGGCTTCCCCTCGGTGCCTCCGCAGTTGCGGGACTACTCTGCCGGGCAGCAGCAGCAGCCTTCTCCCCGGCAGCGTTAGTTTGCGCACCGCTGGTTATCCTGAACCGTTTGGCCAGGTTCTCCCGTGCCGACCCACCGGTAAGCGTCACCAGCGCGGAGGAAGGAATGTCCCCGCCTTTCTGTTTCTCTCCCCGGCCTTCTGGAGAAGAAGATTGTGCGCTTACGCTGGCGGAACGAGCCACGTGCGGCATAGACACCGGCCGGTTGGGGATCCTGTTCACTCCACCAGGAATCCTCACTGGCCCCCCGGTGCTCTTGCCCTTTCCAGGCGCCATAAGGCCCGCAGCATGATGGGTCTTCACCCGCCTCAGGAGATAGGCGTCGTCCTCAACATCCATGGCCCTCGGCTCCGGCTGAGTCGTGAGCCGGCCGGACTCCTCGTCCACCGACGTCCGCGAGACGGTCTCGCCTTTCTCCTTCAGCTTGTTAAGGAGGTCTTCCCCGTCCATGGAGAGAGTGGTTTCGGGCTTGATGACCGCCCGGGAAGATGCACCTGCAAGGAAAGCGAACAGTTAGTATTTTCCAGGAACTAGCACAAAGTATCACCGCTAAAGGGCTTCCTACGCACCGGGACCCTGCCCGAGTTGGCAGTATTCCAACACTTCTCGCCGGATGAAGTTGAAAGAACTCCGTTCCAGATCGTCCCAACATCCGAGTATGGTCGAGACCCTCTCATGCTCCAAATCGGATAGCTCGAACGACTGGTCGCCAAGGGGTTGGAAGGCGGCAGGAACCCGGTACATTTTACTCCTCGCTTGCCACCCCCCGCCCACCATTACCACCTTCTTCCTCCAACTGTTGTCTACCCATGTAGGCATATTGGTGACGATCGGTGGAGGTTTCCGGGCGTTAAAGGACAGGCAACCCCGGGACCCTTGCTTCCTTGAGTAGGACAACCTATACAAGGACCGGAATTCGTTCACCGTTGGCATACTCATTCCGGAAAAATCGTATAGGCAGCCGAGGCTCAGTAATCGCCTCCACTGGAACCCAGGAAGCTGCGCGGGCGACACTTGCAACGCACTGAGCATATACTGCACGAAATTTGGCAGCGGGAGCGAGAGTCCATGCCGGAACTGGTCCTGATGCGCGGCAACCCAACCTGCTTCCGGGTTGCAGGCTGACTCTCCAGGATTCAGGGGCCGCAGCAGAACTTCATCCGGGATACCCCACGTTTCCCGGAGTGCTGCAATCTCTCCAGGGGTCATGCTACCCTCAGGTTCATCACACACCACAGCATCCTTCCCTCTGCCAATGGTGTAGCTCACGGCCGGAGCATCTGCAAGGCGCACCCCGTGCGGTATCTCAGTCTCCGAGGATTCAGCCCCGGAAGACGAAGACGAGGACGGAGACGAAACCCTGCTCCCGGAGCAGTCAGCGGCTTCGGACACCGGGGATTCCGAACCGAGCCAGTCCTCCAGTCTCTCCTCATCGTCCACGATAGGACCTCTGGCAGCCGATTCGGAAGCCCGGTCAGAATTTGAAAAAGGCATCTTAACCTAGGGGAAGAAAACAAAACCCTAGCGCTCGTCAGCAACAGGCTACAACAGCGCCTTCTACGGCCTCTCCCCAAGTTTGCCGCAGAGCAGTTCCGTCAGCGACAGAGATCCCTCCCCCCCGCCGCAAAACAACAAAGCCAAAACAAGAACAACACCGGGGCAAAGAAATCAAAAAACTTACCGATTAGTATGCTCAACCGAGGACAATCCACCCTGCGAAAGCAGCGAGCAATGGTCGGAAGAGAGTAGGGAGCGCTCGAGAAAACGGATCTCGTGGGGCAGAAGGGCTCAGAGTTTTCGCCGGATTTCTCTCTTTCTCTTAGTTTCTCCAAAGCAAGAAGCAACAGCAGAAAGGAGAGCAGAAGAGGCCTTTTTATAGAGGGGACCAGTGCCCTAGGCAATTGAAATCCCTCCAAAACAAGTAATCAGAGCAACTCAAACGCCTGCGAATCCAGGCCCTTCATCTCAAGACCGCCCCCCGCTGGCACGTGTCCCAGCATTGGTAAACTGCCCATGCCATCATAACTGACGGGACTGATGGATTTCCTCCTTAAATGCATGTCAGCCACTTGTCCCACACGCTGGCGACAGGAAGGTAGGAGCGGGAACCGAGGAGTCAGGCCCTCCCACACTTCCCCAGATTCCACGGTTGCACGCCATCTTTGCTGCAAGTTAACCGGTCATGATTTCTCAACCGGCTTGAAGACCTCTCACCGGTGGTGATCATCCAACCGCTTCGAGAGCATCCACCCGGGTATGAGCAGTATGGACCTGTCTCGATATGGCAGGACGCCCGGTCGAGGTCCGCCCGGCACCATGGCAGTTCGCGGTTATGATCATTCAACCGGCTGCATGGCTTCTTCGTTGTATATCTCGAAGACCTCTCACCGGTAATGATTTTTCAACCGCTTCGAGAGCATCTATCCGGGTACGAGCCATCCGCCCGGCACCATGGCAGTTCGCGATTATGATCATTCAACCGGCTGCATGGCTTCTTCGTCGTATATCTCGAAGACCTCTCACCGGTTATGATTTTTCAACCGCTTCGAGAGCATCTATCCGGGTATGAGCCATCCGCCCAGCACCATCTTCGTTGCATATCACCGGAGGACTCGTCTCGATATGGCATGTCGCCCGGTCGAGATTCGCCCGGTCCGTAGCAGTTCACGGTTAAGTATCACTCAACCGACTGCACGCCATCCTACTGGAGACCTCGTCTCGATATGGCATGTCGCCCGGTCGAGGTCCACCCAGCTGCATCTCACTTGGGGGACTCGTCTCGATATGGCAGAACGCCCAGTCGAGATCCGCCCACCGGTTACGACGCATCCAACCGGCTCGAGAGCATATTCCGGGAATAGAATCCACCCGGCCCCATGGAATTTCACTGGGGGACTCGTCTCGATATGGCAGGACGCCCGGTCGAGTTCCGCCCAGTACCATGGCTTGACCCCGGTCATGAGAACATTCGACCGGCATGGGCTTTATACACCCGGGTGAGTTTACATCTAACCCATGTACGCTTGTCCAGCAGGATAAAAACCCTGCATCGCACCAGCTGCGGCAAACGGGGGCTGCACGGCGAGCCTTGTCACCTCAACGCCACCCCCCTACCGGGAACAGGATCCACCCGGCCCCATGGCATTTCACTGGGGGACTCGTCTCGATATGGCAGGACGCCCGGTCGAGTTCCGCCCAGTACCATGGCTTGACCCTGGTCGTGAGAACATTCGACCGGCATGGGCTTTATACACCCGGGTGAGTTTACATCTAACCCATGTACGCTTGTCCAGCAGGATAAAAACCCTGCATCGCATTGAACCGCGATCAACATGGGGCTGCACGGCGAGCCTTGTCACCTCAACGCCACCCCCCTTACCTCAACGCTTATTCAACACAAGCTGAGAAGAACTAGCAAGTGTTCACCGGTGCTTCAAATAGCCCGCAACACCGGGGTAATCTCCCCGCAGCCTAGCAATATGGGACTCGTCTCGATATGGCAGAACGCCCGATCGAGCTCCCATGCTCCTAGACTCGTCTCGATAAGGCAGATCGCCCGGTCGAGGTCCAGTACTGAAGTTCACTTGGGACTCGTCTCGATATGGCAGAACGCCCGATCGAGGTCCCATGAACTTCACCCCGTCCGCTTTGGCAGATCGCCCGGTAGAGGCTCAGTGAATTCCGCTTTGGCAGATCGCTCGGTATAGGCTCAGTGAACTCCGCTTTGGCAGATCGCCCGGTATAGGCTCAGTGAACTCCGCTCCGTTTCGATTTGGCAGATCGCCCAGTTGTGACCCAGTGGAGCTCCGCCTCGTACCGATAGGGCAGAGTGCCCGGTCGAAATTCCATGCACATCTCTTGCATGGCGGATTTCAACGCCCCATTATCATCCCATGCACAAATCTCTTGCATGGCGGATTTCAACACCCCATTATCATTCCATGCACACATCTATTGCATGGCATCATGGCATCATCTCATACACTCTCCGGGTTCCACCCCACTCCATGCTCATAGCACCACAACACCTGAGCACAGTACTACTTATATTACAAACGTACTTATAAACTATTGCTTCCCATCGGGAACAGGTACTCACCTCGGTCACGCCCAATCTTTAACGCGGACTTGGGGGACTGGGCACCGGTAGGTTGGTAACCCTGCGGGTCTGCGGGACAAGAGCAAGACAGATTTAAGTCCCCATTCAAGATTGCACTTGACCGGGAACTTGGGGGACTTGTTGACAGTAGCCGCAGAGAGGCTACAGCAGGCCCACAGACCCGCAGCAAGTGCACCAGGGCCCGGCCCAAGGCCCTGGACCGGCTCACCAGCACCCGGCCTCGGGGCCCAGCACTCTATCCTGCCTTCAGGGACCCTGGGGCCGGGGGCGCCAGCCTGCCAAAGAGGGCACCAGAAGGTACAAACAGAAGGGAACCAGTCCCACATCGAAGGGTGAGGCCAGCCCTCACCCCCAACCACCTATATAAGGGCCCCAACTACCCTCTTTATTAGGTAACTTATCTCTCTCCCTGCTTACATACGTGCCTTGGTTATATATATTCCAACTACACTAACTTAGGCATCGGAGAGGAGAAGACCGGCCCGCCCGGTATTCCCCTTAGTGAGCAGGATTGCAGAAGATCAAGTTGGATTCACCGTGTATCTACCAGGCCCCCGGGTTTAGGCAGAAACACATTTCGTTCCATCTTTCGTATGATCTACCGGATAAATCCAGAACCTGCTCTGATGCCAATTGAAAATATGAGATGGAACAATAATATAGTACGCAGCGGAATAATTATATAAATTTCGTAACTTTTATTGAAAGTAAATCACAACCAATATTACAAATGATTATAATTTAATTCGATACAAAGTTACTCATAAACGGTCGCCACAAAGGTCGATATCGCCACAAAGGTCGATCAATATTTCTTGTGAGATGCCACACAAGTCGTCTCCGAGATGCCACTAAGGTCGTCTCCTTCAAGCCACTAAGGTCTTGAATCTTGAAGCCACACAGGTCTTCAAACTAGGAGCCACTAAGGTCTCCTTCTCTCACAACTATTTCTCTCTTTTTCTCTCTTCAAGACCGACGGCAACTCTTGCCGAAACTCCCTTTATAAATAGGGTTACAACCTTTGATTACACACATAATCAAATAAGCCAACTACCTTTTACATCACATGCATAAAAGGTACATTCCATATTTTAATTCAATTTGAATATAAAACATGTCATATGCCTTAACAATTAAACCTAGCAACTAGGTTAAGAAATCACTTACACATCCGGCCGCACCAACCATGCATAAGGAATCCTTGCAATCAATACTTTCCTAGTTGCACTAGGAAAGTCCTTCATTTTGTTTTCAATGCAAACCAATACCAATTAGGTATTAAATCTTCTTGCTTTTAACTTCTTCTTAGTCGGCAAGGAACAACTTCAAATCAATCAAACCCTAGCAAGGGCTGCCGCATCAACATTAGGTCTAGGTTTTGCACAAGCCGCACACATCTGAACCGTCGGATTAATCAAGACACCATAGTTAAATTTCTCAAAAGCTTCCTTCCAAAGCTCCATGCAAATTGCCATACAATTAGACTTTGATCTCCATCAACTCATGGAGGCCAATATACCTTCACCATATATTATATTTATATAACTTTTACTATTCTAGGATTATCATAGTTAACAACAGTTTAACATAAAGTAATTATGACACAATTTGCTTCAATCAAATTCGACCATATCACAATCAGTATCAATCAGTAGGACACAATTTGCTCGACTGATAATAGTTTGAGAATACAACTGAAAACCAAAATTGTAAGATCCACAGCACATTACAGCCATATTTTTGGTTCTCAAAATTTGGGGTGGAAGCTAGTTTGCTATTGCATGATTAGGCATAGACGTGCGATGCAAGATCAGAACAGAACCCTCAAGGCTCGACAGTTGATCCTCTTAGACAAGCAGAACTGCATTTACACATCCATCGTTTTCAGGATTATTTGTCACCTGAGCATATTTCCCTGCATCCACCAGCAAATTTGAGTACAACCACACAAGTTATATAAAAAAAAGTGACCTCATTTCAAAGATAGAAAAGCTTTTTGAAAATTAAGCAGAACGCCAAGCAGTCGATGTTTTGAACTCACCCCATACAACTTTCCCATTAGGTGTGACTAGACCAAGTTCACTTACATTCACCTGAGAGATAAGCAAACAACGAACAGCTTTAGATGTCACAACTTTGAAATTATAATTGTCATGAATCATCATACATGACTCAGATAGGTACCTCAATGATGGTTCCCTTGGTCAAGACACCAAGAGAGGTATACATTTGACCATTAGGGTTTTTCTTCACCCCGATGATCTCAAGGTTAAAAGTACATTTGAGTTCAGGGTGCGTCACATGAGCTTTAGTGAATCGCAATCCACTGGGCCGGATAAATCTCTCATACTTGGGAGGTTTCCTTGTAAAACCAGGTCCCACAAATGTGGCTTTTGTGATCATCCGCTTCCATTGCTTAGCTAAACAGAAGAACCAAAATATAAGCAACCAAGAATGAGAGCAACAAAATACATAAATATACTAGGGAAGTAGATTTTACAAGCATAGCATGAAAATATATGAATGAAAAACAGTTTTGCCTGGTTAGGTAGAAAATACTTAATCTAAGCGTAAATAACGACTGAATATAATAAAGAATCAATGGCTTCAAACTTTAGCGATGGGAGCTAACTTCAAACTTAAGTGCATAGGGATAGAGAAGTCAAAATCTTACTCTTGCGCTTGCCAGTCCTAAGCACTTTAAACATCTCATCTTCAGCCACAGGCCTCACCTGGAAAAGATATGACTCAGTCAGAGTACTATTTATTCCCGCGTTAGAGAGTACAGAGTCAGAAAGTGAACTTTTGTTACCTTAGGCAAAGGGACTTCCCATTTCCCAGCTTTCTCTTTCCGTTTTTGCTTGATGGAATTGCTAAGAGTCTATTTACAGCTTGAAGTCAGATACCAACCATGAAAAGCTATCTTGATCATTCTATTTAATGGCTGTGAACAACCATACCTTTGCTCGTGCTGTATTGTCACGATCCAACAGATATGTTGGAACAGCTCCTTCATGAACATCATCATCAACCTTATGCCTAATTGATGACTCCTCGTGCATAGCTAATCTGTCAACATACACAAAACAATATTTAATTGTTTACGGAAGTGACTAGTTATCACACAGTAAACAGTAAATACAACCTCCAGTGTGCGCTCCCAACTCAATGAAAAACTACTGATAAGCGTATAAACTTGTATATATGCTTATAGGTTCATATTGTGTACTATCAAACATCAAAGCATTGCTACATGAATATAAATCTATAATACTGTTGAATGAACATATTAACAGTTTAGGGTGGAAAATGAACCATATCAATAACTGCAAAAGAAGAATCTCAAAATATTAATATATGCATAACATTTAACATAATAGAGAACCTTCCATATTATGAGCATATATTTAAGAGAACAATCCAGAGAGCAGAACTTTGAAGAATAAACAAAAAGGCTCAATTAAATTGGACGGAAACCCAGGAAACAGAACTCACGTTTTCTTCATTTGAGCCTTTTCTGCATAGCGTTTCTTGGCAAACATCTTGCCCTTAATACCCAGAGCCTGTTCCATTAAAAAATTAGTAAGAAACATAATAAGGACCATTTTGTTAAATTACTTGGATTTCTCAGTACAGTGGAGAAAACTAGAATCGACCTTTTGAGCGATTTCAGAGCGCTTGTGGACCTCACGAGCTTCCTTCTTACGCTTGCGCTCAAAGTGGTCAGGTCTGTACCCATATCGCTTCCTGTGAAGGTCTATATAATCTCCCTGCGGCTGAATTCCACAAATAACAAACAATATGAAATTCCATCCTTAAATAAAACATAAATATAAACAAAGAGAAAGAAATAAAAAGAAAACAAACCATGGTTACAGGGATTTGCTGCTCTCTATTTGTTCTTAAAACTCACAAGGAAGCCTCAACAAGAATCTACAAACGAGTGGCAGATATTTATCGAAAATATTATAAAATTGGGACACAATTGCATAGCATAGTTACTCAACACCAATAACACCAAAACAAAAAAAAACGAGAAACATTAAATTGTATGTTCTTTATCTGATTCGCTTTATATTCATTCAGCGTACTTTCCCAAACCATTGCCAAACTCGACCCAATTTCATTCATTAACCATAACAATTAAAACATCCTAGGCACACAATCATGTAACTTTACAGGTCCAAGGCTCCCAGCTCAAGCATAATCCAAGACTTATTTTATGTTTCATATAAATATACGAAATGCAGACATCATGATTCATACAAATACCCAAAATTCTTTCTCAGTTTCAACCCCAAATTCGAGACCCAAACACAACTTTTGGGCAACTACACGTCTACACCCATGAATCGACTACTAATTCCGAAAACAAAAACACGAGTGTGCAATACTAAGTAGAGTAGAGTATATGAGCAGGAACAAATTAACTTGAAGAGAACTCTAGTAAACAGTGAAGTACCCATAGCCAGCATAAGATGAATACCTACGAGAGATCCTGGGTTTACCTGATGCTGATGGAAGAGAAGGAGACAAGTTTTTAGAGGCGGTGCAACGGCCGCAAATACCCAGGGATGTGTTTCCAACCCTTTTATGTGTTTCCATACCAAAACGCTGCGTTTCAGTTTTGAATTTTTTTTATTTGAAAATTGCCTGATTACGTTAGTAAACTAATATCGATTAGAACTGAGATAGAAGTTCTCAACAATAGTCTAGACTAAATCCACACAGAAATCTCTAATTCCAAAGCACTCAAAATACACAAAGAGAAGAATGGATTTCAGAATCATGACAGCCCTTCAGCACCTGGCGGACCTTCAACTCCCCGACCCGTACCTACGTGCGTGACGCCAAGGCCATGGCTTCGACTCTGGCAGACGTGAAGGAGTCCGGAATTCCTATGTGTTCGTGATCGACATGCCGGGGCTCAAGTCAGGGGACATCAAGAGATGTGCTTCTGATCAGCGGCGAGAGGAAGAGGGAGTACGAGAAAGAGGGGACCAAGTTTGTGTGTTGGTATGATGACTGATGTTTTTTTCTTACGAGTTTTAGTTCTGGTGTTTTATGTTTGTGGCTTCATTGCTACAGTTTTTCAATCGCAAATGTATTATGTATGGTTTTATCTATGAAGCAACTAGCAACCGGCACACACGCAATGTGTTAGGGATATAACTTGTAATGCCACAAGTAACCTTGTCCAAGGTCAAGAGTTAAGCCTATGGCCGGTTGCTTGTGTGCTAGTGGTATTTTTGTAATTTATGTTTCCTTTGTTTTAGTTTGGTCCTCTTGGGAATATTCATGTTATATTCATGTTTCCCTGTGCCAAGTTACTATTTGTCCGATTTACTCTATACAGGGGGGTTCCTAGTCGGCGACGGTTGGACTAGTGAACTAGTATAGGTAAGCACATGTACTTGCGCCCCTGTAAACGTCTTACCATCAATAAAGAGATGAATTATTCAATCATCTGTGTCGCGTGAGATCTTTTGTGCATTCGTCATCCCTCCCGGCATGTTCTGAGCCTTCGAGCCAAGTTGGCTCTGATACCAGCTGTCACGGGCCGACTTTGCGGGAGCGCAAAGAGGACCGTGCGGCACTTACTGTCCCTTTGAGAAGGTAGTAAGTCAGCCTTGAGCGTACCTTGCAAGGAACAATGGAAACCACACGATATTAATATATTGCACGCAACAAGTAAGAACAGTATAATATAGTTGTGAGGCGAGCTCGTCGACAAGCGAGCGAGCAATTGAATGCAAAGTTGCAAAAGATCTCACGCGACACAGATGATTGAATAATTCCTCTCTTTATTGATGGTAAGACGTTTACAGGGGCGCAAGTACATGTGCTTACCTATACTAGTTCACTAGTCCAACCGTCGCCGACTAGGAACCCCCCTGTATAGCGTAAATCGGACAAATAGTAACTTGGCACAGGGAAACATGAATATAACATGAATATTCCCAGGAGGACCAAGCTAAAACAAAGGAAACATAAATTACAAAAATGCCACTAGCACACAAGCAACCGGCCATAGGCTTAACTCTTGACCTTGGACAAGGTTGCTTGTGGCATTACAAGTACCGGTGCGCCATATGGGGCCTTCGAAGGTTGAATGAACCCTGCTTCTAATAGCTCTCCCAACTGTCTCCTTAACTCGGCCAGTTCTGGTGGAGCCATTCGATAGGGAGCCCTCGCGGGTGGTTTAGCCCCGGGGAGCAACTCAATCTCATGATCCACATTCCTTCTTGGAGGGAGTTTTGTTGCAAGAAGGACATCCAGTGGCATATGAAAGCCACAAGCTATCTCCGGTAGAGAGGAGATATACCGCACATGAGAGAGAAATGTTGGCGGTGATCCATTGTCTGAGAACATGGAGACATTACTTGTTGGGGGCAAAATTTATTGTAAAGACAGACAACTCTGCAGTCAGTCACTTCCTGACACACCCGAAGCTGACCTCTAAACAGGCGCGGTGGCAAGAGTTCCTAGCAGAATTTGATTTCCAATTTGAGCACAAAGCGGGTCACTCGAACCAAGTGGCCGATGCCTTAAGTCGGAAGGCGGATCTTGCTAGCACCCGAGTGTTAGCGACGTTGACAGGCAGTGCCGTCGCAACCGACATCAAAGGAAGAGTTAAAGAGGGTCTGAGAAAGGATCCTGCCGCTCAAGCCCTTGTCAAGCTAGTAGAGGAAGGGAAAAGTCAAAGGTTTTGGGTGGAAGCCGGCCTGCTAATGGCAAAAGGGGGCCGAATGTATGTCCCTCGTGCTGATGGGTTACGAAGAATGCTTATGAAAGAGTGTCATGACACCTTGTGGGCAGGGCACCCAGGATGGCAGAGAACACATGCTCTTTTGAAGCAGGGATACTATTGGCCACAAATGAGAGATGACGTGATGGAGTACACTCGAACCTGCCTCATCTGCCAGCAAGACAAGGTGGAGAGACAAAAGACACCGGGCTTGTTGGAACCACTGTCCACACCGACTCGGCCCTGGGAGAGTGTCTCCCTGGACTTCATTACAAGCCTCCCTAAGGTGGGGGACATTTCTGGTATCCTCGTTGTGGTGGACAGGTTCTCTAAGTATGCAACATTTGTGCCAACCCCAAAGCATTGCTCTGCCGAAGACACAGCAAGTCTCTTTTTCAAGCATGTGGTCAAGTATTGGGGCGTGCCACAGAATATTATCAGTGATCGAGACACAAGGTTTACTGGGTCCTTCTGGACAGAGTTGTTCAAGCTGCTTGGGTCGGAGCTCAACATCTCTTCCAGTTACCATCCTCAGACAGATGGGCAAACTGAGAGATTCAATGGAATGCTTGAAGAGTATTTGCGACACTTTGTCCATGCCAACATGAAGAATTGAGTGGAACTCCTAGATGTGGCCCAGTTCTGTTTTAACTCGAAGAAGAGTTCAGCCACCAACAAGAGTGCGTTCGAAGTAGTGATGGGTCAGCAGCCTTTCCTGCCTCATACAGTACAAGAAGTGTACAAGGGGAAGAACCCGCGGGCTTTCAACTTCACTAAAGAGTGGAAAGCCAATACAGAGATTGCCAAGAGTTACTTGGAGAAAGTGGCGGGGCGAATGAAGAAGTGGGCCGACCAAGGCCGCCAGTCTCGAGAGTTCAAAGAGGGAGACATGGTGCTTGTCAAGTTACTCCCCGAACAGCTCCGGTTCCTTCGCAACAAAGACAAGAGGTTGTTCCGCCGATATGAAGGCCCACTCCCGGTGCTAAAGAAAGTGGGGAAGTGCTCTTACAAAGTCGACATCCCCACTTGGATGAAGGTTCACCCGGTCTTTCATGTCAGCAGTCTCAAACCCCATCATCCAGATCCTGAAGATGGCTCTCGCAACAAGCCAACTCGACCCCATGTGGAGATCAAGGCCACTAAGTCGAGGGAAGTCGAAGCGATCCTTGCCGAACGAGTGGTGAACCAGTATCGCCAAGGCACCAGTCAAGCTGTCCGAGCTGTCCCGCAGCAGCAGTTCTTAGTCAAGTGGAAGGGGGTTGGAGACGAAGAGACAAGCTGGGAGAACGTCGAAGCACTCAGGAGGTTCCAACAGCAGATTGAAGACTTCAAGGCACAAGACGCAGCCAGCAGCTCTGGGAGAAGACGCAGCCAGCAGCTCAGGGAGAAGATTGCAGCACTCTAGCCTTAATGCCGTCGTCGAGAGCGCCGACAGCTTAAGTGGGGGAGCATGTTAGGGATATAACTTGTAATGCCACAAGCAACCTTGTCCAAGGTCAAGAGTTAAGCCTATGGCCGGTTGCTTGTGTGCTAGTGGCATTTTTGTAATTTATGTTTCCTTTGTTTTAGCTTGGTCCTCCTGGGAATATTCATGTTATATTCATGTTTCCCTGTGCCAAGTTACTATTTGTCCGATTTACTCTATACAGGGGGGTTCCTAGTCGGCGACGGTTGGACTAGTGAACTAGTATAGGTAAGTACATGTACTTGCGCCCCTGTAAACGTCTTACCATCAATAAAGAGAGGAATTATTCAATCATCTGTGTCGCGTGAGATCTTTTGCAACTTTGCATTCAATTGCTCGCTCGCTTGTCGACGAGCTCGCCTCACAACTATATTATACTGTTCTTACTTGTTGCGTGCAATATATTAATATCGTGTGGTTTCCATTGTTCCTTGCAAGGTACGCTCAAGGCTGACTTACTACCTTCTCAAAGGGACAGTAAGTGCCGCACGGTCCTCTTTGCGCTCCCGCAAAGTCGGCCCGTGACACAATGCATGTGCAAACTCGATTTAGACATTTCAGTGTATGTAAGTATCTTTCCACAAAATTCAAGTTGTAACCACTGTTAGCTTTATTTTTATTTCTTCAAATGAATACATAATACCTAAAATTTAATTCAAAGATTCATAATAAGTAACAAATCATGATTTGAGAGTCTGTAATCTACTTCCACTTCTGGTTTACATAAATAACGATAGTTATGACGGTTACATTCTTCTATAACAATGGCTTGTTTAAAAAATTTATTAAAAAATGATCTAATTAGATAAGATATCTTTGAGAGAAGTTGAATTGAGGAGAAATCTCATATAGGAAGGATTGGAGTGAGAAGAGATCCCCTCGAAGGTGCTTTAAGTAAGTGTGATCTCCTAAAGGGGATTTAAGTGGAGAGAATTATTGTGAAGAAGGATCTTAGTGAGGAGGGGGTTCTCCTCAATGGTGATTCAAGTAAGAACAAATCTCTTTTGAGTGGGAAGAAAATACTTGAAGAACGATCCTGATGAGGAGATCCCTCGATGAGGGGATCCAAATAAGGAAGGATGTTTTGAGAGAGATTTAAGTCAGGAGAAATTTGCTCGAATGTAATTCAAGTGAAGAAAACATTTCTTCGAGACCGAATATTATTTACGCACTAAAATTTTATGATAATGTCATAGGTAGAAGTAAGAAGATACCTTTTCCAACTCATTTACAACATTAATGCTAATTTGGTATTAGGTTTAAATAATAATTTTAAAATTATAAACATAAACTCTTTGACGAAGTATTAATTTCCAAGACGGTAATAAATTTGATAAATATATGTTGTAGTATATTAATTTCTTTAAAAACAAAAAATAAAAATATCAAATGAGTAAAAAAAGAAAAAGAAATGAAAACAGAACGTACACAAATTTCAATTGTTCCAATCGTACTATGTTTCATCAGTCACCACTGTTGAGTACCAAAGACAATCTAATGTGTGTGTACTCTGTAACTTCACATAACTACATGAGTCTGCGATAAGAATGATGGGAAAAATACATCAGAATCCTAATAAAGCCTACCATGTTATAATCCACTTCGTCGACTATTAAATAGGGAATAGTTAAGTTGTAATGGTATTACCCCTTGTTCTGTAATTTCATTTTGAAACTGTACCTGTGAGAAATCCAGATTGAAGTTATTTGTTATATTGTTTGGGGTTTTTTTTTTTAAAAAAAAAAAATAGATGCATGTAAATATATGGAAAAGGTAAAGAGATCGTATCCTTACAGTAATCATCCATCTTGATGTCTTTGGCATGACATCAAAACATCTCTGAATACAACATTCCTTGTGTGAGCTCCAGGTTGTTCTTCAATGACACTATTCTTGATTAGTATCTTAGTTGTTTGTATGGAAACACCTCTTGACAAAGCTACATAAAGCTGGCTATGGCTGAAGACGTGATTAGGGAGGTACACACCCATATTTGGAATTGTTTGGCCTTGAGCTTTGTTTATCGTTAGTGCAAAGCTTAGTCTAACAAGAAAATGGCGACGTATGAGAGAGAACGAAAGCTTCACATTTTCTGAAGGCTTTAGAGGAATCCGTGGTAGAAAAACACGTGTACCCTTGAAATGGCCGTTGAGAATCTCTGCATCAATAAAATTTAGAAAAAACTGACGACACAATAATCTTGTCCCATTGCAAAGGCCATTTTTTGGATCAATATTCCTAAGCAACATTATGGGTGCACCCAATTTCAGAGTTAACTTATGAGAGGGCAAACCACCAGGAGCTATAGAATTTAGGAATTCTTGTTGGTATAAGTTGTGAGGGTCATCTTCAACTCTATCAAAAGAATAGTAAATGTGCTCTTCACCTGGAAAGGAATTCAGTACCACTTCATTTAGCTTGTCCACATCATCATTTCTTGGCGTTATAATAGCTCTATCAATCATATAAGAACTATCAAATGCATTGTCTTCTAAAGATGGAAATATAGAAGTAATTAGATGGCCAAGAGATTGATCACCATCCCAAGGAATAACCAACGCATCTGAGATCCTAATCATATCATCTTGTACGAACGGCTCATTTCCATCACCAACACGAAGAAGAAAATCTGCAAATTCTGGATCTTGCTGAGCTCTCATATTCTGTTTCAAATGGAGTACTTTGATGGCATTCCATAACAAAGATTTCACAATGCATGCATCTATCATTTGTGCTTTGCTACCATGTGGTACAACAGGAAGAACTTGTTGAAAGTCTCCACCAAGAATCATAACTTTCCCACCAAATGGCATTTCCACACCAGTTATATCTCTAAGAGTTGTATCCAAAGCCTCAAAAGCTTTTCTGTGAGTCATTGTAGCTTCATCCCATATAAGAACAACCGCACGACGTAGAAGATCTGCTAAATCTGTTTGCTTACTTATAGAGCATGAATTAATGGACAGTAAGTCAATGGGAATCTTAAAGCGTGAATGTGCGGTCCTTCCACCAGGCAAAATAGTAGCAGCAATTCCTGATGTAGCTGTGGCAATTGCTATTTGACCATTACTCCTTAATGAAGCAAGAATTGCACGGTAGATATAAGTCTTTCCAGTTCCACCGGGGCCATCTACGAAGAATGATGCTGACTGATTACGTCTAATTGCTGCCATGATTATGTTAAATGCACTAAGTTGATCTGCATTTAATGTATTAATTGAGGCCAAGTCTTCTTGTGAAACATGCACAGACAACTCTTCTTGTATAAATCTTCCAATTCCAATATCATTTGCAAAATGAATATCCATTTTGAGGAAGATCAAAATCAGTAATTCGTTTACCATGTTGTTGTAGCAATCCATCCAAGTCTCTTAACAAAAGGTTGACGACAACATGATTACTTGAAGAGGTAGATGTTGAGTAGTCTTGTGCCATAAATAAATGAAATTCCTCCCACAATCTACGGACTCCAACTAGTTCACAATACACCAGAATTGTTGCAAATAATCTTCGTAAAGCAGATGACATTCGAGTGGTTGTTGCTTCCAATAAACACTGATGAATACTTCCATCATCCTCAAGTAAACCCATCCTTTCAGCTGCTTGCTTAAAAGTTGGGAATGCAATTCCATTGACAGTCAGAAGATCATCAAATGACTTGGGACCTCGAACATGATTTAAAAGAATACGCAAGTAAAAGCGCTCACTTTCAGATGGACACACAGTATAAATTCTCCCAATTGCTTTTTGTGCAGACACTCTCCTGCTCCAAGTTCTGTTAGATCTCAGCCATCTGAAATGTTGAGGGAATTCTCTATACAACCATAATCTAACAAATTCACTAACAGAATTCATTTGGAAAAATTGTGTAAGCATGGTCCTAGAATTCATGGGATCTTCTAAAATTTCTGTTATTGTGGTATGACTGTAGTACCGGACTTGATGTCTGTTTGGAAGATGAATTTGTAGGCGCTCAATAGAAGGATATATACGGTTCATTGGAAAGGCAAAAAGCTTCCATAATGCCTCAGGAGCACAAATCCATCTTGCATCTACATACTTCGATATTTCATCATAATTTGGACCCAAGCGCACCTCCATACAAACTCGATCAGGTCCCTTATAAACATATTTATATAGATATTTCACACACTTTATGCTGCTGCATACCTCCAAATTTATATGACAATCATACTTCAATAACAACCATGGATTATATGGTACAACCCATCCGTTGTCAATTTCTACCTCAGAATGTCTATCCAACACAACAGATCTTCCATCATTGCGCCTCCTATATATCGGGTAACAATCGTTTCCTTGCACTGTAAAATCAGAAAAGGACTTTGGATAACCTCTCTTGCAATGACCATTTTTCATACACAAAGAATTTGCATTAAGAGTTCCACATGGTCCATGTATCATGTGTCTGAGTACAATCCTGTATAGCTCCGGTTCTTCATCTCTACATGGAATTTCTGCCCTTACAACCTGGTCATAATCTTCGGGTCTGTTCAATTTGTCATTCTCATCAAAAATAATAACCATGTGACAGTGTGGCAAACCTCTTTTCTGAAATTCAATAACATGCACATGAGCGATGGCCTTACCAAGAACTCCGGTCTTGTAGATATCTTTCTTTAAAAGCTCATATTTGGCTCTGAAAATTCGAGTCTGCAAATCTGGTTGGTCTTGTGATGTTTAACCTGGGAGTAATTCATTTGTTATTTCCTCGCATGCTGGATTACACATCATGGCAAGCAATATGTCAGGTTTACCATATTTTTGAACTACCGCCATACCATCTTGATAACGTTGATGCATATCTCTTGGGCTTCCACCAAACGTTGAGGGGAGTATTGTTCTTCGCCCCACATTTCTTGTTCACATTAATCAACAAAATACAACTTAGCTAGTTGTGATTCATTTGATTAAATTTTTTCTTTTTCTGTTTGGTTTTAGTAAAAGGGAAAAAAATTGCAACAGTATACTTGAGGGGCTGCATGAGAAAGGGGTTCTGTGTATGACTTGATTATGTTTGTATGTCTCTATTTTTTTTTCTTATTACAACACTTGTTTGTTCTTCTGTCACATTTGTAAAGAGAAAGATGAAAATTTAAGCCTCTCTCATTTATAAAAAAAAAAAGTTAAAAATATTTGCATCAGCGTCACCAGCTTGTAAAGCATCACGTAAGCCTTGATACAAATCCGATCGAATGGTTGTCTTGCAACCACCGAAGTTTATGTGCCTCAATGTTTACATAGTTATCAACAATGTACTGTTGCAGTAAGCGACCACCACGTAATATTAAGGATGGATCTCCTTCACGTATCTAAACCATATACAGTTTATTAGCATCAAATAATTCTAGATACAACTGTGAAAAAGTATGTTATAGTGAGTAAGAATTAGGGTGAAAATATAACCTGAAGCATATATGCATAGAAGTCTCTACATGTACATTCTTATCCATCATCGTTGCGGCTATTTATATCCCATCCATAGCTCCCATGAGGAAGTAGTAAAGGATACTGAAGTGGATCATAATTAATATCCAGCAACATCTTTTACATTCATAAGTTGCCCACTAATAGTTTGAATCACAATATCTCTCCCATTAATCACATTACTTTCTGCACCATCTAAGAACACAGCTGATACACTTGGAAGGCTGTACTGACGATGATTCGATGGTTGCTCCTTGATAATGAGCTTGCAAGTATTCAAATCTTGACGTTGTGATACATGGCGGAACACACCCACAAATGGATTGTACAAATCTAAGACTCGCTTTATTTTATCTAAGACTTCTCTGAGCAATCCATTGTTTTTAGCAATCCGATTATCAATCTCATTTTCTGTATCATATATATAGAGCTGTAAAAATCTAGGTCTGCTTCTAGCTACAGGTAAAAGACTTCCAATTTGATGATATATAGAACCTTGGGCTCGAAATGTATAAACTCCACTTCTAGTATTTGCAATGTTTTCATCTACATTTACACCCATTGAAGTAAAAGAAAACACATGGTTGTAGGCACGAATATACTGTCTAAAATGTCTTCCTTCCGTGGTTTGCTCTGAAAATAGTTCAAGAAGTTCAATTGGTGCTAGTATTGTGGGCAGCCTAGTTTTTCCATTCAAACAACAGAGGTTTTTAGACTCTAGATGAAAGAGTTGATCAATGTTGACATATTGATGGGGCAGGTAGTTGAGTTCTAATGAAGCCTTGACCTTCGTAATAACTTCTAGCAGAATTACGATGTGGATTGGTGGTGCGTCTTCGACTGACATGGTTGGGATGTGATCTTAATTCTCTTTGTTCAGTCACAGGGTACCTGATTTCATGTAATGTACCTGTCTCTCTATGTTCATAGATAGATGGTGGCCTCGTTATCTCTCCATGTTCATTGATAGATTGCTGAAACTCTTGTGCTCTGCTTGATTTTCCATGTTCATATACAGAGTGCTGAAACTGATGTCTCATGCATACTTGTCCATGTTGATATAAAGATTAGTGAAGCTGCTGAGCCATTGTTGTCTCTCCAAAACCCAATGTTATGGTCGATTCTCCTATATAAAGGTAACGTGCGTCATCATAATTAAGTCCAAAACAAAGATATCTTCATACAATTCAGTTTAAACATTCGTACCTTGATTTGTTGTGCTTGGAAGTATGCTAGAGCATGCCATACGCCTAATGTCAGTTAAGCGGCGTGGAACTTGAGGTTGATTTTGCCGCTGAGAATTCTGTTGGCTTTGATTGTGGGCAATATTAGGGTCATAATTGATGGTCAATGCTGAAATTTCCCCTTCATGAGCTGTTGAGGGAGATGTTGTTCCAATATACAAAGGCACACCAGTTCCTTGACTTGTAGAAGTGCGAGCACGATAATCTGAACGTCTTCTGTGAAGATGTTCTTGTCTTTGTTTTGGACTCATAGATAACATTCTTACTCGATAATTGATACGTTGTCTTTCGCTGCGAGAAAGACGACGTCGAAAGTGTGGGGGAGTCATTGAACAAATTCAATACGCCTCAACAATTATTTATAAAACAGTGTAGAGACTGATACCTGAGGAATATATAATTTTTTAGATCATAAACACAAAACAGAAGCTAAAGTAAATGTTGGGTAAAATAGCAGAAGTACGGATATCAAATTAGGATCCTGCAAAAAATAGCTGAAGTCACAAATGAAATCTCAATAATTTGTCAATTAGATTGAATGAAAAACCCATAATCAAAAAAATCGATAGAGTCAAAAATCCATCAAGCTAGGTAAAAAAAGAAAAAACCAATTCAGATTCAATGAAAACTTACTGTCAATGGAAGAGATGAAGACAACTTTGGGGGTGGTAATCCCAATATTTTGGTAGTTCAGAGTTGAAAAGTTTTGGGGGTCTAATTGCTGCCAAGCATAGCAAATCAAGGTATGAGCGGTTTGTTTAATTGATAGAGAAAATTACCGAATCGGAAGTGATTAAACAAAAGAGAAAAGAAAGGAGAACAATTGTACCTTGTGGTGGTCATGCGAAGCTGAATCCATCTCAGGGCGGTGGTTGGCTTCACCGCAACGGTGGTATAGGAAGCTTAATTAATTTGAAATTTAAAATCTGAATGAGAGGGGAGAGAGGAACCGAAAATGTAAGCCTTCAAAGAATCAATGAAACAGAGATTAGAGAATAAAAAGAATCGATAGATTGCTGAAGAATAATAAATTGATTACAACTTACCGTTTGTGGAAGAGGTTTTGGATGTCTTCTGTGAGAAGGTGATGAACCCAACATCTGGGTAGTTTGGCGTTGAGTTTTTGCAGGAGTGAAGAAAAAATCCATAATCAAAAGGGGAGAGCAGTTGAGTTTGCACAGAACGTGGAGAGTAGAGCACTGTTTCTGATGAACGTGGGAGAGAACACAAATCCAAATTTTCTTATTTTTCTATATTTTTATTTCTTTTTCTGAGTTGAGTAATTTGACAATTATGACCCTACTGTGAAAAAGATCAGGTTTGTATTTTAATATTTAAAGGCAGTTTGGTACATTTTTTCTGTTTTGGCTAACAAAGTCTATTTCTTTAATAATTGTATAGATTTAAAGGGCAGTTTTGTACATTTTTTTTTCTGTTTTGGCTAACAAAGCCTGTTTCTTTAATAATTGTATAGATGAATTAGCAGTTTCATAAAAAATAAAAACAATAACAATGGTCTAGCTAGAGTCTAGACTAATGCCCCACCACAAGTGACCTCGACTATGTTAAGTGTTACAACTTACAACTAAACCCGAATATATAGACCAAGGTCCACGACGGTACCCCAATAAAGACCAGATTAATCCCCTACTGCAACCTATAAGCCTCTCGAATTTACTAATCCAAAAAATACAGAGGAGAATGATTAAGAGATTAAAAATGATGAAAATGAATAATAGCTATTGAAACCTCAAATATAAATAGAAACTTTGTTTGATTTCAAACTACAATGTGTTGACAGTAGTCATAAAGAGGCTACACAGGCCCCAGACCCGCAGTCAGGACTCCTGGACCCGGCGCAGGGCCCGGGAGCGTAGCATGAACAACTTACAACTAAACCCGAATATATAGACCAAGGTCCACGACGGTACCCCAATAAAGACCAGATTAATCCCCTACCGCAAGCTATAAGCCTCTCGAATTTACTAATCCAAAAAATACAGAGGAGAATGATTAAGAGATTAAAAATGATGAAAATGAATAATAGCTATTGAAACCTCAAATATAAATAGAAACTTTGTTTGATTTCAAACTACAATGTGTTGACTGTAGTCATAGAGAGGCTACACAGGCCCCAGACCCGCAGGCTCCTGGACCCTGGCGCAGGCCCCGGGAGCGTAGCATGGACACTTGGTCCCGCGCTCGGGCAGGTCTTACCAGGGTTTAAAATCTCTGCTATATATCCGATATCTCATTTTTTTGGCCCACCGATATATCTTTGAGGTAAATATCTTCTCTTTTCCCGTATCTACGATATATCTCCGATAACTTAAAATATCTCCGATATTTAAGATATTTGCGATATATCTCCTATATTTTAACGAAATATCTGTAAAAAAAAAATTTAAATTTTTTTCGAGATTCGAGAATGTTTAAGAGAAGAGTAATTGAATAAGTAATCAGTGATCACCTTGAGGGATATAAAAAAAATGAGTACTCCGGATTCTCCTCAAAGGATATCCGGATGAGAGAAGTGGCAGACAGTCTTGATAAATATTGGTGAGGAGTGCTCTCCTCGAGGAATATGTAAGAAAGTATGAAAAAAGTAATCACCTCGATTGCTCAAATAAGTAATCGCCTCGAGTTCTCGAATAAGTAATCGCCTCGATTGCTCGAATAAGTAATCGCCTCGAGTTCTCGAATAAGTGATTTCCTCGAGTGCTCGAATAAGTAATCTCATCGAGTTCTTCAAAAAGCAATCGTCTCATGGACTCATAATTAGTAATCGCTTCGAGTTCTCGAAAAAGTAATCGCCTCGAGTTCTCGAATTAGTAATCACATCGAGTTCTGGAATAAGTAATCGCCTCGAGTGTTCGAAGAAAAAATAAGACTTGTTTTAGCCCGACAATATTATTTGGTTCCACAAAACAATAAAGACATATGTAAAAGTTGTGATGAACGATCAATCAACAACTTATTCTAATATAATTAATTCTTGATGGAAGTCATAGAAGTGATAGAACAGAAAAACCGTGATCAATAATCGATAGTGGACGCAACAATATTGAATGAATGTAGTAAGTCCATCCTCTTAACAAAAGAGTTTAGCTACTCATAATTGATAAAATAACACAAATAAAATCAATAGTTGAATTACAAAGAAAAGAGAAAATGTGGATGTCGAAGAGATCAATGATGATCTTAGCGTGTTGTTTCGCAATTGTATGAGAACAACTAGAGACCTTGATGAGATTCGAAGATGCCTCCGAGCATATTGAAGATGCCCTCGAGCAGATTGGAAGGTGATGAATGTCTAGTATCGGCTAGGACTAGTAACTAGTAAGAAAAAGCTAATAATACAAAACATAGGCTTGTTTTTAGCCCGAGAAAAATAAAGTTGTGTATTATCATTCAATTCATTCAACAGAAGACAAGTCAACTAGTGTTTTCCTCTTTCCTTCAATTATAGGAAGAGCCCAAAAATGCAAAAAGTAAACTTATTTTTAGCCCGACCAAAACAAAACACACGTAATGTCATTCACTTTATTCAACAAAATAATGAAGATACATGGCAAAGTATTGAACTACTGATGACCTAAGGCTGGTGATGAATCTATATAAGAGATCGCATGTGTAGGTACTTCAACATGCAAGCATATGCAAGCATATTTGCATTCTTCTTCTCCTTACGAAAAGTAGTTGTAGAATTCAGGTAACTAAATCTCCTTATAAGAAAAATTTTCTCTTTAATTTTATGGTTATTACTTATTACCTACTACACTTATACTAAATGTTTAATTGATATTGAGTATTATTATGTGCTAGATCAATAATGACAAGTGGTAGTGGACGTGAAAATGATCCAGCATGGAAGTATGCAACTGCTATTGAAGGAAATAAAAGTGGCACAATCTGCAAATTTTGTTTTAGTAGATTTCAAAGTGGGGGAATTACAAGATTGAAGAGTCATTTATCAGGTTATGATCCACACATGGGTGTTAAAAAATGTGATAAGGTGCCACCAGATGTGAAGCAAGAGGTGATATCATGGATCAAGAGAAAAGATGCTATCAAACAAGGAAAGGCAGCTGTGGAAGAAGATATCAGAGAAGAACTCCGAAATGAATATATTGGGAGTGAACAAAATCTCAATGAAGATGATGGGAGTGATGGCGATGATGGATATCAATATCCTCAAGACATGCGTCGTTCTCAACAAGGAGATTATCGGGAAGCAATAAGACGATCAACTGTAGATCGTGATAACTCTCAATTTACAAGGAGTGCAACTTTGAGATTTCCAACAAGATCGAAGGGTGGTAGTAGCAATCGTCAAACTCAACAATTTGATCGATCAAAACCTCATAGTCATCAGTATCAATTTCCTGAACCTCCAGTAGAAATGTCATACAAGGGTAGTCGATCAAAGTAAAGCACAGTTAAAGGAATATTTAAAGGTGCGAGAGAAACTTTACTAAAATAGACTGCAAGATTTTTCATATATACTGGTATTGCTGCAAACAAGGCAAACTCCCCACATTTTAAGGAGACGCTTTCTGTCGCAGGAGATTGTGGTAAATATTTAATACTTTAATGCACTTGTTGTAGAATATACATACTGACCAATTTTATTAAATATATCGTTTCTTGTTTATAGGTCCTGGCATAAAGTCTCCAACCCCATATGAAATTCAAGGTCCTTATCTGGAGGCAGAGTACACAGAAATGCAAAGGTATGTGGATAAGCATAGAGAATCTTAGAAATTATTTGGATGCACTATTATGTGTGATGGATGGAGTGGGCCAACGAAATTATCTATTATAAATTTTATGGTGTATTCGAAAGGTGCAACTGTGTTTCTGAAATCTGTAAATGCTTCCCATGTAAAAAAATCTGCTCAGTACATATATGGTCTGTTAGATGAGATTATCCAAGATATTGGAGCAGAAAATGTTGTTCAAATTGTCACTGACAATGCATCAGCATTTAAAAAGGCCGGAAGAGACTTGGAGAAAAAATACCCCCTGTTTTGGATTCCATGTGCTGCTCACTGCATTGATTTGATATCTGAAGATATTGGGAAGAGAAAATCAGTGTGCAGTACAATTAAAATGGCTCAAACTGTAACTAACTATATCTACAGTCATAGTTGGGTACTTGCAGAAATGAGGAGCATCACTCATGGGGATTTAGTTCGACCTGGCAAAACTCGATTTGCAACAAATCACATCGCCATCAATAACATACTGAAAAATAAAGCAAATTTGAGAAGATTGTTTACAAGTAGCGCATGGAATCATAATGCAGCAAGCCGAACTAGAGAAGGCAACGGGGTAGAAAGAATAATCTTAGACTCCAGTTTTTGGGAAGGGATGGAAACAGTCCATCAAATTTACAACCCACTGTATGAGATTCTTCGAATTGTTGATACAGAAATTCAACCGACCATGCCCATATTATATGATATGTTTCAAAGAATGAAACAACAAGTATCACAGATTGACAGGACCCGAACCAGATTTCACCCTGAAACCCGGATAAGGCCCTGCGGGGACTACCTTAAGATTAACTCTATCGATAAATCGATAAGCCAACCTTAAGATAGACAACCCTAAAACCTGTAAAATTTAAAAACACTTCTAATTCCAGTTCCAACCTCAACACCTGGAGCCATCTGCTCCCCAAACACAACCACCGCCATACATAAACACAAAATCAAATTAATTTAATATTCAAAGGCTCACAGGTAATCAGAGCAATCTAATACATTGAACTGGAATTTCGAATTATAAAGTAAAGGATCAACAGATCCCACCAAGCGGAAACAAAGACAACGATGACTATACCTCGACTTCGAGTATTCTTGACCTCAATAATCTAGTCTGCAAACTGGGCGATTTTAAAACGAAGGGCACAGGGGAAAGCAAATTAAAAACGTTAGAGTAAGTGGATAAAAATAAAATAATTTAATATAATACTTTAATTGAAAGTATCATATTACTTTCCCAATATTTTATAAATAAAACCACATTGCATGCCCTTAATAAAACGTCCCACGTTTTAAGAAAATCGTATTTAAAAAATCAGCCCCGCTGATATATCAAATAAACAAATAATGATTTTGTTTATATATGTATTTCAAAACGAAATATTTTTGAAAATTAATTAATAATATTTCACGACCAATCCCATTGGTCATATAAAAACCCAGCCCCGCTGGTTCGGGAATTTATTAAATTACAGAAAGTCACATAGAGAAAATATTCCCAAAAACCAAATAATATAAAATCATGACCAATCCCATTGGTCATATAATAGAATAGGGGAACGTCATTACCACCATTTAATAGTTGCCTCCAAGACTAAGGGTCGAGCCTCCAAGACTCTCTATAGCGTCCCACGCTATGCCCGTACACGTCAACCACCGAGCGTGAATCTGACCTATGTGGTCAAGTCGTCACCTCGCATGGGCTCAGGCGACTAAGCTAGCTAGCATCAATATATATATGGACCCTGATATGGTGAAAATCCGAAAACAAAACCGTAAGTACGCTTCCCCTTATATATCCTAAATCCGTACGGTGCCCGACCGCACATCTGAGGCTTATAATAATCATTAGTATAATAGCCTCGAAGGAACATATATAAATATCCGACAAGCCTCAATGTCATAAAAATAATTTCGAAAAGAATATATAATGTCGATATGTCTCACATGTCGTGAAATCATAAACTCCCCGGAAATCTCATTTCCGGTCTTTCAAATATAAAATACAATAACAACGATTAAGTATAATTTATCAAATCATACTATTTCCGGAAATCTCATTTTCCGGGTACAATACGTACTACTAAAATAGTAGTAAAAGTATAACCCAAATCCATAATTTACTTTCGATAATTCATATCATGCTTATGAACTCATTTAATTAAATAAATTATATTTCAATAAAACGTAATTGCATGCATTTATTTTAAAATAAAATCCACTCACAGTACGGCCGAGCGTGCCGCTATTCCTCGCTCTCATTACGTCGAGTAATTTCTCGACCTGTAAGAGAGACGTAATAAAAAAAATATCTCAGAACTCGAAATTTGATTATAAAGTGAAATTTACGACGTCCTCACTCGTCCAGATAACCCCATTTAAATTATCGTTATCGGTATTGGAGTTACGTCTCAAAATTACTCAGGACACCCATCCCGAGTCCGATCAATCCTTTTTTTTATTATTTCGTCGTAAAACCATTTTAATTAGCTTTTAACCTTTTTACGGTAAGTCAACAGTCGTATTTATCGGTCAAACAGTAATAGTCAAAGTCCAACAGTAAATTTGGAATGTCAAACAGTAAATGGTCAAAGTCAGAATTACTATTTACCATTTACTTTTACTGTTTACCATTTACTTAATTACTGTTTACTGTTTTACCGTTTACTATTCACTTTTTACCGTTTTACTGTTTTCACTGTTCATCTTCTTCCTCAGTCGCCGGCAGCCGCAGCGTCGCCGCCCGCCGCCGGCAGCTCCGCCACAGGAGGTCAGAAACGCCTCCAATCAACTCCAAAATCTCCAAACACCATCGCCACCACCTCGGGGACTCATCCCTGTCGCCTCCGCCGCCAAAAACAAGGGCAGCCGCCGCATACGGCAGCTGACACGACGGCCCAAACTCCCCAAATCCAATTTTCTCCAAAAACCAACCAAATCAACACCAAATTATACTCAATCGACTCCAAACAATGTTCTATACACTAATCTAGCCTCCAATTGCTTCAAAAACATCAATTACACAACCTCCAATTCGGAATCAAAAACCCTAAAAATTTCAAATTCTAAATTCTTCTTACCTGGATCGATTTGGATCGATTCCATTGGTGGGATTACTACACAAGTAAAGGTCTCCATTTCCCCCCTAAAATCGGGCCAAGAAGTGGCCGGAGGAGGGAGTTCCGTCAAATCGGAGGCGTTCGGTCTCGGGCGTCACACGGCCAAACGGCAGCGTTTCACGCCTCGCCGCTGCCACCGACGCGAAGAGGAAGCCGAGCCGGTCCGAATTATGACCGGTGCGCGGGCCCAGTTCGGCCGGACGGCGTAGACTCGGCCGGAGGTCGGGCCGAGTTGGGGGAGAGGAGAGAGAAAGGAGAGAGAGAAGAAAAAGAAAAGAAAGAAAGAAAAGAAAAATTGCCGTTTTGGGAAATTTCCTCCCGGCTATTTATACTCGTCCAAAAATCGGACAATTTCCGATTTACATCGTAACTTTTTCATACGAACTCCAAATTGAGCATGCTACGTGTCCACGAACTCGTTTCAACGTCTTGTACCTCGTCATGAAATAAAATCCTCGGTCGAGTCAACTTATTTAAAAGTCAACCTTTAGAACTTTCAAATTGTAAAAACAATTCCCGAGGAGAAATAATAAAAGTAAAACAGTTAAACGGTAATTCTAGGTTCGGGTCGTATCACAGATGAATGGAAAAAAATGGGTGCTTGATATCATCAATGATCGATGGGGCAAAACACTAAGTCAACCGTTGCATGCAGCAGGTTTGTACTATTCTTATATATCTACCAATATTTATATTGTCCAATACTCTAATTATTAAGTTGGTATATTACTATATAATTTGTTGGTTTCTTGTTTGTAGCATATTTCTTAAACCCGAATTTTCAATATCGACCTGGGGTTGGTCATAACAAAAAAAATTCACAAGCAATTGGAGTAGTGTTTTAACAATTCAACACAACTGACGGAAGCATTGCTGATGTGGATACTTTTGTAGATGAGGTAAATTGTTGACATTTTTTTTTCTAAGAATGTTTGGCATTATATACGATTAATATTTAAACGGTTCATTCAGATTGTATGCTTTAGAGAAGCAAAAGGATCATTTGGCTCTAGAATTGCAAAGCAAACAAGAGAGACTAGAAGTTTAGGTTTGTAGTTTATATGAACATTCATTATTAGACACGGTTGATGAGCTACAAAACTAACTCTTTTAGTTTATTTACAGCTGATTGGTGGGCACAATGGGGCTATTCTGCACCAAACATATCAAAAATTGCAATGCGTATTTTAGCACAGACGGCCTCTTCTTTAGCTTGTGAAAGAAACTAGAGTACATTTGCTCTTATTCATACGAAGCAAAGAAATTGTCTTGCATATAAGAAGTTGGAAAAGCTTGTATATTGCTACTACAACATGAAGTTACGAGTACGTGATAAACAAGCAGAGAGTGTGATAAATGAAAACAACTATATCGATCTTCTTCATATTGCTAGTAAACCACTGGAAAATGGCATTGATCCACTTCATGATTGGATTATGCCTGCACACCTCGATGATGAAGATGGCAACCCTTGTCTACAAGTGGTAGAATCTGCAACTGACAGCGGAATTAATGTGAATAAGGTATTATCTGAAGATGTTGGAAACCAAGGAGATCATTCTAATAGTGATGCTGCATGGGGGGGCACTGCAACTCCGGATAGTTCAGATGATGATGATGGTGGAAGCGGAAAAAGTGGTGGAGATACAGGGTTCCAATATGGACAATCTTCTGTGGGTGGAGACATAAACCAGTTTACATATGAAAGTAATTTTGATCATGTTACCCAACATGAAGACCACGGATCTAAAGAAGCTCGTCATGGTGCGCAAAAGCAGAATCGGCATGGCAGCAGGACTAGATGTGCAATTGATGATCAAAGTACCCCATCAGATGGTGCTTCAGTTGCCTTAAGTTTTGATTCTATCAGTTTAGGCACAGAGCGTAGTGGGACGTCAAATGAATCGCATGAAGGCAACAATCAATTTGGTTATAATATTTTTGAATATGGTCAATATGGAGAAGTGCATGACCAATCATATAGTTGGATTCATCGTTATTATCCCATTATAGGGGATACCGTCGGCAGTTCCAAAGAGATATATGATTATCATATTACTCACTACAAGTCATACTATATGGGTCAAATATCTTGGTCAGATTATTGTACTTTCGTGGATCAACGTGGGGAATTTGAAGCACCTAGAGTCTCTTTCTGGTACTAAATGAATCTATTATTTGTATGTATTTATGATTTTATGTGTAAAATGAATAAATTTCATATTTAAATAAAAAAAAATTCTTTATGAATATCTCCGATATCTCTTTTTTTTGGCCGACCGATATCGACATTTTAATCCTTGGGTCTTACTTGTGGCCGGGGCCCGGGAACCGGGGGTAGCAGTTCCCCAAACAGGGGCCGAAACAGTCCAGCAATATGAGCAGAAGGGGGGCCAGTCCCACATCGAAGGGTGAGGCATGCCCTCATGCCCGACAGCCTATATATGAGTCCTAACTACCATCATTAATAGGTAATCAATACTTCAACTATTCATTCCCGCTTAAGTTACCAGTTTATTCCAACTATACTGACTTAGGCATCGGAGCGGAATAGACCGGCCCCGTCTGGTATTCCCTTAGTTAGCAGGGTTTGCAGGCAGGAATCACACCAAGATCCACCGGTATCTGTGAGTCTACGGATTCAGACAGAAACAATTGGCTTCATCTGTGGGAAGAGTTCGAAAAGTTTGTGTTGTCGTACTAGCGGGAATGGAATCGATCAGCCTACGGGTCACAAAAAATACATATGTCTGGAAGTACAGGAGAAAAAAGGGAAGGAAATCCAGAGGACCGGTGGGTTCTGCAGCCGGTGCTAGTCCAAATCCCTAGGGCGGGGCAGGGATTCTGACTAGTAGCTGCAGTCAGAATGCTGCTACCAACCGTGATCCGGGCGGTATGTCCGGTGAACGTGACAGAGATTTACGCGGGAATGGCCCGGCGGACGATCGCCAAGTCTTGGGCCTGGAACCCTCACCGACGTCCCCAAGCAGAGGGGAAGATCGGCTGCCCAGCAACGACAGCCCGGACGATGTCTCCAGTCTCGGCCAATACGATATGGCGGGAGAGATAGAAGAGATGCGAGTGGAAGTCACCCGCTTGCGGGAAGAGAGCGATCGGGACAGAGTAGAAGCCACTGCCAGGTATCAAGACATGGAAGCGGTTAATGCCGCACTGGTGGCTGCCTTGGAAAGAGGCCAGTAGCGCAATGCTGCTCTGGCAAAATCATTCGCGCCACACACAAAAGAGTCTCCCCGTCAGGAAGTGGGCCAGTCATCGGGAGGGGAGAGGGAAACCGGCGTGGCGGGAGACGTGCTCCCGGCTGACACGGTGCCACCAAAGATCATCCCAGCCTCTCGGAGGGACAGCAGCTTGTTCGAGGAAGATACCATCAGCTCGACCGCACGGGCACTGTAGATACTATCCGACTCGGTGTCATATATGAAGGCCCAGATGGAGGCCAACGAGAGAAAGGTTACCAGACCGCCAGAGAGCGTACGATTCAACGAGCTGGCCGAACCCTTCTCACTCCGGGTTCTGGACTCCGGAAGATCCGGCACCCAAAAGTCGTTAAAGCTGACATACTCCGGGGCCGGCTGCCCATACCAACACCTGGACAACTTCCGGTCCCAAACGTGTGCTAAGGGCTACTCCGACGCCGTTTGCTGCAACATATTCCAGGAGACCCTGTCCGGAGAGGCGCTCAGCTGGTTTTACGAACTACCGGCGAACTCTATAGAGGCATTCGAGCAACTGGCCGATAGATTCGTGGGCCGGTTCATATTAAAGGTCGAAGGGGCCCAGACCTCGACGGTGCTCTTTAACTGTAGGCAGACGGACAACGAAGGGCTGAGAGCTTTTGTTAACCGATGGCAAACGGCCACCGCCGGGGTCAGGGACCTGGACAAAGGGATTGCCGAATCAGCTTTCAAGCAAGGTCTCCGGCCCGGAAAGTTTTTGTACGCTGTGCGGGTGGAGATCCCGTAGGGTTACGACAAACTGATGGAGATGGCTATCAAGCACGCTCAAGCAGAGCACGAAACTTATGGGAGCCGTCAACATAAGAGAATGCAGGAAGAGCCCGAACCCGCCAGACAGGAAGCCAGAAACTAGCAGCAGGGCCTGGACCGAGGAGCCTCGACCGACAAAAGACCAAGAGGTTAGGGGAACCAGCAGCGCCGGAGGGACTATGTCGACATTCCCCAACGAGCAGGGAACCTCCCATCCTAGCAGCAGCAAACCTGCCTCCTAGCGGTCATGCCAGCAGGACGACAGGAGGTATTCTCTACTTTGACCTCCTCCTACGAGGGTATCCTGTATGTGAACGGGAACAACATCCCCCCTCCACCAAATAGAAAGCACCCAAAGGGGAACCTGACCAGTGCACAGACCGGTAAATACTGCTCCTACCACGATGAAGCCACACACCACACAAACGATTGCCTTGCCTTGAAAACAACGATTGAGGGCCTAGTCCGCTGCGGCGACTTGCAACGGTATCAAGGGTAACCCGGACAGTGGGGAACACGCGGAATCGAGACTTCTATCCCGCGACACCAACGCTCATACGACCGGTCGAAATCTTAAACCCGTATAGAAGCTCAGCGGTCCAACAACTTGTCAGCCTCAGTAAGATGCTAGTTTTTTCTTTCCTAAACACAACTAGCTGACATTCCAACCAGTTCGACAGGTGTAATTTCAGCAATTGTCTATTCCAACTTTGTTTTCAACTAAGTACAAAGGGCAATCCATGGGTAGCCAAGTTAGGCAAATTGAAAAAGGCACAACACAAGCTTAGGCAAAATGTCCATTCATTATAACTCAGGACAGCGTGTACAAAAAAAAAAAAAAACTTAAAGCAAAAAGGGAGGGCGGGAGTGTACAAAGTCTGGAGCCTGCTAGGGCACTTCCGCCTACTCCCCCTCTTCAGCAGGAGCTCCTTCAGCAACGGTTTCACTAGCGGCGTCTTTACCGGCTGGCTCGGTGTCACCCTCGTGAACCTCTTCTTCATCCGCCTGCGGTGCCTGCAGCTTTGAGACGTCAAGATAGCCCTTACTCTTCCAGTCGTCATAAGCATCGGCTATCCCCACCTCCCGGGCCCGTTCCAGCAGGTTAAGAAGCTCATCACTTTCTTGATACTTCTTGACCTGCCGCTGGAGCTCCTCGAACTGGGCCTCCAACTCGGCCCTCTCCTCCTCCAGGCCCTTCTTCTCCTCTTCCAGAGCCTCGACCTGGGCCTCCAACTTGCCCATCTGCTTCCTGACCCTCTCTTCCAACCGGGTTTTCTCCCGTTGGAGCATGGACTTCTCTGCCTCCAGGCGCTTGTCAACTCCGCCACCTGTTTCTTCAGCTCTGGTAGCTCTTCACTGGCATCCGACTGATACAAGTGGTACAGCAGCTACAGTTTAACAGGCACCGGTAAGAAAGCAACAGATCATGAAATAATGTTGAACGGATACCGGTGGCAAACTATCCTTACCTGGAGGTCTATCTCCTTGGTTTTCAGCCGGTGCTCCTCCGGCCGTCCTCCCGGAGCCCCAATCTTCTCCAGCTCCATTCCCTTCACTTCCATGAGCAAGCTCCGGGCGAAAGAGTCGTCCGGGCAACTATGCTCCGGGCCTGGCCTCGCAGCAGGAGTCTTCTCCACCCCCGATGCTTTTGTGCTTGCAGCAGTAGAGCTAGTGGTCGCAAGAACATCTATGTGGGTGGTAGTGTTGCCACCACGCGTCAGCTTCAGCCGCTTGGCCAAACTCTCTCCAATCGACAGGCCGGTGAAGGTAACAAGCGCGGAGGCTGGCATCTCCCAAGACCTCTTCCTCCGCTCACCCAGATCAACCTGTAAAGAAGAAGATTGGGCGGCAGACAGTGGGGACCTGGTGACAGTTGGCACCGGCCCCAGCCGGTGTGGAATCCTTACAACACCACCCTGTGGCTTGGACGGCCCACCAACAGCCTTCCCCGATCCAGACGCCGCCTGGGGTCTCGAAGCGTGAGTCTTTACGTGCTTTAAGACGTAATCCTCGTCCGTTACGTCCAGAGAAACCGGTTTATCATGTACGCTCAACTCCCCGGTTCCCCGGTCGACCGTGGACCGCGCAGCAGCGTCCCTCTTTTCCTTCAGCTTCAAGACCAGATTCTGACTGTCCATCGACAACTTTTCGTGGGCTTTAATTGTAGTCTGGAAAGATACACCTGCATAACACAAGTCAAACAGACTAGTCAACACCAATTCGCTCAACGAAATCAAAGCTACAACCTACATTCCACCACCCACCGGGATTCCCCTCCAGATGACATAGTTCCAGCACCTCCCGCTGGATAAAGTTGTAGGAACTCTGCTCCAGGTCCGACCAGCACCCAAATACCCGGGCGATCCTATCTCTCTCCAGCTCCGATAACTGATACTACTGATCGCCGATCGGCTGAAAGGCGCCAGGAACCCGGTAAGTCCTACTCCTCTTCTGCCAGCCCCCCTGCCATCACCACCTTCTTCCTCCAATTATTGTTGAGACAGGAGGGCAAGTGGGTTTTCACCGGCTTAAAATGCCAAGCGGAAAAACTCACACACCCTCGGGCCATACTCTTCTTCTAGTATGTCAGTCGGTACAAGGCCCGAAACTCATTTACCGTTGGGCAACTCATATCACTCAGCCAGTAGAGACAACCCAGGCTCAGTAGTTGCCTCCACTGGTTCCCGGGAAGCTGTGCCAGTGATATCCTGATGACACTAAGCATGTACTGCACAAAGTTCGGCAGCGGGAGCGATAGCCCATGCCGAAATTGGTCCTCGTGAATGGCAACCCAACCTCCCTCCGGGTTGCAGGTCGACTCTCCGGCATACAGAGGACACAGATCTATCTCTCCGGGAATATTCCACCTCGCCCGAAAAGCAGCAATCTCACAAGGAGTTAACGAGCACTCAGGCTTATCACAGTTTATGGTTCTGTCCCCGTCCACAAGTGTGTGGCGCGGAGCCCCTCCAGGGCGGGCAGTTCCCAAGGACACTCCGTAAGGAGCATCCTCCTGTCCCAGCGACCCGGACGTTGACGCCTCACCAGTCGAACGGGCACTAGCGTTCTGCCCAGAGGACGAGGAGGCAAGCAAGTCCTCCATCCTCTCTTGGTCGTCCCTCACCGGTCGCCTGGCGGCTGATTCAGAGATCTCACTAGAGCTCCCAGAATCCATGTAACCTAAAAAAAAAATCCCCTTGGCCGATCAGAAGCACAACCTAAAACCACCACCGCATGGCAGTACCAAGCATATAGTGCCTCAGCACAGCCGACACCGGCCACTGGGCTTCTCAGTTGAAAGTTCTCGACTCTCACTGAGATTTGGTACTACAAGGGTCCCATCCAAATGGCTAATCTAGATACAACCAAGTTCCCATCGGATCCAACCACGAACAAAAAAGGAGGAGGAGAAACAATTTCAGAGTCGCAAAGGACTGAGACTCACCGATTAGTATGCACGACGACGGAAACGCAACAGCTGAAAAGCACCGAGCAATTGTGTTGAGCGAGGCTAAACAAGAGATCAGTTCTCAGCCAAAAGAAATACACACCAAGCGGTAAGGGTTTATATGCAGGTCCAGCGCCCTTAAATTTCCCCTCCAAACTACTCAGTAGGGCAACTGAAACGCCCACAAATCCGGGTTATCCATCCCTGACCGTCTCCTAGCGGCACGTGTCCCAGTATTGGTAACTTCTCAGGCCATCATAACTGATGGGACTAATGGAATACCTCCTTCAATGCATGTCAGTCATTTGCCTCGCATGCGGAGGGTAGTTAAAAGAAGCAGGGGACATAATCCAACCGTCCCGCCTAGAGCCTACTCCACCTAACGCTGAAATACTCCCACAAATCGAGGTATCCCACCGGAAGAACTCTTCCTCTAACACAGGAAACCCTGCAGGATTATTATTGTTACCGCTGAAATATTCCAACAAGTACGGGGCATTCTAACATATATTCCAACGGTACGGGGTTTTCTACCGGTTGAATTTATTCCACATTTCCAACCAAACAACAACGGCTCGATATTCCCCTGGAGAAGTCTTCCTCTAACACTAGAAACCTCTTTCCGCATGCTAAAAACCCTGCATCAATATTATGTACAGGCTACGATATTCCAACCGTAGTGCCTGCCCTGGTTCAAGGCTATCCCAGCCGTCGGTCCATCCAGCTTCAACTATTAGATGCGGTATCACACCGGCCATAATTGCACTTGCTTATCGCTCTCCTACGGAGTAACCGGTTCGTCGAACTGAAACATTCATACGGATAACCGTGTACGACCTAACGGATCCAATGTACCACCGGCCTTTATAAACCCGGGAGACTTGATCCTCTAACACAGGACAACTCTTCACGCAGGTTAAAAACCCTGCACATACATCCCACCTGCAGGAACAAATGCAGCTACGTGGGAACGGCTACCAAGGACTACTCCGGACCACACCACCCACTGGGAGACTTGATCCTCTAACACATGACAACTCTTCCCGTAGGCTAAAAACCCTGCACATACCTCATGTCTGTACGGGCAAAGGGTATGAAACGATCAGGGATGTCTCCGGCACCAACACGGGACCGCTTCACCCCGGAAGACTTGATCCTCTCATACAGGACAATTCTTCCCGCAGGCTAAAAACCATGCACATCCTATATGCCTGCAAGAACAAGAGGCTGTGAAACACGTGGGGAAGGCTGCCTAGGATCACTCCGGGCCACGCCACCCACCAGGAACTCCTATAACACATGGCACGTTTCCCGCTGGTACTGGGTGACCTCTTCAAACTGTTCAAGGCACTCACCGACTACTGTGGCTACCGTTCTTAACTTGGGGGACTTGGTCATCCCATTCGCTATATTCACCGGGTTATCCCGGAAAATAGCATGACGGATTTCAACGTCACATCATCCCGTTCGCAATATTCACCGGGTTATACCGGAACATAGCATGGCGGATTTCAACATCACATCATCCCAGTCGCTATATTCTCTGGGTTTTCCCAGAACATAGCATGGCAGATTTCAACACCACATTATCATCTCATGTACTACATCTTATACCCATATGCAACTGTCAGTATCAACATCATAATTATGCACTCATCACATTATGCATCATCATAACAGGTTTATTCGAACGCCCGGCCAACCCCAATCTTAAACGCGGACTTGAGGGGCTAGGGCACCGATGGGTAAGTGCCCCAGCGGGTCTGCGGGCCTTTAAAGGAAGACAGATTTAAGTCCCCATTCAAGATGACACTTGACCGGGAACTTGGGGGACTTGTTGACAATAGCCATAGAGAGGCTGCCCAGACCCTCAACCAGGACTCCTGGACCCGGCCTAGGGCCCGGGAGCGTAGCATGGACACCTGGTCCCGCGCCAGGGCATGTCTAACTTATGGCCGGGGTCCGGGAACCGGGGATAGCAGCTCCCCAAACAGGGGCCGAAACAGTCCAACAATATAAGCATAAGGGGGGCCAGTCCCACATCAAAGGGTGAGGTCAGCCCTCATGCCCGGCAGCCTATATATAAGTCACAACTACCCTCATTAATAGGTAATCAATACTTCAACTATTCATTCCCACTTAAGTTACCAGTTTATTCCAACTATACTGACTTAGGCATCGGAGCGGAATAGACCCCCCCTCCCCCCGGTATTCCCTTAGTTAGCAGGTTTGCAGGCAGGAATCATACAAAGATACACCGGTATCTGTGAGTCTACGGATTTAGACAGAAGCACAATGTTTTTATGATTTTATTTTAGGATCGGTCAAACATTCGACAGTGGTAGATTGTTTTCATTTGATCTACTTTGTATCTGTTTTACAACGGAAACTGAGGGAGGTGGTATATGATCTTAGCGAGCGTGCAGATGTTTTGCTGTAGTGATCTTGCAATTGAGGAATGTGGGCTACATTAGATTTCTAAGAAAGAACAAAAAGAGAAAGAACCAGAAGGAATGTGCAACTTAGTAATGTGTCTCTACATTTTGGATGCAAAGTTTGTTGTGGATGCTATGATTTGATCTTGGGTTCCTCCCGAGGTCTCTAATACCCTCCACTTTACCTCTGTAAATTTGGGATGCCCTAGCCTATAGGCTTCATTTATTAATAAAATTTCTTTTTAGATCATTTCTTTTCTCATTAAAAAAAAACAACAACAACAACAACACAATACATGCACTCTTAATCGACACAAATTAACGGGGTTCGAAAGCTGGCATATGTGGTGTGGTGGTGGTGGTGGCAGTGATTGGTCGTGGATCTTGTTTTTTTTTTCCACAAACCTCAAAACCCAAAAAAAAATAAAAAATCTCAAACACAAAAATTAAACATTATATATCTAACTCCCATCTTTACCACATCATCAATTTGACGGAGCTGTCACATAAATTAGACGGAGGCACGCATCTACTCCATCTAGTCGATATCATAATAAGACTTCAAGTATCACATTGGTGGAGTTAAGACTTCGAAAATTTAGGTATCACAATAGACCTTGAGTTTCATAACAAAAAAAATAAAAATAAAAAAAAATATTGGACTTAAGTTTAGGTATCACATACATAATAGAATTCAAACACATATCATGATTTTTTCTCTATTGAAATACGATGTATAAATATATCATGGGGAGCTTCTATTCATACCTTCCAAATTCAAATTGATATTTGGACCTCCCCTTATTTTTGAACATTTTAAAATCCTATTTTACCCATTTTTCTTCAATTGGATAAAAAAAAGTAATATATAGTTAAACAATCTAATATTCTTCTGCTTCTATCTCTCTCTCAATTCTATCATCATTTTTTTGTGTCTATTATTCAATAATATTATTAGTTGTCTATTTGTTTTTAGGTTTTATATTATTTATTATTAAATTGAGAAATCCATCTTTATCTCTCCTAGTTTCAAAGAAGAAAATTGCATGTTCAACACATTGTTCTTGAACTCGTATCTCAAAAGGGGATACCCGCAAAGCTGCAAGTCTGCAATTGGGTTTTCTTGATTGATATAGAAGACAGAAATTCCAATTAAAACTTTATAAAACTAAGTTTTTATTTTTTTTTTCTTCTTTTTTTCTCAATTAAGAGCGACTTATAATTTTTTATTTTTTTTAGGGAAATGAAATAATATTTTATTGGGCAAGTCGCACATACCGGCCGAAGCCTAAACGACCAACTATTGCTAGGTCAAGCAGGAGCAGAATTCTCCAGTACAAACTCAAAGAGTTCAACTTATTAAACTACATCTAACGAAATAAAACAAAATCAAAAAAAAAATGCGTCCAAAAAAGAGGACAATCCTAAATTACAACCAATAAAGCATGAAAACTCCTAGTCTATAGTTTATACAGCAGCAGACCGAAACATCTATCTTGACAAGCTTGACGCCTAAAGACCATACGGTATACGTTTCCACTTAGCAGAACAGTGAATAGCTTCGATCTAGCAGCTGTAAAGACTAGAGGTGTTACTCCCACAAAAAACTTAACATCAGCCCAATCCACTAGAGAGGAAGAAAGAAGAAAAGAGGCCACCGGCCCAGTCCACTAGGCCACATTGCTGTAGCCCAAGAAACTTAGGCCCAGAGGCCCAACTTTCTCCCTCCTCACTCCCAGCAGACCCGACCTGCTATGGACTTTCCGGTGGAACCTTTAACCGTCTGATTAATCCGGTGGCCGTCCACATCCGCGACCCATAACGTCGCTACCGCAAAACAACCTCAAACCCGCTGCACAATTTGAAATTCGACTTGATGGAGGAGCACCCACAAGACCACGTCTACCTCTGCAGCCGCCGCCGAACACTGAAGGAACTCGCTGCAATTACCTCAGAAGCAAGAACAACTCCGTCCGTAGATCAGCCGCCACAAAACAAAACAGATCCCAGCATTTGCTCAGTCCACGCCTCCCAAATCACTGCTTCAGCCATTCCACAACCACCACAGCACGACCTCCGTCGATTCCAGGTACCCGTACTTCTCGGCCGCTCAGACCTACTCCGTGCTCGCAATCAACAACGCCAGAGGAGCCCAGCAGACACAGAGCCGCCACAATTCCACTTTTTTAGGGTTTCGATTTGTTCTGCGGGAGCGTCTTTTTTAAGAATGGGGCATGGCCAACTTATAATGCTCATAGTAATGTATATGTTGGAAAATTTATTTTCTGGACAATGATCAAATCTTGTTCAAGTTGATTGATTGTTGAGACATGACAGTTGTTTTTTGCTTTAAAAATTATTTTTATGTAGAAGAACAGGTATAGAGAGATCATTTTAAGAAAGAAAAAAATATAAATATATATAAAATAGAGAGAAATAATCCAGGAGTAAAATAGGAAATTTAACATAAAAAATATTGCACGAGGTGTAAGTGTCAATTTGAGAGATATGAACACAAACTCTTATATATCATTAACAAACGCCAAAATAATCATCTATGTAGTGTCCATAGCTACAAACATGAACCCGGATACAAATCAATTCCTCGTGTAAAAATTCTGGGAGGTTGAGTAAATATACAGATAAATATAGCAGGTTTGGAGTGATAAATGAACAGTAGTGTGAGACTGACAAAGTTTGCAAGTTTTCAAGTTTGCAAGTTTGCTTTCCAGAATGACCCTCAACTGCGTAGGACGGTGGTTCCTGTCAGTGCAGGACGTCCGGCCCTGATTCCTGATACCCCCCCCCCCCACCCTCTCCCGTCATTAATACGTACCATCCATCCATCCATCCATGTACTACAATATACAACAGCAACAGTATTTCTTCAAAACATGAGACACAGAGTTAGCCACCAACCGTTCTTACACCATCCATATATATAATTCATCTGCACCTTCATTACTTCGTCCGTGGGGGCTTTGCTTCCCATCAATTCCCTACCTCTCTCTACTGAAATACAAGCATTAATCTGTGTGTGTGTCTTGGTGTAAATAATATGCACGTAGATGCTGAAATTGATTGTTTTCTGTCCGTGAATATATATATATATATATAAAGTTTTTTTCAGGTGCGGACGTCCGTACGGTGCGGATGTCGTGTTTCCGGCCACCGGCGAGGCGGCGACGCCGTATCCGGCAACTGGGCTTTGCTCCCCGGTGGCCGGCGACCCCGTCTGTGCCGGCCCGAGGGCCAGCCGGCCGGAAAAACCGAAAATGCAGAAAAATGAACAGTACTTGTCATTTTTCTGCATTTTCGGGTTTTCCGGCCGTCTGCCGGCTGGCGATGGAGCTCGGGCCGGCACAGACGGGGTCGCCGGCCACCGGGGAGCAAAGCTCAGTGGCCGGATACGGCGTCGCCGCCTCGCCGGTGGCCGGAAACGCCGCATCCGCACTGTGAACAGTGCGTGCGGACGTCCGCACAGAAAAAGGACTATATATATATATATATATATAATACGAAGAAGCTGTTGTTTCAGAAAAAAGGCTGCTGCTGCTACTACTGCTGCTGGGCTCATATATAAGCTCTGTCGAGGTTTATAACTAATTTCATGCAGATCATGCTCATGCCTGTACTACTAGTACTCGATCCAGTGAGTAACAAATACCTGCAATTGCACATTGAATATATATTTCTATTACTGATACACGTGCATCTCTCTATATATAAGAAGTGGCGGGAATGTACGTACGTAGATAGTATTGGTACAGTGTGAGGAGGAGGGCTTGTGCGTACAATTCTCTTCTGTCCAAGTAATCAATGATACCTGGGGACTGGGGCAAACCAATTAAGCAACCTGTAGGCATTCTTGCATGCTATCCTACCCAGCTAATTAAGCCACCAGAGATATCAGAGCATACATTTGGATAAATTTAGCTATGGCTACCAATCCACAAAAGAATTATGACCAGTAGTCCCAGTACGTTTCTGTGCACCTCGTTATTAGTTGTGAATAATTGGAGTAAGATTGGTGAAAAAAATAAATTTGGGGAGTATATGTATATGCTCAAAACATATCGATCACTTCCCCAAGTATACGTACTTAATAGGTTCGATTATTAGGTTCCAAAAACGACCTAGCGGCTAGCACTATATTAGGGTTTACTCGAAGACTGCCATTTTGACAAAAACTATCAAAACTCATTGGCTGACAATCTTACATCCTAATATCCACCACCCTAACTCGCTGCCTCTTTAGAGTTTAGAGCTTCAATCTTGGCCTCGCGTAGGCTGTTGCAATTTAAGACAACCACCATTAAGTGGTGTGCAGTACACTCTCTTGAGTCTTTTCCCTAGCAAATGACCTGATATCTTGAATTTTATTGAAATTCTTACATAAAATCAAAGAATACACATCAAACTATTTTATTTATTTATTTATGTATGAAGTCGTAGAAAAATTTTCATATATGATTAAACCATAAGTTTCACATGTTGCAAGCACTACCAGACTGAACATCTTATAAGACGAAATATTTTCGTCACCTAAGAGGTTTTTTCGTCCTCTAAGTACTTAGGCGACGAAAATTTCGTTATCTAAGTGTCGTCGTCTGAAAGTGGTGACCCAACTACTTAGACGACGAAACAAAAAATGTTTCGTCGTCTGAGAAACTACTTAGGCGACGAAACATTTTCGTCACAAAAGTATTCTGGAGACGAAATATTCTTCTTAGAGAACGAAATATTTTCGTCGACTTGAGTTTAAGCCAACGACGACTTAGAGGACGAAAGCTTTTTTCATCGCATTAGTGGTCTGTTTCTGTCTGAATCCGTAGACTCACAGAGACCGGTGAATCTTGGTGTGATTCCTGCTAACTAAGGGAATACCGGGCGGGCCGGTCTATTCCACTCCGATGCTTAACTCAGTATAGATGGGATAAACTGATAACTTAAGCGGGAATGAGTAGTTGGAGTATTGATTACCTATTAATGAGGGTAGCTGAGACTCATATATAGGCTGCCGGGTATAAGGACTGACCTCACCCTTCGATGTGGGACTAGGCCCCTTCTGTACATATTGCTGGACTGTTCCGGTCCCGGCTTGGGGAGCTGTCATCCCCAGTTCCCGGGCCCCGATCACAAGTAAGATATGCCCGGACGTGGGACCAGGTGTCCATGCCTGCGCCGGGTCCAGGAGTCCTGACTGCGGGTCTGGGTAGCCCCTCTACGGCTGCTGTCAACATGGTCCACTTAGGAGACGAGTATTTCAAGTTTCGTCGCCTTAGTTGTTCACTATTTTTTTTTTTTTAAATTAAACAACTTAGGCGACGAAAAGATAAAAAGTCACCATCTTAGTTGTCCACTTAGGAGACGAGTATTGTCGCCTTAGTGGACAACTTAGGCGATGACCTTTAAATTTTTCGTCGCCTAAGGTGTTTAATTTTTTTTATAAAAAAAATTTGAAAATTGAGACAAAATATAGTCAATATATTAAAAAATTTATTCATACAAACTAAATATTGAATATTTATAAATTTGTTCATACAAACTAAAATATTAGGGATAAAGATATTAAGCGACGAATATTATCGTATGGGAGGGGGAGGAGCCTAGCTACTTTTGGGTTGACTGAAGACTTGCAAACAGGTTGAACTGTTCCTCCAACCGACTAAGACGGTCTTTGCCTTATCGGTTCTCCTGGTCAAGTAGTGCGATTCGTTCATTGGCTTCTCGGGCCTCCTCTTTCGCCTGCCGTGCCTCCTCCTCTGCTCGTGCGACACGGTCTCTAGCCTCTCGGGCCTCCTCCTCCGCCCGTCTGATACGCTCCACATTTGAAGACCGACAACGTCACTACCAGAAAAATAAGTTGTGCCGACGAAAAAAAAAAACAACGGCCGACGAAATGATTTTTCGTCGGCTATTCCCAGGAATGGCCGACGAAAATTTTTTTTCGTCGGTAAAAAAAAAAAATCGTCGGCCATTCCTATAGAATGGCCGACGATTTTTATTTCGTCGGTAAAAAGTAAAATTCGTCGGCTATACTCCAATAATGGCCGACGATTTTTCTTTTCGTCGGCTATACTCCAATAATGGCCGACGAATTAATATTTTCGTCGGCTATAAAACTTTTGGAGTATGGCCGACGAATTTTACAATTTCGTCGGCTATAAGTCTTTATATTTTCAGCAGCTGCTCATTTGCAAAAAACGGGAGAAAGAGTGAAAAATCAGTAGATATTGTTGAAATCCGTCCTCTCTTACATTGTGAAGCTATATATAGGTACGTACATGTGTATATATGTTGATTTTGGGTTTTAGTTGCATGAGTTGATTTTGAGTTTTAATATATGTTTTGATGTTATTTTAATCCTAAAGAGTAATCGGTTTTGATGTTATTTTAATTAGTGTTAAAAAAATAATGATGATGTTAGTGACAGTTCGGGTAGCATAAGTCCTCTTTCTCGTGCTTCGATAAAAGGAAAACAGAATATCTGACGGTTTCTGGAGCTTTTATCAAAACAGAATGATGATCAGAAGGTCATCCAGGCTACTAAATTAGTCATACCGAAAGATCCTTTTTTCGCAGTTATCTTGCAACCATTCAACTTCATTAACTGTTATCTGGTGAGGATTAAGTAGTTAATGAAGTCGAATGGTTACAAGATAACTGCGAAAAAAGGATCTTTCGGTTTGAACATTTTAGTAGCCTGGATCATCTTCTGATCATCATTCTGTTTTGATAAAAACTCCAGAGAGCTTGGCATTCTGTTTTCCTTTCATCGAAGCACGAGAAAGAGAACTTATGCTACCCGAAGTGTCACTAACATCATCATTATTTTTTTATTTTTTTCATAGAATAGCCGACGAACAATGCATCATTTCGTCGGCTATAATAATAATGGCCGACGAAAATTAATTATTTCGTCGGCCATAAGTTTTTTTAAAATAAATATTACATTTATGGCCGACGAAAATTAATTAGTTCGTCGGTAAAAATTAAAAATCGTCGGCCAAAGAAAAAATTTCGTCGGCCATACACATAGAATGGCCGACGATTCATTATTTCGTCGGTCATACACATAGAATGGCCGACGATTTAAAGTTTTTCGTCGGCTATAAACCTATGGCCGACGAAATTGCTTTATTTCGTCGGCTTTACTATATCATGGCCGACGAAATAGCGTTATTCGTCGGCTATAATTCTATAATGGCCGACGATTTAAAGTTTTCGTCGGCTATATAACTTTGGGAAGAATGGCCGACGAAGTGGGAAATTTCGTCGGCTATAAGTCTTTATATTTTCAGATCTGGACAGAAGCTGCTCATTTAAAAAAAAAACGGGAGAAAGAGTGAAAAATCTGTGGGTATTATTGAAATCCGTCCTCTCTTACATTGTGGAGCTATATATAGGTATGTATATATATATATGTGTATATATATATGTTGATTTTGAGTTTTAGTGATTTTGATATAGTAAGTGATTTTTTGTTTTGTTGTTGTATTTTAGTGTTAGAATGTATGTATATATGTTGATTTTGAGTTGTAGTTGAGTTGATTTTCAGTTAGAGTATAATTATGTGTTTTAATTTAATAATGTTATTTTAATTAGTGTTAAAATATATATAAATATGTTAATTAATGGTTGTTGATAGTGTAATGAACTTAAATAATGGTTGTTAATTAATGGTATATATATATATGAGTTGATGTTGATAATAATATATATTGTAATATATATGTGTTAATTAATTTATTATTAATTAAAGTTATACATATATATTATTATCAGGCTATATATGGATCGAGATAAGAGTTGGATTTCGCTTCCAAGGCATGACCGACGATACACTACAGGAGTTGTGGATTTTATGCAGTTCGTCGAAGAAAATGCAAAAGGACCGTACCATTATTGCCCGTGCAAGAAATGTAAGTGTCGCAGTGATATGTGTCGATTTCCGATTAGGACAGTATGGGAGCACCTAAAGAGCAATGGGTTTTGGCCGAAGTACACACGTTTGATATATCACGGTGAGCCATCATTAGATGGATCGCATGATCATGGGCAGTATTTTGAGGCGGGCAGTAGTAGTACATCCAACGATCCAACAATGACATTCGTCAACGACGTGTTTCCTTTTGAAAGCGGTGTACATGGGGAACAATATATGCAGGACCCGGTGCAGCCGTTCCCACAAGTTGTCAACACTGCTGCCTTTGACAAGTACAACAAACTGATTGCATTGCAACAGACCCCTGTGTGTTCAAGTTCTGAGAAGACAGTTCTTGAAAGTGTGATGGAGGTAATGAGGATTAAAGTCGAGACAAAATCGACTATCAGGCAAGTAGATGAATATCTACAGTACACTTCTTCGTTGTTGGAGGAGGGTCATCGTAATCCTACCAATCACCGTCAGGTCCGAAGTATCCTCAAAGATCTAGGACTTTCCTACATTAAGATCCATGCATGCGCATTTGACTGCGTTCTCTTCTGGGGTAAAGATGCAGAAGGGAATGACCTTGCTAGCCTTGACGCATGTCCGATATGTCAGTCTGACCGATATAAGTTGACGGGAGCAGGCAATAGGAAACCTGTGAAAGTGCTTCGGTATTTTCCGTTGAGAGATAGGCTTGAGCGGTTGTACATGTCAGCAACCACCGCAAAAGCTATGAGGTGGCACGGTGAGCGGGACGCGGGAGACGCAGATATCATGACACACATCTCTGACGGAGCGGCTTGGAAGCATATAAACAATGAGTTTCCTTATTTTGCGTCAGATGTCAGAAACGTCAGGCTCGGGCTCTCAACTGACGGGTTCAACCCTTTCGGCACCATGAGTCTTTCATACAGTATATGGCCGGTGGTTTTGGTACCTTACAACCTTCCTCCGTGGATGTGCATGAAGAAGGAATATAATATGTTGACGTTGTTGATTCCGGGGCCTGGTTACCCAGGGAAATGTCTCGATGTGTATATGAGACCATTGACTGAAGAGCTTAAGGTATTGTGGGACGTTGGTCATCCCACTTTTGACAAGTACAAGCAGGAGACGTTCCAGATGCATGCCATGGTTATTGGTACCATCAGTGATTTTCCTGCTTATGGGATGTTGTCGGGCAGCGTTGTCAGGGGATACAAGGCTTGTCCAGAGTGCCTCACCGATTATGGGAGCACCCCTCATTGCAACAAGATATGCCGAATGGGTCATCGTGTGTTCCTTCCGGCGGATCACCACTGGCGTTACGAGTCCGCCGCATTTGATGGAACCGAAGAACACGGCCGTGCTCCCAGAAGATGGACAGGAAGAGAAATTTTAGCAAGACTTAATGAGTACGATTTTGGGCCCCTCAGCAATCATCCCGATATTGTAGCGGAAATACCTGAAAGGCCTGAGGAGTACAAATTCTGGACACATAGGAGCATATTGTGGGAACTCCCGTACTGGTGTGAGTTGTTGATCCGACACTTCCTAGACGTTATGCACATAGAAAAAAATGTTTCTGAAAGTGTGGTGGGCACAACGCTGAACTTGGAGGGGAAGACGAAAGACGGTCCTAAGGCTCGCACTGATATGCAAAACATGAATATCAGAAAACCACTATGGTTGAAACAAGGGAAGAGAAAAATGCCTCAAGCTCCTTACACCGTCAAGCCTGAGCATAAATCAGAAATTTTGCATTGGATAAGTCGGGCCAAGTATCCTTCAGGCTTTGCTGGAAATATAGCCAAGTGTGTCAACAGACAATGCAACAATCTGTACGGGTTGAAAAGTCATGACAATCATATCCTGCTACAACGTCTCTTCCCTGTTTTCATTCGACCGTTCCTTCCCCGTCACGTTGTGGAGCCGTTAGTAGCGTTGGCAAGATTTTTCCAGAAGGTATGCACACGGGAAGTGAGAAAATCTGACCTCCGGGAAATGCAACAAGACATCGTTCATATCATGTGTAAATTTGAGATGATATTTCCTCCAAATTTTTTCGACATCATGCCTCACCTCATGATCCATCTTCCTCGGCAGTTGTTGCTTACCGGTCCTGTGCACTTCACTTGGATGTATCCGATGGAAAGGTACGTATTTTACACCTTATGTTAATTTCCTCATCAATATATGTGATATAGTGTTAATGTATTATCATAACACTTTAAAAACTTGATTTATAGGCAACTTGGACAATACGGTGGTTTTGTCCAAAACAGATCCGCACCTGAAGGATGTATAGCTGAAGCATATATTGCGCACGAGTGCGTTACCTACATGAAGCTGTATTTCGGAGCGTTACAGGAAAGCATACCGGAAGATGTACCTTCACAGTTCAATCTTTCCATACTCTCCGACGATGTTGTACTCGGTGGAAACATGTCAGTTTCCTATAAGTTGAAAGATTATGAGGTAGCCATTGCACATTGGTGGGTACTAATCAACTGTCCAGAAGTTCAGTTTTGGAAGGACATACATCTACGCTGTGAAGGAGTAGCAAGTGATCGCGATTACCACAACCAGACATTCGCAGAGTATTTCGGCCGCTGGGTACGTACTTTTAACACTATTTTATACGTGTTCATATATTATTGTGTATATTTATTCATATTTATAGTTGATTCTGATGGTTGCAGATGGACCTTATTGCAAATGATAATCACCCAAATTGGTCGCACGAACTCAGACTTTTAGCGAGGAGGCCGGTCTATTCAAAAGTTTATGCGACGTGCAAGGTGAATGGTGTGTTATTTCGATGTGAAGAGAGAGACCTCAGACTGAAAACACAAAATTCAGGGGTTATGGCACATGGTGGGGATGGTGGAGTTGACTATTACGGTGTTCTCCATTCGGTTGTGGAACTGCATTACGGGGAAGGCATGAAAGTGCACCTTTTCAAGTGTAGATGGTTTGACACACGGCCGCAGAGCATGAAAACCGATCAATACGGCGTAAGTTCTGTGAACACTAGTACATCATGGTATGAGGACGACCCGTTCGTTTTAGCCACATGGGTGAAACAAGTGTTTTATCTCGATGATCTCGCCAAGGGTGACCCGTGGAAAGTAGTCAACACTATCCACCATCGCAACATTTACCGGGCGTCTACACTTGGAGTGGCCGAAGAGAACGAGGAAGGGGGCACCGCGTATCAAGAGCCCAACTCAAACGGTATTCCTGACTCCTCTTTTATTCGTCTAGACACGCCGGTGCGAATTCGACGTGAAGAGCCACTGCTTGTTGATGTTGATCCAATTGAAGAAACTAACGAGGACTCTAGTGGTGAGGAAAGACATAGATTACCCCTATCGAGCAATTCAGAAACCGAAGAAGACTCATCCGATGATTCCGATTACAATCCGACGGATTAAGTAATTTAAATGATGTAATCCTTTCACTTGTAATCAACTCATTTCTAATGACCGGGCGTGGGGATGAGCCTCCCAGCTAGGCTGGGTTCCAAACCCCTTAAATAAAAATTTGAAATATGTTGACTGTTGGGTTTCTGATTTTTTATGTTCAATTTTGGTTATATGTGAGCAGGACATCGAAATAGGAGAGGTGTAAAACCACTGATTTTTAGGTTTTTTTTTCAGAGAATGGCCGACGAAAAATGCATTATTTCGTCGGCTAAACGGAAAATGGCCGACGAAAAATGCATTATTTCGTCGGCCATAATGTATTAAAAAAATATTTTACGACCAATGGCCGACGAAAACTAATTATTTCGTCGGCCATAATGTATTAAAAAAAAATATTTTACGACCAATGGCCGACGATAACTAATTATTTCGTCGGCCATAATTTATTAAAAAAAAATATTTTACGAACAATGGCCGACGAAAACTAACTATTTCGTCGGCCATAAGTTTTTAAAAAAATAATAATATTACGAACAATGGCCGACGAACATTATATATTTCGTCGGCCATAATTTTTTAACAGAAAACGACAAAACAATAGCCGACGAATACTAGGTTTGATTTCGTCTGCTATGATTAAAACAAAAACAAAAACAGAGCTGTTTCCATTTTCTATCACTATCGACAAACTATACGTAGACCCTTCACATGCAAATGTGTCGTGAAATAAGACATGACCGAAATATTGAAATACGGCTACGGTTGAAAAATGGGAAGATTCCGACAAAATCTGTGTGCCGAATGTTGCGGTTTGCTGTTTTTTACTCCCGTTTTCCTATGGGTAGCCTGACGGGCGGTAAATATTTTGGGGGAAATTTTTATATGATTAGATGCGTCGCATCGATCTGAAACTATTCTCTGTTGAAGGTCAGGCCAAAAAACGTCATTTAGACGGCCCAATTTCCGTTTTACAGCGTTTAGAGGTTTGACTTTGCAGTTTGACCGACCCGATCGAGCCTTTAACGTTGTCCGATAACCTTGGATTTTTTTTCATACATGTATTTCATCTTAACGGTGATATCTGACGGTTGGAATAGATTTTCCAAACTTTGAGATTCAAAATCGGAATATATGCACTAATGTTCCTTAACTTGTTTACTAAGTGTTTAATTGAATGTATAGTTTCAAATACCTACTATACGTAGACCCTTCAAATGCAAATGTGTCGTGAAATAAGACATGACCGAAATATTGAAATACGGCTACGGTTGAAAAATGGGAAGATTCCGACAAAATCTGTGTCCCGAATGTTGCGGTTTGCTGTTTTTCACTCCCGTTTTCCTATGGGTAGCCTGACGGTCGGTAAATATTTTGGGGGAAGTTTTTATACGATTAGATGCGTCGCATCGATCTGAAACTATTCTCTGTTGAAGGTCAGGCCAAAAAACGTCATTTAGACGGCCCAATTTCCGTTTTACAGCGTTTAGAGGTTTGACTTTGTAGTTTGACCAAAAGTATAGCCGACGAAGTTATATTTCGTCGGCTAAAGTCTGGTGATCCGCGCCTTCCCATTATCCACCGTTGGATGGGGGAGATCGGACGGATTCTGAGGGACGAAGACTATAGCCGACGAATTATGTAATTTCGTCGGCTATGCCATACCATGGCCGACGAAAAATCATTTCGTCGGCTATGACATAGTATGCCCGACGAAATCACTGTATTCGTCGGCTATACTATATCATGGCCGACGAAATTGCTTTATTTCGTCGGCTATACTATATCATGGCCGACGAAATAAAGCGATTTCGTCGGCTATACTATCGGGTATAAGTAAAATGCAGCCGAACCCTAGCCTCCATTTGCCCGATTTTCCCTATCCTCCTCGAATCCGGCCCTCCTTCATCCGTCGATCCTCCTCCCTATTCCGGCAGCCCGGCGCCTCCTCCTCCTCCTCCTTGGTTCGGCAGCCCGGCGACTCCTCCTCCTCCTCCTTGGTTCGATCCGCCGCCCCTCCTCCTCCTCCTCCTCCCTGTTCCGGCAGCCCCGGCCGACCCTCCTCCTCCTCCTCTCTGTTCCGGCCGCCTCCCCCTCCTCCTCCTCCCCGATTCGGTACCGGCCGGCCCCCTTTTTTTTTTTGTTATTTAATTATTAATAAATTAAATTATGGTTAATAAATTATATATAATTGTTAATTTAGATATAATTGTTAATTTAGGTATAATTTATGTATTTATATGTTAATTTGTGTATAATTTATGTATTTATGTTAATTTATGTATTTATGTTAATTTAGGTATAATTTATGTATTTATATGTTAATTTGTGTATAATTTATGTATTTATGTTAATTTATGTATTTATGTTAATTTAGGTATAATTTATGTTTTTATATTAATTTAGATATAATTTATGTATTTATGTTAATTTAGTTATAATTTATGTATTTATGTTAATTTAGGTAGAATTTATGTATTTATGTTAATTTAGGTATAATTTATGTATTTATGTTAATTTAGTTATAATTTAGGTTTTTATGTTAATGTATGTAGTTTTTAGGTTTTTATGTTAATTTAGGTAATTTTTGTAAAATTTATTTTAATTGTATATAATTTAGGTGTAATTGTATAATTTATATGTATAAATTGGTTATTATATAAATCGGTAAATATTAAAATATGTTAGTATTATTGGGTATTATATTAATTAGAATTTGTTATTTAATATAATATAATTTAATATTAATTAATGTATTAATGCGTCTGGCTTTAGATGGCCGATGCATTTAGGCAGTTGTTCGGAGGTCGTCGTTCTAGATCTAGAGGTTCTGGAAATGCCGCCGGTTCTGGAAATGCCGCGGGTTCCCCAGACTCCGAGAGGACGGCTAGCCAGCCTGAGAGGACCACCAGCCAGCCGCGGAGGAGTGTGGATGCAGCCCAGCCGCGGCGGAGTGTGAGTGCTCGGCACCAGACCCTTCTCCAGGCGGGGCGGCCGTCGAGCACTTCACTTCCGAATGTCGGTCCCTCTGTGGCGCCGAGGTTTAGTCGGCAGCTGTTTCACGAGGAGATAGCTGCCGACGTTCCTCAGGTTCGTATGCCTGAGGTTCATCGGGAGCCGATGCCGATGCCGAGTCCGACTCAGTCTGCTGGTGACTCGACTGAGGGGCCTACTCTCCCAAACCAGCTCTTCCTCCCATACAACATTCCTGCGATACCCGAGGTCGACTATCAGGGTCGGCCCCAGTGGCCTGATATGCCTCAGTTCGTGAGTGCTGCGGAGGCATACCAGCAGCAGCCATGGGAGAGCCCTGACCTCCTGATTTCGGCGAGGAGAAAAGGAAAGTCGACGGCAACCGAATCATCGGGTTCAGGTAACATTCGATTTTATTAATTAAATATTTTATTAAAATTAACGCACTAATATTTAATTTTATTAACCAATCGTCGTTTATGTGATATGGACAGGCGCTAGCAGTTCAACCCAGAGGAATACCAGAGGTGTCATCAGTTTTGAGACGCTCAGGAGAACGGTTGAACGGAGCGGGAGGATCCAGATTGACGAAGCTCCTGATCAGGAGGTTGGGGCGAAAAAGAAACGCGACTACTCGGGTTGCGTGGGTGCACTCATTAGGGACAGAGTCCCTATGTTGTGGGCTCGGTGGGCTGATGTGCCCGAAGAAATCAAGATGGAGTTGAACAACGCCGCGTCGGTGAGTAAATAAAAAAATTTAATTTAGTTATCGTAATATTTAAAAATTTTCGGTATTTTTATAATTATAAAACTAATAAAATATTATCTTTCAGACATACTTTGTGGTTGCGGAACACAAGCGGGGTTGGGCAGACTCCCAACAGAGCTCGAGGTACGTTGGGAATGTCTTATTTGATAATTAGAAATATTTTATGATATTAATAATATTTCTAATGCACTTTTGTTTTCTTCGTAGGTTCAAAGAGTGGAAGAACGAGCTCCGTTCCCACTATAACGAGTACGGCAACCGTGGTCGTATGGGTACTCCCAGAGAGTTCATGTTCAGGGAGTACGAGTGGCGTTGGTTGAGGACTGTAGTCTTCGACAACCCGGCTATGATGGTAAATATTAAACTTCATTATAAATGTTTATTTTATTAAAATTTTAATTATTAGTTTAAATATTTTATAATTATTTCAGTTATATTTTTTGATGCATTTTTCTAATATTTTATTATTTGTTTGAAGGAACGGTCTCGGATAAACTCGGAGAACCGCCGCCGTAACACAATCCTCCATCACGGCGGTTCAAAGCCGTTTGCACAATATCAGGAGGAGGCGCTAAGAGATCATCCTGATTGCAACCCCTACGTGGAGACGTTCAAGATCGCTTATCCACAAGCGACAGACGATCTCGTAAGTCGTTCATTATGATTTTAAAATTTAAATTATTAATTTTACTTAACTATCCATTTGTTAGAATATTAATTTTTTTTCCCCGTCCAATTAGGAGCGGGTGACCCAGGCCGAACAAGAGGTGCTCCAGCAAATAGTTCGGGAGACACAACCGGACATCTCAGAGGCAGATTTGGAGGAAGCCGTGCGCCAGGTCGACCGCACCAATATCCAAACGGCGGCGAGGATGTTCAACGCAGCCTTCCCACACCAGTCCAACGAGTACTACTGCCGGGGTTTAGGAGGTTCTGGACAAGGGCTCCTGAAGACCACTAAGGGAGGTCAAAAGAAGGGAGGCGGCCAGACCCAACATATGAGGGGAGAAGTGCAGCGATTGGCCGCAGAATTGGCGACCTCGTCCCAGACAGTAGAGGAGCTGCGCCGCAGACAATATCAGTCCCAGCAGTATCAGTTGGATATGGTCCGTTGGAATGCTGAGTGCGCCAGAATTCGGCAATACAACAACGACGGCCAGCAACAGTGGATTTATGAGATGTTCGCGGCACAACAAGAAGGCCGTCCACCCCCGCTCCCGTTTCAGCAGTTAGTGGAGCCTCCAATGCCTCACCCTCCCGAGTTCGGTCAGCAGGATGATGCGCCTGATGCTGTAGATGATATCCTAGACTTTAGTAGTTTAGGGGATAATTAGGATTATATTTTATGTATATTGGAACGAATTTAATAAAAATGGTGTTTAGACGTGTTTCTTGTTGGTACAAATGCATGAATTGTTTTTGTGATTTGCAGCTTGCTTGGAATGGTAATTTAGAAAATAATTTAATTTTTTTTTCCAAATGCAAGAATAGCCGACGATTTTTGCATTATTTCGTCGGCTATAACAAGTATAGCCGACGAATTTTACCAATTTTCGTCGGCTATAACTTGTATAGCCGACGAAAAGTGCCTTATTTCGTCGGCTATAAGTAATTAATACCTATAAAAATAGTAATATATTTCGAGGAAATAGCCGACGAAATTTTATTAAATCGTCGGCTATAGTTAAAATACCATAGCCGACGAACTTTTATTAAATCGTCGGCTATAGTTAAAACACCATAGCCGACGAAATGTTATGAAATCGTCGGCTATAGTTAAAACAGCATAGCCGACGAAATTTTAGTAAATCGTCGGCTATAGTTAAAACATCATAGCCGACGAAATTTTGGTAAATCGTCGGGTATAGTTAAAACACCATAGCCGACGAAATTTTAGTAAATCGTCGGCCATACTTAATGGATTTCGTCGGCCATACTCAAAAATACCCGACGAAAGTCGTCGGCTATTTCACCCACCTTTGCCCGACGAATTTTTTGACTCGTCGGCCATACTTAACTATAGCCGACGAAATTTTTTTTTTCGTCGGCCATTGGTATTACCGACGGCGTATTACCGACGACTTATGGCCGACGAAATTTTCGTCGGCAGAGGGTATAGCCGACGAAAAAAAAAAATGGCCGACGAAAATTTTTTCGTCGGCTATTCTTCCGTATCTGGTAGTGCGTGCAGTGGAACTTTCCATTTGAGATGATTGAGAGCTGACACCAAAGGTTACTCCTCCTAACCCCCGAATCTCACCGTTGTTTCGCGGTCCTAGTGCTTTTACAAGCACTTGGGCCTGAACCGGCTCGTCAAAATAGTGAATAATCTGATTTTTCGGAATGTCTGGGTGCTGCTCCCTCACATCAGTCATCACCTTATCGACATCAAGTATGATCTTTCGCTGCATTTGGAAATGAAGTGCATTAAAATCATAAATCAACTAGAATCATCAAAAGCCAACTCATACCACATCAAAAACCAACAAACAAATTCACATAAGAGCCAGCAAGATGATGAATTTAAACATAATAGGAAACTTACTATATTTTCTGCCGCTACCGGGTTATCAGGAGGGTACACCATCTCATAATTCTTCACCAGTGTCAATGTTTCACCCTTTTCCTTCAACTCGAGCGCCCCATACATGAAAGGCCTTGAACCGGACCGATGGTGCAATGTCTTCTTATCTCGATTGATTGTGCTGGTGGCCGATCGTCTCTGTAGAAGTATAAATGGGACAAATGAGCATTCAAACAAACCAAAAATCAAGAATGTTTAAATTTGGAAGAGCAGACTAATGTTAGAAATTGTATACCTGGAACTCATGGTTCTAGAAGTGTTGAACCAGCCAAAACCACTACTCGTCCTTCCTACTTTTGAACTCTTTTGAGATTTTGTTAGGGTGCTTAATCCTAAGCATGTTGAGCTTGCTCTTAAACCTTTTGTAGGTCTTGGCAGCATGGTCGTCAACCCACTTGCACATCTTCTTATCACCCCAAGGGATGTCATAAACAAGCTGTTACAAAAAAAAAATGAATTAATGTGCAAATTGACTTAGGTATAGAAAAATAAAATATTAAAAATTTGAGTTGTTTTCTCCTTACTTTAAGTTCATCTACAAGCTTCTATTTATCCTCCTCAGCCAGTTTCCACCAACTGCATGCGCTCATGTGAATGATGTCCCGAACAATATGGCCGATATCATGAGTCAGTCAACTGTTCAGTCCTCTGGTGTGTGGTCCGTGCAAGAAATTCGCATCCATGATGATCTTCACCGATATCAAAAATAATAAAAGTTTTATTACGGAGTAATAACACATTTATAATTGAATAACTTAAAAGTGTTGTGTTTACCTCCATCAGGCAGAGAACGAGATGTGCGCTGACAACTAATCTCTTCATCATCGTCGTCTTCGGTTTGAGAACCGGTTTGTGTTTATGGAGGGGCTAACCTATCTTCCACCGGCAACGGGGGAGGGATAGGCGGTGCTGATCCACTCGCAGGTGCTACCGTAGTTGGCTGCGACGAACTCTCTTTTGAAGCATTTAACCTGTAAAGGTGGTCAAATGCCTCATGCCTCTGCTTCAGCTTCCCATTAGTCGGCGACATATTTTTTCTGTCAAGAAACACGAATTTATATCACAAACATAGCAGTAGCATTACTCAGAATTGATCATCCTCATTGTCTAGGACATAAACTACAAGCCTACAACAAAGTACATAGCTGAAATGGGAGTATTACCATGTGATAACAATGTAATTATAGCTTGATCAGGCATTTTATGCTGTTTAAATAGAATCCAGAAAATGATGGCTTATAATGCCATCATATGAAACTTTTGGAGCATTATATGATACTGTGGTTATTGTACTAAATCAGCAATAAAATGGACTACAAAGTAAAACATATTATCTTGCAGTATCCATCACAATATTTAGACATTACACAATCTTAAGATGAGCCAATGGGCAATTTTACAACTTAAACTTTTGGCATTATGAATTCTGTCCCCTAAACCCTATATTAAAATTAGGTTTTAGTCCTTACACAAGAGGATATAGTGTTAAGGTATCACAATTTATCATAAATTGAATGCAAGTTTACTGGCAATCTGGTATTCAATATGAACTCTAAAAATATAATCACAACATGATTTTAATCTGGGTAATTTTTACCAAAATCACTACATGATATGGTACCTAACAATGCTATAGTAAGAGGATACATCTGGTACATTTAGATCAGAAGACTACTTTCTGCAAAAGTAACGTGTCCTACTCTAAGCTTTGATTGTGGCATTGTTCATATGACTTGACTACTCGATGCCTCCAAGTTATATGGAAACAGCAAAAGAATCCCTTAGACACCACCAAATACTAATGGTTCTCAAATCGTAAGATAAAGAAAGACAGTGCAAGAACAAGCCCAACTGGTGAGAACACTTTTACTTATATCATAACATCATTACAGGAGGAAAGGAAGAAAAATGGAAAAAAAAAAACCAAAATTACAACTGATTCATGACCCCTACAGTCCTACCCAACTATGATGACTACCGAGAGTCATACACTATGACTATCAAGCCGCAGTATGATAATCCTCTATGGTTTCTCTCATTCCGAACACAGATTACAACACAAAGGAGAGAGAGAGAGAGAGAGGACTGATGCGGGGAGTGGTGGCAGTGGCGGTGACAGACGAAATCCTGGGTTTTAGAGAATTTGGGATTTGAGAGGAATGAACTGAAGCAATCGATCGATTTGGGAATTATATGTATCTTACTTAGGCGATGAAAGTAAATTTTTTGGATAATATGTACTAATTTAGTACAATAAAATGTACTAAATATTGTGTAATGTTTGGCCATTGGCTCCTAAGTTAATTTTAGTAAAATACTTAGTACATTTTAGGAGACGAATGTTTAATTTTAGGAGACGAATAAAATTAACTTAGTACATTTTTTCGTCTCCTAAGTATTTTACTAAAAAATTTATTTCGTCGCCTAGGATTCACTTAGGAGACGAATTAGTTTCAAAAAACTAAATTAGTACATTTTATTGTACTAAATTAGTACATTTTAAAATGGACTACGAAATAAATTTTTTCGTCTCCTAAGTATTTTACCTAGGCGACGAAATTTATTAATTCGTCGCCTAAGTATTTTACTTAGGCGACGAAACTAAATTATTCGTCTCCTAAGTTAATTTTAAATTTTGGCCAAACATACTGCCGGAAACTTAAGTTGCCAAATGTGTTAAAGCTTTTGCGACGAATTAATAGGTGCATTTCGTCAACTCGGACCCCAAATATACATATATATATATATATATATATATATATATGTTGAAGGAAAAACACATTATGTGCCTTCGTTACAATATAACTGACGAGAAATAATTATGTAGTCATTATTGTCATAAATGTATTTACCATTACCGTTGTAATACTCACCCTATATAAAAGGGATTATCAATGAAATGAGTTGACAATTCCTATTTTCCTATAACAGGTTATTAGACACGTAGCTTCATTCCCTGAGTTTTTAGCTAAGAAAAAAAAAATAACCCTAGATTTTTCCCCCCGCTGCCGCTAGCCTTGCTAGCAGCAGCCCCGCAACCAGCGAAGCTAGGCCTCAACCGGCGCGTACTCCAACAGGTTCTTTGTACCACTCACTTCCCAGACCAGCGTCGACGACCCCATCTCAGCCAAACTCCGATGATGCCAACACCGACCCAAAGCCCGGAGCTCTTGACCGGAGGCCAACAACCCGGCTCGCAGAAATTTACTCTGGGCACCCCACTTTTCTCCGACCCGGCTTCCTCCGCTAGATCGACGCCGCCCCAAAGCCGGCGAGCCCGAAGACGAAGCATTGATGCTCCAATCGGACAACCATCAGCAGCTCCGGCCACATCCTGGCACCACTGCCCAGTCCTTCGATCCAGTCGTCCTCATAGATCCCCCACCCCCCACCCCCCCCCCCCCGATCCGGCTTCCTCCGGTCAACCATCGACAACGCCTGGGCCGACGTCATCCTGCCCAGCATCCTGCTTGTCATTATCGGGAGGTTGAGGCATTGGAAGTTCAACTAACGGCTGAAACGGGGGCGGGGGTTCAAGGGCGTGTTGTTGTGCCGCGAACATATCACACCACCAGTTTTGTTGGGCGGCGTAGTTGTATTGCCGAACTCTGTCGCATTCAGCATGCAAACTGGCCAGATCCAAATGATACTGCTGTGTTCTGCTGCGTAGCTCCTGTGATCTCTGGGACTCGGCCGCCAATCTTGCGGCCAATCTCTGCACTTCCCCCCTCATCTGTTGGCTGTCCCCGCCTCCCTTCTTTTGACCTCCCTTAGTGGTCTTCAGGAGCCCTATTCCAGAACTTCCCAAACCCCGGCAGTAGTATTGGTTTGACCGGTGTTGGAAGGCTGCGTCGAACATCCTCACTGCCGTTTGGACATTCGATCGGTCGACCTGGCGCAGGGCTTCTTCCAGATCTGCCTCTGAAATGTTCGGTTGTGTCTCCCGAACTACTTGCTGGAACACCTCTTCTTCGGCCCGGTTCACCCTCTCCTAATTGAACGGGAAAAAAATAATAATTAATATTCTAACAAATATATAATTAAGTAAAATTAATAATTAAAATTTTAAAATCGTAATCAACGACTTACGAGCTGTTCTGTCGCTTGTGAATAAGCGATCTTGAACGTCTCCACGAACGGGTTGCTATCAGGATGATCTCTAAGCGCCTCCTCCTGATATTGTGCAAACGGCCTAGAACCACCATGATGGGGGGTTGTGTTACGGCGGCGGTTCGCAGAGTTTACCCGAGACCGTTGCTTCAAACAAATAATAAAATATTAGAAAAATGCATCAAAAAATTTTAATGTAATAATTATAAAATAATTAAACTAATAATTAAAATTTTAACAAAATAAACATTTATAGTTAAGTTTAGTATTTACCTGCATAAGTGGGTTGTTGAAGTCTACTGTCTTCAACCAACGCCACTCGTACTCCCTGAACATGAACTCTCTAGGAGTACCCATACGACCACGGTTGTCGTATTGGTTAAAGTGGGAACGGAGCTCGTTCTTCCACTCTTTGAACCTACGGAAAAAACAAAAGTGCATTAGAAATATTATTAATATCATAAAATATTTCAAATTATAAGATAAGGAATTCCCAACGTACCTCAACGACTGCATCGCGTCCGCCAAATGCTGCTTATGTTCTGCAATCTCGAAGTATGTCTGAAAGATAATATTTTATTAGTTTTACAATTATAACAATACCGAAAATTATTAAATATTACGTAAAATAAATTAAATTTTTTAAATTACTCACCGACGCGGCGTTGTTCACCTCCCTCTTGATCTCTTCAGGCACATCAGCCCACCGCGTCCACAACATAGGGACTCTGTCCCTAATCAGTGCCCCCACGCAACCCGTGTAGTCGCGGCGTTTTTTCCCCTGAACCTCCTGATTAGGAGGTTCGTTGATCCGGATCCTCCCGCTGCTCTCAACAGTTCTCTTGAGCGTGTCAAAACATATGACACCTCTCGTATTCCTCGTTGAACTGCTAGTGGCTGTCCTTATCACATAAACGACGATTGGTTAATAAAATTAAATATTAGTGCTTTAATTTTAATAAAACATTTAATTAATAAAATCGAATGTTACCTGAACTGGATGACTCGTCTGTCGACTTTCCTTTTCTCCTCGCCGAAATCAAGAGGTCAGGGTTCTCAAATAGCTGCTGCTGGTATGCCTCCGCAGCACTCACGTACTGAGGCATAGCAGGCCATATGGGCACACCTCGAAAGTCGACCTCGGGTATCGCAGGAATGTTGTACGGGAGGTAGAGCTGATTTGGGAGAGTAGGCCCCTCAGTCGAGTCAGCAGCAGACGTCGTCGGACTCGTCATCGGCTCCCGATGAACCTCAGGCATACGGACCTGAGGAACGTCTGCAGCTATCTCGTCCTGAAATAGCTCCCTACTGAACCTCGGAGCATCTGGCCCGACAGGGGGACGTGAACTGCTCGACGGCCGCCCCTCCTAGAGAAGGGTCTGGTGCCGAGAACTCACACTCCTCCGCGGCTGGGATGAATCCACAGGCCTCCGCGGCTGGGATGAATCCACACTCCTCCGCGGCTGGGTGGTGGTCCTCTTAGGCTGGCTAAGGGTCCTGTCGGACTCTGCGGAACCGGCGGAACTTCCAGAACCCCTAGATCTGGAACGACGGCCTCCGAAGAACTATCTGAATGCATCGGCCATCTGCAGCTTGAGGCATTAATACATTAATTAATATTAAATTATATTACATTAAATAACAAATTCTAATTAATATAATAACCAATAATACACTAATTAATATATTAACAAAAATATATAACAAATATATAACAATTTATTATATAACAATTTATATAATTAAAATTAAATATATAACAAATATATAACAATTTATTATATAACAATTTATATAATTAAAATAAAATATATAACAATTTGTTAAAATTAAATTTATTAACAAATATATAACAATTTGTATAATTAAAATTAAATATATAACAATTTATAAAATTAAACTAAATTGAAGAAAAAAAAAATTTAACCGGATCGGAGGAGGAGGCCGGAGGAGGAGGGGAAGGCGGAGGGGAAGGAGGAGGAGGAGGAGGCCGACCGGAATAGGTTGAGGAAGGAGGAGAATCGGATGAGGATCGGAGGAGGCCGGAATTGGAGGAGAGTTTAAGCGCCGATTTGAGGAGGAGGAGGAGCAGCGCGGCGGAAACGAAATCTTTGCTGCAGATTGGAGCAACAGCAGGAGGAGGAGGAGGAAGAGAGGAAAAAGTCAGCTAGGGTTCGACAGTTTCTGATTTATACCCGAAAGAATAACCGACGATTAAAAAAGATTTCGTCGGCTATTCTTTACTATAGCCGACGAAAACTTTAACATCGTCGGCTATACTTTGAATGTCGTCGGCTATACTTTAGGAGATCAGCAGCCGTCTGATCTGAGACATCCAACGGCGGACAATGAAAAGGCGCGGATCGCAAGAGTTTAGCCGACGAATTTAAATATTTCGTCGGCTATACTTTGGAAAATCAGCAGCCGTTGGATCTGAGCCATCCAACGGCGGACAATAAGCGGATCGCAAGAGTTTAGCCGACGACATAGAATTTTCGTCGGCTAAACTTTTGGTCAAACAACGAAGTCAAACCTCTAAACGCTTTAAAACGGGAATTAGTCTAGTTAGACGACGGTTTCTGGCCTGACCTTCAACAGATAATAGTTTCAAATGGATGAGACGCAACTAATCGTTTAAAAAATTTCCTCAAAATATTTACCAAACGTCAGGCTACCCATAGGAAAACGGAAGTAAAAAACAGTTAACCGCAACATTCGACACACAGATTTTGTCGGAATCTAGTCATGTTTCAACCGTAGACGTATTTCATTATTTCGGTCATATCTTATTTGACGACATATTTGCATTTGAAGAGTGTACGTATAGTAATTATTTGAAACTATACATTCACTTAAACACTTGGTAAACAAGTTAAGGAACATTAGTGCATATGTTCTGATTTTGAATCTAAAAGTTTAGAAAATCTATTCCAACCGTCAGATATCACCGTTCACCTTAAATACATGTATGAAAAAAAATCCAACTACATCTGACAACGTTAAAGGCTCGATCGGGATGGTCAACCGGGTGAGTCAACCCTTTAAACGCTTAGAAATGGTAATTGGTCTGTCTAAATGACGTTTTTTTGCCTGACCTTCAACAGATAATAGTTTCAAATCGATGAGACGCAACTAATCGTATAAAAATTTTCCTCAAAATTTTTACCGAACGTCAGGCTACCCATAGGAAAACGGAAGTAAAACACAGTTAACTGCAACATTCGGCACACAGATTTTGTCGGAATCTTGTCATGTTTCAACCGTAGATGTATTTCATTATTTCGGTCATATCTTATTTGACGACATATTTGCATTTGAAGAGTGTACGTATAGTAACTATTTGAAACTATACATTCACTTAAACACTTAGTAAACAAGTTAAGAAACATTAGTGCATATGTTCTGATTTTGAATCTAAAAGTTTAGAAAATCTATTCCAACCGTCAGATATCACCGTTCACCTTAAATATATGTATGAAAAAAAATCCAACTACATCTGACAACGTTAAAGGCTCGATCGGGACGGTCAACCGGGTGAGTCAACCCTTTAAACGCTTAGAAATGGTAATTGGCCTGGCTAAATGACGTTTTTTGGCCTGACCTTCAACAGATAATAGTTTCAAATCGATGAGACGCAACTAATCGTATAAAAATTTTCCTCAAAATTTTTACCGAACGTCAGGCTATCCATAGGAAAACGGAAGTAAAACACAGTTAACCGCAACATTCGGCACACAGATTTTGTCGGAATCTTGTCATATTTCAATCGTAGACGTATTTCCTTATTTCGGTCATATCTTATTTGACGACATATTTGCAGTTGAAGAGTGTACGTGTAATAACTATTTGAAACTATACATTCACTTAAACACTTAGTAAACAAGTTAAGGAACATTAGTGCATATGTTCCGATTTTGAATCTAAAAGTTTGGAAAATCTATTCCAACCGTCAGATATCACCGTTAAGATTAAATACATGTATGAAAAAAAATCCAACTACATCTGACAACGTTAAAGGCTCGATCGGGACGGTCAACCGGGTGAGTCAACCCTTTAAACGCTTAGAAATGGTAATTGGTCTGGCTAAATGACGTTTTTTGGCCTGACCTTCAACAGATAATAGTTTCAAATCGATGAGACGCAACTAATCGTATAAAAATTTTCCTCAAATTTTTTACCGAACGTCAGGCTACCCATAGGAAAACGGAAGTAAAACACAGTTAACCGCAACATTCGACACACAGATTTTGTCGGAATCTTGTCATGTTTCAACCGTAGACGTATTTCATTATTTCGGTCATATCTTATTTCATGACACATTTGCATTTGAAGAGTCTACGTATAGTAACTATTTGAACCTATACATTCACTTAAACACTTAGTAAACAAGTTAAGGAACATTAGTGCATATGTTCTGATTTTGAATTTTAAAAGTTTAGAAAATCTATTCCAACCGTCAGATATCACCGTTCACCTTAAATACATGTATGAAAAAAAAATCCAACTACATCTGACAACGTTAAAGGCTCGATCGGGACGGTCAATCGGGTGAGTCAACCCTTTAAACGCTTAGAAATGGTAATTGGCCTGTCTAAATGACGTTTTTTTGGCCTGACCTTCAACAGATAATAGTTTCAAATCGATGAGACGCAACTAATCGTATAAAAATGTTCCTCAAAATTTTTACCGAACGTCAGGCTACCCATAGGAAAACGGAAGTAAAACACAGTTAACCGCAACATTCGGCACACAGATTTTGTCGGAATCTTGTCATGTTTCAACCGTAGACGTATTTCATTATTTCGGTCATATCTTATTTGACGATATATTTGCATTTGAAGAGTGTACGTATAGTAACTATTTGAAACTATACATTCACTTAAACACTTAGTAAACAAGTTAAGGAACATTAGTGCATATGTTCTGATTTTGAATTTTAAAAGTTTAGAAAATCTATTCCAACCGTCAGATATCACCGTGCACCTTAAATACATGTATGAAAAAAAAATCCAACTACATCTGACAACGTTAAAGGCTCGATCGGGACGGTCAATCGGGTGAGTCAACCCTTTAAACGCTTAGAAATGGTAATTGGCCTGTCTAAATGACGTTTTTTTGGTCTGACCTTCAACAGATAATAGTTTCAAATCGATGAGACGCAACTAATCGTATAAAAATGTTCCTCAAAATTTTTACCGAACGTCAGGCTACCCATAGGAAAACGGAAGTAAAACACAGTTAACCGCAACATTCGGCACACAGATTTTGTCGGAATCTTGTCATGTTTCAACCGTAGACGTATTTCATTATTTCGGTCATATCTTATTTGACGACATATTTGCATTTGAAGGATGAAGCAATGGTTTGTCGATAGTGATAGAAAATGGAAGCTGGTCTTTTTTTGTTTTTTGTTTTTTATCATAGCCGACGAAATCAAACCTAGTACTCGTCGGCTATTTTTTTGTCGTTTTCTGTCTAAAATAAAATATGTATTTTTCAATATAGTTATAGCCGACGAAAATGTCAACTTCGTCGACCATACTTCCAAAAAATTTCGTCGGCTAATGTTTCGGAGAAAGGCCGACGAAAATACAAATCGTCGACTGAAATATGAATATAGCTGACGATTTTTTTAAAATACCAACAAAAAAAAGGTTTCGTCGGCTATGGTTAAACTATGGCTGACGATTTTTTTTTTTTTTACCGACGAAAAATAAATTCGTCGGCTATTCCTTAGAATTACCGACGAAAATTTTAATTCGTCGGCCGTTTTTTTTTTTCGTCGGGAAAACCCTTTTTTCTGGTAGTGGTGCTTCGTCACAGTGATGTAGTACGCACCAATAAGCTTCAATTAGCTCAGCATATGTCAATCTTTGTGAACTTGGTAAATTACCATACGGACGTACATCACTAGAAACGATTGAATGATTGAAGTCTGGTACTGTAGGGGCCGCTGTAGAAGATTTTACCTCGTCACTGTTACAGAGATATAAGTTGCAGTATGTCAATGAATGGGGAAATACGAATAATAAATAGTACTCTTGCTTTTAGGGTTACTCTTGCTTTTACTTAACTATTTGTATTAAAAAAGTTGTCTGAAATTACATAGTTATTAGTGAAGTATATATATATAAGAAAATATAACAATGAATGGGGAAATACGAATAATAAATAGTACATTTCTTGGGGATACATCCAGGTGCAATGAACTAGACCAGTAAGCAGTGCTTGGGGGGGGGGGGGGGGGGGGTGGAATCCTCTCCAATTTGCATAAAATGTAGATGATGTCTTCTTTGAGAATGAGAACATCTGACTTCTTCAGCTCTTTAGCGTATAACTTCTGAAAGAACCTACACAACGCTATTATAGGTTCCACCACATTTGGATGCAAATAGGGTCGGATAACTACTAGAATAAGACGTTGCAGCAAAACATGACAGTCATGAATCTTCAATCCATTAAACCTATTCTCCCCCAAGTTAATTGGTGTGAGCCTAAGCTTGCACACAATAATAACCCTACAAAATATCGTTAGTAGTATAAGCAAGTAGGGATCGTTCTAAGCCGGGGATTAAGGGTACCTGAAATATGAGATTGTTAGACAAAAACATATACACAAATATACAAACGTCACAATTGGGGGAATGAGTATGGCGTCGGCAGCAAATCTGCCACTAACACTAAGATACGAAAATTAAACCTAAGCTAATATATACAGGTGATCATCATCTCTCACACAAAACAGTTCACGCAAAAACTCTTTAACACATAGATTCGCATACAAGAAGGTAAGAGTCAAGTATTCATGCATCTTAGACTTAATCAATTTCGACTACAATTAGAGCGATTAGCCTTTTAACCAATTGTAAGACATCTAATGTTTTAAGATCATGCTATTCGCCTTTGATCCTAAAGTTTATGCTAATCCGGTTTTAAGCGTTTTAACATTTAAGCACAAGAGTCTAAAATCGAAAACATGTAAACAAGCAAGGTTGTCAATCATCTTATTTAACATGCAAGTTTTAGCTAAGGTATTACCCTAAGTGAGCACAATAGAATCAAAGCAACATACGTTTCAACTTTATTCATTCTACTCAGGTTAAATGAAACCTAACATCTAGATTTACATGCTTTAAACAACAATTGTTTTAAACACAACTAATGCTTCGATTTGTTAAGGAACACCCTTAGATTACTAACCAATTTAAATCCTAAACATGCTTCTAATACCACTGCCCTAATTATCCAACATACAAAAATCCACAAGTTAAATTCACAAAACTCTAACATAAACAAGAATCATGCAATCAGTTTACACAAAAGTTCAATAAAAACCAAGAATCGAATTGCGTTCATACAATACAACCAAACTACAACAAATACAAAAGTCATAGGGGGAGTGGATCACACTTTTAGAACCTTTTAAGACTCCTCAATCGTGTGCAAGATGCTTGGCTGCTGCTCCTTAGTGCTCGGCCAAAACAAGAATCGGCAGAAGACAAGGTGAAAGGATTCGGAAGTTTGTAGTGGTGGTGATGGTGTTTTGGCTAAGTGTTTGGGTATTTAGTACTTAAGAAACTTGGTAGAGCTTTGGCTAGTATTTTATGCTTGAGATGAGATGATTTTCAGAATGAAAAAGTGAGGCTATATATAGAGAGTAGGTGCCGGCAGCCCTTGTTGCACAAGGCAATCACAAAACCTAGTAGGATAGGGTTTTGAAACCTTCCTTTCATAGCTCAATTAGGCTTTCTTATTCTGATTTTTCTTCAAGGCTTGGGCTTGGTGTCATCCTCCTTCCTTTCTTAAGCTTGGACCATCTTCACATATGCATTTGTACACCATTTGGTCCATTGAAAACAGAATTTGCAAAAAGGAGGCAGTAGCATCCTGGAATCGGCAGACTTGATGTTGTTGCAGTGACTCTGGCATATCTCCCTCCTCGGAGCTCCGATTGATGCGATTCCAAGTCTCAGATAAACTAGACACACATGGCTACCTCCATATAAAACAGGTCGATCAAATTCCTTGTGAGTCGTCAGGAATAATTTTTTGAAGTTGGGACACAGTCCCAGGAAAATCCTGGAAGTCCCTGGATTGGTTTGCTCGAACTGCTGTTTTACAGCCATCTTTTGGGCGACTTCCCGAACTCCGATTGATCTGAAATTTTAACACAACATTCCTTAGTATATGAATATTAAGCATACCAAATTTCATTGAATTTGGACAGAGATAGATCACATTTTTACTCATCTCAAAATCACGAAAAAGACATATTTTGCACTATTTTCCAGATTTCTCAAACTTAGTCATTTTTCGGATTATTAAGCACATTTGATTAAAACTTTACCAAATCGACACTAAACTAAATTATGACTCAATCTTAGATAAATAAGGGAAAAACGAAGTATAAACGAGGGTATAAGCATATAATATCATCGCACATTGTGCTCCTATCATTAATGCACCGTTGCACCGAGATATATTTAATGCATACCCATGAGGATACTTTACTCCTTTAAACTGTATGAAAACCTCCTTCTTGAAAGCCGGTTTAATTGTGTAAGGTGCAACATGTATTATCATCCCTGACGCCGTTTTTACTGGCCACAAGTGTTCTCGTATTCCCCTTTTCTTCAGATCCTCACGTGCTTTCACAGTGTCCTTACTCTTTCCTTTAATATCAAGAATTGTTCCCACAAGGCTGTCACTTACATTCTTTTCTATGTGCATGACATGTAGGGTGTGCGTAAGAATCAATTTCGACCAGTAAGGTAAATCATAGAATCTAGTCTTGTGTGTAAAACACATGTACTCCTCAGGGCATTCCAGAACTGGTATTGTGGTATCACCGCTCAACACGCCGAAATCAAAAGAGTTCAACTTCTCCAAAATTTCATCACCATTTCAAGGACGGGGTTTAGAACGAAGCTCTATTGTTTTGTCAAATGCTAGTGATTCAAATCGTCATGGTTGGTTAGTTGGAAGCCATCTATGGTGACCCAAGTAACACACTTTCCCAGCGTACCAAACAGAATGGACTTCGTTCAAGCAAACAGGACAAGCTTTGTATCATTTAGTGGCCTGAGACGACAACATCCCATAACCAAGAAAATCACTTATGGAAAACATCGCAACTGCTCTCATCACAAATGATCTTCCACTGTGCACTACCAGAAAAAACAGTATTACCGACGAAAAAAAAAAACGGCCGACGACATACTTTTTTCGTCGGCTATTCCCAAGAATGGCCGACGATTTTTTATTTCGTCGCTAAAAATAAAAAATCGTCGGCTATTCCCCAAGAATGGCCGACGATTTTTTCTTTCGTCGCTAAAAATAAAAAATCGTCGGCTATTCCCCAAGAATGGCCGACGATTTTTTCTTTCGTCACTAAAAAATATTTTTCGTCGGCTATACCGCTAGAATGACCGACGATTTGGATTTTCGTCGGCCTTTCTCTTAAAGTATAGCCGACGAAAACTTTAGAAAGTTTGGCTGACGAAATTGGAATTTTCGTCGGCTATAAGTCTTTATATTTTCAGATCTGGACAGAAGCTGCTCATTTAAAAAAAAACGAAAAAAAACGGGAGAAAGAGTGAAAAATCTGTGGGTATTGTTGAAATCCGTCCTCTCTTACATTGTGGAGCTATATATAGGTACGTATATGTGTATATATGTTGATTTTGAGTTTTAGTTGAGTTGATTTTGAGTTTTAGTGATTTTGATATAGTAAGTGATTTTTTGTTTTGTTGTTGTTTTAGTGTTAGAATGTATGTATATATGTTGATTTTGAGTTGTAGTTGAGTTGATTTTCAGTTAGAGTATAATTATGTGTTTTAATTTAATGTTATTTTAATTAGTGTTAAAATATATATAAATATGTTAATTAATGGTTGTTGATAGCTAGTGTAATGAACTTAAATAATGGTTGTTAATTAATGGTATATATATATATGAGTTGATGTTGATAATAATATATATTGTAATATATATGTGTTAATTAATTTATTATTAATTAAAGTTATACATATATATTATTATCAGGCTATATATGGATCGAGATAAGAGTTGGATTTCGCTTCCAAGGCATGACCGACGATACACTACAGGAGTTGTGGATTTTTTGCAGTTCGTCCAGGAAAATGCAAACGGGAGTGAATACCATTATTGCCCGTGCAAGAAATGTAAGTGTCGCAGTGATATGTGTCGATTTCCGATTAGGACAGTATGGGAGCACCTAAAGAGTAATGGGTTTTGGCCGAAGTACAAACGTTGGATATATCACGGTGAGCCATCATTAGATGGATCGCATGATCATGGGCAGTTTTTTTAGGCGGGCAGTAGTAGTACATCCAACGATCCAACAATGGCATTCGTCAACGACGTGTTTCCTTTTGAAAGCGGTGTTCGTGGGGAACAATATATGCATGACCCGGTGCAGCCGTTCCCACAAGTTGTCAACACTGCTGCCTTTGACAAGTACAACAAACTGATTGCATTGCAACAGACCCCTGTGTCTTCAAGTTCTGAGAAGACAGTTCTTGAAAGTGTGATGGAGGTAATGAGGATTAAAGTCGAGGCAAAATCGAGCATCAGGCAAGTGGATGAATATCTACAGTACACTTCTTCGTTGTTGGAGGAGGGTCATCGTAATCCTACCAATCACCGTAAGGTCCGAAGTATCCTCAAAGATATAGGGCTTTCCTACATTAAGATCCATGCATGTGCATTTGACTGCGTTCTCTTCTGGGGTAAAGATGCAGAAGGGAATGACCTTGCTAGCCTTGGCGCATGTCCGATATGTCAGTTTGACCGATATAAGTTGACGGGAGCAGGCAATAGGAAACCTGTGAAAGTGCTTCGGTATTTTCAGTTGAGAGATAGGCTTGAGCGGTTGTACATGTCAGAAACCACCGCAAAAGCTATGAGGTGGCACGGTGAGCGGGACGCGGGAGACGCAGATATCATGACACACATCTCTGACGGAGCGGCTTGGAAGCATATAAACAATGAGTTTCCTCATTTTGCGTCAGATGTCAGAAACGTCAGGCTCGGGCTCTCAACTGAAGGGTTCAACCCTTTCGACACCATGAGTCTTTCATACAGTATATGGCCGTTGGTTTTGGTACCTTACAACCTTCCTCCGTGGATGTGCATGAAGAAGGAATATAATATGTTGACGTTGTTGATTCCGAGGCCTGGTTACCCAGGGAAATGTCTCGATGTGTATATGAGACCATTGATTGAAGAGCTTAAGGTATTGTGGGACGTTGGTCATCCCACTTTTGACAAGTACAAGCAGGAGACGTTCCACATGCATGTCATGGTTATTGGTACCATCAGTGATTTTCCTACTTATGGGATGTTGTCGGGCAGCGTTGTTAGGGGATACAAGGCTTGTCCAGAGTGCCTCAGCGATTATGGGAGCACCCCTCATTGCAACAAGATATGCCGAATGGGTCATCATGTGTTCCTTCCGGCGGATCACCACTGGCGTTACGAGTCCGCCGCATTTGATGGAACCGAAGAACACGGTGGTCCTCCCAGAAGATGGACGGGAAGAGAAATTTTAGCAGTGCTTAATGAGTATAATTTTGGGCCCCTCAGCAATCATCCCGATATTGTAGCGGAAATACCTGAAAGACTTGAGGAGTACAAATTCTGGACACATAAGAGCATATTGTGGGAACTCCCGTACTGGTGTGAGTTGCTGATCCGTCACTTCCTAGACGTTATGCACATAGAAAAAAATGTTTCTGAAAGTGTGGTGGGCACAACGCTGAACTTGGAGAGGAAGACGAAAGACGGTCCTAAGGCTCGCACTGATCTGCAAAACATGAATATCAGAAAACAACTATGGTTGAAACAAGGGAAGAGAAAAATGCCTCAAGCTCCTTACACCGTCAAGCCTGAGCATAAACCAGAAATTTTCCATTGGATAAGTCGGGCCAAGTATCCTTCAGGCTTTGCTGGAAATATAGCCAAGTGTGTGACCAGACAATTCAACAATCTTTACGGGTTGAAAAGTCATGACAATCATATCCTGCTACAACGTCTCTTCCCTGTTTTCATTCGACCGTTCCTTCCCCGTCACGTTGTAGAGCCGTTAGTAGTGTTGGCAAGATTTTTCCAGAAGGTATGCACACGGGAAGTGAGAAAATCTGACCTCCGGGAAATGCAACAAGACATCGTTCATATCATGTGTAAATTTGAGATGATATTTCCTCCAAATTTTTTCGACATCATGCCTCACCTCATGATCCATCTTCCTCGGCAGTTGTTGCTTACCGGTCCTGTGCACTTCACTTGGATGTATCCGATGGAAAGGTACGTATTTTACACCTTATGTTAATTTCCTCATCAATATATGTGATATAGTGTTAATGTATTATCATAACACTTTATATATTTGATTTATAGGCAACTTGGACAATACGGAAGTTTTGTCCAAAACAGATCCGCACCTGAAGGATGTATAGCTGAAGCATATATTGCGCACGAGTGCGTCACCTACATGAAGCTGTATTTAGGAGAGTTACAGGAAAGCATACCGGAAGATGTACCTTCACAGTTCAATCTTTCCATACTCTCCGACGATGTTGTACTCAGTGGAAACATGCCAGTTTCCTACAAGTTGAAAGATTATGAGGTAGCCATTGCACATTGGTGGGTACTAATCAACTGTCCAGAAGTTCAGTTTTGGAAGAACATACATCTACACTGTGAACAAGTAGGAGGTGATGTCGATTACCACAACCGGACATTCGCAGAGTATTTCGGCCGCTGGGTACGTAACTTTAACACTATTCTATACGTGTTTATATATTATTGTGTATATTTATTCATATTTATAGTTGATTTTGATGGTTGCAGATGGACCTTATTAAAAATGATAATCACCCAAATTGGTCGCACGAACTCAGACTTTTAGCGATGAGGCCGGTCTATTCAAAAGTTTATGCGACGTGCAAGGTGAATGGTGTGTTATTTCGATGTGAAGAGAGAGACCTCAGACTGAAAACACAAAATTCAGGGGTTATGGCACATGGTGGGGATGGTGGAGTTGACTATTACGGTGTTCTCCATTCAGTTGTGGAACTGCATTATGGGGAAGGCATGAAAGTGCACCTTTTCAAGTGTAGATGGTTTGACACACGGCCGAGGACTCTAGTGGTGAGGAACGACATAGATTACCCCTATCGAGCAATTCAGAAACCGAAGAAGATTCATCCGATGATTCCGATTACAATCCGACGGATTAAGTAATTTAGATGATGTAATCCTTTCATTTGTAATCCACTCGATCATTTCTAATGAACGGGCGTAGGGATGAGCCTCCCAGCTAGGCTGGGTTCCAAACCCCTTAAAAATTTTTTTGAAATATGTTGACTGTTGGGTTTCTGTTTTTTTATGTTCAATTTTGGTTATATATGAACAGGACATAGGCATACGGGAGGTGTAACACCACAGATTTTTTTATTTTTTTCACAGAATAGCCGACGAAAAATGCATTATTTCGTCGGCTATTCACAGAATAGCCGACGAAACATTCATTATTTCGTCGGCCATTATCACAATAGCCGACGAAAAATTCATTATTTCGTCGGCCATAAATTTATTGAAAAATAAATATTTTTTTGACAGAAAACGACAAAAGAATAGCCGACGAGTAGTAGGTTTGATTTCGTCGGCTATGATTAAAAAAAAAAAACAAAAAAACAGCAGCTTCCATTTTCTATCACTATCGACAAACCATTGCTTCATCCTTCAAATGCAAATGTGTCGTGAAATAAGATATGACCGAAATATTGAAATACGTCTACGGTTGAAAAATGAGAAGATTCCGACAAAATCTGTGTGCCGAATGTTGCGGTTAATTGTTTTTTACTTCCGTTTTCCTATGGGTAGCCTCACGGTCGGTAAATATTTTGAGGAAAATTTTTATACGATTAGTCGCGTCTCATCGATTTGAAACTATTCTCTGTTGAATATCAGGCCAAAAAACGTCATTTAGACAGGCCAATTTCCGTTTTAAAGCGTTTAGAGGTTTGACTTCGCTGTTTGACCGTCCCGATCGAGCCTTTAACGTTATCAGATGTAGTTGGATTTTTTTTCATACATGTATTTAATCTTAACGGTGATATCTGACGGTTGGAATAGATTTTTCAAACTTTTAGATTCAAAATCGGAACATATGCACTAATGTTCCTTAACTTGTTTACTAAGTGTTTAAGTGAATGTATAGGTTCAAATAGTTACTATACGTAGACTCTTCAAATGGAAATGTGTCATGAAATAAGATATGACCGAAATATTGAAATACGTCTACGGTTGAAAAATGAGAAGATTCCGACAAAATCTGTGTGCCGAATGTTGCAGTTAACTGTTTTTTACTTCCGTTTTCCTATGGGTAGCCTGACGGTCGGTAAATATTTTGAGGAAAATTTTAATACGATTAGTCGCGTCTCATCGATTTGAAACTATTCTCTGTTGAATATCAGGCCAAAAAACGTCATTTAGACAGGCCAATTTCCGTTTTAAAGCGTTTAGAGGTTTGACTTCGCTGTTTGACCAAAGGTTTAGCCGATGAAAAGTCTATTTCGTCGGCTAAACTCTTGCGATCCGCTTATTGTCCGCCGTTGGATGGCTCAGATCCAACGGCTGCTGATTGTCCAAAGAATAGCCGACGAAATTAAATATTTCGTCGGCTAAACTCTTGCGATCCGCGCCTTTTCATTGTCCGTCGTTGGATGGGGGAGATCGGACGGCTGCTGAGCGCCTAAAGTATAGCCGACGACATTCAAAGAATAGCCGACAACATTCAAAGTATAGCCGACGATATTAAAGATTTCGTCGGCTATAGTAAAGAATAGCCGACGAAATCTTTTTTAATCGTCGGCTATTCTATCGGGTATAAGTCTGAAACTGCCGAACCCTAGCCTCCATTTTCTACATTTTTCTTCCGTTCTCCTCCTCCGTACACCTCCGCAGCAATTCAGATTGCGTCGCACCGCCGCTCTGCTCCTCCTCCTCCTCCTCCCCTCCATCCGATCCGGCCGGCCACTCTCCTCCTCCTCCATCCGATCCGGTAACCTTTTTTTTTTTTTTTTAAATTATTTTAATTTAAATATGTTAATTTAGGTTAATTTATTTATGTTAATTTAGATATAATTTATTTAATTATTTATGTAAATTTATTTATTTAGATGTAATTGTTAATTTAGGTATTTATGTTAATTTAGGTATAATTTAGGTATTTATGTTAATTTAGGTATAATTTAGGTATTTATGTTAATTTAGGTAATTTTTAGGTATTTATGTTAATTTAGGTAATTTTTTTAAAATTTATTTTAATTATATAATTTAGATGTAATTGTATAATTTATACGTATAAATTGGTTGTTTAATTATATAAATTGGTAACTTAATTGTATAATTTAGCTTAATTATATATATAGCTTAATTATATTTAATTTTAATTATATAAATTGTTATATATTTTTTAATAAATTAATTATATTTGTTATAATTTAGGTAAATAATTTGTTATATATTTAATTTTAATTATATAAATTATTATATATTTGTTATATATTTGTTAATGAATTTAATTGTTATATATTTGTTATAATTTAGGTATATAAATTGTTAAATTAATTATATATATAAATTAGTAGTCTAATTATATATATATATATATATATATATATATATATATTAATAAAGAAATATAGTTATATTTGTATATAAATAGTTATATTTAGGTTAATGGTTAGTATTATTTAAAATGGCCGCGGCTGCAGATGGCCGATGCATTCAGACAGTTCTTCGGAAGCCGTCGTTCCAGATCGAGAGGTTCTAGAAGTTCCGCCGGTTCCGCAGACTCCGACAGGACCCTTAGCCAGCCTGAGAGGACCACCAGCCAGCCGCGGAGGAGTGTGGATTCCTCCCAGCCGCAGAGGACTGTGGATTCATCCCAGCCGCGGAGGAGTGTGAGTTCTCGGCACCAGACCCTTCTCCAGGCGGGGCGGCCGTCGAGCAGTTCACTTCCGCCTGTCGGGCCAGATGCTCCGAGGTTCAGTCGGCAGCTATTTCAGGACGAGATAGCTGCAGACGTTCCTCAGGTTCGTATGCCTGACGTTCATCGGGAGCCGATGAGGAGTCCGACGACGTCTGCTGTCGACTCGACTGAGGCTCCTACTCTCCCAAACCAGCTCTACCTCCCGTACAACATTCCGGCGATACCGGAGGTCGACTATCAGGGTGTGCCCATATGGCCTGATATGCCTCAGTACGTGAGTGCTGCGGAGGCATACCAGCAGCAGCCATTTGAGAACCTTGACCACCTTATTTCGGCGAGGAGAAAAGGAAAGTCGACAGACGAGTCATCCAGTTCAGGTAACATTTGATTTTATTAATTAAATGTTTTATTAAAATTAACGCACTAATATTTAATTTTATTAACCAATCGTCGTTTTTGTGATAGGGACAGCCGCTAGCAGCTCACGGAGGAATACGAGAGGTGTCATATGTTTTGACACGCTCAGGAGAACTATTGAGCGCAGCGGGCGGATTCAGATCAACGAACCTCCTAATCAGGAGATTCAGGGGAAGAAAAAACGCGACTAGTCGGGTTGCGTTGGGGCACTGATTAGGGACAGAGTCCCTATGTTGTGGACCCGGTGGGCTGATGTGCCCGAAGAGATAAAGAGGGAGGTGAACAACGCCGCGTCGGTGAGTAATTTAAAAAATTTAATTTATTTATCGTAATATTTAATAATTTTCGGTATTATTACAATTGTAAAACTAATAAAATATTATTTTTCAGACATTCTTCGAGATTGCCGAACACAAGAGGGATTGGGCGGACACCGTGCAGAACTCGAGGTACGTTGGGAATCCCTGACCATCTTATAATTCTTAATATTTTATGATATTAATAATATTTCTAATGCACTTTTGTTTTTTTCGTAGGTTCAAAGAGTGGAAGAACGAGTTTCGTTCCCACTATAACGAATACGACAACCGTGGTCGTATGGGTACTCCCAGAGAGTTCATGTTCAGGGAGTACGAGTGGCGTTGGTTGAAGACAGTAGACTTCAACAACCCAGTTATGCAGGTAAATACTAAACTTCACTACAAATGTTTATTTTGTTAAATTTTAATTATTAGTTTAATTATTTTATAATTATTACACTAATATTTTTTTATGTATTTTTCTAATATTTTATTATTTGTTTGAAGGAACGGTCTCGCATAAACTCTGCGAACCGCCGCCGTAACACAACCCCCCATCATGCTGGTTCTAGGCCGTTTGAGCAATATCAGGAGGAGGCGCTTAGAGATCATCCTGATAGCAACCCGTACGTGGAGACGTTCAAGGTCGCTTATCCACAAGCGACAGAACATCTCGTAAGTCGTTCATTACGATTTCAAAATTTTAATTATCAATTTTACTTAATTATATATTTGTTAGAATATTAATTCTTTTTTTCCGTCCAATTAGGAGAGGGTCAACCGGGCCGAAGAAGAGGTGTTCCAGCAAGTATTTCGGGAGACACAACCGAACATTTCAGAGGCAGCTCTGGAAGAAGCCCTGCGCCAGGTCGACCGGTCCAATGTCCAAACGGCAGCGAGTATGTTCGACGCAGCCTTCCCAAACCTGTCAAACAACTACTACTGCCGGGGTTTGGGAAGTTCTGGACTAGGGCTTCTGAAGACCACTAAGGGAGGTCAAAAGAAGGGAGACGGGGAGAGCCAACAGATGAGGGGGGAAGTGCAGCGATTGGCAGAAGAAAATGCAAGGTTGGCGGCCGAGTTCCAGAGATCACAAGAGGAACAACGCAGATCACAGGAGCGACACCGCAGAACACAGCAGTATTATTTCGATCTGTCCAGTTGGTATGCTGAATGCGAGAGAATTCGGCAACACAACTACGCCGGCCAACAACAGTGGTGGATGGATATGTTCGCGGCACAACAACAAAACCTTGAATCTCCGCCCCCGTTTCAGCCGTTAGTTGAACCTCCAATGCCTCAACTCCCGTGGATGACGAGCAGGATGCTGGAGATGACGTGGTGGACTTTAGTGGTTTAGGTGATGATTAGTAGGGTTACGTTATATGTTATGTATATTGGAACGAATTAAATAATAATTCATTTAGATGTGTTTCTTGTTGGTGCAAAGGTATGGACTGTCTTTGTAATTTGCAGGTTGCTTGGAATGGTAATTTAGAAAATAATTTAATTTTTTTTTACCAAATGTAAGAATAGCCGACGATTTTGGCATTATTTCGTCTGCTATAATAACTATAGCCGACGAATTTTATCAATTTTCGTCGGCTATAAGTTATATAGCCGACGAAAATTTCATTATTTCGTCAGCTATAACTAATTAATGCCTATTAAATATTAATATATTTCGACGAAATAGCCGACGAAAATTTAAAAAATCGTCGGTTATTGTTCAAACCAATAGCCGACGAATTTCGTCGGCTATACTTAATGAATTTCGTCGGCCATACTCGAAAATACTCGACGAAATTCGTCGGCAATTTCTCCCTGGTTTGGCCAACAAAAAATATTTTCGTCTGTAAGTTCGTCGGCCATACTCTACTATAGCCGACGAATAAGTTTTTTTCGTCGGCCATTGGTATAGCCGACGGGGTTTTTCCGATGAATTATAGCCGACGAAAATTTCGTCGGTAGAAGGTATAGCCGACGAAAAATTGGCATAGCCGACGAAATTTTTTTCGTCGGCTATTCACTCATATCTGGTAGTGGTGCCTGTCAAAAGTAAGAGCTCCATTTTTCCATAAATCTAACAGCTCGTCAATCAAAGATTGCAAATACACATCCAGACACTTTTCTGGAGACTTTGGACCGGGAATTAACAAAGAAATCATACTAAATTCTTTCTTCATACACATCCAAGGAGGCAGGTTGTACGGCACAAGAATAACATGTCATGTACTATGACTCAAACTCATATTTCCATGGGGATTGAATCCATCTGACGCATGCCCAAGTCTTACATTTCGAACATCTTTTGCAAAATCTGGGAATGATCTGTCAAAAGACTTCCATGCCTAGCTATCTGCAGGGTGTCTGAGAATATCATCATCTATCATTCTCTCTCCATGCCATCTCATTTCTTTTGCTGTGTGTAAAGACATGTAAAGAGGCTTCAATCTAGGAATTAAAGGGAAATGACGAAGCACATTCACAGAAGCACTGTTTTCCTTAACTGTGCCTTGCTCCTACCTCGACGCGTGGCATATGGGACATTCATTAAGCTCAGCTTTCTCTTTGTAAAACAAAACACAGTTATTCTTGTAGGCGTGGATTTTGTTATAACTGAGACCGAGATAGCCCAATATCTTTTGTACCTTGTAATAACTATCAGGTTGATAGTTAGGAACAAGAAGAGTTTCCTTATAATACTTTAGCAGACTATCAAAAGAGTCATTTGTCCACCTATTCTTGACTTTCAACTGCATCTGTGAGATGATGGTCCTTAAAACAGTTTTAGGACTATCCTTGAATAATGAGATTTGCACTTGAGCAAGGAGTCTGGTATACTTATTATAATCATCACTGTCAACAAGAGGAACTGTGGCATCAGTGGTATCATCATAAACTGCCTCTTCGTATTCCTCTTCCTCGTGTATTAGAGCAAATGTAGGAAAAATGTGATGTAGAATGTTCATAGCCGGGTCTTTATAAGGCTCAAAACCACCACTAGATGTCCAGTCATGGTATCCCGCTTAGATTTCGGCAACCGTAGGTTCATAATCTGCTGCTTCACCGTGTTTACTCCATGTTGTATAATTACACATAATACCTCTGTTACTCATGTGATCGTAGATTCTTACTATCGTTTTGCACTTAGTATTCAGACAACTTAAGCATGGACACCTGTGTTTTTTCTTTCCTCCACCATGTTTCACGTACAAAATCCATTAAACTTCGTACTCTTTCTTGGTATTCAATGCTCCCCCTAGGGTACTGCATCCAAATCTTGTCTTTATCCATCGATCACCTGTCATATATATATATATATATATATAAGAGAAACGACAAATAATCACAAATTAAGCAACAACCAATTTAAATGCATGTTTTTTCTCGACCTTATGCCTCCGGTTAAGGTGTTAATCTTATTCAGGAGCACAAGACTTTGTTTCACAGTTTGTAGATCTTGTGTATTCGTTTTAAGTCGTGGGAAAATTTCAGCTGCATCTCCCCACAGTTTCTCAAGTGCACGAATATCTATATACCTAGTATGCACTCGAAGAACAGTATTGGGAGACCCCGTCAAAATATATACCCACGACCGCAAACGAATACACAAAACCTATACAAACTATGAAACAAAGTCATCTGCTCCCAAACTATCCAAAAATTGGACAATTCAAGAATCATATGTTGATTCTCGAATGAGATTTCTAAGGATATAAATGCATGTACATCAGTGAATAAAATAATTAATAATTCTTTCCTTCACCGCTAATTATAAATAATTTCATAAATAATTTTTTTAAAAATAATAACAATTATTAATTAAATTAATTCAGGCATTTTCAAAACAAATAATTAATATATATAATTCAAAAATTTCACAAAAACCAACAATTAATTGAGTATGTATGGATCAACAAAAGGAATACTCTCACCTCACAATATATATATATACACACACAACAAATATGTGATTGGAATTCTTCACCGGAAAACTTCAATAGAAAAAATGGCTATATTTTGTGAAAAAGATGAAGAAAGAAACCATACCAAGTTAAAAACCGATGGGTAGTAGTGGAGAAGGCTTAGGAAGACCCGATTTGAAACTTTTCACATCCAAAAATGAAGATCGGTGGAAAAATTTTGTGGGAGGAAAAATTTTCAGTTTTTTCCTCTTTTTCCCAATCTGGAAAACGAGTCCAGTTTATATAGTCAGAGAAATATTTAAGCGACGAAACAATTCGTCCTCTAAGTAAAATATTCGACGTCTAAGAAGAAGTTTGGTGACGAAAAATACATTCTTAAGTTTCGTCGCCCTTAGTAGTTCACTTAGGAGACGAATCACTCATATTTCGTCGCTTAAGTGACACAACTTGGCGACGAAACAAAGAAGGAATACAGAGGACGACGACATTTTTCGTCGTAAGGGTTCTTCTCTAAGACGACGAAAGTGTGTTTCGTCGCCTAAGATGGTATTTAGGCGACGAAAATTGCATCTTAGAGGACGATTTAAATCCGTCGCTAAGTTCTGTCTTAGGCGACGAAATTTTTTATCTTTCGTTGCCTAAAGTATTTATTCTGGTAGTGAAGTTTCACTCAAATGTTGTGCGCATTTAATTTTTTTTTGTAAGATCAATCTACTTGCTAGTTTATTAAAGTAATTAACAATTACAATCGTTTCGAAAGACATCGCTAACTTATAAAATCGAGAGAGCTATAACAAACCAAGTTTGGCTATTATTTCTCAAGGCATGTGAAGCAAAACCATGAGCTAGTGTATTCGTCTCCCTTGGTGCATATTGAATTCTATAACCACAGCACTTGTCTAATCTCATCAATCATCATACTCATAGTAGAGAGATCTGTGGTTCATTCAGTTGCATGGATAGCTTGAACCAGTAAAGCTAGAGCAATCAGATTCATTGCTATTAGTATAGTTGGTTGCCCTTAAATGATTCAACCATCAAATTTTGAATGATGTAACTATTGAAGTGACTCTGTTATACTAACCTGTAATCAACTTGAAAGGAAATCTATAGTACGTGAAGGATCCTTGAGATGTTTGTGGAACCTGGTGAACGTGTTAGTGTGCTATCCACCAGGCACCAGCTAGCCTGCAGAACCAAAACAAATGTAGGTGAATTTGTTTTTGCATGCTTGAAGTTGGAGCCAAATTACACCCAAGATTAACAACACAAATCCCATAACAAATAGGTATATTACGTGAGAATGACATCATGGAGACTTAGCTTACATAAGTGGCCGTTGTTTTTATCTTTTTACAGTTGCGTAAATCAGCAAAGGTGTACAGATCTGTGCAGAAAGGCAGAATCCCCCAGACTTGAGCAAAGGCTTATAAAAACAAAAACAGTAATGACAAAAGAGGCCCAGGACGATATTTAATGGCCTCTGATCGCCAGGAACTGCCACCCTGCACGTGCAGCGCCGGCGGAATTCAATGTTGTCTTGGCCGCGTCGGCCCCCCTCTGCCGCTCGATCATCATTCACCGTCCCCCACCCCCACCACCATTTATTTCATAACGAAGAAGAAGGAGCAAGTATATCTGACCAAAACCCCACCTTGTATTTCATCTCTACTCACTCCTCTCTCATCAACGTCGTTTTATGTCTTTGTTTACAGAGATTCAAGACGTCTAAAACTTCCGTACCTCACGTAAGGGTAATAACAAATCAAATTTTTTTATTTATTTATAAAAAATTTCACAATTACTCTCTTATCGTACTATCGACATAATAATATATTTCTTGAGTAATATCGTTCTTTACCACTTGAGATATCTCATTTCTTCAAGAGTAAATCATATTCTTTATTCAAAAATACGTGTTAAATCTTTGATCAAAATTAAGTTCAGAGCTGATCGAACATAACCAATTTTCTCAGACTAATCAAGTAAAATGTTCCCCCCCTTTTTTTTTTGTCAACAAGTAATATGTTCTCGATCGATTGTTTTAGGTACTATTTGGATGGATCCGGCTTCTCTAAATTGGTAGTTAATTTGTGTCAATTGTAAGGATAGTTAAATTAGATAGAAAAAACTCTATATATATAATTTATAAAGTTAAAATAATTAAATTCATACGCTCTTCATTTTACACGAGAGTCCTCATATCCGGAAGTGTTGGCTACCGATTTCTTTATATACAATAGTACTTTAGAGTAGTGTAACTTAAGAAAGCTTGAATCATTCTCGCATTTGATATTATGCATATACAGTATATCATCAAGGCATGTAATTCCGTTTGAGCACTTATCTAGAATATGAAAAAAAAAAAAACCGATGGAATTGGAGATCAAACAGATCGATGATTCCTGACCAAATTAACGGGTTTTCTATTTGTTAAGATCACTATAAAGGGTCCATGCAGAGAATGACTGATTAACCATGCACGTAATAAGGAATTAAGGGCATATATAGCCTCTTGGATTCCTATAGAAGGTAGGGAAAAATATTCAACGAGCTAGGAACCCATTGATTGGAGATGGGAGTCAAATTTATGAAGGCAAACTTGAAGATACCAATAATTCTAGTCAAGACAATCATAAGCTAGCCTTAAGGACTAGCTTCACAGCATTGCTCTCTAATTAATTAACCTGACTAGCTATCTTCGTGTTGAAAGTTTGAAGTTTCAACTAGTCATGAGTAAATGAATGTACTTCTGAGGAAAAGAATCAAGGTCTTGATTTCTAAAAACGAAGGGTCTTAGCTATAACCGATCTTAGAGATGACCACAGATACAGTTTTAAGTAGAGGCGGAACCACCATGGACCAGATGAGTCACAAGTCTCGGACATTTTTCTTCCAAAACTTTAAAGATTTGCAGTTTGGTCTTCGATTCTTCTTCCATTTATTATGCTATTTCCTTTGAGGCTTTTATTGACTTGTCTACAATTATATACGGAATGAGAGAAGTGCTTAGAGGCCTCTAAACTCTAAATTTATAGTCTAAAATATTTGCTAGTGCATTGTAGCAAAAAATTGCACCCTAATAAGAAAATGGTGGTAATTATTAGAACAAGAAATATGTTGTGAAAACTCTGAATGATTCTGGTGTATCTTTATATTTTGGTCACATCCCATCATTCTTCTTCTTTAATCCTCTTATCATAAGATTTTTTGTTACATCCCATCATTCTTCTTTTGCCTCTTTTAATCTTCATCTTATGATACAACTTTTGTGATTATCATTGCTCCCTAGTCTCTATAATTAGTATAATGATGTGATATTTATCTTTATAGTGAAAGCAGAAAGTAGGTGATACATGATATGAGGAATGTCACTGTTGATTAGGGTTGCAGCTACCCTAGCTAAGGTCTCAGAGCCTAGCTATAGGGTCCCTAGTGTCATTTCTATGACATACATGGATCTCAATCTCTATCTCTATCTGAGAGCCAAAGAACCTCTATCTCTCTCTCCCAACTCTCGAGATATATGCTCACACACGCACGCATAAATCTCTGTAAAAATCGACCTTTTTCCTTAATTCACCTTACCTCATTCACATCAGCATTTCTTGTCCTTCTTTCTTCTCTCTTTCCCCTTCTTCGGTTTCAGTGCGTGCTCTCCTCTCTAACCTAAACCCCACTCTCTCGTCTTGATCTTCACTCACTCACCTCCCTATATATATTGCACAGTCAGTCCCTGCTTTACTTCACCAGCTGATCGACTCTGAGCTTTAGGAAGTGTTTGGAGCTTTTGAAAATGTTGGGTTTAATGGAGGAAGTTCTGAGTGAGCTGATGGGTAGGGAAGATGTGAACGAACAGGGTCTTCCACCTGGTTTCAGGTTCCACCCAACTGATGAGGAGCTCATCACCTTCTACCTCGCTTCCAAGGTCTACAATGGCGCCTTCTGCGGCGTCGACATCGCTGAGGTCGACCTCAACAGATGTGAGCCCTGGGAGCTCCCAGGTCCGTACATTTACATAAATAACATAATCACAAACATGCCTAGCTAGCTGACTAGCTCCATCATTTTCTGTTCTCTATCAATTTCATCATGGTGATTTGAAACCATAATCTAGCCTGCTACGTCGGTCTAGTTCATTCATACTCTTATTTCTCCTTAAACTTCAAATCTTTCCCCTTTATTGTTGAAGTTATTCATAAACCCTTCCCTTAAATCCTGTGATAGATAGATAGAGCAACATATATATGTTTATGAACCCTTATTTTGTTTTTGTTTTTTTGTTTTTGTTTTTTTACCAATGGATGAATCCTTGTGTTTAAATCAGTGATATTATTGAACCCTTTTCTTGACCTGTTTAATTTCTTTGGGTAAATCTGAATTTTGATGCAAGACTCGTGTATATACATAACATTCATAATTTCATATGATTACTGAGGCAGAAGAGAGCTCTATTATTATGAAATAAAGGAAAAGCAAAAATGGCAGGATAGTAGTTATTAATGGCAATATGGAATCCCCTTCATCCCTTCTATATTATGTAGCTATAAACGTGATCCTGTGATCCTGTCTCTATCAATGTCTTGTCTAACGCAGAGGTTGAGTATGAATCACACAAATGACACCCCACCCCTCTTTAGTTTACTATACTTTTCTGCTCACAAAATCTCCCTCCTCTGCTCACAAAATCTATTGCCTTGTTTCTCTTCTGGTATAAGAAATTAATGAAACTGGGGATCGACGTGCTTGTATTGATGATGTAAAACAATGTATTGGGTGTGCAGATGTGGCCAAGATGGGGGACAAAGAGTGGTACTTCTTCAGCCTCCGGGACCGGAAGTACCCAACTGGCCTGAGGACCAACCGAGCCACCGACGCCGGCTATTGGAAAGCCACCGGCAAAGACAAGGAGGTCTACAGTGCCTCCAGTGGGGCCCTGCTTGGGATGAAGAAGACCCTCGTCTTCTACAAGGGTCGTGCTCCCCGCGGCCAGAAGACCAAGTGGGTCATGCACGAGTACCGCCTCGACGGCGACTTCTCCTCCTACCGCCACACGTGCAAAGTAAAAAACCCTACCCTCCACACGTGCGGCTCACCATGTTTTTCACCTTCTACCTTTCTTCTTTGTCGTTTGCCTAGTTGACTTTATTATGATCAGTCGGGATCAAACAGTAAAAGACTATTTAACCTTGGTTGTTTTCACCAACCTTTTCCGAGTAAATAGATATGAATAGTGACTGATTGATTTAACAATGCGCAGTTAACCAATCAATTAACTGTTGTAATTTTTTGTTTTATCTCTGTGATTCTTGTGCAGGATGAATGGGTGATTTGCAGAATACATAACAAAGCTGGGGACAAGAAGCACCCAATGCAAGGGGAAGGGCAACAGAGTAACTTCCTACAACAAGTCGTGGAAGCTGCTTCTGCTTCTGCTTCTGCTTCTGCTGCTTCTTCCAGAACTGGCTGCTGCTTGCCTCCATTGATGGAATGTCAATCTCAGGCGACTCATCAGAACCCTAGCTTTCTGCAAAGCCCTAGTTTACTTCAGATTCAAGGAAATGACTTGATGAAAAGCCGTAATCAACTGTATCAACCACCCTCATCATCATCCTCCTCATCTCCATCCTCAGCTGCAGCACTGCAATCCATGCTCTTCAAATCCTTCTTCTTTTCACATCAAGATCAAGCTGGCACTGGAACTGGTACTACTAATGCTCCTAAACAGTGCAAAGCAGAGGCTTCTAATCTTTCCCACTTCCAAACTCCACCGCTCAATGTTGCTAACTTCAACTACTTGATGGAAAAGAATCACTCTCAGACGTCTCAGCATCAGCCAAATGGCCCAGACTCATTGCTTCAGTTTCATCACCATCCCCGAAACACACCGTCTTTTGATGACTTATTCCATTGTTACAATGGTGTGTTAGGGCTTTCATCATCTACTACTGCTGCTGTAGATGCCGAGACCACGTCTTCTGCCTCAATTGTTGGTTTCAACAGGGCAGGCTTCCAGACCATGTTGGATCCTCTCATCAAACTCCCAGCTGCAGAATCATGGAATCCGGATATTGCTTAAGAATCACTGTCATCGATCATCTGAATATATACATATATGTAGCTAAGCTTTAGTATTCCATATAATCTATTCTCTAGTACTAGATAGTATTGTACGTGGTACTAGTGGCCGGCTTTGAATTAATCTGTGTCTTTATTGGGATTTAGTGTGTTTCCTCAATCTTAAGAATGGCACAGCTTTTCTTGTTTAATGTGTGCTAATTACGTTGAAGGTTGTGTTTGATGTGATGTCATGAATGGGATATAATCTTAATTAGCCTGCTGATCATAATTTTGACGTCACCGTACCTCTTACAAATCTGTGATTGGGGGGTTTGGTAGCCTTTTTGAATTTGCATGCACGTCTCCACAGGGTAGTATACTAGTATAGCTGTTCCGTAGGCACTACTAGGCTTCTGTTAACTGCTGTAAAAGGAAGATCATTAAGGCTGCAATCGGGTAGAGTAGGTATATATTCATATCTAATATGCACCTCATGCATGCAAAGCATACACTACCAGAAAAGGGGTTATAGCCGACGATATGGAAAAAAACGGCCGACGAAATAGTACTTCGTCGGCTATAACCCCTTATAGCCGACGAACTACTATTTCGTCGGCCACATCGTCGGCTATAATATTATAGCCGACGACTGCAGACAACTCGTCGGCTATAACTATAGCCGACGAAACGTTTTTGGTTATAGCCGACGAGGATGGTATTCGTCGGCTATAAGAGTTATAGCCGACGAAAAGTTTTTGGTTATAGCCGACGAGGAGGGTATTCGTCGGCTATAACTCTTATATCAGATCGACCTTCTGCATCAGGGAGCTCATTCGTCGATGAAATCGTCCAAAACGCTCTGAAATCGTCCAAAACCTCGGCCATAAGCTTGAAAGGTACGTATATTGCTGTGTGTGTTGATTTAGTTGGTTATATGCAGAGGTGTGTTAATTTAGAGTTTAATTAGAATAAATGTGTGATTAATTTGATATATATATATATATATATATATATATGTGTTGAGATGAGATTATTAATGGGTTGATATATATGTTGTATTGGTTAGATAGAATTGAAGTTTTGTTGAAGATTAGTGATTGATTGTTGATTTATAGGTGATTTTAGATGAATTTGATGAAAAAATGTATATATATATTAATTAATTTAATTGTAATTAAAAATATATTGTTGGTATATATAAAAAATACATTGTGTTTAATTAATTAGGGAGATTGACGATGTTTTAATTAATTTAGGGATGCATGTGTATATATATATATATGTGTGTGTGTGTAATGATGAATTTTTTAATTAATTAGTACGTGCGTACGTACGTAGTACGTGCATATATACATATCTATATATAGCTATATTTATTTCTTGAATTTACAGGATGGACAAGAGTTGGATTACCCTTGGAAGATGGGATGAGGCGTATCATGATGGAGTTAGGAGTTTCCTGGATTTTGTGATGGCTAACTGTGGAGACACTACACTTCATTATTGTCCGTGTAAAAAGTGCAAGTGTGCCACCCCACGACACCGGTTTTCCATAGAGACAGTGGAGCAACACCTGGCTAGATATGGATTTTGGGTCCTATACACTAATTGGATTTATCACGGTGAACCAGAGTTTGCGGGTCCTCATGATCATGGACAATTTGCGGAGAGAGGGAGTTCCTCCAATGATCCGACAACGAACTGGATCAACGATATGTTTCCTCGTGAGAGCGGTGTCTTTGAGGAAGCACCAGATGTGCAACTCCCACCTCCGGAGATGGAGTGTTTCCCTGATATTGAGCCACTCGAGCCATTACCCCGATCTCCGGTCAACACAAGTGGTATGGAAAAGTACAACAACCTGATCGCATTGCAACAGACTCCGTTGTACCCCGGATGCAGTAAGACTGTCCTTGAATCTGTCATGGGAGTGATGAAGATCAAAACGGAGAACAAAGGCACTGTCAAATCGGTTGATGATTGGCTTCGGCTATGGGGTGGGGCGATGCCCCCCGGACATCGGCTTCCTACCAGTCATCATAAGGTGCGACATATCCTTAAAGATCTCGGCCTTTCCTACATCAAGATTCATGCATGCAGATACGATTGCGTTCTGTTTTACGGGGAAGGACTTGCAGATCTTGAATACTGCCCATTATGCAATACAGAGCGGTATAAGTTCACTCCTAAAGGGAACAAGAAAGCTGTGAAGATACTTCGGTACTTCCCGCTGATTGATAGGCTTGAGCGGTTGTTCATGTGTGCTTTCATGGCCGAAGCTATGAGATGGTGGGCTGAGAGGAATGTGCCTGACGATGACACCCTTAGACATCCCGCCGACGGAGAGGCTTGGAAGAAGAACGTGCTGGAGTTTCCCGAATTTGCATCAGAGGTTCGAAATGTTTGGCTAGGGCTATCATCCGACGGTTTCAACCCTTTTGGCAAGAAAGAGCTTCAGTACAGTGTGTGGCCAGTTATTTTGATTCCGTACAACTTTCCACCGTGGATGTGCATGAAGAAGGAATATAACATGCTCACATTGTTGATTCCAGGCCCAGGTTATCCGGGAAAGTGTCTCGATGTGTATTTGAGACCCGTAATTGAGGAGCTTCGGTACTTGAGTCTGAACGGCCACCTGGTCTACGACCGGTTCAAAAATGAGATGTTCCGGATGCATGCCATGCTTGTTGGCACGATCAGTGACTTTCCTGGGAGGGGTATGTTGTCGGGCAGCGTCACCAGGGGTTACAGGGCTTGTTCAGAGTGCATGACTGTTGATTGCTCCAGTCCTCATTGCAGCAAGATTGTCCAGATGCGTCACCGTCGTTGGCTTCCGCATGACCATCCATTTAGGGACGATGCACAGGCTTTTGATGGGACTGAAGAAAGGGGCTGGGCACCGGAGCAATGGACAGGGGAGGAAATATTGGCAGTGTTGAATGAGTATGACTTTGGTCCGCTTAGCAATCATCCCGATGTGTTGCGCACGATTCCAGAGAGGCCGGATCGGTATAGGTTCTGGTCACACAAGAACATCTTATGGGAACTTCCTTATTGGGCCAGGTTGGCTACCAGATACTACCTGGATGTCATGCATATAGAGAAGAACGTGGGTGAAGCCGTGGTTGGCACAGTTTTGAATTGGGAGAAGAAAACAAAAGACACCCCCAAGGCACGCGTTGATCTGAGAAATATGGGACTGCGGGACCATTTGTGGTTGAGAGAGGGCAGGAGCAAAATGCCCCAAGCTCCTTACACCGTCACCAGGGACCAGAAACATGAAATCTTTGGATGGCTGAGTAATGTCAGGTAACTTTTTATTAATTAGGCATGTATTCCCTAAAGAATCCATCTGTTGTTGGACGACTATATATGCATGAAATCTAATTGTTGTTAATGGCTATGCAGGTATCCTTATGGCTATGCGGGTAACATAAGCAAGTGTGTTAACTACCGAGACAACAAGATGTACGGATTGAAGAGTCACGACTGCCATGTACTGCTTCAACGCCTCTTCCCTATTTTCATTCGAGCGTACTTGGAGGATGAAGTGGTTGAGCCGTTGGTGGCGTTGTCAAGATTCTTCCAGAAGTTATGCGCTAGAGAAGTTAGAAAATCAGACCTCATGAGAATGCATGAGGAAATCGTTTTTATCTTGTGCAAGTTCGAGAGGATATTTCCCCCAAACTTCTTTGACATCATGCCTCACCTGATGATCCATCTTCCCCAACAATTGTTGTTTACCGGTCCCGTACACTACACTTGGATGTATCCCATCGAAAGGTACATGTTATTCATAAATTTGATTTATACATGTTTTTAAATAAAAGTTGCATGCTCTTAACATGCACTTGTTAACCTTGCAGACAACTTGGAGACTACAAGAAATATGTGCACAATAAATCTGCGCCTGAGGGGTGTATTGCTGAAGCTTACATTGCGCATGAGTGTGTAACGTACGCCAAGTTGTACTTGGGAGCGATGGAGGACCCCCCACAACATCCAAGTCGAGATGACCCCGAGTTCAACCTATCTATCGTCGCCAACTCTGTTGTACCATACGGAAGCTTCAAGAAAAAGGGTGTGGACAAGTTGCCTGACCATGAGGTAGGGATTGCCCACTGGTGGGTTCTAATAAACTGTCCGGAGGTACAATATTGGAAACGTCACCATCTTCACAGCAAGGAAGTTCGCGGTGATGTCGAGTACCACAACACGACGTTTGCAGACTATTTTCCACAATGGGTAAGTGTATAAATATATATATTAGATGGCTTTCTTTTACAGTTCCCTATTCTTTAATCATAAACACACCGAGTGATTTGAGTTATATTTTTCAGCTGATGCAAGTGGCTGCGAGGGGTGGTCATACAAATTACTCAGAGGAATTGAGGCTGTTGTCGATGAAGCCGATATCTTCCACAGTCCGCCCAATGTGTGATGTCAACGGCGTTAAGTATATATGTGAAGCTAGAGACGGGGAACGCAAAACACAGAATTGTGGGGTGATGGTCGATGGTGCAGAGGGGGGCGTGGATTTTTACGGTGTCCTACAGTCAGTTGTTGAACTCATTTATGGGAACCGCATGAAAGTCCACTTGTTCAAGTGTCGATGGTTTGATACTAGGCCGCACCGCTTACGGATCGATCAGTACGGCATACTTTCGGTGAATACCGCCACTAGTGTGTATGAAGACGACCCCTTTGTTTTCGCCACAGCGGCCAAAAAGGTCTTTTATCTTGACGATCCTTTGAACAAAGGCACGTGGAAGGTAGTTAACCATGTGTCTCAGCGAGACATATACAGTGCTACCACACTTGGTGTGAGCACAGAGTGTGAAGAAGCGACCGCATACCAAGAGCCGGACGCCGGCGACATTCCGGAATCCTCCACCATCCGCGATAATAATGTGGCGCCGGGCAGAGTGGTTCGACTTCCTAGGGGTCAGGTGCCCATGTATGATGTTAATCCGAATCGTCTATATCAGGCAGACGATGACTCAGACGACGAGTACGAGCACCGGTTGCCAGATATTAACTACTATACTACGTCTGACTCAAGTGATGAGGATGATTCTGATTATCATCCTTAGTATACTATTTATGTATGTATTTGTGTACGATGGTGCATGCATGAATACATTTTTGTCCTTAATTACCGTTTTCCGAGTTTATGGGAAATTGTATTGAATTGTTTGTGTTATTTTTAGGAATTTATCAGGTGAAATAGGCAGTTTTCAGGCCCTAAATGGCAAATTTTCAGAAAGATCAGAATTATAGCCGACGAAATGTAATTCGTCGGCTATAATGCCCATACTTTAGCCGACGACTTGCAATTCGTCGGCTATAATGCCCATACTGTAGCCGACGACTTGCAAGTCGTCGGCTAAAGTATATTGACCGAAACCATACGTAGACCGTTCAAATGCAAAAGTGTCGTGAAATAAGATACGACCAAAATATTGAAATACGACTACGGTTGAAAAATGGGAAGATTCCGACAAAATCTGTGTTCCGAATGTTGCGATTAGGTGTTTTTTACTTCCGTTTTCCTATGGGTAGCCTGACGGTCGGTAAATTTTTGGAGGAAAATTTTTATACGGTTAGTTGCGTCGCATCGATTTGAAACTATTCTCTGTTGAAGGTCAGGCCAAAAAACGTCATTTAGACGGGCCAATTGCCGTTTTAAAGCGTTTCGAGATTTGACCATGCAGTTTGACCGTCCCGATCGAGCCTTTAACGTTGTCAGATGTAGTTGGTTTTTTTTTCCTACATGTATTTAATCTTAACGGTGATATCTGACGGTTGGAATAGATTTTCCAAACTTTTAGATTCGAAATCGGAACATATGCACTAATATTCCTTAACTTATTTACCAAGTGTTTAAGTGAATGTATAGTTTCAAATAGTTGCTATACGTAGACCGTTCAAATGCAAAAGTGTCGTGAAATAAGATACGACCGAAATATTGAAATACGACTACGGTTGAATAATGGGAAGATTCCGACAAAATCTGTGTGCCGAATGTTGCGATTAGGTGTTTTTTACTTCCGTTTTCCTATGGGTAGCCTGACGGTCGGTAAATTTTTGGAGGAAAATTTTTATACGGTTAGTTGCGTCGCATCGATTTGAAACTATTCTCTGTTGAAGGTCAGGCCAAAAAACGTCATTTAGACGGGCCAATTTCCGTTTTAAAGCTTTAAGAGGTTTGACCAAAAGTTGACCAGGGAATAGCCGACGAACTACTTAACTTCGTCGGCTAAACTCTTGCGATCCGCGCCGTTTCATTGTCCGCCGTTGGATGGGCGAGATCTGACGGCTGGTGAGAGCTTATAGTATAGCCGACGAGATTCATATTATAGCCGACGAGATTCATCGTATAGCCGACGACATTCATATTATAGCCGACGAGACACGTAACTTCGTCGGCTATAATCGGCCCGCAAAGCCCAACTCCGGCCCGGCCCGGATTTTGGCCCGGCCCGTAAGAGTATAGCCGACGAATTTCGTCGGCTATGACTATAGCCGACGAATTAAAAGTAAATCGTCGGCTATAATCCGTCGATTTAAACCGAGCCCTAGGCGCCTCTCCCTCATTTTCTGCTTAGAACCAAAATTGCCCAATCGTTCCCCACCCCTCCCCGACGCCGACCGACCACGACGGAGCCTCCCCGACGCCGATCGACCCTCCCCGGCCCCACCCGATTCCTCCCCGCCCCGGCCCCCTCCTTCCCGAGCCCTCCCCGACCCGAAAGCCCCTGCCGGAGCCGCCCGAGCCGCCGTAGCCGCCCTGCCGCAGCCTCCCCTACCCGCCCCTGCCGCAGCCGCCCCTACCCGCCCCTGCCGCCCCTGCTGCAGCCGCCCGTAGCCGCAGCTGCCCCTGCCGCAGCCGCCCCTGCCGCCGTCGCCGTCGCCGCCGCACCGCACCACCGGTCCTCGTCCAGACTGCACCACCATGTCAGGTAGTCCCGATCGAGCCTCATTTAGGGTTTTTATTAATTTTGTCGAATTTTGTGAATTTTAGGGTTTTTGTGAATTTTTTGTGGAATTTAGGGTTTTTGTGAAATTTATGGAATTGTGTGGATTTTTTGTTAAATTTGTTAATTTTGTGGAATTTATATACTAATTTTGTGGATTTTTTGTTAAATTTACGGTTTTTATATACTAATTGTGGAATTTTGTTGAATTTATATACTAGTATACTAATTTATATACTAATTTATATATAATTAGGTATAAATATTTTTTTTCATTTTTATGACGATATATATATATATATTTTTCGGAATATATATATATATATATATAATTAGGTATAAATATAGTTATGTATATATATAATTAGGTGTATATATATTTAAAAAAGTTTTTTATTTTTTTGTGAAATTTAAGGAATTTTGTGTTATATTTCGGAATATATATATATAATTAGGTATAAATATATTTAGGTACGTATATATATAATTAGGTACATATACATTGAATGATGTTTTTAATTTTGTTTTGTGGAATTTTTGTGCAATTTATGGAATTTATATACTAATTGTGCAGGAAACCGGCGCTTTGTAGACCGATGGCTTGGCAGACGGACCGAGAGCGACCCCGACGCTCAGGCAGGATCCAGCCGTGGGGGGAGCGGATCCAGCGGTCGTCGGGGCCTAGGCCGGCCTTTGAGTCGACGAGAGGAGACGTTGATGGGATTGACCCCGAGCGATCCACGTGGGGGCTCCTCGTATGAGTCGACGGGAGCGGGCCCTGACTCGAGTGTCGGAGGAGGACGCAGAGCCACCAGACCCCAGTGCACTTCAGCACTGTTCCAGGATCGGCAGCCGACCCCACCGCGCGCCGATCTGGACCCTCTAGAGATGCTCCCTGTCCCCCCACAGCGACAGCGTCCACAGCTACGGGGCCCACCGTCAGGGGGAGCAGGCCCCTCAGGGTCCACGCCCCGTATGTCTCCGCCATCGGGGATGTACATGGTCCAGTTCCTCCCTGCCATCCCTGAGTACGACGCTAGGGGGAGGCAGATTTGGAGGCACGACCGGCCCCACGAGATTCCCTGGGAGGAGGCCTACTTCTACAGTCCTTTCGACTCAGAGGACTGCCGCGGCCTGTGGGCCGTTCGTGAGAAGGACAAGCAGTACAACGACGCAGGTAATTGGTTAGTTTAATTAATTATTTAGATTGTTTAATTAATTATTTAATTAGTTAGTTTAAATAATTATTTAACTATGTGTTCATTTTAACAGGCGTCCTCGTCAATAAACCCGCGGGGACGAGACGGACCAGAGGGCCAGCGAACATGTCGACCCTGGAGAGGGAGCTGGCCGGTGGGATCAGAGAGATCCTGCCCGGTCCCGGTGAGGATGGACGCCCGATTGAGCGGAGAGACACCACCACCAAGTACATCAACGCGACGGGCATGCTCGTGCGGGACAGGGTCCCACTGTTGTGGCCCGACTGGGGCTCTGTGCCCGATGAGATCAAGGCGCGAGTGTACAATGCACTGTCGGTGAGTTAAATATGATTTTTATTATAGAAAATAAACAATTATGAATTCAGTCCTTATAACTATTTAAAAATATTTTCTAATTAATTTATAATGTTGCAGCAATGGTTTAGAGTCCATCCTACCTTGGACTGGTGGAGAGACGAGCAGCTGAAGAACAGGTTATGTGTTTTGCTTTTTTTTGTATAAATATATTTATTGGCAGTGTACGAATATATCTAACAGTTGTGTTCTGTTAATATAGGTACTCCGAGTGGAAGAACGAGCTGTCCACGCACTACAGGACGTACCATGTGGAGCAGCGCTTGGGGCGAGCTGCAACCCCCCACGAGTTCCGGTACAGGGAGTACGAGTGGCTATGGCTGGTAGCCTACTTCGGGAGCGACAGGGTCTCGGTAAGAAAATTTAGCCTGGTAGTATATAACTTTTTAATGTTATTTAATAATTAAATTATGTAGTTACTTAATTCAATTAATTAGTTAGTTAGTTAGTTATTAGTTATTAAATTAAGTCAGTTGGTTAGTTACATAGTTAGTTAGTTCGTTACTAAATTAAATTAAATTAAATTAAATAAAATTATGTAGTTAGTAAGTTAGTTAGTTACTAAATTAAATTAGTTAGTTAAGTAGTTACTAATTAAATTAGTTAGTTAAGTAGTTACTAATTAAATTAAATTAGTTAGTAACTAAATTAGTTATTAATTTTATTTTGGTTAGTTCCTAATATTTTAATTTAGTTACTAATTTATATTTGCGTTTATATGTTTGTTGTTATAATACAGAAAATCTCGCGGACGAACAGCGACAACCGCAGGAGGAACGAGCACCCCCACCACGGCGGCGCCCGCTCCTGGAGGCAGTGGGCAGAGATGGCGAGGAGGGACCGACCGCTGAGGCCGTTGTCGTGGATTCATGCGCAGATGTATCCGGGGCGTCCCGACCAAGTGGTAAGTATTCGTCCATCTTCAATAAAAGTGTTTCATGAAATTAATTTATATATATATTTTTTAATTCGTTTATTATATTTTCTTGTCAATTAGGCGGAAATAGATGCGGAGACCGACGCGATCACCTTCGGGATCGCGCGAGACACTCTGGGAGACGGGGCGTCCGACGAGGCGATCGCGGAGTTTGCCTCCACGATCGACACCCTTGAGCCGCGCTTGGCCTCTCAGATCATGCACGCGGCGGTAGGGACGGGGAACAACTACTTCTACCAGAGAGGCCTAGGCGCGGCGGGAGATGGGGTTCTCAAGTTCACGCCGGCCAATCCCAGCACGCAGCGTGCGGCTTCGACGAGAGGAGACTTGCAGACGCAGCTGCAGAGGACTCAGGCGGAGTTGGCGAGGGCGGTGGAGGCGCTCCAGCAGGCGGAGTTGGCGAGGGCCGCGGAGGCTTCGGCGCAGCAGGCCAGAGACGCATCTGTGGCGGAGATGTACCGATGGATGCAGCAGTCTTGGGAGGCCCAGCAGGCTGGACTCCAGCCCCCGCCTCCGCCACAGATGCCCCAGTTCGTCGTCCCCACTCCCCCCCCGCATCGGAGTACGCCAGCCGATCAGGACAGCCATAGCCACCGGAACTCGAACGATCCGGTCGACGACGCTACGCGTTTAGGGGGTGATGATGAGTAGATATAGTGGGTTAATTTGTACAGTATGTAGGATATTAGGGATGGATTGATGTGGATATTTGTTGGATATTTGGATGTTTGTTTGTGCATTTTCTGCAGCCCCCGAAGACGAAGAGAAATTGGGCCCGAGTTAAATTTTTTAATTTTTTTTAAATATTTAGGGGTTATAGCCGACGATATTGGCATTATTTCGTCGGCTATAAGTGCTATAGCCGACGATTTTTACCAAATTTCGTCGGCTATAACCGTTATAGCCGACGAACATGACATATGTCGTCGGCTATACCCTCCCGGCTTCCGGCAAAAAAAACCGTTCCTGGTACCGGCGATTGGTATGGCCGACGATAGTGTCGTCGGCTATAACGGACGGATAGCCGACGACAGTGTCGTCGGCTATACTTCGGGTTAGGGGCAATTACGTAATTGTTGAAGCCGACGATCTTGTCGTCGGCAATGTTCGAAGTATAGCCGACGAGTCTTTTGTCGTCGGCTATACCTAGTGTTTTATAAGCCGACGACTTACCCCGTGTGTCGTCGGCTATACTATAGCCGACGGAGCAATCCCGACGAGATAATAGCCGACGATACTTCGTCGGCTATGACTATAGCCGACGAATTAATGGAAACGGCCGACGAGATGGCGTCGTCGGCTATGACGCCTTTTCTGGTAGTGATATAGTATATATATGTTCACGGATGGCTAATGAATATAGGAAAAAATTCACCATTGGTACTCAAACTTACCTCGCTATATAAGAAAGGTACCCGAACTTGAAAAACGATCACCATAGTACCCAAAGTTTTAAATCCTATTATAGAGGTACCTAGCGCGTTTTGACCGGTTGGCTTCCCGGTTTTGGATGACGTGGCAGTTCGCAAAAAGATTCCGAGGGGCAAATGTCCATTATAACCCCGAGAGTATGCCAGTCAACACAACCCACCCTCGAGTAATCGCTGTGCTCAACGCATACCTCTATTCGATTCAATCGAGGGTTCTATTCAATCAGTTTCTATCAAAATGGCTGTGGCATCGGCTTTGGTGGAGATTATGGGGAGACCCACGATTGTACAAGTGATGGGGGAGCTTGTCAAGTTGATAACTCCTCTATGGATTGCTGTGATTGTTGGGGTCTTGGTTGGGTGGTAGTGGAGGCCCAAATGGGTGTCTGTGGTTGGTAGAGAATTATTCGATAGCTCCACACACAAGGACTCAGCTTCTTCTTCTTCCTCATCTTCTTCACAGCCAAAGGATACACAGCTTCCTATATCAATCTCAACCTTTCCACACTACAAATTCGTCGGCTTTTTATGCTGCCGGGTTTCCTGTCCAGGCTGATACATTCGTCCCTACTACTCGGATCTCCGATCAAGTTAGCATCCTGACATCCACGTGTGGGATTTCGATTCCGAGTTTGAGTTCGTTGCTGCCAAATTGTATTCCTTGGGCTGCTGACGTTACCCACCATGACCAGGCTGCTCTAGCTCCACACACATGGACTTGAACCGCTGCAAAACAGAGGAAGATCTAACCAAGCCTTGGTGTTGGGGGTGGTGCTGTTGTTGTTGTTGGTCTTGGTCGTGGTGCTTCTGGGTGCTTAAGTTGGAAGCAATGGCGATGGTGCCAATCATGAGGTTGAGGAGGAGGAAGAGAACAGTAGGGGTTAGCCAGCTGTTCATGGAGGCCCAAATTGAGGGCAGGGCGGACACATATTCCTCAAACATGTCTTGATCACATCCACCGGGTTCGACGCAACCGAGGCCACGAACCCCGCCGCGAAACTCGCAGTCACGTGAGTTCCCAGCCCGTCGGCCATCACGTGCCTCTCCAGAATCGCCTCCTTGATCTGGTCGTACGACGCCAGCTGCGACGCAGTAACAATCATGGCCCGGTTCACTGTAAGACCCGACCCGCGCCACAGGCTAGTAACCCCTTCCTGCTTCGCCATCCTCGTTATAGCATCAACGACGTTCTTGTAGTTCCGGCGCTGCGCCTCCGGGAGCCGGCCGTCGGCCTGCATCCTCACCATGGCGAGGAGCTTCTGCCCCAGAGGAAGGTTCCCGGATTCCGGGTCGGACCACTTGGTCTTGAGAATGTCATAAAGCCCCATACGGGTGGTGGAGTAGAGAGTCTGGCGGAGCACGGTGGCGGAGACGCCGGAGAACAAGGCCTTGACGCCTTCGGTCTGGAAGATCTTGACCCCTACCGAGATCGGACTTGCACGTGGCGGAGCGACCACCGCGTGCGGCGGAGGAGCCATGATGGTTGCGGCGGATCCGTGGTGAGAATGGTAGGCAAAAGCGGGGCGGAGCTGAAGGGCCGGGGCGGGTCGGTTTTCGCCCTGAAGTTGCATTCGGACCTTGATGAGATCCAATGGGTGGGTGGAGCAGCCGGCGACGATGGAAGCTATGCCTCCCTCAACGAAACCCTTGACACCCATTTCAATCGAAGCTGTTTTGAGTTTTGACCAAGTTAGAAAAAGAATGAAACAATGGTTGTTTAGAGTTAGAGAGACAAAATTGGGGGAGTGTGTTAGGGGAATTGAGGATGATTGGTGTTGAGAATTAAGCTTAGGTGGAGATTACAGATTTGCCCTTCGGAATCTTTTTGCGAACTGCCACGTCATCCAAAACCGGGAAGCCAGCCGGTCAAAACGCGCTAGGTACCTCTATAATAGGATTTAAAACTTTGGGTACTATGGTGATCGTTTTTCAAGTTCGGGTACCTTTCTTATATAGCGAGGTAAGTTTGGGTACCAATGGTGAATTTTTTCCATGAATATATTCTTTAATTTAGTATTCATACTATATATTTGGTTTTGCGGGTATCAAAACTTAAAAGCTTTCTTCTCAAAAATAAAAACTCAAAAGGCTTTAAATTTATAAATGATGTGGTTTCGCAACCATTTATCATGATTATGCTAATTAAAAGGATTTGTCCAAAAAAATAGAAAAAATTGCTCAAAGAAAAAAAAATGCTATATGCAAAAACCGGTTCAATACCATACAGTGCATGTTAATTGTCAGTCATTTTTGAAAACATTTGGCGCATGTTGTTAGTCATTTTAAAAAAACATTTGAATTGTTAAACAATCTATAATTCTTTGGCAACACTAATTAATTTCACATTGTTGGAAGGTCATGACGCAAGTTATCAACTAATTTAGAAATGCTTTATCGAGAAGCCTATAAAGCAACTCATCTGGTGATCGACATTTTAATACGTACAACACTGGTGACACTGTGGATGATTGTAAGTGACTGCTTGTGTTGTTATTATCATGTTGTCGCAGACTAGTTTTCTTGTATATAGTGAAAATTGGTGCGTATATAATCTGTAATTTAAAAAAAAATATACGAAAGTCTATAATTTTGTTTTTTCACTTGTGGTGAATATATTGTACAAATAAATGTACAGATCTTAGATCAGTTCTTAAACAAAGTGCAAACTTGTGGAGAAACAGGGACAGAGCCAGAGTTCTAAAATATTATGTGCTAGATTTTACTTTTATAAAAAAAAATCAAAATTATTATTATATAATTGATGAATGTAGCCAATATTTATGTGACCAATGTAGCAAATGTTGGATTGTTTCAGGAAATTGATAAATGCCATGGTCTCCGGAGGATAATGGTACTAGGGTGGACTTAAAGATTCTAAAAACCTTAATTAATGTTGCGTGTGAGAGCATCAAGCTACCATTTTCTAGCCATTTTTTATATGGGGTATAAGTATGACTCAAAAAACCTACTTATTTCATATATATAAGTACATAACCTATTATATTTGAAAAAAAAAAAACCAAAAAAAGTCTTTGGGCTGTAGCCCATAGAAGCTTGTACTATCTTCCGTCCATGTGCAGAAATGCAAACTAGTGGTGTAGAGTCACTACAACAGCAGAAATGTTAGGCGACGAAAATTTTTCGTCACCTAAGAAGGTTTTTCGTGGCCTAAGTTCTTAGGTGACGAAAAATTGGTGGCCTAAGTTTCGTCATCTAAAGATTGTGGTCTAAGAAAGTAGGCGACGAAAAAAAATAATTTCGTCCACTAAGAAAACACTTAGACGACGAAATAATTTCGTCGGCTAAGAAAGTTAGTGAGGACAAAAAATCTCTTGGAAGACGAATTTTTTCGTCGGCAGAATGCAACTTACTCGACGAAAGAAGAATTTTCATCGACTAAGTGTTTCACTTAGTCGACGAAATATTAAACATTCGTCGACTAAGTAATTTACTTAGTCGACGAAGCTTTAATATTTCGTCGACTAAGAGACCCACTTAGTCGACGAAACATTAATTCTAGTTTCGTCGAGGTAGTAATTTACTTAGTCGACGAAGCTTTAATATTTCGTCGACTAAGTAAACTTCTAAGTCGACGATATTCGATTTTTTCGTCGACTAAGTGTGTCTCGCTCTTAGTCGACGAAATATTAAAGCTTCGTCGATTAAGTATTAATTATTTAAATAAAAAATAATTGAGACTAAATATACTAAATGAAAAAATATTAAAATTTATTCATATTTTATTCATATAAATTAAATACTTAATTATTAATAAAATTTATTCATACAAATTAAATAGTATTTAATACATTTGTTCATACAAATTAACAATTTAAACTGAACAATAGCGACTAATATAAAAGAGAAGCGCGCAGACGCTTCTTCGGTTGGTCGGGACGAACTCTCTTCTGAGGCATTTGACCTGTAGAAGCGGTCAAATGCCAGGAGCCTCTTCTTCAGCTTCCCGTGAGTCGGCGACATATTTTTCCTGTCAAGAAATATAAATTATATAAATATGAATATATAAATTGAAGGTACATATTATCATGAGAACTACAGACATTGCTCTCATTCTGTTTTCATGTTGCCTCTAAATTTGCAGTACATAAGATTACCAACAAAACTACAACATTGGCTACAACACTAAGATATCCTAAAAACCCAGAAGATGACATACTGTAACATAGGAAGAGAATCATAAGTTTTGCAGTTGTGCAGAACTGTAGTAATTAACACTACCAGAAAAAAGAGCATTACCGACGAAAAAAAAAACGGCCGACGACAAACTTTTTTCGTCGGCTATTCCCAGGAATGGCCGACGATTTTTTATTTCGTCGCTAAAAATAAAAAATCGTCGGCTATTCCCCAAGAATGGCCGACGATTTTTTCTTTCGTCACTAAAAAATATTTTTCGTCGGCTATACCCCTACAATGACCGACGATTTGGATTTTCGTCGGCCTTTCTCTTAAAGTATAGTCGACGAAAACTTTAGAAAGTTTGGCCGACGAAATTGGAATTTTCGTCGGCTATAAGTCTTTATATTTTCAGATCTGGACAGAAGCTGTTCATTTAAAAAAAAACGAAAAAAAACGGGAGAAAGAGTGAAAAATCTGTGGGTATTGTTGAAATCCGTCCTCTCTTACATTGTGGAGCTATATATAGGTACGTATATGTGTATATATGTTGATTTTGAGTTTTAGTTGAGTTGATTTTGAGTTTTAGTGATTTTGATATAGTAAGTGATTTTTTGTTTTGTTGTTGTTTTAGTGTTAGAATGTATGTATATATGTTGATTTTGAGTTGTAGTTGAGTTGATTTTCAGTTAGAGTATAATTATGTGTTTTAATTTAATGTTATTTTAATTAGTGTTAAAATATATATAAATATGTTAATTAATGGTTCACTACCAGATACGGCCGAATAGCCGACGAAAATTTTTTCGTCGGCCATTCCATTTTTTCGTCGGCTATACCCTCTGCCGACGAAAATTTCGTCGGCCATAAGTCGTCGGTAATACGCCGTCGGTAATACCAATGGCCGACGAAAAAAAAAATTTCGTCGGCTATAGTTAAGTATGGCCGACGAGTCCAAAAATTCGTCGGGCAAACGTGGGTGAAATAGCCGACGAATTTCGTCGGGTATTTTTGAATATGGCCGACGAAATCCATTAAGTATAGCCGACGATTTAATAAAATTTCGTCGGCTATGGTGTTTTAACTATAGCCGACGATTTAATAAAATTTCGTCGGCTATGGTGTTTTAACTATAGCCGACGATTTAATAAAATTTCGTCGGCTATGGTGTTTTAACTATAGCCGACGATTTAATAAAATTTCGTCGGCTATTCTGTTTTAACTATAGCCGACGATTTAATAAAACTTCGTCGGCTATTTCCTCGAAATATATTACTATTTTAATAGGTATTAATTAGTTATAGCCGACGAAATAAGGCAATTTTCGTCGGCTATACAAGTTATAGCCGACGAAAATAGGTAAAATTCGTCGGCTATACTTGTTATAGCCGACGAAATAATGCAAAAATCGTCGGCTATTGTTTCATTTAGGAAAAAAAAATTAAATTATTTTCTAAATTACCATTCCAAGCAAGCTGCAAATCACAAAAACAATTCATGCATTTGCACCAACAAGAAACACGTCTAAATACCATTTTTATTAAATTCGTTCCAATATACATAAAATATAACCCTAATTATCCCCTAAACTACTAAAGTCTAGGATGTCATCTACAGCATCAGGCGCATCATCCTGCTGACCGAACTCGAGAGGTTCAGGCATTTGAGGCTCCACTAACTGCTGAAACGGGAGCGGGGGTGGACGGCATTCTTGTTGTGCCGCGAACATCTCATAAACCCACTGTTGCTGGCCGTCGTAGTTGTATTGCCGAATTCTGGCGCACTCAGCATTCCAACGGACCATATCCAACTGATACTGCTGGTACTGCTGTTGTCTGCGGCGCAGCTCCTCTACTGTCTGGGACGAGGTCGCCAATTCTGCGGCCAATCGCTGCACTTCCCCCCTCATATGTTGGGTCTCCCCGCCTCCCTTCTTTTGACCTCCCTTAGTGGTCTTCAGGAGCCCTTGTCCAGAACCTCCCAAACCCCGGCAGTAGTACTCGTTGGACTGCTGTGGGAAGGCTGCGTTGAACATCCTCGCCGGCGTTTGGATATTGGTGCGGTCGACCCGGCGCACGGCTTCTTCCATATCTGCCTCTGAGATGTCCGGTTGTGTCTCCCGAACTATTTGCTGGAGCACCTCTTGTTCGGCCTGGGTCACCCGCTCCTAATTGGACGGGGAAAAAAAATTAATATTCTAACAAATGGATAGTTAAGTAAAATTAATAATTTAAATTTTAAAATCATAATGAACGACTTACGAGATCTTCTGTCGCTTGTGGATAAGCGATCTTGAACGTCTCCACGTAGGGGTTGCAATCAGGATGATCTCTGAGCGCCTCCTCCTGATATTGTGCAAACGGCCTTGAACCGCCGTGATGGAGGATTGTGTTACGGCGGCGGTTCTCCGAGTTTATCCGAGACCGTTCCTTCAAACAAATAATAAAATATTAGAAAAATGCATCAAAAAATATAACTGAAATAATTATAAAATATTTAAACTAATAATTAAAATTTTAATAAAATAAACATTTATAGTGAAGTTTAGTATTTACCATCATAGCCGGGTTGTCGAAGACTACGGTCTTCAACCAACGCCACTCGTACTCCCTGAACATGAACTCTCTGGGAGTACCCATACGACCACGGTTGCCGTACTCGTTATAGTGGGAACGGAGCTCGTTCTTCCACTCTTTGAACCTACGAAAAAAACAAAAGTGCATTAGAAATATGATTAATATCATAAAATATTTCAAATTATCAAATAAGACATTCCCAACGTACCTCGAGCTCTGTTGGGAGTCCGCCCAACCCCGCTTGTGTTCCGCAACCACAAAGTATGTCTGAAAGATAATATTTTATTAGTTTTATAATTATAAAAATACCGAAAATTTTTAAATATTACGATAACTAAATTAAATTTTTTTATTTACTCACCGACGCGGCGTTGTTCAACTCCATCTTGATTTCTTCGGGCACATCAGCCCACCGAGCCCACAACATAGGGACTCTGTCCCTAATGAGTGCACCCACGCAACCCGAGTAGTCGCGTTTCTTTTTCGCCCCAACCTCCTGATTAGGAGCTTCGTCAATCTGGATCCTCCCGCTCCGTTCAACCGTTCTCCTGAGCGTCTCAAAACTGATGACACCTCTGGTATTCCTCTGGGTTGAACTGCTAGCGCCTGTCCCTATCACATAAACGACGATTGGTTAATAAAATTAAATATTAGTGCGTTAATTTTAATAAAACATTTAATTAATAAAATCGAATGTTACCTGAACCCGATGATTCGGTTGCCGTCGACTTTCCTTTTCTCCTCGCCGAAATCAGGAGGTCAGGGCTCTCCCATGGCTGCTGCTGGTATGCCTCCGCAGCACTCACGAACTGAGGCATATCAGGCCACTGGGGCCGACCCTGATAGTCGACCTCGGGTATCGCAGGAATGTTGTAGGGGAGGAAGAGCTGGTTTGGGAGAGTAGGCCCCTCAGTCGAGTCACCAGCAGACTGAGTCGGACTCGGCATCGGCTCCCGATGAACCTCAGGCATACGAACCTGAGGAACGTCGGCAGCTATCTCCTCGTGAAACAGCTGCCGACTAAACCTCGGCGCCACAGAGGGACCGAGGTGCGGAAGTGAAGTGCTCGACGGCCGCCCCGCCTGGAGAAGGGTCTGGTGCCGAGCACTCACATTCCGCCGCGGCTGGGCTGCATCCACACTCCTCCGCGGCTGGCTGGTGGTCCTCTCAGGCTGGCTAGCCGTCCTCTCGGAGTCTGGGGAACCGGCGGCATTTCCAGAACCGGCGGCATTTCCAGAACCTCTAGATCTAGAACGACGACCTCCGAAGAACTGCCTAAATGCATCGGCCATCTAAAGCCAGACGCATTAATACATTAATTAATATTAAATTATATTATATTAAATAACAAATTCTAATTAATATAATACCCAATAATACTAACATATTTTAATATTTACCGATTTATATAATAACCAATTTATACATATAAATTATACAATTACACCTAAATTATACAATTAAAATAAATTTTACAAAAATTACCTAAATTAACATAAAAACCTAAAAATTACATACATTAACATAAAAACCTAAATTATAACTAAATTAACATAAATACATAAATTCTACCTAAATTAACATAAATACATAAATTATAACTAAATTAACATAAATACATAAATTATATCTAAATTAATATAAATACATAAATTATACCTAAATTAACATAAATACATAAATTATACACAAATTAACATATAAATACATAAATTATACCTAAATTAACAATTATATCTAAATTAACAATTATATATAATTTATTAACCATAATTTAATTTATTAACAATTAAATAACAAAAAAAAAAAAAAAGGGAGGCCGGGGTACCGAATCGGGGAGGAGGAGGAGGAGGGGGAGGCGGCCGGAACAGGGAGGAGGAGGGGCGGCCGGAACAGGGAGGAGGAGGAGGAGGGTCGGCCGGGGCTGCCAGAACAGGGAGGAGGAGGAGGAGGAGGGGCGGCGGATCGAACCAAGGAGGAGGAGGAGGAGTCGCCGGGCTGCCGAACCAAGGAGGAGGAGGAGGAGGCGCCGGGCTGCCGGAATAGGGAGGAGGATCGACGGATGAAGGAGGGCCGGATTCGAGGAGGAAGATTGTTTAGGGAAAATCGGGCAAATGGAGGCTAGGGTTCGGCTGCATTTTACTTATACCCGATAGTATAGCCGACGAAATAAAGCGATTTCGTCGGCCATGATATAGTATAGCCGACGAAATAAAGCGATTTCGTCGGCCATACTATGGCATAGCCGACGAAATTACATAATTCATTTTTCGTCGGCCATGCTATGGCATAGCCGACGAAATTACATAATTCGTCGGCTATAGTCTTCGTCCCTCAGCATCCGTCCGATCTCCCCCATCCAACGGTGGATAATGGGAAGGCGCGGATCACCAGACTTTAGCCGACGAAATATAACTTCGTTGGCTATACTTTTGGTCAAACTACAAAGTCAAACCTCTAAACGCTTTAAAACGGAAATTGGCCCGTCTAAATGACGTTTTTTGGCCTGACCTTCAACAGAGAATAGTTTCAGATCGATGCGACGCATCTAATTGTATAAAAATTTCCCCCAAAATATTTACCGACCGTCAGGCTACCCATAGGAAAACGGGAGTAAAAAACAGCAAACCGCAACATTCGGCACACAGATTTTGTCGGAATCTTCCCATTTTTCAACCGTAGCCGTATTTCAATATTTCGGTCATATCTTATTTCACGACACATTTGCATTTGAAGGGTCTACGTATAGTAGGTATTTGAAACTATACATTCACTTAAACACTTAGTAAACAAGTTAAAGAACATTAGTGCATATATTACGATTTTGAATCTAAAAGTTTGGAAAATCTATTTCAACCGTCAGATATCACCGTTAAGATGAAATACATGTATGAAAAAAAATCCAAGGTTATCGGACAACGTTAAAGGCTCGATCGGGACGGTCAAACTGCAAAGTCAAACCTCTAAACGCTGTAAAACGGAAATTGGGCCGTCTAAATGACGTTTTTTGGCCTGACCTTCAACAGAGAATAGTTTCAGATCGATGCGATGCATCTAATCGTATAAAAATTTCCCCCAAAATATTTACCGACCGTCAGGCTACCCATAGGAAAACGGGAGTAAAAAACAGCAAACCGCAACATTCGGCACACAGATTTTGTCGGAATCTTCCCATTTTTCAACCGTAGCCGTATTTCAATATTTCGGTCATATCTTATTTCACGACACATTTGCATTTGAAGGGTCTACGTATAGTAGGTATTTGAAACTATACATTCACTTAAACACTTAGTAAACAAGTTAAGGAACATTAGTGCATATATTCCGATTTTGAATCTCAAAGTTTGGAAAATCTATTCCAACCGTCAGATATCACCGTTAAGATTAAATACATGTATGAAAAAAAATCCAACTACATCTGACAACGTTGAAGGCTCGATCGGGACGGTCAAACCGCAAAGTCAAACCTCAAAGTCAAACCTTTAAACGCTTTAAAACGGAAATTGGCCCGTCTAAATTACGTTTTTTGGCCTGACCTTCAACAGAGAATAGTTTCAGATCGATGAGATGCGACTAATCGTATAAAAATTTCCCTCCAAATATTTACCGACCGTCAGGCTACACATAGGAAAACGGGAGTAAAAACCGCCTAACCGCAACATTCGGCACACAGATTTTGTCGGAATCTTCCCATTTTTCAACCGTAGCCGTATTTCAATATTTCGGTCATGTCTTATTTCACGACACATTTGCATTTGAAGGATGAAGCAATGGTTTGTCGATAGTGATAGAAAATGGAAACTGCTCTTTTTTTGTTTTTTTTTTAATCATAGCCGACGAAATCAAACCTAGTATTCGTCGGCTATTGTTTTGTCGTTTTCTGTTAAAAACTTATGGCCGACGAAATATTTAATGTTCGTCGGCCATTGTTCGTAATATTATTATTTTTTAAAAAACTTATGGCCGACGAAATAGTTATTTTTCGTCGGCCATTGTTCGTAAAATATTTTTTTTAAATAACTTATGGCCGACGAAATAATTAATGTTCGTCGGCCATTCTCCGTTTAGCCGACGAAATAATGCATTTTTCGTCGGCCATTCTCTGAAAAAAAACCAAAAAAATCAGTGGTTTTACACCTCTCCTATTCCGATATCCTGTTCACATATAACCAAAATTGAACATAAAAAATCAAAAACCCAACAGTCAACATATTTCAAATTTTTGTTTAAGGGGTTTGGAACCCAGCCTAGCTGGGAGGCTCATCCCCACGCCCGTTCATTAGAAATGAGTTGATTACAAATGAAAGGATTACATCATTTAAATTACTTAATCCGTCGGATTGTAATCGGAATCATCGGATGAGTCTTCTTCGGTTTCTGAATTGCTCGATAGGGGTAATCTATGTCTTTCCTCACCACTAGAGTCCTCGTTAGTTTCTTCAATTGGATCAACATCAACAAGCAGTGGCTCTTCACGTCGAATTCGCACCGGCGTGTCTAGACGAATAAAAGAGGAGTCAGGAATACCGTTTGAGTTGGGCTCTTGATACGCGGTGCCCCCTTCCTCGTTCTCTTCATCCACTCCAAGTGTAGACGCCCGGTAAATGTTGCGATGGTGGATAGTGTTGACTACTTTCCACGGGTCACCCTTGGCGAGATCATCAAGATAAAACACTTGTTTCACCCATGTGGCTAAAACGAACGGGTTGTCCTCATACCATGATGTACTAGTGTTCACAGAACTTACGCCGTATTGATCGGTTTTCATGCTCTGCGGCCGTGTGTCAAACCATCTACACTTGAAAAGGTGCACTTTCATGCCTTCCCCGTAATGCAGTTCCACAACTGAATGGAGAACACCGTAATAGTCAACTCCACCATCCCCACCATGTGCCATAACCCCTGAATTTTGTGTTTTCAGTCTGAGGTCTCTGTCTTCACATCGAAATAACACACCATTCACCTTGCACGTCGCATAAACTTTTGAATAGACCGGCCTCCTCGCTAAAAGTCTGAGTTCGTGCGACCAATTTGGGTGATTATCATTTGCAATAAGGTCCATCTGCAACCATCAGAATCAACTATAAATATGAATAAATATACACAATAATATATGAACACGTATAAAATAGTGTTAAAGGTACGTACCCAGCGGCCGAAATACTCTGCGAATGTCTGGTTGTGGTAATCGCGATCACTTGCTACTCCTTCACAGCGTAGATGTATGTCCTTCCAAAACTGAACTTCTGGACAGTTGATTAGTACCCACCAATGTGCAATGGCTACCTCATAATCTTTCAACTTATAGGAAACTGGCATGTTTCCACCGAGTACAACATCGTCGGAGAGTATGGAAAGATTGAACTGTGAAGGTACATCTTCCGGTATGCTTTCCTGTAACGCTCCGAAATACAGCTTCATGTAGGTAACGCACTCGTGCGCAATATATGCTTCAGCTATACATCCTTCAGGTGCGGATCTGTTTTGGACAAAACCACCGTATTGTCCAAGTTGCCTATAAATCAAGTTTTTAAAGTGTTATGATAATACATTAACACTATATCACATATATTGATGAGGAAATTAACATAAGGTGTAAAATACGTACCTTTCCATCGGATACATCCAAGTGAAGTGCACAGGACCGGTAAGCAACAACTGCCGAGGAAGATGGATCATGAGGTGAGGCATGATGTCGAAAAAATTTGGAGGAAATATCATCTCAAATTTACACATGATATGAACGATGTCTTGTTGCATTTCCCGGAGGTCAGATTTTCTCACTTCCCGTGTGCATACCTTCTGGAAAAATCTTGCCAACGCTACTAACGGCTGCACAACGTGACGGGGAAGGAACGGTCGAATGAAAACAGGGAAGAGACGTTGTAGCAGGATATGATTGTCATGACTTTTCAACCCGTACAGATTGTTGCATTGTCTGTTGACACACTTGGCTATATTTCCAGCAAAGCCTGAAGAATACTTGGCCTCACTTATCCAATGCAAAATTTCTGATTTATGCTCAGGCTTGACGGTGTAAGGAGCTTGAGGCATTTTTCTCTTCCCTTGTTTCAACCATAGTGGTTTTCTGATATTCATGTTTTGCAGATCAGTGCGAGCCTTAGGACCGTCTTTCGTCTTCCCCTCCAAGTTCAGCGTTGTGCCCACCACACTTTCAGAAACATTTTTTTCTATGTGCATAACGTCTAGAAAGTGACGGATCAGCAACTCACACCAGTACGGGAGTTCCCATAATATGCTCCTATGTGTCCAGAATTTGTACTCCTCAGGCCTTTCAGGTATTTCCGCTACAATATCGGGATGATTGCTGAGGGGCCCAAAATCGTACTGATTAAGTCTTGCTAAAATTTCTCTTCCTGTCCATCTTCTGGGAGCACGGCCGTGTTCTTCGGTTCCATCAAATGCGGCGGACTCGTAACGCCAGTGGTGATCCGCCGGAAGGAACACACGATGACCCATTCGGCATATCTTGTTGCAATGAGGGGTGCTCCCATAATCGCTGAGGCACTCTGGACAAGCCTTGTATCCCCTAACAACGCTGCCCGACAACATCCCATAAGCAGGAAAATCACTGATGGTACCAATAACCATGGCATGCATCTGGAACGTCTCCTGCTTGTACTTGTCAAAAGTGGGATGACCAACGTCCCACAATACCTTAAGCTCTTCAATCAATGGTCTCATATACACATCGAGACATTTCCCTGGGTAACCAGGCCCCGGAATCAACAACGTCAACATATTATATTCCTTCTTCATGCACATCCACGGAGGAAGGTTGTAAGGTACCAAAACCACCGGCCATATACTGTATGAAAGACTCATGGTGCCGAAAGGGTTGAACCCGTCGGTTGAGAGCCCGAGCCTGACATTTCTGACATCTGACGCAAAATGAGGAAACTCATTGTTTATATGCTTCCAAGCCGCTCCGTCAGAGATGTGTGTCATGATATCTGCGTCTCCCGCGTCCCGCTCACCGTGCCACCTCATAGCTTTTGCGGTGGTTTCTGACATGTACAACCGCTCAAGCCTATCTCTCAACGGAAAATACCGAAGTACTTTCACAGGTTTCCTATTGCCTGCTCCCGTCAACTTATATCGGTCAGACTGACATATCGGACATGCGTCAAGGCTAGCAAGGTCATTCCCTTCTGCATCTTCACCCCAGAAGAGAACGCAGTCAAATGCGCATGCATGGATCTTAATGTAGGAAAGCCCTAGATCTTTGAGGATACTTCGGACCTGACGGTGATTGGTAGGATTACGATGACCCTCCTCCAACAACGAAGAAGTGTACTGTAGATATTCATCCACTTACCTGATGCTCCCTTTTGTCTCGACTTTAATCCTCATTACCTCCATCACACTTTGAAGAACTGTCTTCTCAGAACTTGAAGACACAGGGGTCTGTTGCAATGCAATCAGTTTGTTGTACTTGTCAAAGGCAGCAGTGTTGACAACTTGTGGGAACGGCTGCACCGGGTCCTGCATATATTGTTCCCCACGTACACCGCTTTCAAAAGGAAACACGTCGTTGACGAATGCCATTGTTGGATCGTTGGATGTACTACTACTGCCCGCCTCAAAATACTGCCCATGATCATGCGATCCATCTAATGATGGCTCACCGTGATATATCCAACGTGTGTACTTCGGCCAAAACCCATTACTCTTTAGGTGCTCCCATACTGTCCTAATCGGAAATCGACATATATCACTGCGACACTTACATTTCTTGCACGGGCAATAATGGTACGGTCCTTTTGCATTTTCCTCGACGAACTGCATAAAATCCACAACTCCTGTAGTGTATCGTCGGTCATGCCTTGGAAGCGAAATCCAACTCTTATCTCGATCCATATATAGCCTGATAATAATATATATGTATAACTTTAATTAATAATAAATTAATTAACACATATATATTACAATATATATTATTATCAACATCAACTCATATATATATATACCATTAATTAACAACCATTATTTAAGTTCATTACACTATCAACAACCATTAATTAACATATTTATATATATTTTAACACTAATTAAAATAACATTATTAAATTAAAACACATAATTATACTCTAACTGAAAATCAACTCAACTACAACTCAAAATCAACATATATACATACATTCTAACACTAAAACAACAACAAAACAAAAAATCACTTACTATATCAAAATCACTAAAACTCAAAATCAACATATATATATACACATATATATATATATATACATACCTATATATAGCTCCACAATGTAAGAGAGGACGGATTTCAATAATACCCACAGATTTTTCACTCTTTCTCCCGTTTTTTTTTTGAAATGAGCAGCTTCTGGCCAGATCTGAAAATATAAAGAATTATAGCCGACGAAATTTCGGCATAGTCGACGAAATTTTTTTCGTCGGCTATGCCTTCGGATCTGGTAGTGTAAGGTTGATCCTTATAATGAGAGGGACAAAAATACTCTATCATAGGAAGAGAATCACATTTAACCTCAGGAGCACAAACACCTGTGGTCCAAGCGAAGTTTAACAAATTATGCAACCCCCATCTTCAAGCACAGAACAAAAGCTTAACAACTAGCATGACAATATGACATTTATATATGAAAAAAAGAAAAAGAAGAGCTTACATGCACCTTATACCTAAACAAACGTAGATATTTTTTAGCCATAACTGAACTGAACTGCATACCTAATTCAACTGGGTTATGGCCAGATATAGAAATTAATGCAACATATTTGAGACAATGTATTGACAGTCTTAAATAAAAATGGCTCTAGCTGCACTGAAATTTAGCCAAACAACTTTATTTGGAATTGCTGTAGCTGCAAAATGTAACATCTAGTGTAGAAGCATATATACCAGACCATGTTGTAGACAATCTTTAAAAGAAAAACAAAAGGAATGCAGAGGTTGGTGCTGCTAGCTGGTGCCATGATCATAAAACAACCCAATTAAATTTGAAGCCAATGATGCAATACACTCCAAATGCTCTTTGATGTCATTCATGTCAGCCTAAAAGAATTACATACAACAATATGGACAAGAGGATAAAACAACTCAGAGTAATGATTACTAATAAGCTACAAAAATTGACCAACTTAGAAACAGTTTATGGTCTGCAATAATCATATTTACAGTTAATTAAGAGTCCATCATATTTACAGTTAAATAAAACAGTTAACTAAAACAGTTAATTAAGGCAATTGTCTGATGGCAACAGAGAACAAAGAGCCCATCATATTTACATTGCAACATAAGGTTAGAGTTCATGATCGACAATAAGAGATAGAAATCAATCAATTGAGCAAAACAAAGTGAACATCTTTATCATCGGAGCTCCACCAGATTCATCATACAAAAAATTGAGTTTGAGAAAAAAAAAATTAAAAAAATGAACATTCCCGAAGAGAGAGAGAGAGAGAGAGAGAGAGGTTCTGCTGTTTGGGAGAGAGAGAGGGAGAGGGAGAGGGAGAGGTCGCGCGAGAAAGAGGGATAGGCTCCGGGCAGGAACGAAGGCGGGGGCGGCGTCCGAGGCGGAGGCTGGGGCGGGACTGAGGCGGGGACTGAGGCTGCGGCACGACTGAGGCGGAGGGTGGGACGCCGTGGGACACGAGGCAGGGCGGTGACCGGGGCGGGGGCGGGGGCGGGAGCGGAAATCGGGAGAGGTACGGATTTTTTCCCAAAGAACAGAATTAGGCTTTCTTTGTGAATTTGGGAATTATAACATTCTCACTTAGGCGACGAAACATGAGTTTTCGTCTTCTAAGTGTAAGACTTAGTCGACGAAACATGATTTTTTCGTCTCCTAAGAAAATTTAAATTTTTTACCAAATTTTTCGGCTGAAAAAAAAACCGCCAATACATAATTCTCAAAAAATCCAAGAAATCTTAGACGACGAAAAATTCATTTTCGTCTCCCAAGTATAACACTTAGACGACGAATAAAATATTTCGTCGCCTAAGTGTCAATCTTAGACGACGAAATAGATATTTCGTCGTATAAGTTAAAAACTTAGGCCACGAATTTATATTTTTCGTCGCCTAAGAAAAAAGAATTTTTTGAAAATCTATTGTCCCGAGTTAAAAATTATATTTTCATGGCCTGAGTAAAAACTGAAACAACTATATAAAAGAAGTCAAATTTTGAAAAACGTTGTGAAATAGCATTTGATCGTTATGATGAAATACGGTGATGGTAAAAAAATCACTTAAATTCGACAAAGTTAGAGCCCCGATCGATGCGGTCAACCTTATTTAAACTTATCTCTCTCTATGGGAGCCATAGTATCAGGTGGTAAAAGTTTCCAAATTTTTACATGGATAATTACGTCTCATCTATATGAGAGTTTAATGTTTGGAAGTGTCGACGAAACAATGACATCTAAATGTATGTAATAGCGTTTTCGTCGATTCCAACTCTAAATATACGTACATATATATATATATATATATTATTTAATTAATATAAAAAATAAATAACTTATATATATAACATTAACATATAGTACTTATTTTTAAATCGAAGAAGTACGTACGTCCACACAATTAGAATCCTTATAATTATACATCACAAACAAATTTATTGAATTTAAAAACATAATTTAAATCATCATGGTTCTCCATCATAATCGTCATCGTCTGTATCGTCTGCATCTTCAATCATATCAGTGAAGTCTTCACTAGAATCCTCATAATCTTCTGATTCCTCATCATCCTATTCATTAATGAAGTCGTCATTGACTCTGTTTTGAGATGTAGATACATTTGTGACTGCAATGTATTCATCAGAAGTGACGAAATTTAAGCGGTTGTTGTCGCGAATAGCCTCTACATTAGGGATTTCAGAAGCCGAATGCTCTTGATATGGTTCATCAGTGTCGCCGTCATCTTCATCATCATGTTCTTCACCCCCTTCAATTGTAGACGCACTCCATATATTCCTATGTGACATTTGGTTAACCACTTTTCAAAATCCACCGGCCTTTGAATCATCAAGATAAAACACTTGTTTTGCCATGCTGGCAAGAATGAAAGGCTCGTTTTCATACCAGCTTGTGCTTGTATTCACTGATAACATGACGTATTCCATCTTTGTACTCGTACGAACACTTGGATCAGTATTGAACCATCTACACTAGAACAAGACAACGGTCATATTTCCATATAGTAGTTCGACAACGGCGAGCAGCACTCCGTAGTAGGTTGAGTCGTCACCATCTACCATGACCCCGCAATTTTGTGTTTTGCGGTTTACATCTCGTTGAAGTGTCACAAACTTGTTGAAAAAAATAGTGGAGAAGGCCTGAAGACACGATTTGAAGCTTTTCACATCTAAAAATGAAAATCGGTGGAAAAATTTTAGGAGAGAAAAAAATTTCAGTTTTTTCCTCTTCTTCCCGATCTAGAAAACTGGTTCTTTATTTATATAATGGGTTTACTTAGGCGACGAAACATAAATTTCCTCGTCTAAGTTCTTCACTTAGGAGACGAAAATGTTTTTTTTGTCGTCTTAGAAAAAACCTTTAACGACAAACTTTCGTCGGTGTTTCTGAGTATTTTAGACGACGAAAATATTTTTTTCGTCGCCTAAGTGGAGAACTTAAGCGACGAAACATAAATTTCGTCATCTAAGTTCTTCACTTAGGAGACGAAAATATTTTTTTTGTCGTCTTAGAAAAAACCTTTAACGACAAACTACCGTCGGTGTTTCTGAGTTTTCTTAGACGACGAAAATATTGTTTTCGTTGCCTAAGTGGAGAACTTAGACGACGAAATGTATGTTTCGTTACCTAACACTACCAGAAAAGGGGCTATAGCCAACGACGCCATCTCGTCGGCCGTTTTCATTAAATCGTCGGCTATAGTCATAGCCGACGATACTTCGTCGGCTATTATCTCGTCGGCAATGCTCCGTCGGCTATAGTATAGCCGACGACACTCAGGGTAAGTCGTCGGCTTATAAAACACGCGGTATAGCCGACGAATAAAGCGTCGTCGGCTATACTTCGAACATTGCCGACGACAGGATCGTCGACTTCAACAATTACGTAATTGCCCCTAACCCGGAAGTATAGCCGACGACACTATCGTCGGCTATACGTCCGGCATAGCCGACGACACTATCGTCGGCTATACGTCCGGCATAGCCGACGAATTAATCGTCGGCCATAACATCGCCGGTACTAGGAACGGCTTTTTTTTGCCGGAAGCCGGGAGGGTATAGCCGACGAAATATGGCCCATTTCGTCGGCTATAACCCCTAAATATTTAAAAAAAATTAAAAATTTAACTCGGGCCCAATTTCACTTCGTCTTCGGTTTGGCTGTAGAAAATCCACAAACAAACATCCAAATATCCAACAAATATCCACATCAATCCATCCCTAATATCCTACCTACTGTACAAATTAACCCCCTAACTAGTCATCTACTCATCATCACCCCCTAAACGCGTAGCGTCGTCGACCGGATCGTTCGAGTTCCGGTGGCTATGGCTATCCTGATCGCCTGGCGTACTCCGATGCGGGGGGGGGGGGGGGGGGGGGGGGGAGTGGGGACGACGAACTGGGGCATTTGTGGCGGAGGCGGGGGCTGGAGTCTCCCAAGATAGCTGCATCCATCGGTACATCTCCGCCACAGATGCGTCTCTGGCCTGCTGCGCCGAAGCCTCCGCGGCCCTCGCCAACTCCGCCTGCTGGAGCGCCTCCACCGCCCTCGCCAACTCCGCCTGAGTCCTCTGCAGCTGCGTCTGCAAGTCTCCTCTCGTCGAAGCCGCACGCTACGTGCTGGGATTGGCCGGCGTGTACTTGAGAACCCCATCTCCCGCCGCGCCTAGGCCTCTCTGGTAGAAGTAGTTGTTGCCCGTCCCTACCGCCGCGTGCATGATCTGAGAGGCCAAGTGCGGCTCAAGGGTGTCGATCGTGGAGGCAAACTCCGCGATCGCCTCGTCGGACGCCCCTTCCCCCAGGGTGTCTCGCGCTATCCCGAAGGTGATCGCGTCGGTCTCCGCATCTATTTCCGCCTAATTGACAAGAAAATATAATAAACGAATTAATAAAAAAAATATATAAATTAATTTAATGAAACACTTTTATTGAAGATGGGCGAATACTTACCACTTGGTCGGGACGCCCCGGATACATCTGCGCATGAATCCACGACAACGGCCTCAGCGGTCGGTCCCTCCTCGCAATCTCTGCCCACTGCCTCCAGGAGCGGGCGCCGCCGTGGTGGGGGTGCTCGTTCCTCTTGCGGTTGTCGCTGTTCGTCTTCGAGATTTTCTGTATTGTAAGAACGAACATATAAACGCAAATATAAATTAGTAACTAAATTAAAATATTAGGAACTAACCAAAATAAAATTATTAACTAATTTAGTTACTAACTAATTTAATTTAATTAGTAACTACTTAACTAACTAATTTAATTTAGTAACTAACTAACTTACTAACTACCAAATTTAATTTAATTTAATTTAATTTAGTAACGAACTAACTAACTATGTAACTAACTAACTAACTTAATTTAATAACTAATAACTAACTAACTAATTAATTTAATTAAGTAACTACATAATTTAATTATTAAATAACATTAAAAAGTTATATACTAGGAGGCTAAATTTTCTTACCGAGACCCTGTCGCTCCCGAAGTAGGCTACCAGCCATAGCCACTCATACTCCCTGTACCGGAACTCGTGGGGGGTTGCACCTCGCCCCAAGCGCTGCTCCACATGGTACGTCCTGTAGTGCGTCGACAGCTCGTTCTTCCACTCGGAGTACCTATATTAACAAAACACAACTGTTAGATATATTCGTACACTGCCAGTAAATATATTTATACAAAAAAAAGAGAAACACATAACCTGTTCTTCAGCTGCTCGTCTCTCCACCAGTCCAAAGTAGGATGGACTCTAAACCATTGCTGCAATATTATAAATTAATTAGAAAATATTTTTATATAGTTATAAGGACTGAATTCATAAATGTTTATTTTCTATAATAAAAATACGATTTAACTCACCGACAGTGCATTGTACACTCGCGCCTTGATGTCATCGGGCACAGAGCCCCAGTCGGGCCACAACAGTGGGACCCTGTCCCGCACGAGCATGCCCGTCGCGTTGATATACTTGGTGGTGGTGTCTCTCCTCTCCATCGGGCGTCCATCCTCACCGGGACCGGGCAGGATCTCTCTGATCCCACCGGCGAGCTCCCTCTCCAGGGTCGACATGTTCGCTGGCCCTCTGGTCCGTCTCGTCCCCGCGGGTTTATTGACGAGGACGCCTGTTTCATAATTAAAATGAATACATAGTTAAATAATTATTTAAACTAACTAATTAAATAATTAATTAAACAATCTAAATAATTAATTAAACTAACAAATTACCTGCGTCGTTGTACTGCTTGTCCTTCTCACGAACACACCACAGGCCGCGGCAGTCCTCTGAGTCGAAAGGCCTGTGGACGTAGGCCTCCTCCCAGGGAATCTCGTGGGGCCGGTCGTGCCTCCAAATCTGCCTCCCCCTGGCGTCGTACTCAGGGATGGCAGGGAGGGACTGGACCATGTACATCCCCGATGGCGGAGACATACGGGGCGTGGACCCTGAGGGGCCTGCTCCCCCTGACGGTGGGCCCCGTAGCTGTGGACGCTGTCGCTGTGGGGGGACAGGGAGCATCTGTGGAGGGTCCAGATAGGCGCGCGGTGGGGTCGGCTGCCGATCCTGGAACAGTGCTGAAGTGCACTGGGGTCTGGTGGCTCTGCGTCCTCCTCCGACACTCGAGTCAGGGCCCGCTCCCGTCGACTCATACGAGGAGCCCCCACGTGGATCGCTCGGGGTCAATCCCATCAACGTCTCCTCTCGTCGACTCATAGGCCGGCCTAGGCCCCGACGACCGCTGGATCCGCTCCCCCCACGGCTGGCTCCTGCCTGAGCGTCGTGGTCGCTCTCGGTCGGTCTGCCAAGCCATCGGTCTACAGCGCGGCGGTTTCCTGCACAATTAGTATATAAATTCCATAAATTGCACAAAAATTCCACAAAAAAATTAAAAACTTCATTCAATGTATATATACCTAATTATATATATACCTAAATATATTTATACCTAATTATATATATATATATTACGAAATATATATATATATATATATATATATATATGTATATCCTCCTAAAAAATCTTGTTAATTCCACAAAATTAAAAAAAATTCCACAAAATTCCTTAAATTTCATAAAAAAATAAAAAATTTCATTAAATATATATATACCTAATTATATATATACCTAAATATATTTATACCTAATTATATATATATATATATATATATATATATTCCGAAATATATATATATATAGATATATATATCCTCCTAAAAATTCTTGTTAATTCCACAAAATTAAACAAAATTCCACAAAATTCCATAAATTTCACACAAAAATAAAAAACTTCATTAAATATATATATACCTAATTATATATATACCTAAATATATTTATACCTAATTATATATAAATTAGTATACTAGTATATAAATTCCACAAAATTCCACAATTAGTATATATATAAAAACCCTAAATTTAACAAAAAATCCACAAAATTAGTATATAAATTCCACAAAATTAACAAAAAATCCACACAATTCCATAAATTTCACAAAAACCCTAAATTCCACAAAAAATTCACAAAAACCCTAAATTTCACAAAAAAACAAAATTCCACAAAATAAATAAAAACCCTAAATGAGGGTCGATCGGGACTACCTGAAATGGTGGCGCAGTCTGGACGAGGACCGGTGTTGGGTGCGGCGGCGACGGCGGCTAGGGGCGGCGGATCGATCTCGTCGTCTGGTTCGGGTCGGGGAGGCGTCGGGAAGCACGGGGACGGGGCGGGGAGGGGTCGGGTAGGGCAGGGGAGGGTCGGTCGGCGTTGGGGAGGCTAGGTGGTGGTCGGTCGGCGTCGGGGAGGGGTTTAGGCGATTAGGGATTTCGGGTTTAGGAGCAGAAAATGAGGGAGAGCCGCCTCTGTTGCGGTTTAAATTGAAGGACTATAGCCGACGATTTAATTTTAATTCGTCGGCTATAGTTATAGCCGACGAATTTCGTCGGCTATACTCTGACCTGAAATCCGGGCCGGGCCGAAGTTGGGCTTTGCCGGCCGGTTATAGCCGACGAAGTGTGGATTTCGTCGCCTATAGTGTGGACTATAGCCGACGATTTAATTTTAATTCGTCGGCTATAGTTATAGCCGACGAATTTCGTCGGCTATACTCTGACCCGAAATCCGGGCCGGGCCGAAATTGGGCTTTGCGGGCCGGTTATAGCCGACGAAGTACTTATGTCGTCGCCTATAATATGAATGTCGTTGGCTATAATATGAATATCGTCGGCTATACCTCACGCTCTCAGCAGCCGTTAGATCTCGCCCATCACACGGCGGACAATGAAACGGCGCGGATCGCAAGAGTTTAGCCAACGAAGTCAAGTATGTCGTCGGCTATTCTTTGGTCAAACTACAAAGTCAAACCTCTAGACGATTTAAAACGGCAATTGGCCCGTCTGAATGACGCTTTTTGGCCTGACCTTCAACAGAGAATAGTTTCAGATCGATGAGACGCAACTAATCGTATGAAAATTTTCCTCAAAATATTTACCGAACGTCAGGCTACCCATAGGAAAACGGAAGTAAAAAACAGCTAACCGCAACATTCGGCACACAGATTTTGTCGGAATCTTCCCATTTTTCAACCGTAGACGTATTTCAATATTTCGGTCGTATCTTATTTCACGACACTTTTGCATTTGAAGGGTCTACGTATAGCAACTATTTGAAACTATACATTCACTTAAACACTTAGTAAACAAGTTAAGGAACATTAGTGCATATGTTCCGATTTCGAATCTAAAGTTTGGAAAATCTATTCCAACCGTCAGATATCACCGTTAAGATTAAATACATGTATGAAAAAAATTCCAACTACATCTGACAACGTTAAAGGCTCGATCGGTACGGTCAAACTGCAAAGTCAAACCTCTAGACGATTTAAAACGGCAATTGGCCCATCTGAATGACGTTTTTTGGCCTGACCTTCAACAGAGAATAGTTTCAGATCGATGAGACGCAACTAATCGTATATAAATTTTCCTCAAAATATTTACCGAACGTCAGTTTACCCATAGGAAAACGGAAGTAAAAAACAGCTAACTGCAACATTCGGCACACAGATTTTGTCGGAATCTTCCCATTTTTCAACCGTAGACGTATTTCAATATTTCGGTCGTATCTTATTTCACGACACTTTTGCATTTGAAGGGTCTACGTAATGGTTTCGGTCAACATCCGGGCCAGGGGTTATAGCCGACGAAATACAGGTCGTCGGCTATACTTTAGCCGACGACCTTCAGCATTTTTTCGTTAGCCGACGACTTGCATATTAAATTACCCAGAAGGGGCATTATAGCCGACGAAGTATGGTCCATTTCGTCGGCTATAATGCTTATCTTTCCGAAAATTTACCATTTAGGGCCTGAAAACTGCCTATTTCACCTGATAAATTCCTGAACATCGCACAAACAATTCAATACAATTTCCCATAAACTCGGAAAACGGTAATTAAGGACGAAAAATGTATTCATACATGCATGCACCATCGTACACAAATACATACATAAACAGTATACTAAGGATGATAATCAGAATCATCCTCATCACTTGAGTCAGACGTAGTATAGTAGTTCATATCTGGCAACCGGTGGTCGTACTCGTCGTCTGAGTCATCGTCTGCCTGATATAGACGATTCGGATTAACATCATACATGGGCACCTGACCCCTAGGAAGTCGAACCACTCTGCCCGGTGTCACATTATTATCGCGGATGGTGGAGGATTCCGGAATGTCGCCGGCGTCCGGCTCTTGGTATGCGGTCGCTTCTTGACACTCTGTGCTCACACCAAGTGTGGTAGCACTGTATATGTCTCGCTGAGACACATGGTTAACTACCTTCCACGTGCCTTTGTTCAATGGATCGTCAAGATAAAAGACCTTTTTGGCCGCTGTGGCGAAAACAAAGGGGTCGTCTTCATACACACTAGTGGCGGTATTCACCGAAAGTATGCCGTACTGATCGATCCGTATGCGGTGCGGCCTAGTATCAAACCATCGACACTTGAACAAGTGGACTTTCATGCGGTTCCCATAAATGAGTTCAACAACTGACTGTAGGACACCGTAAAAATCCACGCCCCCCTCTGCACCATCGACCATCACCCCACAATTCTGTGTTTTGCGTTCCCCGTCTCTAGCTTCACATATATACTTAACGCCGTTGACATCACACATTGGGCGGACTGTGGAAGATATCGGCTTCATCGACAACAGCCTCAATTCCTCTGAGTAATTTGTATGACCACCCCTCGCAGCCACTTGCATCAGCTGAAAAATATAACTCAAATCAGTTGGTGTGTTTATGATTAAAGAATAGGGAACTGTAAAAGAAAGCCATCTAATATATATATTTATACAATTACCCATTGTGGAAAATAGTCTGCAAACGTCGTGTTGTGGTACTCGACATCACCGCGAACTTCCTTGCAGTGAAGATGGGTTCGTTTCCAATATTGTACCTCCGGACAGTTTATTAGAACCCACCAGTGGGCAATCCCTACCTCATGGTCAGGCAACTTGTCCACACCCTTCTTCTTGAAGCTTCCGTATGGTACAACAGAGTTGGCGACGATAGATAGGTTGAACTCGGGGTCATCTCGACTTGGATGTTGTGGGGGGTCCTCCATCGCTCCCAAGTACAACTTGGCGTACGTTACACACTCATGCGCAATGTAAGCTTCAGCAATACACCCCTCAGGCGCAGATTTATTGTGCACATATTTCTTGTAGTCTCCAAGTTGTCTGCAAGGTTAACAAGTGCATGTTAAGAGCATGCAACTTTTATTTAAAAACATGTATAAATCAAATTTATGAATAACATGTACCTTTCGATGGGATACATCCAAGTGTAGTGTACGGGACCGGTAAGCAACAATTGTTGGGGAAGATGGATCATCAGGTGAGGCATGATGTCAAAGAAGTTTGGGGGAAATATCCTCTCGAACTTGCACAAGATAAAAACGATTTCCTCATGCATTCTCATGAGGTCTGATTTTCTAACTTCTCTAGCGCATAACTTCTGGAAGAATCTTGACAACGCCACCAACGGCTCAACCACTTCATCCTCCAAGTACGCTCGAATGAAAATAGGGAAGAGGCGTTGAAGCAGTACATGGCAGTCGTGACTCTTCAATCCGTACATCTTGTTGTCTCGGTAGTTAACACACTTGCTTATGTTACCCGCATAGCCATAAGGATACCTGCATAGCCATTAACAACAATTAGATTTCATGCATATATAGTCGTCCAACAACAGATGGATTCTTTAGGGAATACATGCCTAATAAAAAGTTACCTGACATTACTCAGCCATCCAAAGATTTCATGTTTCTGGTCCCTGGTGACGGTGTAAGGAGCTTGGGGCATTTTGCTCCTGCCCTCTCTCAACCACAAATGGTCCCGCAGTCCCATATTTCTCAGATCAACGCGTGCCTTGGGGGTGTCTTTTGTTTTCTTCTCCCAATTCAAAACTGTGCCAACCACGGCTTCACCCACGTTCTTCTCTATATGCATGACATCCAGCTAGTATCTGGTAGCCAACCTGGCCCAATAAGGAAGTTCCCATAAGATGCTCTTGTGTGACCAGAACCTATACCGATCCGGCCTCTCTGGAATCGTGCGCAACACATCGGGATGATTGCTAAGCGGACCAAAGTCATACTCATTCAACACTGCCAATATTTCCACCCCTGTCCATTGCTCGGGTGCCCAGCCCCTTTCTTCAGTCCCATCAAAAGCCTGTGCATCGTCCCTAAATGGATGGCCATGCGGAAGCCAACGACGGTGACGCATCTGGACAATCTTGCTGCAATGAGGACTGGAGCAATCAACAGTCATGCACTCTGAACAAGCCCTGTAACCCCTGGTGACGCTGCCCGACAACATACCCCTCCCAGGAAAGTCACTGATCGTGCCAACAAGCATGGCATGCATCTGGAACATCTCATTTTTGAACCGGTCGTAGACCAGGTGGCCGTTCAGACTCAAGTACCGAAGCTCCTCAATTACGGGTCTCAAATACACATTGAGACACTTTCCCGGATAACCTGGGCCTGGAATCAACAATGTGAGCATGTTATATTCCTTCTTCATGCACATCCACGGTGGAAAGTTGTACGGAATCAAAATAACTGGCCACACACTGTACTGAAGCTCTTTCTTGCCAAAAGGGTTGAAACCGTCGGATGATAGCCCTAGCCAAACATTTCGAACCTCTGATGCAAATTCAGGAAACTCCAACACATTCTTCTTCCAAGCCTCTCCGTCGGCGGGATGTCTAAGGGTGTCATCGTCAGGCACATTCCTCTCAGCCCACCATCTCATAGCTTTGGCCGTGAAAGCACACATGAACAACCGCTCAAGCCTATCAATCAGCGGGAAGTACCGAAGTATCTTCACAGCTTTCTTGTTCCCTTTAGGAGTGAACTTATACCGCTCTGTATTGCATACTGGGCAGTATTCAAGATCTGCAAGTCCTTCCCCGTAAAACAGAACGCAATCGTATCTGCATGCATGAATCTTGATCTAGGAAAGGCCGAGATCTTTAAGGATATGTCGCACCTTATGATGACTGGTAGGAAGCCAATGTCCTGGGGGCATCGCCCCACCCCATATCTTCAGCCAATCATCAACCGATTTGACAGTGCCTTTGTTCTCCGTTTTGATCTTCATCACTCCCATGACAGATTCAAGGACAGTCTTACTGCATCCGGGGTACAACGGAGTCTGTTGCAATGCGATCAGGTTGTTGTACTTTTCCATACCACTTGTGTTGACCGGAGATCTGGGTAATGGCTCGAGTGGCTCAATATCAGGGAAACACTCCATCTCCGGAGGAGGGAGTTGCACATCTGGTGCTTCATCAAAGACACCGCTCTCACGAGGAAACATATCGTTGATCTAGTTCGTTGTTGGATCATTGGAGGAACTCCCTCTCTCGGCAAATTGTCCATGATCATGAGGACCCGCAAACTCTGGTTCACCGTGATAAATCCAATTAGTGTATAGGACCCAAAATCCATATCTAGCCAAGTGTTGCTCCACTGTCTCTATGGAAAACCGGTGTCGTGGGGTGGCACACTTGCACTTTTTACACGGACAATAATGAAGTGTAGTGTCTCCACAGTTAGCCATCACAAAATCCAGGAAACTCCTAACTCCATCATGATACGCCTGATCCCATCTTTCAAGGGTAATCCAACTCTTGTCTATCCTGTAAATTCAAGAAATAAATATAGCTATATATAGATATGTATATATGCACGTACTACGTACGTACGTACGTACTAATTAATTAAAAAATTCATCATTACACACACATATATATATATACACATGCATCCCTAAATTAATTAAAACATCGTCAATCTCCCTAATTAATTAAACACAATGTATTTTTTATGTATACCAACAATATATTTTTAATTACAATTAAATTAATTAATATATATATACATTTTTTCATCAAATTCATCTAAAATCACCTATAAATCAACAATCAATCACTAATCTTCAACAAAACTTCAATTCTATCTAACCAACATATATATCAACCCATTAATAATCTCATCTCAACACACACATATATATATATATATATATATATATATATATATATATATATATCAAATTAATCACACATTTATTCTAATTAAACTCTAAATTAACACACCTCTGCATATAACCAACTAAATCAACACACACAGCAATATACGTACCTTTCAAGCTTATGGCCGAGGTTTTGGACGATTTCAGAGCGTTTTCGAAATGTTTTCGACGAATGAGCTCGCTGCTGCGGAATGGATCTGATATAAGAGTTATAGCCGACGAATACCCACCTCGTCGGCTATAACCAAAAACTTTTCGTCGGCTATAACTCTTATAGCCGACGAATACCCTCCTCGTCGGCTATAACCAAAAACTTTTCGTCGGCTGTAGTTATAGCCGACGACGTCCGACAACTCGTCGGCTATAATATTATAGCCGACGATGTGGCCGACGAAATAGTAATTCGTCGGCTACGACCCCTTATAGCCGACGAAGTACTATTTCGTCGGCCGTTATTTCCCATATCGTCGGCTATAACCCCTTTTCTGGTAGTGTAAGTAGAAATCTTAGACGACGAAAAAATATTTCGTCGTCTAAAATAATACCAAGACGACGAGAAATTTTTTCGCCGTCATTTTCTTCTCTTAGGCGACGAAAATTTTTTCTTAGAGGAAGAAAAAAATTTCGTCGGCTAAGTATTCTTAGGAGACGAAATTTTTTTATTTTCGTCGCCTAAGGTTTTTTTTTTCTTGTAGTGAGTCATTAGAACATGCGTTTTAATTAGAGTTCACATTAAACCCGACGAAATGAGATAGCTCAAGTGGTAAGCATCGTAGAGTAGTTGACGAAATGGGATATCTCAAGTGGTAAGAGCACCATTACCTAAGAAGTAAGTTATTAAATCATAGGTTCGAGTCATGACAATGGGTGTGTGTGAAACTTTTAAATTCTCTTTTTAATTAAAAAAAAAGTAGCTAAGCAAAACCCTAATATCATTGTAACCTTCCCAACTCAGATAAGTCATCATTCACAGGTAAACAATCAGATTCGAGAAAGACCGGAGCTAATCGCATAGCTTGCCCCAAGACTTGAGAGGTAAATACATGGGAAATGACAATTTGCACAAAAATAGGGGAAAACTTGTCCATTCATATGTTACCTACCCACTCTAATGAATCTTGGCAAAAATACATAACTACCCTGTACTAAAATCACATATCTCTCTCTCTCTCTCTCTCTCTCTCTCTCTCTCTCTCTCTCTCTCTCTCTCTCTCTCTCCATGGTTTCACTCTTCTCAATTACTCTTCTCTCTCTAAAACCACAGCCTCCGCCTTCATCGGCTCCACCGCCTCCACCTACCTCAATCCCCCGACGCCGGATCGCGTGGCCTCTGCCGCAGCCTCCCTCGGCATCTCCGCCGTCCGCCTCGAAGTTCGCTCCTTGCTCTACCCCAAGGCTCCATCGCCGCCTCTTGCGGCGAACCACTCTGATGTCCACTCCTTCCGCGCACCAAGATCGCCGCCATCTTCGTCGCCAACGACTTCCTGGAGTCATCGCCGGAGTTTTCCCGCTTCCTCCTCCCGCCGATCGACATCGTCCACGTGTCAATCTTCAACAGAACAAGACACTATTCTATCTCCTCCAATCTCTAACCTACCCAGTTAGATCTGCCGATGGAAGATCTGATCGCCCAGTTCAGCCTCCTCTCCAACCATGCCCTGCAGGATAAAACCTTCGACCCCTCCACCATCGAAGACCTTATGAAGCTGCTCAAGATCGAAGCCTACAAGTCATGGGCTGCAGTGGAGTTGGAGCAGCATTACTGGGGGAGAATTGCCTATATGACGTTCCAGTCTATCCCTTTTGTTAGTTGGGTTCTATTGGGGGTTTCAAGAATAGCATATATTACTGAATGTCAGTAAGTAATTGATTACTGAATGTCAGTAAGTTGCTTACTGGAGGTCAATAAGTTGGTTACTGGGGGTCAGAAATCATCTTACTGGGGGTCAGTAACCTGGATACTTGGAGCCAGTCAGTAATCATCTTACTGGAATCTTGTATGAAATTTGTTACATGATATGTCTCTTAATTAAGAACTATGTAAAACCTCATTTATTTGGATTTAGAATCCCTTTTAGAATTGTGATCTGTGTTATATATATGATGCTATTTAGTTTCATTTGAAAAAAATCAGTAATTGTTTACAAGAAGTCAGCAAAGTTGCATACTGAGGGTCAGTAATCATCTTACTGGGGGTCAGTAACCTGATCACTGAGAGTCAGTAACATGCTTACTGGAATTTGTAAGTGCTTACTGGGGTCAGTGACCTGATTACTGATAGTCATTAACAGGCTTAAAGTCAGAGTCAGTAATTTAATATTAAAAAAAAAATCCGGCAAAAAAAATTTGGTGACCGGAATCTGGCGACTCCGGCGAGGCGGAGTTGGGTGACCTTTCGGCAAAGTTTCTCTATCTCTCAGCACGTTATAATTCAAAAATCTGTTAGATAAGACAGAACGACAAAAAATGAAGAAAAAAATTAAAACTATATTAGGGTTGTTACTTTATGTTTAATAGGGGAAAAAACTAAGATGGTCATTGAAATGGGTAATGAGGGGGCCAAATTAACACTAAATAGATATTTTCTATAAATAAATTCTAATGAATGATTAGTATTAAATCAATTATCTAAAAGATAAATTAGAATAAAGCATTTGTCTATATGTATATATGATATAGTTGTTTTCTTTCAATAACTTATATACGTCTCACTAGTTACTCTCTATTTTTAATAAGTTTCTGATTAGGATGTGGACCCATTCTTGTATATACACCACTCTAGAAAATCAACACTGCATGAGAGTTCCAAAATTGAGGAGAAATGAGCTCTCAATATCTCGAGAGCCTACATGAATGATGAAGCTCTTAATCTTGATGAGATTCTAACTGATGATCCCCAAAATCCAGCGAAGATGAGAAGGGAATGTGCTCAAGGTTTACCATTTTCTATGCACATGAAGTTTCCTCACTTCGTCTCCTCCATTTAGCATGGGCTCAAGGTGGTACTTCATATAGTATACCAACAATCTAGATGGTTGATTAGTGATGGAATATATGTCCTTCTTCGGTCAGATTCGTCTCTTGTTGAAAAACTAAGTGTGAGCCCCCTCGGTCATCTTTCAAAGTATGACATTGCAGCATTCATTTCAAATCAGCAATGGGTATTGCCTTTACGCTTCTCAAACGTGGTTCTTATATTGCAAGACAAATAATGGAGATCCCCATCCCAAGTGTTCCAGGGTGTGATCTTCTCATTTAGTAGAATTCTATATCGGGTTATGATGTGATTCGTCGTTGTTTTGGGGTGAAGGAATGGACTGCTACTATATGGGACGGTTTTATTCCTCCTTGTTTTCCATGCTTGCTTGGCGATTAGCCCTGGTGAAGGACTGTACTGCTACTATATGGGATGCTTGCTTGGAACTGATGATCAATTCCAAAAGTGCGGTATTCCAATGGTCTTTGTTTGTTGATGCGCTCATATTATTCTATATTTCTATGCATAATATCTTTCGTATTTATGTTTAATTCTTGTTATTTATAGATTATTTATGTTATTTTAGTGCTTTTGTAGGTTTGTGTCAAAGAGAGAAGAAAAGAAGCTAAAATGAGCCAACAAAGAATTGAATGACAGCTTGGAATTACAAGTGCAGAATCTGTCAGTGCAGAACGTCTGACTTTGCCGAATTACTTAGAATGACTCGGATCGAATCAAATAATGAGACATATACCATTGGAAAGCTACATATGTCTATTTTCTGTACGATTTTACGGATCTTAATTTCGATACTCTGAGACAAAGCTATGGTCATTTGAGTGAAGAAAGGTCAGGACAGAAAATCTGCTCGGATTTTCTAACATACATGGATAACTCAAGTGTTGTTGCTCAAGATCATCAATCCCTAGTGCATTAAGATTAATGATTTAGATGTGGATGAAAATAGGACAAGAATTCATACTTCTACAAGAGATATTTCAAGGTTTTTCTATTTCATATTAAGAAATGAGTCAAAACCCAAGTCGTACAAGGAAACTTGAAGTCAAAGATGAGCAAGAATGTACGCTATATAAAAGGAGCACGAATTACACATGTGAGGAGGGAGGTCTCTTGAGCATATTCAAGACGCCTAAGGAGCAAAGACGATCCATCCATCTTCCCCTTCCATTCTTGTTTCTGCACAAACCCTGGGGCATGATAGAGACAGATGAATCCTCGCGTGATCTCCCGTAAACCTGCTTACTAAGGGGAATACCGGGCGGGCCGGTCTTCTCCTCTCCGATGCCTAAGTTAGTATAGTTAGAATAGATATAACTTAAGCACGTATATAAGCGGTAGGAAGGATCAGTTACCTATTAATGAGGGTAGTTGAGGCCCTTATATAGGTGGCCAGGAGTGAGGTCTGGCCTTACTCTTCGATGTGGGACTGGTTTCCTTCTGTTTGCATACCAAAGGGCAGCTTTGGTGACCTCTTTGGCAGGCAGGCGCCCCCGGTCCCCGGGCCCCTGGTAGCAGGATAGACTGCTGGACCCCGAGGCCGGGTGCTGGTGATCCGGTCCCGGGCCTCGGGCCGGCCCCTGGTACACTAGCTGCGGGTCTGTGGGCCTGCTGTAGCCCCTCTGTGGCTACTGTCAACTATACTTTTTATGTTTTTGCTATGTTTTTCTTAGTAATCTTTAATTAAACTTATTTCTAGGGTTAGGATGATACCCTATCATGATTGTTTGTGTCTTTTGATGTTTGATTGATGGATTTTTAATTTCTTTATGATCAATTCTTAGTCACCGTTTGAATTGATACTTTATTTATAAGTTCTTTGATTGATCACCTTAGGGCTTTGCATATAGTAATTGGAAGATGAATTTGAGGCGTACCTGCAATATAATTTAAATTAGCTTCTTGTGATTAAGAATTGTGAATTACATTATTGTCGTACCTGAAGTAATGGTTTGCATGATTCTCTTGTTTTCTAGAACGTAATGAGTTCAATGTGTTAAATTTATGTTGTACCTGGATAGACTGCATACTAGGATATACGACATCTGCCGTACCTGGAGAGAATCATACACTTAAGGAAAACTATGATCTAAGTGCCGTACCTGGACTTAGATACGGGATTTGTCATCTAGAGAAACAAAAGAATCCATTAGTGCATCATAGCGTAAATAGGATTGTTAGTGGCTGATTCCGACACCCTAAGTTCCATCTTGTTTGTTTGTATCTTATATTCTTGTTTGTTTGTTTCTTACTTTCTTTATTTGAAAACCCAAGAATCATGTCTTTCATATCTTGAGTGTTTTTGTGTTCTTAGTTAGATTAATTAAGTTAGGATTAAATCGATTCTCAATCCTCAGTTGGAAGGACCACGTACTTGCACACTATACTAACGATGATTCGTGCGCTTGCGAGTTTTAATTAAAATTTCACAACATCTGTCATCTTTGCTCTTTCAGTCATGTGGAAGACTTGCCTGACCTTTTGGGAACTGTTCTTTTGCTGAGCATATATGGCAATAGCTAAGTAGCACGGACACGTCTAGTGGGTGGCGTGTCGCGTGTCGGACGCGGACGCGGACACGGACACGCCTGGACATGATAAAATAGGCTAGGACACGCGAATTCCTTTTGGAAACAGATTGGACACATCCGTGTCCTGCACAGAACTGCTGAGATTGGACACGTTCGCGGCAGAGGCAGTCGAGCGGGGCGGCGCTAGGCATCGTCGCCGATGGACAGTGGCGGCACTGTCGCCTTTTGGTTGTCGTCAAGCTCGTCGGCAATGGACAGTGGCGCTATTCAACTCGGAGATGTGTTGGGGCGGCGCCGATCACACTCTCGATGTCGATCTGCGCAGTCGTCATCGGAAAGGTGAGGAGGGCCGCTGGATTTGGAGCTGCACGGGGCTAGCGGCTCAAAGCTTTGGCTGCGCTAGACTGGGATCAGACACGGATTGGCGTCGTCAATCCGAACTGCACGATGCCGGAAGAGATTGGAGAAGGAGATGGGTGCCCAGATAAAATCTTTTACAAATACATATATATATGATTGAAATGACTTGGGTTTGGGCCCTCGGGCCTGGGTTTGGGAAAGTTTGGGCTTTGGTCACTGGGCTTGGGCTACAATTTTTGATATATATATATATATATATATATATATATATATATATATAATATTATTTAATTAACGTGTCCACCGCGTGTCCGTGTCCGTGTCTGACTAAAAATTAATTTTGACGTGACCACGTATCAAATCATGTCCGTATTGGACACTCGAACTCGTGTCCGTGCTGCATAGGGCAATAGCTTGCTTATTGCTACGGTACATGCTTACCGAATTCGTGGTTCTCTGTTATATTTTTGGGACTCTTCTTTTAGTAAAGTTTTCTCACCACAACTTAAGAATTCAAGGCATGTTAGTATTCTCTTTGCTTTAATGGCTATATGGAAAGCTCCTAAAAGCTTCGCTATGAGAATGAGCAGTTGGCTCGGGTGTTTCGCTCCATAAAGTCTTGGATTAAATTTATTGGTCCTCATACTCCTGGGCATAGGAAGGATGTGGTTGATTTGAATTTACTCACTAGCTTGGGTGTGGCTCATAGGGCAGGGCGAAAACCCACCCGCCACTCCAAACCGGCCGAACCGCACTGAAATTTCATGTTCGGTAACCGAACAGAAAAAATTAGGCGCAAAAAATCCTAATTAAGGATTAAAATATCAGTATCAGTATATCTATTTTGAAAAAAAAAAAAAGATATCGAAGAAATATCAGAGATATCGAAGAAATATCAGGGATACTCTGTAAAATATTATTTTATTTTACACTATTTAAATTATAAAATTTACATGTATTCATACAAACATCAACTTTATCTACATCTAAAAAGAGATTTTATGCCGCCATATCTTCTTCATATTGATATATTCAACCTTCATGGGTATTATTTCTTACTCGGATATTTCTCAAAGCCTCCACAGTCTTCATCTACATATCCCTTCAAGCCCTTAATCCTCTCATAGATATATCTTGAGATGAGTTTTTTATTTATGTTATTAATTTTACAGATATTTCTTTAAAATATATGTTATATATCATATGAATCTTGAAAATCAAAGATATTTGACGTTATCGAATCAATTTTACATATATATATATATATATATATATATATCTATATATATTATAAAAGATAAGATATTTACTGTTGACAGTAGCCACAGAGGGGCTACCCAGGCCCACAGACCCGCAGCCGCTACACCCGGGCCCGGTCCATGGCCAGGGGCAGGATCGTTAGCACCCGGACCCGAGGCCCAGCAGCCTACCTTATGGCCAGGGGCCCGGAAGCCGGGGGCGCCAGCTTGCCGAACAAACCACCAAAGCTGCCCTTGTGTATGAACAGAAGGGGATCAGTCCCACATCGAAGAGTAAGACCAGACTTCACGCTCGACAACCTATATAAGGGCTTCAACTACCCTCATTAATAGGTAACCAACTCTCCAACCACTTATTATTCCCGCTTAAGTTATCCATTTATCCCAACGGTACTGACTTGGGAATCGGAGAGAAGACCGGCCCGCCCGGTATTCCCCTTAGTTAGCAGGACTTGTAGGAAGGAGTCACACCAAGATCCACTAGTCTCTGTCAGGCCTACGGGTTAGAACAGAAACAATTGGCGCCGTCTTTGGGAAGATTTTACGAAAAGTTGTGTTGCTCCACCGGAGGGTAGATCCCGATCGATCCTTCGGACGGCGATTTAAAATCAAATTCACGTTCCGGAGACCATGGAGAGAAAAAAGTTGAAAGCTGGCGCGGGAAAGCCGGAAGAGGAATTTCGGATCCAAGACCCTAGAGCTGAGGTCGACGCGAGCTCTGTCCCGACTCTCGACCGGGACAGAACCATCGATCACCGGGGCTCAGATAACGCCGCGGGACCTGACCAACGCAATGGGGAGGAAGAGATAAAAAAAATGAAGGGAGAAGTCGCGCGATTGCGAGAAGGGGGCGATCGGGACTGACTAAGGGCGGATGCCCGGTACTAAAAGTTGGAAGCGGTGAACATCGCCTTATTGGCGGCCTTGGAGAAGGGGCAACATCAGAACACCTCCCGGGCAGTGGCACGGCCTGTACTAAGTAAAGGTGACGAGTTCCCGCACCTAGAGGTGGGACAGCCTACGGGGAGGAGAAAGATTGCGCATTTGCCAACAACACTTTTTCCGGAAGCTCTGAGGAATTTCGGGCCGGCTGAGCCCCCGCACTGGACGAACTTAGCACCGGGCAAGCAGGACAGCTCTACGGCGAGGGCGTTTCAGACGCTCTCCACCTCGGTGTTCAATATGAAGGCCCGGATGGAGGCCAACGAGAGGAAAGCAGCCAGCCCACCCGCAAGTGTGCGCTTTAATGATGGGAGCCTAAGCTCGCACACAATAATAAACCCTACAAAATATCGTTAGTAGTATGAGCAAGTAGGGATCGTTCTAAGCCGGGGATTAAGGGTACCTGAAATATGAAATTGTTAGATAAAATCACATGTACAAATATACAAAAACGTCACATTGGGGGAATGATATGTTTCGGCAGCAAGGCTGCCCCTAACTCTAAGAACACGAAATTAAACCCTAATTTACTATATACAAGTGATCATCATCTCTCACACAAAACAGTTCACATAAAAGACTCTTTAACAAGTAGATTTGCATGCAAGAAGGTAAGAGACAAGTATTTAACATGTTCATGACCTAAATTAGTTTCGACACAACTAGAGCCTCCAGCAGTTTTCCAATTGTTAGACTTCTTAAATTCTTAGAAACTACTCCAGCGTATGACTTCTAAGGTGATGCTAATCCGGTTTTACACGTTTTAACATTTAAGCATAAGAGTCTAAATCGAAGACATGTAAACAAGCAAGGTTGTCAATCATCTTATTTAACATGCAAGTAATCTAAGGTTTTTACCCTAGGTGAGCAACACAAAACAAACTACTCCAGCGTATGACTTATTCGTATTACTCGGTTATATGAAACCTAACATCTAGATTTACATGCTTCAAGCCAATACTAATGTTTCGGTTTATAAGGTCCATCCTTAGATTACTAAACAATTTAAATCCTAAACATGCATATAATACCACTGCCCTAATTATCTAAACACACAAATCACACAAGTTAAAATTTAGAAAAACCATATATACCATACAAGAATCGGTTCATACATAGTTTCAAGAAAAACCAAGAATCGAAATAGATTCGTACAAAACAACCAAACCAAATTAAATACAAAAGCCATAGGGGGAGTGGATCACACTTTTAGAACCTTGGAAGACTCTTTGAAGCGTGACAAGATGGTACTCGGCTGCTGCTTGGTAGGTGCTCGGCAAGAACAAGAATTCGGCAGAAAACCAAGGTGAAGGAATCGGCAACTTTGGTGGTGGTGATGATGGGTTTTGGCTATGTATTTAGGTGTTGATGCTTGAGAGACTTGGCAGAGCTTTAGGGTAGTATTCTATGCTTGAGATGAGATGATTTTCAGAATGAAAAGTGAGGCTTTATATAGATGAGAGGCTGCCGGCAACCCTAGTGCAAGAGGAATTCAGAAAACCAAGTTGGTTCAGGACTTAAAACCTTCCTTTTCAAAGTCTAATTAGGTTTTCTTTTTCTGATTTTTCTTCAAGGCTTGGACTTCACATCTTCATGGACTTCTTGTATAATCTTTGGACTTCATTTGATAGGTCTTGATCCACTGAAAATTGCCCCAAACCGGCAGTTCTTCATTTTGGCACAAATCTGCCTATTCCGGCAGCTTCTCCTAGTTTGACTAGGGGAACTTCTTTCTTCGTATTTTTCTTTAATACTTTGGAGCAAGATGAACACATGCAATATTCAACGGTGAAAATTTTATTTCGTCGGCCGTTTTTTTTTTATTTCTCGGGAAAAGGCTTTTTTCTGGTAGTGCATGCTCCTACCAATGCACAAAATCCATGAAACTCACAATTTTAATTGTATGCATAACCATCATCTATGTATGCAAAGAGGAGAAAAAACATCATTGACATATTAGGGGCATCCTAAGACTCGAAACAAACAAATTAAACACTCTATTTTTGTGGAACAATTTTCTGAAATTTTCTTTTCTAACTAAGCACACAAAAACAAAAATAAAAACGGAATATGTTATCCCACCCCACACTTAGAAAATTACATTGTCCTCAATGTAAGCACAACTCTATAGCGACGAATTTCCTAAGCATGCAATAGTCTAACATATACCAACATATCATTACAAATCAAAGAAAAAGAGAAGGGTGAAGAAATTTCAAACTCTCGGTGATGGCTCCTTCACTTTTCTTTGATCGACTTGGGTTGCCTCCCAAGTAGCGCTTTGTGTTTATAGTCCATAGCCTAGAATTTTCACCGTTGTATATTGCATGTGTTCATCTTGCTCCAAAGTAGTTCAAATCGGCATGAAGAAGTTCAACAAGAAGTGCGTCGCACGGTGTACCCAAACCGCAGTTGGAGAAGGCAGCGTATCCGGCGTATCCGGCAGCTCAACTGCCGTGCTCTCGGTCTCTTGTATCTTCTAGTCAGTCCTACCGGCGATGGCAGGTCCGGCAGGTGGTCGTGTATCCGATTGCAGCTCGGCATCAAGAAGTGTGCCGGCAGTGGCAACAGTCTTGTAGCATGGGACATCATGTAAATTACATTCGTCGATCGCGTGCTCCTCGAACGAATCAAAGTAAGGCTTGAGCCGATGTCCATTCACTTTGAAAACCTTGCTTGATATATTACATTGAATCTCAATGGCACCATGAGGAAGCACATTCGTAACAATAAATGGTGCAACCCAACGAGAGCGTAACTTACCCGGAAAGAGGTGAAGCCGTGTATTAAACAAGAGAACTTTTTGCCCAACTTCAAACTTCTTTCCCCGAATCATCTTAATTGTCATGGTACGCTCTCGTCTTTTCCTTATAAATCCAAGCGGCCTCATATGCTTCATTGCGTATCTCTTCAAGTTCATTGAGTTGAAGCTTCCTATGAAGGCCGGCCTCATTGATGTCCATATTGAAACTTTTAACGGCCCACCATGCTTTGTGTTCTAACTCAACCGGTAAGTGACATGCTTTGCCATAAATCAACCGAAAAGGAGACATACCTATCGGTGTCTTGTACGCAGTCCTATAAGCCCACAAAGCATCATCGAGACGATCACTCCAATCCTTCCTTGAAGGTCCAACTGTTTTCTCAAGTATTTGCTTGATCTCTCGATTACTTACATCAGCCATGCCACTTGTTTGGGGGTGATAAGGTGTAGAAACCTTATGAGTGACTCCATACTTCTTTAATAAGGCTTCAATAGTGCGGTTACAAAAATGGGATCCTCCATCGCTAATCAAGACTCTTGGAATTCCAAAACGTGAAAAGATGTTGGTCTTGAGAAACTCGGCTACCACCTTGGCATCGTTGGTGCGTGTAGCCCTTGCTTCGATCCACTTAGACACATAATCCACCGCAACCAATATGTAGAGAAAGCCCTTGCTCGAAGGAAACGGTCCCATGAAGTCAATCCCCCAAACATCAAAAATTTCAACTACAATGATAGGCGTGAGCGGCATTTGGTCACGCTTGCTAATCTTCCCCAAACGTTGGCACCTATCACATGCTTTGCAAAACATGAATGCATCTTTAAAAATCGAAGACCAATAGAAGCCGCAATTAAGAACCTTCAATGTCGTTTTCTTGGGTCCAAAGTGCCCACCACAAGCTTCACTATGACAAAAAGCAAGAATAGAACGATGCTCATTGTCCGGAACACACCTTCGTATCACTTGATCACTACATTGGCGCCAAAGGTACGGATCATCCCAAAGATAATGACGTGACTCCTTCTTGAGTTTCTCACGTTGGTCGCGCGGCAAGGTACAAGGGAATGTCCGAGTGGCGAGAAAGTTGGCAATGTCGGCATACCAAGGCTCAAGAACGAATCAAAGTAAGGCTTGAGCCGATGTCCATTCACTTTGAAAACCTTACTTGATATATTACGTTGAATCTCAATGGCATCATGAGGAAGCACATTCGTAACAATAAATGGTCCAACCCAACGAGAGCGTAACTTACCCGGAAAGAGGTGAAGCCGTGTATTAAACAAGAGAACTTTTTGCCCAACTTCAAACTTCTTTCCCCGAATCATCTTGTCATGGTACGCTCTCGTCTTTTCCTTATAAATCCAAGCGGCCTCATATGCTTCATTGCGTATCTCTTCAAGTTCATTGAGTTGAAGCTTCCTATGAAGGCCGGCCTCATTGATGTCCATAGGTGAGCAACACAAAACAAACTACTCCAGCGTATGACTTATTCGTATTACTCGGTTATATGAAACCTAACATCTAGATTTACATGCTTCAAGCCAATACTAATGTTTCGGTTTATAAGGTCCATCCTTAGATTACTAACCAATTTAAATCCTAAACATGCATATAATACCACTGCCCTAATTATCTAAACACACAAATCACACAAGTTAAAATTCAGAAAAACCATATATACCATACAAGAATCGGTTCATACATAGTTTCAAGAAAAACCAAGAATCGAAATAGATTCGTACAAAACAACCAAACCAAATTAAATACAAAAGCCATAGGGGGAGTGGATCACACTTTTAGAACCTTGGAAGACTCTTCGAAGCGTGACAAGATGGTACTCGGCTGCTGCTTGGTAGGTGCTCGGCAAGAACAAGAATTCGGCAGAAAACCAAGGTGAAGGAATCGGCAACTTTGGTGGTGGTGATGATGGGTTTTGGCTATGAATTTAGGTGTTGATGCTTGAGAGACTTGGTAGAGCTTTAGGCTAGTATTCTATGCTTGAGATGAGATGATTTTCAGAATGAAGAAGTGAGGCTTTATATAGATGAGAGGCTGCCGGCAACCCTAGTGCAAGAGGAATTCAGAAAACCAAGTTGGTTAAGGACTCAAAACCTTCCTTTTCAAAGTCTAATTAGGTTTTCTTTTTCTGATTTTTCTTCAAGGCTTGGACTTCACATCTTCATGGACTTATTGTATAATCTTTGGACTTCATTTGATAGGTCTTGATCCACTGAAAATTGCCCCAAACCGGCAGTTCTTCATTTTGGCACAAATCTGCCTATTCCGGCAGCTTCTCCTAGTTTGACTAGGAGAACTTCTTTCTTCGTATTTTTCTTTAATGCTTTAGCCTGGTGTCATCCTCCTTCAATCCTTAAGCTTGGACCATCTTCACATATACATTTGTACACCATATGGTCCATTGAAAACTGTAATTGTGAAAAGGAGGCAGTAGCTTCTTGGAATCGGCAGAAACGACCTTGTTGTAGTAACTCCGACATATCTCCCTCCTCGGAGCTCCAATTGATGCGATTCCAACTCTCAGATAAACTAGATACACATAGCTACTTCCATATAAAACAGTTTGATCAAATTCCTTTTGAGTCGTCGGAAATGAATTTTCGAAGTTGGGATACAGTCCCAGGAAAATCCTGGAAGTCCCTGGATTGGTTTGCTCGAACTGCTGTGTTGCAGCCATCTTTTGGGCGACTTTCCGAACTCCGATTGATCTGAAATTTTAACACAACATTCCTCAATATATGAATAATAAGCACACCAAATTTCATTAAATTCGGATAAGGATAGATCACAGTTTTACTCATCTCAAAATCACGAAAAAGACATATTTTGCATTATTTTCCAGATTTCTCAAACTTAGTCATTTTTCGGATTCTTAACCACTTTTCGACAAACTCTACCAAATTGACATTAAACTAAATTATGACTCTATCTTAGATAAATAAGGGTTAAACAAAGCATAAACGAGGGCATAAGCATATTAATATCGTCGCACATTGTGCTCCTATCATTTAACGAACGGACGGGACCGTTCTCCGGCCAAGTGCTGGAACCCGGGAGAGCGAGCGTGGGGAAGTCGTTAAAACTAACGTACGCTGGAACGGGATGCCATTTCGAGCACCTGGACAGCTTTAAGTCACAAACGGACGCAAAAGGCTATTCTGATGCCACGTGCTGCAATATGTTCCAAGAAACGCTCTTGGAGGAGGCGTTGGGCTGGTTCTTGACGAGTCGCCTAAGCGAGCATCAAGCAATAATAAACCTACAATCGTTAGTAGTATAGACATAAGTAGGGATCGTTCTACGCCGGGAATTAAGGGTACCTGAAACATGAGATTGTTAGACAAATATATACATATGTACATAAAAAAAAATCATCACTTATGGGGAAAAGATGGGATCGGCAGCCTTGCTGCCCTCTAACATCTAGGCACGAAATAAAAGACAGAAAATTAAATCCTAAGTTACTATTTACAAGTTTGGTCAACATTCCTCCATAAAGCACTAACACGAAAACAATCAAAACACATAACAAACAAGCAAATAGGACTCACGACAAAGTGTTAAAGCGTTCTAGACTCAACTTAACTCCGACCTAGTTAGCTCCCTATAGGTATTACTAACCGATAGATTTCATAAGTATTCAAGATTAACTTTACGTCTAACCCTAAAATTGTACTAAACATATTTGAGAACTCCTATAGATGAAAACAAACATGCATAGTAATTGAGCACGAAATCTTTTTAGTCGGAAACAAGTTAATATAGTAAGGCGTCACTCTTCTTATTAAACAAGCATGTTCTTTAAATCACTCTAACCCTTATGAAAACAACACAAACAAAATAACTCGTTGGTTACTTAATCTATATTATTTTCGGCTAATGAGATTAATAATCTACATATTGCAATTACATAGGCTATCAATCTTTAAGCACACGAATTTAAAGAACAAGTCAAGAAAACCCTAAAATCAAATTAGCACATGTTTTGCCGAAAATCCTACTTACTAATTCATTACATATTTACCTTACTCTTTAACATGCAATCTATATTCTTACATCCAAAAGCCAAATAAAGATAAAGAAAACGAATTGATCGTGTAAATTATAAAACCAAACTTCAATCCAAACAATACATAGACATAAAGTTTGAAACCAAGAATACATGCTAACTTCATAGACAAAGTTTAACATAACTACAAAGAAAGAATTACAAAACCGAAAGTGGGGAGTAGATCACACTTTTGTAGACACCTTGGATGACTTCGACTCGTGTGGATCCAATGGATGGTGGATGAGATGGGGCTGCTCGGCAGTAGGTGTGTTGGCAGGATTTTAAGGTGACATGGTGGTGGTTCGGCTGGCTTTTGTGGTGGTGGAGGTAGGGTTTTCAGCTTGTAGTTTCTTTGTAGGATTCTTGGGGACTTTTGGTAGTGCTTTGGCTAGATTTTTGCTTTGGAATGTGACAAGTTTTCTGTGGGAAAACATGGCTTTATATAGAGGAGAGAGAGCTAGGGTTGCCGGCCAAGACAAGGGAAGAGTAGGTTTTCCTTTTCCTAGTTGGCTTATGTTTCCTTGTAGAATAATTATTGCATTCTTGGACTTCTTTTTCTGAATTTTCTTCATATCATGGGCTTCATATCTTCATGAACTTCAAATGTGGGCTTGACAACTTCATTTGGTGAACTTGATCCATCGAAAAATGTCCCAAACGTCAAGAAGCAAAACCGGCAACAGCATGCTTGCCGATCGGCAAGCAATCCTAGTTCGGCTAAGAAATCTTCTTTTCTTCATGTTTTCCTCCATTGCCTTGGCTCAATGTCTTCCTCTATCCTTAAATAAGCTTGGACAATCTTCAAGTATGCAATTGTACGCCAAAATGTCCATCGAAAACAGAAACAAAGGAAAAGAGGCAGAAACTTGGTGGAATTGGCTGGAATGACCTTGTTCCGGTAAAACTGGCATCACTCCCTCTTCGGAGCTCCAATTGATGCGGTTCTAAGTCTCAGAGACACTACACACGTAGAGCTTCCTCCATATAAAAGGGCTTGATTAAATTCCTTGTGAAACGTCGGGAATGAGTTTTTAAAGTTGGGACACAGTCCCAGGAAAATTCCTGGAAGTCCCTGGTGATCTTTGCTCGGACTGCCAAGTTACAGCCATCTTTTGGGTGACTTTCCGAACTCTGATTGATCTGAATTTTTGATACAAAACCCATTAGCAAGCCAATAACATGCATACCAAATTTTAGCAAATTTGGAAAAGAATAAGTCAGTCAAAAACAGCCCTCAAAATCACGAAAACAACATATTTTGCAATTTTTCCTCAGATTTCTATACTTAGTCGTTTTTCTGACAATTAATCACATTTTTCCAAAACTCTTCTGAAATGACACTAAACTAAATTATGACTCTATCTTAGATAAATAAGGGTTAAACAAAGCATAAACGAGGGCGTAAACACATTAATATCGTCGCACATTGTGCTCCTATCAGTTCTATGAGCTGCCGATAAACTCGGTAGAAACGTTCGAACAACTGGCGGATAAGTTTGTCAGTCAATTCGTCCTTAGAGCCAAAGGGGCCCAAACATCAACGGTCCTCTTCGATTGCATGCAGACGGACCACAAACCACTACGCGCGTTTGTTAACCGATGGCAAATCGCCACGGTCGGGGTCAGAAACCTCGATAAATGGATCACCGAGATGGTGTTCAAGCAAGCGTTAAGGCCCGGAGAATTTTCTTACGCCGTACGAGTAAAAGAGCCGTGGGGGTACGACGAGCTGATGGCCATGGCCATCAGGCACGCCCAGGATGAGCATGAGACGTATGGGAATCGGCTGCCCAAGCGAAGGTCAGACGACCTGTTACCAACTCTCCGGTGAGGTGGTCCAGCCTTTGGGGTCGGATTACCAGCCGCTGATCTTCGGCGAGGGAGACAGAACGAGAAAGGAACACTTGGAGTTCATTATAGTGGACTGTCTGTCCTCATACAACGGCATAATCGGCCGGTCGGGACTATGGAGGCTGAAAACGTTCATAGCCGGCCACATGTTGATGTTAAAAATGCCATCCCCCACCGGCGCCATCACCATACGCGGGGATCAGAAGATCGCCCGCAAATATTATGCGGAGGTCTTCACGGCGTCTCGACGAGCGCTGTTACCAGACTCGGGTATTGACCCCCGTGATGACACTGACTCCGACGAGGAGAAGCCGAAACGCCCGTCGGCTATAGAGGAAAATGAAGCGATCTCCATCTCGGAGGACCACCCGGAGCGAAAAGTGGTGATAGGAACGAAACTCGCCCCGGATGTTAGGAAAGATCTCATCACCTTTCTCCGGGGGAACAGTTCAGTATTCGCATGGTCCTATGAGGACATGCCGGGCATATCCCCAGAAATAGCCGTCCACCAGCTAAATACCCTGCCCGGCATTCCCCCGGTAAGGCAGAAAAGGAGGTCCTTCAGTCCGGCGAAGTATGAGGCGATCAGAGAGGAAGTGCAAAAACTGAGAGGCATGGATTTCATCCGAGAGGTTCAGTATCCTCGCTGGCTCGCTAAAGTGGTTATGGTCCCAAAGAAGGGAACCGACCAGTGGCGCATATGTGTTGACTTCACAAACTTAAACCGGGCGTGCCCGAAGGACAGCTTCCCGCTCCCCCGAATAGACCAGCTTATAGACTCGACCTCCGGTTTTAAACTACTAAGGTTCATGGATGCCTATGCTGGATACAACCAAATAAGAATGAGCCCGGACGATGAAGAGCACACCTCGTTCACGACTGACCGGGGGACCTACTGCTATAAGAGGATGTCGTACAGCCTAAAAAATGCCGGGGCCACGTACCAACGGGTGGTAAACCGCATGCTAGAACAAGAGATGTGACGAGTCGCCTAAGCGAGCATCAAGCAATAATAACCCTACAATCGTTAGTAGTATAGAATAAGTAGGGATCGTTCTAGCCGAGGATTAAGGGTACCTGAAACATGAGAATATTAACACAAATATTCACAAACACATATGCATATAATTGTCACACTTATATACATATATACATATTCACACACGAAATTATGGGGGATAAAAGGCTTGGCAGCAAAGCTGCCTCTAAATTCCTAGACATGAAATTAAAGTCCTAATTTACTATATACAAGTGATCATCATCTCTCACACAAAACAGTTCACACAAAAGACTCTTTAACTAGTAGATTTGCATGTAAGAAGGTAAGAGACAAGTATTTAGCATGTTCAAGACTCAAATTAGTTTCGATCCCAACTAGAGCCTACGAGGTCATCTAATCGTTTGATTGCTAGAGTTCTTAAGATTAACTACGAGTATAATCCTAAGGTTATGCTAACCGATTTTACATGATTAACAATTAAGCATATGAATCACAAATCGAAGACATGCAAACAAGCAAGGTTGTCAATCATCTTATTTAACATGCAAGTTCTAAGGGTTTTTGTCTAGGCGAAAACACAAACCAAGACAACTATGAGTATGAATTATTCATGTTTTCTAGTTTGATGAAACCTAACATCTAGATTTATGATAGGAGCACAATGTGCGACGATATTATATGCTTATGCCCTCGTTTATGCTTTGTTTAACCCTTATTTGTCTAAGATAGAGTCATAATGTAGTTAGTGTCAATTTTGGTAGAGTTTTGGTGAAATGTGTTTAATTGTCCGAAAAATGACTAAGTATGAGAAATCTGGAAAATAATGCAAAACATGTCTTTTTCGCGATTTTGTGACGAGTACAAATATGATCTATCCTTGTCCTAATTCTTTGAAATTTGGTATGCTTAATATTCATATACTGAGGAATGTTGTGTTAAAATTTCAGATCAATCGGAGTTCGGGAAGTCACCCAAAAGTTGGCTACAAAACGGCAGTCCGAGCATTTCAATCCAGGGGCTTCCAGGATTTTCCTAGGACTTTGACCCAACTTCGAAAAATCATTCCCGTCGACTCACAAGGAGTTTGATCTAACTGTTTTATGGCGAGATGGCCATATGTGTCTAGTTTATCTGACACTTAGAATCGCATCAATCGGAGCTCCACGGATGGAGATATGCCGAAATTACTGCATCAAGGTCAAATCTGCCGATTCCAGGAACCTACTGCCCCATTTTTGTGTTTTCTGTTTTTGATGGACCAAATGGTGTACAAATGCATATGTGATGATGGTCCAAGCTTAAGGAAGGTTAGAGGATGACACCAAGCCAAGGCATTGAAGAAAAAATCAGAAAAAGAAGTTTCCTAGAAGAACCAAGAAAGGAAGGAACCAAAACCTTGTTGCACAAGGATTGCCTTTGCCGATTTGGACTAGGTTTTCTACCTAGGTTTTCTGCCGAATTTTCCTCTATAAATAGCCAACTTTTACACAGAAAAACTTGTCACATTCCAAAGCAAAAATCTAGCCAAAGCTCTACCTAAATTTCCCCAAGAATCCTACACAAAAACCCTAGCCAAAACCACCTCCACCACACCCAAAGTTTCTGCCGAAACCTTGGCACCTTGCTGCCGACACCACCACTGCCGAGCAGCAGCTCCATCCGACATCATCAACCACCGGATCCATACAAGACGAAGTCTCCAAGGTTTCTAATGTGTGATCCACTCCCTACTCTTGGCTTTGTAAATTTTTGTGTAGTTATGTTAAACTTTGTCTATGAAGTTAGCATGAATTCTTGGTTTCAATTTTTATGTCTATGTATGAATTGGATTGAAATTTGGTTTTATGATTTGTATGTTCAATGCGTTTTCTTTATCTTTATGTGGTGTTTGGATGTAAGAATACGGATTGCATGCTAAAGAGTAAGGAAAATATATGATGAACTAGTAATTAGGATTTTCGGCAAAATATGTGTTAAATTGATTTTAGGGTTTTCTTGACTTGTTCTTTAAATTCGTGTGCTTAAAGATTGGTAGCCTATGTAATTGCAATACTTAGATTATTAATCTCATTAGCCGAAATTAATATGGATTAAGTAATCAACGAGTTACTTAGTTTGTGTTGTTTTTCACGAGGGTTAGAGTAATTTAAATGAACATGCTTGTTGAAGAGATGATTGACAACCTTACTCTATTGACTTGTTTCCAACTAAAGAAAAAGACTTTGTGCTTAATTACTTGTCATGTTTGTTTACGTCGGTTAGAATATTCAAAGATGACTAGTATAATTTTAAGGTTAGGCGGTTAGTCACTTAAAATACATGAGGAGTCTTAATCAATTAGTAGCCGGTTAGGAGCTAATTGGGTTGGAGTTAAGTTGAGTCTAGAACGCTTTAATACTTTTCCATGAGTCCTATTTGCTTGTTTGTTATGTGTTTTGATTGCTTGTGTGTTAGTGCTTTGTGGAAGAATGTCGACCAAACTTGTAAATATTAGACCTAGAATTTATTTTTCAGCACTTTATTTCGTGTCACCTAGTTCTAGGGCAGCTTTGCTGCCAAGCGTTTTATCCCCCATAATTTCGTGTGTGAATATGTATATATGTATATAAGTGTGACAATTATGTGCATATATGTTTGTGAATATTTGTGTTAACATTCTCATGTTTCAGGTACCCTTAATCCCCGGCTAGAACGATCCCTACTTATTCTATACTACTAACGATTGTAGGGTTATTATTGCTTGATGCTCGCTTCGGCGACACATTAATTTTTGGCACCGTTGCCGGGGATTATAAAATCTTGTTTTATGTGAATGTTAAAGTGTGTTAATATTTGTGATGTAAAGTTTGTTAACAATCTGTGTCTCTAACTTTAACGTATATTTATATATCCTAACACTACCAGAAAAGGCGTCATAGCCGACGACGCCATCTCGTCGGCCGTTTCCATTAATTCGTCGGCTATAGTCATAGCCGACGAAGTATCGTCGGCTATTATCTCGTCGGGATTGCTCCGTCGGCTATAGTATAGCCGACGACACACGGGGTAAGTCGTCGGCTTATGAAACACCAGGTATAGCCGACGAAAAAAGCGTCGTCGGCTATACTTCGAACATTGCCGACGAGAAGATCGTCGGCTTTAAAAATTACGTAACTGCCCCTACCCCGAAGTATAGCCGACGACACTATCGTCGGCTATACGTCCGTTTTAGCCGACGACACTATCGTCGGCCATAACAATCGCCGGTACCAGGAACGGCTTTTTTTTGCCTGAAGCCGGGAGGGTATAGCCGACGACATATGGTAAACATCGTCGGCTATAGCCCTTATAGCCGACGAAATTTGGTAAAAATCGTCGGCTATAACTGTTATAGCCGACGAAATAATGCCAATATCGTCGGCTATAACCCCTAAATATTTAAAAAAATTAAAAAATTTTACTCGGGCCCAATTTCTCTTCGTCTTCGGGGGCTGCAGAAAATGCACAAACAAACATCCAAATATCCAACAAATATCCACATCAATCCATCCCTAATATCCTACATACTGTACAAATTAACCCACTATATATATCTACTCATCATCACCCCCTAAACGCGTAGCGTCGTCGACCGGATCGTTCGAGTTCCGGTGGCTATGGCTGTCCTGATCGGCTGGCGTACTCCGATGCGGGGGGGGAGTGGGGACGACGAACTGGGGCATCTGTGGCGGAGGCGGGGGCTGGAGTCCAGCCTGCTGGGCCTCCCAAGACTGCTGCATCCATCGGTACATCTCCGCCACAGATGCGTCTCTGGCCTGCTGCGCCGAAGCCTCCGCAGCCCTCGCCAACTCCGCCTGCTGGAGCGCCTCCACCGCCCTCGCCAACTCCGCCTGAGTCCTCTGCAGCTGCGTCTGCAAGTCTCCTCTCGTCGAAGCCGCACGCTGCGTGCTGGGATTGGCCGGCGTGAACTTGAGAACCCCATCTCCCGCCGCGCCTAGGCCTCTCTGGTAGAAGTAGTTGTTCCCCGTCCCTACCGCCGCGTGCATGATCTGAGAGGCCAAGCGCGGCTCAAGGGTGTCGATCGTGGAGGCAAACTCCGCGATCGCCTCGTCGGACGCCCCGTCTCCCAGAGTGTCTCGCGCGATCCCGAAGGTGATCGCGTCGGTCTCCGCATCTATTTCCGCCTAATTGACAAGAAAATATAATAAACGAATTAAAAATTATATATATAAATTAATTTCATGAAACACTTTTATTTAAGATGGACGAATACTTACCACTTGGTCGGGACGCCCCGGATATATCTGCGCATGAATCCACGACAACGGCCTCAGCGGTCGGTCCCTCCTCGCCATCTCTGCCCACTGCCTCCAGGAGCGGGCGCCGCCGTGGTGGGGGTGCTCGTTCCTCCTGCGGTTGTCGCTGTTCGTCCGCGAGATTTTCTGTATTATAACAACAAACATATAAACGCAAATATAAATTAGTAACTAAATTAAAATATTAGGAACTAACCAAAATAAAATTAATAACTAATTTAGTTACTAACTAATTTAATTTAATTAGTAACTACTTAACTAACTAATTTAATTAGTAACTACTTAACTAACTAATTTAATTTAGTAACTAACTAACTTACTAACTACCTAATTTTATTTAATTTAATTTGATTTAATTTAGTAACGAACTAACTAACTATGTAACTAACCAACTGACTTAATTTAATAACTAATAACTAACTAACTAACTAATTAATTGAATTAAGTAACTACATAATTTAATTATTAAATAACATTAAAAAGTTATATACTACCAGGCTAAATTTTCTTACCGAGACCCTGTCGCTCCCGAAGTAGGCTACCAGCCATAGCCACTCGTACTCCCTGTACCGGAACTCGTGGGGGGTTGCAGCTCGCCCCAAGCGCTGCTCCACATGGTACGTCCTGTAGTGCGTGGACAGCTCGTTCTTCCACTCGGAGTACCTATATTAACAGAACACAACTGTTAGATATATATATTCGTACACTGCCAATAAATATATTTATACAAAAAAAAGCAAAACACATAACCTGTTCTTCAGCTGCTCGTCTCTCCACCAGTCCAAGGTAGGATGGACTCTAAACCATTGCTGCAACATTATAAATTAATTAGAAAATATTTTTATATAGTTATAAGGACTGAATTCATAATTGTTTATTTTCTATAATAAAAATCATATTTAACTCACCGACAGTGCATTGTACACTCGCGCCTTGATCTCATCGGGCACAGAGCCCCAGTCGGGCCACAACAGTGGGACCCTGTCCCGCACGAGCATGCCCGTCGCGTTGATGTACTTGGTGGTGGTGTCTTTCCGCTCAATCGGGCGTCCATCCTCACCGGGACCGGGCAGGATCTCTCTGATCCCACCGGCCAGCTCCCTCTCCAGGGTGGACATGTTCGCTGGCCCTCTGGTCCGTCTCGTCCCCGCGGGTTTATTGACGAGGACGCCTGTTAAAATGAACACATAGTTAAATAATTATTTAAACTAACTAATTAAATAATTAATTAAACAATGTAAATAATTAATTAAACTAACCAATTACCTGCGTCGTTGTACTGCTTGTCCCTCTCACGAACGGCCCACAGGCCGCGGCAGTCCTCTGAGTCGAAAGGACTGTAGAAGTAGGCCTCCTCCCAGGGAATCTCGTGAGGCCGGTCGTGCCTCCAAATCTGCCTCCCCCTGGCGTCGTACTCAGGGATGGCAGGGAGGAACTGGACCATGTACATCCCCGATGGCGGAGACATACGGGGCGTGGACCCTGAGGGGCCTGCTCCCCCTGACGGTGGGCCCCGTAGCTGTGGACGCTGTCGCTGTGGGGGGACAGGGAGCATCTCTGGAGGGTCCAGATCGGCGCGCGGTGGGGTCGGCTGCCGATCCTGGAACAGTGCTGAAGTGCACTGGGGTCTGGTGGCTCTGCGTCCTCCTCCGACACTCGAGTCAGGGCCCGCTCCCGTCGACTCATACGAGGAGCCCCCACGTGGATCGCTCGGCGTCAATCCCATCAACGTCTCCTCTCGTCGACTCAAAGGCCGGCCTAGGCCCCGACGACCGCTGGATCCGCTCCCCCCACGGCTGGATCCTGCCTGAGCGTCGGGGTCGCTCTCGGTCCGTCTGCCAAGCCATCGGTCTACAAAGCGCCGGTTTCCTGCACAATTAGTATATAAATTCCATAAATTGCACAAAAATTCCACAAAACAAAATTAAAAACATCATTCAATGTATATATACCTAATTATATATATACGTACCTAAATATATTTATACCTAATTATATATATATATATTCCGAAATATAACACAAAATTCCTTAAATTTCACAAAAAAATAAAAAACTTTTTTAAATATATATACACCTAATTATATATATACATAACTATATTTATACCTAATTATATATATATATATATATTCCAAAAAATATATATATATATATATATCGTCATAAAAATGAAAAAAAATATTTATACCTAATTATATATAAATTAGTATATAATGGGCATACTAGTATATAAATTCAACAAAATTCCACAATTAGTATATAAAAACCGTAAATTTAACAAAAAATCCACAAAATTAGTATATAAATTCCACAAAATTAACAAATTTAACAAAAAATCCACACAATTCCATAAATTTCACAAAAACCCTAAATTCCACAAAAAATTCACAAAAACCCTAAAATTCACAAAATTCGACAAAATTAATAAAAACCGTAAATGAGGCTCGATCGGGACTACCTGACATGGTGGTGCAGTCTGGACGAGGACCGGTGGTGCGGTGCGGCGGCGACGGCGACGGCGGCGACGGCGGCAGGGGCAGGGGCAGCTGCGGCTACGGGCGGCTGCAGCAGGGGCGGCAGGGGCGGCAGGGGCGGGCAGGGGCGGCTGCGGCAGGGGCGGGTAGGGGCGGCTGCGGCAGGGGCGGGTAGGGCGGCTCGGGGCGGCTCCGGCAGCGGCTTTCGGGTCGGGGAGGGCTCGGGAAGGAGGGGGCCGGGGCGGGGAGGTATCGGGTGGGGCCGGGGAGGGTCGATCGGCGTCGGGGAGGCTCCGTCGTGGTCGGTCGGCGTCGGGGAGGGGCGGGCGGCTGCAGCAGGTGGGGATTTAGGGATTTAGGGTTAGCAGAAAATGAGGGAGGCGCGCTCTGTTTCGGTTTAAATCGAAGGACTATAGCCGACGATCTAATTTTAATTCGTCGGCTATAGTCATAGCCGACGAAATTCGTCGGCTATACTCTTACGGGCCGGGCCAAAATCCGGGCCGGGCCGGAGTTGGGCTTTGCGGGCCGATTATAGCCGACGAAGTTAAGTATCTCGTCGGCTATAATATGAATGTCGTCGGCTATACTATGAATCTCGTCGGCTATAATATGAATCTCGTCGGCTATACTATAAGCTCTCACCAGCCGTCAGATCTCGCCCATCCAACGGCGGACAATGAAACGGCGCGGATCGCAAGAGTTTAGCCGACGAAGTTAAGTATTTCGTCGGCTATTCCCTGGTCAACTTTTGGTCAAACCTCGAAACGCTTTAAAACGGCAATTGGCCCGTCTAAATGACGTTTTTTGGCCTGACCTTCAACAGAGAATAGTTTCAAATCGATGCGACGCAACTAACCGTATAAAAATTTTCCTCCAAAAATTTACCGACCGTCAGGCTACCCATAGGAAAACGGAAGTAAAAAACACCTAATCGCAACATTCGGCACACAGATTTTGTCGGAATCTTCCCATTTTTCAACCGTAGTCGTATTTCCATATTTCGGTCGTATCTTATTTCACGACACTTTTGCATTTGAACGGTCTACGTATAGCAACTATTTGAAACTATACATTCACTTAAACACTTAGTAAATAAGTTAAGGAATATTAGTGCATATGTTCCGATTTCGAATCTAAAAGTTTGGAAAATCTATTCCAACCGTCAGATATCACCGTTAAGCTTAAATACATGTAGGAAAAAAAATCCAACTACATCTGACAACGTTAAAGGCTCGATCGGGACGGTCAAACAGCATGGTCAAACCTCGAAACGCTTTAAAACGGCAATTGGCCCGTCTAAATGACGTTTTTTGGCCTGACCTTCAACAGAGAATAGTTTCAAATCGATGCGACGCAACTAACCGTATAAAAATTTTCCTCCAAAAATTTACCGACCGTCAGGCTACCCATAGGAAAACGGAAGTAAAAAACACCTAATCGCAACATTCGGCACACAGATTTTGTCGGAATCTTCCCATTTTTCAACCGTAGTCGTATTTCCATATTTCGGTCGTATCTTATTTCACGACACTTTTGCATTTGAACGGTCTACGTATGGTTTCGGTCAATATACTTTAGCCGACGACTTGCAAGTCGTCGGCTACAGTATGGGCATTATAGCCGACGAATTGCAAGTCGTCGGCTAAAGTATGGGCATTATAGCCGACGAATTATGGTCCATTTCGTCGGCTATAATTCTGATCTTTCTGAAAATTTGCCATTTAGGGCCTGAAAATTGCCTATTTCACCTGATAAATTCCTAAACATAACACAAACAATTCAATACAATTTCCCATAAACTCGGAAAACGCTAATTAAGGACAAAAATGTATTCATGCATGCACCATCGTACACAAATACATACATAAATAGTATACTAAGGATGATAATCAGAATCATCCTCATCACTTGAGTCAGACGTAGTATAGTAGTTAATATCTGGCAACCGGTGCTCGTACTCGTCGTCTGAGTCATCGTCGGGCTGATATAGACGATTCGGATTAACATCATACATGGGCACCTGACCCCTAGGAAGTCGGACCACTCTGCCCGGCGTCACATTATTATCGCGGATGGTGGAGGATTCCGGAATGTCGCCGGCGTCCGGCTCTTGGTATGCGGTCGCTTCTTGACACTCTGTGCTCACACCAAGTGTGGTAGCACTGTATATGTCTCGCTGAGACACATGGTTAACTACCTTCCACGTGCCTTTGTTCAAAGGATCGTCAAGATAAAAGACCTTTTTGGCCGCTGTGGCGAAAACAAAGGGGTCGTCTTCATACACACTAGTGGCGGTATTCACCGAAAGTATGCCGTACTGATCGATCCGTAAGCGGTGCGGCCTAGTATCAAACCATCGACACTTGAACAAGTGGACTTTCATGCGGTTCCCATAAATGAGTTCAACAACTGACTGTAGGACACCGTAAAAATCCACGCCCCCCTCTGCACCATCGACCATCACCCCACAATTCTGTGTTTTGCGTTCCCCGTCTCTAGCTTCACATATATACTTAACGCCGTTGACATCACACATTGGGCGGACTGTGGAAGATATCGGCTTCATCGACAACAGCCTCAATTCCTCTGAGTAATTTGTATGACCACCCCTCGCAGCCACTTGCATCAGCTGAAAAATATAACTCAAATCACTCGGTGTGTTTATGATTAAAGAATAGGGAACTGTAAAAGAAAGCCATCTAATATATATATTTATACACTTACCCATTGTGGAAAATAGTCTGCAAACGTCGTGTTGTGGTACTCGACATCACCGCGAACTTCCTTGCTGTGAAGATGGTGACGTTTCCAATATTGTACCTCCGGACAGTTTATTAGAACCCACCAGTGGGCAATCCCTACCTCATGGTCAGGCAACTTGTCCACACCCTTTTTCTTGAAGCTTCCGTATGGTACAACAGAGTTGGCGACGATAGATAGGTTGAACTCGGGGTCATCTCGACTTGGATGTTGTGGGGGGTCCTCCATCGCTCCCAAGTACAACTTGGCGTACGTTACACACTCATGCGCAATGTAAGCTTCAGCAATACACCCCTCAGGCGCAGATTTATTGTGCACATATTTCTTGTAGTCTCCAAGTTGTCTGCAAGGTTAACAAGTGCGTGTTAAGAGCATGCAACTTTTATTTAAAAACATGTATAAATCAAATTTATGAATAACATGTACCTTTCGATGGGATACATCCAAGTGTAGTGTACGGGACCGGTAAGCAACAATTGTTGGGGAAGATGGATCATCAGGTGAGGCATGATGTCAAAGAAGTTTGGGGGAAATATCCTCTCGAACTTGCACAAGATAAAAACGATTTCCTCATGCATTCTCATGAGGTCTGATTTTCTAACTTCTCTAGCGCATAACTTCTGGAAGAATCTTGACAACGCCACCAACGGCTCAACCACTTCATCCTCCAAGTACGCTCGAATGAAAATAGGGAAGAGGCGTTGAAGCAGTACATGGCAGTCGTGACTCTTCAATCCGTACATCTTGTTGTCTCGGTAGTTAACACACTTGCTTATGTTACCCGCATAGCCATAAGGATACCTGCATAGCCATTAACAACAGTTAGATTTCATGCATATATAGTCGTCCAACAACAGATGGATTCTTTAGGGAATACATGCCTAATTAATAAAAAGTTACCTGACATTACTCAGCCATCCAAAGATTTCATGTTTCTGGTCCCTGGTGACGGTGTAAGGAGCTTGGGGCATTTTGCTCCTGCCCTCTCTCAACCACAAATGGTCCCGCAGTCCCATATTTCTCAGATCAACGCGTGCCTTGGGGGTGTCTTTTGTTTTCTTCTCCCAATTCAAAACTGTGCCAACCACGGCTTCACCCACGTTCTTCTCTATATGCATGACATCCAGGTAGTATCTGGTAGCCAACCTGGCCCAATAAGGAAGTTCCCATAAGATGCTCTTGTGTGACCAGAACCTATACCGATCCGGCCTCTCTGGAATCGTGCGCAACACATCGGGATGATTGCTAAGCGGACCAAAGTCATACTCATTCAACACTGCCAATATTTCCTCCCCTGTCCATTGCTCCGGTGCCCAGCCCCTTTCTTCAGTCCCATCAAAAGCCTGTGCATCGTCCCTAAATGGATGGTCATGCGGAAGCCAACGACGGTGACGCATCTGGACAATCTTGCTGCAATGAGGACTGGAGCAATCAACAGTCATGCACTCTGAACAAGCCCTGTAACCCCTGGTGACGCTGCCCGACAACATACCCCTCCCAGGAAAGTCACTGATCGTGCCAACAAGCATGGCATGCATCCGGAACATCTCATTTTTGAACCGGTCGTAGACCAGGTGGCCGTTCAGACTCAAGTACCGAAGCTCCTCAATTACGGGTCTCAAATACACATCGAGACACTTTCCCGGATAACCTGGGCCTGGAATCAACAATGTGAGCATGTTATATTCCTTCTTCATGCACATCCACGGTGGAAAGTTGTACGGAATCAAAATAACTGGCCACACACTGTACTGAAGCTCTTTCTTGCCAAAAGGGTTGAAACCGTCGGATGATAGCCCTAGCCAAACATTTCGAACCTCTGATGCAAATTCGGGAAACTCCAACACGTTCTTCTTCCAAGCCTCTCCGTCGGCGGGATGTCTAAGGGTGTCATCGTCAGGCACATTCCTCTCAGCCCACCATCTCATAGCTTCGGCCGTGAAAGCACACATGAACAACCGCTCAAGCCTATCAATCAGCGGGAAGTACCGAAGTATCTTCACAGCTTTCTTGTTCCCTTTAGGAGTGAACTTATACCGCTCTGTATTGCATAATGGGCAGTATTCAAGATCTGCAAGTCCTTCCCCGTAAAACAGAACGCAATCGTATCTGCATGCATGAATCTTGATGTAGGAAAGGCCGAGATCTTTAAGGATATGTCGCACCTTATGATGACTGGTAGGAAGCCGATGTCCGGGGGGCATCGCCCCACCCCATAGCCGAAGCCAATCATCAACCGATTTGACAGTGCCTTTGTTCTCCGTTTTGATCTTCATCACTCCCATGACAGATTCAAGGACAGTCTTACTGCATCCGGGGTACAACGGAGTCTGTTGCAATGCGATCAGGTTGTTGTACTTTTCCATACCACTTGTGTTGACCGGAGATCGGGGTAATGGCTCGAGTGGCTCAATATCAGGGAAACACTCCATCTCCGGAGGTGGGAGTTGCACATCTGGTGCTTCCTCAAAGACACCGCTCTCACGAGGAAACATATCGTTGATCCAGTTCGTTGTCGGATCATTGGAGGAACTCCCTCTCTCGGCAAATTGTCCATGATCATGACGACCCGCAAACTCTGGTTCACCGTGATAAATCCAATTAGTGTATAGGACCCAAAATCCATATCTAGCCAGGTGTTGCTCCACTGTCTCTATGGAAAACCGGTGACGTGGGGTGGCACACTTGCACTTTTTACACGGACAATAATGAAGTGTAGTGTCTCCACAGTTAGCCATCACAAAATCCAGGAAACTCCTAACTCCATCATGATACGCCTGATCCCATCTTCCAAGGGTAATCCAACTCTTGTCCATCCTGTAAATTCAAGAAATAAATATAGCTATATATAGATATGTATATATGCACGTACTACGTACGTACTAATTAATTAAAAAATTCATCATTACACACACACACACATATATATATATATATATATATACACATGCATCCCTAAATTAATTAAAACATCGTCAATCTCCCTAATTAATTAAACACAATGTATTTTTTATATATACCAACAATATATTTTTAATTACAATTAAATTAATTAATATATATACATTTTTTCATCAAATTCATCTAAAATCACCTATAAATCAACATTAATCAATCACTAATCTTCAACAAAACTTCAATTCTATCTAACCAATACAACATATATATCAACCCATTAATAATCTCATCTCAACACATATATATATATATATATCAAATTAATCACACATTTATTCTAATTAAACTCTAAATTAATACACCTCTGCATATAACCAACTAAATCAACACACACAGCAATATACGTACCTTTCAAGCTTATGGCCGAGGTTTTGGACGATTTCAGAGCGTTTTGGACGATTTCATCGACGAATGAGCTCCCTGATGCAGAAGGTCGATCTGATATAAGAGTTATAGCCGACGAATACCCCCCTCGTCGGCTATAACAAAAACTTTTCGTCGGCTATAACTCTTATAGCCGACGAATACCATCCTCGTCGGCTATAACTAAAAACGTTTCGTCGGCTATAGTTATAGCCGACGAGTTGTCGGCAGTCGTCGGCTATAATATTATAGCCGACGATGTGGCCGACGAAATAGTAGTTCGTCGGCTATAACGGGTTATAGCCGACGAGGTACTATTTCGTCGGCCGTTTTTTCCCATATCGTCGGCTATAACCCCTTTTCTGGTAGTGTAAGTCTCTAACATGACGTTCTAACTCTTGTATTTTCTTCTTCTAACCTTGAAAAATTTGCTGAAATCGTAGCTTGTATGAAATTGTATATTCTTGAATTTTAGTTTGTTGTTTTTGTTCGATTTTATGTGTTTTGTGTGTGCGCAGGCCGGATTGAAAAGAAAAGTGCAGGAAATACCAAGTTCTGCCCACAGCAGAATTCGGGCAGTGCAGTCTGTCAACTTTGGAAGGCCACCGTTTTCAGCTCACAAAATATGGGAAAGTGAGCCATACACCATTGGAAAGGTCTCTGAGTCTAATTTCCGTAGGATTTTACAGAAGTGGATTTGGAGTTCCGAACTGCTCCCAGTTTCAATTTGAGTGCACGAAGGTCAATCTGGCGAAGCAGAAAACTGGGCAGATCAATAGGTCCGATTAATGGCCAAACAAAGAGTACTTCCACTGGTCCGATTGAGGTGAATTGTATAACGATAGAAAGCTCTGTGTGTTCACTACAACATTTATTCAGAACACTTTTGCATTAGGATAGTGGAACATACCCAAAATCAGGCCTCAAGAGAAGCACACACGTCTGCCGAGAGAAGCTTGCCTGCCAAGAAAATCCTACTGCCGAGAGGGGCTGCTGCCCCAACTGCGGAGCTGCACATGGCATGATGAACACACAACACATATGGTGAGAAGTCTAGGCAATGGACTATAAACACAAAGCGCTAATTGGGAGGCAACCCAAGTCGATCAAAGAAAAGTGAAGGAGCCATCACCGAGAGTTTGCAATTTCCTAACCCTTCTCTTTTTCTTTGATTTGTGATGATATGTTGGTATATGTTAGACTATTGCATGCTTAGAAAATTCGTTGATATAGATTTGTGCTTACATTGAGGACAATGTAATTTTCTAAGTGTGGGGTGGGATAACGTATTCCGTTTATGTTTTCGTGTGCTTAGTTTAGAAAAGAAAATTTCAGAAAATTGTTCCACAAAAATAGAGTGTTTAATTTGTTTGTTTCGAGTCTTAGGATGCCCCTAATATGTCAATCATGTTTTTCTCCTCTTTGCATACATAGATGATGGTTGTGCATACAATTAAAATTGTGAGTTTCATGGATTTTGGGCATTGGTAGGAGCATGTAGGACTTGTTGATTAACGAAGCATGCATGTTTTAGCTAGTTTGTTTCCATAATAACCTATGTGAGCTTTAGAGCCAATTTTCTTTCTTCTTGAGCGATAAAAAGATAAAATTCAATAGATTCGTAGGAAGCATGAAACCTCATAAATCTTTAAATATTCGATGACTATGTGCCATAGCTTTTTAATGAACTCTAGTATGCTAGAACTTAATCTTGTTGATTTTCAAAACGTTTTTAATCATAAAATACCTTGATTTTGAATATGATTGAATAAAGATCATTTAGGTTTACCACCATTGCCAAATAAAGCATGAGCCCTATTGGAGCCCGTCGTGGGACACCTTAGTAAACCCCCTTTGAGCCTACGATTAGCCTTTTCTTTCATCACCCTTAAACACTTTCCATGAACTTAGTATAGTGATGTCTTGACCATTGTGTGTCGGCAAAGCTTGATTTTTGAAGGAGTTTTTGCGTGAAGTGATGAAGAAGAACAAGTGTGGGGTAGACTTAGCCATGAATTTATGAAAAGTGTATATGTATGTCGTGCCTTAGAAAAAGAAAGAATGAAAAATTTTGAAACATTTTTGCTCGGACCAAAAGAAAAAGAAAAAGATACCGAGAGCAAGAAAAGAAAGATGTAAGGCACGGCTTGAAAAAGAAAAGAAAAAATTTTGTGCATGGTTATTGTCTTGATTATTGTTGTAATGTTATGGGAGGAAAGCAGCGCAACGCCGCTATGGCGAGGGCATATTTACCCACACCGGGCCGATCTCAGCCCCTTGAGGCGGGACAGTCATCGGGCGGAAGGCCCAGCAACCCCAAGGGGGCGGAGTCCCCCGGCGGCATGGCCCAAACAAAGAGCACGCCGACACCCCGGCAATCACACGCTTCATTCGAGGATGAAGTCATGACCCCGACCGCCCGGGCACTACAGGTACTGTTTCTGCACAAACCCGTAGTCCTGGTAGAGACTGGTGAATCTAGATGTGATCTCCTCCTGCGAACCTGCTAACTAAGGTGAATACCGGGCGGGCCGGTCTTCTCCTCTCTGATGCCTAAGTTAGTACTGTTGGGATGAATAGATAACTTAAGCAAGAGTGATAAGCAGTTGGAGAGATCAGTTACCTATTAAAGAGGGTAGTTGAGGCCCTTACATAGGTGGTCGGACGTGAGGTCTGGTCTTACTCTTCGATGTGGAACTGGTTTCCTTCTGTTCGTATACAAAAGGACAGCTCTGGTGGCCTGTTGGGCAGGCTGGCGTCCCCGGTTCCCAGGCCCTTGGTCGCAAGGTAGACTGCTGGGCCTCGGGTTCGGGTGCTGGTGATCCTGCTCCGGGCCTCAGTCCGGCCCCGGACGTGCTAGCTGCGGGTCTGTGGGCCTATGTAGCCCCTTTGTGGCTACTGTCAACAAGTCCCCCAAGTTCCCGGTCAAGTGCAATCTTGAATGGGGACTTAATATGTCTTGCTCCTGTCCCACAGACCCGCAGGGTTACCAACCCAACGGTGCCCAGTCCCCCAAGTCCGCATTGAAGATTGGGCGTGACCGGGTGTTCGGGCAGAGAAGGCGTGGTGATGTGAGTACCTATTAATGATGATGTGTGACAGTTATGAGTATGCTTCCAATGCTAATGGTATTGTGCTCAAGTGTCGTCATGCCATGAATATGGAACGGGGTGAAACCCGGACGAGTGCATGGGATGACAATGTGGCGTTGAAATCCGCCATGCGATAAATATGGAGCGAGGTGAAACCCGGACGAGTGCATGAGATGACAATGTGGCGTTGAAATCTGGCATGCGATGAATATGGAGGGGGGTGAAACCCAGACGAGTGCATGGGATGACTATGTGGCGTTGAAATCCGCCATGAGATGAATATGGAGGGGGTGAAACCCGGACGAGTGCATGGGATGACAATGTGGCATTGAAATCCGCCATGCGATGAACATGGAGCGGGGTGAAACCCGGACGAGTGCATGGGATGACAATGTGGCGTTGAAATCCGTCATGCGATGAATATAGAGCGGGGTGAAAGCCGGACGAGTGCATGGGATGACAATGTGAGGACTCGACCGGTGGACTGCCATGTCGGAACGAGTCCCCCAAGTTCCCAAGGGAAAATTGCTGCCAATGGTGGGGCAGGCCGGGAGTAGCCCGGTGGCTCGGCCCAGCTTGTGTTGGAATAAACGTGCCTGCGGGGAGATTTGTTCTGTGTTAGGAGAAACAATCTACCCGGTGGGGTGGCGTGGAGATAACAAGTCTCACCTTGGATCCCCATATTTATCACAGTTCAGTGTGATGTAGGGTTTTTAGCCTGTTGGAAAAGTTTGCATGTGTTAGATGTAAACTCTCCCAGGTTTATAAAGTCCATGTGTTTGAAGCCTTGAGTTGTTGCTGGCTTGTCCTTGCCCGCAGGGGCGAAGGAACCGGTTGAATGCTACCTAACCGGTGAGATGCCATGGAGCCGGTTGAATGGTACCTAACCGGTGAGATGCCATGGAGCCGGTTGAATGGTACCTAACCGGTGGGATGCCATGGAGCCGGTTGAATGCTACCTAACCGGTAAGATGCCATGGAGCCGGTTGAATGCTACCTAACTGGTGGGATGCCATGGAGCCGGTTGAATGCTACCTAACTGGTGAGATGCCATGTAGCCGGTTGAATGGTACCTAACCGGTGAGATGCCATAGAGCCGGTTGAATGGTACCTAACCGGTGGGATGCCATGGAGCCGGTTGAATGTTACCTAACCGGTGGGATGCTATGGAGCCGGTTGAATGGTACCTAACCGGTGAGATGCCATAGAGCCGGTTGAATGGTACCTAACCGGTGAGATGCCATAGAGACGGTTGAATGCTACCTAACCAGTGGGATGCCATGGTGACTGGGGAAGTGGGGGGCCTTGACGCCTCGGTTCCTGCCCCTGGTCCTTTAACTGCCGCTTGTAGGCGGGACAAGTGGCTGACATGCATTTAAGGAGGAAGCCCATCGGTCCAATCAGTCATGATGGCGTGGGAAGGTTATCGATGTCGGGACACGTGTCAGTAGGGAGCGATCTGAGATGGAGGGCCTGGATTCGCAGGCGTTTGAGTTGCCCCGATTGAGTGTTTGGGGGGATTACAGGGGTACCTAGGGCATCAGACCCGTCTATAAAAAGGCCTCCTTTATCTTCATTATTTCTGTTTTTGCTCTTGGCCCAAAGAGAAGAAGAGAAGGTTGGAGAGGAATCTGGCGAAAGTTCTGTGGAGGTACCTCGCAATATCCGTGCTTCAAGCGTTCTGGTTCTTTACCTACCATTTTTTCTTTTTGGTTGGCGTTTTGTGGCGACGGGTGGGGGGGGGGGGGGGGGGGGGGGGGGTGGGGGGGGTGCTGTTGCCGACTGTGAGTCGTTTTGAGCGAGGCGTCTGCGGCAAACTTGGGGAGCAGCCGCAGAGGGCGCTATTCTAGCTTGTTGCTGACCAGCGGTGGGGTTTTGATTTCTTCCCCTTAGGTTAAATGGCTTCTGCGAGCTCTGATGGGGCTTCCGAATCGGCCGACAGGCGTCCCGTGGTGGACAATGAGGAGAGATTGGAGGATTGGCTCGGTTCGGATTCCCCGGAGTCTGAAGCCGCTGACCGCTCCCAGGGCGGGGTCTCGTCTTCCGAGTCTCTGGGTTCTGAGGGCATCCCGCACGGGGTGCGCTTTCCTAGCACTCCGCCCGTGAGCTACACTATCGGGAGTGGGAAAGAGGCTGTAGTGTGCGATGAACCGGAGGGTACTATGAGCCCTGCAGAGATTGCCGCCTTCCAGGAGACATGGAATATCTCCAATGAGGTGGCGTTACGGCCGCTGAATCCCGGAGAATCGGCTTGTAACCCGGAGGCGGGTTGGGTTGCTGTTCATGGAGACCAATTTCGCCACAGGTTCTCCCTCCCGCTGCCAGACTTCGTGCAGTATACGCTTAGCGCTCTGCAAGTGTCTCCCGCGCAGCTTCCCGGGAACCAGTGGAGGCAGCTGCTGAGCCTCGGTTGTCTGTACGAGCTGTCCGGGATGAGCATGCCAACGGTGAACGAGTTTCGGGCACTGTACAGACTGTCCTTCTCGAAGAAGAAAGGGTGCCGGGGTTGTCTGACCTTTAGCGCCCGACACTTCCAGCCTATCATCACCCACTTGCCTTCCTGGGTGGACAATAACAGGAGGAAGAAGGTGGTGATGGCGGGTGGGAAGTGGCAGAAAAGGAGCAGGATGTACCGGGTTCCTGGTGCCTTCCAGCCCCTTGGCGACCAATCGTTTGTACTGTGCCAGTTGGAGCGGGATAGGATTATGACGATACTCGGGTGCTGGGACGATCTTGAACTGAGCTCCTACAACTTCATACGGCGGGAGGTGTTGGAGTACTGCTGTCTCGGGCGGGATCCCGGTGCGTAGCAGGGTTTTAGTAGTGACGTTCCTGCTGACCGAGTTGATACTAACCCTTTGTTTGTTCTGCAGGTGCATCTTCCCGGACGGTCGTCAAGCCCGGTAACACACTATCCATGGACGGTGAAGACCTTGTCTCGAAGTTGAAGGAGAAAGGGGAGGTCGTTTCACGGACCTCGGTAGATGAGGAGTCTGGCCGGCTTACCGTTCATGCCGAACCGCTGGCCCTGGACATTGCGGACGACGCCTATGCCCTAAGGCGTGATAAGACTCACCCCGCTGCGTCCAAGGCGGGACCCGGAAAGGGCAAGACCACTGGGGGGCCACCAAAGGTTTCTGGCGGGACGAACAGGATTCCGCACCGACCGGGATCGGTCCCACTTGTCACCAGGGTCTCTCGGACAGGCGCACAATCTTCTTCACCGGACGGCCAGGGTGAGAAGAGGCGGAGGATCATGGACGTCCCTCCCTCCGCGCTGGTGACGTTGACTGGCCGGTCGTCTGGTGAGAACTTGGCGAGACGGCTCAAGCGGGTCAGTGGTACGACGAGTTCCGCTGGGGATAAGGCCGCCGCTGCCTCAAATTTTACCGGTCAGCAGAGTAGTCCCGCTCCTACGGAGGAACAGAGGGGAAGTCCGGAGAGTCCCTTCGTCCGAAAGCTGGCGGCAGATGTGGCTGGCCTTGGTCTGGATAGGCTTGGGGCCGTTGGAGCCTTGTCGGGGGAGAGGCGCCAGAAGAGCAAGGAGTCAGTCCTCCGGGTAAGAATTGCTTGGTGTCACGGCACCGCTCATAAGTTTTGTTATTTTTGTTGTTTGCTTAGCCGGCTCCCTGATGTTCTGTAGCTACTGTACAATCTGTACCAGCCGGACAGAGTGAGGAGCTGTCGGAGCTGAAGAGGCAGGTGGCCGCTCTGACAGGAGCCCGTGAGCGCCTGAAAGTTGAGAAGTCCAGGCTTGAGCGGGAGAAGGTCAGACTGGAGGAGAGGGCCAAGAAACAGGTGGCCAAGCTAGAAGACCAGGTCCGGAGCCTCGAGGAGGAGAAGGAGCGAGCTGAGGAGGAGAGGGCCGAGCTGGAGGCCAGAGTGGATGAGCTCCAGGTGGGAGCTACTGCTGTGCGTGCCGCCACGGCCGCTGCGGCCAGAGAAGAGGACCCAGAGCTTTTCCAGCGGGTTGTCCTCAAATATCACGATAGTGATCAGTTTCTTGAGCTTCTGGAAAAGGCTAGGAAGTCGGGTATCGCGATGCCTACGTGGAGTGGGAAAAGAAGGGGTACCTAGATACCTCACGACTGCCGAAGGCGGGGGCCGATGACGATACCCATGGGCAGCTGGAAGAAGAAGAGCAGCCGGAAGGAGAAGGCGGGCCTCGACCATCTGCACCCACGAGAGAAGATGCGGTGGCTCCATCTGGGGAAGCTGGTGGGATGCCCGTTGAGGGGGGGAGACGCGGCTCCTTAAGATTTTTATTTTGTTCTCTTTTTTGTAAATCTGCTGGAACGGTTTTTTTTGTATTATGCCCTTTAGATATATATTTTTGCACCGGTGGAATTTCTTGGATTTTTCTCAAATTAGTTGGCATACACATCTTAAAATGTTATGTTGGTTGAACCGTTGATATGCCAAACTAACTGCTTGAAATTTTTAGCACCTAACCCTTTACTGGGTCCGGGCGTGCTTACCAGCCCTGGCCCTGCTCCCGGTGGGGATCTGCTCTCCTTTCCCCTATATACCGCTGGAGCTGACCGCTATTAATCAAGCCATCCACCGCTGTCTTGAGGGCGAAGCAACTGTTCGTCCGATGGGTAGCTTCGTCGTGGTAGGAGCAGTACTTGCCTGTTCGCGCCTGGGTAAGTTTCCCCTTTGGGTACTTGTTCCTCGGCGGTGGGGGAATGATGTTCCCGTTTTCGTGCAAGATGTTCTCGTATGAAGAGGTTAGAGTGGTGAAGACCACTTGACGTTCTGCTGGCATGATCGCCAGGGGGCGTTCTTGCCGGTACTGCGCCGGCTTGTGCTCGCCCTAGGATTTGTCATGATAGGGCTTCTGCTGCTGTTGGTTTCCCTAATTTCTGCCGGGTCTGCTTGGTTGGGCGCCTCTGTTCTCGCTCCGCTGGCTGGCCTTGTTTTCTCGGCCGGCCGGGGGATGCTCCTCCCGCTTTCTCTTCAACAGGTGTTGCCCATACGTTTCATGATCCGCCTGAGCGTGCCTGATGGCCATCGCCATTAGCTCGTCATACCCCTGCTGGAGTTCCACCCGTACGGCGTAGGAAAATTTTCCTGGCCGAAGCCCCTGTTTGAATGCCATCTCGGCGATACTCTTGTCGAGGTTCCGAACCCCGGCCGTCGCCGTTTGTCAACGGTTGACAAACGTCCTTAGCTCCTCGCCAGGTGCCTGTCTGCAGTTGAAGAGGATGGTTGATGTCCGGGCTCCTTCGACCCGGAGGATGAAGCGGCCTACGAACCTGTCGGCCAGTTGCTCAAACGCCTCGATGGAGTTTGCCGGGAGCTCATAGAACCAGCTGAGCGCCTCTCCAGACAGGGTTTCCTGGAATATGTTGCAGCACACTGCATCGGAATAGCCCTTGGCGCACGTTTGGGATGGAAACTATCCAAATGTTGGTATGGGCAGCCGGATCCTGAGTACGTGAGGTTTAGGGATTTCTGGTTACCAGACCTCCCTGATTCCAGAACCCGGTGGGAGAAAGGGCCCATGCGTTCGTTGAATCGCGCGCCTTCCATCGGCCGCGCTGCCCTTCTCTCGTTGGCCTCCATTTGGGCCTTCAGATCCGACACAGAGTCGGTGAGTATCTGTAATGCCCGTGCGGTCGGGGTCACGACTTCATCCTCGAATGAAGCGCGCGACTGCGAGGGTGCCGGCGTGCTCATTGGCAAACCGCGCCGCCCGTGGACTCCGCCCTCCTGCGGTCGCTAGACCTTCCTCCCGATGACTGTCCCACCCCAAGGCGCTGAGGTTGGCCTGGCGCGGGTGTATCTGCCCTTGCCATAGCGGCGTTGCGCTGCTGTCCTCTTTCCAGGACAGCCACCAGGTCAGCTTTTACCGTCTCCATTTCCTCATACCGAGCATTGGATTTTGCTCTATCCCGGTCACTCTCCGCGCGCAGGTGATAGGAGCACAATGTGCGACGTTATTATATGCTTATTGCCCTCGTTTATGCTTTGTTTAACCCTTATTTGCCTAAGATAGAGTCGTAATGTAGTTAGTGTCAATTTGGTAGAGTTTTGGTGAAATATGATTAAGAATCCGAAAAATGACTAAGTTTGAGAAATCTGGAAAATAGTGTAAAATATGTCTTTTTCGCGATTTTGAGATGAGCAAAAGTATGATCTAACCTTGTCCGAATTCTATGAAATTTTATGTGCTTAATGTTCATATGTTGAGGAATGCTGTGTTAAAATTTCAGATCAATCGGAGTTCGGGAAGTCACCCAAAAGTTGGCTGCAAAAGGGCAGCCCGAACATTCCAATCCAGGGGCTTCCAGGAAATTCCTGGGACTGTGTCCCAATTTCGAAAATTCATTCCCGACGACTTGCATGGAATTTGGCCGAGATATTTTATGGGGAGATGGCCCTATGTGTCTAGTTTACGTGAGACTTGGAATCGCACCAATCGGAGCTCCGAAAGTGGAGATATGCTGGATTTACTGCGACAAGGTCAAAGCTGCCGATTCCAGGGACTGATTGCTTCCTTTTCGCAATTGTTGCTTTTTGATGGACCAAATGATGTACAAGAGCATTTGTGAAGATATACCAAGCTTATGGAAGGAAGGAGGTAGACACTTGGCCATGACATTGAAGAAAAACATGAAGGAACAAGTTCTCCTAGTCAAGCTAGGAGAAGCTGCCAATTCTGGCAGATTGTGTGTCATTGTGAGCTGCCGGCATTGTGGAGCATTTTTGGTGGATCAAAGCTTACCAATTGAAGTCCAAGACCATATAAGAAGTCCATGAAGATGTGAAGCCCAAGCCTTGAAGAAAAATTCAGAAAAGAAAACCTAATTGGACTAAGAAAGGAAGGTTGCAAAACCTTATTGAACTAGGTTTTCTAACTCCTCTTTGCTTAAGGGCTGCCGGCAATGCCTCCCCTATTCTCTATAAATACCCCACTTTTTCTACAGAAAAATCATCTCATCTCAAGCTAAACACAAGGCCGAAACTCTACCAAAATTCCCCAAACTTCCTAGACAAAAACCTAAACCCGAATCCACCTCCACCACCATACAAGTTTCTGCCGAAACTTGTAAAATTCCCTGCCGAGCCATCTTAAGCCGAGCAGCCTCATCCCTTCATCCACACAGCACCGGATCCACACCAAAAGAAGCTCTCAAGGTGTCTCAAAGTGTGATCCACTCCCCTCTTTCGGTTTAGTAATTTTTGTTTAGTTATGTTTGATTTTGTCTATGAAACATTCATGTATGTTTGGAGTTGGTTTATATGTCTATGTGTGAACCGATTTTGGTTTTATAAATTGTATGTTAAAGACTTGTTTAAATCGATGCTTAGATTTATGTTTAGGTTTCGACAAGAACAATGAATTTTGCATGCTAATTTGTAATATGTAACTTGTAAATTCGTAAGTTAGATAATTAGGACAGTGGTATAGATGCATGTTTTAGGTTCAAAATTGGTTAGAAATCTAAGGAGTGGGACTTAAAAACCGAAACATTAGTATTGGCTTGTAGCATGTAAATCTAGATGTTAGGTTTCATCAAACCCGAGTAATAACAAATATGGCTAGATACTCAAAAGGTTGCTTTGATTTGTTTTGCTCACCTAGGGTATAATACTTTGGATTTCTTACATGTTAAAATAAGATGATTGACAACCTTGCTTGTTTTGCATGTCTCCAATTTAGATCATTGCGCACAATTGTTAAGTCTCAAAAGGATTAACATAACTTTAGGGCCCATAACCAAAAGTTCGGTCTTAAAACTTGAGAGGTCTTACAACTAAGTTGTAGTTGGAACTAATTTTGAACTTGAGCATGTTAATACTTGATCCTTACCTTCTTGCATGTGAATTTATTCGTTAAAGAGTCTTTTGTGCCAAATGTTTGTGAAAGATGATGATCACCTGTAAATATTAGATCTAGGATTTTATTTTCTGTTTTTCTTCTTATTGTTGCCGAACCTAGTATAGGGCAGCATTGCTGCCGATCCTATCATTCCCCCCATATGTGACGTTTTGTATATATGTATATATGTTTGTCTAACAATTTCATATCTCAGGTACCCTTAATCCCCGGCCTAGAACGATCCCTACTTGCTTATACTACTAACGATCTTTTGTAGGGTTTATTATTGTGTGCGAGCTTCGGCTCTCATCAATTTTTGGCGCCGTTGCCGGGGATTATAAAAGCTTGTTTTATGTTATTGTTGTGTATATAATGTTGCTGGAAATTTTTGTTGTGAATGTGTAAAGTGTAAATTTTAAGTTTATTTTGGGATTTTGTAAAGTAGAAATATGCTTCGGCATGTAAAGTTTAAATTTCGGAAGTTGCATGATGTATATTGATGTATGTTGGTAATAACTTAGTTTAATTTCTAGGAAGTTGATAGTGTTGTGTATGTTTGAGTTTATTGTAGTTTCTAAAGTGTAACATGTAGGTGAAGCCTCTTTTGTTGATCATAACCAAAACCCTTCATACGAGTGATGCCATGTTAGGTATGTTTTTGTGTAGATTGGGAAACGGGCCCTGCAATGTTGGAATTAGTCCATCGTTGGCCCCCCACGCATAAAGACGCTAACTTGGTATTATTTTTATGAGGTTGAGGGCGGTTTTAATCAACACTTGAGACCGCTGGGGATCCGTGTTTGTTTTACAAAGTATGGGGAAGTTATTTTCATAGATATGGTTCTCAGGTTTGTTTAACTGGATCTCAAGGCCCATAGACTGATGTTCATTCTCGGTGAGTGAGTCGATAGGGGGTTCGCCCTCCATGGTGTCCAACAACGAGTCCTGCCTGGTTCCTGTAGGGGGTTCGCCCTCCGTGATTGTAATGACCTTTGAAACGTAAAATCCGCACGACCTAGTCGACAGCTTGTGCCGAAGCATCACCTCACTTTAGACGCTAGAACATAACTTGACATATGTGGCCTATTTTCTTCAAAGATAAAACATGTTGTGTGGTTCAAACTCTTGAGGTATATCGGATTAAGCATGATACTACCGGGGGCTGTATCAGTCCATTGCACCGTTATCTCCTCTGCTCCACGTACTTCGAGAGTTAGAACAAATTTAAAAGAAATTAGACTTAGCGATTACATGCTCATGAACTTTCCGATTTTTCTACTCTTGTGGCCGAACCATATTAATTCTTTGCCGAAATTTTTGTTCTTTGCCGTGTGTTTGTATGATCTTGCCGATTGTGATTTTGTGTTATTGTTTGAAATATGATTATGTAATTGCCAATGCCGTGGCTTGTAATGATGTATATTCTTGCTTTCTATTTCTTTATAAGGTTCTAACTTGTTTAAATGTTGCAAATTTCAGAAATAATGCATGTCCGAATCTAGTATTTGGACAAGAGATCTTCAAGGCCGTTTGCAACGTTTAGATCAAGAACTCGCTATTGCTCGTTTTGTGCCATTACCGCCATCGTCACCAACCAGTTCATCAGTGTCATCATCCTTTCCGAGTTCACCATCAGTAGTTTCGTCATCTTGTGATCTTCAGAATCCAGAATTTGAAGCCTTTGCCGAATCATCAGAAGAAGAAGAGATCATGGCATCAATCAGGTCACAGAATGGTCATGTTGCGGGAGCAGGAGTTGCTCCTTCGAATATTACTTATCCTCCCTTGGAAGCTGACAAGACTGGAGAGATTGAACTGAGGAGTGGATTCCTCCATAAGCTGAAGTCATTTTATGGGATGCCGAGTGAGGATCCAAACAAGCATCTACAGTGGTTTAACTTCACCACGGAGTCTATGTGTCCAAGAGGGACCGATTTGCAACACTTCAAAATGAAGGCATTTCCGTTTTCTCTAGAAGATCAAGCGAAGGAGTGGTTGTTTGAGGTGCCTAGTGGGCGTATTGTTTCGTGGAGTACTATGATGGATGAGTTTTTACTCAAGTACTTTCCTGCTTCACGTATCACTGATCTGAGAAAGCAAATTACAAGTGTGAAGCAAGCCGGAGATGAGACTTTCTTCGACTACTACAAGAGGTTCAAATCCCTAGTTTCTTTGTGTCCATCGCATGGCATTAGCGATGGACTCTTGCTACAATATTTCTATGAGGGATTGCGCGTCATGGAGAGAGAGTTTCTTGACTCGGCTGCGGGAGGTAGCTTTTTGGAGTTGAACGCCGGAGCGGCGAGAAGTTTGTTGGAAGTTCGTGCTTTGAACAACCAACAATTTGGCATGGCACGAGGCAATGTGCAAAGGAGTGAAAAAGTGCATGAGACGTCTTCGAGCTCAAAGTTAGAAGATAAAGTGGACAAGCTCACCGACTTGGTGAGTAATTTGATGAAGAAGCGTGCTAGTGTTTGCGGAATTTGCACCGAGGGACATGAGACCGAACAATGCCCTCAATTTGGAATTAGTGAGGGAGTTGAGGAGTGCAATGCCATTGGTTTTCAAGGAGGCCAACGATTTGGCAATTTCAATCCAAGGTTCAATGATCACCCTAACTTTCGATGGGCAAATAATGACAACGTGCTTAGGGCACCTATGCAACCGAGAGAAGGAGGAGCGCCGTTTGCACCGAGGCCACCATTTGTGCCTCGGCAGCCATACATGCCGAACCAAGGAGTATATGGGGCAGTGCCGAACCAAAACCAAGCTCAAGCCGTGCCTATCCAAGGCCAAGCCGCGCCGAGCAATCCGAATTACGATGCTTTGCTTCAATCTTTGTCAAGTGCTACTCAAGCATTACTCGCGGGGCAACAAAATCATCAAAAGGACATTGGTGAGCTCAAGACTCAAATGGGGCAAGTTGTGGATTTTATGGGAAGATTTAATGAGCAAGGGAAGTTGCCAAGCAATACTATTCCCAATCCAAGGAACGAGCAAGCCAAAGTGATTCAAACTCGTAGTGGAAGAGAGTTGTTTCCACCAACAAGTCCAAAGAAGAAGCGAGTGACTTTCAAGGGCATTGGGGATGAAGAGAGGGCTGCCGGACCTGACATTGCCGGCAGCCACATGCATGAGGCCGAGATACACATTGCCGGTCATGATAATGCCGGAAACAATGGTGAATGTGAGAAGAAGGAAGCTGCCGAACAAGGGCATGGTGCCGGCAACACTAATATTAAAGATAAGGGGCTGCGTAACGAGCTTGAGCACGATCCCGCCACGTCCAAGAATGAGGTATTGCCGAGCCAAGCAAGCAAGGGAGGGGTGCAATCATCAAGCATTCCATTCCCTTCACGCTTTGCTAGAACAAAGAAGGACAAGTCCGATGAAGAGGTGTTGGAGATTTTCCGGAAAGTGCAAGTCAACATCCCTTTGTTGGAGTGCATTAAGCAAGTGCCGAAGTATGCTAAGTTTTTGAAAGAGCTTTGCACGGCGAGAAGGCATACTAGAGAGACTCGTGTGGTAACTATGAGCGAGACGGTGTCGGCCGTTATTCAAAGGAAGTTGCCACCAAAGATGAAGGATCCGGGGAGCTTCAATGTGCCTTGTGTCATAGGCAATACACGATTTGATGATGTCATGTTGGATTTGGGAGCATCGATCAATGTCATGCCACTCAATGTGTATCAAACGTTGAGTATAGGGCCTCTCAAGAAGGATAATGTCATCATTCAACTTGCGGATCGCTCAAGCAAATATCCGGAGGGTTATGTAGAGGATGTGTTGGTGCAAGTCAACCAATTGATATTCCCCGCCGATTTTTATGTGGTTGAGATGGAGGATTCGCCGGTCAACAACACTCAATTGCTTCTAGGGCGACCATTCATGAGGACCGCGCGCACAAAGATAGATGTGGCCGAGGGCAACCTAACTATGGAATTTGATGGAGAAGTGATAAAGTTCAATGTGTTTGACGCCATGAAATTCCCCAATGTTGATTTGAAGGAAGGTTGTGCCATTGATGTTTTGGAGGAGGTCGAGCAAGTTATGTCGACCTCGCTCGACGCATAGCAATTAGCGATTGAGCAAGGGGTCGGATTTGACAAGAGGGGAGAACGAATCATGCAAAAGACTAAGAAAGCAGGGCCGGCCGTACCAAGAGTTGCCGAGCCAAGCATCATTGCCGAGCAAGAGATTTCTGCCGAACCATTTATGATGATGCCGAGCCAAAAGGAGGTTGCTGCCGAGCTAGAGGCTCGGCCTTATTCCAAGGTATTTGATTCGTTCTTGTCAATTCCAAGCGCCACAACAAAATTTCGACCAAGTGTGGAAGAGGCCCCAAAGTTAGAACATAAAGAGCTCCCTAGTCATTTGAAATATGCGTATCTTGGAGAAGGAGACACACTACCGGTTATTGTGTCTTCAATGCTTAGTGAGAAGCAAGAGAAAGATTTGATTTGTGTGCTTAAGAAGTACAAGACCGCCATAGGTTGGACCTTAGCGGACATCAAGGGAATAAGCCCTACTACTTGTGTTCATCGTATCTTGTTAGAAGAAGGAGCTAAGCCGACAAAGGAAGCTCAACGTCGACTTCACCCTCCCATGATGAAAGTTGTTAAAGAAGAAATCATCAAGTTGCTTGATTGTGGGGTGATCTACCCAATTTCGGATAGTAAGTGGATATCTCCCGTACAAGTAGTGCCGAAGAAGAGTGGTGTAACGGTTGTCAAGAATGAGAAGAATGAGCTTGTGCCACAAAGACTTGTAACCGGTCATCGTATGTGCATCGATTATAGGAAGCTCAACGCTACAACGAGGAAGGATCACATGCCTTTGCCGTTTATGGATCAAATGCTAGAGAGGTTGGCCGGTCATTCTTACTATTGTTTTCTTGATGGATATAGTGGCTACAATCAAATCATGATACACCCGGACGATCAAGAGAAGACCACTTTTACTTGTCCATTTGGCACGTTTGCTTATCGGCGGATGCCATTCGGACTTTGCAACGCACCCGGCACTTTTCAAAGATGTATGTATGCTATCTTCTCGGATTTTATTGAAGACATTATCGAAGTATTTATGGATGATTTTAGTGTGTATGGAGGCACCTTCGATGCATGTTTGGGAAACTTGGAGAAGATACTTGAGAGGTGTGTAGATACAAATCTTGTGCTCAATTGGGAGAAGTGTCACTTCATGGTCACGCAAGGCATTGTGCTAGGGCACATAATTTCGGCAAGAGGCTTAGAGGTTGACAAAGCCAAGGTGGAGCTAATTCAAGCATTGCCGAGCCCTAGGTGTGTGAAAGATGTGAGAAGTTTTCTTGGCCATGCGGGGTTTTATCGCCGATTTATCAAGGACTTCTCTTCAATTGCCAAGCCATTGAGCAACTTGTTACAAAAGGAGGTGACGTTTGAGTGGTCGGAAGCATGCGAGGAGGCATTTTGCCGATTGAAGGCTTGCTTGTGTACGGCACCAATTTTGGTTTCCCCTAATTGGGACGAGCCGTTTGAGTTGATGTGTGATGCTAGTGATTATGCACTTGGAGCGGTACTTGGACAACGAATTGAGAAGAAGCCATGCGCCATTTACTATGCTTCAAGGACTCTCAACGATGCACAACTCAACTACACAACAACGGAGAAGGAACTCTTAGCGGTAATCTTTGCTTTGGAAAAATTTCGATCATATCTTTTGAATTCCAAGGTTATTGTTTATAGTGATCATGCCGCTTTGAGATATCTTATGACAAAGAAGGATGCTAAGCCGAGGCTTATTCGATGGATTCTTTTGCTTCAAGAGTTTGACATTGAGATTAAAGACAAGAAAGGAGTAGAGAATGTTGTGGCCGATCATTTGAGTCGCCTTGTTCAAGATGTGGATCGGCTGCCCCTATGTGATACCTTTCCGGATGAGCAACTTTTTCGACTTGAAGTACATGAGCCTTGGTATGCCGACATTGCAAATTTTCTTGCCACGAACCGATTTCCCAAAGAGATGCCGAGCCACCAACAAAAGAGAATAAGGAAGCAAGCTCGACACTTCTTGTGGGATGATCCGTACTTATGGAGGCAATGTGGTGATCAAGTTATTAGAAGATGTGTACCGGAGAATGAGCATAGATCCATCCTTGCTTTTTGTCATAGTGAAGCTTGTGGTGGACATTTTGGACCAAAGAAGACGGCTTTGAAGGTACTTACGTGTGGATTCTTTTGGCCTACGATTTTTAGAGATGCATTCATGTTTTGTAAAGCATGTGATAGATGCCAAAGAATGGGGAACATTGGAGCTAGAGACCAAATGCCGCTCACGCCTATCCTTGAGGTAGAAATTTTCGATTTATGGGGTATTGATTTCATGGGACCGTTTCCTTCAAGTAAGGGCTTTCTCTACATATTGCTTGCGGTTGATTATGTTTCAAAGTGGATCGAAGCCAAGGCTACACGCACCAACGATGCCAAGGTAGTAGCCGAGTTTCTCAAGACCAACATCTTCTCACGTTTTGGAGTTCCAAGAGTCTTGATTAGTGATGGAGGATCCCATTTTTGTAACCGCACTATTGAAGCCTTATTGAGGAAGTATGGCGTCACACATAAGGTATCTACACCTTATCACCCCCAAACGAGTGGCATGGCCGAGGTGAGTAATCGAGAGATCAAGCAAATTTTGGAGAAATCGGTTGGACCTTCAAGGAAGGATTGGAGTGATCGTCTCGATGATGCTTTGTGGGCTTATAGGACTGCATACAAGACACCGATTGGTATGTCCCCTTTTCGGTTAGTTTATGGCAAAGCATGTCACTTACCGGTTGAGCTAGAGCACAAGGCATGGTGGGCAATCAAGGCTTTCAACATGAACATAGATGATGCCGGTCTTCATAGAAAGCTTCAACTCAACGAACTTGAAGAAATACGTAATGAAGCCTATGATGCCGCATGGATCTACAAGGAGAAGACTCGAGCCTACCATGATAAGATGATTCGAGGGAAAAAGTTTCAAGTTGGACAAAAAGTTCTCTTATTCAATGCAAGGCTTAAACTTTTTCCGGGTAAGCTTCGATCTCGTTGGTTTGGACCATTCATTGTTACTAAAGTTTTTCCTCATGGTGCCATCGAGATTCAAAGTGTGGTGTCGGGAGAGACATTCAAGGTTAATGGACATCGTTTGAAGACTTACTACGAGCCCTTTCCATACCCCACAATCGAGGAACTCAATGTGCAAGACAAGCCAAATGCCGGTCCACCTACACCAACCGAGGCTATTCCATCACCACCACAAGATGTGGCCGAGCCACCACCAAGTCAAGATGCTGCCGGACCTGCCATTGCCGGCAGCACCCACACAAGACCGGAAACGAACCTAGATGCCAACAAGCCGGACACGCCTCAACTTGATGCCGAGCAACCGTCCTCCCTCCCTGCTGCAAGAGAACAACCTGCCGGACCTGCCATTGCCGGCAGGGTTGATCAACTGCCACTAGAAACCGAGGGGAACCACTCGGATACGCCAGAAACTGCAGAAAACAAGCCGGATACGCAGCACGTATCGGATACGCAGAACAGGACAGATTCGGATCCGACATGCCAAAGTCTTCTTATCGATCTTCTTCTTGCCGATTTGAGTTGCTTTGGAGCACGATGAACACATGCAAAACACGGTGAAAAGTCTAGGCTATGGACTATAAACACAAAGCGCTACTTGGGAGGCAACCCATGTCGATCAAAGAAAAGTGAAGGAGCCATCACCGAGAGTTTGAAATTTCTTACCCCTTCTCTTTTCCTTTGATTTGTGATGATATGTTGGGATATGTTAGTCGATTGCATGCTTAGGGAATTCATTGATATTGTTTTGTGCTTACATTGAGGACAATGTAATTTTCTAAGTGTGGGGTGGGATAGCATGTTCCGTTTTTGTTTTTACCTTTTTGTGTGCTTAGTTTAGAAAAGAAAAATTCAGAAAATTGTTCCACAAAAATAGAGTGTTTAAATTTGTTTGTTTCGAGTCTTAGGATGCCCCTAATATGTCAATGATGTTTTTCTCCTCTTTGCATACATAGATGATGGTTGTGCATACTTATAAAATTGTAAGTTTCATGGATTATGTGCATTGGTAGGAGCATGTAGGACTTGTTGATTACGAAGCATGCATGTTTTAGCTAGTTTATTTCGAAAATAACCTATGTGAGCTTTTGTGCCAATTTGCTTTCTTCTTGAGCGATAAAGGATAAAATTCGATAGATTCGTAGGAAGCATGAAACCTCATAATTCTTTGCATATTCGATGACTATGTGCCATAGCTTTTTAATGAACTCTAGTATGCTAGAACTTACTCTTGTTGATTTTCAAAACATTTATATCATAAAATACCTTGATTTTGAATATGATTGAATAAAGATCATTTAGGTTTACCACCATTGCCAAATAAAGCATGAGCCCTATTGGAGCCCGTCGTGGGACACCTTAGTAAACCCCTTTGAGCCGATATTGAGCCTTTTCTTTCATCATCCTTAAACACTTTCCATGAGCTTAGTATAGTTGTGCCTTTACCCTTGATCAAAGTATTGGCAAAGCTTGATTTTTGAAGGCGTTTTTGCGTGTGTGATGAAGAAGAACAAGTGTGGGGTAGACTTAGCCATGAAATTGTATGTAAAATATATGCATGCCGTACCTAGATAAAGAAAAATATTTTGGCTCGGATTGAAAAGAAAATAAAGAGAGCCGAGAGCAAAAGAAGAAAAAGAGGGGTACGGCATAGGCATGAAAAGAAAAAAATTGTGTATGGCTATTGTCTAGATTATTGTTGTAATGTTGTATGGGAAGAAAAGAATGAAGTGTGGGTCCAACAAGAAGAAATTCGGCCCTTGATGAGAAGACATAAGGAGATTCGAGCTTTGCTAAAGCGCACGGTGACGTTTTGAGCCTCCTTATCCAAATATCGAATACCTCTTAGCCTAGCCCCATTACAACCTTTGATTGATCTTTTTCATGATTCTTAAGATGGTTAAATTTGATTGTGGAGATTATCTCAAGAGTAAGCATATGGTTTTGGTTCATTGGTGCACATAGTTATCATATGAGGTTTTTCCATAAAAATTCACAAAGTGCTTTCGTTTCTTTGATATATGCAAGTCACTCTTTGTAATTCATTATCTTTCGCTTGCATATACTATTGAGTGAATAACCATGCTTCGAGAGAAAAGAAGAGAGTATGCCTAGTGAGGTGATTTGAATTAGCTTTCACATGTTTACATGCTTACCTTTTTGCTCTTATATGTTCATATTGATGTCACATGTTCATGAAGCTTGGAATTTTCGTGCTTAGCATTCTCATGCATTAACTTGAAAGCTATGTGTACATACGAGCCTGAGACAAATTGTTAGGGGCAATAGTTTGTTTAGAGTCGTAGTGTAATTTAGTTTGCTAAGGGACTAGCAAATGATAAGTGTGGGGTAGTTGATAGGAGCACAATGTGCGACGTTATTATATGCTTATTGCCCTCGTTTATGCTTTGTTTAACCCTTATTTGCCTAAGATAGAGTCGTAATGTAGTTAGTGTCAATTTGGTAGAGTTTTGGTGAAATATGATTAAGAATCCGAAAAATGACTAAGTTTGAGAAATCTGGAAAATAGTGTAAAATATGTCTTTTTCGCGATTTTGAGATGAGCAAAAGTATGATCTAACCTTGTCCGAATTCTATGAAATTTTATGTGCTTAATGTTCATATGTTGAGGAATGCTGTGTTAAAATTTCAGATCAATCGGAGTTCGGGAAGTCACCCAAAAGTTGGCTGCAAAAGGGCAGCCCGAACATTCCAATCCAGGGGCTTCCAGGAAATTCCTGGGACTGTGTCCCAATTTCGAAAATTCATTCCCGACGACTTGCATGGAATTTGGCCGAGATATTTTATGGGGAGATGGCCCTATGTGTCTAGTTTACGTGAGACTTGGAATCGCACCAATCGGAGCTCCGAAAGTGGAGATATGCTGGATTTACTGCGACAAGGTCAAAGCTGCCGATTCCAGGGACTGATTGCTTCCTTTTCGCAATTGTTGCTTTTTGATGGACCAAATGATGTACAAGAGCATTTGTGAAGATATACCAAGCTTATGGAAGGAAGGAGGTAGACACTTGGCCATGACATTGAAGAAAAACATGAAGGAACAAGTTCTCCTAGTCAAGCTAGGAGAAGCTGCCAATTCTGGCAGATTGTGTGTCATTGTGAGCTGCCGGCATTGTGGAGCATTTTTGGTGGATCAAAGCTTACCAATTGAAGTCCAAGACCATATAAGAAGTCCATGAAGATGTGAAGCCCAAGCCTTGAAGAAAAATTCAGAAAAGAAAACCTAATTGGACTAAGAAAGGAAGGTTGCAAAACCTTATTGAACTAGGTTTTCTAACTCCTCTTTGCTTAAGGGCTGCCGGCAATGCCTCCCCTATTCTCTATAAATACCCCACTTTTTCTACAGAAAAATCATCTCATCTCAAGCTAAACACAAGGCCGAAACTCTACCAAAATTCCCCAAACTTCCTAGACAAAAACCTAAACCCGAATCCACCTCCACCACCATACAAGTTTCTGCCGAAACTTGTAAAATTCCCTGCCGAGCCATCTTAAGCCGAGCAGCCTCATCCCTTCATCCACACAGCACCGGATCCACACCAAAAGAAGCTCTCAAGGTGTCTCAAAGTGTGATCCACTCCCCTCTTTCGGTTTAGTAATTTTTGTTTAGTTATGTTTGATTTTGTCTATGAAACATTCATGTATGTTTGGAGTTGGTTTATATGTCTATGTGTGAACCGATTTTGGTTTTATAAATTGTATGTTAAAGACTTGTTTAAATCGATGCTTAGATTTATGTTTAGGTTTCGACAAGAACAATGAATTTTGCATGCTAATTTGTAATATGTAACTTGTAAATTCGTAAGTTAGATAATTAGGACAGTGGTATAGATGCATGTTTTAGGTTCAAAATTGGTTAGAAATCTAAGGAGTGGGACTTAAAAACCGAAACATTAGTATTGGCTTGTAGCATGTAAATCTAGATGTTAGGTTTCATCAAACCCGAGTAATAACAAATATGGCTAGATACTCAAAAGGTTGCTTTGATTTGTTTTGCTCACCTAGGGTATAATACTTTGGATTTCTTACATGTTAAAATAAGATGATTGACAACCTTGCTTGTTTTGCATGTCTCCAATTTAGATCATTGCGCACAATTGTTAAGTCTCAAAAGGATTAACATAACTTTAGGGCCCATAACCAAAAGTTCGGTCTTAAAACTTGAGAGGTCTTACAACTAAGTTGTAGTTGGAACTAATTTTGAACTTGAGCATGTTAATACTTGATCCTTACCTTCTTGCATGTGAATTTATTCGTTAAAGAGTCTTTTGTGCCAAATGTTTGTGAAAGATGATGATCACCTGTAAATATTAGATCTAGGATTTTATTTTCTGTTTTTCTTCTTATTGTTGCCGAACCTAGTATAGGGCAGCATTGCTGCCGATCCTATCATTCCCCCCATATGTGACGTTTTGTATATATGTATATATGTTTGTCTAACAATTTCATATCTCAGGTACCCTTAATCCCCGGCCTAGAACGATCCCTACTTGCTTATACTACTAACGATCTTTTGTAGGGTTTATTATTGTGTGCGAGCTTCGGCTCTCATCAGCAGGCGGCCGACTTCTGCCCTCATCGCCCGTATCTTCCCCGCCATATCGTGCCGGTCGGGGCTGTACGTGGTGTCCCGGTCGCTGTCACCGAGCAGACTCTCCTCTTTGTCGCTCGGATTGTCCGAGAATGTCAGCGAAAAGCCCCGGTGCATTGGTAGGTCGCCTTCCACCGGGCCTTTCCTGCGCGCGCTATCGTTGCATGCCCCCAGCGTGCTGCTTGGCCTCCCATAGCTGTCGTCATCCTGGTTGCCCTGGTCGCTGCGCTGCTCCCGTACAGCGATCGGGGTGGGGATGAGCACTTGCTCTGGTGCAACCCGCTGGCCCTCCGTTGTATTTCTTTCCTGGCCCGCTTCTGAGCTTTCTGCCATTTGGTGATGCTTACGTGACTTTTATATAAGTTTCCCATAGACGGCGCCAATTGTTTCTGCACAAACCCGTAGGCCTGGTAGAGATTGGTGAATCTAGATGTGATCTCCTCCTGCGAACCTGCTAACTAAGGGGAATACCGGGCGGGCCGGTCTTCTCCTCTCCGATGCCTAAGTTAGTACAGTTGAGATGAATAGATAACTTAAGCAAGAGTGATAAGCAGTTGGAGAGATCAGTTACCTATTAAAGAGGGTAGTTGAGGCCCTTACATAGGTGGTCGGACGTGAGGTCTGGTCTTACTCTTCGATGTGGGACTGGTTTCCTTCTGTTCGTATACAAAAGGACAGCTCTGGTGGCCTGTTCAGCAGGCTGGCGTCCCCAGTTCCCGGGCCCCTGGTCGCAAGGTAGACTACTGGGCCTCGGGTGTTGGTGATTCTGCTCCGGGCCTCAGTCCGGCCCCAAACGTGCTGGTTGCGGGTCTGTGGGCCTATGTAGCCCCTCTGTGGCTACTGTCAACAGGTACTCACCGACTCTGTGTCGGACCTAAAGGCCCAAATGTAGGCCAACGAGAGAAGGGCAGCGCGGCCGTTCGAAGGCGCGAGATTCAACGAACGCACGGGCCTCTTCTCGCACCGGGTCCTGGAATCAGGGAGGTCTGGCAACCAAAAATCCCTAAAGCTCACGTACTCGGGATCCGGTTGCCCATATCAACACTTGGATAGCTTTCGGTCCCAAACATGCGCCAAGGGCTACTCCGATGCTGTGTGCTACAACATCTTCCAGGAAACCCTGTCCGGAGAGGCGCTCAGCTGGTTCTATGAGCTCCCGGCAAACTCCATCGAGGCGTTTGAGCAACTGGCCGATCGGTTTGTCGGTCGTTTCATCCTCCGGGTCGAAGGAGGCCGGACATCGACGATCCTCTTCAATTGCAGGCAGGCACAAGGCGAGGAGCTAAGGACGTACGTTAACCGCTGGCCAACGGCAACGGCCGGGGTCCGGAACCTAGACAAGGGCGTCGCCGAGATGGCGTTCAAACAGGGACTCCGGCCAGGGAAATTTTCCTATGCCGTACGGGTGGAACTCCCGCAGGGGTACGATGAGCTAATGGCAATGACCATCAGGCATGCTCAGGCGGACCACGAAAAATATGGGCATCACCTGCTGAAGAGGAAGCGGGAGGAGTACCTTCCGGCACCCCGAGAAAACAGGGCCAGCCAGCGGGGCGAGAACCGAGGCGCCCAACCAAGCAGACTCGGCAGAAATTGGGGGAATCAACCGCAGCAGAAACCCTATCCTGACAAACCCCAGGGCGAGCATAGACCGGCGCAGTACCGACAATAACGCCCCCTGGCTATCATGGCAGCAGAACGTCAAAAAGTCTTCACCACACTAACCTCTTCATACGAGGACATCTTGCACGAGAATGGAAACATCATTCCCCCACCGCCAAGGAGGAGGTACCCGAAAGGAAACTCACCCCGGCGCGAACAGGCAAATACTGCTCCTACCACGATGAAGCTACCCATCGGACGAACAATTGTTTCGCCCTCAAGACAGCGGTGGAGGGGTGGTTAGTAGCGGTCAGCTTCAACAGTATATAGGGGACAGAAGGGCAGATCCCGACCGGGACCAGGACCAGGGCTAGTAAGCACGCCCAGACCTAGTGAAGGGTTAGGTGCTAGAAATTTCAAGCACAATCACGTTGGCATACCAACGGTTCAGCCAATGTAACATTATAAGATATGTATGCCAACTATTTTTTGAGAAATTCAAGGCAAACCATCGGTACTAAAATGTATGTTCAAAGGCAGGCAACAAACCCATTCCATCAAAGTTACAAAAAAAAAGAAGGGGAAAGAGACGACAAACAAAAATCCTAAGGAGCCACGTCTTCCTCCCCAGCGGGCTCAGCCTGTCCACCGGCTTCCTCAGATGGAACCGCTGCATCCTCCCTAATGGGTTCAGATGGCTGAAGACCGCTTTCCCCTTCTGGCTGCTACTCCTCTGCTGGCTGCCCATCAGCATCATCATCGGCTTGCGCCTTCGGCATTTGCGAGGTATTCAGGTACCCCTTCTCTTCCCACTCCACGTAGGCGTCAGCGATGCCCGACTCCCTAGCCTTCTCTAGGAGCTCCAGAAACTGATCACTATCGTGATATTTCTGGATAAGCCGCTGGAAAAGCTCCAGGTCTTCTTCTCCAACAGCAGCGGCGGAGGCGGCACTCACAGCAGCAGCTTCCACCTGGAGCTCATCCACCTTGGCCTCCAGCTCGGCCCTCTCCTCCTCAGCCCGCTCCTTCTCCTCCTCGAGGCTCTGGACCTGGCCCTCTAGCTGGGCCACCTGCCTCTTGGCCCTATCCTCCAGTCTGACCTTTTCCCGCTGAAGCCTGGACTTCTCAGCCTCCAAACGCTCACGGGCTCCGGTCAGAGCGGCCACCTGCCTCTTCAACTCCGGCAGCTCCTCACTCGGGTCCGGTTGGTACAAATTGTACAACAGCTACAGAACGACAGAGAGCCGATTAAACAACAACAACAGAAAATAATGAAACCCTGCAGAAGTTTTATGAGCGGTACCGTAGCACCAAACAAATCTTACCCGGAGGACCGACTCCTTGCTCTTCTGGCGATTCTCCCCTGACAGGGCTCTAGCGACCCCAGGCCTATTCAGACCAAGGCCAGCCACATCCTCCACCAGGTTCCGGACGAAGGGACTCTCCGGACCTCCCCTCCTCTATTCCTCCACCGGAGCGGGGTTACTCTGCTGACCGGCAGAACTTGAAGCAGCAGCGGCCCTGTCCCTAGCAGGACTCGTCGCGCCGCTGGTCAACTTGAGCCGTTTCGCCAAGTTCTCACCAGACGACCTGCCGGTCAGCGTCACCAGCGTGGAGGGCGGGACGTCCATGATCCTCCGCCTCTTCTCACCCAGGTCGACCGGTGAAGAAGATTATGCGCCAGGCAAGAAGACCCTGGTGACAAGCGGGACCGATCCCGGTCGGTATGGAATCCTGGCTGTTCCACCAGGAACCTTTGGTGGCCCTCCGGTGGTCTTACCCTTTCCGGGTCCCACAGAGGGTGCTGCGGGATGAGTCTTCACGCGCCTCAGGATGTAGGTGTCATCCGCAAGATCCAAGGCCACTGGTTCGGCATGGACGGTAAGCCGGCCAGACTCATTATCCACCGAGGTCCGTGAAACGGCCTCCCCTTTCTCCTTTAGCCTCGAGACAAGGTCCTCACCGTCCACGGATAGTGTGTTATCGGGCTTCACGACCATCCGGGAAGATGCACTTACAGAACAAACAAAGGGTTAGTATCAACTCAGTCAACGGGAACGTCACTACTAAAACCCTGTTACGCACCGGGATCCCGCCTGAGACAGCAATACTCCAACACCTCTCGCCGAATGAAGTTGTAGGAGCTTCGCTCAAGACTGTCCCAGCACCCGAATATCGTGGCAATCCTATCCCGCTCCAACTCGGACATTTGGTCACCAAGGGGCTGGAAGGCACCAGGAACCCGGTACATCCTCCTCCTTTTCTGCCACCTCCCACCTGCCATCACCACCTTCTTCCTCCAGTTATTGTCCATCCAGGAAGGCAGGTGGGTATTGATAGGCCGAAAGTGTCGGGCGCTAAAGGTGAGACAACCCCGACACCCCTTCTTCTTCGAGAAGGACAACCTGTACAACGCTCGGAACTCGTTCACCGTCGGCATGCTCATCCCGGACAGTTCGTACAGACAACCAAGGCCCAGCAGCTGCCTCCACTGGTTTCCAGAAAACTGCGCAGGAGACACATGTAGGGCACTGAGCATGTACTGCACAAAGTCAGGCAGTGGAAGGGAGAACCCATGACGAAATTGGTCTCCATGAACAGCAACCCAACCCGTCTCCAGGTTATAAGCCGATTCTCCGGGATTCAGCGGCCGTAACTCCACCTCATCAGGGATATCCCACGTCTCCCGGAAGGCGGCAATCTCTGCAGGGCTCATGGTACCCTCCGACTCATCACACATAACAGCCCCTTCCCCATCCCCGATAGTGTAACTCACGGGTGAAGTACTAGGAAAGCGTACCCCGTACGGGATGTCCTCATGCCCTAGTGACCCGGACGAGGAGACCTCACCCCGGGAGCTGGCAGTGGTTTCAGACTCCGGGGTATCCGAAGCAAGCCAATCTTCCGACCTCTCCTCATCATCCACCACAGGATGTCGGTCGGCCGATTCGGAAGTTCCATCAGAGCTCCCATAAGCCATTTAACCTAGGGGAGGAAAACAAAACCCCACCGCTGGTCAGCGACAAACTAAAACAGCGCTCTCTGCGGCTGCTCCCCAAATCTGCCTCAGATGCCCCGCTCAAAACAACTCATGCGTTGCGATAGGGATCCCCCGGGAAAAGAAAACCCTCGCAAAACACCAACTAACAAAGAAAGAAAAAAACACAAAGCAAAGAAGGCGAAACTTACCGATTACTATGCACAACCGAGGAAAGTCAGTCCTGGGAAAGCACCGAGCAATCGTAGGCAAGCACCAGAACGCCTGAAGCACGGATATCGCGAGGGTACCGTCACAGAACTTTCGCCGAATTCCTCTCCAACCTTCTTTTCTTCTCTCTAAGCCAAGAGCAAAAAGGGCAAACAATGAAGACAAAGGAGGCCCTTTTATAGACGGGTCTGATGCCCTAGGCACCCCTGTAATCCCCCCAAAATACTCAATCGGGGCAACTTAAACGCCTGCGAATCCAGGCCCTCCATCTCAGATCGCCTCCCTACTGACACGTGTCCCAGCATCGATAAAGTTCCCACGCCATCATAACTGATGGGACTGACGGGCTCTCTCCTTAAATGCATGTCAGCCACTTGTCCCATCTACAAGCAGCAGTTAAGGGAGATAGGGGCCAGAACCGAGGCGTCCAGCACCCCCCCCCCCCCCCCCCACTTCCCCAAGAGCCAACCTCAAATCAAGGAAAGGCATTCCACCTATTCGCAGGCATTTCACCGGTAACAGGCATTCCACCAGTTCACAGGCATTCCACCGGTTGTGGCATTCAACCAGCTCCAAGGCATTCCACCGGTTTAGTCACTTTCCTTCGCCCCTACGGGCAAGGACAAGCCAGCAACAACTCAAAGCTTCAAACACATGGGCTTTATAAACCTGGGAGGATTGTCCTCTAACACAGGCAAATTCTTCCAGCAGGCTAAAAACCCTGCATCACACTGAACTGTGAAAAATATGGGGATCCATGGCGAGACTTGTTATCTCCACGCCGCCCCACCAAGGGACCTGTTGGCTTATTCCATGCTCCAACAGACCTCCCCGCAGGCTAGCAACCCTGCGCATTACCCCACGCTTATTCCAACACAAGCTGGGCCGAATCACCGGGTATGGACTGGTGCCATGACATGGCCTAAAACACCCCACCGGGCCACTCCCCGGCCTGCCCCACCGTTGGCAGCAGTTTTACTAAACACCCCACCGGGCTACTCCCCGGCCTGCCCCACCATTGGCAGCAATTTTACTGGGGGACTCGTTCCGACATAGCTGTCCACCGGTCGAGTCCCCACATTGTCATCCCATGCACTCATCCGGGTTTCACCCCGCTCCATAGTCATTGCATGGCGGATTTCAACGCCACATTGTCATCTCATGCTCTCATTCGGGTTTCACCCTGCTCCATATTCATTGCATGGCGGATTTCAACGCCACATTGTCATCCCATGCACTCACCCGGGTTTCACCCCGCTCCATACTCATGGCTTGAGCACAACACCATTATTATTGCAAACATACTCATAACTGTCACACGTCATCACTAATAGGTACTCATATCACCACGCCTCTTCTCGCTCGAACGCCCGGCCAAGCCCAATCTTCAATACGGACTTGGGGGACTGGGCACCGTTGGGTCGGTAACCCTGCGGGTCTGCGGGACAAGAGCGAGACATATTAAGTCCCCATTCAAGATTGTATTTGACCGGGAACTTGGGAGACTTGTTAACAGTAGCTACAGAGGGGCTACACAGGCCCACAGGCCCGCAGCCAGCATGCCCCGGCTCGGACTGAGGCCCGGAGCAGGATCACCAGCACCCGGACCCGAGGCCCAGCAGTCTACCTTGTGACCAGGGGCCCGGGAACCGGGGACGCCAGCCTGCTGAACAGACCACCAGAGCTGCCCTTTTATGTGCAAACAGAAGGAAACCAGTCTCACATCGAAGAGTAAGACCAGACCTTACGCTCAACCACCTATATAAGGGCCCCAATTACCCTCATTAATAGGTAACTGATTTCTTTTACTGCTAATCATTCCCGCTTAAGTTATCTATTTTATCCCAACAGTACTAACTTAGGCATCGGAGAGGAGAAGACCGGCCCGCCCGGTGTTCCCCTTAGTTAGCAGGTTTGCAGGAGGAAATCACATCTAGATCCACCAGTTTCTACTAGGCCTACGAGTTTATGCAGAAACACCTGTAGATGCAACTGCTTCACTTGGAGGTTGGCTTTGAGTCGCGTCAGGTTGGCTTGTATCAGCTTGGGTCGCATCATGTTGGCTTGTATCAGCTTGGGTCGCATCAGGTTGGCTTGGAGCAGGTAGTGCAAGTTGATTTGCAAGAGTGAGTTGGATTGATCGACCAGAAGAAATTGCTGATGAAGTCGCATCAACCTGCAGACCAGAAGCACTTCGTCGAGGACAAACTGGTGTTTTCTTGCTTCTAGCCATTAACAAGCTGAGGTTGGAACAAAGAGGAACGAAGTTGGGATGAGAGCTGGATGAGGAGAAAGCGAGCTAAGCTTCGCAGAGGAACGAAGCTTACGAATTGGTAATCGAATTTGGGAGATTTGAAGTGCTTATACCTTCTGGCCTTCTGGTAATCGAATTGGGAAGAAGTGAAGAACTGAAGAAGAGGAACGAATTTGGTTAGGTCTGAGGTCAAATTGGGTTTCAGCCTTCATGCCTTCTGGCCTTCATGCAGATGCTATTTTTTACGTTCTTAAAAAATTGGTATGTTTTAGGGTTATTGTTCAAAATTAAAGATCTCTCTTACATATGGTCAGAATAGTGAATGAGTATAGCAGGTTTATCATTGACTCTAAGCTCTTCTTCAGCACATCCAGCACTTGATCAACATATTCACTTTTCAACATGTCACTATGCAGCAGATCACTTAGCCCAATGAAGGTGATCAAGAGCTTAAACATATATCGTTTGTTTTTTTCTTGCCAAAATCAATATATCAATCTACTTGGAAAGGTATTTATGAACCTGTTGTAATAGGTGGATCTGCGATCTATGAGGACCAATGAGTCAAAATCGAAGTTATAATATCACTTGGCATGGCGTGTTCTTGCTAAAGAAGTACAACATATAAAGATATGAACTCGGGGTTTCCATTTTTCCAAAATCATGTGCAAAAAAATAGAAACAACGTGGCACATGTTTAACGGTCGACGATGTGTTGTGCATATTGATCGATTTGTTCCACCACACACATGAAAACATGTTGAAGAGCAATCCCCGACTTGGACAAACAATATTATCAATCTCGAATGTGATGAACACGTTTGCATGTAGATTTGTCTAGCTAATGGTCAGTCACCTATTACAATGTTAACAAGCAGAGATTCATAGACGTTGACAGGTAGATTCTCCTTCATATTCATTCTCTTTGATTAGTCTTCATTATCGTACTTTACCTAAAACCACACCCTTGGGACAAATCTAAACTATAACATATATTTGCCTTCTTTTCCTACTTTGTGTGTTTCATGGGATGGAGATTTGGAAGAAATCAATCTATTTATGCCCATGTTATCATTACAAGAAAGAACATGACAAAAAGTGTAGAGATGAGAGCTATAATAAGAATCGTGAGCTGATTACGAGCTAACAATACAGTTTCGTGTCTGCAATAAATCTCAAACGTTTAATCATAAGAGAGAAGCGTACTTATACTACCGTGACTAAAATATCTTTAACAAAAATCAACTGCAATAGTATTTTATGTGTTTACAATGAACTTCAATTGTTTACTTGTAAGAAAGTCGTATACTTCAGTCACTAGAGGTAATACCTCTAACAACGATAGACAATTGTGACGGTGTCGTTATTTAATGTATTTCCTCAAATTCTTTTCTCCAAAAATTTTAAAAAGATAAAACGAGCCTAAAGTCTTTAGTTAAATATGGTAGATGAACTTAATCGAGATGGTAGATGAAAATGAGACTCTACCAACAAAAATCCCCTCTCATAAATCAGGAGTCGTAGAAAATAGAAAATGATGATAGGATCGTTTACCAAATCTGTGGTCAGTTGTGTTTGATAACTTTGATTCATATGAAAATGAAATATCTCTGTCGTTTTGTATCCCCGCCAAAATAATATCATATATTGTTTACTTACCGTTCGGGTCGGTTGACTGCATGAAGCAGAAGAAAAGGTGACCAAAATCGGAGGGAAAGTGAAAGAAAAAAGAAAATATCACTGTGAGTTTCAAAGGAAAATGATCACGGAACCAGACAATTCAAGAAACTTGGCAGCTTCACACAATCATTGCATGTCAAAACAAAAAATAAACACATAAAAATCAAAACCAATTTAATGCAAAATGGTGAAATGGGAAGGAGTTGGGTACTTGGTTTAGACCGTTTGGAACAACTTGGAATCTCTGAAGATTAGTAGGTTCCACTTTCCCCTACCCTCTTGGATTGTTTTCTGGTTTTTTTAATTACTAAACAGACACTTCTCCTAGTCATAGTTTGATTGTTTAAGTGTCTTGCTGTCTGGGAAATCCGAGTTTAACTGAGTTGAGTGAGTGAAGTGGGTCAGACTTGAGAGAGTGTTGACGGTGGTTGAAGGGTTGTTGGCACAAGAAGCTGGCTGCTTAAAACCCAACTCTCTGTTTCTCTATGTTTTCTCGACTCTCTGGATCTTAATCCCTGCCAGATTTATATTACTAAATTTCTAAACTTTGAGGGCTGTAAATTTTTGTCTGTATTACCAAGATTCCGCCTAAGCTAGTCCTCATAACACTTGCCGGTTTAAGATATAACCTGAGGCTGACCTGTTGCTGTTAGCTGTATTGTGTCTTCAAAGGCCTCTTCTTTTTATTTCCATTTCAGTTGAGGGTGCTCAATGCTCACTTTCTCATTTGGGAAGCTCTAAACTGTGCCAAGCCTCACTGGCCTGAAGAGGTAAGCTATCTGTGCTCTTTGTGTTTGAGTTCTGTTAGTTATGTGGTTTGAATTCTGGCTTGGGAATAGAATTCTGATCTGGGTTTAAAGTGGGAATGTGAAGTTTTATAGTTTTTGATGTGGGTATTGTTGCTTCCCTTCAGGTTTGATTGAGATTGGGGTTTCTTTCAGTCATTCATTGGTGAAAACATGAAGGGAGCTGTGCTTGTGGCTATTGCTGCCACAATTGGTAACTTCCTGCAAGGATGGGACAATGCTACAATTGCTGGTACTTGTTTAAATTTTTTGAGCCTCTTCCATTCTTGTTGGCTGTGTGCATTGTGGTTCATTGAATTTTTCCAGTGATTTTATCTGGTTTACACATATCAATCATAGAGTTTGTCCATTTTGTTGTGTTCAGATCATGTTTTTGCTTGTTCTCATTTAGTGCCAATATTTCAGGGGCTATTGTTTACATCACGGATGATTTTGCGTTGGATAGCTCAGTAGAAGGTCTTGTCGTGGCCATGTCACTCATCGGGGCAACAATTATCACTACATGCTCAGGAGCCGTATCAGATTGGCTGGGTCGGCGGCCAATGCTAATAGCATCATCAGTTCTTTATTTTGTGAGTGGCTTGGTGATGTTGTGGTCACCCAATGTGTATGTCCTGTGCATAGCAAGGCTGTTAGATGGATTTGGAATTGGTCTAGCAGTTACTCTTGTGCCAGTATACATATCTGAGACCGCTCCATCAGATATAAGGGGATCATTGAATACTCTTCCACAGTTCCTTGGTTCAGGAGGCATGTTTTTGTCATACTGTATGGTTTTCGGGATGTCACTGCTGGCCTCGCCAAGCTGGAGACTGATGCTTGGGGTCCTTTCCATTCTCTCTCTTATATATTTTGTATTAACCGTGTTTTACTTGCCTGAATCTCCTCGATGGCTTGTGAGCAAGGGTAGGATGCTTGAAGCAAAGAAGGTTCTCCAGATGTTGCGTGGCACTGAAGATGTTTCTGGTTTGTTGCTTATTCTCTGGTTTGCTCGTATTTGTATATATGTAGTCATTTCTATGTTTTATATTGCATAGCACCATAATTTAGCAAGGACTCGAGGACTGAATTGTCATACTACACTTCATATATAAATGCAGTATCTTTGACAAAAAGCTGCATTGCATCTTTACCAGTAAAGGATGGTAGAGTTGCCTTTCTTTCTAAATATAGAAATTAGTATGATATGCACATGTTTATCAAACAAAGCTTATGGAATGACTTATATCTTCAGCATTGCTGTACCTAAATTTTTTTTAATACTTTATCTACTACACACAGATTATGGTTAGATTCTTATGTTTAATTCACATTACTAATTCATTTATAAAAAATTAGTACTTTTCTATTCTGGGTCTGGATTATTGACGGTATTCATCAGTCACGTTAAGAATATGAGTCCCACAAGGGAAAATAGGGATTCAAATTCTCAGCAAATGAGAAGTACACTGAAATCAAATCCATACTAGCATTTGCATAAGTGCTTATAACCAAACAAGCCAATTAGCAGTAAGCTTTTCTAGGCATCTGAGGTCTGAGAATATGTGTGACTTCTGAGTATTGCATTTTCAAGGGCACTGACTTTATCATGTGGATCTCACTAATGCACCGTGTTTATAGGTGAGATGGCTTTGCTTGTTGAGGGTCTTGGATTTGGAGGTGATACAACTTTAGAAGAGTACATCATAGGCGCAGCTGATGATCTTGATGGTCAGGAAGCAGCTGACAAAGACAAAATCAAGTTATATGGACCTGAAGAAGGCCTTTCCTGGGTTGCCAGACCTGTAACCGGGAGGCAGGGTTCTATTGTCAGTCTTGTGTCTCGCCAAGGAAGCATGGCAACCCAGAATGTGCCTCTAATGGACCCTCTTGTCACTCTCTTCGGTAGTGTCCATGAAAATTTCCCAGAGGCAGGGAGTACACGGGGAAGCATGCTCTTTTCCAACTTTGGCAGCATGTTCAGCACAGCAGATCATCCACGGGGTAGAACTGAACAATGGGATGAAGAGAGCTTGCATAGGGAAGGTGAGGACTATGCATCTGGGGGAGACTCAGATGACAATCTGCACAGTCCTTTGATTTCACGCCAAACGACAAGTATGGAAAAGGATATGGTGCCACCTCCTCCTTCTCATGGTAGTGTTCTAAGCATGCGGCGCAACAGCAGCCTCATGCAAGGAACTGGGGAGACAGTTGGTAGCACAGGCATTGGTGGTGGATGGCAGTTGGCATGGAAATGGTCTGAGAGACAGGGTGAGGATGGAAACAAGGAAGGAGGATTCCAGAGGGTATATTTGCACCAGGAAGGAGTCCCTGGCTCACGTCGTGGGTCCCTTGTGTCACTTCCTGGTGGTGATGTTCCTGTAGAAGGCGACTTCATCCAGGCAGCTGCTCTAGTTAGCCAGCCTGCTCTGTATTCAAAGTCACTTATAGATAAGCATCCTGTTGGACCTGCAATGGTTCATCCATCGGAAACAGCTTCAAAAGGACCAATATGGGCTGCTCTTCTTGAACCGGGGGTTAAACACGCATTGTTTGTTGGAATTGGAATCCAGATTCTTCAGCAGGTTTGTTATAAAAACTTCTTTTTATCTGATACAAACACTGTCCTTAATGATAGTGAACCTGTGCTACTTAATTACCTCAACTTTATGGAGAAAGATCATTAGTACCAAGTTTCGCTGATGTTAGTCACAATATTTGCTTACCCAGTCCAAAGGATACTAAAATATGGCACATCAAATTTTCTTTTCTCTCACTATTATGATTCATATTTTGCGTATATTTCTATTTTGTTAAGGTTCACCTTCTTTCTGTAAGTAGTGAAGTTCCTCTTCTGATGGTCTTTGGGGTAAAGCTAACAGCCAAAAATGATTTTGCAGTTTTCTGGGATAAATGGAGTTCTTTATTACACTCCTCAAATTCTTGAAGAGGCAGGAGTTTCAGTTCTTCTTACAAACCTGGGTCTCAGTACAACATCAGCATCTTTCCTCATTAGTGGATTCACAACTTTGTTGATGCTTCCTTGTATAGCTATAGCCATGAAGCTCATGGATATCGCTGGTCGAAGGTGATTTACTCTTAGCATGGTTATTTTCTTTCTATTTGAGCTTGACTTTCGTAGATCTTCAACTCAACGAGGAGGAATTCGCCTTGCCATCACAGTGATCACACTAAACACTGTTCTCCATCAAAGGCCAAGCCTGCGGCTATTTCTTGACTTTCCAGAAGCCTAGCTTATTTTGTGCTTTAGATGAAAAAGTTTTAAGTTTAAATCTTAGCTAATGCACTTCTTATTGCAGGATGCTGCTACTGGCTACACTTCCTGTGCTGATAGTGTCACTCATTCTTCTAGTCATCGCCAACTTAGTAAGCCTAAGTTCAGTCGTTGAAGCCGCAATATCAACGACCTGTGTGATAATCTATTTCTGCATCTTTGTCATGGCCTATGGACCAATCCCAAATATCCTCTGTTCAGAGATATTTCCGACAAGGGTGCGCGGCCTCTGCATTGCCATCTGCGCCCTGGTATACTGGATTTCAGACATTATTGTCACCTACTCGCTACCAGTGCTGCTTGAGTCAATAGGCCTTGCTGGTATCTTCGGGCTTTATGCCATTGTTTGTGTCATCTCTTTGGTATTCATCTACTTAAAGGTTCCAGAAACCAAAGGCATGCCCCTTGAAGTCATTATTGAATTCTTTTCTGTTGGTGCAAGACAAATTGCTGCTGCCAAAAATGAGTAGTCAAGAACAGTTGGGCACTTCATCAGTTTTGGGGTTCTCCATCTTGTGTGAGGAGATTTTGTTCCACGCATTTGAATATTATTCAAAAAGGCTGATTCTTCAATTTTTGTTTGTGTATTATAAACAGATTATATTTTGGAGATTATACTAAAAGCTTAGATGAGATGGTAATTGTCCTTATTTAAATAAAGCATTTCTAGAGTCAAATATCCTGGATTTGCAGGCAAGCTTTGCTGGTTCAACTATACTATTTGAAGAAGTAAAAAAAAATTGACCACTTATATGACTGTCAACATGTCCTCCATCAGTATCTCAACATGGCCTTAACATCTTTTTGGTGTCTGAGAGCCATACTCAGATGCACTTACCTCAAGATAATAATGACTTCCTTCACCGGCTGCAAAATTCAGATTTACATAATCACACATACCATCCTGTTCTCTAAGATTTTGATATTTTGTTCTCCTTATTGGTCTGCTAGAAATATTACAGTTTTCAGGGATTTTTATAAATCTCCTACACAAATTTGTTTTACTGCTGCAGATCTGCTCAATACGTACTGTTCTAGTTTCCACTCACATTCTGATTAAAATAATAATAATAATAATAATAATAATGTTTTTGATGTTTCTGTGCTTCCTTCAAATCATGCTGCTACTATTTATTTTTCTCCGGGATGATCAAGGGTATCCTATTAGCTTCTTCAAAGAATCTCTTGGCCCTTGTCTAAAAAAAAAAACAGGAACTTTGCAAATCAAATGTATTACTTGGAGAGTTTTGGCCTTAAAAGCTGGTTTGGTAGCGGTAGTCTTTCATGGTTACACAAGATTAAAAGTTAAAGGAGATTCTAAATCATTCATCGACTCCATCATTAACAAGATTATCACTCCTTAGCGAATACGTAGTATAGTTCATGATATCAAGCTACTGGCTAGTCAATTGCCAAGTATTCTAATTTTTTAGCGGATGAGGTTATTACTCAAAGGACACACTTCAACGAGTGCTAGTTTTTTTCTTTTGAAGGGAGAAGACGATATAAACTTGAATTCAGGCATTACAAAAGAAGGCAACAAGCTCTGAAGGGACACTCGCACTCCAAGAGACTTGAGAGAGAGAAGAACTATGAAAAGCAGGCAAAGAAAGAATATCATCAACGATACGACCCAACGCCGGGTTATTCTCACCATCTTAATTAACCGCTTGAACCAATTGAACAAAATCTGATTCAAAAGTCTCCGGAAAAAGACTGATCTTCAGCAAGAGTTAAGAGTACGCCAATGCCTTCAAAAAAAAAAAATAGTACGCCAATTTGCAAGCCAATGCTTCAACTGCAAAAGGAGTATCCGAGTATGAACATCAACAACTCTATAGCAAACACCAGCCACAATTATACCATCTGAAAAACAAAAACTCCCACACCACCAGTTGGCATAATAGCCTACCTCTTTATGCTTCATTCTTTAAATTTTGATTTCTATAGTACATGTTGTCTTAGGGGTTCTTTGTTGTAATTTGTTTCTCCTCATCGAAAAAAGAAACATGACCTCCATTACATTCAGAGGGACTGCATTTTGTTTTTGCTTGCGTACTTAAAATTGGATGCCAGTACAACTACAAACCTCAATTATTGAGCCGAATCTACAAGAAATGAATCTATTACACTGGAGGCTAACCGTAGCTGAAACTTTTTTTTGCATAAAGAAAAAGTTTTTGCCAAATGCTTAAGAACAGGCAGATCCACTGACATCATGGATATATATTTACCTCTTCAATCCCCTCATGACAAAAAATTATCATTAAGGTTTAGCAATATAGTAGATAGCTGATCGCTTACCCAGCTGAGTGTTCAAATCACTACAATCTATTCTTGCTCTCACCATGTGCTGTAAGCAAGAAAGATTTTGTGATTGACTAACAGCAAAATATGTTAAATCAAACCGTCTGAGCACCATCAGGAACATGCTTATCATGGTAACAATGGTAACAAACAGGTGCATGATTCAGTTAAATGATAAAAGAACAAAAGATGCATGATTCAGTTTAATGATTACTACCAAGTCAGGACATTTGAGAGTGAAAAAGCCATCAAAACATCAGATAAAGTAAAGAGATGCACCATTCTAGAATATTATATCGTCATCTACAAAAAAGTATATTTCAGAGATGAAACTACATCCTATTTACAGGCCAACCTGAACTTTTAGAGCTTGAGATCTGAAGACTGAAGTAGATACTTCAAGTTGCAATTGCAATTGATATCTTGACCAACTGAAACTCAGAATTCCAGTCTTTGCTGAATGGCAGAAATAGAAGCCAAGACTTTAATTCAGGGTTTATGCCTTTCCTCGGAGGATGACATGCTACTGGAGGAATTTGAGGCACGTTCAGATGAGGGTGGCTTGGAGTTACCACCTTCATTATTGATGAGGCTTTCTTCCCCTTGCTTGGGTGACTTGGGGCCCGACTTGAATGCAGTCACAGGATCTGTAGCATCGCTAGAATCCATCACTAACCTGCTCTCCTTTTGCTCCTACCATACAAAATCACCAACAAAAAAAAATGTCAACCAATATTGCAATATTAAACAGCGTCATAAGATTCTATTTTTTAACGAGTCACAACCATAATTTACTACTTACTTTCTGCAGTGCTTCATGCTCAGCCTGAATTCTATACGGTACACCATGTTTCTGATACACATTGGTCTGTGCCAAGTCTTCATCAATGTCACCAACAGTGGTTGCAAAAGGATGATTGGACGGAATCCACCTAACAGTATCAGGGTCAACATCAGCAGGTACCGAATCCCCTTCTTTAAGGAACATTGTCGGTCTCTTCCACTGGTATGCCCGCGACCTCCTCTTTCGATGGATAGCCTGTTCCTCCTTCGTAAGAGTAATTGGGGCAAGGCGATAAACCTTTCCACACATCTCTATAGTCGAATTTCCCTTACCAACCTTAACCAATGGATTATTGAACGGGTCATCGTACATGAGAGGCTTTGAACTGTAGGATTGAGCATCATCCAAGTACATAAACAACACAACATAAGAAAACAATCAAAATTTGACAGTGTTGAAAGTAATGTCCTATAAAACCTTACACACAATGCAACCACAAAAACATTGTTGAAAGGATTGGGAGTCATACATGCCTCTTCTATCGGACCTAAGCTGACCGCGCCTAACAAGATCAGCCACAGAGCCTTGACGATTGTTCTTCGACTTCCTCACCATGAACACTCTAACAGCAACCCCCAAAAATGCAGTAGCAATACATAAACCAACTGCCAAACTCGATCCCACTCGTTGTTGTCGTATCTGATTAATATCAAGTTGTAACAATGCTGGTAATGTGGTCTATATACAAACTCAGAACATAAACCCTCTATAATTCTCAGCAAACCCACCATCATAGAAACCCCGATTTAACATATGAAAGCTACCTGAAACACAATGGGAGAGACTGAGCTCATCATTGCGTGGAATTTGTCAACTGGGTCCTTGAGATTTATGGTAAACTTGTAATCATCATCATGGGCATTAGGGTTATCACCATTAGAGCTAACTGAGCCGTCAATGGCTCTAATTAGGAACCTGTGAGTGGGTTTTAGCCGTGGAGCCCATATGAACCGACCGGAACTGTACCCGAATTGGGGTCTAAGCTTTACTACGAATGAGGGTGTTTGATGCTTTGAGACCCAAATTGAGGTCTATGGTTCAGAAATCAAAGAAAAGATTGAATCAGTGAGAAATGAATACAGATAATCATATGGATTAGTTGGATGATAGAGGAGTCATGTAAACAGAGGAAAGAAAAGAGTTTTATTGAGAAGGAAGTACCTGGAGGGAAAGGGAGTGGAACTGGAGAGTGGAAGTGGAAGCCATTAGAAGATGGAGTGGTTCAGTATCATTGTTGAGAGAATGAACCTCTATGAATGGTTTTGCGGATGTTACCAATTGTGCTTTAAACTTGGGTGCCATTGGGTAGGGCTGAAAGGTAACTTTGACAAACTTACCACTCAAAAGTTCACAAAAATAACAAAAATGTACTTCACAATTCTGTAAGAATCAATTCAATGTATGTTCTTCTAAAAAACATGTTGCAAAAATCTCAGCACAAGTAAATTATATTTTTTTTTCTTTTTTAAAGAAGTTCGGTTTTTTTTTTCTTTCTAAAAAGCCCAAGTAAATTGAATAAATATGTATTGACATGTGCCAATTAGCAAAGACAAATTTTGGCTACTCAATTCGTTTTACACAAAAAGATATTGCTCACCTGGAGTAATAATAATTTACCAGTACTATTAGTTGTCCCACTTGATTATGACTTATGTAATACTCAGTTTCATACTGTTATTGGTGGGTTGTGAACTCTTGATAGAGCAAGAAATTTGCCACCTGATCTGAAAAACAAGACACACAGAGACGTGGTCCGGGACGTCGCCCTACCACAAGACAATATGGACTTATAATTGGCATAATTACCTTTTTAAATGACAAGTAAAGTAACAATAGAAATTCATTATATAAATTCCTTGTTTTAGGAACTTACACTTTGTGTGCGATCGATGCAATTCTAACGCCTTTAGAATAGTACCAAAAGAGGATATCTGGTACCTTTACGTTCTAAAATAATGAGTATGTCTATTTTATATGTACCACTGTGGGTAGTAATACTAACTGTTTGTTTGTCCATCGATGACGGCGGAAGGACATGTAACAACCTATTCTTTCTTGCGATTAATATATTTCTCATGAATTATTATTCAAAAAAAATTTCAACATGACGCAAAAAACATTAATCTAAATATCAATTTTACCTTTATAATTTAATAAAAATGTAGTGTCACATAAGATCTAACATCAAACTGTCTTATTTGAAACACTAAGTACCAAATACCATAAGAGGAATATTACGAGGAAAAGACATTGGAAAATAGAAATGGTAAAAATAGCAGCAGAGTAAATAGTAATTTCTCCAAATTTACCTTTAACCAAAGCCGCGTCGGCACGTCATGAAAGTATATATAGTAGATTCCATAACCAGACGGACCTCTCTCAATCAAATAAATCTACCCTTGACAGCAAACCCTATAGGAGCACAAAGCTCTCGGAGCTACTTCATTCCCCAATCCCTCACTCCTCTCTTTGCTACAAACCCTTTTGATTTTCCTTCTCTCTAATCAAAATTACTCTTCTTTTTTTTTAATTTTCTTTCAAATTCAAACCCTTCTGGATTGAAAATCCATATCTGTTGGAGGAACTCATGGCAACAGGTACATCTCATAAACCCTAATGAACCCTAATGGGTTTACATATCCGCTCGCTCTTGCATTCAATGTGAATTTGATTTTGGGTTTTACTGTTACTGGTGAAATTTTCAGAGGAAATGGACTGGGATGAGAAGGAGATTTGTAGGTACTACATGGTTAGGTTTTGTCCTCATGATCTCTTCGCCGGTACTCGAAACGATCTAGGTAAGTTGCTATTGAATCCCACATTTTCCATCTCTAGATTCGGAATTTCTTGGATCATGATTCAGAATTTTAGTTTTGAATTCATGTGATTTTTGTGTGTTTGCAATGTGTAAGTTTAGGACAGCTTAACAGTGAGCTTTTTTTGTTTTTGTTTCAGGACCATGCTATAGGAAACACGACCCGAAGCTGAAAGAAAGGTGAGTAGTTGGATTTCCTTCTGTTTAGAGGTGGATTTTCCTTTAAAAATGTTATTCTGAGGTTTAGTTGTATGACTTGTGTCTGTAGTTTGAATGCAAATCATAAGATGCTTATTGTTTCGCATTTTAATTTAATAGTTTCATTTGTTTAGAAGGAGAGTTCAGTATGCAGTTCAGGTTTTCTTAGGTTTGCTATTTTAATCCAAGTGATGTAAGCTTCTTAATCATATAATTTCATAGTGAGCAAGATGACTAGAATATCTGCACTCAAAAGTAGAAATATTTGCATGGAATGTAGTGTAGTATATATTTCAATCCTTTGAATAGCTTTGCTAATGGAAAAGTAGTATGCTTCCCCCTGAATTATATGTCAAGCTAATAATTTTGTATCATAATGATTTAGTTTTCTTATTTCTTTTCTTGTTCCCTAGTGGGCTATGGTTATGTTTTCTTATTTCTGTTTTAATGATATAGTTTTCAGAAGTCCCCGAGACACGATGAATACGTGCACAAGTTTGAAGATGAACTTGGTCAGTTCTGTGAGATGTTGGTAGGTTGCATGTCTTGTCATTGTCTTGGCAATCTATTTTTTTGCCCCTGTAGTTCTTTGTCATATTCTACTTTGCATTGTAGGTGATGGATTTAGATAGAAGAGTAAGGCGTGAGCGAGAACGACGTTCTCTAGACTTGGAACCAGCACCAAGTCCATTGCCAACTAACAAGGATGAACAATTATTTGTTCTGGAGAAAAAGTTAAAGAACTTGCTTGAGCAATTGGATGCCCTTGGTGAAATTGAGAAGGTGGATGAAGCTGAACCACTCACGAGAAAGGTGTGTGCTATTCTTGCCATACTCTTTTGTTAAGCATTTTTCTCATAAATTGCCAATATGTTTCTCTGGAAATCTGCATCCTTCCAGCGTATCGTTGTATCTTATCTTCATAATATGTCATAGCATGTCTTTTGTTTGGTGAACTTGCAAATATTAATTCTAGGGTGGACTATTTGATAATAATGATTTGCAGAATCCTGAAGTCAATGAAGAGCAGGATGGCTCTAGTGCTCCTGCTCATACCATCCAACCAAACTGGTATAGTATTTTACTCCAGCACATCTCAGTATATGGAATAGCCGCTGGTTACTGCTTATCTGCGTCATTGCTTTCCATCATCAACAAATGGGCTGTGGTGAAATTTCCTTATCCTGGGGCACTGACTGCTTTACAGTATTTTACAAGTGCTGTAGGGGTGCTCCTCTGTGGCTGGTTTAAGTTCATAGAGTATGACTCGCTTGACTTCCTTACTATGTGGCGATTCCTACCAGCCGCAATTATATTCTACCTTTCTCTCTTCACCAACAGTGAACTCCTTCTGCATGCTAATGTTGACACTTTCATTGTGTTTCGATCGGTCGTTCCCATTTTTGTTGCAATTGGAGAGACTGTCTTTTTGCACCAACCATGGCCGTCAATGAGGACTTGGATCTCGCTTGGGACTATTTTTGGGGGAAGTGTGATTTATGTGCTTACAGATTACCAGTTCACTGTCACGGCTTATAGTTGGGCTATAGCTTACTTGATAAGTATGTCTATAGATTTTGTATACATAAAGCATGTGGTAATGACCATTGGTTTAAATACATGGGGTCTTGTATTGTACAACAATCTTGAAGCTCTTCTACTGTTCCCATTGGAACTACTTGTGATGGGTGAATTGAAGAAGATTAAGCATGAGATCTCAGATGAATCAGATTGGTACTCATTTGCGGTGATTTTGCCGGTGGGGTTATCGTGTTTATTTGGTTTATCCATCTCTTTCTTTGGGTTTTCTTGCCGGAGGGCCATTTCTGCAACTGGATTTACTGTTCTTGGTATTGTGAATAAGCTATTAACAGTTGTGATTAATCTGGTTATCTGGGACAAGCATTCGACATTTGTTGGTACAGTGGGGTTATTGATATGTATGCTAGGTGGTGTTATGTATCAGCAATCTACGAGCAACAAGCCTAAGGTCATGAATGAAGTAAAGGCAGAACAGACTGAGGAAGAACAACAAAAGTTAATTGAAATGAACAGCAGCTCAGGAAGAAACAACAAAGATACATGGGTTACGGGAGATGAACGGGGAAATGAGAAGCCTCCTTCAAGGTAATATTGTCTCTTCTTGATTGTTAAGTCACATGGCTTCGTGATTTCATATTCCCCAGAGCTGCATTCTTGATTGTTAAGTCTTCGGTGGCAACTTATCATCGAGATGACTTAATATAGTTTGTGTCTCACAGAAAATCCTTGTTTGACATCTGGGTTGAGATGAGTATTGGGTATGACTTGGAAAACCCTGATAGACAAAATTATTGTATTGATTTGTTTTGTAAACCTAGATCGATTCGATAGTTCATAGAGAAGAAGATGACATACCATTTGTAAACGTAGTTTTATCCAATAGTCCCAATAGCAATCCCTTATTTGTTGGTATGGAGACATGGTCGTCTTACATCAGAATTTTTTTTGTTCTTCATATATCCTTAAAGCTTAGTGCTATGACGATGTAATTGTTGAATTTACAGAATGTGCATCTGTTAGGTAATAATTGCATGTTTGATGTTTCAGTTGGAGAATACAAGTCGATCGCCTATTTTGTTTAGCTATTAAGTATCCATTTTTTGTTCAAGTCTGTAGTACCTTTGAATCTTTGATAGTGCAACCGAAGTTGCAATTCCAAACATCAATAGTATCTTCCCCTGTGATTGAATAGTTAGAAGGGTGAGAACTTATATGGACTTGAAGTCGTGCTCTTCAGAAATCAACATTATATTTCTGCCTGGCCATCTATGCACTCTTAATTGCACAGATGTATATATATATGTATATATATTTTGCTTGAATATGGATTCGGTACTAGAATTACATCCACGAGGTACTTATAGCTAGCTTTTGGTGACAATATGTTCATATCTTTTTTTTTTCCATTAAGAGACAATATGTTCATATCCCAATTGACATTTTTTTTTTTGACTGACCAATTTACAGTTTTTAGATCTTCGAAATGTGTAATCTTCCCAAAGTTGGGGTTATACTAGTGTTAGTAGTTTAGTACAGGGGAAGAAGAAAATGTCAGGAATTCGCCAGTTGTAGCCTGTTTGTATTCGTTCAGAATAAACCCTGTTTTCATGTGCACTGGTAGTGTGATGACAATTGAAAATTAAACTTTGTGTAGGTTATATTAAAGTTGGGATCGCTAGGCCAGTATGGGGGATCTGTGGCGCAATGGTAGCGCGTCTGACTCCAGATCAGAAGGTTGCGTGTTCGATTCACGTCTGGTTCATTTTTTTTTTCCACTTTTTTTTGGTCCAAAAAGAAGGAAAGAAGACCCAAAATGTGTGTTACACACTGATGCTACTAAACACAGTCTATGCATGAGCAGCATAACAAGGCCAAGATGCCATCCATAAAAGGCACCTGTGCTGCCACCCTTCACTTTCACCCTTGGTTAGTGGTGTGATTAAAGTCTCCACAAAATTCATCGTAACAATGAAGAAAATATGCCTCACAAAATCCCAAGGATTATATTGGTGCAATCAATAATGGATGATTGAAGATCGCTTTCACGTAAGTCGTCAACTTCCAGGAGAAACTAAATATCATTTTAATACATCTACCTTCTGCATGTGCAAGCTACAAGATCCGAAATCAAGTAATTAACATTATTCAAGGAATCAAATCTAATAGTTAATGCACAATTTGATCGTCCAGTGGATCAGTACGTATTCTATTTCTTTATCTAGGATCGATCTCTGATGCAGGAGCATCCATGGTTGTGTGCAGGCCCAAGAGAAACACTCAAAGTCCTCCATATCTCAAAGACTATGTTAGGAAATAAAATATCTATCCTGATTTAGTCTTTATTCATATTAGATTCTCTTTTAATTATTTAGATATAACCTTATTTTCGAGTATCTTCAGCTTTCAATAGTTTCCTTCCTAGTAGGAGTCTTCTTCTATTTAAACCCAGCAATTGTAAGCCTCTGGGCATTCTTTTTCGATATATTGAATATAAGTGCAGCTTTGGCAGCATATAGTAAGTTATGTTCTCTTGTGTTTCTGGTGTGTTGTTGATCAGTTGTGTCAGTCCCGTGCTTCGGAGGTTCATCCCTATTAGTTGGTATCAGAGCTCGGTTGGAGGTGGTGGATTCCATGGCTCACAACAGGCGTGGTTGGGGATTCCGAGTTGAGGGTCATGACAATGACAACAACGACATGGAGGAAATAAAGAGGGTGCTTCAACAGCTTACTGAGCGAATGGCTCGCATCGAAACTCAAGGTCGCAATCGAGGGGGTTTCAACGGGGAGCGGGAGGAAAATCCTTTTCATCACCGTGCGCTGTTAGGTAGGATGGGTGAAGAGGGACAGGGCAACAAACCTTTTGAGATGAAGGTGGGTCTGCCAGAATTTGAAGGGAAGATTCAACCTGATGTGTTTATCAATTGGCTCAATACTGTGGAGCGAGTCTTTGATTATAAAGTAGTTTCTCACTACAAGAAAAAAGGGCTTTGCCGACGAAAAAAAAAAAAAACGGCCGACGAAACACTTTTTTCGTCGGCTATTCCCAAGAATGGCCGACGAAAATTTTTGTCGTCGCAAAAAAAAATATTTCGTCGACTATTCCCATAGAATGGCCGACGATTTTTTATTTCGTCTCTAAAAATTAAAAATCGTCGACTATTCTACAAGAATGGCCGACGATTTTTTCTTTCGTCGGCTATACCCCTATAATGGCCGACGATTTAAAGTTTTCGTCGGCTATACAAATTTAAGAAGAATGGCCGACGAAGTTGACAATTTCGTCGGCTATAAGTCTTTATATTTTCAGATCTGGACAGAAACTGCCCATTTAAAAAAAAACGGAAAAAAACTGGAGAAAGAGTGAAAAATCTGTGGGTATTGTTGAAATCCGTCCTCTCTTACATTGTGGAGCTATATATAGGTACGTATATGTGTATATATGTTGATTTTGAGTTTTAGTTGAGTTGATTTTGAGTTTTAGTGATTTTGATATAGTAAGTGATTTTTTGTTTTGTTGTTGTTTTAGTGTTAGAATGTATGTATATATGTTGATTTTGAGTTGTAGTTGAGTTGATTTTCAGTTAGAGTATAATTATGTGTTTTAATTTAATAATGTTATTTTAATTAGTGTTAAAATATATATAAATATGTTAATTAATGGTTGTTGATAGTGTAATGAACTTAAATAATGGTTGTTAATTAATGGTATATATATATGAGTTGATGTTGATAATAATATATATTGTAATATATATATGTGTTAATTAATTTATTATTAATTAAAGTTATACATATATATTATTATCAGGCTATATATGGATCGAGATAAGAGTTGGATTTCGCTTCCAAGGCATGACCGACTATACACTACAGGAGTTGTGGATTTTTTGCAGTTCGTCCAGGAAAATGCAAACGGGGATTACCATTATTGCCCGTGCAAGAAATGTAAGTGTCGCAGTGATATGTGTCGATTTCCGATTAGGACAGTTAAGAGCACCTAAAGAGTAATGGGTTTTGGCCGAAGTACACACGTTGGATATATCACAGTGAGCCATCATTAGATGGATCGCATGATCATGGGCAGTATTTTGAGGCGGGCAGTAGTAGTACATCCAACGATCCAACAATGGCATTCGTCAACGACGTGTTTCCTTTTGAAAGCGGTGTACGTGGGGAACAATATATGCAGGACCCAGTGCAGCCGTTCCCACAAGTTGTCAACACTGCTGCCTTTGACAAGTACAACAAACTGATTGCATTGCAACAGACCCCTGTGTCTTCAAGTTCTGAGAAGACAGTTCTTCAAAGTGTGATGGAGGTAATGAGGATTAAAGTCGAGACAAAAGGGAGCATCAGGCAAGTGGATGAATATCTACAGTACACTTCTTCGTTGTTGGAGGAGGGTCATCGTAATCCTACCAATCACCGTCAGGTCCGAAGTATCCTCAAAGATCTAGGGCTTTCCTACATTAAGATCCATGCATGCGCATTTGACTGCGTTCTCTTCTGGGCTAAAGATGCAGAAGGGAATGACCTTGCTAGCCTTGACGCATGTCCGATATGTCAGTCTGACCGATATAAGTTGACGGGAGCAGGCAATAGGAAACCTGTGAAAGTGCTTCGGTATTTTCCGTTGAGAGATAGGCTTGAGCGATTGTACATGTCAGAAACCACCGCAAAAGCTATGAGGTGGCACGGTGAGCGGGACGCGGGAGACGCAGATATCATGACACACATCTCTGACGGAGCGGCTTGGAAGCATATAAACAATGAGTTTCCTCATTTTGCGTCAGATGTCAGAAACGTCAGGCTCGGGCTCTCAACCGACGGGTTCAACCCTTTCGGCACCATGAGTCTTTCATACAGTATATGGCCGGTGGTTTTGGTACCTTACAACCTTCCTCCGTGGATGTGCATGAAGAAGGAATATAATATGTTGACGTTGTTGATTCCGGGGCCTGGTTACCCAGGGAAATGTCTCGATGTGTATATGAGACCATTGATTGAAGAGCTTAAGGTATTGTGGGACGTTGGTCATCCCACTTTTGACAAGTACAAGCAGGAGACGTTCCAGATGCATGCCATGGTTATTGGTACCATCAGTGATTTTCCTGCTTATGGGATGTTGTCGGGCAGCGTTGTTAGGGGATACAAAGCTTGTCCAGAGTGCCTCAGCGATTATGGGAGCACCCCTCATTGCAACAAGATATGCCGAATGGGTCATCGTGTGTTCCTTCCGGCGGATCACCACTGGCGTTACGAATCCGCCGCATTTGATGGAACCGAAGAACACGGCCGTCCTCCCAGAAGATGGACAGAAAGAGAAATTTTAGCAAGACTTAATGAGTACGATTTTGGGCCCCTCAGCAATCATCCCGATATTGTAGCGGAAATACCTGAAAGGCCTGAGGAGTACAAATTCTGGACACATAGGAGCATATTGTGGGAACTCCCGTACTGGTGTGAGTTGCTGATCCGTCACTTCCTAGACGTTATGCACATAGAAAAAAATGTTTCTGAAAGTGTGGTGGGCACAACGCTGAACTTGGAGGGGAAGACGAAAGGCGGTCCTAAGGCTCGCACTGATCTGCAAAACATGTATATCAGAAAACCACTATGGTTGAAACAAGGGAAGAGAAAAATGCCTCAAGCTCCTTACACCGTCAAGCCTGAGCATAAATCAGAAATTTTGCATTGGATAAGTAGGGCCAAGTATCCTTCAGGCTTTGCTGGAAATATAGCCAAGTGTGTCAATAGACAATTCAACAATCTGTACGGGTTGAAAAGTCATGACAATCATATCCTGCTACAACGTCTCTTCCCTGTTTTCATTCGACCGTTGCTTCCCCGTCACATTGTGGAGCCGTTAGTAGCGTTGGCAAGATTTTTCCAGAAGGTATGCACACAGGAAGTGAGAAAATCTGACCTCCGGGAAATGCAACAAGACATCGTTCATATCATGTGTAAATTTGAGATGATATTTCCTCCAAATTTTTTCGACATCATGCCTCACCTCATGATCCATCTTCCTCGGCAGTTGTTGCTTACTGGTCCTGTGCACTTCACTTGGATGTATCCGATGGAAAGGTACGTATTTTACACCTTATGTTAATTTCTTCATCAATATATGTGATATAGTGTTAATGTATTATCATAACACTTTAAAAACTTGATTTATAGGCAACTTGGACAATACGGTGGTTTTGTCCAAAACAGATCCGCACCTGAAGGATGTATAGCTGAAGCATATATTGCGCACGAGTGCGTCACCTACATGAAGTTGTATTTAGGAGCGTTACAGGAAAGCATACCGGAAGATGTACCGTCACAGTTCAATCTTTCCATACTCTCCGACGATGTTGTACTCGGTGGAAACATGCCAGTTTCCTACAAGTTGAAAGATTATGAGGTAGCCATTGCACATTGGTGGGTACTAATCAACTGTCCAGAAGTTCAGTTTTGGAAGGACATACATCTACGCTGTGAAGGAGTAGCAGGTGATCTCGATTACCACAACCAGACATTCGCAGAGTATTTCGGCCGCTGGGTACGTACCTTTAACACTATTCTATACGTGTTCATATATTATTGTGTATATTTATTCATATTTATAGTTGATTCTGATGGTTGCAGATGGACCTTATTGAAAATGATAATCACCCAAATTGGTCGCACGAACTCAGACTTTTAGCGAGGAGGCCGGTCTATTCAAAAGTTTATGCGACATGCAAGGTGAATGGTGTGTTATTTCGATGTGAAGACAGAGACCTCAGACTGAAAACACAAAATTCAGGGGTTATGGCACATTGTGGGGATGGTGGAGTTGACTATTACGGTGTTCTCCATTCAGTTGTGGAACTGCATTACGGGGAAGGCATGAAAGTGCACCTTTTCAAGTGTAGATGGTTTGACACACGGCCGCAGAGCATGAAAACCGATCAATACGGCATAAGTTCTGTGAACACTAGTACATCATGGTATGAGGACGACCCGTTCGTTTTAGCCACATGGGTGAAACAAGTGTTTTATCTTGATGATCTCGCCAAGGGTGACCCGTGGAAAGTAGTCAACACTATCCACCATCGCTACATTTACCGGGCGTCTACACTTGGAGTGGCTGAAGAGAACGAGGAAGGGGGCACCGCGTATCAAGAGCCCAACTCAAACGGTATTCCTGACTCCTCTTTTATTCGCCTAGACACGCCGGTGCGAATTCAACGTGAAGAGCCACTGCTTGTTGATGTTGATCCAAATGAAGAAACTAACGAGGACTCTAGTGGTGAGGAAAGACATAGATTACCCCTATCGAGCAATTCAGAAACCGAAGAAGACTCATCCTATGATTCCGATTACAATCCGACGGATTAAGTAATTTAAATGATGTAATCCTTTCATTTGTAATCAACTCATTTCTAATGAACGGGCGTGGGATGAGCCTCCCAGCTAGGCTGGGTTCCAAACCCCTTAAAAAAAAATTTGAAATATGTTGACTGTTGGGTTTCTGGTTTTTTATGTTCAATTTTGGTTATATGTGAACAGGACATCGGAATAGGAGAGGTGTAAAACCACTGATTTTTTTGGTTTTTTTTTTTCAGAGAATAGCCGACGAAAAATACATTATTTAGTCGGCCATTACAATAATGGCCGACGAAAAATTAAATTTTTCGTCGGCTATTCTCACAATGGCCGACGAAAAATTCATTATTTCGTCGGCCATAATTTTTTTTAAAAATAAATATTTTATTTTTGACCGAAAACGACAAAAGAATAGCCGACGAGTACTAGGTTTTATTTCGTCGGCTATGATTAAAAAAAAAACAAAAAAATAACAGCTTCCATTTTCTATCACTGTCGACAAACCATTACTTCATCCTTCAAATGCAAATGTGTCGTGAAATAAGATATGACCGAAATATTGAAAAACGTCTACAGTTGAAAAATGAGAAGATTCCGACAAAATCTGTGTGCCGAATATTGCAGTTAACTGTTTTTTACTGCCGTTTTCCTATGGGTAGCCTGACGGTCGGTAAATATTTTGAGGAAAATTTTTATACGATTAGTTGCGTCTCATCGATCTGAAACTATTCTCTGTTGAAGATCAGGCCAAAAAACGTCATTTAGACGGGCCAATTTCCGTTTTAAAGCGTTTAGAGGTTTGACTTTGCAGTTTGACCGTCCCGATAGAGCCTTTAACATTGTTAGATGTAGTTGGATTTTTTTTCATACATGTATTTAATCTTAACGGTGATATCTGACGGTTGGAATAGATTTTCCCAACTTTTAGATTCAAAATCGGAACATATGCACTAATGTTCCTTAACTTGTTTACTAAGTGTTTAAGTGAATATATAGTTTTAAATAGTTAATATACGTAGACTCTTCAAATGCAAATGTGTCGTGAAATAAGATATGACCGAAATATTGAAATACGTCTACGGTTGAAAAATGAGCAGATTCCGACAAAATCTGTGTGCCGAATGTTGCGGTTAGCTGTTTTTTACTTCCGTTTTCCTATGGGTAGCCTGATGGTCGGTAAATATTTTGATGAAAATTTTTATACGATTAGTTGCGTCTCATCGATCTGAAACTATTCTATGTTGAAGGTGAGGCCAAAAAACGTCATTTAGACGGGCCAATTTCCGTTTTAAAGCGTTTAGAAGTTTGACTTTGCAGTTTGACCGTCCCGATCGAGCCTTTAACGTTGTCAGATGTAGTTGGATTTTTTTTCATACATGTTTTTAATCTTAACGGTGATATCTGACGGTTGGAATAGATTTCTCAAACTTTTAGATTCAAAATCGGAACATATGCACTAATGTTCCTTAACTTGTTTACTAAGTGTTTAAGTGAATGTATAGTTTCAAATAGTTACTATACGTAGACTCTTCAAATGCAAGTAGACTCTTCAAATGCAAATATGTCGTCAAATAAGATATGACCGAAATATTGAAATACGTATACGGTTGAAAAATGAGCAGATTCCGACAAAATCTGTGTGCCGAATGTTGCGGTTAGCTGTTTTTTACTTCCGTTTTCCTATGGGTAGCCTGACGGTCGGTAAATGTTTTGAGGAAAATTTTTATCCGATTAGTCGCGTCTCATCGATTTGAAACTATTCTCTGTTGAAGATAAGGCCAGAAAACGTCATTTAGACAGGCCAATTTCCGTTTTAATTTATAGGGTTTAGAGGTTTGGCTTCGTAGTTTGACCAAACGTTTAGCCGACGAAATATTTGATTTCGTCGGCTATTTCCAAAGTATAGCCGACGAAATATTTAATTTCGTCGGCTAAACTCTAGTGATCCGCGCCTTTTCATAGTCCGCCGTTGGATGGGGGAGATCGGATGGCTGCTGAGCGCCTAAACTATAGCCGACGATATTCAAAGAATAGCCGACGAGTTCATATATTTCGTCGGCTATTCTTAAGTATAGCCGACGAAATCTTTTTAATTCGTCGGCTATACTATCGGGTATAAGTTTGTTGCAGCCGAACCCTAGCCTCCATTTGCTGCATATTTCCAAATCCTCCGCCGCTCGCCTCCAACCGATCCTCCGCCGCTCGCGTCGTCGTCCTCCTCCCTCTTCCTCCTCCAATCCGGCAACCCCCTCCTCCCTCTTCCTCCTCCAATCCGGCCGGCCCTCCATCTTCCTCCTCCAATCCGGCCCTCCCTCAGCCTCCTCAAATCCGGCAGGCCTCCTCCTCCCTTCCATTTTCGGCAGTAAGTTTTTTTTTTTTTTTTTCATTTATGTTAATTAATGTTAATTTAGATATAATTTAGGTATTTAGGTTAATTTAGGTATAATTTAGGTATTTATGTTAATTTAGGTATTTATGTTAATTTATGTATAATTTAGGTATTTATGTTAATTTAGGTATAATTTACGTATTTATGTTAATTTAGGTAAATTTTAGGTATTTATGTTAATTTAGATAAATTTTAGGTATTTATGTTAAATTAGGTAATTGTTTTCAAATTTATTTTAATTGTATAATTTAGGTGTAATTGTATAATTTATACGTATAAATTGGTTTTTTAATTATATAAATTGATAACTTAATTGTATAATTTAGCTTAATTATATATATAGCTTAATTATATTTAATTAGAATTTATTATTTAATATAATATAATTTAATATGTTAGTATATAAATTGTTATATTAAAATATGTTAGTATTATTGGTTATTATATTAATTAGAATTTGTTATTTAATATAATATAATTTAATATCAATTAATGTATTAATGCCTCGGACTTTAGATGGCCGATGCATTAAGAAACCTATTCGGAGGCCGTCGTGGCAGCAGATCTAGAGGTTCTAGAAATTCCGCCGGTTCCGCAGACTCCGAGAGGACCGCTAGCCAGCCTGAGAGGACCACCAGCCAGCCGCAGAGGACTGTGGATGCAGCCCAGCTGCGACGGAGTGTGAGTTCTCGGCACCAGGTCCTTCTCCAGGCGGGGCGGCCGTCGAGCACTTCACTTCCGCATGCCGGTCCCTCTGTGGCTCCGAGGTTTAGTCGACAACTATTTCACGAGGACATAGCTGCCGACGTTCCTCAGGTTCGGATGCCTGAGGTTCATCGGGAGCCGATGCCGAGTCCGACTCAGTCTGCTGCTGACTCGACTGAGGCTCCTACTCTCCCAAACCAGCTCTTCCTCCCGTACAACATTCCGGCGATACCGGAGGTCGACTATCAGGGTGTGCCCATATGGCCTGATATGCCTCAGTACGTGAGTGCTGCGGAGGCATACCAGCAGCAGCCATTTGAGAACCCTGACCACCTTATTTCGGCGAGGAGAAAAGGAAAGTCGACAGACGAGTCATCCACTTCAGGTAACATTTGATTTTATTAATTAAATGTTTTATTAAAATTAACGCACTAATATTTAATTTTATTAACCAATCGTCGTTTTTGTGATAGGGACAGCCGCTAGCAGTTCACGGAGGAATACGAGAGGTGTCATCTGTTTTGACACGCTCGGAAAAACTGTTGAGCGCAGCGGCATGATCCAGATCAACGAACCTCCTAATCAGGAGGTTCAGGGGAAGAAAAAACGCGACTACTCGGGTTGCGTGGGGTCACTGATTAGGGACAGAGTCCCTATGTTGTGGACCCGGTGGGCTGATGTGCCCCAAGAGATCAAGAGGGAGGTGAACAACGCCGCGTCGGTGAGTAATTTAAAAAATTTAATTTATTTATCGTAATATTTAATAATTTTCGGTATTATTACAATTGTAAAACTAATAAAATATTATTTTTCAGACATTCTTCGAGATTGCCGAACACAGGCGGGATTGGGCGGACACCCAGCAGAACTCGAGGTACATTTGTTTTTATGATATTATAATTATCTTATAATTATTAATATTTTATGATATTAATAATATTTCTAATGCACTTTTGTTTTTTTCGTAGGTTCAAAGAGTGGAAGAACGAGCTGCGTTCCCACTATAACGAATACGACAACCTTGGTCGTATGGGTACTCCCAGGGAGTTCATGTTCCGGGAGTACGAGTGGCGTTGGTTGAAGACAGTAGACTTCAACAACCCAGTTATGCAGGTAAATACTAAACTTCAGTAAAAATGTTTATTTTGTTAAAATTTTAATTATTAGTTTAATTATTTTATAATTATTACACTAATATTTTTTGATGCATTTTTCTAACATTTTATTATTTGTTTGAAGCAACGTTCTCGGATAAACTCTGAGAACCGCCGCCGGAACACAACCCCCCATCATGCTGGTTCACGGCCGTTTGCACAATATCAGGAGGAGGCGCTCAGAGATCATCCTGATAGCAACCCGTACGTGGAGACGTTCAAGATCGCTTATCCACAAGCGACAGAACAGCTCGTAAGTCGTTCATTACAATTTTAAAATTTTAATTATTAATTTTACTTAATTATATATTTGTTATAATATTAATTTTTTTTTTCCCGTCCACTTAGGAGAGGGTCAACCGGGCCGAAGAAGAGGTGTTCCAGCAAGTAGTTCGGGAGACACAACCGAACATTTCAGAGGCAGATCTAGAAGAAGCCATGCGCCATGTCAACCGGTCCAGTGTCCAAACGGCAGCAAGGATGTTCGACGCAGCCTTCCCAAACCGGTCAAACAACTACTACTGCCGGGGTTTGGGAAGTTCTGGACTAGGGCTTCTGAAGACCACTAAGGGAGGTCAAAAGAAGGGAGGCGGGGAGAGCCAACATATGAGGGGGGAAGTGCAGCGATTGGCCGCAGAATTGGCGACCTCGTCCCAGACAGTACAGGAGCTGCGCCGCAGCACACAGCAGTATCAGTTGGAGATGCGCCGCAGAACACAGCAGTATCATTTCGATATGGCCGGTTGGCATGCCGAATGCGAAAGAATTCGGCAACAAAACTACGACAACCAACAAGCCTGGTGGTATGAGATGTTCGCGGCACAAAACCAAGGCCTTCCACCCCCGACCCCGTTTCAGCGGTTAGCGGAACCTCCAATGCCTCAACCTCCCGAGTTCGGTCAGCAGGATGACGAGCCTGATGGAGAGCAGGATGCTGGGGATGACCTGCTGGACTTCAGTAGTTTAGGTGATGATTAGGGTTTAGAGTTTATGTATATTAGAACGAATTTAATAAAAAGGGTATTTAGACGTGTTTCTTGTTGGTGCAAATGCATGGACTGTTTTTGTGATTTGCAGGTTGCTTGGAATGGTAATTTAGAAAATAATTTAATTTTTTTTTCCCAAATGTAAGAAAAGCCGACGATTTTGGCATTATTTCGTCGGCTATAACAACTATAGCCGACGAATTTTACCAATTTTCGTCGGCTATAAGTTGTATAGCCGACGAAATTTGCATTATTTCGTCGGCTATAACTAATTAATGCCTATTAAATATTAATATGTTTCGAGGAAATAGCCGACGAAAATTTATAAAATCGTCGGCTATTGTTAACAACCAATAGCCGATGAAAATTTATTAATTCGTCGGCTATACTTAATGAATTTCGCCGGCCATACTCGAAAATACCCGACGAAATTTGTCGGCAATTTCTCCCAGATTTGGCCGACGAAAAATATTTTCGTCGGTAAGTTCGTCGGCCATACTCTACTATAGCCGACGAATTCGTTTTTTTCGTCGGCCATTAGTATAGCCGACGGGGTTGTTCCGACGACGTATAGCCGACGAAAATTTCGTCGGCAGATGGTATAGCCGACGAAAAATAGCCATAGCCGACGAAACTTTTTTCGTCGGCTATTCATTCGGATCTGGTAGTGCTGACAATGAAGCATTAAAGTTTATTAATGGCCAACATAAGCTGAATCAAAGGCATGCACAATGGGTAGAGGAACTCTAAGAGTATGACTTTGTGATCAAACATAAATCTGGTGCTCAAAACAAGGTAGCAGATGCTTTAAGTCGCAAGGAGGCCTTGTTATCCGTCATGGAGCTCAAGTAGTTGGGTTTGAGCAATTAAAAGATTTATATGAGGAAGATGCTGACTTTGGGAGTATATGGGCAGAATGTGTAGCATCAAATTCCACACATGACTTTCATACAAGGGATGGATTTTTGTTCTATGCGGTTTCTGATCATCGAAGAGCAACATAGGGAAGTCGTCTGTGCATTCCTAATTGCTCTATGCGGCTTCTGATCATCGAAGAGCAGCATAGTGGTGGTTTAGGAGGTCATTTTGGGCGCGACAAAACACTAGCACTGGTTAGTGAAAAGTTCTACTGGCCCAAGCTGTCAAAAAAAGTGTCGAGGTATGTGCAGCGTTGTAGAGTTTGTCATATCACTACAAGTCATAGCCAAAACACAGGGCTTTACACACCTTTGCCGGAACCGCAATCTCCATGGATTGATGTGAGTATGGATTTCATTCTAGGATTACCAAAAACACAGCAAGGATATGATTCAATTCTAGTAGTGGTGGACCGTTTCTCGAAGATGGCACATTTTGTGCCTTGCAAGAAGACAATGGATGCTAGTTATATTGCTCGCATTTGCTTTCGAGAAATCGTAAGATTGCATGGTATTCCTAGCACCATTACATCAGACAGAGATCCTAAGTTTGTTGGGCACTTTTGGTGTACTTTATGGCGGAAGTTGGGTACACAACTTCAATTTAGTACTGCTCATCACCCGCAAACCAATGGGCAAACAGAGGTGGTAAATAGGACATTGGGAAACCTATTGAGAGCCTTAGTAGGAAGTAAGAAAGCAAGCTGGAGTGAATCATTACCACAAGATGAATTTGCATACAACAGCTCCCAGCATCGTAGCATCGGAATGAGTCCATTTGAGGCAGTTTATGGTCAAAATCCCAGCAGTCCTTTGGACTTGGTCCCTTTACCAGTTAATGACCGGTTTAGTGGGGATGCAGAAGACATGGTTGAGTTCTTCCAAAGGACACATGAGAAGGTTCGTAAGAAACTAATAGAGAACAACAAGAAATACAAAGAAACTGCTGACAGGCACTGCACAGATGTTGAGTTCCAGGTAGGAGACTTAGTTTGGGTAAATCTTAGTAAGGACCGGTTTCCTCGTGGAAAGTATGGCAAGTTGCATGATCGAGGTGGATGCCCCTACAAGGTGTTGAAGCAAGCTAGTAAGAATGCATATGTTCTTGACCTCCCTGGAGACATTGGTGTCTCACCAACATTCAACGTGGTTGATTTGCTAGTTTACCATGGGGAGAACACAGCTGCTAGTCCAGACTCGAGGTCAAGTCGTTTTCAACCCCAGGAGTCTGATGCAGGAGCATCCATGGTTGTGTGCAGGCCCAAAAGAAACACTCAAAGTCCTCCATATCTCAAAGACTATGTTAGGAAATAAAATATCTATCCTGATTTAGTCTTGATTCATATTAGATTCTCTTTTAATTATTTAGATATTACCTTATTTTCGAGTATCTTCAACTTTCAATAGTTTCCTTCCTAGTAGGAGTCTTCTTCTATTTAAACCCAGCAATTGTAAGCCTCTAGGCATTCTTTTTCGATATATTGAATATAAGTGCAGCTTTGGCAGCATATAGTAAAACTCTAAAACTCTCTCTTTTGGACCAACTTCTTCGTCCTACCTTATACGCAAGCTTCCTATATTTCTATACCCCTACCACCACAAACCACTGTGGTGATCATGGTGTTGCACTTTCGAAGCGCTTACAAGCTTCTCTATCTGAAACCCTGGTTCACTTTTATCCACTCTCGGGCCGTCTCAACGGTCCTGCGTCCGTCGAGTGCAACGATGAAGGGGCACATTTTGTTGAAGCTCGATCGGGTTAAGTGTCAGATTTCAGATTTTCTTACAGAACCTGATCCCAGGTTACTTCAGCAATTCCTTGCGGAACATGATTCTAGAACTGCTCAAATGGCCTTGGGTACTCATGCCTTGCTTGTTCAAATTTGTGTATTTACCTGCGAAGGGCTGGTTCTTGCCGTTTCCGCTTCACATAAGATTGCAGATGCAACATCACTCTATATATTTGTACGACTGTGGGCAGCTATAAATCGCGGTGAGTACCATCCACTACTAGTGCTACTGGAATTTAATGGAGCAACTTTGTTGCGACCTAAAAGAGTCGTTTACCATAAACTACTAGCAGGTACCCATCCCATCTCAAAGTTTAACCACAAGATAGAAGGTTCGTGTTTGATGTGTCAAAGCTGGCAAGTCTCAAGGCTGAAGTTGGGAGTAGAATCCAACAGTTCACACCAGGAAACGGACAACTAATTCTGGCAATCATCTGCTTGAGATGTGCTCTTGCTGCTTCTCATCAATCTAAGCCTGTTGATGATACTACTTCAAGGTTGACAGTACTGACCCGAATGGTTGACCTGCGCAAGAGAATGGTACCGGAGGTACCCGAAAATGAAATCGGGAACTGGTTTTGGTTTCTTTCCATGTTAATTAAGGAAAATGAGACCGAAATACACGAGTTGGTGATCAATAGGAAGAAAGGATTAACAGACTTCTGCAAGGATAAAGCAAACAGATTTAAAGGCGAAGAGGGATTCTTGGTGGTGTCAGAGAGTATATGAAAGAAATGGCTGATCTTTATAAAGCAGAAAAGGGCATCAACTTGAATTGGAGCACAAGTGTATGCAAGTTCCCTTTGTATGAAATCGATTTCGGGTGTGGGGAAAACCTACCTGGGTTACTAGCCCATGCGAGCACAAAAACCTAATTTTGCTGCTCGACACAAAAGGTGGTGATGGCATTGAAGCTTGGGTGACACTTGATGAACAAGAAATGACCATTTTTGAGTGTAACGAGGATCTCCTTGCATTCAGCTCAATCAATCCCAGCGTCAACTATTAGTTTGAATTATCTTCTAGTCACGTACTTTACAGTTCATATATCAGAGATGCAACATGCAAGTGTATAAGACGCGCATATTGTACGTAGAATCCCTTCTTTTGTTTGAGTGATAATGAATGTGTAATATTGTTGAGGATTATTGTAGAATCAGACTTTTATTGAACAAATATGCCAAAGTTTGTTCTTCAGGATTGGTCATGATATTAAGCTTGATTAATTAGTATTAAGCTTGTGTATGTACTTTGCTTGAAAATGGATACGATAGTAGAAAGTGACATATATCCACGAGGTACTTATTTCAAGCTTTTGGTGACAACATATGAAACCAAGGTTACGATCAGTATCCCAATTGACAATTTTATAGATTTTCGAAATGTTTATCCTTCACAAAGCAATGACCTAGTGTTGATAGCTCTGCATGTCTCCATGACTCTATTGCGTGCTAAATTCACGTCAGGTTCATTTGCTAACATAGTCCCAGCATAAGCAGCATGACAAGGCCAATATGGTATAAGATGCCATCGACAAAGGGCAGCTGTGCTTTGCCCTTTCACTTTCACCTACGTACGTTTTAGTGGTGACATTAGCGTCTTCACCATAATGAAGAAAATGTGCCTGACAGGTCCAATAGTGTAACGTGCATGTGATACTTCTTTGGAGAAAATAATGGCATGAATTGACACAATTAACATAAAAGAATCAACCATGTCTTGAGAAAATCTCACTGATTTAAATTTGTTTTGATATATGATTGCGGAAATTAGTCACTCATTGCAATATGGTCGACTGTGGGATAATGGACTACTGCCATTAATTTGGATACTGAGTTATATTTTAAGAGATACGATCGGTAACCTGCTGGTTTAGTGGTTGAGTGTCTATATAGTTGGGAATTTTCCGACCCGAGTTCAATTCACAAAGCTGTTAAAGTGGTCAGACACTATGTTGCAATACATAATTAGAGCATTTTACATGCACCGAGGTTTTAATTCTTAAACCTACCAAGTCTTTGGGTTACCCAAACTCAATAAAATAAAAATAAAAAAGATATTCAATCGGTCATGCTTTCTCGTGCATGCAGATTCTAGATTATGTAATTGACAAATCAAAGCAATTATATTGAAGCAATCAAATCGAATAGTTCAAATAGTAATTAATGGACTGTTTGATCGTCCAGCTGTGGGCCAATAGTCTGTTCTTTATTTAGAGTCGATCGATCTGGAATACCAGTACGTTCTATCTAAACCTCTAATGGCGAGTTTGTGTTCCAAGTTTCAGAGAGTACTACTTGTAAGCACCTACAGCACAAGCAGTCTCTTTCCAATTAGACTGCAAGGATTCAAATGCTCCATGCATTCATTGGTAGAAATTACCTCACGAATCGAAAATCCATTAAACCATCGTCTCCAACTCCTCATCACAATAGGTATCTAAAACTCTCTCTTTTGGACCAGCTTCTTATTCCTCCTACCTTACGCAACTATCCTATATTTATACACTCCTATCACCACTAACTACTGTGATCAGGATGTTGCACTTTCGAAATGCTTACAAGCTTCTCTATCCGAAACCCTAGTTCATTTCTATCCACTGGCTGGCCGTCTCAAAGGTCCAGCGTCCATCGAGTGCAACGATGAAGGGGCACAATTTGTTGAAGCTCGGGTTAAGTGTCATCTTTCAGATTTTTTTAAACAACATGATCTCAAGTTACTTCACCAATTCAATGCGGAACATGATTCTGAAACTGCTCAGATAGCGTTGGGTAACTGTGTCCTGCTTGTTCAAGTCAGTGTTTTTAACTGCGGGGGAATAGTTCTTGCCGTATCCCCTTCACATAAGATTGCAGATGGAACATCCCTCCACACATTTGTACGAATGTGGGCAGCTATAAATCGCGGTGAGTACCATCAACTAGTGCTGTCGGAATTCAATGGAGCGACTTTATTGCCGGCTAAAGAGTTGTCCATCATGCAAAACTTCCTGGAAATCCCAATTCAAAGTTTAACCAGAAGAAGGTTCGTGTTTGATGTGTCAAAGCTAGCATGTCTCAAGGCGAAAGTCGGAAGTAGAATTCAGAAGTTCACACCGACAAAGGGACAACTAGTTCTGGCAATGATCTTGAAATGTGCTCTTGCTGCTTCTCATCAATCAAGGCCTGATGATGATACTACTTCAAGGTTAACAGTACTGTCCCAAATGGTAAACCTGCGGAAGATCGAGAATGGTACTAGTGATACCCGAAAATGAAATGGGGAACTAGTTTTAGCCACTTCCGTTGTTAATTAACGAAAATGAGACCGAAATACATATTGGAGTTTATGCTACTGTAGTTCCATTTGAACTAGTTGCCTAATTCACCCTTTAGCTTCAACTGAGCTACTACTGATGTGATGTGTGACAGTTGCTTTAGTTGCTTTTCTGTAGAAGCATGAAGGAAGCTGTTCTCGAACTCGGCACATCTGCTATGCCGCCTCCTTTACTCCTCTACTCACTCTAATATAGTTTAGTTATACCATGTATATTAATTTACTCCCACATGGCTGTTTACTGTAGCTAACAACTCCTTAGTTTAGTTGGATATTGTTGATTGTAGTCACAGAAGGGCTATATAAGCCCACAGACCCGCAACCAGTCCATCCGGGACCGGCCTGAGGCCCGGAGTAGGATCACCAGCACCCGGACCCGAGGTCCAGCAGTCTACCTTGTGACCAGGGGCCCGGGGACCGGGGGCGCCAGCCTGCCAAAGAGGTCACCAGAGCTGCCCTTTTATGTGCGAACAGAAGGAAGCCAGTCCCACATCGAAGAGTGAGACCAGACCTCACGCCCGGCCACCTACATAAGGGCCTCAACTACCCTCTTTAATAGGTAACTGATCTCTCCAACTGCTTATCATACGTGCTTTAAGTTATCTATTCATCCTATCTATACTAACTTAGGCATCAGAGAGGAGAAGACCGGCCCGCCCGGTATTCCCCTTAGTGAGCAGGTTAAGCAAGAGGAGATCACATCTAGATTTTACCAGGCCTACGGGTTTGTGCAGAAACAATTGGCGCCGTCTGTGGGAAGCTCTTACATAAAAACCACGTAAGCATCGCCAAAATGGCAGAAAGCTCAGAAGCGGGCCAAGAAAGAAATGCAACGAAGGAGCAGCGGGTTGCGCCAGAGCAAGCGCTCATCTCCACTCCGGTCGCTGTACGGGAGCAGCGCAGCGACCAGGGCAACCAGGAAGACGGCAGCAGTGGGAGGCCGACCGGTACGCCGGGGGCACACAACGATAGCATGTGTGGGAAAGGCCCGGTGGAGGGAGACCAACCGACCGACCGGGGCTTCTCGCTGACATTCTCGGACGATCCGAGCGACAGAGGAGACTCTGCTCGGTGACAGCGACCGAGACACCACATACATCCCCGACCGGCACAATATGGCGGGGGAGATACTGGCGATGAGGGCAGAAGTCGGTCGCCTGCGTGAGGAGGGCGACCGGGATAGAGCAAAATCCAATGCTCGGTATGAGGAAATGGAGAAGGTAAACGCTGCCCTGGTGGCTGCCCTGGAAAGAGGCCAGCAGCGCAGCGCCGCCATGACAAGGGCAACTACTCCCGCACCTGGCCGACCTCAGTGCCTTGAGGCAGGGCAATCTTCAGGAGGAAGGTCCAGCGACCGCAGGAGGGCGGAGTCCCCGAGCGGCCCGGTTTTGCTAATGAGCACGCCGGCACCCCCGCAGTCGCGCGCTTCATTCGAGGATGAATTCGTGACCCCGACCGCACGGGCATTACAGATACTCACCGACTCTGTGTCGGATCTAAAGTCCCAAATGGAGGCCAACGAGAGAGGGGCGGCGCGGCCGATGGAAGGCGCGCGATTCAACGAGCGCATGGGCCCTTTCTCGCACCGAGTCCTAGAGTCGGGGAGGTCTGGTAACCAGAAGTCCCTAAAGCTCACATACTCAGGATCCGGCTGTCCATTCCAGCATTTGGACAGTTTCTGGTCCCAAACGTGCGCCAAGGGCTATTCCGACACAGTATGCTGCAACATTTTCCAGGAAACCCTATCCTGGTTCTATGAGCTTTCGGCAAACTCCATCGAGGCGCTCAGCTGGTTCTATGAGCTTTCGGTAAACTCCATCGAGGCGTTCGAGCAACTGGCCGACCGGTTCGTAGGTCGCTTCATCCTCCGGGTCGAGGGGGCCCGGACATCAACCATCCTCTTCAACTGCATGCAGGAACCTGGCGAGGAGCTAAGGACGTTTGTCAACCGCTGGCAAACAGTGACGGCCGGGGTTCGGAACCTCAACAAGGGAATCGCCTAGATGGCGTTCAAACAAGGTCTCCGGCCGAGAAAATTTTCATACGCCGTACGGGTGGAACTCCCGCAGGGGTATGACGAGCTAATGGCAATGACCATCAGGCATGCTCAGGCCGATCATGAGACGTATGGGCAGCACCTGCTGAAGAGAAAGCGGGACGAGCAGCGGGAAGAGCACCCCCCTACCGCCCGAGAAAATAAGGCCCGCCAGCGGAGCGAGAATCGGGGCGCCCGACCGGGCAGACCCAACAGAAATTGGGGAAGTCAACAGCAGCAGAAGCCCTATCATGACAAACGCCAGGGCGAGCACAAACCGGCGCAGTACCGGCAAGAACGCCCCTGGCAATCATGCCAGTAGCTGAACGTCAAGAGGTCTTCACCACTCTAACCTCTTCATACGAGGACATCTTGCACGAGAATGGGAACATCATTCCCGCACCGCCGAGGAGCAAGTACCCGAAGGGGAAACTTACCCAGGCGCGAACGAGCAAGTACTGCTCCTATCACGATGAAGCTACCTACCGGACGAACAGTTGCTTCGCCCTCAAGACAGCGGTGGAGAGCTTGATCAATAGCGGTCAGCTCCAGCGGTATATAGGGGAAAAAAGAGCAGATCCCGACCGGGAGCAGGGCGAGGGGGGCTGGTAGGCACGCCCGAACCCCCAAGCAATTAGTTTGGCATATCAACGGTTCAACCAACGTAACATCGTATGTATGCCAACTATTTTGAAAGAAATCCCACCGGTTCCACCGGTGCAAAAATATGTATATATCCAAAGAGTAATACAAGTAAAAACCGTTCTGGCGGATTTACAAAAAAAAAGAGCAAAACAAAAATCTTCAAGGAGCCGCGCCTCCCCCCCCCCAGCGGGCATCCCACCAGCTCCTCCAGAAAGAGCCGCCGCATCCTCTCCAACAGGTTGAGGCCCGCCTTCCCCTTCTTGTTGCTCCTCTTCTACCGACTGCTCATGGGTATCTTCATCGGCCCCCGCCTTCGGCATTTGAGAGGTATCCAGGTACCCCTTCTCTTCCCACTCTGCATAGGCATCGGCAATACCCGACTCCCTTGCCTTTTCCAGGAGCTTAAGGAACTGATCACTTTCGTAATATTTGAGGACAACCCGCTGGTAAGGCTCCGGGTCCACGTCTCCAGCCGCAGCGGCAGCGGCGGCACAGACAGCGGCAGCTCCCACCTGGAGCTCATCCACTCTCTCCTCCAGCTCGGCTCTCTCCTCCTCAGCCCGCTCCTTCTCCTCCTCGAGGCTCCGGACCTGCTCTTCTAGCTTGGCCACCTACTTCTTGGCCCTCTCCTCCAGTCTGACCTTCTCCCGCTCCAGCCTGGACTTCTCCACTTCCAAGCGCTCACGGGCTTCTGTCAGAGCGGCCACCTGCCTTTTCAGCTCCGGCAGCTCCTCACTCGGATCCGGCTGGTATAGATTGTACAATAACTACACACAACAGGGAGCCAATTAAGCAAACAACAAGAGTAAAGCAGTTATGAGCAGTGCCATGGCACCAAGCAGTTTTTACCTGAAGAACCGACTCCTTGCTCTTCTGGCGGTTCTCCCACGCCAGGGCTCCAGGCCCATCCAGACCAAGGCCGGCCACATCTGATGGGATCACATGCGTGCACAATTTGTACCTGCAAAACAATCTCATACAAATAATACCCTTCTTGTGTCGAGTGTAGTATTGACAAGTAGGGATCGTTCTATCCGGGGAAATCAAGGGCTTTCAATCACACAAAGTATTGCATAAAAGGGGGTTGTCGAAATTTTTAATTATTATTTACTTACTAGTTTACGAAAATTAAATCCTAGATTACTATATACAATTGATCATCACCTTTCACACAATCACCAAACACAAATCTCATTATACATGCAACAAAATTAAAACAAGTAATAGGGGCAGCAAACATATAACGATTTCAAGATTAATTAAGCTCCAATTTAATTAGGGCCAACGCAGCATATCCTAATTATCAAGACATCATAAGTATTTAGAATCCGAAACGCGCGCAATCCTAAATATGGTACTAATCGGTTTAACAACACAACGCATGTAAATTAAACACAAATAGCACATAAGCACATATTGTCGAATTGGAACATGTTAGCAAGTATGGCGTCACCCATCTCACATCGACATGTAAATTTCCATAATTACTCTTACCCTTAGATTAATACATGTCAAAACCAACAACGCGTGTGAATCAACATGTATTAGATCGGAATATGAATTCAACATCTAGATAACACTCATGGCCTTTCGAGTGCATCTAAACATCTCCTTCGGTTCCCCACGAATTAAGAAAATAAACCTAATTGAAATCAAGAAACATGCTAAAGCTACTGCCCATAATACAAATTTAATCACATCACATATATAATTCGGCAATCACATATAAAATATCCAAACAATTATAACAAAGATCCGAAGATCCCATATATGATTATCAATACCGAAATTAAAACCAAAAACCAAAACATACTTCATAGACAAAGTTATGTTTAAATACAAAGTAACAAAAACCAAAATAAAACAATCCATATTACAACCTTGGTTAAGATTCGGCAAGGATTGATGAGATGGTGATCGAATTGATGGAAGGGTGGTGGATTCGGCTTTGCTCCTTGGTATAAAATTTGGGGAATTAATTTGGGCAGAGGTTCGGCAGCTTTTGTGGAGGGAGAGATGATTCTTTTCTGTGCAAAAGCCTTGGTATTTATAGAGGAAGTAACCTAGAGAAGCTAGCCACAAACAAAAACCGAATTGGTTTAGGTTTCCTTGATTTTCTGAATTCGGCAGAATGACCTCCGTGCATTGATTACGTCATAACTCTCTCTAGAAAATAGCTATTGAGGTGATTCCAGTTGGGTTGGAAACTAGACTCCCGTAGCTTTCTATCCATATAAGGCTCGAATTCTGATTCATTGTCAGCTGTCCGGGAGAGTCCGTGGAAGTTGAGAGACGTGCACAGGAATTTTCCCGAAATTAATCAGGATTTGTTGCGATTTTCTTCCTCTATTTTCTGCCGAAAATTCCCAAGATAATGGCTGAATAATTGAGCAATATCTCTTTAGGTTTTCCATGAATTAATTCAGCCAAAAATCTTGCACAAAGGATGAAATTCAGTCCACATACGTAAGCCAAATCCATGTAGAACTCGGCTTGCTTCTTCTTTTCCATTCCGAAATTAATCTTTTCTTTTCTTTTTTAATTCAGCCAAATTCTTCATGGATCAATGCTTGATGGACTGAATAATGGACTAGGCTCATAACTCATTTGGACAATTTATCCAAGAGCTAGCCGTAGCTTTCCCTAGTTGAGCCAGGAAAGCATCCTTTGTATCTTCTTTTCCTGCTTGTATCAGGGAAACTTCTTTTCTTTTGTTCTTCGACTTCTTCCTTGAAAGGATGACTCTCTAATGCTCCAATATGTTCAGTAGCTCATCACTTACAACCTTGGACACGAAATTGTTGTAGAAAAATAGAAATCCTTCAAAACGGGCAGCAGGTTCTTCCTCTCGGCAGATCTGACCTTCTTGCATTCAAACCGGCATAACTCTCTACTTAGGAGAGCTTTTTCTGCGATTCCAGTTGCATATGAAACTAGACACACAGGGCTTTCATCCATAAAAATTTCACCTTCAAATTCCTTGTCAATCGTCGGGAATAAATTCAGAAAGTTGGATGTCGGACACTGAAATCTTCTGGAATTGTTGGATTTGCATCCGATAAGAACTTGAAGTTCTTGGCATTTTGTTCCACTCCGATTTTAATGATTCTTTCCTTTGTTCAATCCTTAGTATGTCGACTGCAAATGAGAAGAGAAAAATCTATCAAAAGCAAAGTTTATGTTTTACAGATTCAATAAAACATCTCAGAGACTTTGTGAATAGGCTTTTGACAATTTCTGCATTTTTATTCTATTTTCCACATGTTTTCACTTTAATTCCACCAAAACTCTTGACTCTATAACATGACTCTATATTACAACAATAAGGGTTAAGCATTGCATAAATGGGGGTAAAAACATATTAAGAACGTCGCATTTTATGCTCCTATCAACATCCGCCGCTAGCTTCCGGACGAAGGGACTCTCCAGACCTCCCCTCTGTTCCTCCGTAGGAGCGGGGCTACTCTGCTGACCGGCAGAGCGTGAGCAGCAGTGGCCTTGTCCCCATCGGCACTCGCCGCACCGCTGACCACCTTGAGCCGTTTCGCCAAGTTTTCACCTGACGACCGGCCGGTCAGCATTACCAGTGTGGAGGGAGGGACGTCCATAATCCTCCGCCTCTTCTCACCCTGGCCGTCCGGTGAAGAAGATTGTGCGCCTGACCGGGTGACCCTGGTGACGAGCGGAACCGATCCCGGCCGGTGCGGAATTCTCAACACCCCACCAGGAACCTTTGGTGGCCCTTCGGTGGACTTGCCCTTTCCGGGTCCTGCCTTGGGCGCAGCGGGGTGACTCTTCACACGCCTCAGAATATAGGCGTCGTCCCCAACGTCCATGGCCCTCGGTTCGGCATGAACGCTAAGCCGACCGGACTCCTCGTCCACCGAGGTCTGTGAAACGGCCTCCCCTTTCTCCTTCAACCTCGAGATGAGGTCTTCACCATCCATGGATACCGTATTACCAGGCTTGATGACCGTCAGGGAAGATGCACCTGCAAAGCCAACAAAGGGTTAGTATCAACCGAGGCTCAGCAGAAATGCCACCGCTTAAACCTTGGTACGCACCGGGATCTCGCCCGAGACCGCAGTACTCCAACACCTCCCGCCGAATGAAGTTGTAGGAGCTTCGCTCGAGATCGTCCCAGCATCCGAGTATAGTCATAATCCTTTCCCGCTCCAACTCGGACAGTTCGAACGATTGATCGTCAAGGGGCTGGAAGGCACTAGGAACCCGGTACATTTTACTCCTCTTCTGCCACTTTCCCCCCGCCATCACCACCTTTTTCCTCCAGCTATTGTCCACCGAGGAAGACAGGTGGGTGATGATAGGCTGGAACTGTCGGGCGCTAAAGGTCAGACAACCTCGGGACCCCCTCTTCTTCGAGAAGGATATTCTGTACAGTGCCCGGAACTCGTTCACCATTGGCATGCTCATCCCGGACAACTTGTACAGGCAACCGAGGCTCAGCAGCCGCCTCCACTGGTTCCCGGGAAGCTGCGCTGGGGACACTTGCAGAGCGCTAAGTGTATATTGCACAAAGTCCGGCAGCGGGAGGGAGAACCCGTAGCGAAATTGATCTCCGTGAACAGCTACCCAACCCGCCTCCGGGTTACAGGCTGATTCTCCGGGATTCAACGGCCGTAACGCCACCTCATCGGGGATACTCCACGTCTCTTGGAAGGCGGCAATCTCTTCGGGGTTCATAGTACCCTCCGGCTCATCGCACTCCACGGCCTCTTCCCCACTCCCGATCGTGTAGCTCACGGGCGAAGTGCCAGCAAAGTGCACCCCGTGCGGGATGCCCTCAGATCCCGAGGACCCGGAAGGCGAGACCCCGCCCCGGGAGCGGTCAGCGGCTTCGGCCTCCGGGGATTCCGAACCGAGCCACTCCTCCAATCTCTCCTCATCATCCACCACGGGACACCTGTCGGCCGATTCGGAAGCCCCATCAGAGCTTGCAGAAGCCATTTAAACCTAAGGGGAAGAAAACAAAACCCCACCGCTAGTCAGCAACAGGCTAGAACAGAGCCCTCTGCGGCTCCTCCCAAAATTACCGCAGACGCCCCACTCAAAACAACTCACAATCAGAGACAGAACACACCCCCCCCCCCCCCCCCCCCCCCCCCGCCGCAAAATGCCAAAAAGAAAAACACGAGGAAAGGCGAACAAGACTTACCAATTACTATGCACAACCGAGGAAAGTCCGTCCTACGAAAACACCGAGCAATGGTAGGCAAAGACCCAGAACGCTTGGGGCACGGATATCACGAGGCACCTCCACAGAGCTTTCGCCGGATTCCTCTCCAACCTTCTCTTCTTCTCTCTGGGCCAAAGAGCAAAATAGAAGTTATGAAGACAAAGGAGGCCTTTTTATAGACGTGTCCGATGCCCTAGGCACCCTTATAATCCCCCCAAAATACGCAATCAGGACAACTCAAACGCCTGCGAATCCAGGCCCTCCATCTCATATCGCTCCCTGTTGACACGTGTCCCAGCATCGGTAACCTTCCCACGCCATCATAATTGTTGGGACTGATGGGCTTCCTCCTTAAATGCATGTCAGCCACTTGTCCCGCCTATAAGCGGCAGTTAAGGGAGATAGGAGCGGGAACTGAGACGTCAAACCCCCCCACTTCCCCAAGAGCCAAGGCTCATCACCGGTTATGTAGTATCCGACCGGCTCCATGGCATTTCACCGGTTATGAGACATCCGACCGGCTCCATGGCATCTCACCGGTTATGTAGTATCCGACCGGCTCCATGGCATCTCACCGGTTATGTAGTATCCGACCGGCTCCATGGCATCTCACCGGTTATGTAGTATCTGACCGGTGCCATGGCATCTCACCGGTTATGTAGTATCTGACCGGCTCCATGGCATCTCACCGGTTATGTAGTATCCGACCGGCTCCATGGCATCTCACCGGTTATGTAGTATCTGACCGGTGCCATGGCATCTCACCGGTTATGTAGTATCTGACCGGCTCCATGGCATCTCACCGGTTATGTAGTATCCGACCGGCTCCATGGCATCTCACCGGTTATGTAGTATCCGACCGGCGCCATGGCATCTCACCGGTTATGTAGTATCCGACCGGCGCCATGGCATCTCACCGGTTATGTAGTATCCGACCGGCTCCATGGCATCTCACCGGTTATGTAGTATCCGACCGGCTCCATGGCATTTCACCGGTTATGAGACATTCAACCGGTGAGATGTCGTTATGAGAACATTCAACCGGCATGGGCTTTATACACCCGGGAGAGTTTACATCTAACACATGTACTCTTTTCCAGCAGGATAAAAACCCTGCATCGCACTGAACTGCGATCAAAATGGGAATTCAAGGCGAGACTTGTCATCTCAACACCTCCCCACCGGGCAGAGTGTTTCTCTAACACAGAACTCTCCCCGCAGGCACGTTGCCCCACGCTTATTCCAACACAAGCTGGGCCGAGCCACCGGGCTACTTCCGGCCTGCCGTTGGCAGCAATTTCGCCTTGGGACCTTGGGGGACTCGTTACTGTATGGCAGTCCGCCGGTCGAGTCCTCACCCATAACATCCTCCCATGCACTCGTCCGGGTTTCACCCCGTTGCACATCTATTGCATGGCGGATTTCAACGCCACATCCTCCCATGCACTCTTCCGGGTTTCACCCCGTTGCACATCTATTTGCATGGCGGATTTCAACGCCACATCCTCCCCTGCACTCGTTCGGGTTTCACCCCGTTGCACATCTATTTGCATGGCGGATTTCAACGCCACATCCTCCCATGCACTCGTCCGGGTTTCACCCCGTTGCGCATCTATTTGCATGGTGGATTTCAACGCCACATCCTCTCATGCACTCATCCGGGTTTCACCCCGTTGCACATCTATTTGCATGGCGGATCTCAACGCTACATTGTCCTCCCATGCATTTGTCCGGGTTTAACCCCGTTCCATACTCATGGCACGACAACACTTGAGCGCAGTATCATCAGTATTGCAGGCATACTCATAAACTGTCACACCTCATCATTATAGGTACTCACATCACCACGCCTTCTCTACCCGAACGCCTGGTCACGCCCAATCTTCAATGCGGACTTGGGGGACTGGGCACCATGGGGTTGGTAACCCTGCGGGTCTGCGGGACAGGAGCAAGACATATTAAGTCCCCATTCAAGATTGCACTTGACCGGGAACTTGGGGGACTTGTTGACAGTAGCCACAGAAGGGCTACATAAGCCCACAGAACCGCAACCAGTCCATCCGGGGCCGGCCTGAGGCCCGGAGCAAGATCACCAGTACCCGGACCCGAGGTCCAGCAGTCTACCTTGTGACCAGGGGCCCGGGGACCGGGCGCCAGCCTGCCAAAGAGGTCACCAGAGCTGTCCTTTTATGTGCGAACAGAAGGAAGCCAGTCCCACATCGAAGAGTGAGACCAGACCTCACGCCCGGCCACCTATAGAAGGGCCTCAACTACCCTCTTTAATAGGTAACTGATCTCTCCAACTGCTTATCATACGTGCTTTAAGTTATCTATTCATCCCATCTATACTAACTTAGGCATCGGAGAGGAGAAGACCGGCCCGCCCGGTATTCCCTTTAGTCAGTAGGTTAAGCAAGAGGAGATCACATCTAGATTCTACCAGGCCTACGGGTTTGTGCAGAAACACATATATATATACTTGTAATTTCTCTTTGTTCAGATCATCAAGAAATATATCAGAAAAGCTTCCGTAATCTTTGTGTTAGATTTCTTTATGGTATCAGAGCAGGAACTATAGTGTCCTGTCTCTTTTGCTTTTGTTCTTGATTTGTTCGAGAGTTTTCTCTTCCTATTCCTCAAGCTAAGATGGCTGAGATCAGTTCTGAGATTAATCATTTTGGTACCAATATGAGTCCAACCATTTCTAGTGTTTCAGATGTTGAAGGTAATCCTAATCAACGTCTTAGTTCTACTTTGTTGAATGAATTCAACTATGTATCTTGGGCTCGAGCAGTCACTCTTGCTCTTGGAGGAAAGTCCAAGTTAGCTTATGTTAATGGAGCTGTTGAGAAGCCAGAAGTTGGCTCTCCTACATTTGATTCTTAGTTATGCAAGGATCAACTTGTTATGTCTTGGCTACTCAATTCTATGGAGAGCAAGCTCGCTGAAATTTTCAATTTCTCTGAATTTTCCATGCATCTCTGGAAACATGTTAAGGAGATGTATGGAAATCAAAATAATGCGGCTCAAATTTTTCAACTCAAGCATGATATTTCAGATTTGCAGTAATAGGAGAAGTCCTTCGTGCAACATCTGGGCAGTCTAACAACCATGTGGAATGAGCTTGATGTTTACCGTCCTCATATCACAGATGCTACTGTTTTGCTCAAAAGAGCTGAGGAAGAAAAAATATTTCAAATGCTTGCAATCTTAAACTCAGATTATGAAGATTTGAAGAGTCATATTCTCATGAGTTCTGAGCTGCCGCCCTTCGCAAGTGTGTGCTACTATCCAGAGAGAAGAAGTTCGAAGGAAGGTGATGAACATAGAAACAAGGCCAGCTCAACCTGAAGCCAAAGCATACACGTCAAACAATTGGCAAGATGGAGAGAAAGCTTACAAAGGCAAGAGGCTTGAGATAAAGTGCAGCTACTGTGGGGCTCTTCGTCATGTGAGGGATAGGTGCTGGATTCTCCATCCTGAGCTGAAGCCAAAACATTTGAGAGAGAAACAAGGTGTTAACAAACGCTGGAGTGATCCCTCACATAAAGCTAACATAGCAACTGCCTCAAGTTCTTCTTCTTCTTCAGATGGTATGTTTGATTTCACTTCAAATCCCTATGTTCTAATCAATGAATTTGCTGCTTATCTCAACGACAAGCAAAGGCACAGTAGAAGAAATGAAGCAGGTACATCTGGGAGTGAAGACCACACTGCTCTCCTTGGAAAGTTCGCTGTTTTCTTGCAGAATTTGCCCATGTTCCACAAAAGGATGTTTCAGGTATATATCTTGAAATCATTCTCCACTACTCTAAGTATTTGTGCTATGGATAATTATTGGATTATAGACTTAGGGGCTACGAATCGTATGACTAACACTACCAGATCCGAGGGTGATAGGAGCACAATGTGCGACGATATTATATGCTTATGCCCTCATTTATGCTTTGTTTAACCCTTATTTGTCTAAGATAGAGTCATAATATAGTTTAGTGTTAATTTGGTAGAGTTTGGTAAAAATTGGTTAAGAATCCGAAAAATGACTAAGTATGAGAAATCTGGAAAATAGTGCAAAATATGTCTTTTTCGTGATTTTGAGATGAGTAAAACTGTGATCTACTCTTGTCCGAATTCAATGAAATTTGGTGTGCTTATTATTCATATACTGAGGAATATTGTGTTAAAATTTCAGATCAATTGGAGTTCGGGAAGTCACCCAAAAGATGGCTGCAAAACAGAAGTCCGAGCAAACTAATCCAGGGACTTCCAGGATTTTCCTGGGACTGTGTCCCAACTTCAAAAATTCATTCCCGACGTTTCACAAGGAATTTGATCAAACTGTTTTATATGGAGGTTGCTTTGTGTGTCTAGTTTATCTAAGACTTGGAATCGCATCAATCGGAGCTCCGAGGAGGGAGATATGCCGGAGTCACTGCAACAACATCAAGTCTGCCGATTCCAGGATGCTACTGCCTCCTTTTTACAAATTCTGTTTTCAATGGACCAAATGGTGTACAAATGCATATGTGAAGATGGTCCAAGCTTAAGAAAGGAAGGAGGATGACACCAAGCCCAAGCCTTGAAGAAAAATCAGAACAAGAAAACCTAATTGAGCTATGAAAGGAAGGTTTCAAAACCCTATCCTACTAGGTTTTGTGATTGCCTTGTGCAACAAGGGCTGCCAGCACCTACTCTCTATATATAGCCTCACTTTTTCATTCTGAAAATCATCTCATCTCAAGCACAAAATACTAGCCAAAGCTCTACCAAGTTTCTTAAATACCAAATACCCAAATACTTAGCCAAAACACCATCACCACCACTACAAATTTCCGAATTCCTTCACCTTGTCTTCTGCCGATTCCTGCTTAGGCCGAGCACTAAGGAGCAGCAGCCGAGTACCATCGTGTCACGTTTGAGGAGTCTTCAAAGGTTCTAAAAGTGTGATCCACTCCCCCTATGGCTTTAGTATTTGTTGTAGTTTGGTTGTATTGTATTAACACAATTCGTTTCTTGGTTTTTATTGAACTTTTATGTAAACCGATTGCATGATTGATGTTTATGTTCAAGTTTTGTGATTTTAGCATGTGAATCTCGTATGTATGATAATTAGGGCAGTAGGTATTTGATGCATGATTTAGACTTGAAATCGATTAGTAATCTAAGGCCAGGGCAGAAAAATCGACACACTAGTTTTGTTTAAAGCATTTGTTGTTTAAAACATATAATTCTAAGTACTAGGTTTCATATGATTGAGTAATATGATTAAGTTATACGAGTTGAGTTTTCTTGATTGTGTTGCTCACCTAGGTCTATCAACCTTAGATCTTGCAAGTTAAATAAGAAGATTGACGACCTTACTTGTTTGCTTGTTTTCGATTTAGACTCTTGTGCTTAAATGTTAAAACGTTTAAAACCGGATTAGCATAAACTTTAGGATCGAAGGCGAATAGCATGATCTTAAAACATTAGATGTCTTACAATTGGTTAAAAGGCTAATCGCTCTAATTGTAGTCGAAATTCATTAAGTCTAAGATGCATGAATACTTGACTATTACCTTCTTGCATGCGAATCTATGTGTTAAAGAGTCTTTTGTGTGAACTGTTTTGTGTGAGAGATGATGATCACTTGTATATAGTAGATTAGGGTTTAAATTTCATGTCATTTAGTTCGAGGGCAGCCTTGCTGCCGACGCTATTCTTACCCCCCATTCGTGATGTTTTTGTATATTTGTACATGCGTTTTTATCTAACATTCTCATATTTCAGGTACCCTTAATCCCCGGCTTAGAACGATCCCTACTTGCTCATACTACTAACGATATTTTGTAGGGTTTATTATTTGTGTGAGCCTCGCGGCTCACATCAGAGGCATAGCCGACGAAAAAATTTTCGTCGACTATGCCGAAATTTCGTCGGCTATACCTTCTGCCGACGAAATTTTCGTCGGCTATAATTCGTCGGAAAAACACCGTCGGCTATACCAATGGCCGACGAAAAAAAGGAAATCGTCGGCTATATGCGAGTATGGCCGACGACTTTACCGACGAAACATCATTTCGTCGACCAAACCTTGGCAAAATATCCGACGAAATTCGTCGGGTATCTTCAAGTATGGCCGACGATATCGTAAACTATAGCCGACGAAATTCGTCGGCTATTTGTTCTGAACTATAGCCGACGATTTCATCTATTTCGTCGGTTATTCCGTTGAAATATATTAATATTTTAATAGGCATTAATTAGTTATAGCCGACGAAAATTGGTAAAAATCGTCGGCTATAGTGCTTATACCCGACGAAATAATGCCAAAATTGTCGGCTATTCTTACATTTGGTGAAAAAAAAATTAAATTATTTTCTAAATTACCATTCCAAGCAACCTGCAAATCAGAAAGACAGTCCATGCATTTGCACCAACAAGAAACACGTCTAAATGACTTATTATTTAATTCGTTCCAATATACATAAAATATAACCCTAATCATCACCTAAACCACTAAAGTCCACCAGGTCATCCCCAGCATCCTGCTCTCCATCATGCTCGTCATCCTGCTGACCGAACTCGGGAGGTTGAGGCATTGGAGGTTCAACTAACGGCTGAAACGGGGGCGGGGGTTCAAGGCTTTATTGTTGTGCGGTGAACATCTCATACCACCAGTTTTTTTTTGCCGGCGTAGTTGTGTTGCCGAATTCTCTCGCATTCAGCAAGCCAACTGGACATATCTAAATAATACTGCTGTGTTCTTGTGTTCTGCGGTGTAGCTCCTGTGATCTGCGTTGTTCCTCCTGTGATCTCTGGAACTCGGCCGCCAACCTGGCATTTTCTTCTGCCAATTTCTGCACTTCCCCCCTCACCTGTTGGCTCTTCCCGCCTCCCTTCTTTTGACCTCCCTTAGTGGTCTTCAGGAGCCCTAGTCCAGAACTTCCCAAACCCCAGCAGTAGTAGTTGTTTGAGCGGTTTGGGAAGGCTGCGTCGAACATCCTCGCTGCCGTTTGGACATCGGACCGGTCGACCTGGCGCAGGGCTTCTTCCAGATCTGCCTCTGAAATGTTCGGTTGTGTCTCCCGAACTACTTGCTGGAACACCTCTTCTTCGGCCCGGTTAACCCTCTCCTAATTGGACGGGAAAAAAAAATTAATATTCTAACAAATATATAATTAAGTAAAATTAATAATTAAAATTTTAAAATCGTAATGAACGACTTACGAGCTGTTCTGTCGCTTGTGGATAAGCGATCTTGAACGTCTCCACGTACAGGTTGCTATCAGGATGATCTCTAAGCGCCTCCTCCTGATATTGTGCAAACGGCCTAGAACCAGCATGATGGGGGGTTGTGTTCCGGCGGCGGTTCTCAGAGTTTATCCGAGAACGTTGCTTCAAAAAAATAATAAAATGTTAGAAAAATGCATAAAAAAATATTAGTGTAATAATTATAAAATAATTAAACTAATAATTAAAATTTTAACAAAATAAACATTTGTAGTGAAGTTTAGTATTTACCTGCATAACTGGGTTGTTGAAGTCTACTGTCTTCAACCAACACCACTCGTACTCCCTGAACATGAACTCCCTGGGAGTACCCATACGACCAAGGTTGTCGTATTCGTTATAGTGGGAACGGAGCTCGTTCTTCCACTCTTTAAACCTACGAAAAAAACAAAAGTGCATTAGAAATATTATTAATATCATAAAATATTAATAATTATAAGATGAGGAATTCCCAACGTACCTCGAGAATATTAAATATTAAATATTAATATTAATAATTATATTATGACTTCCCAACAAGTGTCCGCCCAATCCCGCTTGTGTTCGGCAATCTCGAAGAATGTCTGAAAAATAATTCCAGCATTAGTTTTACAATTGTAATAATACCGAAAATTATTAAATATTACGATAAATAAATTAAATTTTTTAAATTACTCACCAACGCGGCGTTGTTCACCTCCCTCTTTATCTCTTCGGGCACATCAGCCCACCGGATCCACAACATAGGGACTCTGTCCCTAATCAGTGCCCCCACGCAACCCGCGTAGTCGCATTTTTTCTTACCCTGAACCTCCTGATTAGGAGGTTCGTTGATCTGGATCCTCCCCCTCAACTCAACAGTTCTCCTGAGCATGTCAAAACATATGACACCTCTTGTGTTCGTTGTTGAACTGCTAGCCGTCTCTATCACATAAACAACGATTGGTTAATAAAATTAAATATTAGTGGGTTAATTTTAATAAAATATTTAATTAATAAAATCGAATGTTACCTGAACTCGATGACCCGTCTGTCGACTTTCCTTTTCTCCTCGCCGAAATCAGGAGGGCAGGGTTCTCAAATGGCTGATGCTGGTATGCCTTCGCAGCACTCACGTACTGAGGCATATCAGGCCATATGGGCACACCACGATAGTCGACCTCCGGTATCGCAGGAATGTTGTACGGGAGGTACAGCTGGTTTGGGAGAGTAGGACCGTCAGTCGAGTCACCAGCAGACGTCGTCGGACTCGTCATCGGCTCCCGATGAACCTCAGGCATACGAACCTGAGGAACATCTGCAGCTATCTCGTCCTGAAATAGCTGCCGACTGAATCTCGGAGCATCTGGCCCGACAGGCGGAAGTGAACTGCTCGACGGCCGCCCCGCCTGGAGAAGGGTCTGGTGCCGAGAACTCATACTCCTCCGCGGCTGGGATGAATCCACAGCCCTCCGCGGCTGGGAGGAATCCACACTCCTCCGCGACTGGCTGGTGGTCCTCTCAGGCTGGCTAAGGGTCCTGTCGGAGTCTGCGGAACCGGCGGAACTTCCAGAACCTCTCGATCTGGAACGACGGCCTCCGAAGAACTGTCTGAATGCATCGGCCATCTGCAACACTCGTGGCATTAATACATTAATTAATATTAAATTATATTACATTAAATAACAAATTCTAATTAATATAATAACCAATAATACTAACAAATTTCAAAACATACTAACAAATTAATATTTAAATTTTAACTAATTTTAAATAATACTAACCATTAACCTAAATATAACTATTTATATACAAATATAACTATATTTCTTTATTAACATATATATATATATATATATAATTAGACTACCAATTTATATATATAATTAATTTAACAATTTATATAATTAAAATTAAATATATAACAAATATATAACAATTTATTATATAACAATTTATATAATTAAAATAAAATATATAACAATTTGTTAAAATTAAATTTATTAACAAACATATAACAAATATATAACAATTTATATTATTAAAATTAAATATATATATATAACAATTTATTAAATTAAATTAAATTGAAAAAAAAAATTAACCGGATCGGATCGGAGGAGGAGGAGGAGGAGTTTCGATCGGAGGAGGAGGAGGAGGAGGAAGAGAATTCGGCCGGATGGAGGAGGAGGAGGAGAGTTCGTCGTCGATTTGAGGAGGAGGAGGAGGAGAGTTCGTCGTCGATTTGAGGAGGAGGAGGAGGAGAGGGGCGGTACGGATCTGTCTGAGGCGCTGCGGATCGTAAAGCAGAAAAACGGAGGAGAAATGGGAAAAATACAGAAAACGGAGGCTAGGGTTCGGCAGTTTCAAACTTATACCCGAAAGAATAGCCGACGATTAAAAAAGATTTCGTCGGCTATTCTTTACTATAGCCGACGAAATCTTTAACATCGTCGGCTATACTTTGAATGTCGTCGGCTATTCTTTGAATGTCGTCGACTATACTTTAGGCGCTCAGCAGCCGTCCGATCTCCCCCATCCAACGGCGGACAATGAAAAGGCGCGGATCGCAAGAGTTTAGCCGACGAATACAAATATTTCGTCGGCTATACTTTGGAAAATCACAGCCGTTGGATCTGAGCCATCCAACGGCGGAGAATAAGCGGATCGCAAGAGTTTAGTCAACGAAATATTTGAATTCGTCGGCTAAACCTTTGGTCAAACTACGAAGTCAAACCTCTAAACGCTTTAAAACGGAAATTGGCCTGTGTAAATGATGTTTTTTGGCCTGACCTTCAACAGATAATAGTTTCAAATTGATGAGGCGCAACTAATTGTATAAAAATTTTCCTCAAAATATTTACCGACCGTCAGGCTACCCATAGGAAAACGGAAGTAAAAAACAGTTATCCGCAACATTCGGCACGCAGATTTTGTCGGAGTCGTGTCATTTTTCAACCATAGACGTATTTCATTATTTCGGTCATATCTTATTTCACGACACATTTCTATTTGAAGAGTTTACGTATAGTAACTATTTGAAACTATACATTCACTTAAACACTTAGTAAACAAGTTAAGGAACATTAGTGCATATGTTCCGATTTTGAATCTAAAACTTTGGAAAATCTATTCCAACCGTCTGATATCACCGTTAAGATTAAATACATGTATGAAAAAAAAATTCAACTACATCTGACAACGTTAAAGGCTCAATCGGGACGGTCAACCGGGTGAGTCAACCCTTTAAACGCTTAGAAATGGAAATTGGCCTGTGTAAATGACGTTTTTTTGCCTGACCTTCAACAGATAATAGTTTCAAATCGATGAGATGCAACTAATCGTATAAAAATTTTCCTCAAAATATTTATCTACCGTGAGGCTACCCATAGGAAAACGGAAGTAAAAAACAGTTAACCGCAACATTCGGCACGCAGATTTTGTCGGAATCTTGTCATTTTTCAACCGTAGACGTATTTCATTATTTCGGTCATATCTTATTTCACGACACATTTGCATTTGAAGGATGAAACAATTGGGTGTCGATAGTGATAGAAAATGGAAGCTGGTCTGTTTTTTTTTTTAAAAAAAATAGCTGACGAAATCAAACCTAGTACTCGTCGGCTATTCTTTTATCGTTTTGTGTGTAAAATAAAATATGTATTTTTCAATATAGTTTTGGCCGACGAAATCACGCATATTTCGTCGGCTATAATTAGTATAGCCGACGAAATAATGCATTTTTCGTCGGCTATTCTGTGAAAAAAAAATAAAAAAATCAGTTGTGTTACACCTCTCGTACCCATATGTCCTGTTCATATATAACCAAAATTGAACAAAAAAAAAAACAGAAACCCAGCAGTCAACATATTTGAAATTTTTTTTAAGGGGTTTGGAACCCAGCCTAGCTGGGAGGCTCATCCCCACGCCCGTTCATTAGAAATGATCGAGTGGATTACAAATGAAAGGATTACATCATCTAAATTACTTAATCCGTCGGATTGTAATCGGAATCATCGGATGAGTCTTCTTCGGTTTCTGAATTGCTCGATAGGGGTAATCTATGTCTTTCCTCACCACTTGAGTCCTCGTTAGTTTCTTCATTTGGATCAACTTCAACAAGCAGTGGCTCTTCACGTCGAATTCGCACCGGCGTGTCTAGGCGAATAAAAGAGGAGTCAGGAATACCGTTTGAGTTGGGCTCTTGATACGCGGTGCCCCCTTCCTCGTTCTCTTCAGCCACTCCAAGTGTAGACGCCCGGTAAATGTTGCGATGGTGGATAGTGTTGACTACTTTCCACGGGTCACCCTTGGCGAGATCATCAAGATAAAACACTTGTTTCACCCATGTGGCTAAAACGAACGGGTCGTCCTCATACCATGATGTACTAGTGTTCACAGAACTTATGCCGTATTGATCGGTTTTCATGCTCTGCGGCCGTGTGTCAAACCATCTACACTTGAAAAGGTGCACTTTCATGCCTTCCCCGTAATGCAGTTCCACAACTGAATGGAGAACACCGTAATAGTCAACTCCACCATCCCCACCATGTGCCATAACCCCTGAATTTTGTGTTTTCAGTCTGAGGTCTCTCTCTTCACATCGAAATAACACACCATTCACCTTGCACGTCGCATAAACTTTTGAATAGACCGGCCTCATCGCTAAAAGTCTGAGTTCGTGCGACCAATTTGGGTGATTATCATTTTTAATAAGGTCCATCTGCAACCATCAGAATCAACTATAAATATGAATAAATATACACAATAATATATAAACACGTATAGAATAGTGTTAAAGTTACGTACCCAGCGGCCGAAATACTCTGCGAATGTCCGGTTGTGGTAATCGACATCACCTCCTACTTGTTCACAGTTTAGATGCATGTTCTTCCAAAATTGAACTTCTGGACAGTTGATTAGTACCCACCAATGTGCAATGACTACCTCATAATCTTTCAACTTGTAGGAAACTGGCATTTTTCCACCGAGTACAACATCGTCGGAGAGTATGGAAAGATTGAACTGTGAAGGTACATCTTCCGGTATGCTTTCCTGTAACGCTCCTAAATACAGCTTCATGTAGGTGACGCACTCGTGCGCAATATATGCTTCAGCTATACATCCTTCAGGTGCGGATCTGTTTTGGACAAAATCACCGTATTGTCCAAGTTGCCTATAAATCAAGTTTTTAAAGTGTTATGATAATACATTAATACTATATCACATATATTGATGAGGAAATTAACATAAGGTGTAAAATACGTACATTTCCATTGGATACATCCAAGTGAAGTGCACAGGACCGGTAAGCAACAAATGCCGAGGAAGATGGATCATGAGGTGAGGCATGATGTCGAAAAAATTTGGAGGAAATATCATCTCAAATTTACACATTATATGAACGATGTCTTATTGTATTTCCCGGAGGTCAGATTTTCTCACTTCCCGTGTGCATACCTTCTAGAAAAATCTTGCCAACGCTACTAACGGCTCCACAACGTGACGGGGAAGGAACGGTCGAATGAAAACAGGGAAGAGTCGTTGTAGCAGGATATGATTGTCATGACTTTTCAACCCGTAAAGATTGTTGAATTGTCTGTTCACACACTTGGCTATATTTCCAGCAAAGCCTGAAGGATACTTGGCCCGACTTATCCAATGGAAAATTTCTGGTTTATGCTCAGGCTTGACGGTGTAAGGAGCTTGAGGCATTTTTCTCTTCCCTTGTTCCAACCATAGTTGTTTTCTGATATTCATGTTTTGCATATCAGTGCGAGCCTTAGGACCGTCTTTCGTCTTCCCCTCCAAGTTCAGGGTTGTGCCCACCACACTTTCAGAAACATTTTTTTCTATGTGCATAACGTCTAGGAAGTGACGGATCAGCAACTCACACCCGTACGGGAGTTCCCACAATATGCTCTTATGTGTCCAGAATTTGTACTCCTCAGGTCTTTCAGGTATTTCCGCTACAATATCGGGATGATTGCTGAGGGGCCCAAAATCGTACTCATTAAGAACTGCTAAAATTTCTCTTCCCGTCCATCTTCTGGGAGGACCACCATATTCTTCGGTTCCATCAAATGCGGCGGACTCGTAACGCCAGTGGTGATCCACCGGAAGGAACACACGATGACCCATTCTGCATATCTTGTTGCAATGAGGGGTGCTCCCATAATCGCTGAGGCACTCTGGACAAGCCTTGTATCCCCTAACAACGCTGCCCGACAACATCCCATAAGCAGGAAAATCACTGATGGTACCAATAACCATGGCATGCATCTGGAACATCTCCTGCTTGTACTTATCAAAAGTGGGATGACCAACGTCCCACAATACCTTAAGCTCTTCAATCAATGGTCTCATATACACATCGAGACATTTCCCTGGGTAACCAGGCCCCGGAATCAACAACGTCAACATATTATATTCCTTCTTCATGCACATCTACGGAGGAAGGTTGTAAGGTACCAAAACCACCGGCCATATACTGTATGAAAGACTCATGGTGCCGAAAGGGTTGAACCCGTCGGTTGAGAGCCCGAGCCTGACGTTTCTGACATCTGACGCAAAATGAGGAAACTCATTGTTGATATGCTTCCAAGCCGCTCCGTCAGAGATGTGTGTCATGATATCTGCGTCTCCCGCGTCCCGCTCACCGTGCCATCTCATAGCTTTTGCGGTGGTTTCTGACATGTACAACCGCTCAAGCCTATCTCTCAACGGAAAATACCGAAGTACTTTCACAGGTTTCCTATTGCCTGCTCCCGTCAACTTATATCGGTCAGACTGACATATCGGACATGCATCAAGGCTAGCTAGGTCATTCCCTTCTGCATCTTTACCCCAGAAGAGAACGCAGTCAAATGCGCATGCATGGATCTTAATGTAGGAAAGCCCTAGATCTTTGGGATACTTCGGACCTTACGGTGATTGGTAGGATTACGATGACCCTCCTCCAACAACGAAGAAGTGTACTGTAGATATTCATCCACTTGCCTGATAGTCGATTTTGTCTCGACTTTAATCCTCATTACCTCCATCACACTTTGAAGAACTGTCTTCTCAGAACTTGAAGACACAGGGGTCTGTTGCAATGCAATCAGTTTGTTGTACTTGTCAAAGGCAGCAGTGTTGACAACTTGTGGGAACGGCTACACCGGGTCATGCATATATTGTTCCCCACGTACACCGCTTTGAAAAGGAAACACGTCGTTGACGAATGCCATTGTTGGATAGTTGGATGTACTACTACTGCCCGCCTCAAAAAACTGCCCATGATCATGCGATCCATCTAATGATGGCTCACCGTGATATATCCAACGTTTGTACTTCGGCCAAAACCCATTACTCTTTAGGTGCTCGCATACTGTCCTAATCGGAAATTGACACATATCACTACGACACTTACATTTCTTGTACGGGCAATAATGGTATTTCTTCCCGTTTGCATTTTCCTCGACGAACTGCAAAAAATCCACAACTCCTGTAGTGTATCGTCGGTCATGCCTTGGAAGCGAAATCCAACTCTTATCTCGATCCATATACAGCCTGATAATAATATATATGTATAACTTTAATTAATAAGAAATTAATTAACTCATATATATTACAATATATATTATTATCAACATCAACTCATATATATATACCATTAATTAACAACCATTATTTAAGTTCATTACACTATCAACAATCATTAATTAACATATTTATATATATTTTAACACTAATTAAAATAACATCAAATTAAAACACATAATTATACTCTAACTGAAAATCAACTCACAAAACAAAAAATCACTTACTATATCAAAATCACTAAAACTCAAAATCAACTCAACTAAAACTCAAAATCAACATATATACACATATATGCATGTACCTATATATAGCTCCACAATGTAAGAGAGGACGGATTTCAACAATACCCACAGATTTTTCACTCTTTCTCCCGTTTTTTTTCGTTTTTTTTTAAATGAGCAGCTTCTGTCCAGATCTGAAAATATAAAGACTTATAGCCGACGAAAATTCCAATTTCGTCGGCCAAACTTTCTAAAGTTTTCGTCGGCTATACTTTAAGAGAAAGGCCGACGAAAATCCAAATCGTCGGTCATTCTAGGGGTATAGCCGACGAAAAATATTTTTTAGTGACGAAAGAAAAAATCGTCGCCCATTCTTGGGGAATAGCCGACGATTTTTTATTTTTAGCGACGAAATAAAAAATCGTCGGCCATTCTTGGGAATAGCCGACGAAAAAAGTATGTCGTCGGCCGTTTTTTTTTTTCGTCGGTAATGCTCTTTTTTCTGGTAGTGTAACAAACTTCAAAACTTGCATGATTTCCAAAAACTCTCTGTCCCTTCCAAAGTTTCTGTAGCAAATGGCAAATGAGTCTCTGTTTTAGGAAAAAGGAAAAAAAAAAATTGTTGTCTGACCTTGTTGAGTCTATTGCTCTCTATGTTCCTTCCTTTCCCTTCTAGCTTCTTTCAGTTGGCAAAATTATTCACACTCTTAGCTGCCTAGTAATGTTCTCGTCTTTCAATGTTATATTTCAGGATCCTATTACCAAGAAGATGATTGGTGAGGGTTTCTTTTTAAATGGATTGTACTATCTGCCCAAGAACACTTATGCTTCCAAGGTTTTTCAAGTCAACTCAAGCTTAGCTCAAGATTATCATCTCTGACATAAGCGTTTGGCTCATTCCTCTGAAAAAGTTCAGTCTGTTTTGTTTCCAAATATGTGTATGATCAATGTGATGAGTGTCATTTGTCAAAGTCATCAAGACTGTCATTTCCCTCTTCCTTGTCTAAGGCTAGTAATCCTTTTGAAATTGTTCATTCTGACATTTGGGGTCCAGTTCATGAATCTCATGATGGATTCAAGTATTTTGTAACCTGTATTGATGATTTTACGAGGATTACCTGGTTGTACGGTTGTACCTTCTTAAATTCAAAAGTGAAGTTGTTAATGTTTTCAAAGATTTTCATAAGTTTGTTAGCACTCAATTTTCTTCTCAAATCCAATCCCTGAGATCCGATAATGGTTCTGAGTATATGTCCAAAAGCATGTCTCAATACCTGAGTTTGCATGGGATTTTACATCAAACAAGTTGTGTTGGCACTCCTCAGCAAAATGGAATTACTGAAAGAAAGAATCGAGATCTTCTTGAGAAAACTAGAGCACTCATGTATCAAATGAATGTACCTAAGAAGTTTTGGTTCCACAGTGTTCTTACTGCCACATATCTTATAAATAGATTACCAAGTCGAGTGTTTGATGGAAAGTCTCCTCTTGAGGTGCTAAAAGGAAGAGAAATTGACATCTCTCACCTGATAGTTTTTGGTTGTACTTGTTTTGTTCATATTCAAACTCATCAAAGAGATAAACTTTCTCCTAGAGCTGTCAAGTGTGTTTTTTTTTTCGGGTACTCATCCACTCAAAAATGCTACAAATGTTACAATCCTTCCACTCGAAAGATCATTGTCTCCAGGGATGTTAGATTTGATGAGACTACTCCCTACTACACTGGAAAGTCAGATGGTTACAATCAGGGGGAGTCATTGTTTGATTTATTTTCCTATCCCAACATTCCAGTTGATGAGGATATCAGCTTGCCTTGCAATCCTACTGCTGCAGTTCTAGAAACTCAAGCAACAAATGTTGATCCTAAAGTTAATCAAGTTGATGCTGAACAAGTCCAATCATCTCCAGTGGCCATTCTCCAAGATGATGTTGAACAAGTTCAACCACATTCACCACCTCTAGTTGTCATTCGCCGAAATCCTCCACGAGAAAGAGGACCTACAACAAGGTTTAGTGACTATGAGACATACACAGCAAGGTATCCCATGACTGCTTACATTTCTTACAAGAAATTTTCTACTTCACATACTGCTCATGAACCTCAAAGTTTTGATGAGGCAAATAAATATGATGTATAAAGGCAGGCTATGGCAGATGAACTTCAAGTTCTTAATGAAAACAAAACTTGGAGTGTGGTCCAGATTCCTCAAAGAAAGAAGGCAGTAGGTAGCAGATGGGTGTATAAGACCAAGTTTCACTCAGATGGCACTGTGAAAAAACATAAATTAAAGCTCGTTTAGTAGCTCAAGGCTTTACTCAGACCTATGAAGTTAACTACAAAGAAACCTTTGCTCTTGTTGCTAAGATGAGTACAGTTAGGGTTCTTCTTTTAGTTGCAGTGAATCACTCTTGGCCTCTTTATCAAATGGATGTTAAAAACGTCTTTCTACATGGTGATCTTGAAGAGGAGAAGTATATGAGATTGCCCACAGGTCATTCTCAAGCGTCTGATTCAAGCATGGTATGCAAGCTCCACAAAGCTATCTATGGTTTAAAGCAGTCTCCTCGAGACTGGTATGCCAAGCTGAGCTCAGTTCTTGAGGAAGTTGGTTTCCACAGCAGCAATGCAGACTCATTGTTGTTTGTTCGAATTGGTTCAACCAGTAAGCTTGTTGGGCTTATCTATGTTGATGATTTAATTGTGACAGGTGACAATCTTGAATAGATCAACGTTCTCAAGCAATCTCTAAGCAACAAGTTTTCTATTAAAGATTTGGGGCTGCTTAAGTATTTTCTTGGTATTGAAATGGCTACTTCTCATAAAGGGTTATTTCTAAATCAAAGGAAATATTTCCTTGATCTATTGAAGGAGTCAAAGTTGTGGGATTGCAAACCAGCTTGCACTCCCCTCGATAGCAAGCTTCAACTTGAGACTTCAAGTAAGTTACTTTCATATGTGACTTCGTATCAAAGGCTGGTGGGTAAGCTTATCTACCTCACTATCACTCGGCCGGACATTGCTTTTGCTGTGAGCATTGTTAGCCAATTTATGCAAGCACCTACTCAAGCTCATCTTCACTTAGTCAAGAGAATCATTCGTTATTTGAAGGGCTGTGCTGGTAGAGGCATATTGTTGAAGAACAATGGTAGTACTAACATCATGGCATACACTGATGCTGATTGGGCAAGTAATTCTCTTGATCGAAAGTCTATCACTGGTTTCTGCATATTTGTGGGAGGGAGCTTGGTTACCTGGAAGAGCGAAAAACAAACTGTTGTTGCTCGTTCCAGTGCAGAAGCTGAATATAGGGCTATGGCTGCTACTGCTTGTGAGCTGATTTGGTTGAAATGGTTGCTTATTGATTTAGGGTGTCCTACCTATCAACCAATGCCACTTTTCTTTGACAATCAAGCGACCATGCATATAACCTCCAATCCTGTTTTTCATGAAAGAATAAAGCACATCGAGGTGGATTGTCATTACATTAGGGCTCAAGTTCAGTCCAAGATCATTGTCACTCGTTATACTCGAAGTTAGGACAAATTAGTTGATATTTTCACCAAGTCTCTCTCTACAGCTGACTTTCGTCGTATATTGGGCAAGCTTGGCTCAATGGATCCCCTTGATCCAGTTTGAGGGGGAGTATTGGAGTTTATGCTACTATAGTTCCATTTGAACTAGTTGCCTAGTTTCCCCTTCAGCTTCAACTAAGCTACTACTGATGTGATGTGTGACAGTTGCTTTAGTTGCTTTTCTGCAGAAGCATGGAGGAAGCTGTTCTCGAGCTCGGCACCTCTGCTATGGCGCCTCCTCTACTCCTCTATTCACTCTAATATACTTTAGTTGTACCATGTATATTAATTTACTCCCACATGGTTGTTTACTATAGCTAACAACTCCTTAGTTTAGTTGCATATATACTTGTAATTTCTTATTGTTCAGATCATTAAGAAATATACCAAAAAATCTTCCGCAATCTTTGTGTTGTGATCAACATGAATCGAAGAAAGGATTAACAGACTTCTGCAGGGAGAAAGCAAACAGATTTAAAGGTGATGAGGGATTCTTGGTGGTGTCTGAGTATATGAGAGAAAAGGCCGATCTTCATCAAGCAGAAAAGTAGATCAACTGGTATAGGAGCACAAATTTATGCAATTTCCCTCTACGAAATTGATTTCGGGTGGGGAAAACCTACCTGGGTTACTAGCCCATGCGAGCACAAAACCTAATTTTGATGCTGGACACAAACGGTGGTGATGACATTGAAGCTTTGGTGACACTTGATGAACAAGAAATGGCCATTTTTGAGTGTGAGAAGGAGCTCCTTGCATTCAGCTCCATAAATCCCAGCGTCGTCAATTAGTCTGTAATATTTTTCAATCACATTTTGCAATTCATATATACATGCGTTCCGTCTTCTTCTTCTTCTTTTTTTTCCTACTGGAGATAAAAAATTACGACTGAAAACCTCTAAAACTTCTTTTTTTGTTTGAGTGATAATATATATGTTATATTGCACGTAGAGGGCTATTGTAGAATCAAACTGCACCTCAAACTGTTATTGAACAAGTATGCCAAAGTTTGTTCTTCAAGTTTTGTCACGAAACTTAATTAGTATTTGTTCTTTATCCGTTGTCTTCTCTTCACTCTTTAGGCCAGGGTTAGCTCAAGTAGTGGTCAGAGCTAGGGTAAGACTAAATCGGAATTTTATTTCCCCTCTAATATGCTAAAAAGGAAATGATACCAGTCATACTACCTTTTCTAGTTGTTACATAAGCTAGAATTAGATGGTTGGTGTCTTGGTGAGTTGGACATATGTCTTGGTGGTTGGTGTCTAAGGTTATCTCCAATGGGTTAGGTATTTTGGTTTGTCAAATTCAAAATCTGACTCATGACATGGCAAATATAACATGTCCTAAATTGACTACTCCAATCTCCAATAGATTAGTCTTATTTGAATGTTGTTTTAATATTTACTAAGTTTAAATATTACTTTTTTATTGTATCAATTTATTCATGTTTCTAAGTTCTTGTAAATACAAGGAAACTAACCCTCTACTCTCAACAGAATTTGAGAGTAAACACTGCTTTATAATAAATTTTGAACATATTACAATCCATTTAAGTAAATAAACACAAACAATAACAAGCAAAAATCTCTACCAAAACAGAATGGTAAAAGGGAAGTCAAACCAAAGTTAAAGAGGTACAAAGTTTGCTTGAAGATTAAACATTACATGATAAACTAAATATTGAAAATCTTCATAAAGAAGTGGGGATAGAAGTGAACAACATAACCTTCATGTGTCACCTTGCAAGATTTTCATTTGCAACTTGGAATAATATGCCCTTTCCACAAGATTCATAGCAGAAGTGTCCATGAACATAATCTTCATTTCTGCTTCAATCTTCCTATTCTCAACCTCAATTTTCTTAACTCGCAATTTCTCCTTATCAACTTCAACTTTCTCTTTCATAATTTCTATTTTCTTTTCATCTCTACCTTTTTTCTCTTGATGCAATTTTTGAATTTGCACAAATTGATCAGTGGTTTCTTTCAACCTTCTTTTCTTTGATTTCTTACCTAGTGGTCTAGACTCGGGACTGCCAATGTTAATTTCTTCCTCAATGTCTACATTAGTGTCTATGTCTGAAGATGAAGAGATATGAGGTTTAGATCTTTTCTTACTGGTCTTGTTCTTGTTGTCAAGCTCTTTGTTTAGTTGTATCCACTTCGGTTGGTGCCTCAGCAAAATCCAAGCATGATCAAGATTAAACTTGGAGCCTCCTTCTTGTGCTTCATACAGACCTTTTGCATCTGCAAGCTGAAAAATTGACACATAAATCCAAAATCAGTTCCTGTTTGAAGACTAAAACAATGAGTAATTAATTGTTGCAAAAAGAGTGTACCTTGTCTTGTTTAGTCTTGCCGCTTTCATTTCTTCCATTTATGGCTGCAAGGCATCCTGAAAACTTGTTCACTTATTTTTGTATTTTTCCCCATCGTTGGTACAACATTAGTTGTGAACAATCACTATCAAATGTCTTATACTCATGATAATAATTTGTAATTTTTTCCCAAAATTTTTGAAGTTTATGTTCGTTGCCTTGTATAGGATCCATTCCAGTATTCAGCCAAGCACTTATAAGGAGTTGATCCTCTTCTGGTGTAAAGCCTGGACCTGTAGCAGGCCTTTTGGACGTTGTTTGAGAGACTTCCTCAATTGGCTCATGCCCTAATTATTGTGTAGAGAAAATAGGATACTGATAATCCATCTACAAATTGTAAACGATGATGCTGAGATATGTTATTTTTCTGAAATTGTACATGACACACTGAAATTGTAGTTCCATTATAATTAAACTGAAGTTAGTAAAATAATGGTAGTGGCTCCTAACTAATGGACAAGAATTAGCAGAAATAGTAAAGAAGGTGTATATATATATATATATATAGGAATTTTCTTGGCTAAAGACGTCTGCACCAATCCTTATGATGCGGATTTGATTTTTGACTGACTTTTCGATTGAATTTTTACATCTCCACCGTATAGTCTTTAGGTACTCATGTATAGATCATCTCTGCAAATTTTCAGCCCATTTGATAATCGTTAAGGCATTTAAAAGTGCGATTTTCTATCATAAACATGAACGATTCAGTTTTGACAAAATGCAGTCTGTCCATTTGTTTTAATCTAGTTTGATATGCTAACGGTTATCAAGTTGGTTGAAAATTTGCAGAGATATCTATACATGAGTACCTAAAGATTAGACGGTGGAGATGTAAAAATTCAATCGAAACGTTAATCAAAATATCAAATCCGCACCATAAAGATTGGTGCGGACGTCCTTAGCCAAGAAGGCATATATATATATATATATATATACCTCTTTATACAAACAAGAAAGAGCAAAACCAATATATATATCACCAAGATCATAACTTTTACCCAGATCAGATCTATTCCAACTTAATAGACCATTAAAGCTAAGGAATCATATAAACAAGAAAAATGGAGATACCTTACTTTAAATTGTAATTTGCTTTGCTGGAACTGAAATAGTAAAAATGGATGCTTTGCTCTGCTGAAACTAAAATAGTAAAGCTCTACAAGATGAAGAAACTATATTGAGTTATATAAGAGTGAAGAAAGGCAAAACGTATTAAGTTGCTGGAAAGAGTTATTGCAAACCAACTCTGTCATCTCATTCTGCAAACCAGGTATAGATGATTAATGCCACCAAATGTTCTACTTATATTGTACTTAAATTAGAATAACAATTGATTGAGAAGTACATATTACTGATGCAAGTTATAAATATTCCTGAACACCTTAGACACATAAATATTGATATGATAATTAATTTAAATCGTCTTTGTTGTACCCAAATCACTCAACTAACAACCAGAGTTATTGCTCAGAGGATGTAATGATTACATGAGGGAATGAGAGACTACTAGTAAGGTCGTGACCATGTATACAACAAAGTTTACCTATTATTTAATTGAGCAGTGTCTTCAATGTCTGCAACCTAGTCACAAAACAAATTACGATCATAACCATGTATACTGTGAAAAACTTATGCTAATGACACAAGAGCTGTACAAAAATATAGCTTTACAATAAAATACAAATATCAACCTTGGCATGTATGTCTTGATACAGAAGCATATTATCTGATCATTTACTCTCTTCACCTTACCTTCCTTGACCATCACTACCAGAAAAAAGGTTTTCCCGACGAAATAAAAAAAAACGGCCGACGACTAAAAATTTTTGTCAGCTATTCTCTAGAATGGCCGACGATTTTATTTTTCGTCGGTGGAAAAAAAAAATCGTCGGCCATAGTATGGGAATGGCCGACGATCCTTTTTTTTCGTTGGTAAAAAAAAGAATCGTCGGCTATATTCATATTTTAGTCGACGATTTGGATTTTCGTCTGCCTTTCTCTGAAACATTAGCCGACGAAAAACTTTGAACTTTTGGCCGACGAAATTGACATTTTCGTCGGCTATGATTTAAAAAAAAAAAAAAACAAAAAATGACCATATTCCATTTTCTATCACTAACGATAAACCATTGTTTCATCCTTCAAACAGAAAAAAGTCGGGAAATAAGATATGACCTAAATAATGAAATACGTCTACGGTTGAAAAATGACAAGATTCCGATAAAATCTTAGTGCGAAAGATGCGGTCAAAGGTTTTATTCCTTCGTTTCCCTAATGGTAGCGTTACCTTCGGTAAATATTTTGAGAAAATTTTTTATATGATTAGTTGCATCTCATCGATTTGAAACTATTATCTGTTGAAGGTCAGGCCAAAAAACGTCATTTAGACGGTCCAATTACCATTTCTAAGCGTTTAGAGGTTTGACTCACCCGGTTGACCGTTCCGAACAAGCCTTTAACGTTGTCAGCTGAAGTTGGATTTTTTTCCATACATGTATTTAATCATAACGGTGATATCTGACGGTTGGAATAGATTTTCTAAACTTTTAGATTCAAAATCAGAACATATGCACTAATGTTCCTTAACTTGTTTACTAAGTGTTTAAGTGAATGTATAGTTTCAAATAGTTACTATACGTAGACTCTTCAAATGCAAAAATGCTGTGAAATAAGATATGACCGAAATAATGAAATACGTCTACGGTTGAAAAATGACAAGATTCTGATAAAATCCGTGTGCTGAATGTTGCGGTTAACTGTTTTTTACTTTCGTTTTCCTATGGGTAGCCTGACGTTCGTTAAATCAATTTTGTAAAATTTTTATATGATTAGCTGCGTCTCATTGATTTGAAACTATTATCTGTTGAAGGTGAGGCCAGAAACTGATGTATGAAGGATGGCAGCAAACATTGAAGAGCAGATTGACCGTTGCAAGTCAAAACCCGGTTTACTGCAGATTTGGCGTCCGGCGTCCGAATGACGATTGTGATACCATTCCGGAAAGGGAACGACGCCAGGAATCAAACTCGTTGCTTTGCCACGACGTGTGGGCCTTTTCGGGCTTTCGAGTTTGTTTAGGGCCTCAAAACGGCAGTTTAATATGTTTTCAAGATTTAAGTTTTCTAATTTGTTTTGGATTCATTTTGTTTTAATTCCTTGGGCTTTTAGGTTTCCTTGTTAGTTGCCCTAGGGTTTCTTTTCAGTATTTAAGCATCCCTTTGGGATCACATACAATTAATTAATCATATTTTATCAAAACCCTAAGAGTTTTCTCATGATTCCTGGTGGATTCCAGACCTGTTCTTTAGAGTACAACGTTGATTGTACTCTCCATTCATTGAGGGTTCGACGTTGATCAACCCTTCCACACTTCTACTGCGTCAGAAACCATCGTTTAACTAGACTAATTTCTGTTTTTAAGCGTTTAGAGGTTTGACTTAGTGGTTTGACCTATAGTTTAGCCGACGAAAATTATATTTCGTCTGCTAAACTCTTGCGATCCGCGCCTTTTCATTGTCCGCCGTTGGATGGCTCAGATCTGACGGCTGTTGATCTTCCAAAGTATAGCCGACGATGTTCAAATTGTCGGCTATTCTCTAAGTTTAGCCGACGAAAATTATATTTCGTCGGCTAAACTCTTGCGATCCGCGCCTTTTTATTGTCCGCCGTTGGATGGCTCAGATCCGACGGCTGTTGATCTTCCAAAGTATAGCCAACGAAATCTTTTAAATCGTCGGCTATTCTCTCTGCTTTAAATCTTCCAGCCCGCCTTTTTTCTCTCCTCCTCTGGAAAAACTCCTCCTCCGTTCTCCTCCGCCGATCTGCGTCTCCAATCCGCCGCTCTCCTCCTCCTCCTCCTCCTCAAATCGGTGCCGGCGTCCTCCTCCTCCTTCTCCGATATCCTCCGGCCTCCTCCTCCTTCTCCGATATCCTCCTCCTCCGCCGATCTGCGTCTCCAATCCGCCGCTCTCCTCCTCCTCTTCCTCAAATCGGCGCCGGCGTCCTCCTCCTCCGGCATCCTCCTCTTCCGGCCTCCTCCTCCTCCGGCCTCCTCCTCCTCCTTTTCCATGGAAGTTAGACATAACTTAATTTAATTTAATTTAGTTGACTATGGAAGATTGCATATTCAGTTGAACCAAAGCATAATTTAATTTTTTTTCCCCAAAATTTCAGAATAGCCGACGAAATTGACCTTATTTCGTCGGCTATAACAGTTATAGCCGACGATTGTTACCAAATTTCGTCGGCTATAACTGTTTATTACCGACGAAAATCACATTATTTCGTCGGCTATGTCTCTTAAAATATTAATATATTCTGACGAAATAACCAACGAAATAGACAAAATCGTCGGCTATATTTAAGAACAAATAGCCGACGAAATTGATTTTCTTCGTCGGCTATAGTTCCCAAAATCGTCGGCCATACTCGAAAATATCCGACGAATTTCGTCGGATATTTTGCCAAGGTTTGGCCGACGAAAATGAATTTTCGTCGGTGATAATTTTGGAATGGCCGACGATTTCGTTATTTTCGTCGGCCATTAGTTTTACCGACGGGCTTTTAACGACGACTTATAGCCGATGAAATTTTCGTCGGTAGAAGGAATAGCCGACGAAATTTTTTTCGTCGGCTATTCTGTCAAAACTGGTAGTGACATGTCTCTTATTATCATCAAGTGATTAAAAGTTATACCTCACAGTCACACAACAGGAACCAAACATATAGAAAAAGAAAACAGAAGAATGAAAATTGAGTAACAAAGTCATAAACTCATAATCACTTAACCATTACATATCAAGGAATGCAAGCATTCGAACTTCAACACTACTCCAGCTTCACAAGCATTACTTCCCAAAAAAGCATCACTTCTTCGCAATATCATTCTGCAAAAATAGTACCATTAGTTAAAAACAACTAAAGCTTGCAAATTGCTTACACATATAATTAAAGACAGAGACTTAAAAAAGAAAAATATACATGTAATCAACCTTCAACATATTGATTCTAGCCAAATGGCGTTGCCACAAATTCTCAATAAGATCAGCTTGTAGCATGCAAAGTATGTGTTCCCCTGTCTCGAATAGCCAAATGATTATTGATAAAATCTTGAAACTCTATTGTGTGATTACGTAAAACTTGGACATCTCTAATCTGCGGTTGTGTCGTATCCGGATCATCATATTGCCTTACAAGAGTTTCATAATCATTGGTTGTAACACGTTCGCCACGTTCATCTTCAATAATCATGTTGTGCATTATAACACATGCTTTCATGATCTTTTGAAGAGTTTCACGATCCCAAAAACGAGCAGGTCCACGAACTATAGCAAAACGAGCTTGAAGCACACCAAATGCTCTTTCTACATCTTTTCGGCATCCCTCTTGAGCTTTAGCAAAATTCTTTGCTTTCTCTCCTTGTGGCATGGAATAGTTTTAATGAATGTGGACCATGAAGGATATATACCATCTGCCAAATAATACCCCATTGTATAATCATGATCATTAACCTTAAAATTGACCGAAAGAGCTCGGCCTTCACGGAGGTTGGCGAATAGAGGTGAATGCTCCAATACATTAATATCATTGTGAGAACCTGGTAATCCAAAAAAAGAATGCCATATCCAAAGATCCTTTGAAGCAACAGCTTCAAGGATTAATGAAGGTTCAGGATGATCTCCACGAGAAAACATACATTTCCAAGCAACCGGACAATTCTTCCACTTACAATGCATACAATCAATACTACCGAGCATTCCTCGAAACCCACTGATGAGTCGCCTAAGCGAGCATCAAGCAATAATAACCCTAAAATCGTTAGTAGTATAGACATAAGTAGGGATCGTTCTAAGTCGGGGATTAAGGGTACCTGAAACATGAGAATGTTAACACAAAATATTCACAAACACATATGCACACAATTGTCACACTTATATACATATATACGAATTTATCGTGGGGGATGAAGATGAAGTTCGGCAGCCATAGGCTGCCCCTAGAACTAGGTACAAAAATTTAGAGAAAAAGAAAAGCTGAAAATTAAATCCTAAAGCTAATATTTACAAGTTTGGTCGACATCTTTCACACAAAGCACTCCACACTAGACTCTTTAACAAATAAGACTCGCACACAAGAAGGTAAGAGACAAGTGTCAACATGTTTAAATTCAAAATTAGTTCCGACTACAACTTAGTTGTAAGACTTCTCAAGTTCTTAAGATCGACCTTCTGAGTATGGACCCTAGAATATATGTTAATCCTTTTGAGACTTAACAATTAATCGCAATAGTCTAAATCGGAGACATGCAAAACAAGTAAGGTTGTCAATCATCTTATTTTAAACATGCAAGTATCTAAAGTATTAAACCCTAAGTGAGCAACGCAAATCAGAGCGACCTTTTGAGTATGGCAACGTTCGTAATTACTCTAGCCGATTAAACCTAGCACCTAGATCAATATTCAAGACAACACTAAGTACCAATTTTCATGCCCAATCCTTAGATACTAACCAATTTAGAATCTAAAACATGCATCTATACCACTGCCCTAATTATCTAAGTGTACAAATCTTACAAGTTTTATATTACAAATTAACATGCAAAATCATTGTTGCCGAAACTTAAACCTAAATATAAGAATCGAATTCAACAAGTCATCAACATACAAATTATAAAACCAAAATCCAACTTGATTCATACATAGACATATAAACCAAAACCAAAAATACAAAAGAGTTTCATAGACAAAACTATTCATAGCTACATAAACTTTACTAAACCGAAAGAGGGGAGTGGATCACACTTTTGTAGACACCTTGATGACTTCGACTCGTGTGGATCCGGCGGAGGATGGAGGAGATATGGAGGGGCTGCTCGGCAAAAAGGGTATGTCGGCAGAAACTTGGGTGGTGGTGAAGGGTGATTTTCGGCTAGGGTTTATGTAGAATCTTTGGGGAGAATTTGGTAGAGCTTTGGCTTTGTGTTTTGGCTTGAGATGTGACCACTTTTATGAGGAATTCGTTGGCTTTATATAGGGGACACTACCAGATCGAACAGAATAGCCGACGAAAAAAATTTCGTCTACTATTCAAAATTTTCGTCGGGTATTCCTTGTATCGACGAAAATTTCGTCGGCTATTATTCGTCGATAAAACGGCGTCGGTAAAAATATACCCGACGACAATAACGAAATCGTCGGCCATGCCAAAGTTATCACCGACGAAAATACATTTCGTCGACCAAACCTTGGCATAATGCCCGACGAAATTCGTCGGATATTTTCACATATGGCCGACGATATCGTAAAATATCGCTGACGATCTCTTCTGTTTCGTCGGTTATTTGTTCTGAAATCGTCGGCTATAGCAGTGATAGCCGACGAAATAATGTCAATATCGTCGGCTGTTCTTACATTTTGGGGAAAAAAATTAAATTAATTTCTAAATTACCATTCCAAGCAACCTGCAATTCACAATGACAATCCAACAAGAAACACGTTTTTCATTAATTATTTAATTTGTTCCATCCTGGCCACCATCCTGCTGTCCATCATGCTCGTCATCTTGCTGAATGAACTCGGGAGCTCTCGGCATTCGAGGTTCATCTAACAGCTCAAACGGGGGCGGGGGTTCAAGGTCTTGTTGTTGTGCCACGATCATAGCATACCACCAGTTTTGTTGGCCGACGTAGTTCTGTCGCCGAATTCTCTCGCATTCTGCATGCCAATCTTGCATTTTCTTCTGCCAATCTCTGCATTTCCCCTTTCATCTGTTGGGTATCCCCGCCTCCCCTCTTTTGAGCTCCCTTAGTGGTCTTCAAGACCCCTATTCCAGAACTTCCCAAACCCCGGCAGTAGTAGTCGTTTGACCGTTTTGGGAAGGCTGCGTCGAATATCCTCGCTGCAGTTTGGACATTCGATCGGTCGACCTGGCTCAGGGCATCTTGCAGATCTTCCTCTGAAATGTTCGATTGTGTCTCCCGAACTACTGCCTGCAACACTTCTTCTTCGGCCCGGTTCACCCTCTCCTAATTGAACGGGAAAAAAAAATTAATATTCTAACAAATATATAATTAAGTAAAATTAATAATTAAAATTTGAAAATCGTAATCAACGACTTACAAGCTCTTATGTCGCTAATGGATAAGCCTTCTTGAACGTCTCTACGTACGGGTTGCTTAAAGGATGATCTCTAAGCGCCTCCTCCTGATATTGTGAAAATGGCCTAGAACCACCATGATGGGGGGTTGTGTTACGGCGGCGGTTCGCAGAGTTCTGCCGAGACCGTTCCTTCAAACAAATAATAAAATATTAGAAAAATGCATAAAAAAATATTAGTGTAATAATTATAAAATAATTAAACTAATAATTAAAATATTAACAAAATAAACATTTATAGTTAAGTTTAGTATTTACCTGCATAACTGGGTTGTTGAAGTCTACTGTCTTCAACCAACGTCACTCGTACTCCCTGAATATGAACTCTCTTGGAGTACCTGTTGACAGTACATATGGTGCACCGCCAAGCACATCCGGCGACCTCGTGGACCGTGCAACCGGTGTCATAGGTCCCACTTCCGACATCCAGCGGGTACACCGCAACCCCGGCTACATCTCCATTGTTCCACATCACCGGTGCCGCACTCGGAAGCAGTGCCACCGGGCTCCCGGAATGGCTTCATGAGTAGAGAATTATGTAATAGTGTAGTAAGCATCCCACATTGGAAACATTGTAGAGGAGGGAGCCTTCCTTCCCTATAAATAGGAGGCTTCCCCCTTAGTACAAAGGATCTTGGATCCAAGGCACTCCATCCTTGTAACCCGATGGCTTATTGGCTATTCCTACTGGATTCCAAGTGGACGTAGCTGTGCCATCCGATGGCACGGTGAACCACTATACTCGCTGTGTTCTTTATAGCTTTATTATTGTGCTTCTGCCAGGCCTACGGGTTTGTACAGAAACAATTGGTGCCGTCTGTGGGAACCTATACAAAAAGTTCATTGTGCTCTACTGGTCGTGTTATCAGGACAGCCCAGCAATTTTCATCCTGGCCAGCAAGCAACCTAGGATAGCAGCCCTATTTTACTGTCAGCGGGCCTAGCAGTTAGTAGTTTGACAGCCCGGCTCGGTTGGCAAGCCAACCCGGTCAACAGGGTCAAGCCTGCCCGGTCAACCCAGGCAGTTCTCTCGTGCGAGGCTCCGGATCCGGCAGGCTCCTCCAGGTTCACCCATCGGCCAGCATCTCCATATCCCCGGACAGCATCGCCGGCCATTGTCCATCTCTCCCGGCCCGGCATGCAGCCCAGTCAGCACCGTCCAGCAAGTCAGCATCGCCGGCCAGCATATCCCGGCCAACAAGTGATGATTCGTGCAGCCCGGCTCCGGGGTCAACCCCGCCCAGCCAGCACAGCGCCTCACCGGCCGAGAGAGAGCCAGCTCGGCATCGTCCTCTAGCGCAAGGCTCCCGGTGCAGCAGGTCCGGCCCGACTTCGTCCTCCGGTGCGGCAGGTTTGGGCTGCAGCAGATCCGGTGCGGTTGATCTCCGGGGATAGGCCGGACCGGCAGAGAGAGCCACCGGCCGAGAGAGCCACCGGCCGAGAGAGCCACTGGCCGAGAGAGCCACCGGCCGAGAGAGCCACCGGCCGAGAGAGAGCCCCGAGCGAGAGAGAGACTCGGCCGAGAAAGAGAAACAGAGGAAGAGAAAAGGGAAAATGGAGGGAAAAGGTAGATTCGAAATGGTTGACCCGGTCAAAGGCTGAGATGGGCCGGGTCGCATTACAGCAATGGTTCAGCATCTCCGGGCGGGTCAGTTTCCAGCAGTTTGGGCTGCAGCAATCTTCTCCTGGCACCCAGCAATCTTCTCTGGACACCCACTGCTCCAAACAGCAAAATCGAGCTGCTCTCTACACCCGTAGACATTCACCGGGCAACCCGGGAATCATTCCCGCATGCTATTCCAACACCTGGCGTCTTTCTCCAAAGCTAAGTACTCTAACTTATTTATTATTACTCAACGCATGCTTCACCTGTGCATAATCTGTTGGGAAATATTGATAATTAGACATGTGATAAAGCATGATCGCCATCATTATGCATCAGTTGATCATCTCAGCATTGCAATGCATCGCATATCAGTATGCATCGTTGCACGCATGTCATTATGCGCTTATCAGTGCTGCTCATATCATTATGCATCAGTTGATCATCTCAGCGTTGCAATGCATCGCATATCAATATGCATCGTTGCACGCATGTCATTATGCGCTTATCAGTGCTGCCCATATCATTATGCATCGCATTACAGCAGCGCTATCTCACCGGTTATGTAATATCCAACCGGTTCCATGGCTCTCACCGGTTGTGTAATATCCAACCGGCTCCATGGCATTCCACCGATTATGTAACATTCAACCGGGGACGAGTCAGCAACAACTTAAGACTTCCAAACGCATGGGGTTTATAAACCCGGGCGAGTTTACATCTAACACATGTACCCTTGTCCAGCAGGATAAAAACACTGCATCACACTGAACTGTGATACATTTGGGGATACATGGCGAGACTCGTTATCTCCACGCCACTCCACCGGGCAGATTGTTTCTCTAACACAGAACAAGTCTCCCCGCAGGCTAACAAACCTGCACATTACCTCAACGCTTATCCAACAAAAGCTGAGAAAAACTAGCAAAGTGTTAACCGGCGCTTTAACATAGCCGCAACACTCTCCGGGGTACCTGTTGGCTTATTCCACGCACCAACAGGTCTCCCCGCAGGCTAGCAGACTTACCCCACGCTTATTCCAGCACAAGCTGGGCCGAGTCACCGGGCTACTCCTCGCCTGCCGTTGGCAGCAGCTGTACTGGGGGACTCGTTCCGACATGGCAGTCCACCGGTCGAGTCCTCACATCATCATCCCATGCATTCATCCGGGTTTCAACCCGCTCTACATTCACGATCATATCAGAATGCATCGCATCAATGCATCGCCATCATTATGCATCGCACTACGGTGCACGCATTCCAATGCATCGCATCAATGCATCACCGTCATTATGCATCGCATTACAATGCATCGCACTACGGTGCACGCATTCCCATGCATCGCATCTTAGTGCGCGCATCGGTATGCATCGCGTTACGGAATCGCCTTGCTCCCCGATCCGTCCGATGGCAGAACGCCCGGACGGAATCGCCCTGCTCCCCGATCCGTCTGATGGCAGAACGCCCGGACGGAATCGCCTTGCTCCCCGATCCGTCCGATGGCAGAACGCCCAGACGGAATCACCTTGCTCCCCGATCCGTCCGATGGCAGAACGCCCGGACGGAATCGCCTTGCTCCCCGATCCGTCCGATGGCAGAATGCCCGGACGGAATCGCCTTGCTCCTCGATACGTCCGATGACAGAGCGCCCGGACGGAATCGCCGTGCTCCGATCCGTCCCCGGTTCCGCACCGCTGCGCCAGAGCCTCGGCCGTTCAAACGACTGGTCCTATCGGGCGGGTCACCCCAGCCAGCGGGTCACCCCGGATTCAGCTGACCGGTCCTATCCGGCGGGTCACCCCCTCTAGCGGGTCACCCCGGATTCAGCCGACCGGTCCTATCCGGTGGGTCACCCCCTCCGGGGGGTCACCCTGGATTCAGCCGACCGGTCCTATCCGGCGGGTCACCCCAGCCAGTGGGTCACCCCAGCCAGCGGGTCACCCCAGATTCAGCCGACCGGTCCTATCCGGCGGGTCACCCCAGCCAGCGGGTCACCCCGGATTCAGCAGGCCCGGTCCTGTTCAGCAGCGGCTCCGCCAACTCTGCCCGATCAGGCTTCAGCAAGTCAGGACCGGTCAAACCCGGATCCTCCCCGGGCACCCACCACCGCCCGGTACCTCATCCCGCCCGGCACCTCATCACTCCCGCCCAAGTCACATCTCCAGCACGAACTTGGGGGACTCGACATTCGAACGCCCGGCAAGAGCCCAATCTCACTTAGGGACTTGGGGGACTGGTGGTAGTAGGGGTGACTCGGTCACCACCTACGCTTGGCGGCACATGATGGTTAACTCCCCAAGTAAGATTGCACTCTTACTCGGGAACTTGGGGGACTTGTTGACAGTACATATGGTGCACCGCCAAGCACATCCGGCGACCTCGTGGACAGTGCAACCGGTGTCATAGGTCCCACTTCCGGCATCCAGCGGGTAGACCGCAACCCCGGCTACATCTCTATTGTTCCACATCACCGGTGCCGCACTCGGAAGCAGTGCCACCGGGCTCCCGGAATGGCTTCGTGAGTAGAGAATTATGTAATAGTGTAGTAAGCATCCCACATTGGAAACATTGTAGAGGAGGGAGCCTTCCTCCCCTATAAATAGGAGGCTTCCCCCTTAGTACAAAGGATCTTGGATCCAAGGCACTCCATCCTTGTAACCCGATGGCTTATTGGCTATTCCTACTAGATTCCAAGTGGACGTAGCCGTGCCGTCCGATGGCACGGTGAACCACTATACTCGTTGTGTTCTTTATAGCTTTATTATTGTGCTTCTGCCAGGCCTACGGGTTTGTACAGAAACAGTACCCATACGACCATATTTGTTGTATTCGGTAAAGTGGGTACGGAGCTCGTTCTTCCACCCTTTGAACCTACGGAAAAAACAAAAGTGCATTAGAAATATTATTAATATCATAAAATATTTCAAATTATAAGATGAGGAATTCCCAACGTACCTCGAGTTCTGCATCGCGTACGCCCAAGCCTGCTTGTGTTCGGCAATCTCGAAGTATGCATGAAAGATAATATTTTATTAGTTTTAAAATGATAACAATACCGAAAATTATTAAATATTACGATAAAGAAATTAAGTTTTTTAAATTACTCACCGACGCCGCGTTGTTGATCTCCCTCTTGATCTCTTCCGGCACATCAGCCCACCGTGTCCACAACATAGGGACTCTATCCCTAATTAGTGCTCCCACGCAACCCGCGTAATCGCGGCGTTTTTTCCCCTTAACATCCTGATTAGGGGGTTCGTTGATCTGGATCCTCCCGCTAGTCTCAACACTTTTCCTGAGCGTATCAAAACATATGTCACCTCTCGCATTCCTACTTGAACTGCTAGCGGCGGTCCCTATCACATAAACGACGATTGGTTAATAAAATTAAATATTAGTGCGTTAATTTTAATAAAATATTTAATTAATAAAATCAAATGTTACCTGAACTCGATGACCCTAGGCCTTCTGTCGACTTTCCTTTTAATCTCGCCAAAATCAGAAGCTCAGGTCTCTCAAATGGCTCATAATGGTATGCCTCCGTAACACTCACGTACTGAGGCCTAGCAGGCCATATGGGCACACTACGCTCGTCGACCTCGGGTATGGCAGGAATGTTGTATGGCAGGTATAGCTGATTAGGGAGAGTAGGCCCCTCAGTAGAGTCAGCAGCAGACGGCGCATACGGACCTGATGAACGTCTAGAGCTATGTCGTCCTGAAATAGCTGCGTACTACATCTCGGAGGATCTGGCCGGAGAGGGGGACATGAACTGCTCAACGGCCGCCCCGCCGATAAAAGGGTCTGGTGCCGGTTGCTCACACTCCTCCGCGGCTGGGATGAATCGATCCTCTGAGGCTGGCTGGTGGTCCTCTCAGGCTGGCTAGGGGTCATCTCGGAGTCTCCGGATCCGCCAGAACTTCCAGAACCCCTAGATCTAGAACGACGGCCTCCGAATAGCTGTCTAAATACATCGGCCATCTGGAAACAAATAAATTAATACATTAATTAATATTAAATTATATTACATTAAATAACAAATTCTAATTAATATAATAACCAATAATACTAACATATTTTAAAACATACTAACAAATTAATATAAATAATTTAACTAATTTTAAATAATACTAACCATTAACATAAATATAACCATTTATATACAAATATAACTATATTTCATCATTAACATATATATACATACAAATAACCATTTATATATTAACATAAATATAACCATTTATATAATTAGCCTACCAATTTATATATATAATTAATTTAACAATTTATATATAACAATTAAAATATACATTAACATATATATATATACAAATATGTGTATATATTAACAAATATATAACAATTTATATAATTAATCTACAAATTTATATATATAATTAATCTAACAATTTATATATATACCAATATATATAACAATTTAACACACACTTAAATATCTAAATTATATACCTAAATTATACAATTAAAATAAATTGCAAAAAAAAAAAAAAAATTACCTACGGATCGAGGAGGAGGCCGGAGAAGGAGGAGAAGGAGGAGGAGAAAGGAAAAAGTCGGGCTGACTGCGGCTTTCAGCTTTTATAACAGAGAGAATAGCCAATATATATAACAAATTTATATAACAATTTAACACACACTTAAATATCTAAATTATATACCTAAATTATACAATTAAAATAAATTGTAAAAAAAAAAATTACCTAGCGGAGGAGGAGAAGGAGGAAGAGGAGGCCGGAGGAGGAGGAGGGGAAGGAGGAGGAGGATGTCGGAGGAGGAGGGGAAGGACTAAGTCAAACATCTAAACGCTTAAAAACGGAAATTAGTCTAGTTAAACGACGGTTTCTGGCCTCACCTTCAACAGATAATAGTTTCAAATCAATGAGATGCAACTAATCATATAAAAGTTTTACAAAATAGATATAACGAACGTCAGGCTACCCATAGGAAAACGAAAGTAAAAAACAGTTAACCGCAATATTCGGTACACAGATTTTATCAGAACCTTGTCATTTTTCAACCGTAGACGTATTTCATTATTTCGGTCATATCTTATTTCACAACATTTTTGCATTTGAAGAGTCTACGTATAGTAACTATTTAAAACTATACATTCACTGAAACACTTAGTAAACAAGTTAATGAACATTAGTGCATATGTTCTGATTTTGAATCTAAAAGTTTAGAAAATCTATTCCAACCGTCAGATATGACCGTTAAGATTAAATACATGTATGGAAAAAAATCCAACTTCAGCTGACAACGTTAAAGGCTCGATCGGAACGGTCAACCGGGTAAGTCAAACCTCTAAACGCTTAGAAATGGTAATTGGACTGTCTAAATGACGTTTTTTTGCCTGACCTTCAACAGATAATAGTTTCAAATCGATGAGATGCAACTAATCGTATAAAAATTTTCCTCAAAATATTTACCGAAGGTAACGCTATCATTAGGGAAACGAAGGAATAAAACCTTTGACCGCATCTTTCGACACTCAGATTTTATTGGAATCTTGTCATTTTTCAACCGTAAACTTATTTCACGACTTTTTCTGTTTGAAGGATGAAGCAATGGTTTATCGTTAGTGATAGAAAATGGAATCTGGTCATTTTTTGTTTTTTTTTTTTGTTTTAAATCATAGCCGACGAGAGACAACCTCGTACTCGTCGGCTATTCTTTTGTCGTTTTCTGTCTAAAATAAAATATGTATTTTTCAATATAGTTATGGCCGACGAAATAATGCATTTTTCGTCGGCTATTATGCGTATAGCCGACGAAATAACGTGTTTTTCGTCGGCTATTATATGAAAAAGGTAAAAAAAATCAGTAGGTTTACACCTCTCGTATTCCTATTTCCTGTTCATATATAACCAAAATTGAACATCAAGAAAACAGAACCCCAGCAGTCAACATATTTCAAATTTTTTTTTTAAGGGGTTTGAAACCCAGCCTAGCTGGGAGGCTCATCCCCACGCCCGTTCATTAGAAATTAGTGGATTACAAATGAAAGGATTACATCATCTAAATTACTTAATCCGTCGGATTGTAATCGGAATCATCGGATGAGTCTTCTTCGGTTTCTGAATTGCTGGATAGGGGTAATCTATGTCTTTCCTCACCACTAGAGTCCTCGTTAGTTTCTTCATTTGGATCAACATCAACAAGCAGTGGCTCTTCACGTCGAATTCGCACTGGCGTGTCTAGGCGAATAAAAGAGGAGTCAGGAATACTGTTTGAGTTGGGCTCTTAATACGCGGTGCCACCTTCCTCGTTCTCTTCAGCCACTCCAAGTGTAGACGCCCGGTAAATGTTGCGATGGTGGATAGTGTTGACTACTTTCCATGGGTCACCCTTGGCGAGATTATCAAGATAAAACACTTGTTTCACCCATGTGGCTAAAACGAACGGGTCATCCTCATACCATGATGTACTAGTGTTCACAGAAGTTTTGCCGTATTGATCGGTTTTCATGCTCTGCGGCCGTGTGTCAAACCATCTACACTTGAAAAGGTGCACTTTCATACCTTCCCCATAATGCAGTTCCACAACTGAATGGAAAACACCGTAATAGTCAACTCCATCATCCCCACCATATGCCATAACCCCTGAATTTTGTGTTTTCAGTCTGAGGTCTCTCTCTTCACATCGAAATAACACACCATTCACCTTGCACGTCGCATAAACTTTTGAATAGACCGGCCTCATCGCTAAAAGTCTGAGTTCGTGCGACCAATTTGGGTGATTATCATTTTTAATAAGGTCCATCTGCAACCATCAGAATCAACTATAAATATGAATAATTATACACAATAATATATAAATACGTATAGAATAATGTTAAAGTTACGTACCCAGCGGCCGAAATACTCTGCGAATGTCCGGTTGTGGTAATCGAGATCACCTCCTACTTGTTCACAGTTTTGATGCATGTTTTTCCAAAACTGAACTTCTAAACAGTTAATTAGTACCCACCAATGTGCAATGGCTACCTCATAATCTTTCAACTTGTAGGAAACTGGCATTTTTCCACCGAGTACAACATCGTCGGATAGTATGAAAAGATTGAACTGTGAAGGTACATCTTCCGGTATGCTTTCCTGTAACGCTCCTAAATACAGCTTCATGTAGGTGACGCACTCGTGCGCAATATATGCTTCAGCTATACATCCTTCAGGTGCGGATCTGTTTTGGACAAAACCACCGTATTGTCCAAGTTGCCTATAAATCAAGTTTTTAAAGTGTTATGATAATACATTAATACTAAATCAAATATATTGATGAGGAAATTAACATAAGGTGTAAAATACGTACCTTTCCATCGGATACATCCAAGTGAAGTGTACAGGACCGGTAAGCAACAACTGCCGAGGAAGATAGATCATGAGGTGAGGCATGATGTCGAAAAAATTTGGAGGAAATATCATCTCAAATTTACACATGATATGAACGATGTCTTGTTGCATTTCCCGGAGGTCAGATTTTCTCACTTCCCGTGTGCATACCTTCTGGAAAAATCTTGCCAACGCTACTAACGGCTCCACAACGTGACGGGGAAGGAACGGTCGAATGAAAACAGGGAAGAAACGTTGTAGCAAGATATGATTGTCATGACTTTTCAACCCGTAGAGATTGTTGAATTGTCTGTTCACACACTTGGCTATATTTCCAGCAAAGCCTGAAGGATACTTGGCCCGACTTATCCAATGCAAAATTTCTGATTTATGCTCAGGCTTGACGGTGTAAGGAGCTTGAGGTATTTTTCTCTTCCCTTGTTTCAACCATAGTTGTTTTCTGATATTCATGTTTTGCAGATCAGTGCGAGCCTCAGGACCGTCTTTCGTCTTCCCCTCCAAGTTCAGCGTTGTGCCCACCACACTTTCAGAAACATTTTTTTCTATGTGCATAACGTCTAGGAAGTGACGGATCAACAACTCACACCAGTACGGGAGTTCCCACAATATGCTATTATGTGTCCAGAATTTGTACTCCTCAGGTCTTTCAGGTATTTCCGCAACAATATCGGGATGATTGCTGAGGGCCCCAAAATCGTACTCATTAAGCACTACTAAAATTTCTCTTCCCGTCCATCTTCTGGGAGGACCACCATGTTCTTCGGTTCCATCAAATGCGGCGGACTCGTAACGCCAGTGGTGATCCGCCAGAAGGAACACACGATGACCCATTCTGCATATCTTGTTGCAATGAGGGGTGCTCCCATAATCGCTGAGGCACTCTAGACAAGCCTTGTATCCCCTAACAACGCTGCCCGACAACATTCCATAAGCAGGAAATTCACTGATGGTACCAATAACCATGGCATGCATCTGGAACGTCTCCTCCTTGTACTTATCAAAAGTGGGATGACCAACGTCCCACAATACCTTAAGCTCTTCAATCAATGGTCTCATATACACATCGAGACATTTCCCTGGGTAACCAGACCCCGGAATCAACAACGTCAACATATTATATTCCTTCTTCATGCACATCCACAGAGGAAGGTTGTAAGGTACCAAAATCACCGGCCATATACTGTATGAAAGACTCATGGTGCTGAAAGGGTTGAACCCGTCGGTTGAGAGCCCGAGCCTGACGTTTCTGACATCTGACGCAAAATGAGGAAACTCATTGTTTATATGCTTCCAAGCCGCTCCGTCAGAGATGTGTGTCATGATATCTGCGTCTCCCAAGTCCCGCTCACCGTGCCATCTCATAGCTTTTGCGGTGGTTTCTGACATGTACAACCGCTCAAGCCTATCTCTCAACGGAAAATACCGAAGCACTTTCACAGGTTTCCTATTGCCTGCTCCCGTCAACTTATATCGATCAGAATGACATATCGGACATGCGTCAAGGCTAACAAGGTCATTCCCTTCTGCATCTTTACCCCAGAAGAGAACGCAGTCAAATGCGCATGCATGGATCTTAATGTAGGAAAGCCCTAGATCTTTGAGGATACTTCGGACCTTACGGTGATTGGTAGGATTACGATGACCCTCCTCCAACAACGAAGAAGTGTACTGTAGATATTCATCCACTTGCCTGATAGTCGATTTTGTCTCGACTTTAATCCTCATTACCTCCATCACACTTTGAAGAACTGTCTTCTCAGAACTTGAAGACACAGGGGTTTGTTGCAATGCAATCAGTTTGTTGTACTTGTCAAAGGCAGCAGTGTTAACAACTTGTGGGAACGGCTGCACCGGGTCATGCATATATTGTTCCCCACGTACACCGCTTTGAAAAGGAAACACGTCGTTGACGAATGACATTGTTGGATCGTTGGATGTACTACTACTGCCCGCCTAAAAAAACTGCCCATGATCATGCGATCCATCTAATGATTGCTCACCGTGATATATCCAACGTTTGTACTTCGGCCAAAACCCATTACTCTTTAGGTGCTCCCATACTGTCCTAATCGGAAATCGACACATATCACTACGACACTTACATTTCTTGCACGGGCAATAATGGTATTCCTTCCCGTTTGCATTTTCCTCGACGAACTGCAAAAAATCCACAACTCCTGTAGTGTATCGTCGGTCATGCCTTGGAAGCGAAATCCAACTCTTATCTCGATCCATATATAGCCTGATAATAATATATATGTATAACTTTAATTAATAAGAAATTAATTAACACATATATATTACAATATATATTATTATCAACATCAACTCATATATATATATACCATTAATTAACAATCATTATTTAAGTTCATTACACTATCAACAACCATTAATTAACATATTTATATATATTTTAACACTAATTAAAATAACATCAAATTAAAACACATAATTATACTCTAACTGAAAATCAACTCAACTACAACTCAAAATCAACATATATACATACATTCTAACACTAAAACAACAACAAAACAAAAAATCACTTACTATATCAAAATCACTAAAACTCAAAATCAACTCAACTAAAACTCAAAATCAACATATATACACATATACGTACCTATATATAGCTCTACAATGTAAGAGAGGACGGATTTCAACAATACCCACAGATTTTTCACTCTTTCTCCCGTTTTTTTTTTCGTTTTTTTTTTTTAAATGAGCAGCTGCTGTCTAGATCTGAAAATATATAGACTTATAGCCGACGAAAATGTCAATTTCGTCCGCCAAAATTTCAAAATTTTTCGTCGGCTAATGTTTCAGAGAAAGGCCGACGAAAATCCAAATCGTCGACTGAAATATGAATATAGCCGACGTTTTTTGTTTATACCAACGAAAAAATAGTATCGTCGGCTATGGTTAAACTATGGCCGACGATTTTGTTTTTCCACCGACGAAAAATAAAATCGTCGGCTATTCGTTGGAAGTACCGACGAAAATTGTAATTCGTCGGCCGTTTTTTTTTATTTCGTTGGGAAAAGCCTTTTTTCTGGTAGCGGGAGAACCTAGGGTTTGCTGGCAGCTCCAAGGAATGACAATTCCTTGTCCAAATTGGTTAAGGTTTCCTTGTGGGACAAATATTGCATTCTTGGACTTCTTTTTATGAATTTTCTTCAAAGCTTGGGCTGCATATCTTCATGGACTTCTTATGTGGGCTTGACAACTCCATGCAGTGAACTTGGTCCGTGGAAAAATACCCGAAGCCCGCCAAGAACCAAAACCGGCAGCAGCATTGCCGATTGGCAAGCAATCCTAGCTTGACTAGGAAATCTTCTTTTCTTCATTTTTTCCTCCATTGCCTTGGCTCAATGTCTTCCTCTATCCTTCAATAAGCTTGGAAAATCTTCAAATATGCAATGGTGCGCCAAAATGTCCATCGAAAACAGAAACAAAGGAAAAGAGGCAGAAACTTGCTGGAATCAGCTGGAATGACCTTACTCCGGTAAAACTAGCATAACTCCCTCGTCGGAGCTCCGATTGATGCGATTCCAAGTCTTAAATAAACTATACACATAGAGCTTCCTCCATATAAATGGGCTTGATCAAATTCCTTGTGAAACGTCGGGATTGAATTTTTAAAGTTGATACACAGTCCCAGGAAAAATCCTGGAAGTCACTGGATTGGTTTGCTCGAACTGCTGATTTGCGGCCATCTTTTGGGTGACTTTCCGAACTCCGATTGATCTATATTTTTGAGAAAATACCCATTAGCAAGCCAATAATATGCATACCAAATTTCAAAAAATTTAGAAAAGGATAAGTCACAATTGTATTCATCTCAGAATCACGAAAAAGATACATTTTGCACTATTTTCCAGAATTCTTAAACTTAGTCATTTTTCGGATTCTAAAGCATATTTTATCAAAACTCTACCAAAATGACACTAAACTATATTATGACTCTATCTTAGATAAATAAGGGTTAAACGAAGCATAAATGAGGGCGTAAACACATTAATATCGTCGCACATTGTGCTCCTATCACCCACGACTCTCACCAATAGCTAACAATTTAGAAATATCATGCAAATTGGGTTTTCTCAAGTATTCAGCACCAAATACATCAATAATTGCTTGGACAAACTTTCTCAAAGTTTCCATTGAAGTACTTTCACCGATTCTCAGGTAATCATCATTACAATCTGCCGCAGTTCCATCGGCAAGAATCCTCAGGGCAGCAGTACATTTTTGAAGTGACGAAAACGCAAGACAGCCAGCCCGGTCTCTTGTTTGGACAAAATATGAGTCATGTGATGTTACTTCATCTACAATTCGAAGAAAAAGAGGCCTATGCATCTGAAATCTCCTCCGAAAAACACCAGAGTTATGAATCATTGTCAAGGGTTTGGTGGTATTTACCTCGTCCCCTATCCTTATATAGCCGACCTGGAATGGAGCCTCAACGCCTTCTTCTTCTATTTTCTTCTTGTAGAGTAGTTATTTGCATATTGAACAATTCTTCATCAGATGATGAATTTGCAAGATTCCAAAACTCTTCATTCACTGCATCTGAGGATGAATCAGATAATTAAAGATCCATGGTTTAGAGAAAAGATAGAGGTTGTGTGTGGATTTTGGAATTATTTTTTTCGATTGCTCTGGTTTCTGAAGAAGAGACGATGTCGAGAGATGGAGATGAGGAAGAGAGGGACAACGATGAAAAAAGAATGGAAAGAAGGAATAAAATATTTTTGACTCTTTTCCTTGGCTTAGTCAAATTTGACAAGAAGAAGGGTTCTAGTCATTTACACGTGGAAATAGCCTTTCGGTTGGAGTCCACCACCTAATGTCAAATATTTACGTTACGCTTATGTGGCACAAAAGCCTTATCGGCTGGAGGTGCTCTAATATGCCTTAACCCTCTAACTCTTGAAGGTCTTATTCCAAGACGTTGGAAGATGTCAAGATGCATATGATATCATGTTAACCTTTATCTAATTGCTTTGCAAATCATGCAACATTTCTCTTTAGGTTAAAGTGTTAAACTTAGTCTGTCTGGTTTTAATTGTATTCCTTTGTGTATTTTGAGTGAAATGATATTTTACTAATATACTAAAGATATTATCCTAGTGAATAAGATCTCACTAAAACTGCTGAAACAAATAATGTAGTGGTTACTGAGAAACAATGCCTAAGCGCAAATGGAGGTAGGAGTATATATACTGTACGTTAATGAGTTTTAATATTCCGTGTTTGTTCAGAGACTTCCATTCATATATATATATATATATATATATATATTCTCTATCCCACACATCTTAAAATCCTCATACTGTCATACACTGTTCTTTCTCTTCAAATCTCTCACTAAGGTTGAGAGCTAGGTTCACATCCGGAAAAAAAGAGATCCAACAAGGCAAGGTAGACATGGCCGAGGAACAACTGGAGGTGCTTAAAGCTTAATGCACTCGACACTGCATGCAAAAACACAATGGTACGTATCATTTCACTGCAATCATCACTGCTGCTGGAATGGGGTTCTTCACCGACGCTTATGCTCTTCTGCATATCCCTCGTCACCAAATTGCTTGGCCGTATATACTACCATGCATGTTGATGGGGCAGCCAAGCCTGGACCGTTGCCTCCGAATGTGTCTGCTGCTGTCAATGATGTTACACTTTGTGGAACCTTTCCATTGGTTCAGGTCTCTCCTTTAGCCATGACCTGAAAGCTGTGATTGCAGTCCTTGGCTTCTTCCGGTTCTGGCTTGGGTGGTGAACTGGTGATTACCCTCTTTCAGTCACCATCATGTCTGAATATGCCAACAAGAAGACTCGTGGTGCCTTCATTGCCGCGGTCTTCGCCATGCAGTGTTTCAGGAGGCTTGTTTGCAATGCTTATGGCTTTCACATTTGAGGCCATGTACAAGGCTCCAGCTTATGAGGTTGATCCAATTGGTTCAACACTCCCACAAGCAGACTACTTTTGGAGAATTATTCTGATGAGGCATTTCCTGCTGCACTAACTTACTACTGGCAGTTGAAGATGCCAGAAACAGCTCGCTACACAGCGCTCGTTCGCCAACGATGTGTCCCAGGCAGCTGCTGATTTATCAAAAGGTATTCATGTCGACATTGAAGCTGAACTGCCAGGGTTCAGGAACCCACTAACTCTTTCGGTTTAGTTTGTTCTCTAAGGAAATCCCGAGCTGCCATGCATGGACTTCACTTGCTCGGAACCACAAGCACATGGTTCTTGATTGAATTGCATTTTACATTCAAAATCTGTTCCAGAAAGACATTTCGGTGCCATCGGATGGATTCGTAACGCCAAGACTATGAATGCCATTGAAGAAGTTTTCAAAATTGCACGGGCGCAAACTCTTATTGCTCTATATATGCTGTACTGTGCCTGGTTATTGGTTCACTATGGCCTTCATTGACAAAATGGGAATATGCAGTACTGTGCCTGGTTATTGGTTCTTCCTCATGATAGTGTTCATGTTTCCATTGACAATTGCCCTACAATTACTGGTCCAATTAAGGATCATGTGATTGGGTTTGTGACACTGTATGCACTGACTTTCTTCTTTGCCAATTTCAGACCTAATGCTACAACATTGTGGTACCGGCTGAGATTTTTCTAGCTTGACTGAGGTCTACTTGCCATGAGATATCAGCGGGAAAGTTGGGGGCAGTTGCAGGTGCCTTTGGGTTTTTGTATTTAGCAACCTCAGGACAAGACTAAAGCAGAAGCAGGGTCCCCCGCCGGTATAGGCGTCAAGAGTTCACTAATTGTTTTGGGTGTGGTCAACTTGTTAGGATTTGCTATTCACATTCTATGTTCCTGAATCTAAAGGAAAGTCTTCGGAAGAAATGTCAGGTGAGGCCAATGAAGAAATCAATTAGGGAAGTGGAAGCGTATGAGCAGCCAGCAGAGTTTCTGTTAATCTTCTGAAACATAGGATTTTGGATATTGTTTTTAAGTAGTCGTAGGACTCTCTGCTTATTGATTTGCTGTCAAACTATTATAGCAAAGTGCCGGTTTATATTTTGTGATCTTCCTGTCCCTTTCCCCTCAAATACAGTTTTACTCAAAATACATAAGGAATCATACTACCTACTGCACATAAGTACTACGTAATTATATTTTACCACCTTAGTTACATAATGCAATTCACACCAAGACAAACCATCAGCCATACTGCATAGTTTAGCATCAGAATCACACAAAATTAATCACCAATGACAGATCTTATGACCTTGACATCAGGAATTGCGATAAAACCCCATAGACATGTATTACTTTCTCCAATGTGTTGAGAAAATGGATGTTAATCCCTATTGCATCCATGTTAAGGTAGAGAGTTGTGGTAATAAAACCATGAGTATCAATAAGTGCCAGCTAATATGGCAATTTCAGATTTCACTAATAAATTTCATCAAAGCGGCTCTCACTACAAGCAAATACAACATGGTTTGCAGAAACAAATGTCACCTCCAAAAAAGCATTCTAGCTTTCACTTCTCATAAGTCAAATCTCACATTCCATCTACCATTAAAATCGGCATTGAGTGTCCAATTGTTTTCCCTGATCTGAGCATATGGAACCTGAAAAGGGGAGGTAAATTGAATAAGCCGCAGAAAATTAACCACAAAACATCTTGGAGTGACGCTAAATATGAGTAAACAGAGAGAAAAGACTCGAGCATAAATTGAATTGATCCAGTGAGGTCAGTCTTTTAGCATTCAAAAAGGAAACAAGGTTTGGATTTGAGCTCCCTTTTGGATTTAGTTGGATCTCAATTTATGTATTTCATAGTTGATTGTCTGAATTCAATGAAAGATTTGATTGTGCCGAGGTACTTAGAATCTAGTGCCACTCATCAGAGGCTGTTGCCCTAAGATGAAGCGAAGCATCCCCAACCCATAAATCTACCACCAAGCAACTGACGAGCAAACGAGTACCCGTCGCTCTCTAGTTCAACCTAGTCAACCATCAAATTCAGGAAAGGAAAAGGACGTGATGGGAAATCGAAGAGTAAGAGGAAAGAGAACGATGAGAAAAAGACAGAAGAGAGAAGAAGAGGCAGGGAGGAGGGAGGAGCGATCAAGTTCTTTTCCTAGGCCAAGTGAGGATTTGACATAACTAGGGTCCCCTAATTATCCTTAGTCAGGTACATTTTCATCCACATGGGCTGACTTCAATTGGGAGATTTCCATCCACAACCCAGGAGTATCTAGCCTTGCAAGGTAGTCCTTGCTGATTCACATGGGATTCCACACTCCAAATAACTCTATCCATTCAAGGCCTTATAGAACCAACATAAAATTATGCAGTGTTCTTAGGGTGTCAATCAATTGGTAGTCAAATTAAAACAAGTATTAGATATATGAATTCATAACAAATGATAACAACAATGTAAACAGAATCATAAGCATTTGAGCTACGTAACATTACCTTTTCAATCAAGTCATACCCAACTTTGAACCTCACATCTTGGTCCTTCTGAAAGTTTAAAATGCTCCAAGACAATTCAGCAGCTCCTTTGGATCCTTTCTGTCAAACAAATCAAACCAAACATCAACACATACACAAAAAAATTCCAATATCTAAGCAAAAACAACTCTTCAGCCAAAGTTACAATAACATCATCGGTTACCAACCTCTCTAAAATCTTTATCAAGATCATATTTCCCCTTAACAGTAAAGTTCAACAGGCCATCGGTCGTCACGGGGAATGCCTTCTTCCCACGAATAGTGTACCGGAGTTTATCACGCTTATCATACTGCAATCCAGCCCCAATGCTAGTCGAAAACTACAACCCAATCACATTGACATTATCAAAGCATATCAACAACAAATTATTAAACTTCATATAAAAGGAATTAACTTTATATCTCTAACAATAAATCTCCATAACCATAAGTATTGGGTTTTCTCACATCTGGGTAGAAGCGCCTGACAAGAGCAGTAAAGTAAGTTGGGGCTCCAACTCTAGTATCTAGCTCTCCATGAACCTGAAGCACAATTAGTAAAGGGAACAGGAATCATTGAATTGAAGTGAACTAGGGAATTGAAATTGGAACAGGGGAAGTGAAAACAGAGAGGAATTGGGTTACCTGCAAGCGGGTTTTGGAATCGAGAGGTAACTTCTGCTTGGCGTGGATTCGGAGGGCTTTGGAGTCTCCACCGTATCTGAGAGAGGTCTCCATTGGAGTTGAGAGCACTGTGAAATTCGAAACCCTAGACAAGTGGATATGGCGGAGAAAAAATAGAGAAGAAAAGAAGAGACTTGAGAAATACTACTATCGCTATGGGAATAAAGGACTGAGGGAGTATGAGTATCACGTGTTTCAGTGTTTTCCTTTTATTTTTTTTTCTTTTTACTTTTTTATGCAAGAGATTACCTACACTACAAATGAGAATGTTAACAGGGCAAACAACCACAATCTCATTCAGGCATGAACGGAAGAGCTCGCATAATTGCAAGCTAATACAAACTACAATATTTGTATCTCACATGCCATAAAGACGCAATTGTGGCTCATACGAAGCAGCAAGCATAAGTTATCTCAGAAACCTCAATTAAACTACCTCAAGTCCTTAACAAATGTACAAGACTTAAAAAATAGAAAATATTAAAACTAAATTTAAACTATCCTCACACAAGGTCGAATGCAGGCCAATCAACCCCAATGGATCTAGAGCATAAATAACATGAAACCTTACCTTCTGCCAATCGACTACCGTCGCTGTCAAGGTCTCCATCGGCCAGGTTTTCCATCATCACATCGTCATCAAGTCGAGGAGGGAACCAAACCTTGCCCGTCGGCTTAAATTCACGTGTTAGTTGGCTGAAACCTCACAGGTTGCCTCCTTGCACTATAGACGCTGATGTGATTCAGGCTCAACTCCGATGTCATTCGACCGGGAAAACACTCATATGCTAACAACTCTACTTAGCCCAATAGAGATTTAATTATAGAAGATGTCTATTTAGTACTAACTTGGCCCCCTCATTACCCATTTCAATGATCATCTTATTTTCTTCCCCTATTCAACATAAGGTAACAACTCTATTGCCCATTTGAACAAATCTTTTTCAACCCTAGTACAATTTTAATTTTTTTCTTCCTTTTTTGTCATTCTGTCTTATCTAACATATTTTTGAATTATAATGTGCTGAGAAAGTGGAAGATAAAGAAACTTTGCCGAAATATCACTCAACTCGGCCGGCCTCTTATGGCCGGTCGTCGGAGTCTTCAGATTTCGGTCACCAAAATTTTTTGGCCGGAATTTATTTATTTATTTTTTCGCCAGATTTTTTTAATTTTTTTTATAATCAGGTTATTGGACGATGGTTACTGACCTCCAGTAAGCAATTTGCAGATTACAGATTTCCAGTAATAAATTTACTGACTCATAGTAATCAAGTTACTGACCCCCAGTAATCGATTATTGACCCTCAGTAATCAAGTTACTGACCCCCAGTAATCAGATTACAGATTCCATATTTTCCAGTAACCATGTTACTGACCCCCAGTAATCGATTACTGACCCCCAGTAATCAGATTACTGACCCCCCAATAATCCACAACCATACATATTACTGACCCCCAATAACCAGATTACTGACCCCCAGTAACCAGATTACTGCCCCCAGTAATCCACAACCATACATATAGATTGTGCTTCTCAGTATCTCAGTATACAATCCATGCCAAAATCTAAAGCCAACGAGAAGAAAAAACACACATGAAAATTACTATCATTAGTACGACGTCGTTTTCCTGCACTGTGCTACAAATTGTAGGGTTTTGTTAGCTTTCCTTTCAGTGGGTAAAGGGTTTTTGTAGCCATTCTTCATCTTGTGCAGTTCTACTCTAAAATTCCAATCACCTGTTCACAAACTCCCGGCAAAACCTTCTCTGATTCACCATGTGAAAGAAGAAGTTCATCGACAAGAAAAAGTCGTCTACTTTCCAACTAATCGCACGTGACTCCTCCGATCCCAACTACGACGACTCACCCGGCGGCAACCGAGTCTTCATCCAAGTGTCCGACCGCCCCAACTACAATGCTGATTCCATCTTCGCTGACGTGCCTGAGGACGAAGAAGGCGACCACTACCACAACCACGCCTTCGGAAAACACCCTAGAAAAGCAAAAAAAGCACCTTCAATGGCAGCCATGGCTGGCTCCGAAGTGTCCAACGGCCCGGTTCTCAACCTCATCAACAAGCGCATATGTGCCCTCCGCAAGAAGCAAAACCGCATCCATCAGATGGAGGAGTCCATCGCCCAAGGCAAATCCCTCAACAACGAACAACTCGAGGTCCTCCGCTCTAAAACTGCAGTCTTCGCCTCCATCGACGAGCTCGAGAAGCTTCGCCAGCCCCCCCCCCCCCCCCCCCCCCCCGCTCCCGCTGCCGCCACCACTACTAAGCCAGAGAGAGAGAGAGAGGAGTCTGTTGGTTAAAAAAGATACGAGGATATTAGGGTTTAATATAGGATATTTAGGTATTTTTATTAAGATCCATTGGAATGGGTATGTAACATTGGAATAGTCAAGTTTTAACTCTTTTTTGTGCAAATGGTCATTATCCCATGTAATTACCACCCTGAAGAAAATATTGAACCTCGGGACTGCAACCTCGCAGAAGACGATAACACTGTTCTCAACTCTTTCCACGCACCAAGATTGATACACAAAGAGGCATGCTCGGCTAGTCAAGACCTGCTTTAAAGCTTGGACGATGTCCTCGTCGCTTTGCACGAAACCCAGGATCTACAGTTTCAATGTCACCACGGAATGAGTTGTATCTAAACATATACAAGTTTTGACTTTCCTGAAAAACTTAATTTGTAATTTTACAACGGTTTTCCTCTAATTTTGTATTATATCTAACTTTTCTTTTTCATCTCCAATAAATTTTATACAAAAAATAAACAGAAAAACTGCAACCAATTCTCTAATTTACTCTTCTCTTAAGATCGCTATGAATTAGAGATTTTTTTTTCCTCAATATCTCCCTAAAATGGGGATAACTATAAAGAATCAATAGGACCAAATGGTTCTTATTTTTTTCTTAAAATGAAGAAAATTCAGAGTATGGGAAGTTGTTGACGTTGTTCATATTTGGTTTACTAGCATATATAAGTTTGAAATTTTTTCTTCCTGAATGGGTAGTTGTTGTGAACTTGTGATATATGACCATTTCTTTTGTACAAGATAGAAATTATGGTTCGTTTGAAGTAATTTTTTGTCGGACAATATATTGAACAAACGTCTAAACAAAAGAACTACCATAGGTAGATCTAAGTCACCGATGCCGAAGGTGAAGAGATTTCCGAGTTTTGACTCAGCGCCGAGTTTTTGGTTTGTAGTGCAGAAACTCTTCGGATTTATTTGAACATTTTCCACTCTGACCTGTCTCTTGCCCCTTTCATGAGAAATGATATTTGAGATGTGTAGAATGCATATGTAAAGTTTTAGCTCATTTAATGTCCATTTGGTCACGTTGTCATTATGATTTTCTTGTGAAGCTCGATTTCTCTTAGATGAAGATGGTGTTGGAAACTTAATATTATTTTAATATTAAATTTCTATAATGAATGGAAATTAGACTTATAATTGTCCATTGGGTTAATGACTTAAGTTTTGAGAACCGGCCCACTGTTGAAGCAAATGGGCAGAAGCACAAAACAAGAGTATGTGTTTGTTCAGGTTGCTTCACGGCTCCTCAGAACGAGAAACCTTGTGACCTTTCGATTTGGGTGCAACACATTCTCTTCCTCTTCTCAGACAACCCATGGATGATAGAGTCGTGTCTTCTCAATTCGAAGGGCTGCGGTGGTTGCCTCTTCAAATTGGGACGCGATCATTCACAAAAGGTTCTTCAACATCTATAAATGGGGGGTACTCTCCCTGCGTGTAGGATAGATCTGAAAATTCTGAGTTTTCTATTATTTATAAGCATTCATACATTAGAGAGGATCTATTCATTCATTTGTGAGAGAGTTCATACATAAATTGGTTCAAAGGAGCCTTGAGAATTGGAGTGCTTCATTCACAAGGAGGGAGTCGTTGTATCCTGGGAGACGAACGCTAGCAAACCATAAGCACCGTAGTGGGGCGTAATTCGTCTTAAGGTCAGAGCGTCGAACGCTTGCCTCGACTCAATTTGAGGTTTTTCTAATCCTATCTTGATGTATTTGCATGATTTGTTTTAGTTTGTTTACCATAGTTTATAGCAATATAGCATACTATTTTCTAACAGATGGGAAACGTGCTAGATGAGTATTAGTGCATTTTTAAACTTCTTCTTCAGTTCCTAGCATCATAAGAATTTTAAAATATATATATAGATATATATATATATATAGATATATATATATATATAAACACAAAAGCTAAGCAAAAGTGCAAGATTAGGGAAATATTTAATAGGTAACTATGGACCTAACATATGTAATTTATGGGAAGAAATATTTTGTACTCGAAACAAATTATAAATTACTAAGCTTAATCATTCAACTACCCAAATTAAAATCAAATAAGGCATAAATTCTAAACCCTAAATCGAAGAATACCAGTGAACTTGAGACATTAATAAAATATTTCACCCATATGAAGCGCACCAATATGGAATTCAGTTAGATATATAACATCCCACATCAGATATATGATATTCTTACTTCACGACACTATGGTTTAATATATAGCGATTCTAAATCCAAAACATTGTAAACGACCGTACACTATAAAAACCATTTCACCCAAAAAAATTCACAAACTCAAATTTTGATACCGCCCGATTATACTTTTCACCTAACATCATCATTCTTATGACTTTTCGTGTTGAATCAAACACATGTGTTTGAGAGCTGCCCAATGTTGCATGAAAATTATAGATTGGAAAAAGAGGCAAATCAACATCAAAGCTTTAAAGACTTGCATTATTAATCCTAATGTGTAAAGAACGGGTGACAAACCATAAGTACTTTTCGTACAACTCTTGGGTACATTAAAGTTAGCCATAAATACTTTTCGTACAACTCTTGGGTACATTAAAGTTAGATGCTCCATTAGACGTGGGGGCAACTCCACCCTACCATAAGCCATAATCACAATCTCTGGCAACATCCACCGTTCAATTACTAGGTTTGTATGTATAGATCATTCTTGTAAATTTTTAGTCACAATGTTGATCTTTAAGACATCCAACTAGATTAAATCTATGGACGTATCAAATCTGTCAAACATGAACCGTTTATATTTTTACTTGTAAAATTACAATTTTAAATGCTCTAACAATCATCAAATGAGATGAAAATTTTCATATATGATTTACTCAAAATGACCAAAAAGTAGGCTAAATGATCGATGTCTCAAAATGACCAAAATGAAGAATCCCTTATTAGAATGGATATATATATATATATATATATATATATATATATATATATATATAGTTTATATCTAGAGCGAATGTTCGCTTTCAAATGAAGGGTCTGCGTTGTACTCTTTATTTTCTTCGACCAAAGTTATTTTTCATCTAAGAGATTTTATTGCTTGGCAAGTTTTATAAGAAGAAAACATCACGTGCGCCATTTATATCTAAAGAGCAGCTCATTTGATTGATCTAATGTTCATGAGGAGATGTAAAAATCATAGAAATTCTATCACAAGTTATCTCAAACATATTGTTGTGCGTTATGCTCTTTTGTACCTTCGCTGAGATTTATTTTTTTCCCACTGGGTTAGTCTACTACTCGGCAAAGTTTCAACGAATCAACATAATATGCAACCATTTAGACGTGCGACACTAAATGGAGTGTTTAGGAAAATGACACATTTGTGTGCCCTGATCTAATGGTTATTTTGTTTAGTGATATATAACCGGATAAAATTAGCTAACGTTTCCTTCTATATACCTAAAATGTTCTTTCTAATAGAATCACATATCTCGATTCTCTCTTTGCTTAATTTGTGTATGGTTTCTCCACAACAATTTGTTATATTTTAATTTTTTTTTTCTGTAGACTCTAGTGGTCCAGTCGTTTTATAGTTTATAATATCTAATATTATTAAATTCTTATTCAAAAAAGTTGTAATATGAGTCCCTAAAGTAGTAATATTAGTTCTTAAAGTTGTAACTGAGTTCTTAAAGTTGTAAAATCCAATTACACACGAGTCATGTAGTAAATATTTTTTTTTTAAATTTATAACTCAAGCTACAAGTTCGAGGACTAATTTACTACTTTAGGATAAGATTGATGCATTTTTTTAATCAAATTGTCAACCCTTTATTAGAAATCAGAAAATTCAAGAATTACATAGCTCAGCTAATTACAAGTTGAAGAAAAGATACTGAAAAATAAAATTCCTTCTGTTCTAAGGAGCATGCATAGGCTGCTAAATCATGTGCAACTCTATTCCTTTCCTTCCAATATGTCGAACAAGCCAAGTCCCTTCCATCAGTATGGTTCACACAAATCCTCATATAACTTTCCCTATCTTCCATTATTGAGAATATGTGACCCCATACGCCAACTTCTTGTGCATCCGTTTCTAAAATAGCAGGAGAATATCCTTGATCGGTAGCAGATTCCACCGCTTTGCTGCAAGCTACAAGCTCGACATGTTCAACCAAAATCAATCCATTATTAGGAAAAATATCACCTGCCAACATAGTGCCCAAGTGGTCTCGAATCACAAAACTCAAACCCCAAAACAACTCCTTTCAAGGTTAGACTACCCCAAGAAGACAATATGTCAAGACATACCCTCTAAGCATGAACCTTAGCTTTGTTTGGAATATTTGTCTTCCATAGAGTCTTCCAAAAACCAGAATTAACAGAATGCAATATAGGAGAGTAACTCGAGGAATTTAAGAGGGCATATTGGCATGCCAATTTTACTGAAAACTTGCCATCCTTTTCCAGCTTCCAACAAAGTCTATCATGAATATTTCGAGAGCTCAATGGAATGGCAAGAATTAATGCTACATCTGAAGGCTGAAATAAATGTGTCACCAATTCTTTATTCCATCTGCCTTCATTACATAATAATTCACTCACCTTCGAAACCATTTTAGTAGCATGATTCAATGCTACAAGTGGTCCAAGGCGAGTTCCTGGAACCCAATTATCTAAAAAGATGTCAATATCACACCATTGCCAACTTGCCAACAAACATTTTTTTGTAACACATCTTTAGTTCCAGCAATACTTTTCCCGGAGAAGGATGAAGAATAATGAGAAGAAGCTTCCCAAAAAGAACAATTAGGAAAATATCGGGATTTATATATCCGAGCAATCAAAGACTCAAGGTTAGATAACACTCGCCATGCTTGCTTTGACAACATTGCCGAATTGAAATTAGAGTGACTCTGAAACCCCAAGCCACCAGTTTCTCTAGGATTGCAAAGAACATCCCATCTTTTCCAATGGATTTACGATTTTCCAGAATTGTCACGCCCCGAATTTGAATCGATAAAAATTCAAGTTCGAAAACGTGATAATTCAATAATCACAACAACTAGAAAATAAATTACAAATTACTATGTATTAAAGAGTCCAAACAAATGTGACTCCGGTGAACACAAATCTTACACAAGTTGTAAAACATTGGACAATGTAATTGTTCAACTCATGCTTGACGAGTGCCATAACCGGGGTAACAACACAGGCAAATAATACCATACAAAAGATCGTTAGTATAAAGCAAGTAGGGATCGTTCTATCCGAGGATTAAGGGTACCTGACATGTAAAAGGTTAGAAACAAACATATTCACACATATACACAATTAAAACACACGAATGGGGGATGAAAAGGGATCGACAGCAAGCTGCCCCTAAATACCTAGACACGAAATTAAAAACCTAAAACTAATATTTACAAATGATCATCATCTTTCACACAAAGCATTTAGCACATAAGACTCTTTAACAAGTAAAATACGCATGCAAGAAAGTAAGGATCAAGTATCGACACACTTTAGACCTAAATCAGTTTCGACCACACTAGAACGGAAACCCTTTACCTAGATGTGAGACTTCTCAAGCTTCCTAAGACACACTTTTGTTTTATCCTAGAAATTATGCTAATTCGATTAAGACTTAACATTAAAACTTAACAAGCAAATCGAAAACAAATAAACAAGTAAGGTTGTCAATCTTCTTATTTAACATGCAAGTTCTAAGATATTAAACTCTAAGTCGAGCAACACAAATCAAAGCTAATAGTTTCCTCACGCTTAGTTCGTTATTACTCTAGTCAATTAAACCTAGCACCTAGATCATGTTCAAGACAACACTAAGTACCGATTTTCATGCCCAATCCTTAGATTACTAACAGATTTTAAGTCTTAAACATGCATCATACACCTACTGTCCTAATTATCATCACACACGAAATTTACAAATCAAAATCAAAAAACTATATTACAACTTCAAATCGGGTTCATACATAGTTTCAATGAAAACCAAGAATCGAAACAAGTTCATACAATACAAACAAACGTAAATAAATACAATAGTCATGGGATGGTAGAATCACACTTTAGAAACCTTGAAGAATACAATAGTCATGGGATGGTAGAATCACACTTTAGAAACCTTGAAGATGTGAAGCTTGAAGATGCACGGCAGGAAGGTAGAGGTGAGGTGAGGTTAATATGGAAGGTAGAGGTGCGGTGAGGTTAATATGGAAGGTGGTGGTGGTGGTGTTGGTTTTGGCTAAGATATTTTTCTGCTTGGTGTTTGAGAGACTTGGAGAGCTTTAGGCTAGTACTTGTGCTTGAGATGAGATAATTTTTCTGTATGGGAATTGGCCACTATATATAGGGGAGAGGCTGCAAGGAATCGGCAGAATCCCCTTGTAAATCGGCAAGGAAAACCTTTTCCTTGCCGGTTTTGGTTTTCTTGCTTTTCTTGATTCTTCTAGGAGTCTTCTACTGATTTCTTCATGGATTATGGCTGCATGGACTCCTTAATGGATCAACAATATTTCTTGATGGATACATGGCACAAGACTCGGCTGCAAGGTTCCCTAGCCGAACCAGGAACAATTCTCCTAGGATAGGTCGATTGTTCTTCCTTTTCCTAACCAGGCTAGGGAACTTATTCTTTCCATATTTTGCACTTCTTTTTAGCATGTCCGACTCCCATATGGTCCATGTAGCTTAGCAACTCTCATTTGATGAATTTAGAAGCCACTTTGTGCACAAATACAGAAAAGTACAAAAATGGGCAGTAGCTTCTTTCTCTCAGCATGGCAGTGACCTTGCTGCATTGCAACTAGCATAACTCTCTCCTCAGGAAAGTTTTTAATGCGATTCTAAATTCTGTACAAACTAGACTCATAGAGCTTTCCGTGCATGTATGGCTTGCCTTCTAGTTCCTTGTGAATCGTCCTGGAGAAATTCTAAATTTTGGGTGATGTGCCCAGGAAATTACTGGATCTTCTGGATTTTGCGATAACTTTTCCTTTGCAATTTCTGGCATCTTTTCTTTGTCCGATTTCTTTAACTCCTTCCATTGTTTAATCATCAATATGTCTATTGCACATGAGAGAAGAAAAATTCATCAAAAGTATAATCGAAGCTTTACAGATTCAACAAGACATTTGAAGACTCTATATTAAGCACTTTGTCAATTTTCTGTAAATTTCCCTTTACTTAGCACATTTTTAAGATAACTTCTACCAATACTCACGACTCTATTATATGACTCGATTCTACAACAATAAGGGTTAAAGCAAAGTATAAACGAAAGCTAAAACACATTAAGAACGTCGCATTATATGCTCCTATCAATGCTTCACTACAAACTAACAAAGCAAGATTGAACATAGAATTACTTCTACTCGCCGCAGCTATCAACCGCCGCCTCAACTCTGCTAATCCTCACATGTATGATTAACACCTATACCATGGATTGGTGCACTGGGTTGTAAACAACAAACTCGGTAATCTTTTTAAAGCTCGTATGAGTAAACTCATTAGGAAATACTCAGTCGACACATGCTAGAATTTCCCAAATAAATGCAACAACACTTAAACCATAATATCACACGCACACAAAAATACAAGGTAAGATTCAGACTTCCTGCTTAGAAATATAGTTCAGGAAAGTACAAATCTTATACAATTAAAATCGTAACTCCTGCATATAGCTTAGTTCAGGAAGTCACGCAAAAGGAATTAAAATTGTGACTCCTGCATATAGCTTAGTTCAGGAAGTCACGCACAAACAATTAACACAAATATATAACAAATGAAAGTATATAAGAAATCTGTCAACTTAAATGACGCTAAGAACTCGCCATCTTTAACCACATGAAAAATAACGCACACTTTGTTTTCTTTTAAAACTCAACTCCCTTTACTCATAAGAATACAGGTCATTTAGTGACAAAATAATATGTTATCACATTATCATTGTTAAACATGAAAGACATGCGCATTTTTTACAACAAAGGAAGAACACAATAAAACTCATTTTTAAAGTCACACACGAGACTCCGGTAACCCCACATGGTTACCCACCAGACACACATATAATCATGAGACGCAAGTACCCCACATGGTACTCCCATAACATACATAGGCAGACAAACTAGAGCTTTAACTGATCGTAACCAATTACCCGACCAAAAGCTTAGTTTCCGATATGATTGTCGCCATACATGAGAAATCCGCATCACACACAGAAAAGATCACTTATTGGCCGTTGGTTTCCACACCAACCCAATCATAAAGATCCCCCTTCATAACACAGAGTGAGCCCTAATCGCCACACATGAGAAATCTCCATCACAACACATGAAATATCTCTCATTGGCCGTTGGTTTCCAAACCAACCCAATTTTAAAGATCCCCCTTCATAACACAGGGTGAACCCTAATCGCCACACATGAGAAATCTCTATCACAACACAGGAAAGATCTCTCATTGGCCGTTGGTTTCCAAACCAACCCATTCACACGTCACACAGCTCACACATTCTCAATTATGATAATTTTATAACTGTTCTAGGAGAAATAGATTGATAGTAAACTCTATCTTTATTGATTGATAAGGAGGCCTTTATATAAGCATTACATCAAGTATCCCTGGTAATCAGGGATTCTCTATCTAATAAAGTATCTAGACTACTAGCCTTATTAGGACAAGACACACCACGGAAGTTACGGAATTAACCTTCCTTGAACACTCCCCCTTGTGTCGCGTCCTCAATGGTGCATGAACTGTTGCCTCGTTAAGACCTTTGCCAGCAAACAAAAACCTCTTGGGCAAAAATAAAAGCATGGTCTAAGGGAAAAGAGTACAACGCACCAACTACAAGTATGTGAGACATGCATAACTAGACTCCCCCTGAAGTCTAGATGAGAACTCCCCCTGATAGTCAGTCAGTCTTTGAGTTCGGATAAGCGACACATACCAATGCGCTTTACATGCTTCACAAATGTAGATTTTGGTAGAGACTTGGTGAACAGATCAGCTGCATTATCTTCTGAGCTGACTTGCTTCACTTAGATATTCAAAGTCTCTTGCTGCTGCTGATTGTAGAAGAACTTAGGCGAAATGTGTTTAGTATTGTCACCCTTGATGTATCCCAATTTCATCTGCTCAATGCATGCTGCATTATCTTCAAATATGCAAGTTGGTCCCATCGTAGTAGACTCAAGTCCACTAGACTCTCGAATGTGAGATATAACTGAGCGAAGCCAAACACATTCTTTGACTACTTCATGTAGCGCAATAATCTCAGCATGGTTCGAGGAGGTAGCAACCAGGGTTTGTTTGGTTGATCTCTAAGATATCGCCGTATTCCCAATTGTAAAAACATAACCGGTTTGGGAATGTCCTTTGTGTGGATCTGACAAATATCCAACATTAGCAAATCCTACCATCACATCATTTGGTGTATCTGAGTAGGAGGGGGTATCGCCAAAGCCGTATCGGGACCACGACTTAGCATCCTCGGGTCCGGATATGTTGGCGGATATGGCTACAGGATGGCGGATGGCCGAGCCAAAGCCAGTCTTGGCGGATATGACTGCAGGATGGCGGATGGCTGAGCCAAAGTCATTCTTGGCGGCTGACCGGTGGCGATCCGAGCCACGGTTTGTGCTGTTGGATGCAAGAGATCGACTAGGTGTCGAATCTTGATGAGTGTATCGATAGTACAAGCCCATGTCAAGGGTTCCTTTAAGGTATCAAAAGATGTTCTTGACTGCAACCCAATGACGTTGTGTTGGCGCAGAGCTAAATCTAGCTAACAAGTTCACTGAGAAAGCAATGTCTGGTCTAGTACACTGAGCTAGGTATAAAGCTCAGTGTACTAGACCAGATATTCAGCTCCCAAGACCTCTTCGTCATCTTCTTTCGGACGAAAGGGATCTTTGTTGATATCCAGACTTCTAACGACCATGGGAGTGCCTGTAGGATGCATAACTTTGTCCATGTTAAATCGCCTGAGCATCTTTCGGACATATGCAAATTGGTGTATAAAGATTCCACCACTTCGGTGCTCTAGTTCTAAGCCTAGGAAAAACCGAGTCCTTCCCAGATCTTTCATCTCGAATTCAGATTTCAAGTAGCTTGCGGTCTCATTGATCTCATTTAGAGTTCCAATGATGTTCATATCGTCAACATAGACGGCTATAATGGCAAATCCTGAACTTGTTCTCTTTATGAACACATAAGGGCACAACTCATCATTCTTGTATCCTTTCCCAATCAAGTAATCACTTAACCGTGTATACCACATCCTACCAGATTGTCGGAGTCCATATAGAGATCGTCTCAACCTGATAGCAAATGAACTTCGTGGTTTTTGCTCACTTGACTTGGGTAACGAAAGTCCTTCTGGCACTTTCATGTACATCTCCGTATCTAGGTCCCCATAAAAATACGCTGTTACAACATCCATAAGCTGCATATTGAGTCTCTCTGAGACTACCAAACTGATTAAGTATCGGAAGGTAATAGTATCCATGACAGGAGAATACGTCTCCTCATAATCAATTCCAGGGCGTTGAGAAAAACCTTGCGCCACGAGTCGAGATTTATATCGCTGGACTTCACCATTCTCATTGCGCTTTCTGACAAAGACCCATTTATGTCCAACAGGCTTCACGTTCGGCGGTGTAGGCACAACCGGTCCGAATACTTGCCTTTTCTTTAGAGAGTCTAGTTCAGCTTGGATTGCTTCTTCCCACTTCGGCCAATCCGCCCTACGTTGACACTCATCAACAGTGCGGGGTTCCATAACGTCGTCGTCAATGACTTCTTGAGAAACGGCGTAGGCGAATGCATCATCGATATACATGGAATTTCTTTCCATAAGATTGTGCATGCATAAGTAGTTTAGTGAGATTTCCTTGTTCTCCAACATCAACGGTGAGTCTGAGGCGTCCCCCAGATGATTCAGAGTTGATTCTTGGACATAGGTATAGTCGGAGACAATCTCGTGTGACGGCGTCACAGTATCGATGATGAACGGATCGCTTTGTGCCTGGACACATGCCCTCTTCCTAGGTACATTGTCCTTGGAACCGATTGGTCTCCCCCTCTTTCTAGGAGGATCCGAAGTCGACGCCGGCCCTCCACTTGGAGGTGCCGAGCCTAGGCTGCCGATGGCACCTAGGGCTGCGGGTCCGAGACCGGCGGCGCGTGCTCGCGCATGGCGAGGAATGTTGAGCCTTGCAGGTACATTCGCAGCAGGTATGGTTGATCTTGTCACTTTCGCAATATCAGTAAAGGAGTCGGGTATCGAATCCGCCACCTTTTGTAGTTCCAATATGCGTTGTATTTCAGTCTCACACTGAGACTTACGGGGATCATAATGAGACATAGTGGGAGAGAACCACGTCAATTCCTGACGTTCATTAGGGACGAATGCGGCCCCATTTCCCCCTAACGGCGGGAAGGATGTCTCATTAAAGTGACAATCTGCAAATCTTGTAGTAAACAGATCACCTGTCATAGGCTCTATGTAGCGGACAATTGTTGGTGCTTCATATCCAACATAAATAGCTAATCGTCATTGTGGACCCATCTTGGTACGCAGTGGAGGCGTGATAGGCACATATACGGCACAACCAAAAGTACGCAGATGCGAAATATCAGGCTCGTAACCAGTTACCAACTGGTACGCACTAAATGGTTGGCTATCTGTGGGTCGTAGACGAATAAGCATAGCTGCATGTAATATTGCATATCCCCATGCCGAAACTGGCAAGTTTGTGGCCATGACAAGAGACCTAGCAACAAGCTGTAGTCTCTTAATAGCGGCTTCTGCAAGACCGTTCTGAGAATGAACGTGGGGTACGGGATGTTCAACTTCAATCCCAACTGACATGCAATAGTCATCAAAACACTTTGACGTAAACTCTCCATCATTATCCAGTCTGATTGACTTAATCGGATTGTCCGGGTGGTGAGCCCGAAGCTTAATGATCTGAGCTAGGAGTTTAGCAAATGCAGCATTCCTCGTGGACAACAACGCTACGTGTGACCAACGCGTTGACGCATTAACCAGAACCATGAAATATCTAAATGGTCCGCATTCTGGTGTTATAGGTCCACAAATATCACCTTGTATTCGTTGTAGGAACGGAATATTCTGTTTATTATCAATAGCAAAAGATGGTCTTGCTTGAAGTTTTGCTAGTGAACAAGCTTTGCAAAACGAACGATGAGCATTAGACATTGCTACAGAAGCATGAGAAGCAGGAGGAGGCCGAACCTCTCCTTGGAGCCGAGAGGCGGCTATCGACGGCATGGTGGCCGAACCAAGGCCGAGGCGCCCTCTGTGCTTTTGTGATCTGAAAAACGGATGACCGTGGGAGCATTTCAGAATACGAATCATCAGATTACGACCCGGATGACCGAGTCTCTCATGCCAAAGCTTGTAAGCATCTGAATCGCATAGGACAACAACATGGGATTCATTTGCTCGAATGGTTGTGAAATACATGCCATTTCGAACACGCTTACACTTCTCCACAATGCGAGTACGCAAATTCTCAGTGGAGGTGATCAACAGATATTCAGTTCCATTGTCAACATAAGTGCTGAGGTGATAGTCGTTGTCACGCACATCCTTGAAAGCTAGCAAGGTTCTTGGCGCCTTAGGCGCATATAGGGCGTCATCTACCCGAATTTCAGTGCCATTTGGCAATAAGAATTGAGCAGTGCCACGACCCTTAATTACGGGTCCAGTTCCTGTCATCGTAGATAACGACGATTCTCTTTGCGAAAAATCCGAAAACAATTGCCGATTCCTCAGAATCGTGTGAGTTGTTGCACAATCCAACAAACACTCAATCTCGCCTTGATACATCTACAAAAACAATGTAAATTGAATCAATAGTCTACTTTAGACTTTGGCGAACACTTTAAAGTAAGTGTACTGAAGCAATATATCATCACAAAATGAAGTGCATTAAGGCCAATAACATAGCCATGGCAACGACATAACTTGAGAGAAAGAGAGAAGCCTTATTTTAATCACCGAATACCAACATTGAGAGTTAACATAGCCTAGGTCAGAGATTGAGACCGGACACCGTCGTAGGTGGCGTGGCCGAGCCAAGGCCGAGGCCAAGGCAAAGGCCGGGGCCAAGCCAAAGCCGAAGCGGTGGTAAGGCCGAAGCTACCCTGAGGCCGAGCCGAAGCAAGGCGAGTGGTGAAGGTCGGTCAGGCATTGAGGCAATGCGATGCGACGGTTGAGCTAAATCCGAAGCATGGCGAGTCCGAAGACACGTCGTTGCCGAGCCATTGATGCAAAAGTTACATTTGTTCGATAGGCTATCGATTGTTGGTTTCAAAAACCGGATTCGGTGTTGAGCCAAGCTGGCAAGTGGCCATGGCGAGTGAGGCCTAGCGAGTCGTGGCCAAGCGCTGAGTGGCATTGGCGAGCGAGGCTTGGCGAGCAAGGCCAAGCGGCTGAGTGGCCATGGCGAGCGAGGCCTGGCGGATCGCAGCCAAGTTGGCGAGTAGCCATGGCGAGCGAGGCCTGGCGGATCGCAGCTAAGTTGGCGAGTAGCCATGGCGAGCGAGGCCTGGCGAATCACAGCCAAGTTGGCCAGTAGCCATGGTGAGCGAGGCCTGGCGAATCGTAGCCAAGTTGGCCAGTAGCCATGGCGAACGAGGCCTGGCGAATCGTAGCCATGGTGAGCGAGGCCTGGCGAATCGTAGCCAAGTTGGCCAGTAGCCATGGCGAGCGAGGCCTGGCGAATCGTAGCCTTGTTGGCGAATGGTTGGCCTAATGTGCAACGCGATTTCTCGCGAGTCTCTCATTTGTCTTTGTGATCTTATTTCGGATATGAGTTAACATCACCAAAATTGTGGTGAACTCAAAATAATTATGCCATTGAGAATTGGACGCATTGAACCAATTTTGTGCTTTCATAGGGATGTAAAAATCTCAAATCATTCATTGAATAAGAGAATTTTTATTGATGACAACTCAAAAGTACATCAAGGTTGTTCTAAATAGAACGACTTATCGAACAAAGTCGTGATTTATTGACTATATTATGTCAAAATAACAATCAAAATCAAACTTGAACATGTATCTCATGACCTAAGTCAAATACTTATTCATAATCCGAAGTATCATACTCCTGAGTCCTACGTTTCTTGGTAGGTTGGAAGTCATCGATGGCGAAGTTCGTATCGTCCTCATTGTATTCTTCTTCCTCAAAGTCTCCTACATAGTTTGTTTCTTGTTCTATGTATTATTTGTGTTTCTTGTAAGCGGCTTGAATCTATCTACTTGTTGTGCAATCGCATTGAAGATGATTCTTAGAGCCACATTTGAAGCAAGGAGCCGAAGCATTGTTCGGCATATGGCCACCACGCCTGGGACCGGAACCAAAACTGTTCCTCCCTCTGGGAGCGGCGGCGCCGCCACCATCCCTTGTCCAAGAAAGTTGTCGGCCACGACCGGCGCCTCTTCTCCCTCCTCGTCCGCCACGTGTTGCTCTTGGCGTACGTGGTGGTGGTGCTTGACGTTCATGAGGTTGATGCTTTTGCTTAAAAGCTTTACCACGGGCTTGATGAGATTCCGCAATGAATTTCGGTCCTCGAGGCCTCTTATTGGTGGTAAGAATCAACTCATGGTACCTCTCCTTTCTTTGAAGCACATTCATCAAATCACTGAAGGTTTCGATAGTGCCTTTCTCACGGAGATCGCGGTACTGATGCGACAACATGGACGCAGATTATGGGAACGTCGTGAAAGTCTTCTCCATCATATCGTCATCGGTCTTTTCGACCCCACAAAAGCTCAAATCAGATTGCAAGTTTAGCATAGTCTGATGATATTCCTGGACGGAATCAAAATCTAATAAGCGGATTTGCTCCCAATCGAACATGAGGTCTAGGAGTTGTGCGTCATGCACATTGTCGAAGCGGTCCTTGAGGATATCTCATAGCTCTTTGGGATCGATTTTCCTCAGGTATTGCTTCTTGAGCGTTGGATGGATATGGCGCCTGAGAAACATCAGGGCTTGTGCTTTCTGTTCAGGAGAAGCTTGTAAGCTTGCATCCTCAGGAGGGTTGATGGTGGTGGTAAATCTTTTACCAATGAAAGTGTTCTCAACATCTGAGACCCACATCTTGTATTCCTTGCCTTGGACATCCAAGATGTCAAATTCTGGACGCTGAGTGTCAGCCATCTCTTCAATTGAAGCTTGATCAAACGAAACGTGACTTTTGGGGAAGCTTGTTTTCTTTGATTCTTCTTGATTTCTTCTCAGCAACGAACTAGGCTTCAAAAGCCGCTTGCTTGGCTTGCGAGCAATTTTGGTCTTCGAGGGATGCGTGCAAAGAATAGCATGCAAGGGAGGGCTGCTGGCGAGCGGGTTGGGCTGCAGGCGAGCCGGTCTGCCGAGAGGCAGAGGAGGAACAGCTCGTGAAGGTACGGCGAGGCAGGGAGGCAGGTCGGCAGCGCAGGTACTGCTGAGAAGAGGCCGACGGTGCCGAAGGGAAGAATCGGCGGCCGACGGTAGGTTAGGGTTTTAGGGCTATTAGACGGGAGGCTAGAGCAACGTGCTGATAACGTGTTCTAGGAGAAATAGATTGATAGTAAACTCTATCTTTATTGATTGATAAGGAGGCCTTTATATAGGCATTACATCAAGTATCCCTGCTAATCAGGGATTCCCTATCTAATAAAGTATCTAGACTACTAGCCTTATTAGGACAAGACACACCACGGAAGTTACGGAATTAACCTTCCTTGAACAATAACAAAGTAAATTCACCAAAATGCACAATCTCAATATATATATTTCCCGTAAATATATATATATATATATATATATATATATATACGTATATATATACGTAGACATTCGCTCAGGAATAGTCCACTAATACCAACTATCGTCATTGATCGTAAAATACTTTAAAAATTATTTTTATATTAAAATCATTTTACTTACCAATGAACCGTAGTCGATCAAGTTCATTCAATTTAAACAAATATTATTTTCATAAAATAATTTTGCATTTAACGATCAATTTACTATAATTTAACTGGTTTATTCAAACATTGAGAAGTTTACTCATTTTAATCACTCCCGCTGCGTCTTCAACCTCACAAGGGTGAGATACTCACGCACGGTCAATCACCTAAGTGACATTATCGAAACTGAGCATTCAATTCAAATAAAATATATTATAATTCACTCTGATAACATAAACCCTAACTCCGAGATTTGCCGACACACAACAAACCTCCTTCTGAGCCTCTCAAGGCTCCTAGAATTCCTAGTTGACCATAGGATCGGACTCCAAGCACCAAATTCTAGGTCGACATGCTTGTAAATTAAAAATCGCCTAACATCGGATTCAAAAATGCATAACTTGGTCATACGGCAGTCAAATCACGCCAATAATATATCTCCGCGCTCATATCGACGAGCACGATACATTAGAACACCTACTTCCCCAAAAATACCAAAACACGCCGCCACACGCTGCCCAAATCGGCTGTGCGTGGGCCCCACGTGCCGCCACTCAAAACTAACTCAAACTTGCAACCAAGACCACCAACATGTAGATCAAGGCTCAATGATTCGAAATATACCTGAAACACCCGAGGATACAGCCGGATACGCTGCTATCACATCCCGAAATTTCGAATAACAAAAATCCGAAATTCGTAAACGTGATTAATCACAATTACACTCAAATACTTAAAAGTTATTATACAAATAACTAAGTATTACTACAGAGTTCACTGCGTGGCACCAAATACTCAGAATATTATATCAATAAAACAGGAATATAAAATAGAGTCTCACACTAACACTCAATAACAATAAAACCCATCTAGACAAAGGATCCCACCTTCTAGCCACTCAACTCAAACGCCTCCTTCTGGCTGCTGGTCAACTCCTGCAGGTCTAACCCCTACACCATCAATTGGTGCACCGGGTTGTAAACAACGAACCCGGTAAGCTTTCAAAGCTCGTGTGAGTAAAACAAACAAGTTCATGATAAAAATAATTAAATCAACAAAGGAAAACACTCCCAACCAACCACAACTCGTATATTATAAAATTCACGATGCACAATCAACCAAAAGAGTAAGACTAGGGGCGCACTGACCAACGTCATTCCCCTACAAATCTCACAAGGCAAACAGACTAGAGCTCTAACTGATCGTAACCAATCACCCGGCCAAAGACTTGGTCCCGACATACTTGTCATAAGGATCCCTTTCACCACTTAGGCGAGATCCTCTCCCCACACATGTAAGATCTTTCACCATTATTGGTGAGATCTTACTTTAACCGTTGGTTTCTATACCAACACAACCACACATCACACCACTCACATAATCACATATATGATAAATTTATAACATAATACATTCACCCAATTGCACACTCACATTATATATTTCACGTAAATATATATATACGTAGACATCCACTCAGGAATAGTCCACTAATACCAACTATAGTCATTGATAGTAAAACCCTTTGAAAATCATTTTTATATTAAAATCATTTTACTTACCAATGAACCGTAGTCGATCAAGTTCATTCAATTTAAAACAAATATCAATTCCATAAAATTATTTTGCATATAACGATCCATATACTATAATTAGTTCATAATCAACTCGTATTTAATACGAATACACTGAGGTTTACTCACCTTAATTATTCTGCTGCGTCTTCAACCTCACAAGGGTGAAATACTCACGCATGGTCAATCACCTAAACAACATGATCGACACTTAGCATCTGATTCGAATAAAATATAATACCAATCGCTCCGAACACTTAACCCTTAACCCCGAGGCTTGCCAACACGCGACAAACCTCCCTCGGAACCTCTCAAGGCTCCAAGACAGCCTAGTCGACCCTAGGATTGAACATCAAGCCCAAATTCTAGGTCGATACGCACGTAAATTAATAAACGTGTAATTAACGGATTCAAAAGGCATAACTCGGTCATACGGCGATCGAATCACGCAAATAATATATCCCCGCGCTCGTACCGACGAGCACAATACAACAGGACATCCCACTGTCCCAGAAACTCACAGACGCGCCGCCACACGCCACCCAAAGGGGCTGCACGTGGACCCCACGCGTCGCCACCAAAACCACCCCAAAACCTGCAACCAAGGCCACCAACAGGAAGAACAAGGTTCGAGGATTCGAAACCTACCTGGACCACTCGAAGACAAGGCCGGAAAGTGGCCGGATACGGCTGGAGGAGGACCAGATACGCCGCCGCGAAGGGAATCGGACCACCCAAGCTCCGCCGCTTCTCCCCTTCGATCTGGACCTCGAGACCGGCACCGACGTGCTCAGAGGAAGGAGACGATCCAGAATATGTGCGCCTCGAGCCCCGGCTCGGCTTGGGTCGCGAGCTGCTCCGCCACCCACGGTGGCTGGACCTTTCGGGCCTCGCAGCGCCGCGCACATGCGATGGCTCCGGTCGTGGCGCAGCTCAGACAGAAGAGGAAGTCGTGCTGAGCATTTCGGTGGGTGGCACGCCCCGTGACGTGGCCGGACGGCGGAGGACGGAGGCAGAGAAGTCCGGCGTCGGGGAGAGAGCACGATGAACAGTGATTTTGGGATTTTTCTGATTTTCTGAAATTTCTGATATTTTGACTTTTTCAGATATTTTACTATTTATAGAAAAATTCAGATTTTGGAAATAACTTCAACATGTCGTAACTTCTTCATACGACGTCCGTTTCACGCGTGCCGCATGTCTACGAACTCGTATCGTCGAGCTCTACGACTTTCGTGAAGAAAACTTTTCGAAATTCTCGACAAATCAAAAAGTCAACTTTTGACCCATCGAAACTTAATCGCTTTTCGGATTTTAACTCTCGAAATCAATTCCGACCTCGAGCAACAACTAATAAAAAGGGTATGAAATACGAAATTCCGTAAACCACCCTTCCATTAATTTCGAGGAATTTACACGAAATTGAATTATAAAAATCAGGGTTACTACAGCTGCCGCCAAGCTGCTCCTCAAGTCAGCCGATGCAGCCTCGGTTGCAACCTCCTACGCTCACCATGATCGGCGGAACCTTACTCAGAGGAAGGAGAAGGTCCGGAAAGTGGGAGCCTCGAGCTCTGGCGTCGCCTAAAACGTGAGCTGCTCCACCGCCCACGGTGGCAGGAGCTTTCGGACTCCACTGCGTCATGCACGAGCGTCCCCTCGGCGCGATCCTTGGCCGAAAAGAAAAAGGAGGTCGAGACGAAGAGATTGGTGGGTGGCACAACTCGCGGCGTGGCCGGACGACGGAGAACGGAGGAGGAGAAAAAGCTCCGATACTGAAAAAGGAAAGTGAACATTGGCAAGGAAGCTGCTGTGCTATTTTTTGAAATTTAGGGTTTTTACATTAATAATTCCTAATAAACATTCGAAATAATTAATGAATTTTATGGATATTACAAGAATACTTCCCCACCAAAACCGAGCACACAACTGCTCCAAGTCTTCACAAATAATTTTTGTCAGCCTAAACACACTCATGGCATAAGTAGGCAGTGTATGAGCCACCACTTGGACTAGTAAATCTTTGCCAACTCCACTTATGCACTTCCCCTGCCAAGCTGACAACTTATTCTCCAATCTCTCCTTAATATACTGAAATGTTTCCGCCTTTTTTTTTTTTTCCCACATAGGTTGGAATACCAAGATATCGTTCATGTGATTCCACCACCGGTACTCCCAGATAGTTAAAAATATAATCATGAGTATCAAGATCAACAATTTTACTAAAAATAATATAATTTTTAGACAAGTTTACAAGCTGACCCGATGCTCTATTGTATGTATCTAGAACCTCTTGCGCCACATTACATGCCTCCACAGAAACCTCAACATACAACATGGTGCCATCTGCAAAGAGTAAATGGTTCACCAAAGCAGTTTGAGAACAAACTTGAATACCTTGTAATGCCCCTGAAGCCAATTTCATTCTCAGCAAAGCAAAGAAACCTAATGTCCCAAGTAAAAATAAGTAGGGTGAGAGAGGATCACCCTGTTTCAAACCCCTAGATGGAACCAATGCAAGCAGCCTCGAGGATGACCACGAACCAAAAAAGAGTATCGAACTATTGTTACACATTGCATGACTAACTTAATCCATTGCACATTGAATCCAAACCGAGTCATCACATGATCTAAGCCTTGCTAAGGTCCAATTACAGAGCCATGTATCCAATCGATCATTCTCTTTTGTTTTGCACAAAATAAGCCACCTCATTTGCAACCAAAATGTTATCTGTGATTAATCTCCCCGGCACAAATGCACTTTGGAAAGGGGAGATGATTTCTTGTAGTATCAACTTCAACCCATTTGCAATAACCTTTGCGCATATTTTATATATAACATTGCATAATGCTGTCGGTCTTAAATCAGACATGCTTTATGGATTGTCGGCCTTCGGTGTGCAAAACCAATCTCTTTCAACAGACGACCAGTACGCACAAAATTTTGTACTGCTGCTACTATATCTTCCCTCATCAAATCCCAATAATGTTGGAAAAAACAGTGGAGGCATGCCATCTGGTCCCGAAGATTTTGTAGGGAACATTTGAAATAATGCAGCTTTAATTACTTCCATCAAGTATGGGCTGTAGAGTTGAACATTGATATAGTAGTAACACAAGGAACAATAACGTCAAGGGTCCTGTGGCTCGCCTCCATAGCTGAGGGGAGATTATAAACATTTTTGCAAAATAATCCGACACTGCACGCACTACATTTTGATCATCTTCCTGCCACACGCCATCCTCATCAAAAAGACCCTTTAAAGTCTTCCTCTGACGTTGACTGTTAGGTTTTTTATAAAAGAAACTGGTATTACGGTCCCCTTCTTTGAACCATTGCACTCTTGAACGTTGCATCCAAAAAACCTCCTCTTGATGAAGCAAAGTTTGAAGACGAGCTAACAATCCCCTCTTCTCCCCTTGTCTTGCAACAGTAATAGGACTATCTATTAGCTCAGCTAACCGGTTTCTCACAGCCATCATTTGTAACTGTCTACCCTGAAACGTCTCTTTATGCCATTTATCTAGCCAAATTCTTGTACGTTTGATCCGGTGAACCAAAACATACATTGGTACTCTGATAGTCTCCTCAGTCCATGCTTCTTGCACCACTCACAATCCTCATGTTGAAACAAAAAAACTTCAAATTTGAATTGATGAATATTCAGTTGTTGACTTAAAGACGCACTACTAGCCTTAAGCAATAGAGGAACGTGATCCCAGTCTGATGGTGGAAGATGGAACAACTTTGCGGAATGGAATATATCAATCCATTTAGACGTACAAATTGCTCTATCCAATCGAAGTAATGTATCAGAATTACCCCAGGTTGGCATTACACCATGGAAACCTAGATCCAATAACTCGTCGTACCTCAGCGTATCTCTGAACCCTTGCATCTGCTTCTCGGGTCGCACAACACCTCCAATCTTCTCGCTGCTATTGAGGATTTCACTAAAATCTCCAATAAGCAACAATGGTCACGATTCCAGATCAGAGAGATCACGCAAGAGTTGCCATGATTTATTACGATTGGCAGTTCTTGCATAGCCATAGACTAGTCAGTCTCCACGATGGCAAACCTCCATCATTGACAACCACCGCATCAATATGATGTGCAGAGGAAGTCCCGATTTGCAATTTCACATCATCATTCCAAAATATCGCCAATCCTCCTGAATTGTCATCACTCAGAACCAATTCTGCATGCACAAACCCTAATCACGCCATAACCTATTAAAACCGACTTATTTTGGTTTCACATAAGAACACAACTTGGTCCTTGTTCTGTGTCATTAGATCTTTCAGAGCTCTTTTAATATCATCACCACAAATTCCCCAACAATTCCAACTCAACACATCAAGATTCATGAAGAAAATTTAAGTAGATTTGGACGAAACTCTAGCGGTTGCTGAGAGAAACGCTAAGCAATATTAGTAAACGTAGATAAAGTTAATGCATAGTATGCACCAACACATCTTTATCCTTAATAATTAATACTACGCGAAAAATACTTCTCATACAAATCAGAAAAAAAACGCTGATAGAAAAAAAAAAGAATATTGTTCAAGGAAGGTTAACTCCGTAACTTCCGTGGTGTGTCTTGTCCTAATAAGACTTGTAGTCTAGATACTCTATTAGATAGGGAATCCCTGTTCGCCAGGGATACTTGATGTAATGCCTATATAAAGGCCTCCTTATCAATGAATAAACACAGAGAGATTTATCAATCTATTTCTCCTACAACACGTTATCAGCACATTGCTCTAGCCTCCCGTCTAATAAGCCCTAGAAACCCTAATTCCGAATTTTTTTTTCGAAACCCTAACCTACCGTCGGCCGCCGATTCTTCTCTTCGGCACCGTCGGCCTCTTCTCAGCAGCATCTGCGCTGCTCGCCTGCCGCACTGTACCTTCGAGTACTGCTCCTCCTCTGCCTCTAGGCAGACAACCCGCTCGCCAGCAGCTCTCCCTTGCGTGCTACTTTTTGCACGCATCTGCCAGAAGATCAAAATTGCTCGCAAGCCAAGCAAGCGATCCGCGAACCCTTATTCGTGGTTAAGAAGAAATCAAGAAAAATCGAAGAAAACAAGCTTCCCCAAGAGTCAAGTTTCGTTTGATCAAGCTTCTCTTGAAGAGGTAAATATTTTTATAAACGTTCCCGCTTATGAAAATTTCAATAGTTGGGTTTTGTTTTCTTCCGGGACCTTTCCGTGTCCCTGCTTCTCCATCCCGATTCTATCGCTTCTCGGGACGGCATACGGGGATTTAGTCACCCCGGTGCCAACGTTTATTGGGGTAACTGTGATGTTACCGGCCACCGTTATGCTTGTGACTGTGATGTCACTGTGAACCATAACGTATTATTCTTTTTTGGAAAGAAAACAAAGGGAAGATATCGATTGTGACTTGAAGTCACGTTAAGCATCGATTTATGTGACCATGATATATCTTGGCACTGTTCTAAAAGAACAATCAAACTTGATTAGTATTCAAACATACTAACGTCTCCCTGTTTGTGTTCTGTAGATGGCTGACACTCAGCGTCCAGAATTTGACATCTTGGATGTCCAAGGCAAGGAATACAAGAGGTGGGTCTCAGATGTTGAGAACACTTTCATTGGTAAAAGATTTACTGCCACCATCAACCCTCCTGAGGATGAAAGCTTACACGCTTCTCCTGAACAGAAAGCACAAGCCCTGATGTTTCTCAGGCGCCATATCCATCCAACGCTCAAGAAGCAATACCTGAGGAAAACTGATCCCAAAGAGCTATGGGATATCCTCAAGGACCGCTTCGACAATGTGCATGACGCACAACTCCCAGACCTCATGTCTGATTGGGAGCAAATCCGCTTACTGGATTTTGATTCCGTCCAGGAATATCATCAGACTATGCTAAACTTGCAATCTGATTTGAGCTTTTGTGGGGTCGAAAAGACCGATGATGATATGATGGAGAAGACTTTCACAACGTTCCCAGAATCTGCGTCCATGTTGTCGCATCAGTACCGCGATCTCCGCGAGAAAGGCACTATCAAAACCTTCAGCGATTTGATGAATGTCCTTCAGAGAAAGGAGAGGTACCATGAGTTGATTCTTACCACCAATAAGAGGCCTCGAGGACCGAAATTCATTGCGGAATCTCATCAAGCCCGTGGTAAAGCTTTTAAGCAGAAGCATCAACCTCATGAACGTCAAGCACCGCCACCACGTACGCCAAGAGCAATACGTGGCGGACGAGGAGGGAGAAGAGGCGTCGGCCGTGGCCGACCGCTTTCTTGGACAAGGGATGATGGCAGAGCCGCCGCTCCCAGAGGGAGGAACAGTTTTGGTTCCGGTCCCAGGCGTGGTGGCCATCCGCCGAACAATGCTTCGGCTCCTTGCTTCAAATGTGGTTCTATGAATCATCTCCAACGCGATTGCATAGCAAGCAGAGATATTCAAGCCGCTTACAAGAAACACAAACAATACATAGAACAAGAAGCACACTATGTAGGAGACTTTGAGGAAGAAGTATACGATGAGGAAAATACGAACTTCGCCATCGATGACTTCCAACCTACCAAGAAACGTAGGACTCAGGAGTATGATACTCCAGATTATGAATAAGTATTTGACCCAGGTCATGAGATACATGTTCAAGTTTGATTTTGATTGTTATTTTGACAGAATAGTCAATAAATCACGACTTTGTTTGATAAGTCGTTCTATTTAGAACAACCTTGATGTATTTTTGAGTTGTCATCAATAAAATCTATCTTATTCTACGAATGATTTGAGATTTTTACATCCCTGAAAGCAAAATTGGTTCAATGCGTCCAATTCTCAATGGCATAATCATTTTGAGTTCACCAAAATTCTGGTGATGTTAACTCATATCCGAAAAATCACAAAGACAAAAGGAGAGATCCGCGAGCCGCGATACGCCATCCGCGAGCCACGATACGCGAGCCGCGATACGCGATACGCCATCCGCGAGCCACGATACGCGAGCCGCGATATGCGATACGCCATCCGCGAGCCGCGATGCACGATCCGCGATCCGAGATCCGCGATCCGTGATCCGCGATCCGCTATCCGCCAACTTGGTCGCGATCCGCCAGGACTCGCTCGCCATGGCTATTCGCCAACTAATCCGCGATCCGCGATCAGCGATCCGCCAACTTGGCTGCGATCCGCCATGCCTCGCTCGCCAAAGCCCTAAGCGCTTGGCCGCGACTCGCTAGGCCTCACTCGCCATGGCCATTCGCCAGCTTGGCCCCGCACCGAATCCGGTTTTTTGAAACCAACAATCGATAGCCTATCGAACAAATGCAACTTTTGCATCAATGGCTCGGCAACGAAGTGTCTTCGGACTCGCCATGCTTCGGATTTAGCTCAACCGTCGCATCGCATTGCCTCAATGCCTGACCGATTCTCACCACTCGCCTTGCTTCGGCTCGGCCTCTGGGTCGCTTTGGCCTTACCACAGCTTCGGCTTTGGCTTGGCCCCGGCCTTTGCCTTGGCCTCGGCCTTGGCTCGGCCACGCCACCTACGACGGTGTCCGGTCTCAATTTCTGACCTAGGCTATGATTATCATTGGTGATACTCGGTGATTAAAATGCGGCTTATCTTTTTCTCTCAAGTTTTGTCGTTGCCATGGCTATGTAATTGGCCTTAATGCACTTCATTTTGTGATGATATATTGTTTCAGTACACTTACTTTAAAGTGTTCGCCAAAGTCTAAAGTAGACTATTGATTCAATTTACATTGTTTTTGTAGATGTATCAAGGCGAGATTGAGTGTTTGTTGGATTGTGCAACAACTCACACGATTCTGAGAAATCGGCAATTGTTTTCGGATTTTACGCCAAGAGAATCGTCGTTATCTACGATGACAGGAACTGGACCCGTAATTAAGGGTCATGGCACTGCTCAATTCTTACTGCCAAATGGCACTGAGATTCGGGTAGAGGACGCCCTATATGCGCCTAAGGCGCCAAGAACCTTGCTAGCTTTCAAGGATGTGCGTGACAATGACTATCACCTCAGCACTTATGTTGAAGATGGAACTGAATATCTGTTGATCACCTCCACTCAATCTATGCGCACTCGCATTGTGGAGAAGTGTAAGCGAGTTCGCAATGGCATGTATTTCACAACCATTCGAGCCAACGAATCTCATGTTGTTATATTATGTGATTCTGATGCTTATAAGCTTTGGCATGATAGACTCGGTCATCCGGGTCGTGATCTGATGATCCGTATTTTGAAATGCTCCCACGGTCATCCATTTTTCCGATCACAAAAGCACAGAGGGCGCCTCGGCCTCGGTTCGGCCGTGCCGTCGATAGCCGCCTCTCGCTTCCAAGGAGAGGTTCGGTCCCCTCCTGCTTCTCATGCTTCTGTAGCGATGTCTAATGCTCATCGTTCGTTTTGCAAAGCTTGTTCACTAGCAAAACTTCAAGCAAGACCATCTTTTGCTATTGATAATAAACAGAATATTCCGTTTCTACAACGAATACAAGGTGATATTTGTGGACCTATAACACCAGAATGCGGACCATTTCGATATTTCATGGTTCTGGTTGATGCATCAACGCGTTGGTCACACGTAGCGTTGTTGTCCACGAGGAATGCTGCATTCGCTAAACTCCTAGCTCAGATTATTAAGCTTCGGGCTCACCACCCGGACAATCCGATTAAGTCCATCAGACTGGATAATGCTGGAGAGTTTACCTCAAAGTGTTTTGATGACTATTGCATGTCAGTTGGGATTGAAGTTGAACATCCCGTACCCCACGTTCATTCTCAGAACGGTCTTGCAGAAGCCGCTATCAAGAGACTACAGCTTGTAGCTAGGTCTCTTGTCATGGCCACAAACTTGCCGGTTTCGGCATGGGGATATGCAATATTACATGCAGCTATGCTTATTCGTCTACGACCCACAGATAGCCAACCATTTAGTGCGTACCAGTTGGTAACTGGTTACGAGCCTGATATTTCGCATCTGCGTACTTTTGGTTGTGCCGTATATGTGCCTATCACGCCTCCACTGCGTACCAAGATGGGTCCACAACGACGATCAGCTATTTATGTTGGATATGAAGCACCAACTATTGTCCGCTATATAGAGCCTATGACAGGTGATCTGTTTACTGCAAGATTTGCAGATTGTCACTTTGATGAGACATCCTTCCCGCCGTTAGGGGGAGATGGGGCCGCATCCGTCCCAAATGAACGTCAGGAATTGACGTGGTTCTCTCCCACTATGTCTCATTATGATCCCCGTACGTCTCAGTGTGAGACCGAAATACAACGCATATTAGAACTACAAAAGGTGGCGGATACGATGCCCGACTCCTTTACTGATATTGCGAAAGTGACAAGATCAACCATACCTGCTGCGAATGTACCTGCAAGGCTTAACATTCCTCGCCATGCGCGAGCACGCGCCGCCGGTCTCGGACCCGCAGCCCTAGGTGCCATCGGCAGCCTAGGCTCGGCACCTCCAAGTGGAGAGCCGGCGTCGACTTCGGATCCTCCTAGAAAGAGGGGGAGACCAATCGGTTCCAAAGACAATGTACCTAGAAAGAGGGCATGTGTCCAGGCACAAAGCGATCCGTTCATCATCGATACTGTGACGCCGTCACACGAGATTGTCTCCGACTATACCTATGTCCAAGAATCAACTCTGAATCATCTGGGGGACGCCTCAGACTCACTGTTGATGTTGGAGAACAAGGAAATCTCACTAAACTACTTATGCATGCACAATCTGATGGAAAGAAATTCCATGTATATCGATGATGCATTCGCTTACGCCGTTGCTCAAGAAATCATTGACGACGACGATATGGAACCCCGCACTGTTGATGAATGTCAACGTCGGGCGGATTGGCCGAAGTGGGAAGAAGCAATCCAGGCTGAACTAGACTCTCTAAAGAAAAGGCAAGTTTTCGGACCGGTTGTGCCTACACCGCCGAACGTGAAGCCTGTTGGACATAAATGGGTCTTTGTCAGAAAGCGCAATGAGAATGGCGAAGTCCAGCGATATAAAGCTCGACTCGTGGCGCAAGGTTTTTCTCAACGCCCTGGAATTGATTATGAGGAGACGTATTCTCCTGTCATGGATACTATTACCTTCCGATACTTAATAAGTTTGGTAGTCTCAGAGAGACTCAATATGCAGCTTATGGATGTTGTAACTGCGTATCTTTATGGGGACCTAGATACGGAGATGTACATGAAAGTGCCAGAAGGACTTTCGTTACCCAAGTCAAGTGAGCAAAAACCACGAAGTTCATTTGCTATCAGGTTGAGACGATCTCTATATGGACTCCGACAATCTGGTAGGATGTGGTACACACGGTTAAGTGATTACTTGATTGGGAAAGGATACAAGAATGATGAGTTGTGCCCTTGTGTGTTCATAAAGAGAACAAGTTCAGGATTTGCCATTATAGCCGTCTATGTCGATGATATGAACATCATTGGAACTCTGAATGAGATCAATGAGACCGCTAGCTATTTGAAATCCGAATTCGAGATGAAAGATCTGGGAAGGACTCGGTTTTGCCTAGGCTTAGAACTAGAGCACCGAAGTGGTGGAATTTTTATACACCAGTCTGCATATGTCCGAAAGATGCTCAGGCGATTTAACATGGACAAAGTTATGCATCCTACAGGCACTCCCATGGTCGTTAGAAGTCTGGATATCAACAAAGATCCCTTTCGTCCGAAAGAAGATGACGAAGAGGTCTTGGGAGCTGAATATCCATATCTTAGTGCGATTGGAGCTTTGTTATACTTAGCTCAGTGTACTAGACCAGACATAGCTTTCTCTGTGAACTTGTTAGCTAGATTTAGCTCTGCGCCAACACAACGTCATTGGGTTGGAATCAAGAACATCTTCCGATACCTTAAAGGAACCCTTGACATGGGCTTGTACTATCGATATACTCATCAGGATTCGACACATAGTCGATCTCTTGCATCTAACAGCACAAACCATGGCTCGGATCGCCATCCGCCAGCCATATCCGCCAAGACTGGCTTTGGTTCATCCATCCGCCATCTTGCAGACATATCCGCCAACTTATCCGGACCCGCGGATGCTAAGTCATGGTCCCGATACGGCTTTGGCGATACCCCCTCCTACTCAGATACACCAAATGATGTGATGGTAGGATTTGCTGATGCTGGATATTTATCAGATCCACACAAAGGACGTTCCCAAACAGGTTATGTTTTTACCATTGGGAATACGGCGATATCTTGGAGATCAACCAAGCAAACCCTTGTTGCTACCTCCTCGAACCATGCTGAGATTATTGCACTACATGAAGCAGTCAAAGAATGTATTTGGCTTCGCTCAGTTATATCTCACATCCGCGAGTCTAGTGGACTTGAGTCTACTACGATGGGACCAACTTGCATATTTGAAGATAATGCAGCATACATTGAGCAGATGAAGTTGGGATACATTAAGGGTGACAATACTAAACACATTTCGCCTAAGTTCTTCTACAATCAGCAGCAGCAAGAGACTTTGAATATCCAGGTGAAGCAAGTCAGCTCAGAAGAAAATGCAGCGGATCTGTTCACCAAGTCTCTACCTAAATCTACATTTATGAAGCATGTAAAGCGCATTGGAATGTGTCGCTTATCCGAACTCAAAGACTGAATGACTATCAGGGGGAGTTCTCATCTAGACTTCAGGGGGAGCCTAGTTATGCATGTCTCACATACTTGTAGTTGGTGCGTTGTACTCTTTTTCCTTAGACCATGCTTTTATTTTTGCCCAAGAGGTTTTTGTTTGCTGGCAAAGGTTTTAACGAGGCAACGGTTCATGCACCATTGAGGACGCGACACAAGGGGGAGTGTTCAAGGAAGGTTAACTCCGTAACTTCCGTGGTGTGTCTTGTCCTAATAAGACTTGTAGTCTAGATACTCTATTAGATAGGGAATCCCTGTTCGCCAGGGATACTTGATGTAATGCCTATATAAAGGCCTCCTTATCAATGAATAAACACAGAGAGATTTATCAATCTATTTCTCCTACAACAAATATATATATATATAGGCCCCTTCTACTAAGGGATTTCTCATTATGTCTATTTTAAAGGATCGATCATTTAACCTACTTTTTTTTATCACATATTAACATCTCCACCGTTCAACTTTCATGTTTATATGAGTATATCATATCTGGAAATTTTTATTTCATTTGATAATCATTAGAGCATTCAAAATTGAAATTTACAAATAAAAAAATGAACGGTTAAGCTTTGACAGATTTCATACGTCCATTGATTTCATCTACTTAGATGTCTTAACGATCACCATTTTGGCTAAAAATTTACAAGAATGATCTACACATACAAACCTAGTAATTGAACGGTGGAGATGTGAAAATGTGATCAACAAGTTAGTCTAATAACCGATCCCTTAAAATGGACAAAATAAGGGATCAGTTAGTGAAATGGCTCCCTATATATATATATATATATATATATATATACACTCCCTATCCAGAGCGGGGCACCGCTCTGAAATTAAATAGCGGGGCTCCTTATTTGACCTACTTTCTGGTCAAATTTCTACATCTCTACCGTTCAGTATTTAGGTATATGCGTGCAGATCAATTTTACAAAGTTTCATCAAATTTGATAAACGTTTGAAACTTCCTAGTCGTGATTAACACGAATGGTTCATATTAAACAAATTCAGTTTGTTCATTGATTTTTTATCGTTTTGATACCTTAACGATCACCAAATGAGCTGAAAATTTGTAGAGATGATCTACATGCATATACCTAAATACTGAACGGTGGAGATGTAAAAATTTGACCGGAGAGTGGGTTAAATAAAGAGTCCCGCTATTTAATTTTAGAGCGGTGCCCCACTCAGGATAGGGACTGTGTGTGTGTGTGTGTGTGTATATATATGTATATATGTACGGTTCCTATCCTGAGCGAATCTTCGCTTTGAACTTATCGTGCGAAGTTCAGTTTTTGACACACTTTTCGGTCATATTTTAATCTCCATCGTTTAGATGTTAGAACCTAATGTATAGATCGTCTCTGTAAAATTTCATCCAACTTGATAATCGTTTGGCGTTTCGTCATAGTGATTTAGATGAACAGTTCAGGTTGAACAAATTCGGTTTGTTCATTGATTTAATATAGTTTCGATACCTTAACGATCACAAAATTGAATGAAATTTGGCAGAGACGATCAATACATTAGGTTCTAAGATCTGAACGGTGGAGATGTTAAAATATGACCGAAAAATGTGCCAAAAACTAAACTTCGCACGGTAAGTTCAAAGCGAAGGTTCACTCGTATAAATGTATATATATATAGGTAAAATAGCCAAAATGCACCCTGAACTTGGTTCAGATTGTCAATTTACACCCCGAACTTGTGATTGCGAAATTTTACCTCCTTAACTTGTTAAAACTGCCGATTTGCACCCCCTCCGTCAAATCTAACGGTTTCCATCAAATTAAGAGTCATATGCCTAGCACATGAGGGGTATTTTCGTTATTTTATATTTATTTAGTTTTTTAAATTAATTACACAAGTGTTTAAGGAAGGTTAATTCTGTAACTTCCGTAATGTTTCTTGACCTAATTAGACTAGATATCTAGAATCTTTAGTAGATAGGGAATCCCAAATTTACAGGGATTCTTGTTATAATGCATATATAAAGGCCTCATTATCAATCAATAAGATTATGATTTGCTTATCCTTTGTTTCTCCTACAACACGTTATCAAGCACTTTTGCTCTTAGCCTGTTGTCTAATAGCCCAAGAAAAGAAAAGAAAAGAAAAAAACTGATTCTGAAAAAAATTTAATTTTTTTTTTTTTTAAATTCATTGTTCTCTGGTGCCAATTTAGTGTACCATCGACACCCTCTATATCGGCAGACCTAGTCCCTGCCGATAGTCCCCCTCGGCAGTGCAGCCCTGCTGACAGCCCCGCTCGGCAGCCCCAGCCCTACCGATAGCCTCCTCGCGCAGCAGCCTCCTGTGCAATCTCCTCGCTCGACAGCCCGCGTAGCAGCCTCCAGTGCAGCCTCGACGCTCGGCAGCTCTCACTCGATATTTTGTGTGTGCAATCTCTCGCACACACTCCCTCGACGTCCAAAATTGCTCGCAACCCACTCAAGCGTTCTTCAAAGCCTTCGTCCTTGCTTCGAAGAAAGCAAGAAAAATCGAAGAAAACAATCTTCCCCAAATCTCAAGTTTCTTTCGATCAAGAATCAATCAACGAGGTACAAATTTATTAAACGTTGCCGCTTTTCAAATTTCAATTTCTTGGGAATTTTGTCTTTCGTCCGGGACCTTTTCGTGTCCCTGCTACATCATCCCGATTCTTTCGCTTCTCGGGACGATATACGGGGGGTTGATTGCCTTGGTGCCAAACGTTTATTGGGGTAACTGTGACGTTACCATCTATTGTTGTGTTTGTAACTGTGAACCACAACGTCTCTTTTTCAAAAGAGAACAAAAGGGAAGATATCGATAGTGACTTGAAGTCACGATTTGCATCGATTTATGTGACCATAACACATCTTGGCACATGTTTTAAAAATATAATCAAACTTGCTTAGTACTCGTTATGATCGATACTAACGTTCTCCCTATTTGTATCTTGTAGATGACTGACACTCAGAGGCCAGAATTCGACATTTTGGATGTTCAAGGCAAGGAATACAAGAGGTGGGTCTCTGATGTTGAGAATACCTTCATCGGAAAGAGATTCACGGCCACCATTGTCCCTGCAGAGAATACATGCAAACTTCTCCTGAACAAAAGGCTCAAGCCCTGATGTTTCTCAGATGCCACATCCATCCAACGCTCAAGAAGCAATATCTGAGGAAAACAGATCCCAAAGAGCTATGAGACATCCTCAAAGATCGATTCGACAATGTGCATGATGCACAGCTTCCTGACTTATTGTCAGATTGGGAGCAAATCCGCTTATTGGACTTTGATACCGTCCAGGAATATCATCAGACTATGCTCAACATACAGTTTGATCTGAGCTTTTGTGGCGACGAGAAGACCGACCACGACATGATGGAGAAGACGTTCACAACATTCCTAGAATATGCGTCCATGTTGTCGCACCAGTACCGTGATCTCCTTAAAAAGGGCACCATCAAGATATTTAGTGACCTGATGAATGTGCTCCAACGAAAAGAGAGGTACCATGAGTTGATCCTTACTACCAACAAGAGGCCTAGAGGTCCGAAATTTATTGTGGAAACTCATCAAGCCCGCGGTAAGGCTCTCAAACAGAGGAATCAACCTCTTAAATGTCAAGCACCGCCACCACGTGTACCAAAGGCAACACACGGCGGCCGAGGAGGAAGATGAGGCGCCGGCCCTAGCCGGAACCTCACTTGGAAGAGGGATTGCGGCACTACCATTGCTCCCCGAGGAGGAAACCGTCCAGATTTTGGCTCTAAGCGTGGTGGCCACACACCCAATCAAGTTTTGGCTCCTTGCTTCAAATGTAGCTCCATGAATCATCTTCAGTGCGATTGCAAAGCTACTAGAGATGTCCAAGCCGCCTACAAGAAACACAAGCAATATATGGCTGAAGAAGCCAACTATGGAGACTTCGAGGAAGAAGATGATGCATGAGGAAGATACTCAACTCACCATCGATGACTTCCAACCTACCAAGAAACGTAGGACAAAGGAGTATGATACTCCGGACTATGAATAAGCTTCTATGCTTATGACTCATGTTCAAGTTTGATTACATTGCTATTTTTGGCTTGTTTCTAGTCATAACACACAACTTTGTTCGATAAGTCGTTGTTTTAGAACATCCTTGATGTATTTTTCAAAGTTGTCATCAATAAAATTTCTCTTATTCAATGAATGAAACGAGATTTTTACATCCCCTATGAAAGCATTAATGGTTCAATGCATCAAATTTCTAAAGGCATAATTATTTTGAGTTCACTATGAAATTGGTGATGTTAACTCATATCGAAACCAAATCACAAAACAAAACGAGAAAATCGTGAAAATCGCGACAAGACATATCGGCAGCCTGCTCGGCATCCTGCAGCGCCTCGGTAGCCTACGCAGCACGCCTCGGCACATTACAACACTGAAAATCTTAGGTGACGAAAAATTTTCATCACCTAAGAAGGATTTTCGTGGCCTAAGTGCTTAGGTGACGAAAATTTTGTCGCCTAAGTTTCGTCGTCTAAAGATTGTGGCCTCAGTAAGTGGGCGACGAAACATTATTATTTTGTCGTCTTAGAAAATACTTAGGCGACGAAATATCTTTCTTAGATGAAGAAATATTTCGTCTCCTTAAAAGTGCTTGGGCGACGAAATAAAAAATTCGTCACCTTAGTCCGTAGCTTAGGAGACGAAAATCAACATTTCGTCACCTTAGTTGGTAGCTTAGGAGACGAAAATCAACATTTTGTCACCTTAGTCTGTAGCTTAGGAGACGAAAATCAACATTTTGTCACCTTAGTTTTTCTCTTAGGAGACGAAAAAGTAATTTTCGTCGCCTAAGTGTACCACTTAGGTGAAGAAGAAATTGAGTTTCGTCACCTAAGTTATTCTGTATTTATTTTTTTTTCTTTTATTTAAACTACTTAGGTGACAAAAAGTTAATTTTTCGTCGGCTTACTAGAAAACTTAGGTGACGAAGTTTTCCTTCTTTGTCGCCTAACTAGTTTCATTTTAAAAAAAAATTGGCAAATTTAGACAAAATATAATTAATATATTAAACAATTTATTCATATAAATTAAATACTTAATATTAATAAATTTGTTCATTATATACAGACACTCTATAGTGCATTATCTCTCCCTCTCTCTCTCTTGCTCTCTTTCTCAATCGCTATCTTCCGATATAACTATATAAGGTTTTCTAACTGCACTCTATAGTGGCTCGATCAGAAAAATCGATGATGTTACATACGAAACTATGCTAGAGATATCTACTGAACTACCACACAATACCATTGGACCAACACACAGCATAGAAAGCCCTCCAAAATATATAATTTGTATGATCTGAGGAATAAGTGCCTTCATTTTCTTTTTTTCCAAACGCTCACAGAGGTCAGTATGTGCAAGCTTCTGAAACCTAGTCTTCTCCCACAACTCTGCATTGCTTGCTTTCACAAAAAAGTATCGCAGGAAGGACCTGCAACAAAATCATGTACAAGAAATAATATAATATAATGACCAAGAAAGTCTACACCATCAGAACCTATACTGTCGATGCAAGACATGAAATCAAGTGGCGATTTACCACAATAAACAAACCTCATTTAGATAAGCAGAGAGAGCAGCAGTGCTAAGCTGGGCCTTGTTAGATATCATTCGGAGTTTCTCACCAAGATAAGCAATGACAAGAGCCATACATGGAATCACCTACCAACCAACCAAAACCCAAATCAAATTCACAACTCTAAACCAACCACACAACCAGAGACTTTACACGAAAACAAAACTTGCTCACCACAGCTGAAATCCCAGACAACATAGGACTAATAGCCACCATCTTCACCGCCATAACCGATATCTGCAGAGCATTGGGTACAACAGTCTGTCATTACACAAAAACCAATAAAAATTCAGCATTGCCAAATATAGCTATTCAAAAAAGAAAAAGAAGAAAAAAAGACTGAACTCACATTGAGAACAGCATACACAGAATCCGCAACATCAGAAGCCTCAGCAGAGATCCTATAAGCAACATCCCCAGTCTGTTTGGCCCCGGCCCTTTCGAAAAAGCCCAAGTCCCTCTCTAGAACCTTCTCCCAGACATGAACCCTCACCCGATACGCCGCGCCCAATGCTGCCTCCCAGAGAAACGCCTGCTGCCAATACACATCCACCAGCCTCGCCAGGACCAAAACCCCCAAAGCCAACCCCTCATTTCTCAACATGATTGGCTCCAAACTTCCTATTGCTCATTGTTTCTGCAACACCAAAAAATTAAAAATACAAGTCTAGAGTCAAAATTACAGAAGACAAAGAAAAAGGAATTCCAACAACCTAGTCAAAGAGATATTAATCTCAACAAACTCAAAACCAAAACAACATAAAGAAGCTTAATTTATGCTGCATTGCAAAACCCCCAAACAAAAACACAAACCAGCTCAATCATCAGAAATACAACAAACATGAATGGAATACAAACAGTATAACAAACCCAAAAGGCAAATGTAAAGAAAACCCAACACCTACAACACTAACACACCACAGTTTCCGGCAACCAGCCTGAAAATAAAGCAGAAAAAGGGAAGAGGACCGGCCCGAGCCCGAGCCCGACGAGCCGAGCCGGGCTATTTGGGGCTTCGAGTGGCTGGAAGAGAGGCGATCGGAGAGCCGAGCAACTAGGGGAGGAGCAGGCTCAGGCGAGGAGGAGGAGTTTTTTTTGGGGGGGGGGGGGGGAGGGCGGAGGGTCGGCGGAGAACTGGAGTTGGCTGCGGGAAGAAGGAGATCGGCGATGCGGTCGGAGGAGAGGTCAGGTCGTCAGCGGGCTTGAGGCGAGAGACAAGAGGGGAGACGAGGAGCACTGAACGCGAGTGGGCGACGGGGAGTTTGCGATAGGGTAGTTGTTTTGTATTTTGTTTGTGTGGGGGGGGGGGGGGGGGAGTGGGGGGTGGTGGCTGAGAGAGAGAGAGAGAGGGAGGGGGGGGAGCAGAAGGGGTGTGTGACAGAGGGAGGGGGGCTGCACAAAGAGCGAGAGAGAGAGAGGGGGAGTTTTTAGGAGGGTTTGTATTGGTTTAACTTAGGCGACAACAATACACAATTGGTCTCCTAAGTCACTTACTTAGGCGACCAAAAACTCATATTCGTCTCTTAAGATTATTTCGAATTTTGGTAAAATTTATTGGCGGAAAATTAAGCCGCTAATAGATTTTAAAAAAACTCTTTTTACTTAGGCGACGAAAAATATAAATTCGTGGCCTAATTGTTTACTTAGACGACGAAATAAGTAAAAAACGCTGTGAAATTTTAAAAAATTATAAAAGAACTCAGTTAAAAATTATATTTTCGAAACAACTATATAAAAGAAGTCAAATTTTAAAAAACGCTGTGAAATAGCATTTGATCGTTATGATAAAATATGGTGATGGTAAAAAAATCACGTAAATCCGACAAAATTAAAGCCCCGATCGATGCGGTCAACCTTATTTAAACTTATCTCTCTCTATGGGAGCCATAGTATCATGTGGTAAAAGTTCTCAAATTTTTACATGGATAATTACGTCTCATCTATATGAGAGTTTAATGTTTGGAAGTGTCGACGAAACAAGGACATCTAAAGGTACGTGATAGCGTTTTCATGTGATAAGCTTTATGAAAATATGGTTGACCGTTTCGATCGAGCATCGAACGTTCACGAAACGAGTTGATTTTTATACTCTACTCATATTTAACTATAACGATCACATCAGATGGTCAAAATTTTCATTTTGTGAATTTAGCCATTGTAATGACAACATGTTTACTAATGCGGTATAACTTGATTATTAGATTATACTAAAGTGTACAACTTTTCGAAACAACTATATAAAAGAAGTCAAATTTTGAAAAACGCTGTGAAATAGAATTTGATCGTTATGATGAAATACAGTGATGGTAAAAAAATCACTTAAATTCGACAAAGTTAGAGCCCCGATCGATTGTGTCAACCTTATTTAAACTTATCTCTCTTTATGGGAGCCATAGTATCAGGTGGTAAAAGTTCCCAAATTTTTACATGGATAATTACGTCTCATCTATATGAGAGTTTAATGTTTAGAAGTGTCGACGAAACAAGGACATCTAAAAGTACGTAATAGCGTTTTCGTGTGATAAGTTTTATGAAAATGTGGTTGACCGTTTCGATCGAGCATCGAACGTTCACGAAACGAGTTGATTTTTATACTCTACTCATATTTAACTATAACGATCACATCAGACGGTCAAAATTTTCATTTTGTGAATTTAGCCATTATAATGACAAGTTGTTGTCAGCGTCTTTGTTTCTTCTTAGGTGACGAAAAACTGAATGATCGTCTCCTAAGTACTGAACTTAGGCGACGAATTTTTTTTTTGTCACCTAAGAGTAAAGTATGACGACGAAATTTTTTTCGTCGTTATGATCTTCTCTCTTAGACGACGAAATTTTTTTTCGTCATCTAAGTACTTAACTTAGGCGACGAAATCAATAAATTTCGTCTCCTAAGTATTTAACTTAGGTGACGAAATTTTTTTTCGTCACCTAAGAAAATAAAAGGACGACGAATCGTCGTCAGGGACTTCTCTTAGACGACGAAAAATATTTTTCGTCGCCTAAGAATTTACTTAGGCCACGAAACTTCTAGCTTAGAGGTGGAAATTTTTTTCGTCGCCTAAGAGTTCTTAGGTGACAAAAATTTAAATTTTTCGTCGCCTAAGGTATTTTTTCTTGTAGTGGCAGCGCATGCCCTCGGCAGCCGAGACTCGGCAGCCTCGACACCACCCTCGGCAGCCTCGCAACAAGCTGCCGTAACGCACCCATGTGCAGCCGGCCATCACCTCCGCTGCCGACCCGACACCGAAAACAAAACTTTAGCCACGGCATCACTTTGTCTTCGGACTTGATATGCTTCGGTCATAACTCAACCTTAGCATTGGATTGCCCTACGCACGGCTGAGGCTCGGCCTTGGTCCATTTTCATGGCTATATATAAATAAAAAGAAAGAAATTTTTTTTCTTCTGATAATGATGTTTCCACGGTGCCAAGTCAATGTTTCGTCAACTATGTATGTGTAGAGCTAATACATTGTCGGCCCGATCATAGCTCTACATTGTCGGCCCGAATACCTAGTTTTGTGCTGATAGATTGCCCCAACACCCTATAAGAGATTGAATTCCGATTATATTAAAGAATACTCGCCATGTCTTATATAGACGTTTGATTCAATTTACATTGCTTTTGTAGATGTTTCACGGCGAGATCGAGTGTTTGTTGGATTATGCTACGACTCACACCATTCTCCGGAATCGGCAATTGTTTACGGATTTTATGCCTCACGGATCGCCGTTATCCACGGTGACAGGAACAAGACCGATTGTTAAAGGTCGAGGTCCTGCCCAATTTCTCTTACCTAACGGCATCAAAATTAGAGTATCTGACGCTCTGTATGCGCCGAAGGCGCTCTGAACCTTGCTGGCTTTCAAGGATGTACGTGACAACGATTATCACCTCAACACTTATGTTGAAGATGGAACTGAATATTTGTTGATCACCTCCACTCAAAATCTGCGTACTCGCATTATGGAGAAGTGTAAGTGGGTTCGAAACGAAATGTATTTCACAACCATTCGAGCCATTGAATCCAATGTAGTTATCCTATGCGATACAGACACTTACAAACTTTGGCATGATAGACTCGGCCATCCGGGTCACGATCTGATGATTCGTATTCTGAAATGCTCCCACGGTCATCCTTTTTTCAAATCTCAGAAACGAAAGAGAGATCAACACGTACTACGAAGAACATGATGCCGACACCGTGCCTAGGCGCCTAGCCCATGGCTCGGCCTTGGCACGAACGCGGCAACCTCTTGACTCCACGGAGAGGACCGGCCGACCCATTCTTCTCATGTCTCCGTGGCGATGTCCAATGCCCATTGCTCGTTTTGCAAAGCTTGTTGACTAGCAAAACTACAAGTAAGACCATCGTTTGCTATTGACAAGAAACAAAATATTCCATTCTTACAAGGTGATATTTATGGACCTATAACACCAGGGTGCGGACCATTTAGATACTTTATGGTTCTGATTGATGCATCGACGCGTTGGTCACACGTTGCATTATTGTCCACGAGAAATGCTGCATTTGCTAAACTCTTAGCTCAAATTATAAAGCTTCGGGCTCACCATCCCGACAATCCGATTAAGTCAATCAGACTGGATAATGCTGGAGAGTTTACATCTAAATGTTTTGAAGACTATTGCATGTTAGTTGGGATTGAAGTTGAACATCCCGTGCCCCACGTTCATTCTCAGAACGGTCTTGCAGAAGCCGCCATAAAGAGACTTCAGCTTGTTGCTCGGTCCCTTGTCATGGCCACTAACTTGCCGGTTTCGGCATGGGGATATGCAATACTACATGCAGCTATACTTATTAGTCTACGACCCACATATAGCCAACCATTCAGTGAGTACCAGCTGGTAACTGGTTACGAGCATGCACTACCAGAAAAAATACTTTTCCTGACGAAAAAAAAAAAAAAACGGCCGACGACCTAAAATTTTCGTCGGTAAAAAAAAAAAAATCGTCGGCTATTCCCATAGAATGGCCGACGAATTTTTTTTTCGTTGGTAAACAAAAAAAATCGTCGGCTATTCCCATGGAATAGTCGACGATTTGTATTTTTGTCGGCCTTTCTCTGAAACTTTAGCCGACGAAAACTTTTGAAAGTTTGGCCGACGAAATTGGCATTTTCGTCGGCTATAAGTCTATATAGCCGACGAGTATTAGATTTGATTTCGTCGGCTATGATTAAAATTAAATTTTATTTAAGTGAATGTATAGTTTCAAATAGTTACTATACGTACACTCTTCAAATGCAAATATGTCGTCAAATAAGATATGACCGAAATAATGAAATATGTCTACGGTTGAAAAATGACGAGATTCCGACAAAATCTGTGTGCCGAATGTTACGGTTAACTGTTTTTTACTTCCGTTTTCCTATGGGTAGCCTGACGTTCGGTAAAAATTTTGAGGAAATTTTTTATACGATTAGTTGCGTCTCATCGATTTGAAACTATTATCTGTTGAAGGTCAGGCAAAAAAACGTCATTTAGACAGGCCAATTACCATTTCTAAGCGTTTAAAGGATTGACTCACCCGGTTGACCGTCCCGATCGAGCCTTTAACGTTGTCAGATGTAGTTGGATTTTTTTCATACATGTATTTAATCTAAACGGTGATATCTGACGGTTGGAATAGATTTTCCAAACTTTTAGATTCAAAATCGGAACATATGCACTAATGTTCCTTAACTTGTTTACTAAGTGTTTAAGTAAATGTATAGTTTCAAATAGTTACTATACGTACACTCTTCAAATGCAAATATGTCGTCAAATAAGATATGACCGAAATAATGAAATACGGCTACGGTTGAAAAATGACAAGATTCCGACAAAATTGAAGAGCAGATTGACCGTTGCAAGTGAAAACCCGGTTTACGACAGATTTGGCATCCGGCGTCCGAATGATGATTGTGATACCATTCCGGAAAGGGAACGACGCCAGGAATCAAAATTGTCGCTTCGCCACGCCGTGTGGGTCTTTTCGGGCTTTCGAGTTCGTTTAGGGCCTCAAAACGGCAGTTTAATATGTTTTCATAGAATAGCCGATGAAATATTGTAAATCATCGGCTATTCTCTAAGTTTAGCTGACGAAAATTATATTTCGTCGGCTAAACTCCTTCGATCCGCTTATTGTCCGCCGTTGGATGGCTCAGATCCAACGGCTGCTGATTTTCCAAAGCATAGCCGACGAAATATAATTTTCGTCGGCTAAACTCTTGCAATCCGCGCCTTTTCATTGTCCGCCGTTGGATGGCTCAGATCCGACGGCTGTTGATTTTCCAAAGTATAGCCGACGAAATATATTAAATCGTCGGCTATTCTCCTTCTAAATCTTTTAAATCGCTTCCTCCCGCCTTTTTTTCTCTCCTCCTTCCCCCCCCCCCCCCCCTCCTCCGGCCTCCTCCTCCTCCTCCTCCTTCTTCCCCTCCTCCTCCGGCCTCCTCCTCCTCCTCCTTCTCCTCCTCCGATCCGGTATTTTTTTTTTGCCTAAAATGCAGTTATAGCCGACGAAATTGACATTATTTCGTCGGCTATAACTTTAAAATATTAATATATTCCGACGAAATAGCCGACGAAATAACCCAAATCGTCGGCTATACTTCAGAACAAATAGCCGACGAAACCAAATTTCGTCGGCTATAACTTTAAAATATTAATATATTCCGACGAAATCGTCGGCCATACTCGAAAATAGCCGACGAATTTCGTCGGATATGTGACCAAGCTTTGGTCGACGAAATCATTTTCGTCGGCCAAGGTTGGAATGGCCGACGATGTCGTTTTTTTCGTCGGCCATTAGTTTTACTGACGGGCTTTTACCGACGAATTATAGCCGACGAAATTTTCGTCGGTAGAAGGAATAGCCGACGAAAATTTGGAATGGCCGACGAAAAAAATTTCGTCGGCTATTCTGTCAAAGTTGGTAGTGATGACATTTCGCATCTGCGCACCTTTGGTTGTGCCGTATATGTGCCAATAATGCCTCCACTGCGTACCAAGATGGGTCCTCAACGACGATTAGCTATTTACGTTGGATATGAAGCACCAATGATTGTCCGTTACATAGAGCCTATGACAGGTGATCTATTTACTGCAAGATTTGCAGATTGTCACTTTGATGAGACATCCTTCCCGCCGTTAGGGGGAGATGAGACACTACAACAATGGAAATCTTAGGCGACGAAAAATTTTCGTCACCTAAGAGTGATTTTCGTCTCCTAAGGACTTAGGTGACGAAATTTTCGTCACCTAAGTTTCGTCGTCTAAAGTTTGTGGCCTAAGCAAGTAGACGACGAAAATTATAAATTTCGTCGCCTAAGAAAGTACTTAGACGACGAATATAATTCGTCGTCTAAGAAGGATTGGTGACGAAAAAAATTCTTAGAGGACGATGCTTTTCGTCGGCTATGGATTTACTTAGACGACGAAATATAGCATTTTCGTCGACTAAGTATATCACTTAGGCGACGAAACTATCATTTTCCTCGTCTAAGTGGTTTACTTAGACGACGAATATATTATTTTCGTCGTCTAAGTAAATCACTTAGGCGACGAAAATTCTAATTTTCGTCGACTTAGTAAGATACTTAGGCGATAAATTAAAATTTTTCGTCGACTAAGTAAATCACTTAGGCGACGAAAAATGATAGTTTCGTCGCCTAAGTGATTTACTTAATCGACGAAAAAAAGAAATTTTCGTCGCCTAAGTGATTTACTTAAACGACGAAAATAATATCTTCGTCGTCTAAGTAAATCACTTAGGCGACGAAAATGATAGTTTCGTCGCCTAAGTAATAATTTATATTTAAAAAAAAATACCGAAATTGAGACAAAATATTAATTAATATATTAAAAAAATTATTAATACAAATTAAATATTTTAATTTACTAAGAATCACTGGATAATTTACTAAGAATCAATGCTGTAGTTATTCCAGAGCCCATCAACCCTCCACCAATGACGGCAACCTTAGTCACTCGTCTAGGCACCAAACCTCGATCAGTCACCCCAGGTACCTATGGGAAGATAACAAGTGATAAATTTTGTATTAGAGAATGGGTAGATACATGTCATCTGAATGGGTCCATAATATATAGACATATAGTGCAATGACTTCCACTCTAATAAACTTGCAAGAACACCACTAATGGATGACCGTATATCATCTGTTTTGACTGATATTATGTTTGCATTGCTTAACATATTGATCATATATTGTATTATAAGATGACTTTGTTTTGCTGATCCCATTGACCATCTATATATGATTCTGAACCATCTTATTCTTATCTATTTTGTTATTATACTGGTATATGGATGATAGTCATGATACTAGTCCAATTGATCAGACTATAGGTAATAAAGAATAGCCCACAATGGCAGCAGGTCTGGTAAAGCTCAGAAATTCAGAAGATAGTATTGTTAGTAAATCCATACCGTATGCACAGGTGTCCAGCGCTCACTTGCAAGCTCATAACCATTTGGATCGTCACCAGGGGGATGAAGAATGGAAATGCAAACGCGCCCATCCTGATAAACTTCAAACGATCAAGAAACAAGATCAATACTCTAATAACAAGAATAAAAAAAATTGATATAAAGAAGAGCCATGTAAGAGAAAAAGAAGAAGAAGAAACTAACCATTGGGATGCCATACTTCAGAAGTAAACTTCACTGTTGGAGGGCTGTTTGGGTAATTAGACGGAAAACTCATAATGGCGTTGAAAAAACCTCCCTCACTGCAATCACATAACAGGTAAGGACCAATTCAATCTCAATATATAAGGAACAAGAGACTAAATGATTTCATGACCAAAACAACACTAATGTAATTCAGCTAAAAAAACAACAACAGTTGCAAAAAGATAAAGTACAACACACCATTGAGATAGTGAGACAGTAAGCTGAGCTCGATACATGATCAAAACATGCAAAGCCAATACTCCTATACCGAAATTGATGAACATATAGAATCATATATTGAATGTTCGAGTAGAAGTGACATATACACTAGCATATTCTCAAGAGATCACAGTCAACAATGAGGACGTGAAAGTGATGCTGCTGTTGTGTTTTGAAATTCTTGTCTTCATGCCGTGGATTTGAGGTTTAGTTTGAGTATGCAAAACTGATTTTGTGGTCTGAATGGTTTTGGATTCTATTTTCTAGCTTTCAAATTTAATAAGCGAAAACAATATTATTGAAACACTACAACACTCAATACAGTAACTATAGTCAATAGTATATGCATTTTAGTTCTTCATTTGCTCAGTCACAACAACCACTACCACATAGAAACAATACACTTCAAACATATCAAAAATCAATCTGTACCTCCAAATCCAGGAATAAGTCCAAGCTAGTAAAACTTTGCATACCTCCAACACTCTCAAAATCCACAGCCCCAAGAAGCTGTTCTTTCCACCTCCTCAAGCTCTCATCATCCTGATACAAAAAGGTCAACCACCCCCAGAGTAGCCAAAAACAGAGTCAACCATCTATTAACATGAAAGATAAAAACTTCGAGGGTAAAACACACACCTTATCCTTCTCAATCTGTTCTTTGAGAGTGCACTGAGGACCCAACTGAATTTTATTGCTGTTTTCTTCATCATCATCATCCTCAGCAGCAGAAACAGAGGCTTCATTATCAGTATCTTCTTCCTCCATTCTATCTTTGTCACTCTTCTCCCCTCCACCCATGTCCTTTATTACTCAAAAAGACCTCCCAAGAACCTAAAGCACCAACCAGGCTATGACCACTTTTCACAAGAAACAAATAAACCCATTACAGCAAAACCATAATCAAAGCTTCTTTCTTTCTGGACCAGAGGAGCAGAATGAGAGAAACCCAGTTGGGAAATTGGGCACAGATGGACAGAAAGTGCAAGAATTTGGTGGTGGTTTCAGAAATCAAGGGGGGGGGGGGGGGGGGGGAGGTCACCGAGAGGGGCAGAGGTTGGGGCACAGGTTGTGTCTGGAACTGAGGCGGAGGCTGGGGCAGGACTGAGGCGAAGGCTGGGGCGGCGGCCACGAGGCGGGGACTGAGGCGGCGGCCACAAGGTGGGGACTGAGGCGGCCTGGGGTAGGACAGAGGAGGAGGTTGGGGAGCCGGGGAACCCGAGGCGGTAGAGGTGACGGAGGCAGAGATTGGGGCATAAGATGGGGCATAAGCTATGTCTAGGACTAAGCGGAGGCTAGGGCAGGACCGCAGGACTGAGGAATTTTTAGAGAATTAGGGATTTGAGGACTGAAGTGATTAAATTATATAGGTTGATATCAGTCTTACTTAGGCGACGAAACTAAGAATTCGTCTCCTAAGTAAATCTTAATTGACGAAAAAACAAGTGTCGTCTCCTAATAATGTATACTTAGGCAACGAAAAATATTATTCGTCTCCTAAGATAATTTCGAATTTTGACAACATTTATCGGTGAGGAAAATTAAGCCGCCAATAAATTTTCCAAAAAAATTGAAATGAACTTAAGCATATTCGTCGCCTAAGTATTTACTTAAGCGAGGAAAATGATATTTTCGTGGCCTAAGTAAAAACTTAGGTGACAAATATGTATATTTCGTCACCTAAGTTAATTAATATTTTTTTTTTTAAATCTATTGGCTGCTTAATTAAAATGTGTTAAAACTTTTGCAAACAACTATATAAAAGAAGTCAAATTTTGAAAAACGCTATGAAATAGCATTTGATCGTTATGATGAAATACGGTGATGGTAAAAACATCACTTAAATCCGACAAAGTTAGAGTCTCGATCGATGCGGTCAACCTTATTTAAACTTATCTCTCTCTCTATGAGGAGTCATAGTATCGGGTGGTAAAAGTTCCCAAATTTTTACATGGATAATTACGCCTCATCTATATGAGAGTTTAATGTTTGGAAGAGTCGACGAAACAAGGTCATCTAAAGGTAGGTAATAGCGTTTTCGTGTGATAAGTTTTATGAAAATATGGTTGACCGTTTCGATCGAGCATCGAACGTTCACGAAACGAGTTGATTTTTATACTCTACTCAAATTTAACTATAATGATCACATCAGATGGTCAATATTTTTATTTTGTGAATTTAGCCATTATAATGACAACATGTTTACTAATGCGGTATAACTTGATTAGTAGATTATACTCAAGTGTACAACTTTTCGAAACAACTATATAAAAGAAGTCATGATGAAAAACGATGATGGAATAGCATTTGATCGTTATGATGAAATACGATGATGGTAACTGTTCGTACCTAAAACCCGTAGGGCCTGGCAGAGACAGATGAATCCAAGTGTGATCTCCTGTAAACCTGCTTACTAAGGGGAATACTGGGCGGACCGGTCTTCTCCTCTCCGATGCCTAAGTTAGTACAGTTGGGATGAATAGATAACTTAAGCACGTATGATAAGCAGTAGGAAAGATCAATTACCTATTAATGAGGGTAGTTGAGGCCCTTATATAGGTGGCCGGGCGTGAGGTCTGGCCTCACTCTTCGATGTGGGACTGGCTTCTTTCTGTTCGTACACCAAAGGGCAGCTTTGGTGACCTCTTTGGCAGGCTGGGGCCCCCCGTCCCCGGGTCCCTGGTCGCAAGGTAGACTACTGGACCCCGGCTCCGGGTGCTGGTGATCCGGTTCCGGGCCCTAGGCCGGCCCCGGGTGCACTGGTTGCGGGTCTGTGGGCTTGTTGTAGCCCCTCTGTGGCTACTGTCAACAAGTCCCCCAAGTTCCCGGTCAAGTGCAATCTTGAATGACGACTTAATATGTCTTGCTTCTGTCCCGCAGACCCGTAGGTGCCAACCCAATTGTACCCAGTCCCCCAAGTCCGTATTGAAGATTGGGCGTGACCGGGCGTTCGGTCAGACGAGGTGCGGTGAGTACCGTATCGAGTCGGAGAGTGCATGGGATCTCGACCGGGCGTTCTGCCATATCGGAACGAGTCCCCCAAGGCGAAATTGCCGAACCGACCGGTGGACCCCCATACCGTATCGAGTCGGAGAGTGCATGGGAACTCGACCGGGCGTTCTGCCATATCAGAACGAGTCCCCCAAGGCGAAATTGTTGCCAATGGCAGGCCGGGAGGGGCCCGGTGGCGCGGCCCAGCTTGTGTTGGAATAAGCGTGGGGTAGGATTACTAGCGTGCGGGGAGGCCTGTTGGAGCGTGGAATAAGCCAATAGGTACCCCGGTGTTGCGGCCATGTTGAAGCACCGGTTAACACTTGCTAGTTCTTCTCAGCTTGTGTTGGAATAAGCGTGAGGTAATGTGCAGGTTTGTTAGCCTGCGGGGAGACTTGTTCTGTGTTAGAGAAATAATCTGCCCGGTGGGGAGGCGTTGAGATAACGAGTCTCGCCATGTATCCCCAAATGTATCACAGTTCAGTGTGATGCAAGGTTTTTATCCTGCTGGAAAAGAGTACATGTGTTAGATGTAAACTCGCCCGGGTATATAAAGCCCATGCGTTTGGAAGCCTTGAGTTGTTGCTGGCTCGTTCCTGCCCGTAGGCAAAGGAAAGTGACTAAATCGGTAGAATGCTTTGGAGCCGGTTGAATGTCACATGATCGGTGGAATGCCATGGAACCGGTTGAATGCTATGGAACCGGTGAGGTGCCATGGAGCCGGTTGGATACTTCATAACCGGTGAGATGCTGTGGAGCCGGTTGGATACTTCATAACCTGTGAGATGCTGCGGAGCCGGTTGGATACTTCATAACCGGTGAGATACTGTTCCTTGGTTTGAGGTTGACTCTTGGGGAAGTGGGGGGAGTGGACGCCTCGGCTTGTGCTCCTATTTCCCCAAACTGTCGCTTGTAGGTGGGACAGGTGGATGACATGCAATGAAGGGGAGAGCCCATCAGTCCCATCAGTTATGATGGCATGGGAGCCTTATCGATGCTGGGACGCGTGTCAGCAGGGAGCGGTCTGAGATAGAGGGGATCTGCGGCTGGGGTTGACTCTCTTTTATGCTTGCCCTAATTATCAAGGTGTAGTTTTACCGCCTATAAGATGCTTCGCCCCCCCCCCCCCCCCCCCCCCCTCCTCCTCCTGCAGTACCTTGCCGAAGCTTGGCTCTTCGCCTGCTCCTATATATGTTGTTATCTTGCTACATAGCTAAATTCTGTTGTTTAGGCTTTATGGCATCTGAGAGATCAGCGAACCCTATCGGTGCCGGCCGTGGGTCGATGGGAGGGCCCGTGAGGTATCAGTTGTTGGATGGCGGTAGGGTGATTTTCTGTGACGAGCCGACCAGAAGCATGACTGATACCGAGATAAGGGATTTTCGGGCGAAGTGGGACATTGACTCCTCCGTTAAGCTCCGGGGCCTGTATCCCGGGGAACTGGCCTGCAACCCGGAGGCGGGTTGGGTTGCTGTTTTTGAGGATCAATTTCGGCACGGGCTATCTCTGCCGCTGCCGAAGTTTGTCCAGTATGTGCTGAGCATGATAAACCTCTCCCCAGCCCAGCTTTCTAGCAACCAGTGGAGGCAGTTGCTTAGTCTCGGGTGCTTATTCAGTCTGAGCAACATGGACTGGCCCACGGTAAATGAGTTCCGGGCGCTGTACAAGATTGTCTACTGCAAAAAGGTCCAGGCCTGTGGTTGTGTTAATTTTACCGCGCGGGACTTCGATCCTGCCGTCACCCACCTGCCGTCGTCGGTTTCGAATGTATGGAGGAGGGCGGTTGTGCTGGCCGGGGGCAGGTGGCAGCGTAGTTCGAGGAGCTTTCGGGTGCCCGGGGCTTATCAAGCTATCGGGGATCAGTCGTACCAGTTGGTTTACTTGGAGAGGCAACGATTAGCCCGGCTTTTTGTTTGCTGGGACAATCTGGGCCGGAGTTCCTACAATTTCATCCGGTGGAATGTGCTGGAGATATGCGTGATGGGGAAGAAACCTGGTAAGGTACCTTGCACTGTTATTTTGTGGGGTCGCATTTTATTCTGACCGCTCGGTTTGTTGGTTTGCAGCTAATGCCCCCCGGCTCGCTGTTCGGAGCGAGGAGACCGTCGAGCCGGATGACGAGCTTGTGGCCCAGAGGTTGATGGAGATGGCCTCGAAAACCGTTGTAGATCCGGTTACTTTAGAGAGGACGGTGCATAATAACTCTGTGCCGCTCATGTTTCCGGACTCCCACTACGGTAGGCGGCCGGGCGGTGAGGATAACGTCCCGCGGGAGAGAGAGGCAGCGGAGATGACTGATGGGAGCCTAGGCTCGCACACAATAATAACCCTACAAAATATCGTTAGTAGTATGAGCAAGTAGGGATCGTTCTAAGCCGGGGATTAAGGGTACCTGAAATATGAGATTGTTAGATAAAACCACATGTACAAATATACAAAAATCATCATGAATTGGGGGAAGATATAGCGTCGGCAGCTAGGGCTGCCCTAACACTATCAAACACAAAATTAAACCCTAATTTACTATATACAAGTGATCATCATCTCTCACACAAAACAGTTCACACAAAGAACTCTTTAACAAGTAGATTTGCATGCAAGAAAGTAAGAGCAAGTATTTAGCATGTTCAAGACTCCAATTAGTTTCGACCATAACTAGAGCTTCCGCTCTGTACCTAGTTACTAGACTCCTCAAGTTCTTTAGAACAAACTTCCGCTCTAGCTCTAAAGATTTCTATGCTAATCCGGTTAAGACTTAACATATATCGCACAAGAGTCTTAAATCGAAAACATGTAAACAAGCAAGGTTGTCAATCATCTTATTTAACATACAAATTTTAGCTAAGGTATTACCCTAGGTGAGCTCAACAAATCAAAACAACCGTCAGGCCTATAGTTTTATTTGTTATAACTCGGGTTAGATGAAACCTAACATCTAGATTTACATGCTTTAAACAACAAATGTTTTAAACAAAACTAATGCTTCGATTTTTAAGTCACACCCTTAGATTACTAACCAATTTAAATCCTAAACATGCTTCTAATACCACTACCCTAATTATCAAACACACAAAAACTACAAGTTAAAATTACAAAACTTTAATATAAACATCAATCATGCAATTGGTTTACACAAAAGTTCAATAAAAACCAAGAATCGAATTGAGTACATACAATATAACCAAACTACAACAAATACAAAAGCCATAGGGGAATGGATCACACTTGAGGAACCTTGAAGACTCCTCGAAGACGTGATGGATGGTGCTCGGCTGCTGCTTGGCTCGGCAGGACTGAGTTTCGGCAGTAGGCAAGGTGAAAGGACTCGGCAGATTTGGTGGTGGTGGTGATTGTGTTATGGCTAAGTATTTGGGTATTTGGTGCTTTAAGAAAATTGGTAGAGCTTTGGCTATTGCTGTATGCTTGAGATGAGATGATTTTTAGGATGAGAAGATGAGGTTATATATATAGGAGAGGCTGCCGGCAACCCTAGTGTAAGAAGGGTTTCAGAAAACCCAATTGGTTAAGGATTTGAAACCTTCCTTTTCAAAGTCTAATTAGGTTTTCTTTTTCTGATTTTTCTTCAAGACTTGGGCTTCACATCTTCATGGACTTCTTGTATAGGCTTTGGACTCCATTTGAAAGGTCTTGATCCATCAAAAATGCCCCAAACCGGCAGTTCTTCATTTTGGCACAAATCTGCCTATTCCGGCAGCTTCTCCTAGTTTGACTAGGAGAACTTCTTTCTTCGTATTTTTCTTCAATGCCATGGCTTGGTGTCATCCTCCTTCCTTCCTTAAGCTTGAACCATCTTCATATATGCATTTGTACACCATATGGTCCATTGAAAACAGTAATTGTGAAAAGGAGGCAGTAGCTTCTTGGAATCGGCAGAAACGACCTTGTTGTAGTAACTCCAGCATATCTCCTTCCTCGGAGCTCCAATTGATGCGATTCTAAGTCTCAGATAAAGTAGACACACAAAGAAACCTCCATATAAAATAGTTTGATCAAATTCCTTGTGAAACGTCGGGAATGAAGTTTTGAATTTGGGACACAGTCCCAGGAAAATCCTGGAAGTCCCTGGATTGGTTTGCTCAAACTGCTGTATTGCAGCCATCTTTTGGGTGACTTCCTGAACTCCGATTGATCTGAAATTTTAACACAACATTCCTCAGTATATGAATAATAAGCACACCAAATTTCATTAAATTTGGACAAGGATATATCGCATTTTTATGCATCTCAAAATCACGAAAAAGACATATTTTGCATTATTTTCCAGATTACGCAAACTTAGTCATTTTTCGGATTCTTAACCACTTTTCGCCAAACTCTACCAAATTAACACTAAACTATATTATGACTCTATCTTAGACAAATAAGGGTTAAACAAAGCATAAATGAGGGCATAAGCATATAATATCGTCGCACATTGTGCTCCTATCAATGACTGGGTACCGCAGAAGCAGTCTTGGCGAAGCTCCGGCGAAGAGGGCGAAGACGTTTGATGCCGGGGCATCGGGCTCGGCTGGTGGGGGGTAGCACTGGTTCTGGCAGAGGGAACCGGTAGCCGAAGGAGTCGGGAGCCGGAAGCCAATTGCGGTTCTGGTGATAGTGGTTTTGGTAGGTTCGTGGCATCTACCAATGAGGCTTTGGGACTTGATCGGGAGGCTCCGGGGGCTGCGCGGCTGGGCGAGAGCAGGAAGAAGGTTGTGGAGTTGGGTCTTCGGGTAAGCCTGGTTGCGTACCTGTGTGGAATTGAGGTTCTTCTGTGCTCCCTGTCCCCTTTTGTGGTACGAGCTAATGTTCCTTTTGTGCACTTGTAACAGCTGGTTCACAATCTTTACGCCGCTGAGCCTAGTGAGGAGACTCTATTTTTGGAGAGGCAAGTGGAGGACCTCACCATGCAGCTGTCATTGGCGAAGGCTAAGCTTGCGCAGGAGAGGAAGGAGGCCGGTCGGCTGGCAGCTGAGCTCGCGCGGGATAGGGAGGAGGCCGGTCGGCTGGCGACCACTCGGGAAGAGGAGAAAACGGAGCTGGAGGCGAAGGTTTTGGAATTGCAGACCCAAATAATAGCAGTCATCAAAGGAGGGGAGAAACTCGTAGAATCCCGACTTGCCGAAGTCGCTGATAAGGCTATCGACAATTTTCGGGAGTCGGTGGAGCTTGAAGAGATGCTGGAGGCCGCTTGTGCGAAGGGTATAAATGATGCCTATCTGGAGTGGAGGGAGAAAGGATGGCTTGATGCTGAGCGGATGGAGGTTGAGGTAGCCTTGGCCGAGAAGCTGGAGCAAGAGCGGTTTCTCAAGGCTGGCGGGTCAGGGATTGGAGTCGTCGGCGGCGCTGATTAGCGGTTTTTTGTTTTACATATATACCTGGCAGATGTATATACCTTGTAACCAGCTGTAGCTCATTCTAGAGGCAGTGATTGTGTATTGCAACATTGGCACCAAATACATTATTGTCCCTCCAAGACTGATCTCATTTAGGGTAGAACCGCAGGTGCTGGATATTCCATGGGCGAGTAGAGTAGATGCCCTCGGCGTCTATGATGTGGAATGTTGCCGGACCCGCGGCTGCGGTGATTTGGTAGGGCCCTTCCCAAGTTGGCTCCAAGGCCAGCGGTTTTTTCTGAATTTTCTTCATGACCCAGTCCCCCACTTGCAATTTTCTTTCCCGGACCTTTCCGTCGTAGTACCGAGCGACCCGTTGCTTGTACGCTTGGTTTCGCATATGCGCTTGGTCGCGCCTCTCCTCTATGAGGTCCAGGTTGAGCCGTATGCCTTCGGCGTTTGTTTCGGCGTCGTAATTCTCAACTCTTCCGCTGGGCATGTCGGTCTCTATGGGGAGCACCGCTTCGCTTCCGAATGCCATGCAGAACGGGGTCTCCCCTGTTGCCCGGGTTACTGTCGTCCAGATGGCCCATAGAACCGCAGGGAGCTCCTCAGCCCAACATCCCTTTTTGTCATCCAGCTTCTTCTTAAGGAGACTCTTGATGATCTTGTTGACCGCTTCCACCTGGCCGTTGGTCTGTGGGTGCGCTACTGAGGCGAACAACATCCGGGTCCCCATGGAGGCCGTGTACTGGATAAGATCAGCATTGTTGAACTGTGTTCCGTTATTCGTGACTATGGTCTGCGGCACCCCGAACCTGCAGTAGATGTTCTTCCATAGGAATTTTCTTACCCGCTCCTCGGTAATCTTTACCAGGGGTTCCGCCTCGACCCACTTGGTCTGATAGTCGACGGCTACGATGGCGTATTTGTATTGTCCCACAGAAATTGGGAAAGGGCCGATGATGTCCAACCCCCACTGTGCGAATGACCATGATGCTAACAGAATTGACAGCGCGATTGCCGGGGCATGGGGTGTGGTGGCTTACATGTGGCACTTGTGGCAGCTGTCTGATATTTTTCTCGACGTTGCTGCCATGTCTGACCAGAAGTACCCTGCCCGTAGCGACTTGTGAGATAGGGACCGGGCGCCAGAGTGATTATCGCACACTCCTTCGTGGATTTCTCGCATGATGGCTTCTCCCGCCTCCTTAGTCACACACTTTAGCTGGGGGAAGCTGTGCCCTCTTCGGTACAACTTGCCGCTGAGGAGGCTGTACCTGGCACACCGGAGGTGTAGCCTCCTAGCCTCCACTGTAGGTGTAGCCTCCCTGGGGGCTAGTTTTGTCAGCCAAGTATCTAACTATCAGATCCATCCAGCTCGGTGGTGCCTCCTCTACCGCAAATATCTCGGAGATGGTCTTGCTTATGCTCGGTTTCTGGAGGGTTTCAATTTTAGCTCTTCGGTACTCCGGTGGGTAGTTTCTGGTTGCCAACCTTGCGAGGGCGTTTGCATGCCTATTTGCCTCCCGGGGTACATGCTGAATCGTGGCGCCCTGGAATGGCTCGATCAGGGCTTTAGCCAAAGCTTGGTAGGAGGCTAACTGGGGTTCCTTGACTTCGAACAGCCCGTTCATCTGGTTCACTACCAGGCTCGAGTCGCTGTATATTTCCAAGGATGGTATCCCCATCTCCTTGGCTAGCTGCAAGCCGGCTATGAGGGCCTCGTACTTAGCGGCGTTGTTGGACGTATTGAAGAGGAACCGTAGGGCATACTCGTAAGACTGGCCATCGGGCGAGGTTAGCATGACGCCGGCTCCGCTCCGCTTACCCGTTACGGAGCCGTCCACATAAAGTTTCCAACCGTTGGGGAGGCCTGGTTCGATCTTTATGGCCTAAACTGCTTCGGTGCCCTTGGATCGGCCGGATTATGCCTCTACCGCCATCGAGGTGAGTTCGTATATGAAATCCGCAGCGGCCTGACCCTTGATGGCAGTTCGCGGGGCGTAAGTGATGTCGAACTCTCCCAATTCAACTGCCCACCGTACGAGCCTGCCACTGGTATCCGGTTTTTACAGGATCTGCCGCAGAGGGTGATTGGTATATAGGGTGATGGAATGAGCCTGGAAATAGTGCCGGAGCTTTCTGGCGCTGACGATCAGGGCCAGAGCCAGTCTTTCAATGTTAGGGTACCGGCTTTCGGCTCCGGTAAGTCCCTTCCTTGCATAGTATACCGGGAGATCGATCGTGCCCTCCTTCCTGACGAGAGCCGCGGAGACGGCCGTTCCTGACGCAGCTATGTAGAAGTATAGCATCTCGCCCGGTACTGGTTTGGATAGAAGAGGCACTGCAGACAGGTATGTCTTGATGGACTGGAATGCCGCTTCGTGCTCCGCTGCCCAGTAAATTTTCTTGAACTGCTGTGTCTTGAGCAGTTTAAAGAATGGGGCACACTTATCGGTCAGGCGGGAGATAAATCTGGCCAGGACGGCCAATCGGCCGGTTAGCATCTGGACTTGGTTTCTTTCCCCTGGTGTTTCCATGTCTAGGATCGCCTGGACCTTCAGCGGGGTAGCTTCTATCCCTCGCTGGCTGATAACGTGACCTAGGAACAAGCCCTCTGAAATCCCAAAAATGCACTTCTTCGGGTTCAAGCGCATTCCAAACTTGAGCATCTTACCGACGACTACTGCCAAGTCTCGGATGTGGGCCCCCGCGGTCAAGCTCTTGACCAGCATGTCATCTACGTACACTTCTACCGTTTTACCCATCTCCAGCTCTAACATGCGATTTACCATCCGTTGGTATGTGGCCCCGTCGTTCTTTAGACCGTACGACATCCTCTTGTAACAGTAGGTGCCTCGATCAGTTGTGAACGAGGTGTGCTCTTCGTCGTCTGGGCTCATCCTTATCTGATTGTATCCGGCGTAGGCATCCATGAAGCTGAGTAGTTTAAAACCGGACGTGGAATTTATAAGCTGGTCGATTCGGGGGAGCGGGAAGCTGTCTTTTGGGCACGCCCGGTTCAGGTTGGTGAAATCCACGCACATGCGCCACCGGTCGGTTCCCTTCTTTGGGACCATAACCACGTTGGCGAGCCATCGGGGGTACTGGACTTCCCGGATGAAACCTATGCCTCTCAGCTTCTGCACTTCTTCTCTGATCGCCTCATATTTCACCGGGCAGAAAGACCTCCTCTTCTGCCTCACCGGGGGAACGTTGGGCAACGAATTTAGCCGGTGGACAGCTATCTCTGGGGATATGCCTGGCATGTCCTCGTAGGACCATGCGAAGACCGAACTGTTGTCTCGCAGAAAGGCGATGAGCTCTTGCCTGACAGCCGGGGCGAGCTTCGTTCCTATCACCACCTTGCGCTCCTGGTGATCCTCCGAAATGGAGATTGTTTCGGTTTCTTCCACGGCCGACGGTCGTTTTAGCTTCTCGTTGTCGGAATCAGTGTCATCACGGGAGTCAATACTCGGATCCGGCATTGGCGCTTGTTGAGTAGCCGTGAAGACCTCGGTTCGCTTTCTTCCGTGGGTGGCCTCCGCGTAATGCCTGCGGGCGATCTTCTGGTCTCCGCGTATGGTAATGACGCCTGCGGGAGAAGGCATTTTTAACATCAGCATATGGCCGGCTATAAACGTTTTCAGCTTCCACAACCCCGCCCGACCGATTATGCCATTATACGAGGATAGGCAGTCCACGATGATGAACTCCAGGTGCTCATTCCTCGTCCTGTCTCCCTCGCTGAAGATTAGCGGTAGGTAATCCGATCCCAAAGGCTGGACCACCTCACCGGAGAAGCTTAACAGCGGCTCGTTATCCTGGGATAACTTACTCCTTCCTCTCTGCAGTCCCTTGTATGCGTCTCGGAACATCACATTGACAGAAGCTCCGGTATCGATCAGCATGCGGCTGGTTATCCAGTGGTCTATTTGGACCGTAATGAGGAAGGGGTCGTTGTGCGGTTGGATCAGATCCTCCGGCTCTTCTTCCTCATAGCACGTAATCGAGTTCCATCTGGTTTTAGCGGCTTAGCCGCTTCCTCCTCCAAAGGCGTATACCTCCTTTCCCCGGATCGACCTTAAGCACCGCTTCTTCGAGCTCCGGGTAAGTCGATCTATGTGGTCCCCACCATGTATCATATTTATGCTCTCGTGCACGTCGATCCATCCCGGGACTCGGGTGCTTATGGTTCCCACTTCTCGGGTATCCTGCCTGTCTCCTTGTGGGTCGTCTATCCGGACTCGGCCGTCCACAACCGTTCTCTGGGGTCGTTGGTCGTTAGCCCGGACGGCTGGGTCCTCGCGTTTTCCTGCTGGCACAACAGCCAGGGCGCGCGGTTGTCGGCCCTCTGGCGCCGCTGCCACGGGCCGCGCCGGTCGCGAAGTCGGCGGTCTTCTACCTGACTGTGAACCGTTGTTGCCACTCCGGCGGGGTCGCCAATCCTCCCATACTTCAGTTTTCTTGCTGGTCGTAGGTGTGCGGTTGCGATCCTGCCGCCCCGCTTTGCTTTCACGGGAAGACGGTGGTAGCAGGTCATCCGACCTTCGCTTGGGCATCTTATCCCCATACGTCTCATGCTCCGCCTGGGCGTGCCTGACGGCCACGACCATCAATTCGTCGTACCCCAGCGGTTCCTTTACCCGCATGGCGTACGAGAGTTCCCCGGGTCTTAACCCCTGCTTGAATGCCATCTCAGCGATCCTTTTATCCAAGTTCCTGACCCCGGCCGTGGCGATATGCCACCGGTTAACGAAAGCGCGTAGCGGTTCGTGGTCAGTTTGCATGCAGTCGAAAAGGATCGTTGATGTTTGGGCCGCCTTGGCTCTGAGGACGAACCGGCCGACAAACTTATCAGCCAGCTGTTCGAAGGTTTCCACCAAGTTTACTGGCAGCTCATAGAACCAACTCAACGCCTCCCCCGAGAGCGTCTCTTGGAATACATTGCAACACGTGGCGTCTGAGTAGCCCTTTGTGCTCGTTTGTGACTTAAAGCTGTCCAGGTGCTGGTATGGGCAGCTCGTTCCTGAGTACGTCAGTTTCAGGGGCTTTTGGTTACCAGATCTTCCTGATTCCCTAACCCGGTGTGAAAAAGGTCCATTGCGTTCGTTGAATCGTGCACTGTCCTACGGTCGCCCCGTCCTTTTCTCGCTGGCTTCTAGCCGGTCCCTCATGTCCGACACCGAGGCGGACAGCGTCTGGAGCGTCCTTGCGGTGGAGCTGTCCTGCTCGCTCGATGCCAGACTCGTGCGGTATGGGGGCTCAACCGGGCCAGAATTCTTCAGAGCTTCCGGAAAGAGAGGTGTGGGCACATGCGCAGTCTTTCTCCTTCCCGTAGGCTGTCCCACCTCTAGGTGCGGGAATTCGTTACTTTTGTTTTCGGGCCGCGATGCCGCCCGAGAAGTGCCCTGCTGGTGCCCCTTCTCCAGGGCCGCTAATAGGGCGACGTTCACCGCTTCCAACTCTTGGCACCGGGTATCCGCCGTTAGTCGGTCTCGATCGCCCTCCTCTCGCAACCGTGCGACTTCTGCCTTCATTTTTTTTATTTCCTCCCCCGCATCGTATCGGTCAGGATTGTCTGAGCCTTGGCAACCGTGAGTTCCGTCCTGGTCGGGAGATGGGACGAACCTCGAGCTGACTTCGGATTTAATGTTTTGGGCCCGGCCGGGGATCCGGACTCGTTCTTTCAACCTTCCCTCGCTAGCTCTTATCTTCCTTCCTTCCATGGCCTCCGGATTGTGGATTTAACTGCCTTTCAAAGGATCGGTCGGGTTCTACCCTCCGGTAGAGCAAAACAACTTTTTGAACCTCTTCCCACAGACGGCGCCAATTGTTCGTACCTAAAACCCGTAGGCCTGGCAGAGACAGATGAATCCAAGTGTGATCTCCTGTAAACCTGCTTACTAAGGGGAATACCGGACGGGCCGGTCTTCTCCTCTCCGATGCCTAAGTTAGTACAGTAGGGATGAATAGATAACTTAAGCACGTATGATAAGCAGTAGGAAAGATCAGTTACCTATTAATGAGGGTAGTTGAGGCCCTTATATAGGTGGCCGGGCGTGAGGTCTGGCCTCACTCTTCGATGTGGGACTGGCTTCCTTCTGTTCGTACACCAAAGGGCAGCTCTGGTGACCTCTTTGGCAGGCTGGCGCCCCCGGTCCCCGGGTCCCTGGTCGCAAGGTAGACTGCTGGACCCCGGCTTCGAGTGTTGGCGATTCGGTTCCGGGCCCTAGGCCGGCCCCGGGTGCACTGGTTGCGGGTCTGTGGGCCTGTTGTAGCCCCTCTGTGGCTACTGTTAACAGTAACAAAATCACTTAAATCCGATAAAATTATAGCCCCGATCGATAAGGTCAACCTTATTTATACTTATCTCTCTCTATGGGGAGCCATAGTATCGGAAGATAAAAGTTTCCAAATTTTTACATGGATAATTACGTCTCATCTATATGAGAGTTTAATTTTTAGAAGAGTCGACGAAACAAGGTCATCTAAAGGTACGTAATACCGCATTCGTGTGATAAGTTTACTTAGATGAAATAATACTTTCCTCGCCTAAGATACACACTTAGGCGACGAAAAAATGATTATTTCGTGGTCTAAGAAAAAATAATTTTTTTTAAAATCTATTTACGGCTTAATTTTAATGTGTTTAGGGTTTTTTACTTAGACCACGAAATAGCTATTTTCGTCACCTAAGTGCTTACTTAGACGACGAAACTGTTTATTTCGTCGTCTAAGTAAGCACTTAGGTGACGAAAATGATTATTTCGTGGTTTAAGTAAAAGTAATTTTTTAAAAAATCTATTGGCGGCTTAATTTTAATGTGTTTAAAATTTTGCGACGAGTTCATAGGTGCATTTGGTCGACTCGGACTCCAAATATACATATATATATATATATATATTTATTAATTAATACAAAAAAAATTAATAAGCCCAGTTTTATTATCTTGAGGAAACTATAATCCAACATAACTAGCGAAATCTCCAAATGGCTGGTTTAAGACATATAATAACAGTTGAAGATTATGTACGTACGTACACACCATTTTATAATTGTAGTTATACATCACAAACACATTTATTGAATTTAAAAATATATAATTTAAATCATCATGGCTCCCCATAGAGAGAGATAAGTTTAAATAAGGTTGACCGCATCGATCGGGGCTCTAATTTTGTCGGATTTAAGTGATTTTTTTACCATAATTTTATTTCATCATAACGATTAAATGCTATTTCACAGAATTTTTCAAAATTTGACTTCTTCTATATAGTTGTTTCGAAAAGTTGTACACTTGAGTATAATCTACAAATCAAGTTATACCGCATTAGTAGACATGCTGTCATTATAATGGCTAAATTCACAAAATGAAAATTTTGACCGTCTGATATGATCGTTATAGTTAAATATGAGTAGAATATAAAAATCAATTCGTTTCGTGAACGTTCGATGCTCGATCGAATCGGTCAACCATATTTTCATAAAACTTATCACACAAAAACGTTATTACGCACTTTTAGATAACTTTGTTTGGTCGACTCTTCTAAATATTAAACTCTCATATAGATGAAACCTAATTATCCATGTAAAAATTTAGAAACTTTTACCTCCCGATATTATGGCTCTCCATAGAGAGATATAAGTTTAAATAAGGTTGACCTAATATTTACTTAGGCGACGAAATGATACTTTCCTCGCCTAAGATGCACACTTAGGCGACGAAAAAAATGGTTTCCTCATCTAAATGTAAATCTTAGGCGACGAAAACAGATTTCGTCGTCTTAGAAATTAACTCTAACGACAAATATTTGTCGGCGTCTTTGTGTTTTCTTAGGCGACGAAAATTCACTTTCCTCGCCTAAGTTAAATACTTAGGCGACGAAAAATAATTTTTTCTTCACCTAAGTAAAGATCTTAGGCGACAAAAGTTTTTTTCGTCACCTAAGTAAAAACCTTAGGGGACGAAATTTTTTTTCGTCACCTAAGAAAATACATAGACGACGAAATTAATTTTCGTTGTTAGAGTTTTCTCTTAGACGACGAAAATAATTATTCGTTGCCTAAGAATAGTCTTAGGCGACGAAATTTCTAGCTTAGATGACGAAATTTTTTTCGTCTCCTAAGAACTCTTAGGCGATGAAACTATTTATATTTCGTCGCCTAAGGTATTTTTCCTGGTAGTGAGAACGCATCAGTCCCAAAGGAACGTCAGGAATTGACATGGTTCTCTCCCACTATATCTCATTATGATCCCCGCACGTCTCAGTGTGAGACGGAAGTGCGACGCATATTGGAACTATAAAAGGTTGCGGATTCGATACCTAACTACTTTACCGATATCGCGAAAGTGACAAGATCAACCATACCTGCTGTAAATGTACCTGCCAGGCTCAACGTCCTTAGATATGGATGACCACCATGCGCCGCCGGTCTCGAGACCCGTGTCCTGGGTGCCGTCGGTAACCTAGGCTCGGCCTCCTTAAGTGGAGAGCCGGCGTCGACTTCGGATCCCCCGAGGAAAAGGGGGAGACCATTCAGTTCCAAGGACACTGTACCTAGGAAGAGGACATGTGTTCAGGCACAAAACTATCCGCTCATCATCGATACTGTGACGCCGTCACACGAGATTGTCTCTGACTATACCTATGTCCAAGAATCAACTCTGAATTCCATTGGGGGACGCCTCAAACTCACCGTTAATGTTGGAGAACAAGGAAATCTCACTAAACTTCTTATGCATGCACAATCTTATGGAAATGTCTTCAATGTATATAGATGATGCATCCTCCTACGCCGTTGCTCAAGAGATCATTGACGACGACGAAATGGAACCCCGCTCTGTTGGTGAGTACCAACGAAGGGCGGATTGGCCGAAGTGGGAAGAAGCAATCCAGGCTGAACTAGACTCTCTAAAGAAAAGGTAAGTATTCAGACCAGTTGTGCCTACACTGCCGAAAGTGAAGCCAGTTGGACATAAATGGGTCTTTGTCAGAAAACGCAATGAGAATGGCGAAGTCCAGCGATATAAAGCTCGACTTATGGTGCAAAGTTTTTCTCAACTCCCTGGAATTGATTATGAGGAGACGTATTCTCTGGTCATGGACATTATTACCTTCCGTTATCTAATCAGTTTGGTAGTCTTAGAGAGACTCTGTTGACAGTAGCCACAGAGGGGCTACACAGACCCGCAGCCAGCATGCCCGGGGCCGGACTGAGGCCCGGAGCAGGATCCCCAGCACCCGGACCTGAGGCCCAGCAGTCTACCTTGTGACCAGAGGCCCGGGAGCTGGGGACGCCAGCCTGCCGAACAGACCACCAGAGCTGCCCCTTTGTGTACGAACAGAAGGAAATCAGTCCCACATCGAAGAGTAAGACCAGACCTCACGCTCGACCACCTATATAAGGGCCTCAACTACCCTCATTAATAGGTAACTAATCTCTCCAACTACTTATCATTCCCACTTAAGTTATCTATTTGTCCCAACGGTACTAACTTAGGCATCAGAGAGGAGAAGACCGGCCCGCCTGGTATTCCCCTTAGTTAGCAGGTTCGCAGGAGGAGTCCACATCAAGATCCACCCGTTTCTACCAGGCCTGCGGGTTTGTGCAGAAACAGACTCAGTATGCAGCTTATGGATGTCGTTACAGCGTATCTTTATGGGGATCTAGACACCGACATGTATATGAAAGTACCTGATGGACTTTCGCTACCTAAATCAAGTCAGCAGAAACCATGAAGTGCTTTTGCTATCAAGCTCAAACGTTCTCTATATGGACTTAAGCAGTCCGGAAGAATGTGTTATAATCGCTTGAGTGACTACTTGGTTGGGAAGGGATACAAGAATGATGAGTTATGCCATTGTGTGTTCATAAAGAGAACAAGTTCAGGATTTTCCATAGTCGCCGTCTACGTTGATGATATGAACATCATCGTAACTCTAAATGAGATCAACGAGACCGCAAGCTACTTGAAATCTGAATTCGAGATGAAAGATCTGGGAAGGACTCGGTTTTGCCTAGACCTAGAACTAGAGCACCGAAGTGGTGGAATCTTTGTACACCAATATGCATATATCAGAAAGATGCTCAGGCGATTTAACATGAAAAAAGTTATGCATCCTACAGGCACTCCCATGGTCGTTAGAAGTCTGGATATCAACAAAGATCTGTTTCGTCCGAAAAAAGATGACGAAGAGGTCTTTGGAGCTGAATATCCGTATCTTAGTGCTATTGGAGCCTTGTTATACTTAGCTCAATGCACTAGGCCAGACATTGCATTCTCGGTGAACTTGTTAGATCGATTTAGCTTTGCGCCAACACAACAACATTGGGCTGGAATCAAGACTATCTTTCGATACTTGAAAAGAACCAGCGATATGGGCTTGTTCTATCGATACACTCATAAGGATTCGATCATTGGCCGAACCCTTGTACCTCGCGATGGCAACCGAGGCTCGGATCACCTTAGGATAGCCATCTAGTCCGGCCCTGGTTCGGCTGCTTGCTGCACCGTCGCCACCTTTGCTGCCGGCGAGGCTTCTCGCCGCAATGCCGCCACAGCTTCTGATCACGAGGATGCCAAAGTGTGGTCACGATAGGGCTTCGATAATACCCCCTCCTACCAAGATACACCACATGATGTGATGGTAGGATTCGCTGATGCTGGATATTTATCTGATCCACACAAATGACGTTCCCAAACTGGTTATGTTTTTACCATGGGGCAATACGACGATTTCTTAGAGATCAACTAAGCAAACCTTTGTTACTACTTCCTCGAACCATGTTGAGATCATTGCACTACATGAAACAGTCAAAGAATGTGTTTGGTTTCGCTCAGTTATATCTCACATTCGAGAGTCTATTGGACTTGAGTCCACTACGATGGGACCAACTTGCATATACGAAGATAATGTAGCATGCATTGAGCAAATGAAGTTGGGATACATCAAAGCTGATAATACTAAACACATTTCGCCTAAGTTCTTCTACAATTAGCAGCAGCAAGAGACTTTGAATATCCAAGTGAAGCAAGTCAGCTTAGAAGATAATGTCGCTGATCTCTTCACCAAGTTTCTACCCAAATCTACATTTGTGAAGCATGTGAAGCGCATTGGTATGTGTCGCTTATTCGAACTTAAAGACTGATATGTTCATCAGGGGAAGTCTACTTATGCATGTCTTGCGCACTTGTAGTTGGTGCGTTGTGCTCTTTTTTCTTCGACCATGCTTTTATTTTTGCCCAAGAGGTTTTTATTTACTGGCAAAGTTGTAGCGAGGCAACACCTTATGCACCATTAGGTACGCGACACAAGGGGGAGTGTTTAAGGAAGGTTAATTCTGTAACTTTCGTAATGTGTTTTGACCTAATTAGACTAGATATCTAGAATCTTTAGTAGATAGGGAATCTCAAATTTACAGCGATTCTTATTATAATGCCTATATAAAGGTCTCCTTATCAATCAATAACATTACGGTTTGCTTATCCTTTGTTTCTCTTACAACAACAAGAAATTTATTTTTGTACAATTATGTCTAGTTACTCATAATATATATATATATATATATATATATATATATATATATTTTCTTCAAAATAACAAATATCTTAGTTGGATAGAAACCGTCAGATTTGACGGAAGGGATGCAAATCGGCAGTTTTTGACAAGTTGAGGAGGCAACATTTGACAATTAAAAGTTCGTGATGTAAATTAACAATTTGAGCCAAATTTGGAGTGCATTTTCGCTATTATGTTATATATATATATATATAAGAGAAAAGAGCTTCAGTACAGTACAAGAGGACCGAAAGGCAGCTACGTTGTGACTCTTGAGTTGTGACGACGTCGCTTTGTAGAGTGTAGAAAGCCAAACCCAAAACCTTTGCGAATTGCAGTTGAGTTTAATTTGATGCGCCCAGTGAAAATCTGAGAAACGCAGCGAGACAGGGACATGGGTTCGAGGTCTATTCTGTTTCTGTTGGCATTTGTCTCCGTTCTATGGGCACCTGTGCTCTCCGATCTAGTCGTCTCCAAAGTTGACCGACGCGTAATCCTCTCACTCTCTCTGATTGCGTTTTTCAAATTTCATTCTATGATTAAATCATTGAGATCTCTTCCTTGTTATGTACCCAACTCATATGTTCATGCTTCTCATTCCCTATGTCATGTTTCAAAGTGTTGTATTTGGTTACATTTGATCTTGGTTAATGTTGGAAGTAGTGACCACTGATTCATTGTTGGGTTTGGAATGCAGATTGATCTGACATCACAAATTGCGCGCATCACTTCCTCACTGAAGGTACCCAGTTCTTGTTCTTCATTGATTTAAGGTTGTATTTGTTTGAACATGTTGGAGATCAGTGACTCAATTATCTTTAACATAGATTGAATACTTATTTGCGTTTCGTAAAATGATTTAGTTAAAGAATCTTCCTAGGAATGCAGAGAAAGTTTGTGTAGTTAAATAGAGAGATGGAAGATAGAATGTTGGTATTGAACTCTACTGATACACCATGCATGTTATGCAGGTGGAGAATGAGGGAACTGAGTTGGTTAAGGAGGTTTTGCTGGCATTTCCCGATATTCAAGCCAAGCATTTAGCACATTTGGCGGCAAGCTCCAATGGAGGGAAAGGAAAAGCGAAAGGTTCTAGTACTAGCTACGCTGTTCAGCTTGTTCACCCTGAAGGCATGCCCGCTTCTTTGACATGTTACTCGGTCACTTTACCGAAGGGACTGGGCAAGGGCGAGAGCTTGACCTTTGACGTGTTGGCTGTTTTCACCCATGCATTGAAGCCATTTCCAGAGGAAATTTCGCAGGCTGACATTCAGCTCCTAGTGTTTCAGGATACTGCACACTACCTCTCTCCTTATGCAGTCAAGGCGCAAACACTCAGTGTTAAATTGCCTGATGCAAGGATTGAATCTTATACGAAAATAGATAAGACAAAGAATGTGGGTTCAGAGATTAAATATGGTCCTTATGAGAATCTCCCTCCCTTTTCATACTCACCTATTGTTGTTCATTTTGAGAGCAATCAACCCTTTGCTGTTGTTGAAGAGTTGGTGCGAGAGATAGAGATTTCCCATTGGGGTAATGTTCAAGTGACAGAGCATTACAAATTTGTCCACGGAGGTGCCCAAAGCAAGGGAGAATTTTCAAGGTCCCTTTTTGTTTGCATTTTCTAGTCAATACTATGCTAGTTGGGACTTGGGAGGTTGAGTTTGATTTTGATTATTGGCCATTGTTTCTGCAGACTTGATTATCAAGCCAGACCTCACGTGAGAGGTCAGTATGCAGTTAGGCGTCTTATTGCAAAGTTGCCACCAAGAGCCCATTCTGTCTATTATAGGGATGAAATTGGTAACGTGTCAACATCCAACTTATGGAGTGATTCTAAGAAGGTAATATGGCTAAGTTAAGTGGCCTATGTTCATAGTTTTCATGTTCTTTTACTTAACTCATCTATATGATTGCAGACAGAACTAGAAATTGAGCCTAGGTATCCTCTGATTGGTGGTTGGAAAACAGCATTTACCATTGGATATGGGTTGCCACTTCATGACTTTCTTTTTCAGTCTGATGGAAAACGCTTCATTGACATAACATTTGGTTGCCCTATGAATGATGTGGTCATCAACACTCTCATTTTGAAGGTTGGTAATGCTGCAATTTTTTATTCCCATATTCTTCACCTTCTGTTGGCTACTTTATAGGATAGCTATTAGTCAATTTCTTTCATATAAACTAATTTTTAGTGTGTGGGGTGCATCTATTCGTATTTGAGAAATATTAAAAGAAAGAATTGTTGTAAGATTATCTAAACCACATTTTCGTTATGCTTAATGTTGGGATTGCAAACTACAGGTTGTTCTGCCTGAGGGTTCTAGAGATATATCTGTATCTGCTCCATTTCCGCTGAAAGAATCAAAAGAGGTATGGTGGACTAAGTCCAGATTTTATTCTATTCACTCTTTTATATATTTTTGAAAAGTTTTCTTTTGCCTCTTCTCCATCTATATCAGAATGGTTTTCTTTTTCATTTTCTTAGTGGAATATGGGTTATTCGTATTCTAATTTAATGCTGGTTACGACTCTTTGCAGACAAAATTTTCCCACTTGGATATTGCTGGTAGGCCAGTGGTCGTACTGGAAAAGACTAATGTTGTGCCAGAGCATAATCAGAAATTCCAGGTACTACCATTGCCTAATTTAAAATAACATTAGATGGTTACAGAATGGGGATTAATATTTATTTTTGTCTTTGGGAAAATGTTATAAATAGCTCGTGTGGTTTGGTTGATGCTTAATCTTGGCCATGTGGTTTCAAAATGTTTAAGTTTGGTCCTGCTGTTTAATAGAGTGATCCATCTTTGTCCAATATCAAGCGTTAACGACAGTATGCACTCACACGCTCATCACATGAGGGGCTAAAGCTGTCTTTTTGTTGTAAAATATATTCATCCATTCTTCTTTACCTGTGTTTCAACTGCATTTCTCGTCCCCTGACTAACCGTTCTCGAGAACACTAGAAGAAATTGAGGAACCCTAGTTGGATAGATACCAGATTAAGCTTCAATTGCCATAGCGTTTGGAATTACATCATGTTGGGCCAAGAGAATTGGGCAACTTGCCACGACTTCTTCCTTGGTACCCCTTGCCTTGAATGCCATGACAAGTGTTGAGTTTGTAGTTGCTATGCCAAAAGGAACATGGGTCTCCTCTTTTCCTTTGATGAAGTGACAACTGAGTCTTCTTCTATTTCTCGCAACCCAAAACCCGAGATCCAAAACCCAATACTGTTTCTAGGTGAGATTGAGCATCTCAAGTAGAGATTAACCTGATCTTAAGAGCCAGTTGAGAAGAAAGTTTCTGGATAGGAAAAATCACCCGTCGAACATGAACATGATCTTTTTTGTATTTATTACCAATGTATGAGAGAGAGGCCTACGGTGTCTAGTGGCATAAATCTCCCATGTAAAAGTGGGAGGTCTCGAGTTTGACTGAAGGAAAACCACATACACCTTTTGCCAGTGCCGGTGACAGCTTTAAATCTTTAGTAGCAAATTTATTTATGTATAAGTTCTCTATGAAAAAGACATTAGTAGATAGTATATTCTTTGTGTGCTTCTTCCTGCCGCGTATTGCAATTATCTCACTCTTACCCTATGACTTTTTAGTATATATTATTGTCGTTTCTTTCACCTTGTTCGGTTTCTCCCTTTTCTGCCAAGACAATATTATTTCAATGTTAGAAGTGTAGACTTTAGAACTCCAATATTATGGGGATGGGTTTGTGACTTCATGCAGTGTACTTTTTTAATGTCATGAAGTGTAGACTTCTAAACTTCAATTTTATGCCATATATTCTTGCTGTATTCTAATCAGCAAGTTTGGTTTCTTAGTTCAATATATTGGATTGTCTCATTTGACGAAGAATCACATTCTAGCAGTTTCCAAAACATTTAATGAAGTGATGTTGTTGCTTAATTAATTGCTTACGTTATTACACAGTATACCTATTTTGGTCCAACCTCTTATAATTGTCCTTCATTTTGTTGTTTTTTCTATGCTTAATATGCAGGTCTATTATACGTTCAACAGCCTTGCGATGCTTATGGAACCTTTGATGCTGATTTCTGGATTTTTCTTCTTGTTTGTTGCCGGCATTGTATACATGCATGTTGACTTGTCCATCTCCAAATCTTCTGCTTCTTATTTGGCAAAACTACAGTGGGATGAGGTAAGCCAATTTCTTAACTGGTTTCTGTTTTGCAACTTAAACAACAATTATATATTTACTCCTGTGTTGTTCTAGGTGCAAGCAACAATTCAGCAGATTCAACATATCAGTAATCGAGGCCTCGTGATACTTGATAAGATGGAAGTATCACTACGTGATCTTTCTCGGACAGGGAACATCCAAGCCTGTAAGGCAGCACGAAAAGCAGCTGATGGTGTGTTGAAAGAGCTTTCCAAAGAGATTAAGCCCTTGATGGCATGCTTGCAATCATCTCAACAGGCTGCTCACATACTTCCCAAGGTTGGTTTGCCTCTTAATTGTTGCAGTTATATTTGTAGAGATTTAGGTAAATAAATGAAATCTCAATGAACTGATATTTGGTGTGAGTCTCAAATGTTGGTTTAGCTATTACTGTCTATATACTCAAGCATTCAATTGAATTGGAATAGTCCTCTATGTGCTTGGTATCATGTCATGCTGATATCAAGCTGCACATCTTGAGTAATTGAATCTAATATTGGTTGTTTATGTAGGTGGGGGAGCTGGTAACCAAGCAGAGAGATTTGGAAGAAAGGTTAATGGTCAAGCACTCGACTATAGTGGATTGCTATGAGAAGAAGTATGGAGGGAAGGAAATTGAGAATCGGGTTGCTTCACAGCTGCAGAAAGTCACTGCCTTGAGGCTGGAGGTGGACGATCTTCTCGAGTATATAGATGAGATATAAGAAATATGCGCTTTGTTTTTGGCACTTGTTATAAATTTCCTTCTGGAACACTGGAACTAGTTAATGATTCTAACAGACTAGTTAAGTTTTATTTTTGAAGTGCGTTGTACTAAAAAGTTGAGGATCTAGTTTATTTTGAAGATCTTAAAATCAGGCGTCAAATTGAACAGATGCATTCAGCTTTGGCTTATCCGCTTATGCATCCTTATGAACCTCCAATCTATAAAAGTGCCTCCAAGAAAGAGAAGTAGAAGAAGCTTTCTCCACAAGATAGGATGTTTCAGATTCTTCCTGTTCAATCCCTGCCGTGCTTATCTCGCGTCTCTGCGTTCCTTCTCATATCTACTCCGGAAAATTTGTTATTTTTCAGTGTCTTCTGCTACCAGCTAGTGTCTAGGTGGATGTTGCCGGCAGGGATGCTTTCTACTCCTTTCCATCTCCATGTAGCGAATTGCTGCTCAAACCTTAATGACAATAAACTCTGACTTAGACAGAACATTTAGCATAAAAAATAAAAATAAAAAAATAAAATAAAAAAAGGCAAAAGGAGTGAAGGATGGGCAGGTTTTCTAGGTCCGAAGATTAAAGTCTTTACCAATCGACTGCACATTACCTGCATATAACTTTTTTCTTGTTCATCATCGCTCATATTCTTTTAACAGTATACAACTGAAGATTGATGAATTACATAAGTGTCGTGGCCTTTATTCACTGTAAATTATTCATTTGACTCAGCAGTTCGCATGAACTAAGAAGTGTATATATGTCCATTTCTGGGGAGCATGTTGCTCCTATAAGAAGCAACATTGTTCAACTTCGACTTCACCTCCACTTCCTTTGTCAGCTACATCTGTGCTTGTTCCTGCCATGCTATGAGTCTCCCTTTCCCTTTCTTATTTAGTCGTGTTTTCCGTTTCTCTTCATTCGCTGAGCTGCTGGTGGCTGCAAGCCTGCAAGAGTATAGAGCTAAAGTTTTTCAACTAGCGTACAACTTTATCAAACAGCATCCGAGAAGCACCAACAATGTCTCAAAGCTAGCACTCCATTTTACTTGAATTACTCTGCACCAATGTTCCACCGTTTCGACCCGGTGCATCCACTAGGTTATGAAGTAAGTTCCAGTACAAGTCATCTTTCCATTACATTAAGTTTGTACTAGACTATTGAAGAATTGATAATTCTAGTTCAGCTACAATAAGCTAAAACAGAAAAGAAAAAGCAAAACATAGAACAAAGCAAATACAAAACATGAGTTGCGTGGAGTACTCCCTCTGTTTCATCTCCTCTAAACTTCTTTCCCAAACTCTAGCTCCTAAATACCTTCCTCTAATCACCAACACCATAACCTTCTATAAACCAACAGTGGTATCAAAGCCACAAATTCCAACAGTTACATTCTTTTAAAATACTTATTCCATCCTCATTGTGACATGCATCGACCTAATTTTTCACTTGAGCTTTTTCCATGATGAAGGCACCAAGCATTTGTCCAGCCCTAAAAGGCACGTCCATATCGTCATGATCATACATTAGCATTGGGGTACTGACGTGAACCGAAGCTCGCATGCAATAATAACCCTACAATCGTTAGTAGTATAGACATAAGTTCTAAGCCGGGGATTAAGGGTACCTGAGATATGAAATTGTTAAACAAAAACATATATACATATATACAAAGATGTCACAAATATGGGGGAATAAAATGGAAGGGATCGGCAGCCTTAGAGCTGCCCTACACTAGGCATGAAATAACTTGCTGAAAATAAATCCCAAGTCTAATATTTACAAGTTTTGGTCGACATTCTTCCACAAATCACTAACACAAAAGCAATCAAAATACTTAGCAAATTGACAAAACAAGACACACGGCAAAGTTAAACAATATCCTAGGTCCGACTTAGTTCCAACCTAATTAGCTCCTTATCGGTTTACTAATCGATTAAGACTCTCAAGTACTTCAAGATTAACTTATCGTCTAACCCTAAAGTTATACTAAACACATTTGAGAACACTTATCGTCGAAATCAAACATGCAAAGTAATTAGGCACAAGGTCTTTTTAGTCGGAAACATATCAATCAAGCAAGGCGTCACCACTTCTTGTTAACATGCATAATCGTTTAAACCACTCTAGTCCTAATTATGTTGACAGATACAAGAGTATCAATACTCAAAACACACCGCGAATATGCTAAGTACCAATCTTTGAGGCACACGGATTTAAAGACTAAACCAAGAACAAACTACTAGAATCAGAGTGAACATGCTTGCCGAATCCTATTCTATCTCTTTACATCATATTTTCCTTACTTTTTAACATGCAATTCATATCCTTACATCCAAACTCCAACTAAAGATAAAGAAAACAAATTGAACATGCAAATCATAAAACCAAATTTCAATCCAATTTATACAGACATAAAAATTGAAACCAAGAATTCATGCTAACTTCATAGACAAAGTTTGACATAACTACAACAAAAATTACATAACCAAGCACTACCAGAAAAGGCATTATAGCCGACGAAATTGCAAATAACGGCCGACGAACTATTTATTCGTCGGCTATAATGGTTATAGCCGACGATATCGTCGGCTATAATTATTATAGCCGATGATTTCGTCGGCTAAAATGGTTATAGCCGACGATATCGTCGTCGGGTATAGTTTTGCCGACGGCGTATTTCCGACTATGTTATAACCGACGATATGTCGTCGGGTAATGGTTATAGTTGACGAAATCGTCGGCTATAATAATTATAGCCGACGATATCGTCGGCTATAACCATTATAGCCAACGACTTAAATTCGTCGGCTATGATGCCTTTTCTGGTAGTGAAGAGTAGGGAGTGGATCACACATTAGAAACCTTGGAGGCTTCGTCTTGTATGGATCCGGTGGTTGGTGATGTCGGATGGAAGCTGCTGCTCGGCAGTTGGAGGTGTCGGCAGCAAGGTACCAAAGTTTCGGCAGAAACTTTGGGTGTGGTGGAGGTGGTTTTGGCTAGGGTTTTTGTGTAGGATTCTTGGGGAAATTTAGGTAGAGCTTTGGCTAGATTTTTGCTTTGGAATGTGACAAGTTTTTCTGTGTAAAAATTGGCTATTTATAGGGAAAAATTAGGGTATTGCCGGCAGCCCTTGATGCACAAGGATTTCAGAAAACCTAATGGGATAAGGTTTGAAACCTTCTTTTCATAGTTCAATTAGGTTTTCTTTTTCTGAATTTTTCTTCAAGGCTTGGGCTTCACATCTTCATGGACTTCTTCAATAATCATTGGACTTCATTGCATAAGTTTTGATCCACCGAAAATGCTCCAATTGCCGGCAGCACAAGATTGCACACAATCTGCCTCATTCGGCAGCTTCTCCTAGTTTGACTAGGAGAACTTCTCTCTTCATATTTTTCTTCAATGCCATGGCTCAGTGTCTTCCTCTTCCCTTCTTAAAGCTTGAGCCATCTTCATAAATGCACTTGTGCACCATTTGGTCCATCGAAAACAGAAAACACAAAAAGGGGGCAGTAGGTTCCTGGAATCGGCAGATTTGATGTTGATGTAGTAACTCCGGCATATCTCCATCCTCGGAGCTCCGATTGATGCGATTGCAAGTCTCAGATAAACTAGACACATATGGCCATCTCCTCATAAAACAGTTCGATCAAAATCCTTGTGAGTCGACGGGAATGATTTTTCGAAGTTGGATCAACGTCCCAGGAAAATCCTGGAAGCCCCTGGATTGGAATGCTCGGATTGCCGTATTGCAGCCAACTTTTGGGTGACTTCCCGAACTCCGATTGATCTGAAATTTTAACACAATATTCCTCAGCATATGAATACTAAGCACACCAAATTTCATAGAATTCGGACAAGGATAGATCATATTTGTACTCGTCACAAAATCGCGAAAAAGACATATTTTGCACTATTTTCCAGATTTCTCATACTTAGTCATTTTTCGGACAATTAAACACATTTTACCAAAACTCTACCAAAATTGACACTAACTATATTATGACTCTATCTTAGACAAATAAGGGTTAAACAAAGCATAAACGAGGGCATAAGCATGTAATATCGTCGCACATTGTGCTCCTATCAACTACCCCACACTTATCCTTTGCTAGTCCCTTAGCAAACTAAATTAAACTAAGACTCTAAACAAACTATTGCCCCTAACAATTTGTCTCAGGCTCGTATGTACACATAGCTTTCAAGTTATGCATGAGAATGGTAAGCACGAAAATTCCAAGCTTCATGAACATGTGACATCAATATGAACATATAAGAGCAAAAAGGTAAGCATGTTAACATGTTAAGCAAATTTAAATCACCTTACTAGGCATACTCTCTTTTTTTTCTCTCGAAGCATGGTAATTCACTCATAAGTATATGCAAGCGAAAGATAATGAATTACAAAGAGTGACTTGCATATATCAAAAAAACGAAAGCACTTTGTGAATTTTATGGAAAAACCTCATATGATAACTATATGCACCAATGAACCTAAACCATATGCTTACTCTTGAGATAATCTCCACAATCAAATTTAACCATCTTAAGAATCATGAAAAAGATCAATCAAAAGGTTGTAATGGGGCTAGGCTAAGAGGTATTCGATATTTGGATAAGGAGGCTTAAAATCGTCACCATGGCATTTGGCAAAGCTCAAATCTCCTTATGTCTTCTCGCCGAAAGGGTCAAATTTCATCTTGTTGGACCCAAACTTCATTCTTTTCTTTCCATAACATTACAACAATATTCAAGACAATAGCCATGCACAAAATTTTTTTATTTTTCACACCTATGCCGTACCCTCTTTCTTACTTGCTCTCGGTTTTCTTTTTCTTTTTTCTTTTGATCCGAGCAAAATTTTTCTTTCTTTCTTTCTTCTAAGGTACGGCATGCATACATTTTTTATCTAAATTTATGGCTAAGTCTACCCCACACTTGTTCTTCTTCATCACACACGCGAAAACGCTTTCAAAATTCAAGCTTTGCCAATACGATCAAGGGTAAAGGCACAACTATACTAAGCTCATGGAAAGTGTTTAAGGGTGATGAAAGAAAAGGTTCAACATAGGCTCAAAGGGGTTTACTAAGGTGTCCCACGACGGGCTCCAATAGGGCTCATGCTTTATTTGGCTTTGGTGGTAAACCTAAATGATCTTTATTCAATCATATTCAAAATCAAGGTATTTTATGATATAAACGTTTCGAAAATCAACAAGAGTAAGTTCTAGCATACTAGAGTTCATTAAAAAGCTATGGCACATAGTCATCGAATATGCAAAGAATTATGAGGTTTCATGCTTCCTACGAATCTATCGAATTTTATCTTTTTATCGCTCAAGAAGAAAGCAAATTGGCTCTAAAGCTCACATAGGTTATTATGGAAACAAACTAGCTAAAACATGCATGCTTCGTTAATCAACAAGTCCTACATGCTCCTACCAATGCACAAAATCCATGAAACTCACAATTTTAATTGTATGCACAACCATCATCTATGTATGCAAAGAGGAGAAAAACATCATTGACATATTAGGGGCATCCTAAGACTCGAAACAAACAATTTAAACACTCTATTTTTGCATTATAATTTTCTGGATTTTCTACTTCTAAATTAAGCACACCAAAACATAAACGGAATACGTTATCCCACCCCACACTTAGAAAATTACATTGTCCTCAATGTAAGCACAAATCAATATCAACGAATTTCCTAAGCATGCAATCGACTAACATATACCAACATATCATCACAAATCAAAGGAAAAGAGAAGGGTTAGGAAATTGCAAACTCTCGGTGATGGCTCCTTCACTTTTCTCTGATCGACTTGGGTTGCCTCCCAATTAGCGCTTTGTGTTTATAGTCCATAGCCTAGACTTTTCACCGTTATTGATTGCATGTGTTCATCTTGCTCCAAAGTATCCCAAATCGGCATGAAGAAGGGCAACAAGAAGATCATTGCATGTTGTATCCGTGTTGGTGCTGTTCTGCGTGTCCGACTCATGCTTTGTGTCCGGTAGTGTATCGGACTCTTCCGGCGTATCCGGCGATATGGTGCGTAAGCTGCCGGCAATTGCAGGTCCGGCAGCTTGGTTCGGTGATAAGACCTGTGGAGGTTGCAGCTCGGCAGCAAGTGTCTCGGCATTGTCAATAGCTACGGCAGCCCCTTGGCGTGGAGGATCATGGACATCGGCTACATCGTTTAGGGGCTCAAATGGCTCGTAGTACGGCTTGAGTCTATGTCCATTTACCTTGAATATGTTTCCCGTAGCCTCATTCCGAATTTCTATGGCTCCATGTGGATATACTTGAAGAATAATAAATGGTCCGATCCAACGAGAGCGCAACTTACCCGGAAAAAGTTTGAGCCTTGAGTGATACAAGAGAACTTTTTGGCTAACTTCAAACTTCTTCCGTCAAAGCATCTTATCATGAGCAACCTTAGTCTTTTGCTTGTAAATCCATGCGGCTTCATAAGCTTCATTCCGTATCTCTTCAAGTTCGTTGAGTTGAAGCTTCCTATGAAGACCGGCCTCATCAATGCTCATGTTGAAAGCCTTAACCGCCCACCATGCTTTATGCTCAAGTTCAACCAGTAAGTGACATGCTTTGTCATATGTTAACCGAAAAGGTGACATACCTATCGGTGTCTTGTATGCAGTCCTATATGCCCACAAAGCATCATCGAGACGATCACTCCAATCCTTCCTTGAAGGTCCAACGGTTTTCTCAAGTATTTGCTTGATCTCTCGATTACTTACCTCGGCCATGCCACTTGTTTGGGGATGATAAGGTGTAGAAACCTTATGTGTGACTCCATACTTCCTCAACAAGGCTTCAATGGTGCGGTTACAAAAATGGGATCCTCCATCGCTAATCAAGACTCTTGGAACTCCAAAACGTGAAAAGATGTTGGTCTTGAGAAACTCGGCTACCACCTTGGCATCGTTGGTGCGTGTATCCTTGGCTTCAATCCACTTTGACACATAATCAACCGCAAGCAATATGTAGAGAAAGCCCTTACTTGAAGGAAATGGTCCCATGAAGTCAATCCCCCAAAGGTCGTGAATCTCAATAGAAGTGATGGGATGTAATGGCATTTGATCTCGTGGTCCAATAGTCCCCATCCTTTGGCATCGGTCACATGACTTACAAAACATGTAAGCATCTTTAAAAATTGTAGGCCAAAAGAAACCACAAATAAGTACCTTCAATGCGGTCTTCTTAGCTCCAAAATGCCCTCCACACGCCTCACTATGACAAAAAGCAAGGATGGAACGATGTTCATTCTCCGGCACACATCTTCTAAGCACTTGATCACTACATTGCTTCCATAAGTACGGATCATCCCACAAGAAGTGTCGAGCTTGCTTCCTTATCTTCTTTTGTTGGTGGCTCGGCATCTCTTTGGGAAATCGGTTTGTGGCAAGAAAATTGGCAATGTTGGCATACCAAGGCTCATGTACTTCAAGTCGAAAAAGTTGCTCATCCGGAAAGGTCTCTAATAGGGGCAGCCGATCCTCTTCCTTGACAAGTCTACTTAAATGATCGGCTACAACATTCTCTACTCCTTTCTTGTCTTTAATCTCTATATCGAACTCTTGAAGCAAAAGAATCCATCGAATGAGCCTCGGCTTAGCATCCTTCTTCGTCATAAGATATCTCAAAGCGGCATGATCACTATAAACGATAACTTTGAAATTCAAAAGATATGATCGAAACTTTTCCAAAGCAAAAATTACTGCTAAGAGTTCCTTCTCCGTTGTTGTGTAGTTGAGTTGAGCATCGTTGAGAGTCCTTGAAGCATAGTAAATGGCGCATGGCTTCTTCTCAATTCGTTGTCCAAGTACCACTCCAAGTGCATAATCACTAGCATCACACATTAACTCAAATGGTTCATCCCAATTCGGTGACACAAGAATCGGCGCCGAACATAGAAGTTGCTTCAATCGGCAAAAGCTTGCCTCACATGCATCCGTCCACTCAAACGTCACCTCCTTTTGTAACAAGTTTCTCAATGGCTTGGAAATTGAAGAGAAGTCTTTGATAAATCTTCGATAAAACCCCGCATGGCCAAGAAAACTTCTCACATCCTTCACACACCTAGGGCTCGGCAATGCTTGTATTAGCTCCACCTTGGCTTTGTCAACTTCTAAGCCTCTTGCCGAAACAATGTGCCCTAGTACAATTCCTTGCGTAACCATGAAGTGAGACTTCTCCCAATTGAGCACAAGATTTGTCTCTACACACCTCTCAAGTATCTTCTCCAAGTTCCCCAAACATGCATCGAAGGTGCCTCCATACACACTAAAGTCATCCATAAACACTTCGATAATGTCTTCAATAAAATCCGAGAAGATAGCATACATACATCTTTGAAACGTGCCGGGTGCGTTGCAAAGTCCGAATGACATCTGTCGATAAGCAAACGTGCCAAATGGACAAGTAAAAGTGGTCTTCTCTTGATCATCCGGGTGTATCATGATTTGATTGTAGCCACTATAACCATCAAGAAAGCAATAGAACGAATGACCGGCTAACCTCTCTAGCATTTGATCCATAAACGGCAAAGGCATGTGATCCTTCCTTGTTGTAGCGTTGAGCTTCCTATAATCGATGCACATCCGATGACCGGTTACAAGTCTTTGTGGCACAAGCTCATTCTTCTCATTCTTGACAACCGTTACACCACTCTTCTTCGGCACTACTTGCACGGGAGATATCCACTTACTATCCGAAATTGGGTAGATCACCCCACAATCAAGCAACTTGATAATCTCGTCTTTCACAACTTTCATCATGGGAGGGTGAAGTCGACGTTGAGCTTCCTTAGTCGGCTTAGCTCCTTCTTCTAATAAGATGCGATGAACACAAGTAGTAGGGCTTATTCCCTTGATGTCCGCTAAGGTCCAACCTATGGCGGTCTTGTACTTCTTAAGCACACGTAACAAATCAACCTCTTGCTTCTCACTAAGCATTGAAGACACAATAACCGGTAGTGTATCTTCTTCTCCAAGATAAGCATACTTCAAGTGACTAGGGAGTTCTTTTAGTTCTAACTTTGGGGCCTCTTCCACACTTGGTCGAAATTTTGTTGTGGCACTTGGGATTGACAAGAACGAATTAAAAGTCTTGGCATAGGGCTGAGCCTCTAGCTCGGCACAAATCTTCATCAAGCTCGGCTTCATCATAAATGGCTCGGCAATGCTTGGCTCGGCAATCTTCCCTTGCTCGGCAATGCTTGGCTCGTTATCATGCATGATTCGTTCTCCCCTCTTGTCAAATCCGACCCCTTGCTCAATCGCTAATTGCTATGCGTCGAGCGAGGTCGACATAACTTGCTCGACCTCCTCCAAAACATCAATGGCACAACCCTCCTTCAAATCAACGTTGGGGAATTTCATGGCATCAAACACATTAAACTTGATCACCTCACCATCAAACTCCATAGTTAGGTTGCCCGCGGCCACATCTATCTTTGTGCGCGCCGTCCTCATAAATGGTTGCCCTAGAAGCAATTGCGTGCTATTGACCGGCGAATCCTCCATCTCAACCACATAGAAATCGGCAGGGAATATCAATTGGTTAACTTGCACCAACACATCCTCCACATAACCCTCCGGATACTTACTTGAGCGATCCGCAAGTTGAATGATGACATTATCCTTCTTGAGAGGCCCTATACTCAACGTTTGATACACATTGAGTGGCATGACATTGATCGATGCCCCCAAATCCAACATTACATCCTCAAAACGAGTGTTGCCTATCACACAAGGCACATTGAAGCTTCCCGGATCCTTCATCTTTGGTGGCAACTTCCTTTGAATAACGGCCGATACCGTCTCGCTCATAGTTACCACACGAGTCTCCCTCGTATGCCTTCTAGCCGTGCAAAGCTCCTTCAAAAACTTAGCATACTTCGGTACTTGCTTAATGCACTCCAACAAAGGAATGTTGACTTGCACTTTCCGGAAAATCTCCAACACCTCCTCATCGGACTTATCCTTCTTCGATCTAGCAAAGCGAGAAGGGAATGGAATGCTTGATGTCGGCACCCCTCCCTTACTTGCTTGGTTCGGCACTAACTCATTCTTTGATGTTGCGGGATCATACTCAAGTTCGTTGCGCAACCCCTTATCTTTCACATGATTGTTGCCGGCCCCTCTACCTTGCTCGGCAGCACTGTTCTTTTCGGCAGCTCTATCACACTCGGCAGCATCCTTCTTGCCGGCTGCATCATCATGGTTCCCATCAACATGGCTGCCGGCAATTGCAGGTCCGGCAGCCATCTCTTCATCCTCAATAACCTCAAAAGTCACTCGCTTCTTCTTTGGACTTGTTGGAGGAAACAACTCTCTTCCGCTACGAGTTTGAATCACTTTGGCTTGCTCGTTCCTCGGATTGGGAATCGTATTGCTTGGCAACTTCCCTTGCTCATTAAATCTTCCCATGAAATCTACAACTTGGCCCATTTGAGTCTTGAGCTCACAAATGTCCTTTTGATGATTTTGTTGCCCCGCGAGTAATGCTTGAGTAGCACTTGACAAAGATTGAAGCAGAGCATCATAGTTCGGATTGCTCGGTGCGGATTGGCCTTGGCTTGGCCCTACTTGAGTTTGGTTCGGCAAGGCTGCAAAATTTCCTTGGTTCGGCTGATATGGTTGCCGAGGCACAAATGGTGCTCTCGGTACAAACGGTGCTCCTCCCTCTCTAGGTTGCATAGGTGCCCTAAGCACATTATCATTATTCGCCCATCGAAAGTTAGGGTGATCATTGAACCTCGGATTGAAATTTCCAAAACGTTGGCCTCCTTGAAAGCCAATAGCATTGCACTCCTCTACTCCCTCATTAACTCCAAATTGAGGGCATTGTTCGGTCTCATGGCTTTCGGTGCAAATTCCACAAACCATGGCACGCTTCTTCATCAAATTACTCACCAAGTCGGTAAGCTTGTCCACTTTCTCCTCTAACTTTGAGCTTGAAGACGTCTCATGCACCTTCTCATTCCTTTGCACATTGCTTCGTGCCATGCCAAATTGTTGGTTGTTCAAAGCACGAACTTCCAACAAACTTCTTGCCGCGCCGGCATTTAACTCCAAAAAGCTACCTCCCGCGGCCGAGTCAAGAAACTCTCTCTCCATGACACGCAATCCCTCATAAAAATATTGTAGCAAGAGCCCATCGCTAATGCCATGCGATGGACACAAAGAAACTAGGGACTTGAACCTCTTGTAGTAGTCGAAGAAAGTCTCATCTCCGGCTTGCTTCACGCTAGTAATTTGCTTCCTCAGATCAGTGATACGTGAAGCAGGAAAGTACTTGAGAAAAAACTTATCCATCATAGTACTCCACGAAACAATGCGACCACTAGGCACCTCAAACAACCACTCCTTTGCTTGATCTTCTAAAGAAAACGGAAAAGCCTTCATTTTGAAGTGTTGCAAATCGGTCCCTCTTGGACACATAGACTCCGTGGTGAAGTTAAACCACTGTAGATGCTTATTAGGGTCCTCACTAGGCATCCCATAAAACGATTTCAGCTTATGGAGGAATCCACTCCTCAATTCAATCTCTCCCGTCTTGTCAGCTTCCAAGGGAGGATAAGTGATATTCGAAGGAGCAACACCAGCTCCAGCAACATGACCATTCTGTGATCGGATTGATGCCATTAATTCTTCAACATGACCGTCTTCTTCTTCCTCTAATTCGGCAAAGGCTACAAATTCTGGATTCTCAAGATCACACGATGACGAAACAACTGAAGGGGAACTCGGCAAACTGTCAGAAATGGACGGCACTAATGGTGATGACGGCAATGATGATGAAACTGATGAACTGGTTGGTGACGATGGCGGTAATGGCACAAAACGAGCAATAGCGAGTTCTTGATCTAAACGTTGCAAACACTACTACAAAAAACTCAATACACAACACAAATCAGACAACATTTTGAAAGTTACATGTTGTGTGAATCACTGAACTGTTTCACACAACCTAAAGTGAATAATTTGTGTTGTATGATGGTACACATTTTTCATATTCTGAAAAAAAAAATTCCAGATTTTGTCACACAACTCTGAGACACATTTTCTGTTGTATGATTAATGAAAATCTTGGCGGCAGAATTCCCTCCGATATTGAAACTCAAATTTGGGCAAGGTCTAGATGGACAGACAACAAAGTTATTGTTTTGTGTTGTGTGATAATGTCACATCCTGCATTAGGTGTCACCAAGTGCAAAGTGACAAATACTTGTACAACATAATTTCGTAGTTTTGTTGTATGAGTTGGTTTGCTTGTCATTGCCCCATTTTCATTTTGGCTCCAATGGCAGAGGTAGCATTTATGAAAGCGGGAAAGTTGGCTCCATGGTTTTTTAGTTTTGAAAAACATACATGTGCTACAATTCTCACAACAGTGTATTTTGATTCTGTTGTGCAATAGTTTTGTTGCTTCTACAAGAACTATACCTATGAAATATTTAGTGTAAAGAAAAGGAAATTGATACAACAGTTTAAAAATTTTCAGTTGTATGAAAGTTAAACCTAGGGTCATGCCAAACTTGCCAAATTTTAGGCCGGCGATAAATTTTCCTCTTTCGCCAAAATATTTGAGAGCCAAAAATCAACCAGGATTTGAGTTGAGAGTGGAAAAATACCCTAATGGGTCAGCTGAGCCTCATTCTCAACAACTATCGAAGGTGCAAAACCTCTCGACTCTCCTCACAAAAGTCCCTGGTCTCTCTTTTTCTCTCATTAGCAAAACCTCGCCTGCCTGCTCGAAACCTCCCTCACAAACCCACCTCCGCTCCACCTCCTCGACCTCCGCTCCACACCACCTCTCTTCCCCCCACACCTCTCTCGACCTAGAATTTCACCAAAATCTCCATATCTGAACTCTCTCTCTCCCCACCCCACCCCACCCCACCGATGAAGTCCCCTTTGCCACCAAATATTTTTGAGCTGCGAAAAAGAGAGATGGCGTACTTGTGCATGGGGGAGGCGCACAGAAGAATCAACGACTACCTGAACCGCTTATGCGACGCCGTTTCGAACCAGGACGGCGATTTACTCACCCGCCTCCTTTCTCTCTCCTCCAACAACCCCAACATTCTTGCCCTCGCCGACGCCCTCAACGTTTTCCAGGTCCTGCTTTCTCATCTCTCCATCCCCAAAATTTCACTCAATTAGGGTTAGGGTTTGGGTTTCTGATTGGTTTAGTTTTTGTGATTATGTTACAGGACGCGAGTCAATTGATCAAGCAGAACGATGATTACGCTCAATTCGGTGAGATTCTGGTCCATCTGTTCCGTGCTTTTCAGAGCTACCGAGTCGGAAGCTTCGTTGATACGTACCAAGCATTTGAGAAAGCCGCAAAGTAATGATCTTTGGTGATTTTGATTGATTTTGTAGCTACTGTGATTTTGGTGTTTTGACTATTGGTTATATATGCAGTGCTTTTGTTCAGGAGTTTCGGAACTGGGACTCTGCTTGGGCCTTGCAAGCAATGTATGTCATGGTTTACGAAATCAGAGTTCTAGCTGAGAGGGTAAGACTACTCGAAATTAGTTTCGATATAAGAGTAGTAAGATTGATTGGTGTGTGCTTTGTTTTGTTACTGAGAGTGTTGTGTGTGTGTGTTTGTAGGCTGATAAGGAATTGGCGACGAATGGAAAGTCCCCGGAGAAGTTGAAGGGAGCCGGCTCTTTCCTTATGAAAGTGTTTGGGATTCTTGCTGTAAGATTTCTTGCTTTTGAGATTCGGTTCCTTTTGCTTATCTTGATTAAAGGTTCATTGGTTTGATCAATATTACTATTGCTGATTCTTCAATGGTGCATCGAATTATAGGGGAAAGGCGCAAAACGTTTAGGTGCATTGTACGTGACTTGCCAGTTGTTTAAAATTTACTTTAAGGTAATATTTCAAGAATACTTAGGTCATGGTGTTTTTTAAGTTTTACTTGAATTAGCTATAAGAGGATAGTTTTAAATCTTAAGGAAGCACAAGTAGCATGAGCTGGATGATGATCTATCTTTACTATGTTGCAGCTTGGTACAGTTCACCTTTGTCGCAGTGTGATCAGGAGTATTGAAACTGCTTAAAAGGATTCTAATTCAGTTGGGTTTTACCTAAACATTGTGCCACCAAATATATTCAACTTTTGTTTTTTCTCATGTCTTTAGATAATATTGTGGGTGACCTGCTTCCTTTCTCTTCCTATTTATAACACAGTAATCCCTGTTCTTATTCATTGCAGAAATCTGTCAGAAACTCTGCTGATGGTGTGCTACTAAGTTTTCCTGATTCATTGGTTGTATCCCTCACCAAAACTCAAGATATGAACAGCAATGAGCAACCTAGTGTGGCTTCCCTTCCCTCGACTCCTCGTAAAAGTCGTACTAACAGCTTTGGAATGGATGGACTTGATCTTCTGCAGTTTACATACAGGGTACACTCATGGTTATGATGTTCGTCTTTCATCATATTTCCCAGTGCAACAACTCTAAACTTTTGTATGCTTGATTATCAGGTCTCTTGGCCACTTGAACTTATTGCAAATGCAGAAGCCATCAAGAAATATAATCAAGTAATTTCAGATCATGCTTGACTTTAATCATTTAGCTTTTTATATCATAGTTTGATTTCAACTGGACATCTTGTCTTCAGTGTAGGCACAAGTGGGTCATATTGTGTTTTATCCCAATGCACCTTATTACTGAGGTATGGTCTTTTTGCTTTCGGTATTCTGTGTTTTATCTTCCATGGTATTGGAATTTTCAATAAAAATGTCATTGTTGTTAAATTAGTTGATAGTTTCTGGTTTTGGGCGTTGTTGAGTTTGAATGCTTAAATTTTGTATGGATTGAGTCTCTCGTTCGAAGTTCTTTTTGATGGCCAGATGAGTACTTTTTTTTTCCTCAATTTGCCATGGATTGGATCTGCACATCTTCTGAGCGGCTCTTTATGGGATATAGAAATAGTAAGACTAGATGTAACAGATGGGAAGTATGATCTATTATATGACTGAATTTCATCTTCAAAAACTTTGATGTGTTGCAACTTTTCTGTTCTGGTACTATCATTTTTCTTACCAATAGTGATTGCTGTTTCCCTCTTAGCATTCTTGCTCTGCCAGCCAGTTTTCTTTGTTTTGTCACCTCCACGTTTAAAAACATTTGGTACTTGTTCCAATTTTTATTTTCCAAGTTACTAGGAAAAAACATTGTGTTATTTGTGGTGATTATAGACTTCAAGTTGGTTGACTCTGGTTTGCAGGGTTATTGAATTAAGCTGTGTGGTTTATGGCCTTCAGTAAAATTAAAACGTATAAATTTATTTTACTCATCTTCAGTTATCATTATTGGTTGTCACATCAGTTTTTAGGCATGCTATTCAGATTAGTTCCTCTGTTTTTGATACATACACCTCACCTCAGAGGGAAGTAAGACACTTAGAATGCTAAATCAGATTGCTAGGATAACAGGGGCATAGGATAGTATGTTACTACTGTGCTAAATTGTTGTAATGTTTTTAAGCTCCCTTACAGAGGTAAAAGTATACCAAAAGAAGCAAGTTGAAAATTTCACTCTCGTACTACTACCATGGCAGCTTTGATATATTGCATTTGTCTAAATAGCACATTCATTGTACACAAAGAAAATCATTTCTTGGGTTAAGAATGGAGGCTTAAAACATACTAACTGTTAGGCTATCTCGAGTTAGGTTCTTCTACAAAACTCATTTTTGCTCAGTGTACGTATTTATATGTTAGCTTATCTCCTGCTTCTCAATTAACTTTTAGATCTCATGACCTTCCAGATCATCGATTTATTGGCTATACATAACTGTTTTTTTTTTCATGCAATTTGAGGGTATCTTGGAAATTAAAGGAGTTCGTATTTTGTTTTTGGTTTTTTTGGCAGGTGTGTATTCTGGGCATTGTTTGGGGCAATATATTTGTGTTTTGGTATGCCAGAAGTGTATCGTGTTCTTATTGAAGTATTTGGAATGGATCCAGAAGCTGAGGACTGCCAGCCCAGATTACGGAGACAACTAGAAGATGTTGATTATGTTTCTGTAGAATTTGAAGACAACAAGCTCAGCTGGCAAGATGTTGCAGTTTACAGGGTAATCTATTCTTCTTCTCTATTTTTCCCCCCCCCCCCCCCCCCGTTTATGTTGATAGACCGTTTAAAACAAATTGAAAACACAGCCAAACAATGGGATCTTGTCTCAGCATTCGCAAAATAGTATGTCTAAGTTTTACTTTTGTTGCAAGTGCTTTGCATAACCCTGATGGTACTGATATAAGTAGATGATTTAGAGCTCATGAACACCAGCTTTATATATCATGTGTTAAACCAAATCAAATGTATACTTCTAGTGATGAACTTGGATGCTTTTGTTAGATAGATTTTTCATGTCATATCCTATGTCTAAGTGACTATTTCAGTCTTCAATGCTTCAATTATGTTAAGATATAATAAGTAAGTAGTGATATTTTTATCTTCTCAATGCTGGTTGGTTCCTGCAAATAACATGTACACTCCTCTGCAGCCCCCAGAAGATGCTTTATTTGCACATCCAAGGCTCTTTAGGGCTTGTGTTCCACCAGGTATGCACCGGTTTAGAGGAAATATATGGGATTATGAGAGCAAACCTCAAGTCATGCGAGCATTGGGCTATCCCTTGAAGATGACGGATCGAATTCCAAGTAGGGTTGGCCTCATTTATATTGATCTAGCCAAACAACTTTATAGCTTTTTAGTACAATTTTCAGCTTTTGATTGTAGCCAGAAATGTAGCCATCTAGGTAGAAAATTGCTAGCAGCTTTCGAACTTGTGTATATGGTACTTGTGTATGTGGTAGAGGGTGTGCAACATTTAATCATGGCTAGGAATATAGCAGCTTAGGCTAGTTGCATGTATGTGGTACAGTACTTGAATGAAATGTAATGAAGCTTAATTTATATGCAATGGTTTTGAACAATTTTTTTTTGCGGTAATGGTGCAGGTTTTGTACAACAGTGTACATGTTTTTGTGTTAAATATGTTGTATGTTTGAAGCTCTGACAACAAATTTTCATATGACCAAAAGCTCAAGTCTATTGTGTGATACAACATTACAACAAGCTAGCTAGATGCTCAAATCAGTTGTGTGAATCATACAACTCAATAAATATGAAGCGAAATCAGTTGTCTGAATCAGACAACTAAATAAGTAGGAAATGAAATCTATTGTGCGAATGAGACAACTGGATAAAATTGCAATATTCTGTTGTATGTTTAAAACTTACACAACATAAAAGTATGTATATTCTGTTGTATGAACTAGACATGTCAGTGCAGCGAATGCCAAGCCAGCCATGGCATGGCATATAAGTTGTACAACAGAAATTATAAGTTGGTTGTTGGACGTTTCATCACACAAGCTCGAGATATACAACGGTTTTTCCGAACTTACACAACGGTGCAGCACCGTTGTGTATTGAGTTTTTTGTAGTAGTGAAACGGCCTTGAAGATCTCTTGTCCAAATATTAGATTCGGACATGCATTATTTCTGAAATTTGCAACATTTAAACAAGTTAGAACATCGTAAAGAAATAGAAAGCAAGAATATACATCATTACAAGCCACGGCATTGGTGATTACATAACATATTTCAACAATAGCACACAAACACATTCGGCAAAACAAAAGAAACTTTCGGCAAAGCACAAAGACATTCGGCAATAAGGGATTAAAAATTGGAACGTTCATGATCATGTAATCGCTAAGTCTAATTTCTTTTAAATTTGTTCTAACTCTCGAAGTACGTGGAGTAGAGGAGATAACGGTGCAATGGACTGATACAGCCCCCGGTAGTATCATGCTTAACCCGATATACCTCAAGAGTTTGAACCACACAACATGTTTTATCTTTGAAGAAAATAGGCCACATATGTCAAGTTATGTTCTAGCGTCTAAAGTGAGGTGATGCTTCGGCACAAGCTGTCGACTAGGTCGTGCGGATTTTACGTTTCAAAGGTCATTAAAATCACGGAGGGCGAACCCCCTACAGGAACCAGGCAGGACTCGTTGTTGGACACCACGGAAGGCGAACCCCCTATCGACTCACTCACCGAGAATGAACATCAGTCTATGGGCCTTGAGATCCAGTTAAACAAACCTGAGAACCATATCTATGATAATAATTTCCCCATACTTTGTAAAACAAACACGGATCCCTAGCAGTCTACAAGTGTTGATTAAAACCGCCCTCAACCTCATAGAAGTAATACTATTGCCGAAAAGACGCTTATATGCGTGGGGGGGAAGTATCCCGCGTTTCTCAATCTACATAGAAACGGCCTCCGACATAGCACCATTCACATGAAGGGTTTTGGTTAAGATCAACAAAAGTGGCTTCACCTACATGTTACACTTTAGAAACTACAATAAACTCAAACATACACAACACCATCAACTCCCTAGAAATTAAACTAAATGATTACCAACATACATCATTATACATCATGCAACTTCCAAAATTTAAACTCTACATGCCGAAGCATATTTCTACTTTACAAAATCCCAAAATAAACTTAAAAATTACAACTTTACAACTTCACAACAAAAATTTCCAGCAACATATATACACAACAAAATCATAAAACAAGCTTTTATAATCCCCGGCAACGGCGCCAAAAATTGACGTGAACCGAAGCTCGCATGCAATAATAACCCTACAATCGTTAGTAGTATAGACATAAGTAGGGATCGTTCTAAGCCGGGGATTAAGGGTACCTGAGATATGAAATTGTTAAACAAAAACATATATACATATATACAAAGATGTCACAAATATGGGGGAATAAAATGGAAGGGATCAGCAGCCTTAGAGCTGCCCTACACTAGGCATGAAATAACTTGCTGAAAATAAATCCTAAGTCTAATATTTACAAGTTTTGGTCGACATTCTTCCACAAATCACTAACACAAAAGCAATCAAAATACTTAGCAAATTGACAAAACAAGACACACGGCAAAGTTACACAATATCCTAGGTCCGACTTAGTTCCAACCTAATTAGCTCCTTATCGGTTTACTAATCGATTAAGACTCTCAAGTACTTCAAGATTAACTTATCGTCTAACCCTAAAGTTATACTAAACACATTTGAGAACACTTATCGTCGAAATCAAACATGCAAAGTAATTAGGCACAAGGTCCTTTTAGTCGGAAACATATCAATCAAGCAAGGCGTCACCACTTCTTGTTAACATGCATAATCGTTTAAACCACTCTAGTCCTAATTATGTTGACAGATACAAGAGTACCAATACTCAAAACACACCGCGAATATGCTAAGTACCAATCTTTGAGGCACACGGATTTAAAGACTAAACCAAGAACAAACTACTAGAATCAGAGTGAACATGCTTGCCGAATCCTATTCTATCTCTTTACATCATATTTTCCTTACTTTTTAACATGCAATTCATATCCTTACATCCAAACTCCAACTAAAGATAAAGAAAACAAATTGAACATGCAAATCATAAAACCAAATTTCAATCCAATTTATACATAGACATAAAAATTGAAACCAAGAATTCATGCTAACTTCATTGACAAAGTTTGACATAACTACAACAAAAATTACATAACCAAGAGTAGGGAGTGGATCACACATTAGAAACCTTGGAGGCTTCGTCTTGTATGGATCCGGTGGTTGGTGATGTCGGATGGAAGCTGCTGCTCGGAAGTTGGAGGTGTCGGCAGCAAGGTACCAAAGTTTCGGCAGAAACTTTGGGTGTGGTGGAGGTGGTTTTTGTGTAGGATTCTTGGGGAAATTTAGGTAGAGCTTTGGCTAGATTTTTGCTTTGGAATGTGACAAGTTTTTCTGTGTAAAAATTGGCTATTTATAGGGAAAAATTAGGGTATTGCCGGCAGCCCTTGATGCACAAGGATTTCAGAAAACCTAATGGGATAAGGTTTGAAACCTTCCTTTCATAGTTCAATTAGGTTTTCTTTTTCTGAATTTTTCTTCAAGGCTTGGGCTTCACATCTTCATGGACTTCTTCAATAATCATTGGACTTCATTGCATAAGTTTTGATCCACCGAAAATGCTCCAATTGCCGGCAGCACAAGATTGCACACAATCTGCCTCATTCGGCAGCTTCTCCTAGTTTGACTAGGAGAACTTCTCTCTTCATATTTTTCTTCAATGCCATGACTCAGTGTCTTCCTCTTCCCTTCTTAAAGCTTGAACCATCTTCATAAATGCACTTGTGCACCATTTGGTCCATCAAAAACAGAAAACACAAAAAGGGGGCAGTAGGTTCCTGGAATCGGCAGATTTGATGTTGATGTAGTAACTCCGGCATATCTCCATCCTCGGAGCTCCGATTGATGCGATTCCAAGTCTCAGATAAACTAGACACATATGGCCATCTCCCCATAAAACAGTTCCATCAAAATCCTTGTGAGTCGACGGGAATGATTTTTCGAAGTTGGATCAACGTCCCAGGAAAATCCTGGAAGCCCCTGGATTGGAATGCTCGGACTGCCGTTTTGCAGCCAACTTTTGGGTGACGTCTCGAACTTCGATTGATCTGAAATTTTAACACAATTATTCCTCAGCATATGAATACTAAGCACACCAAATTTCATAGAATTCGGACAAGGATAGATTATATTTGTACTCGTCACAAAATCGCGAAAAAGACATATTTTGCACTATTTTCCAGATTTCTCATACTTAGTCATTTTTCGGACAATTAAACACATTTCACCAAAACTCTACCAAAATTGACACTAACTATATTATGACTCTATCTTAGACAAATAAGGGTTAAACAAAGCATAAACGAGGGCATAAGCATGCAATATCGTCGCACATTGTGCTCCTATCAGGTACGAGGCAGGAATTTTACTTGGAAGGACGAAAGAGCATTGTCTTTTACTTTGAATGTGAATGCCACACATTCCACACACCTAATCATCTTGTTCTTCGCACTATCCACTCCACTAGGTCGGAGTTCAGATAAAAGAAGGCAGACATTGTTATCTCCAAGGTGTACCAGCTGATAATTAGGCAAAGAAATATCACCAAGACGATCATCCTTGTAATGCAACAAGTATGGAGGCAGCTGCACTCAACTGTGGTCTTGCTTGATGATAGTAAAATCATATGATATTAGATGAACTGATATGTGATGACCCTCGGACAGTTCGAATGTGAAATGCACAAATTGCTTACCATCATTCACAATTAAACTTGTGCCACCAAAATAAAAGGGGTTGAAGAATATGGTCTTAAGTTCTCTCCAGCCATGGTTTGGTTCAGCCGTGTCAAAGTAGAAACTAGCAGAATCTTCAGAAAGCAATATATGTTTGCCTGCAACTGCAAAGTATACATCCTTCCGGCAGGCGGGTTGTTCATGTGTAAATGGATAATACAAAGTATACTCCCCAAAACCGGTTGAGCGCCACCTCCCAAGACAATTCCAGAACCCCATAGGCCTCAATCCATGTAACGGGGCAGACCCTCACCTGAAAATTGTTGAAGTTAATGCATTTCCTGCCTTTGACTAGGAAGCTTTCCTAATGGACTAGGAAACACCGATATGCTTTCCAGATTCAGCAACTGTAGCTCCACTCACTTCTTTAGCTGGATATTTTAGTTGAACACTTAAACTAGCTTATCTTCAAGTTAGATATTTTGTAGGTTAAGTTTGTACCCTATAAAAGGGAAGTGGTTGATGTTGTAATCTCTTAAGGAAAACTAAAATCAGAAAAGCTGCATAAGTCCAGCCTCTTTCAACAAGTATTCAAGTTGTTCTTCATTTCTTCATTTGCTACAGCAAATCAATCGGATTACAAAACTTGATCTTGATTGTACTTTGTTCAAATACAGAGTAGGAGTTCTAATTATAACAAAAATGTAGTGACCATCTCTAATTCATTGGAGAAGGAGCAGCAAGCAGTTGGCGCCGCAACCTAAGCGATGAAATTGTGTAAGAAACCAAAGTTGCCCTCTCCGTACTCACCAAAGCAGAGGCATAGAGACAGCAGATCGTCCGCCAGAATAGACGGTTTCGCCTTCTTTACCTTACGCAAAGTACTGCTCAACATTTGCGTCTCTGCAGCTTCCAAGAGTGCTTGCCCAGAACGTTGAATTCCAGCTTCTTGCCTTCTTCCTCCACATTCTTACGACTAGGGGATTTAGACCTAAACGACATTTCTACCCCTGCACGCTTCCCTCTTTTAGCAAACACTTAGGTCTGGTGACTGACTTCCGAGTTTGGGACTTCAGCCTCTATCAAGCGAGCCTCAGACGTCGGCACATTGTTCACTGAACATTCACTTGTTGGAATCCATGTTAGAATTCCTGATACTTCAACTTTTAACTCAAATGAGCGAAGTATTTCACACTCTGTTCTTGGCGAATGGTGTGGCGAGCGGGTGTGAAGAAGATTAGATGACTGAACTTATGCAGCTTTTCTTTGATCTCAAAATTCTTCTCGATTACAGAGTAAACACTTCCCTTATATAGGGGGCACAAAGTAACCTAACAAAATATCTAAGGCTAGTAAGGTAGAGATCAACTTGACAATTATAGTACTATGATACTACAAATATCTAAGATGAAAATCTCAGTGGAAATGAACAGTGAAGCAGGTGCTGGAAAGCATGTGAGCTTTTCCACACTGACTCCTAGTCCTTCCAGGAAAGCATTAACATTTTAACACTCCCCCTTAATGCTTTGCCTTATCATTCCGAGCAAGCCTCGTAGGTATTCAAACCTATCTCTGGCGAGTGCCTTGGTGAAGATATCAGCAACTTGGTCGTCTCTATTGCAGTACACCAAATCAATCTCATTCTCCTCGACTGCATCCCTGATGTAATGAAACTTCAAGGCGATGTGCTTTGCCCGACTGTGATAGACAGGATTCTTGCTCATGGCGATTGCAGACTTGTTATCACTGAGAATGGTTGTTGCTGTTCTGTTCTTCTCACCAAAGTCTTCTATGACTCTCCTTAGCCATATTGCTTGTGAAGTGGCATGGCGAGTGAAGCTGCGACATATTCTGCTTCAGCTGTGGACAATGCCACTGATTTCTGCTTCTTTGAAGCCCAGGAGAATACTCATGTTCCTAGTGTGAAAGTATATCCAGATGTGCTCTTCATGTCATCTACACTTCCTCCCCAGTTACTGTCACAGAACCCAAAGAGTTTTGGTTCTACATTCCTCTCATACAGGATTCCAAAGTCCATTGTTCCTTGGATGTATCTCAGGATTCTCTTTGCAGCTCCATAGTGTATCTTGGTTGGATTGTGCATAAATCTGGACATCAAGCTTGCTGCATACATAATGTCTGGTCTTGTTGCAGTCAAGTACAGCAGACTTCCCACTAAGCTTCTGTATAAATTCTCATCCGCAGGACCACTCCCGTCTTCTTTGGAGAATTTTTCACTGACCACTAGAGGAATTGCAACTGGATTGCAACCAAGCATTTTGAACTTCTCTAGTATAGTCTTCGCATATCTTTTCTGGGTGATGAAGATTCCCTCCACTGCTTGAATTATTTCAATTCCCAGAAAGTAATGCAGGATTCCCAAATCACTCATTTCATATTTCTTCATCATATCAGACTTGAAATTTGAAATCATTTTTTCACAGCTTCCGGTAAATATCAGATCATCAACATATAAGGAGACGATAAGAATGCTTGATTTACCTTCAGTCTTTGTGTAAAGGGCAGGTTCGTTTTCACTCCTTTGAAAACCCCTTGCTGTGAAATAGGAATCGATCTCACCATACCAAGCTCTTGGGGCTTGTTTCAGGCCATATAGAGCTTTCTTCAGTTTGTAAACTTTCTGCTCTTTGCCTTTGATGATGAAACCTTGTGGTTGTTCCACAAACACTTCTTCTTTCAGCACTCCATTTAGAAACGCCGATTTAACATCAAGTTGGTGTAGATACCAACCCTTTTGTGCAGCAATGGAAATCAGACCTCTTATGGTCTCATGCCTTGCTACTGGTGCAAAGGTCTCATTGAAATCCACTCCGGGTATCTGCGAGTATCCTTTCGCCACCAATCTTGCTTTGTTTCTCTGTACAGAACCATCTGAGTTCAGCTTGGTCTTGTATATCAACTTCAAACCGATGACATCCTTGTTGTCTGGTTTGTCAACTAGCTCCCATGTGTTGTTCTTCACAATCACATTTATCTCATCTTGCATTGCAGTTCGCCATTCATTTTCCTTCACTGCTTCTTCAAATCTTTCTGGCTCAAATAAGCATGCATTACAGCTTTCATACACTTCATTTAAGCTTCGCATTCTCATTGGAGGCGAGCTTGATGTTGATTGAGCTCCTGAAGATTCTGGTGAATGAGGTGCTGGCGGATCTGTCGCTGGCGGATATGTCGCTGGCGGATATGTCGCTGGCGGATCTGTCTGACTTGCTTGCAAGTGAGCTTTTGGCGAGTCCGTTGCTTGCGAATTGAGTTCCAGAGTTTCTGGATCCTCTTGTTCATTTTGAAATTTTTCTTCTTTCTTTTGGGCTGAACCTTGGTTCCAATCCCATGATGAATTCTCATTGAAGAGAACATCTTTGCAGATTATCATCTTCTTCTTCTGCAGATTGAAGAGCCTATAGCCCTTTGATTGAGAGCTGTATCCCATGAATACACACTTCTCACTGGTTTCTTCCAGTTTATATCTCAGCACCTCTGGGATATGTGCATAGCAGATTGAACCAAACACCCTCAAGTGATTTACACTTGGCTTCTTGCCACTCCATGCTTCAAACGGAGTCTTTCCTTGGACAGCAACTGTTGGATGTCTGTTCATCAAATACACTGCAGTATTTACTGCTTCTCCCCAATATACTTAAGGTACTGACTTGTCATGGAGCATGGACTTGGCCATCTCAATGATCGTTCTGTTTTTTCTTTCCGCTACGCCATTCTGCTGTGGCGTGTAGCTTACAGTGAGCTGCCTTTCCAGCCCAATGTCTTCACAGAACTTCTTGAATTCATTCGATGTGTATTCGCCACCTCTATCTGTTCTTAACTTTTTCAGTTTGAGGCCAGATTGTCTCTCCACCCTTGCTTGAAACTTTCTGAACACGGCGAACACATCAGACTTTTGCCTTAGGAAATAAACCCAAGTCATCCTTGTGAAATCATCAATGAAGGTCAGAAAGTATCTGTTTCCTCCATCAGTTGTAGTTCTCATTGGACCACAAACATCAGAATGTACCAGCTCCAGAGGTACTTTTGCTCTCCAGGCTTTTCCTTTCGGAAATGGGAGTGTGTGTTGCTTCCCCAATGCACATCCTGCACACACTTCTTTTGCATCATTTATTTTTGTTAGACCCTGCACCATTTCCTTTTGATGCAGCAACTTGAGACTCTGGAAATTCAAGTGTCCAAGTCTCTTGTGCCAGAGCCAGGAATCATCCTTTAGCTCCATACTTCTTGCACTTTCAGTTGCATATTTCAGGGTCAGAGGAAAACTTCTGTTCCTCTTCATCTGGATTTCCACCATCAGGTTCTTGCTGCTCCCTTTCTGATATATCTTGCAAGTGTCATCACCAAAGTGAAGGTGATATTTGTGCTCAATGAGCTGTCCGACACTTAGCAGATTGGAATCCAGAGTTGGAACCAACATCACATCTCTGATGTACATCTTTTCAGACTTGGTTTCAACAGCAATGCTTCCCTTGCCTTTTGTATCCACCATCATTCCATTGCCCATTTTCACTCTTGTGATGCGGTTGCAGTCTATATCATGTAGAAGATTGGCATTCGCCGTCATGTGATTACTGCAAGCACTATCAACAAGCCACACATTTTCTTCTACTGCAGCACTCGCAGCATGAGTAACACAGAACATGTTTGAGTCACTCGCTTCAATGCTGTTCGCCTGTTGATTTCCCTTGTAGTTACAATCCTTCTTCACATGACCAAACTTTTCACAGTTTGAGCATTTTGGTTTCCCTTTGAACCAACACTCGCCTGCATGAAGCTTATTACAGACAGTGCATTTGTTGTACCCTGAGTTGCTACTCTCCTCATTGTTGCTCTTCATCTGCTGACTTGTTTTTCCCTCCCACTTCTTTCCTTTACCTTTCTAGTTCTTTTTCTGCTTAGAATTTGAACTAGATGGCTCACTCCTGTTTGAGTTAAGGTTGAGTGATTGGAAAGCTTTTTCAGCCTCTTCTTCATGACTGGACAACCTATGATCGAAAGCTTTCAGAGTCCCCATCAGATCCTGAACACCTAGAGTTTCCAGATCCCTAGTCTCCTCTATAATACTCACTATAGCATCATACTTCCTATTCAAGCTCATAAGGATTTTATGTACTACCCTCTTCTCAGGTATTGGTTCCTTGTAGGTTCTCATTTGATCAACTATATTCGTCAATCTGGTGCTATAACCACCTAACAACTCAGTATCATTCATTTTTGTATACTCAAAATCTCTTCTAATAGATTGTACCTTGACAGCTCTGACTCTTACAGATCCTATGTATTCAAGGCTGAGTACATCCCATGCTGCTTTGGCTGTCTTCTCATTTGAGATTCTGGGAAAAATCTCATCTGTTACCGAAGTCTGCAAGATGTTGAGTGCTCTTGCATCCTTTTTGATGTTCGACTTCAGTTCTGCCATTTGCACAATTGTTTGCTCCTCTTCTGCATCTGGTCTCTTGTATCTTTCTTCTACGAGGCTCCATAGATCTCGTGAGATGAACATGGTCTCCATCTTGATTATCCAGAAATCAAAGTTCTCTCCATTGAAGATTGGAACTCTGTTTTCTGAACTTCCTGATGTAGCCATTCCAGTAACAGAAAAATAAGACTTGTGTTTGTTTTTTTTTTGTTTCTGACTTAATCAGATGGTATACCCCAGTTGATATTGATCAACAGAGCTCTGATACCATGTTGGAATCCATGTTAGAATTCCTGATACTTCAACTTTTAACTCAAATGAACGAAGTATTTCACACTCTGTTCTTGGCGAACGGTGTGGCGAGCGGGTGTGAAGAAGATTAGATGACTGAACTTATGCAGCTTTTCTTTGATCTCAAAATTCTTCTCGATTACAGAGTAAACACTTCCCTTATATAGGGGGCACAAAGTAACCTAACAAAATATCTAAGGCTAGTAAGCTAGAGATCAACTTGACAATTATAGTACTATGATACTACAAATATCTAAGATGAAAATCTCAGTGGAAATGAACAGTGAAGCAGGTGCTGGAAAGCATGTGAGCTTTTCCACACTGACTCCTAGTCCTTCCAGGAAAGCATTAACATTTTAACATCACTTTCATCAATTTAAGGAAAACAGGCCCTGCACTGTTCATTCAACAGAGGAAAAGAATTTTTTACCCTTAGTTGTATGTTTATTTCTTTGGTTGCCCTGTGTTGCCGCGTTGCAGCTGCATGCTACCCGTAGTTGCGTGGGGTCCTCCTTTTCCTCCACGAAGCCGCTGCTAGCAGCTTGCTTCTGTTTTGAATGGGAAAAAAGCCCGATGAAGAAGAGTTTCTCTTATGTTCTCTATGCGCTCTTATCTTTCTCTCTAATTAGGTTTACGGTAAATTCAGGTTCCCTTCTGGAGTGATAGAGAGACAGATGCGAAAAACTTCTGCATCTTAATTATGCGACAGACATGCACATAAAGAAGAGAGGGAAATTCACACCATGAGTAGCTAGGAGACGAGGGAAGAAGAGGAGTATCTGGTTATTGCTCTGAAATACCTCGTTTTTTTTTTTTAATTTAATTTGTCTTTTTGTTTTTTAGTTAGTTCTAGGTTTTGTGGTTTGATGCTAGGTTATTTTTTGTGGTTTTGTATTTTAGGAGGCAATTATGGCTCAGCTGCCTTTGCCCAAAGGCATAAACAGTGTGGTAATCCTTCTAACTCAGGCTCATTCTATCTTTTGTGGGTTCTTTTCTTTTTCTTTTGTGGATTTTGATGGGTTAACGTGAAGTTGTTACATCATGTTTGAATTGACTTCGGCATTACTCATATTTGAGCATTTTTGACGCAGGGGGTCGAGTTGTCGGTTGCTGATCAGGTTTTTATTGCTTCCGAAGTTGTGTTTTCATCAAGCAACGAAGAAAATTACTTTTTGGGATAGATTGAGGTTTAGTATTGTAATATCCTGATTTTTAAAGTTGGCCGAATTCTATTTTTCTTTTGACAAATAGAAAGTACAGGTTGTCAAGAGTCCGTCACATTTTTCGGTGAATTATTTGAGTTCCCGAGCTATTTTTAAAGATTTTTCAAAGTTTAGTCGAAATCATATCATATGACGATGTGTCGCTTTCGTATTGGTCGAAAAAGTGACATGTGGCCATTTGGATGGGATCAGCTGATGCTGATGTCAGTATTTTGGCTGCTCATTAGACACTTGTCACTTGAGAGACAAGGTTCTCTCTTTTTGTGACATGTGGCACAAAGTGATAAGTGGAAGATTTAGGTTTTGACATATGGCCTCATATGATTGGTTGTTTTAGCCTATAAATAGGCTGACCAACAGCCCTCTCTCTCCATTTTCTGCCGATTCACTCTCTCTCTCTCTCCTCATTTTCTCTCTCTAAATATTATTATTTTATTAGATTTGCGACGAAACTTCCGCGGATTATAACTTTTGATCCGTAACTCCGATTTTGAATCCGCGAGTGGCTACGGATTCGTATCGATGCAATCTTTCTATCCATGGTGGTTGGAGTTAGATCCAATGGTGATTTTTATAACGCTCGTTCTAGGTTGTTCGATTTACGATCTGGGTGTCGATTCGGTTCGTCGAGGTGAGTAGTTTATGTAATGTGTTTCAAATATTCTTATATGTTTTTAAAATAGTCGAAAACCATGATTTTGATTTATTTATGAAATATCTCTCTATTTTCAAGTGAAGCATGTCTGTTTGTGAAATATGTGGTATTAATATATATTATGAGCTGGACATTGTTTGTTATGAATATTGGTGATATTTAGATTTTTGATTGGTTATTACGTATCTACAATGTTGGAAAGCATGTGTTTCTGCTTTGAATTATTTTACCTAATCATGCATTTCATGATGGAAAAATGGTGAGATTGGAAGTTGAAGGGAACATGAGTGTTTGGGAACTATTATTGGAAATAAAACCTTTCGTGTAGTTGAGTTATCTCATGGGGACATCCAGTACCTATGATCAGCCCACATGTGCACGAGTTTGGAGAAACTATGCGCCTTCAACCAGGCGCGGATCTAGGCTTCACAAGGGGTGACTCAAGCATCCCTAAGCTCAATACCGAAAAAAAAATATAGGTGTTCATTCTTCTGTTTTTAGCCTGTAGGGTCAGCCCGCCAGCATCCCTAAATCTCACCCCTGACTTTACTCATATGTTCCTACTTCCTAAATCTTCTTCCTCAATTACCGATTTATCAATTATGGTGTGCTGGTTTCTACTTTTGCTTGATGTAACTCTCCTGGGATTTATTGATTATTTTTGCTTGCCTAGTTGCCTGCTGGGTTTCTATTTGCTCTTTGTTCAATTTAGAGCTTTTGTGTTAGCTATTTGACTACATATATTTACCTCTGCTTGTATTTTTATTTTGTTTTAATTTTTTTTTTAAATGCACAGTGGTATTCTCTAAACTTGGTTGTCATAACAAGCACTGTTTTTCAATGATTATAATTTATAAGTGTCGATTAGATAAGTAGGAGGTGATCAAAGAGTTTGAAGATTCATCAACTAGTAAAGTTAGATTTAGTTAGTTGATGCAATTTCTATATGCATTTAAGAGGTATGACTCTGTACGTTCCCTCTAAAAATTGATTTTGATTTCAATTTATAAAATTCTCATATACCGTCGATTCTCGATTGATTTATTTTCTTTGATTAAGAAATTCAAGCACCCCCAATGTTGGAATCCTGAATCCGCCGCTGCCTTCAACGCCAGAAGTCGATAAAATGATCTATATCGGATTCCGGGACTGGGGACCATGAGTATAATAAGAAGACTAACGAAAGAAGAAAAATATATACTTGAGGGTAGTGAAAAGTGTGAGGAGGAACATTACATGCATGCATTGTTATTATGTTATATGTTTTGGATTGCTTGTGTTGTTTATTTATTGCTGTTAATTGTATTGTGGTCGACGTGAAATATATTATATACGTATTTTGTAGCGTGTGTAAAATGACATGCCTTTGCTGACATATTACATAGGGCACTCACTGAGCGCGTGGTTTTGCTCACCCACCCATTTACTTGCTGTTTTACAGACAAGTACTTAGTGTTTGTCGAGTCGAAGTGTCGGACGAGCCTAGGGTCAAGAGCCTAGAAAGAAGTGTTATTTATTTTTTTATGTACATTCCGCTTTGTAACATTTAACTCACACCGCGGGAACGGCGCCGGGTGCCCTAAAACCCCCACAGACGCCGGGACCGGGGCGTGAAAAGTATTGTCTCTTCATTAGTTATGAACACTAACAATATATGACATTAATTTGGTTGTATGATTTTGTTATAGGTTGTATGATTTCAATTTACTAGGTTTGTCTGTATGCAGTATTTACAAATTATTTCATACTGGACAATGATTAGCATGAATAGAGTTTATTCCCAAAGGCTAAACTAGATTAGAATATAGTTATACATATTCTGATACATACAGTATGTATTAGCTGTGTATATATATTCATAGGTTCATAGTTTGTTTTTTTTTTTATATATTTATTTATGGTGAAACACATACAAGCAGAATATGGCTCATTATTTGTCAAGACATGCACATGTATGACTAATCAATTTGTTGTTCTGCCTCTGCAAATGATAATAATGGATGCTAGAGTTGGTGAATTTTTGAGAAAGACCAAGACTGACTGATTTAGGGTTTTTGGATTTGAATTTTGTTCATTACACTAATGTTTCAGTTGTTCCTCAGCATATTCATCTGATTGTCTCTCAGCATTTTTTAAAATTGTAAATATCCACGTGGCATGGGTATCCCAGAATGGTAGTTTTAAGAAATTTCAGGTGCTATCCTTGAACTAGACATAGGGCTTTATTCATTTTAAATGTGTATTCCTTGGTTGCTAATATTGTTTATGGGTTTCATAGACTGAACGATTTCCTCTACTGTTGGATGCCACTTCCAGCACTGCTCATCTCTTTAATGGCGCTACCAGGTTTACTTCTACAAAATGAGTTTTATTCTTCGATTTTCACGGTGTAATTTGCTATTCCATATCTAAACTTTTCTACTAATTCTAATAGAACCAGTGAAAGAGGTTGGAATAATCAAAATCAATCAGAATTAAGTTTTGGTAATACATGCTAATAACCAAAGAGCTGCTGATAATTTGTGACCAAAGAAGTTGGCTATACTATTTATAAAAACTGTGTTTTTAGGTTCACTCATTCAAACTGGTGTTATTTATTTTCTTACAACTTATTCAGAAGTTTATTAGATGATGTCATTTATTTTTTTGTGGCAGTTAATGTGATGAACTTTTTTTTTTCTTTTTTTTTTGGCTGTTTCAGTGATATCAGTTGTATGACTTTTTCAGAGGACCTTGCCATTCAATAGTATATATTGGTGTCTTCCTCTTAATTCTCTTAATGAAGCAGCTTCATGGATCAGATGTTATTAAGAGATACTTAAGTGACTCATACTTCCTCTCTGTTTTGTGTACCTGTTGTATCTTGCTTAATGTTGCTAGACAGAAAATCAATTGCGGCGAGTACAAGGGTAGTCTGTTAGAAAGGTGCATGTGTCTATTTGTGCAGTGTTTCTTTTCTGTTTCGGTAGTGACCTACTTCTACAAAATGCTTATATCAATTACATGTACTCTGTATTCTTTTCAGTTAAATATCATTTTAGTAATTTTTCCTATCCTTTTTTGCCATTTTTGTTGTTTCAGAGATAAGTCGTTACATTAAGGACTTGCTAAGGGATTTTGCCAATTAATAGTAGCAGTGTCTTCCTCTTCAAACTCGAACTGAGACATGTTACTGGATGGGATATTGTTGAGAGGTACTTAAGTGACTCATGCTTACTCTCTGTTTTATGTTAAACATAGTGATTGTAGGAGTGGTCTTTTAAGGTGTATGTATATATTAGTGGTGAGGTTGAAACCTATGTGATTAGGCATTGATGAGAAGACTTCAGATGTTATGTGTTGTGAGTTATGTTTTTCGCTTATGATTATTATGTATACTCAGCCGCTTGATATGATATTTTATTGATGAATTTCGGTTTGATACAATTGTTGTGACTTTGCTGGTTTCAATGCGATATAGATATTAGATGTTGGGAGTTATGTCAAGTTTGTAATTACTGATAGGAGTTCTTCTGTTGCCCAATTGAAGGGATAGTGAGAGTTACTCTGGTTTTCCCAAATTGTATATTTTGGAGGTTGAATATCAAATCTTAAATTATCTGTAAATTCTTTAGTGTTAATGAAATACATTTTAAGTATTGCTTGGTTGTAAAATTTTGTCCAGCTTGGGGTACATCTTACTTTGTAATTTTGTATCATATAACAACACAAGCTATTTTAATGATCCATAGAGTTTCAGTTTTGTTAGTGGAACCTCCATATTGTTCTGTTTAGTTTTTAGTTTGACACTGTTTTTTTGTGCATTACAGTGAAGATTCATACTCTGCATTTGGGTACGTAGTCCTGATGATTTTCATGTTGAAATGATCACCTGCATATGTCTAGATAGCCCTGGCTGATTTAATTGTGCAAGACTGGTAGTTTCGGTAAGAGTTTAAAGTCTGACATACAATATAGATATAGTTCTGCTGCCTTGGTCGTGCTGAATAAGTAGAACTATTGGTTTAGCTGGTGCAGTTGATGGTATTGCTAGAATTTCGTAATTAGATCATTAATGTTGTTCTGCTTCTTAAAATCAGTGCATTTTGGAGAAGAGGTCACATAATATTTCAGCTTTTTATAGGCATTCAAGCTGTATGAATAAACTCTAATACTCACTCTCGGTTAGTTCAAGTGATATGTTACCAAGTGCCATTACAGATGAATACTGTTAGACTAGATGAACACAAAAATGTTTAATAAGAACTGATCAAAAGAGTGAAGATTGCTATACTGTTAATTAGTATATTATCATATCTGGCATATTAGTCTAATAAGAACCAAACAAACATCCCAAATTAAAACTAATGCTGGTATAGAAATATCAGGCATATTAGTCTAATAATAAGAACCAAACCAACCTGAAGACAATATACGACATCTTAATAGAAGAGTCCTTTTTTTTAGAATGAAAACACTGTTATTCCAAAAAAAAAAAATACGATTACATAATCTGGGAAATTTCGGTAGAAGACCAGATTCCCCACTCTCATAATAGAAGGGTCCCTTAATAGAACGACACTTGGTAATAAAAACACTAATTACCAAGTGATATATTCAGATTAGAATATCAAGTTTATTATATGTTGATATCAAGATGGGAGAAAATATCACTCTGATTAACATTTAATATGGATATACTAACATACTCTTTTGGGCTTTTTTTTTTTTTTTTGTCTTCTTTAATTTTTTTTTCCTCAAGTGGATGAAAAAGCAAAGAGAAAGGCTGGACCAGCAAAGACTAACATATTTTTGGATGAACATTTTTTGAGTAATTTAGGGAACAGTACCTAAGACATTAACTAATTTCCTATATTAACTATATCGAACACTTTAATCGGAAAAAAAAAAGTCTATCGAACACTTTTTGGTCCTTAAAGAAAAATTAAACAAAGAATTCCTGGTTATTTCTCTTATCCACTTCTGTTGTTGATATGACCAAGTATCGGAGACCATTATGTGAATACAACTGAAATTTTTTCCGTTCTTTGTCTATTTATGAAGTCACACTACACCAATAAGTTCATCAGATAACACTACACAGACAACGGTTTTACAGCGTAGCGTAGTGTGACAAGAGAAAATGAATCACATAACAGTTTTTAAGAGCAGTTCATTGTGTGATCCCATAAAAAATTTGAAAGTTGATTTTACAAAAAATATTGCACAACAGTTTCGACCATATTTGTTGTGTGTATCATACAAAAAAAGACGGCAACCTCCCCTCATAAGAATACTGAAATATGGGGTTGTAATCATACAACAGAAAATAAAAATAGGTTGTGTGAACCAAGCTCTTCAGAGGTTCACACATCATTTTTTCATAATCTGTTGTGTTATAAATCTTTCATGTAGGGCTCTACCGATCGTTTTTTAGATTTGGAGCTCACATTCTCTGCAACCATGAACCTTTGGGGAAGATAGCATATAGGTTTTTAATCCAACAACATAGTTACAAAAAAACTGATGTCTGAAATTATGAGAGAAAAACATACAAACAACAGTTTTTATTTCACTATTGTGGGAATGCAACTCTTATGTTTTAGGATTATCAAAACATTTTCTCCATTTGGCACTCACATTCCCAAAAATCAACAAGTTTTGTGTAAGATAGCCTCTGTGTTTAATCACCCAACAGGTTTTTCATAATACCGTTGTATAAATATAAAACAAAAACGTATATGTGCTTATGCTTCCCTATGGAGAGTTAACTCATTGAGGGATAAATGACCCAATTTTTTACATGATCTCATAAACCACATCTTTGTGAGAGTGTGAGAGTTGACGGATTGAAAAAATAAGGTACAAGAATGTAGTTAAAAACATTTTTCTTTTTTATAAATATCGTCTATTTATGATTGATCCATACGATCAAGACTCAAACGTTATCAAAAATTCAAGAATTTCGTACAATAACCTTATTTCAATACGGTGATCACATCCAACGGTCGATTATTCGTTTTATCGAGTTTAGTCAAATTGTTCGTTTGAATCATGGTTATGCCTACTAATGTCCACTACCAGAAAAGGGGTTATAGCCGATGATATGAAAAAAAACGGCCGACGAAACAGCACTTCGTCGGCTATAATTGGTTATAGCCGACGAATTACTATTTCGTCGGCCACATCGTCGGCTATAATATTACAGCCGACGAGTTGTCGGCCGTCGTCGGCTATAACTATAACCGACGAAAAGTTTTTGGTTATAGCCGACGAGGAGGGTATTCGTCGGCTATAACTCTTATATCAGATCTATAATTCCCATTCTGGTAATTTAATATGCAAGTCGTCGGCTAACGACCAAACGTTGAAGGTCGTCGGCTAAAGTATAGCCGACGACTTGCATTTCGTCGGCTAAAGTATATTGACCGAAACCCAATCTTCATCCTTCAAATGCAAATGTGTCGTGAAATAAGATATGACCGAAATATTGAAATACGTCTACGGTTGAAAAATGAGAAGATTCCGACAAAATCTGTGTGCTGAATGTTGCGGTTAGCTGTTTTTTACTTCCGTTTTCCTATGGGTAGCCTGACGGTCGGTAAATATTTTGAGGAAATTTTTTTACGATTAGTTGCGTCGCATCGATTTGAAACTATTCTCTGTTGAAGGTTAGGCCAAAAAACGTCATTTAGACGGGCCAATTGCCGTTTTAAAGCGTTTAGAGGTTTGACTTTGCAGTTTGACCGTCCCGATCGAGCCTTTAACGTTGTCAGATGTAGTTGGAATTTTTTTCATACATGTATTCATCTTAACGGTGATAACAGACGGTTGGAATAAATTTTCCAAACTTTTAGATTCAAAATCGGAACATATGCACTAATGTTCCTTAACTTGTTTACTAAGTGTTTAAGTGAATGTATAGTTTCAAATAGCTACTATACGTAGACCCTTCAAATGCAAATGTGTCGTGAAATAAGATATGACCGAAATATTGAAATACGTCTGCGGTTGAAAAATGAGAAGATTCCGAAAAAATCTGCGTGCCGAATGTTGCGGTTAGCTGTTTTTTACTTCCGTTTTCCTATGGGTAGCCTGACGGTCGGTAAATATTTTGAGGAAAATGTTTTTACGATTAGTTGCGTCGCATCGATTTGAAACTATTCTCTGTTGAAGGTCAGGCCAAAAAACGTCATTTAGACGGGCCAATTGCCGTTTTAAAGCGTTTAGAGGTTTGACTTTGCAGTTTGACCAAGGAATAGCCGACGAAATACTTAAATTCGTCGGCTAAACTCTTGCGATCCGCGCTGTTTCATTGTCCGCCGTTGGATGGGGGAGATCTGACGGCTGCTGAGCGCGTGAAGTATAGCCGACGATATTCATACTATAGGCGACGAAATTCATACTTCGTGGGCTATAACAGGCCCGCAAAGCCCAACTTCGGCCCGGCCCGGATTTAGGGTCAGAGTATAGCCGACGAAATTCGTCGGCTATACTATAGCCGACGAATTAAAATTTAATCGTCGGCTATAGTCCTTCGATTTAAACCGAAACAGAGGCGCCTCTCCCTCATTTTCTGCATAAACCCTAAATCCCTAATCGCTGCCCACCCCTCCCCGACGCCGACCGACCACCACCGAGCCTCCCCGACGCCGACCGACCCTCCCCGGCCTACCCGACCACTCCCCTCCCCCTCCCCGTCCTTCCCGACCCGTCCGGACCCAAACGCAGCCGTCACCGGTCCTCGTCCCCTAGCCGCCGTCGCCGCCGCACCGCACCACCGGTCCTCGTCCCCTAGCCGCACCACCATGTCAGGTAGTCCCGCTCTCCCTCATTTAGGGTTTTTGTTAATTTTGTGGAATTTTGTGGTTTTGTGGAATTTAGGGGTTTTGTGAAATTTATGATTTTTGTGGAATTTTGTGGAATTTAGGGTTGTTGTGCAATTTATGGAATGTTGTGGAATTTTTGTTAATTTTGTGGAATTTTTAGGAGGATATATATATATATATATATATATATATATATATATATATATATATTTCGGAATATATATATATATAATTAGGTATATGTTGTAGGAGAAATAGATTGATAAATCTCTCTGTGTTTATTCATTGATAAGGAGGCCTTTATATAGGCATTACATCAAGTATCCCTGGCGAACAGGGATTCCCTATCTAATAGAGTATCTAGACTTCTAGTCTTATTAGGGCAAGACACACCACGGAAGTTACGGAGTTAACCTTCCTTGAACACTCCCCCTTGTGTCGCGTCCTCAATGGTGCATGAGCTGTTGCCTCATTAAAACCTTTGCCAGCAAACAAAAACCTCTTGGGCAAAAATAAAAGCATGGTCTAAGGAAAAAGAGTACAACGCACCAACTACAAGTATGTGAGACATGCATAACTAGGCTCCCCCTGAAGTCTAGATGAGAACTCCCTCTGATAGTCAATCAGTCTTTGAGTTCGGATAAGCGACACATTCCAATGCGCTTTACATGCTTCATAAATGTAGATTTAGGTAGAGACTTGGTGAACAGATCCGCTGCATTTTCTTCTGAGCTGACTTGCTTCACCTGGATATTCAAAGTCTCTTGCTGCTGCTGATTGTAGAAGAACTTAGGCGAAATGTGTTTAGTATTGTCACCCTTAATGTATCCCAACTTCATCTGCTCGATGCATGCTGCATTATCTTCAAATATGCAAGTTGGTCCCATCGTAGCAGACTCAAGTCCACTAGACTCTCGAATGTGAGATATAACTGAGCGAAGCCAAATACATTCTTTGACTGCTTCATGTAGTGCAATAATCTCAGCATGGTTCGAGGAGGTAGCAACAAGGGTTTGCTTGGTTGATCTCCAAGATATCGCCGTATTCCCAATGGTAAAAGCATAACCTGTTTGGGAACGTCCTTTGTGTGGATCTGACAAATATCCAGCATCAGCAAATCCTACCATCACATCATTTGGTGTATCTGAGTAGGAGGGGGTATCGCCAAAGCCGTATCGGGACCACGACTTAGCATCCGCGGGTCCGGATAAGTTGGCGGATATGTCTGCAAGATGGCGGATGGATGAACCAAAGCCAGTCTTGGCGGATATGGCTGGCGGATGGCGATCCGAGCCATGGTTTGTGCTGTTAGATGCAAGAGATCGACTAGGTGTCGAATCCTGATGAGTGTATCGATAGTACAAGCCCATGTCAAGGGTTCCTTTAAGGTATCGGAAGATGTTCTTGATTCCAACCCAATGACGTTGTGTTGGCGCAGAGCTAAATCTAGCTAACAAGTTCACAGAGAAAGCGATGTCTGGTCTAGTACACTGAGCTAAGTATAACAAAGCTCCAATTGCACTAAGATATGGATATTCAGCTCCCAAGATCTCTTCGTCATCTTCTTTCGGACGAAAGGGATCTTTGTTGATATCCAGACTTCTAACGACCATGGGAGTGCCTGTAGGATGCATAACTTTGTCCATGTTAAATCGCCTGAGCATCTTTCGGACATATGCAGACTGGTGTATAAAAATTCCACCACTTCGGTGCTCTAGTTCTAAGCCTAGGCAAAACCGAGTCCTTCCCAGATCTTTCATCTCGAATTCGGATTTCAAATAGCTAGCGGTCTCATTGATCTCATTCAGAGTTCCAATGATGTTCATATCATCGACATAGACGGCTATAATGGCAAATCCTGAATTTGTTCTCTTTATGAACACACAAGGGCACAACTCATCATTCTTGTATCCTTTCCCAATCAAGTAATCACTTAACCGTGTGTACCACATCCTACCAGATTGTCGGAGTCCATATAGAGATCGTCTCAACCTGATAGCAAATGAACTTCGTGGTTTTTGCTCACTTGACTTGGGTAACGAAAGTCCTTCTGGCACTTTCATGTACATCTCCGTATCTAGATCCCCATAAAGATACGCAGTTACAACATCCATAAGCTGCATATTGAGTCTCTCTGAGACTACCAAACTTATTAAGTATCGGAAGGTAATAGTATCCATGACAGGAGAATACGTCTCCTCATAATCAATTCCAGGGCGTTGAGAAAAACCTTGCGCCACGAGTCGAGCTTTATATCGCTGGACTTCGCCATTCTCATTGCGCTTTCTGACAAAGACCCATTTATGTCCAACAGGCTTCACGTTCGGCGGTGTAGGCACAACCGGTCCGAAAACTTGCCTTTTCTTTAGAGAGTCTAGTTCAGCCTGGATTGCTTCTTCCCACTTCGGCCAATCCGCCCTACGTTGACATTCATCAACAGTGCGGGGTTCCATATCGTCGTCGTCAATAACTTCTTGAGCAACGGCGTAAGCGAATGCATCATTGATATACATGGAATTTCTTTCCATCAGATTGTGCATGCATAAGTAGTTTAGTGAGATTTCCTTGTTCTCCAACATCAACAGTGAGTCTGAGGCGTCCCCCAGATGATTCAAAGTTGATTCTTGGACATAGGTATAGTCGGAGACAATCTCGTGTGACGGCGTCACAGTATCGATGATGAACGGATCGCTTTGTGCCTGGACACATGCCCTCTTCCTAGGTACATTGTCCTTGGAACCGATTGGTCTCCCCCTCTTTCTAGGAGGATCCGAAGTCGACGCCGGCTCTCCACTTGGAGGTGCCGAGCCTAGGCTGCCGATGGCACCTAGGGCTGCGGGTCCGAGACCGGCGGCGCGTGCTCGCGCATGGCGAGGAATGTTAAGCCTTGCAGGTACATTCGCAGCAGGTATGGTTGATCTTGTCACTTTCGCAATATCAGTAAAGGAGTCGGGCATCGTATCCGCCACCTTTTGTAGTTCTAATATGCGTTGTATTTCAGTCTCACACTGAGACGTACGGGGATCATAATGAGACATAGTGGGAGAGAACCACGTCAATTCCTGACGTTCACTTGGGACGGATGCGGCCCCATCTCCCCCTAACGGCGGGAAGGATGTCTCATCAAAGTGACAATCTGCAAATCTTGCAGTAAACAGATCACCTGTCATAGGCTCTATATAGCGGACAATAGTTGGTGCTTCATATCCAACATAAATAGCTGATCGTCGTTGTGGACCCATCTTGGTACGCAGTGGAGGCGTGATAGGCACATATACGGCACAACCAAAAGTACGCAGATGCGAAATATCAGGCTCGTAACCAGTTACCAACTGGTACGCACTAAATGGTTGGCTATCTGTGGGTCGTAGACGAATAAGCATAGCTGCATGTAATATTGCATATCCCCATGCCGAAACTGGCAAGTTTGTGGCCATGACAAGAGACCTAGCTACAAGCTGTAGTCTCTTGATAGCGGCTTCTGCAAGACCGTTCTGAGAATGAACGTGGGGTACGGGATGTTCAACTTCAATCCCAACTGACATGCAATAGTCATCAAAACACTTTGAGGTAAACTCTCCAGCATTATCCAGTCTGATGGACTTAATCGGATTGTCCGGGTGGTGAGCCCGAAGCTTAATAATCTGAGCTAGGAGTTTAGCGAATGCAGCATTCCTCGTGGACAACAACGCTACGTGTGACCAACGCGTTGATGCATCAACCAGAACCATGAAATATCGAAATGGTCCGCATTCTGGTGTTATAGGTCCACAAATATCACCTTGTATTCGTTGTAGAAACGGAATATTCTGTTTATTATCAATAGCAAAAGATGGTCTTGCTTGAAGTTTTGCTAGTGAACAAGCTTTACAAAACGAACGATGAGCATTAGACATCGCTACAGAAGCATGAGAAGCAGGAGGGGACCGAACCTCTCCTTGGAACCGAGAGGCGGCTATCGACGGCACGGCCGAACCGAGGCCGAGGCGCCCTCTGTGCTTTTGTGATCGGAAAAATGGATGACCGTGGGAGCATTTCAAAATACGGATCATCAGATCACGACCCGGATGACCGAGTCTATCATGCCAAAGCTTATAAGCATCAGAATCACATAATATAACAACATGAGATTCGTTGGCTCGAATGGTTGTGAAATACATGCCATTGCGAACTCGCTTACACTTCTCCACAATGCGAGTGCGCATAGATTGAGTGGAGGTGATCAACAGATATTCAGTTCCATCTTCAACATAAGTGCTGAGGTGATAGTCATTGTCACGCACATCCTTGAAAGCTAGCAAGGTTCTTGGCGCCTTAGGCGCATATAGGGCGTCCTCTACCCGAATCTCAGTGCCATTTGGCAGTAAGAATTGAGCAGTGCCACGACCCTTAATTACGGGTCCAGTTCCTGTCATCGTAGATAACGACGATTCTCTTGGCGTAAAATCCGAAAACAATTGCCGATTTCTCAGAATCGTGTGAGTTGTTGCACAATCCAACAAACACTCAATCTCGCCTTGATACATCTACAAAAACAATGTAAATTGAATCAATAGTCTACTTTAGACTTTGGCGAACACTTTAAAGTAAGTGTACTGAAACAATATATCATCACAAAATGAAGTGCATTAAGGCCAATAACATAGCCATGGCAACGACAAAACTTGAGAGAAAGATATAAGCCGCATTTTAATCACCGAGTATCACCATTGATAATCATAGCCTAGGTCAGAGATTGAGACCGGACACCGTCGTAGGTGGCATGGCCGAGCCAAGACCGAGGCCAAGGCAAAGGCCGGAGCCAAGCCAAAGCCGAAGCTGTGGTAAGGCCAAAGCGACCCAGAGGCCGAGCCGAAGCAAGGCGAGTGGTGAGAATCGGTCAGGCATTGAGGCAATGCGATGCGACGGTTGAGCTAAATCCGAAGCATGGCGAGTCCGAAGACACTTCGTTGCCGAGCCATTGATGCAAAAGTTGCATTTGTTCGATAGGCTATCGATTGTTGGTTTCAAAAACCGGATTCGGTGCGGGGCCAAGCTGGCGAATGGCCATGGCGAGTGAGGCCTAGCGAGTCGCGGCCAAGCGCTTAGGGGCATTGGCGAGCGAGGTTTTGCGGATCGCAGCCAAGTTGGCGGATCGCTGATCGCGGATCGCGGATTAGTTGGCGAATAGCCATGGCGAGCGAGTCCAGGCGGATCGCAACCAAGTTGGCGGATAGCGGATCGCGGATCTCGGATCGCGGATCGTGCATCGCGGCTCGCGTATGGCGTATCGCGGATCGCGGATGGTGTATCGCGGATCGCGGATGGCGTATCGCGGATCGCGGATGGCGTGTCGCGGATCTCTCCTTTTGTCTTTGTGATTTTTCGGATATGAGTTAACATCACCAGAATTTTGGTGAACTCAAAATGATTATGCCATTGAGAATTGGACGCATTGAACCAATTTTGCTTTCAGGGATGTAAAAATCTCAAATCATTCGTAGAATAAGATAGATTTTATTGATGACAACTCAAAAATACATCATGGTTGTTCTAAATAGAACGACTTATCGAACAAAGTCGTGATTTATTGACTATTCTGTCAAAATAACAATCAAAATCAAACTTGAACACGTATCTCATGACCTAAGTCAAATACTTATTCATAGTCTGGAGTATCATACTCCTGAGTCCTACGTTTCTTGGTAGGTTGGAAGTCATCGATGGCGAAGTTCGTATTTTCCTCATCGTATACTTCTTCCTCAAAGTCTCCTACATAGTGTGCTTCTTGTTCTATGTATTGTTTGTGTTTCTTGTAAGCGGCTTGAATATCTCTGCTTGCTATGCAATCGCGTTGGAGATGATTCTTAGAACCACATTTGAAGCAAGGAGCCGAAGCATTGTTCGGCGTATGGCCACCACGCCTGGGACCGGAACCAAAACTGTTCCTCCCTCTGGGAGCGGCGGTTCTGCCATCATCCCTTGTCCAAGAAAGCGGTCGGCCACTGCCGACGCCTCTTCTCCCTCCTCGTCCGCCACGTATTGCTCTTGGCGTACGTGGTGACGGTGCTTGACGTTCATGAGGTTGATGCTTCTGCTTAAAAGCTTTACCACGGGCTTGATGAGATTCCGCAATGAATTTCGGTCCTCGAGGCCTCTTATTGGTGGTAAGAATCAACTCATGGTACCTCTCCTTTCTCTGAAGGACATTCATCAAATCGCTGAAGGTTTTGATAGTGCCTTTCTCGCGGAGATCGCGGTACTGATGCGACAACATGGACGCAGATTCTGGGAACGTCGTGAAAGTCTTCTCCATCATATCATCATCGGTCTTTTCGACCCCACAAAAGCTCAAATCAGATTGCAAGTTTAGCATAGTCTGATGATATTCCTGGACGGAATCAAAATCCAGTAAGCGGATTTGCTCCCAATCAGACATGAGGTCTGGGAGTTGTGCGTCATGCACATTGTCGAAGCGGTCCTTGAGGATATCCCATAGCTCTTTGGGATCAGTTTTCCTCAGGTATTGCTTCTTGAGCGTTGGATGGATATGGCGCCTGAGAAACATCAGGGCTTGTGCTTTCTGTTCAGGAGAAGCGTGTAGGCTTTCATCCTCAGGAGGGTTGATGGTGGCAGTAAATCTTTTACCAATGAAAGTGTTCTCAACATCTGAGACCCACCTCTTGTATTCCTTGCCTTGGACATCCAAGATGTCAAATTCTGGACGCTGAGTGTCAGCCATCTACAGAACACAAACAGGGAGACGTTAGTATGTTTGAATACTAATCAAGTTTGATTGTTCTTTTAGAACAGTGCCAAGATATATCATGGTCACATAAATCGATGCTTAACGTGACTTCAAGTCACAATCGATATCTTCCCTTTGTTTTCTTTCCAAAAAAAGAATAATACGTTATGGTTCACAGTGACATCACAGTCACAAGCATAACGGTGGCCGGTAACATCACAGTTACCCCAATAAACGTTGGCACCGGGGTGACTAAATCCCCGTATGCCGTCCCGAGAAGCGATAGAATCGGGATGAAGAAGCAGGGACACGGAAAGGTCCCGGAAGAAAACAAAACCCAACTATTGAAATTTTCATAAGCGGGAACGTTTATAAAAATATTTACCTCTTCAAGAGAAGCTTGATCAAACGAAACTTGACTCTTGGGGAAGCTTGTTTTCTTCGATTTTTCTTGATTTCTTCTCAACCACGAATAAGGGTTCGCGGATCGCTTGCTTGGCTTGCGAGCAATCTTGATCTTCTGGCAGATGCGTGCAAAAAGTAGCACGCAAGGGAGAGCTGCTGGCGAGCGGGTTGTCTGCCTAGAGGCAGAGGAGGAGCAGTACTCGAGGGTACAGTGCGGCAGGCGAACAGCGCAGATGCTGCTGAGAAGAGGCCGACGGTGCCGAAGAGAAGAATCGGCGGCCGACGGTAAGTTAGGGTTTCGAAAAAAAAATTCGAAATTAGGGTTTCTAGGGCTTATTAGACGGGAGGCTAGAGCAATGTGCTGATAACGTGTTGTAGGAGAAATAGATTGATAAATCTCTCTGTGTTTATTCATTGATAAGGAGGCCTTTATATAGGCATTACATCAAGTATCCCTGGCGAACAGGGATTCCCTATCTAATAGAGTATCTAGACTTCTAGTCTTATTAGGGCAAGACACACCACGGAAGTTACGGAGTTAACCTTCCTTGAACAGTATAAATATATTTATGTATATATATAATTAGGTATATATATTTAATGCAGTTTTTTAGTTTTTTGTGAAATTTATGGAATTTTGTGGAATTTTTTTTTATTTTGTGGAATTAACAAGAATTTTTAGGAGGATATATATATATATATATATAATTAGTTATAAATATATTTAGCTATATATATAATTAGGTATATATACATTTAATGAAGTTTTTAATTTTTTTGTGGAATTTTTGTGAAATTTATGGTTTTTGTGAAATTTTGTGGAATTTAGGGTTGTTGTGCAATTTATGGAATGTTGTGGAATTTTTGTTAATTTTGTGGAATTTTGTGGAATTTTTAGGAGGATATATATATATATATATATATATATATATATATATTTCGGAATATATATAATTAATTAGGTATAAATATATTTTTGTATATATATATTTAGGTATATATATATTTAATGAAGTTTTTCATTTTTTTGTGAAATTTATGGAATTTTGTGGATTTTTTTTTTAATTTTGTGGAATTAACAAGAATTTTTAGGAGGATATATATATATATATATTTCGGAATATATATATATTTCGGAATATATATATATAATTAGGTATAAATATATTTAGGTATATATACATTTAATGAAGTTTTTAATTTTTTTGTGGAATTTTTGTGAAATTTATGGAATTTATATACTAATTGTGCAGGAAACCGCCGCGCTGTAGACCGATGGCTTGCCAGATCGACCGAGAGCGACCCCGAAGCTCAGGCAGGACACAGCAGTGGGGGGGGCGGATCCAGCGGTCGTCGGGGCCTACGCCGGCCACTGAACAGGCGCGAGGAGACGTTGATGGGATTGACCCCGAGCGATCCACGTGGGGGCTCATCGTATGAGTCGACGGGAGCGGGCCCAAGCCCGAGCGTCAGAGGAGGACGCACAGCCGCACCCTCCAGACCCCAGTGCACTTCAGCACTGTTCCAGGATTGGCAGCCGACCCCACCGCGCGCCGATCTGGACCCTCCAGAGATGCTCCCTGTCCCCCCACAGCGACAGCGTCCACAGCTACAGGGCCCACCGTCAGGGGGATCAGGCCCCTCAGGGTCCACGCCCCGTATGTCTCCGCCATCGGGGATGTACATGGTCCAGTTCCTCCCTGCCATCCCCGAGTACGACGCTAGGGGGAGGCAGATTTGGAGGCACGACCGGCCGCACGAGATTCCCTGGGAGGAGGCCTACGTCCACAGGCCATTCGACTCAGAGGACTGCCGCGGCCTGTGGTGTGTTCGTGAGAAGGACAAGCAGTACAACGACGCAGGTAATTAGTTAGTTTAATTAATTATTTAGATTGTTTAATTAATTATTTAATTAGTTAGTTTAATTAATTATTTAACTATGTATTCATTTTAATTATGAAACAGGCGTCCTCGTAAATAAACCTGCGGGGACGAGACGGACCAGAGGGCCAGCGAACATGTCGACCCTGGAGAGGGAGCTCGCCGGTGGGATCAGGGAGATCCTGCCCGGTCCCGGTGAGGATGGACGCCCGATCGAGAGGAGAGACACCACGACCAAGTATATCAACGCGACGGGCATGATCGTGCGGGACAGGGTCCCACTGTTGTGGCCTGACTGGGGCTCTGTGCCCGATGACATCAAGGCGCGAGTGTACAATGCACTGTTGGTGAGTTAAATCGTATTTTTATTATAGAAAATAAACATTTATGAATTCAGTCCTTATAACTATATAAAAATATTTTCTAATTAATTTATAATATTGCAGCAATGGTTTAGAGTCCATCCTACCTTGGACTGGTGGAGAGACGAGCAGCTGAAGAACAGGTTATGTGTTTCGCGTTATTTTACTATCATTCGAGTTAGATTGAAGACGATTAAAGATGTACGAATATATCTAACAGTTGTGTTTTGTTAATATAGGTACTCCGAGTGGAAGAACGAGCTGTCGATGCACTACATGACGTACCATGTGGAGCAGGGCTTGGGGCGAGGTGCAACCCCCCACGAGTTCCGGTACAGGGAGTATGAGTGGCTATGGCTGGTAGCCTACTTCTGGAGCGACAGGGTCTCGGTAAGAAAATTTAGCCTGCTAGTATATAACTTTTTAATGTTATTTAATAATTAAATTATGTAGTTACTTAATTAAATTAATTAGTTAGTTAGTTATTAGTTATTAAATTAAGTTAGTTAGTTAGTTACATAGTTAGTTATTTCGTTACTAAATTAAATTAAATTAAATTAAATTAGGTAGTTAGTAAGTTAGTTAGTTACTAAATTAAATTAGTTAGTTAGGTAGTTACTAATTAAATTAAATTAGTTAGTAACTAAATTAGTTAATAATTTTGTTTTGGTTAGTTCCTAATATTTTAATTTAGTTACTAATTTATATTTGCGTTTATATGTTCGTTCTTATAATAAAGAAAATCTCGAAGACGAACAGCGACAACCGCAAGAGGAACGAGCACCCCCACCACGGCGGCGCCCGCTCCTGGAGGCAGTGGGCAGAGATTGCAAGGAGGGACCGACCGCTGAGGCCGTTGTCGTGGATTCATGCGCAGATGTATCCGGGGCGTCCCGACCAAGTGGTAAGTATTCGCCCATTTTCAATAAAAGTGTTTCATTAAATTAATTTATATATTTTTTTTTATAAATTCGTTTATTATATTTTCTTGTCAATTAGGCGGGAATAGATGCGGAGACCGACGCGATCACCTTGGGGATCGCGCGAGAGACGCTGGGGGAAGGGGCGTCCGACGAGGGGTTCGCGGAGTTTGCCTCCACGATCGACACCCTTGAGCCGCGCTTGGCCTCTCAGATCATGCACGCGGCGGTAGGGACTGGCAACAACTACTTCTACCAGAGAGTCCTAGGCGCGGCGGGAGATGGGGTTCTGAAGTACACGCCCGACAATCCCAGCACGCAGGGTGCGGCTTCGACGAGCAGAGACTTGCAGACACAGCTGCAGAGGACGCAGGCAGAGTTGGCGAGGGCGGTGGAGGCGCTCCAGCAGCAGGCTTCGGTGCAGCAGGCCAGAGACGCGTCTGTGGCGGAGATGTACCGATGGATGCAGCAATCTTGGGAGGCCCAGCGAGCTGGACAGGAGCCCCCGCCTCCGCCACAGATGCCCGAGTTCGTCGTCCCCACTCCCCCCCCGCATCGGAGTACGCCAGGCGATCAGGATAGCCACAGCCACCGGAACTCGAACGATCCCGTCGACGACGCTACGCGTTTAGGGGGTGATGAGTAGATGACTAGTTAGGGGGTTAATTTGTACAGTACGTAGGATATTACGGATGGATTGATGTGGATATTTGTTGGATATTTGGATGTTTGTTTGTGGATTTTCTGCAGCCAAACCGAAGACGAAGTGAAATTGGGCCCGAACAAATTTTTTTAATTTTTTTAAATATTTAGGGGTTATAGCCGACGAAATGGACATATTTCGTCGGCTATACCCTCGCCGGCGAATGTTATGGCCCACGATTAATTCGTCGGCTATGCCTGACTTATAGCCGACGATAGCGTCGTCGGCTATACTTCGGGGTCGGAGAGTTGAAGCCGACGATTCTATCATCGGCAATATTCGAAGTATAGCCGACGATTCTATCGTCGGCAATGTTCGAAGTATAGCCGACGACGCTTTATTCGTAGAATCGTCGGCAATGTTCGAAGTATAGCCGACGACGCTTTATTCGTCGGCTATACTTCGTGGTTTATAAGTCGACGACTTACCCTCGGTGTCGTCGGCTATACTATAGCCGACGGAGCATTCCCGACGAGGGAATAGCCGACGATACTTCGTCGGCTATGACTATAGCCGACGATTTAATGAAAACGGCCGACGAGATGGCGTCGTCGGCTATGATCCCTTTTCTGGTAATGGTCATATAACTTGTTTGTTAGGTTATACATAAGTATGTTCCTTTCTAAACTAACTATATGAAGGAAATGAAAAATATAGAAACATGCCACACGATGTGATCACGATACTGAAATATGGATATGGTACGAAACTCACTCATTTTCGACAATTTTTTAGCCTCGATCGCATGGGTCAACTCTAATTATGCATATTTAATTGACCGTATTCATACAACAGTAATATTTACATGCATTTTGTGACTATAAATTTAGAGTTTAGAGTTTAGAGTTTAGGGTTTTGGTATTTGTGTTTAGAGTTTAGGGTTTTTGGTATTAGGGTTTAGAGTTTAGAGTTTTTGATATTTGTGTTTAGAGTTTAGGGTTTAGGGTTTAGGGTTTAAATTCTAGAGGGAAAAATTCCCTCTCTTTTCTTTACTTTTCTTTTTTGGGATGAAGGGTTTTGGGCACTTTGGTTTTAGGGGAAAAAATTCCTCTCATCATTGTACTTATTTCCCTCTCTTTTAATCAGGTTATAAACCTGCTATGAGACAATTAAATAAACATAATATATTGTCTCATTCATTTATTAGTTGTTAAAAGTGTGTTCATTTAACTATATACAGAAACCCACTTTCGACACTCACTTTCTACAGTTAGACAAAACCCCCCTCGCTCTCAGCTCACTCTATGCTCTCAGGGCGCGTTTACCTCCACTGAATCGGAATCAATCCTGGTGGATTGATTCCCTTTACGCACAGTAAGAGCACGTTTACTAAACATCCGGAATGGAAATGATCGTGGGTCCCACTAACTTGTTCAGGAATCAATCCTCCATTTTGTTTCCGGGGTAGGCACATGGTATTGATTCCGGAGGAGGAGGTAATCAATTTTTTTTCCAAAAGTGTCCCTGGATTTTCTGAGCAAAACCAAAATTGCCCCTTCTTCCTTCACCCTAAATTTTGTGCGCAGCCTCCCTCCCTCTTCTCTCTCCTCACCATCGCCCATTCCTCCGGTTCCTCACCTGCAACGTCGTTCTTCACTCTCTCACCTGGAGATTAAGCAGTATCTCCAAGAAGAAGAAATCCACCGCCGCCTCTATCGGCTCTGACGTCAACCAACCCTCCGCTCTCATCTCCCACGGCGCTCCCGATCTCAAAGGTTAGGGTTTGAGTTTTCGATTTAATTTGTGAAATTGAGTTTCAGTTAGAATTTCGGATTTGATTTGTGGCCGTTCGATTAAATTAATGAATGGATTTTTGATGGTTTAGATGATTATGATGGGGAAGAGGAGCTGCTGAGGCAGTTTGATCTGAACACCTATTGATGGTTTTTTGATGGTTTAGATGATTATGGTCGGATTTTGGATTGCTGGAGTGTTGCTGTGGTGTTAAGAGGTTATAAACTTGGTTGTGTTTTACAATTTACTTGATTATATGCTGGTCCTATGTCGTTAATGTAGCATTAGAAACTATCTTTAAGCTATGTAATGTGATGTGTGACTGGTTTTGTGTTAAGGTAAGTGTTTGACATTTTGTGTTAGCAATTATTTTCCCCTCAGCATGGTCCCTAGAGTTGCTGGCAATAACTAGAGATAGTTAGTAAGCTTCTTTGCCGCAAAATTGTCAAGCCCTGTTTCTGTGCTTAGTGCTTACTCTAGGGTTCCTTTTGTTGTTTTCTTGAAGATCTTATTCCTGTTTTCTAGTATTTGAATTAGACTCAGAAGACAGGCTTTTGATTTGGCAATCCTGGGTGCTCTATATTCCGGTTATCAATAGTTTACTTCTTGGTCAGAATGTACTACCAATTTGAGAATCTAAACTTCTAATAATTTACTAGAGAAACCTTTTCTTAGATAGTTATTGTTCTCTTTTCTTTTAAATTGGGATAATTGGGAATTTTCGTCCCTTGAACTGCAGATATAGCTTTGTATATAGTGGAAACCATCCTGTTTCACCTGATACGGTATTGATTCCGTAGAGTGTGGTTCCATATCTGTTTTGTATTAGTACTAGTTAAAATCTTTGCAGTAAGCATTTTTTTAACATCAACTGGTGTTTGTCTAGATGAATTTTTATGGAGCAGTCTTTCTTTTTTTAGGTTTTAGGTCTTACATGGAAAAAGTTTCACCCTCTTTGTATCTTAAGCAGCAAGTTAAAGTCGAACCAACTGGTTCCAAGAGTATATCATGGCTAGGTTCTAAAAATCAGTAAGGGCATTTTTGTCATTCGCCACATTCTGATTCCCATTCCCATATAATCGTAAACACATGAATGAGAATCAATTCTGGGATTGATTCCGATTCCGGGTAACAAGTAAACAGAGGAATGAGAATGACTCCCCCCTCTCCCATTCCTCCTGTCCCCCGTTCCTTCTCAATCACATTACGGTTTAGTAAACGTGGCCTCAGCTCACTCTCTCCTCTCAAAAACCTGCCCCCAACCCCCCATCGTCCCCTCCTCTGACTCCACCAGCATCACTCAACCTCTCAATCTCCTGCTTCTTCTTCTTCTTCTTCTCTCTCTCTCTCTCTTCGACTTGCAGAGTAGGCCAAACCCTAATCTAACCAACAATGACTCCAACATGACTCAAGACACCGAGATGAAGGACGTCGCCGCCCCCCAACTTCGAGGACTCTCCACAGTAAGTCCCTCTCTTGAATTATCAAAACCCTAATGTCCATGTATCCCATTGTAGTCACTTATACCAAGCATGTGGCAACTAATGATGATTTGGGTTCATAGATTCAAGAAATTGGGATGCAAGTACTAAGAAACTTGATTCAAAAAGGCACAAATGAGGAGGACGACACTTTCTTAACTGCTTTTTGAGGTCGGCGTGGTGTCGGCCAAGTACCCCTCTAAGAACTTCAATGATAGTCCGGCGTGCGAGGGCCTCTGCCGCCACTCCGCTTCTTAAGAGGTTTGTGATTATAATTAGGGTTTCTGATATGATTTGTAGTGATTGAGGTTTTTAGATTGATAGCGATTTTTACTGATTGGTGAAATTGTTAATGAAATTGAGCTGCTTTTACTTGCTTTGAACTAAAGCATTCGAATTTAGGCGAATATTCTGTAGAGTGCGAAATCTGAATCATATATTGGACCGTTCTGAGATTTCGAATGGTGATATTAGTATTGTCAATGCCTTTTTTAATGAGCTAAGATGCTGTAATCTATAAGAATGTCCGGCATTTTGGCTATGGTGTTTGTTGTGGAATGTAGTAATTGGTTGGCCGGGTATTAAATTATGGTGATTTTGGAACCTTTAAGTATCAAATTGTCTAGTTACTGTCACCCCATAATTTGAGTAGTTTGTATGGCAGAGTTTGTGGTTCTTAGGTTAGTGCAGAGTTATCTGTTGGAATAATTGGGTAGTGAGTCACTATCACTCAATTAGTGAGTGATTGGAAATATTGTTAGTGTAGTTAGCTAGGTGTCTGTCGACTAAATTGATAAGGCTGGCATGGCCAATAGCAGGATTGAACACAGATAACTCTGCCTACTTACTAGGGAAGGTGACAGTTTATTTTTTGTTTAGTCATGTTTGGATGGTTGTTAGTATATATTTATAACTCTTGGGAAAGATTCTGGTTGGTTGGAGCTGAATGCTAACTGAGACTTTGCATGCTACATGTATTGTTTTATGCTAAACATGGAAGTCAGATTCATATGACTAGTGAAAAGTGAACGTAACTGATTGCTTTGTGTTTCCTTGTCAACTAAGAACCTATGAGAGAAGTTTCGTAACATAAACTGTAAGTTGTATCTGTGCTGAAAGAGAAAGTTTTACCGGAGCTAGATTCTACTTGCTGGAGAACATGTAGTGGGACAGTTATGATGTAATACGCATCACATTTAAGTTGCTTTGCTTTGCCTTAAAGCCATCTTCTTTAAACTGTTGAGACTTTGACGAATCCTTGTCATTCCTGGCTATAATCCATGGATGTGAGATTATTGGAATATCAGTTAACTGTAGTACTCTGTTATGAGAGATTCGCTGCACTGTACGATTAACTTCTTACTGCCTCAATCTGGCAATTAATTGTTGCAGGTCACTATTAAGCTTATGTCACTTAAGGCAGGAAACCTTGGTCTAAACATGGTTGCTGCATATCATGTTATGATGTGATGGTATACCCCTTATTAAGTTGATTGATCATATTCCAGCTTTTTGTCATGTTGATATTCTCTATTCTTAAATGTGCTTTGTGTACCAGAAAAGGTGACAATCTATCTGAATTTGCAGCCAGCAGATTATGATCCCCCATTTTCCAGAGGCTGCACAGATGAAGAAACTCAAAACTTATGGACCAAGAATCCTTTGAAAATGGAGGTTGGCAATGTAAACAGCACTTGTCTTAGCTCTCAAGGTAAGGAATAGGGAATTTATTTTGGAAGACCAGAAACTAGGATTCACCATTCATGTGCCAGATTAAGTTAGCTGCCTCATGTCTGTACAGGTAAAGAGCGTGCTTGATCCCTGTGAGGATGAAAATGATGATATCCAAGATGATGCAGTGAGCTTGGGGGATGACTCAATGTAGAGGGATGACTCATCTGAATCTGAAAATGAGGTAATACCAATTTTATGAACTAAGCTCGCACATACTTTGGCTTTAGAGATTTTCGCTCACTTAATGGTGCCAACACTGTTAGGCATGATATGTCTTGTTACAATTTCTAAGTTAACCAATCACAAGAGGACCATAGTTGCTCCTGCTGGTAAGATTTGTCTAAATTATGTATAGCATATCCTTTGTGCTATAGTTCCCTTTCCTGATAGCTTTGGTCTGAGTTATTGGTGAAAGTAGTAATGGTTCTCTTGACAGCTAAGCATCAACCACAGGAAGATAACGGCATGAATGATGAAAGTAATGAATCAACCATGCATAACTTAGCTGATCAATCAGCACATGAGAATGATTTTGAAAAATATTTTATTAGCTTGGACTCTGAGCTAACTAACTATTGAAAAATATTTTATTAGCTAACCCAGATGACGAAACCATTGCAACTATCGTGGCTAAAGAAGAAAAGCTGAAAAGTGATGGCAAGTTGGGGAAGAGACTCTCCCACTTAGTTTTGGTTTATCGTCAAAGGACTAGATTGATCATTTTACTTTTGCTTTCGTTAGTAATATAAGCAAATTTCGCTTATTAGCATTCATGATCTTGATGTATCTAATACATTGATATATTAGCTTTTGATTTCCCAATTGGGATTAATACAATGGTTTAGATACTTTTGATGAGTTTTCGTTTAAATCAAATTGTTCATTTGGTAAATTAGTATAATTGATCAAACAACAAACTCAATGGCATTCCACCGTTGTGTGAACAAAATTATCATACAACGAAATCATATTGTAATCACATGTTGTGTGGTATTCGATCACACAATGGTAGTAAGGAAAAAAGTTATGTTGTGTAATTAAAAATCACATAACAGTTTTCCAGTGTTGTGTGATGAAAAAATCATAGAACATATTTTGTCCCACAGTTGTGTGATTCTCGACAGAATTTTGAGCAGGCGCTTGGCAGCTGCCGAGCAGCTTTCAGAATTCTGTCGATACTCACACAACGGTGAAAAACTTGGTTGTGTGATTTTTATCAGACAGCGCTCGTATATACAACGGTATCGGCAAGACTCAGACAATTGTTTTTTTCCGTCGTATGATGCACTTTTTAGTGTAGTGTCATGAGGATGTCAACTCGCACCAACGCGCGAGCCTCTTATCTAGGTTATATAACTCTTATGCAAAAGGAGACAACGATTCATCATTCAAGGCACTAGAGTCATTCCAAAGTGATAACCATGTTGATCAGACCAATCAAATGATCCTTTTAGTGTGAACCCCCAGGTTTTCCATGAAATGATCATCCAAGTTCCTCTTAGTTTTACAGTTTCTCTTTTTTCTTCTTCCATGCATTAGTTTAAAACAAAAACGAGGAGGAGGAAGAAGATCTCTCTGTGTCATTTTGAAAGCAAAATGGAACAAAATTATGTTACTCACCGGAGAGGATTCATATATTTGAATGATGAAAAGCAAAGAACAATGCTCCCGCGTCGACCAGGCTTGAATAAAACTCACCCTTTAAACTGGTTAACTACCAGACTGGACCGGGACGGACTCTGCGTTCAATTCTTCAAGTTAACCGGTTAACTTGTGTATTATTTTCATGTTGTTTGCTTTTTCCTTTTTACAGTAGTTTGATCCCATTAGACTTGCGCGAGTTGGGCGTGTAACTTCACCTCGTCTTTATACATTTTTTTGTACTGACTTTTTTAACCCAAGTATAAATTTTAAGGATCTCATACTTCTAAAAGATCTATATGCCCAACAACTGGCAATAGGTTTAATATCTTCATCGTTGGTCCTCCGTCACACTCTAAATGCATAAATTCATAGACATTCTAAATGCATATATTCATAGGTATGTACTGACACAAGAAGCTTATCATACGAGCAATGCCACCAATTGTGTCTCCCTAGCTTGTCATTATCATATATAATGGAGGCACCACACTGATGTTTGTCAAACTTTACCAATATTTTGAAAAAATAAAAACATTTTACCAATATTTCACCTCTTATATGTTTATTTTGAAGCATAGAAGATTTTTATTAGCATATATATAGAACTTGCCCGTACATATGCTATATATGAGGGGTCACTGCATAAAAAAATGGTTGCAGTTAACATTTCAGATACCTAACTTCTTGTAAGAACAAACACTACATCCAAAACAAAATTAGAGTACTCGTGCAGTCGTGCATATATATATATATATATATATATATATATATATATACGACTTATTTACATCAAATAATAACCAAGTATGTTGTTAATTATACTAGTCTATGTCAGAAAATAAAACACTAATAAAGAAAGCTGAAACTATAAAAAAGACAAAAGTTGATGGCAATTGTGGATGTGCAATATCTTGTCTCTAAATCATTTTCTGTAGTGAGGAGTGAGGACGATAAAATATAATGGCAGCAATCTAGGTGTTGGAGAGCAAGGGGCGCCGGTCTTTTCTCTGTTGCCAAAAGAATGAGTTTTGAGTCACATACATTGTACTGTTATACAGAGTCGAACATTGTGGACTCATCTATAATTACTAGATCTCCAACTAGCTAAGTATATATGCCGTATGCCTGCTGAGCATGTTTATGCTAAAGATCTCATAGATGTGCTGACGAAGAAGAACAAGCATGGTAAGAATTTCCACCTACCTCACTAAAGTTTCACAGTTAATGGTAAATTGTACCAAAAGTTTTGAATTCTCAAGTTTCTTATCTATCTAGGTGCAATGTAGTTCTTGTTCATCATGAAATTGACGATTAATTCATCATGCATGACTATTGTGTTGAGTTTGTTCTGTGAAGTGACAATAGTCTTGGTATGCAAATAAAAATAAGTATCTTATTAGACTTGCCCTTTGCGCCTCATCAATAAATACTATACTCACACTTTATTTGTAATAACTGGAGTTTCTTATGTTCAACAATTGGAATCTCCATCACAAACTACCACTTATATTTCTGTTTTCCAAAGAGAGTAAATTAATTTAAACTGATTTCAGAAAAACTGGCAATCACCTAAGCCTCTTCCTCTTGGAAGTTCTTGAGTTCCTTCGAACATTTGTCACCTTGCCTGTTTTCACACGTCTCGAGCTTTTTAACCTCTGAGACCTACCCATAACATGAAGATGATGTTGGCTGCGAGTGCCACGCCTACTCGAAGGGTAAATAGAGTTCTGCACCCTATCTTTGCTTCTCCTGATAAGTGACTTTCGCTTTCTACTAACATTAAGATTATGATAATTGTCCCACAAATCACTATCCCCACTTGAACTGCAGCCTTGCTCAATGTCTCGAAATTGGCGGTGGCGGAGATGGCGCCGCCGACGACTGTTTACTCTCTTAGTGTTGCTCAACTTGTACCACAAGAAACAACAAATATCTTGCAGTGCAAACCAATATGTCTCACAGGCAGCCCAACACATCTTAAAGAGGCTTTTTCCAATGCACTGGAAGATCCCCAACTTGAATACTAAATAGAAGAATAGCAATGCTGAAAAAAAAAAAAAAAATTTAGAAATAAATCAAATATTCTCCCAATGAAAGCTAATATCAGTGGCACTTCCAAAACCAATCAAAAGAAGCTAAAATCAAAGTGAATAATAGGACAAAATCAAGGAGAAGAACATTACTTATGTAGCAAAGGACCAGGATCATCAACAGTTTCAACAGATTGGACACGCATAGATGCTCGATGAAACAAACCAAATCCCAAGGTCCCGAACACTCCCTGCATAATCATACTAATATTAGTATATGAAAGCAAGAAACAAAGACATTTTACATAAATGGTGATTAAAGCTTTCATCAGTCCATCAACACGATAAACTAATGGAGAATTGTAGATGCACCTGATGGTACATGTGTGCATTAAACTGCGAAGGTAAAACATGCCATCACATCATCTCTAGGTGGATATAATCCATATGAAAGACAGTATGAAAAAAAAAATCATAATCTATGGCCATGTCACTCAAAATCAATTGTATCAAGAAATTCAAACAAATCTGAGACAAGATGCATCAAGCATAGGTGTATAAACAAGTAAAACTTACTGGCATGATCCATCAAACATAGACTTAAATAGGGGGACAATAATGTTTTTCCAAGCAGGTCGCCAATCCTATCCGTAGCTTTACTGATGACAGTCCCCATTGCAAGAGCAAATTTTCAATACTGTTTACTGCAGCCAACTCCTTCCCAAATCCTAATTGTCCTGCAAACAAGTCCAAGTTTCTTCCTTGTTTACATAAAAGGGTTGTGTTGTATGAACTAGATAGTGAGATTGGATATCTAAATACAGATACTGATAGGAGCACAATGTGCGACGATATTATATGTTTTTACCCTCATTTATGCTTTGTTTAACCCTAAACCCAATGAATCAGAATTCGAGCCTTATATGGATAGAAAGCTACGGGAGTCTAGTTTCCAACTCAACTAGAATCACCTCAATATCTATTTTCTAGAGAAAGATATTCCATAATCTTCACTTGAAGGTCAAATCTGCCAGCAGGATAAGTTTGAGAAAAACTAGGTTTTGTAAACCCTAGCTGTCTCCCTTGCCTCTATAAATACCACAACATAATTTCAGAATAATCATCTTCTCTTTCTCACTTAAACTTGCCGAAACTCTGCCGAATTCTCTCCAAAAATCCTCACCAAGAACATAGCCGAACCATCTTTCACCACCTTTCATAAAATCATTCCAATCATCAACACCAATCCACTTGCGGAATTCTTCAACAAGGTTGTCACTTGAATTGTAATTTTCGATGGCTTTAGTTTCTTTGTATTTATACATTAATTTGTCTATGAATTATGTATGGATTCTTGGTTCCGATTTTGGTTTTGTTAATTATTCATGGGATTCCCGAATTCTTGTTATATTGTTTGATTTTCTTGTGTTTAATTACCAAATTATGCTTATGATTTAATTGAATATGGTATGATGGGCAGTAGGCTTTTGCATGTTTTCTTGATTTAATTAGGTTTATTTCCTTAATTCGTGTGCAACCGAAAGAGATGTCTAGATGCATTCGAAAGGCCATGAGTGTTGTCTAGATGTTGAATTCACTTGCCGATTTAATACATGTTGGATCATACGCGAAGTTGGTTTTAATGTGTATTTATCTAAGGGCTAGAGTAATTCTGGAAATTTACATGTCGAAGTGGGATGAGTGACGCCATACCTGCTAACATGTTCCAATTCGACATATTGTGCTTATGTGCTATTTGTGTTTAATTTCTACGCGAAGTGTTGTTAAACCGATTAGTACCATGTTTAGGATTATACGCGAAGTTAATTCTAAATACTTGTGATGTTTTGAATAATTAGATATACCGCGAAGGCTCTAATTAAATTGGAACTTAGTTGATCTTGAATTCGATATTTGCTTGCTGCCCCTTTTACTTGTTTTAATTTCGTTGCATGTGTAATGAGTCTTGTGTTTTGTGATTGTGTGGAAGATTTTGATCAATTGTAAATAATAATTTAGGATTTAAATTTGTAAAAATCAGTAGGTAATTAGATTAAAATTCGACAAACCCCCTTATGTGCAACACTTTGTGTGATTGAAAGCCCTTGATTTCCCCGGATAGAACGATCCCTACTTGTCCTAACTACAATTGACAAAAGAAGGGTATTATGTGTATGAAGTTGTTTTGCAGGTACTTTGTGCTTGGATAATGTCTCCATCAATTTTTGACGCCGTTGCCGGGGAAATTTAATCATTTTTGATTCATAAAGTGTTGTTTTGTAATTATGTATATTGCAGATTATTTAATTTTGCTATAGTTTTTGGGATATGTATAATAGAATTTTTCGGACATGTAATAGTAAATAGGGATTTTTCCGATTTTTGCTTTTGGTTTTTGGTTTTTGTTTTGATTAATTGCCGATTATGTGATGTATATTGTGAATGTTGTAACACTTAGATAATTTCTAGGAATTTGATAGTTTTTGTGTATGCTTTGAGTTTATTGTAGTTTCTAAAGTGTAACATGTAGGTGAAGCCTCTTTTGTTGATCATAACCAAAACCCTTCATACGAATGGTGCTTTGTTGAATCCGTTTTTATGTAGATTGGGAAACGCGGGATACTTCCCCCCCCCCCACGCATACAAGCGACATTTCGGCAATAGTATTACTTCTATGAGGTCGAGGGCGATTTTAATCAACACTTGTAGACCGCTAGGACCCGAGTTTATTTTACAAAGTATTGGGCAAGTTATTTTTCATTGATTGGTTCGAGGTTTGTAAAACTGGTTCTCAAGACCCACAGACTGATGTTCATTCTCTGTGAGTGAGTCGATAGGGGACTTGTCCTCCGTGGTTACCAACTTTGAGACCTGCCTGGTTCCTAAAGAGAGTTTACTCTCCGTGAATCTTAACGACACCACCTTTGAAAAGTAAAATATGCTCGACCTAGACAACTGCTTGTGCCGAAGCATCACCTCACTTTAGACGCTAGAAAATAACTTGAGCATATGTGAATCTATTTTTCTTCAAAAGATAAAATTCGTCTTTAATTTTTGAGGTATATCGAAATAAGCATGATACTACCTTGGACTGTTTCAGCCCATTGCACTGTTATCTCCTCTGCTCCACGTACCTCAAATTTTAAAGTTGTGTGAATAAAAGATATTAGAAATTCTAAGTTTCGGCATTTACATACTTACATAATTCGATGACCTTAAAAACCAAGCCATTGTTGATACATGTATATTTCGTGTAATATTTTGTATAACTAGTTAAATTGTTAGGGAGTTTTAAAAGTCTATTTATGTTGAGTTTGTTTTTGGTTTTGAGGGGAAGAGGAATATGTAAGGTCACTAATGTTGATATTAGCCTTAACCCTTCATACTAGCGCTTGCGTTTTTATGAGGTTGAGGGCGGCTTTTATGCACTTTAGTGGTACTGACAACATAAGGTTCTCAACAGAGTAAGAGGCATTCATAGTTCGTTTGTTCTAATTTTGGTGTTGAGGTTTGTTTAACTAGATCTCAAGGCCCACAGACTGATGTTCATTCTCTGTGAGTGAGTCGATAGGGAGTTCGCTCTCCGTGGTGTCTAACAACGAGTCTTGCCTCACTCCATTGTTAGTACTTTCGTTCTAGCCTTCTGAAACCACGGAATCTTGTGTCTAGTCGATAGACCTAGGCCGCACGTCCACCGAGCTTCAAAACCTTAAATGAGTTTGATATAAGTAAATTTTTAATCTCAAAAGAAAACATTTTCTTGGTTTGAATTTTCGAGGTATATCGGAATAAGCATGATACTACCTTGGGCTGTATCAGTCCATTGCACCGTTATCTCCTCTACTCCACGTACTTTGAAAATTCGAACAAATCATATAGCAATTTAACTAGGGATACATAAAACACATTCTTGATACTTCTTTCGTTTATACTTGTAAACTTGTGTGAAATATACTTGTGAATTTTTCGTGTGATACATTTACATATTTAAATTTTCGTGTGATGCACTACATATTTGAATTTTCGTGTGATACATATACATATATTTATTTGAATTTTTCGTTGATACATACTTATATTTGTATGATACACACTTTTACCCCACACTTGTAATTTTTCGTGTGATATAATTTTGTGTGATATACTTACTTTTTATTGTGTGAAATACTTATACATACTTAAATTTTCGTTGATACTTACTTATATTTTCGTGTGATACTTTAACCCTAACACTAACATATACATTCTAACTTTACACAAATACTTTTCTTTTTCTTTTTGAATTCCTTGGCTAAACACTTGATTTTCGAATAATTTCAGGTACATGAATGTCCAGTTGGTCATGCGACATTAGAGGCCGTTTGTATCGAATTGAAGAGAGACAATGTGATAATTCAATTGGCTGACAGATCTAACAAATATCCCGAGGGATATGTTGAGGATGTTCTTGTGCAGGTTAATAATCTGATATTTCCTGCAGACTTCTATGTGCTTCACATGGAAGAGTCGCCCCACAATTCAACTCAATTACTTTTGGGGCGACCATTTATGAGAACCGCAAGAACAAAAATAGATGTTGCAGAAGGCAACCTCACCATGGAGTTCGATGGTGAAATAATTGGCTTCAACATATTTGAAGCTATGAGATATCCGGTTTCTGACTTAAAACCTTGCTATGTTATTGATGTAGTTGATTCTTTTGCACAGGTTTTGTCAGAAACTTTGGATCAATAGCAACTAGCTATTGAGCAAGGGGCCGGAATTGACGCATTAGGGGAGGAGATTTCGATGGAGGCATGGCAAGATCTTGAGCCGTGCATAGCACAAGTAGTTGCCGAGCTAGAGGCAACACCCCACGTGATGAGGTCATGTCAATTTTTGTCAATTCCCATTTCCACTAATAAAATTCTACCATCTGTGGAACAGGCCCCTATTTTAGAATTGAAGGTGCTTCCCAACCATTTGAAGTATGTATACTTGGGAGACGATGACACACTACCAGTTATTGTGTCATCACAGCTGAGTGAGCAGCAGGAAGCACGTTTGACTAGCATGCTGAAGAGAAACAAGACCGCCATTGGATGGACGTTGGCGGATATCAAGGGAATCATCCCTACAACTTGTGTCCATAGGATCTTGCTTGAGGAAGGAGCCAAGCCTACTAGGGAGGGTCAGAGACGTTTACACCCCCCTATGATGAAGATTGTGAAGGATGAGGTGATCAAATTGCTGGATTGTGGAGTCATTTATCCTATATCAGATAGCCAGTGGATTGCACCTGTCCAAGTTCTACCCAAGAAGAGTGGAGTCACAGTTGTGAAGAATGACAAGGATGAGCTCGTGCCCCAACGATTAGTGACAGGTCATAAGATGTGCATCGACTACAGAAAGCTGAATGCTACTACTCGAAAGGATCACATGCCTTTGCCTTTCATGGACCAGATGTTGGAGAGACTAGCTGGGCACGAATTCTATTGCTTCTTGGATGGGTACAGCGGTTACAATCAGATATGCATTCACCCAGATGATCAGGAAAAGACGACGTTCACATGTCCCTTTGGTACGTTTGCCTATCGACGCATGCCTTTTGGTTTATGCAACACACCAGGTACATTTCCACGTTGTATGTACTCATTATTCTCTGATTATATTGAAAATATCATTGAAGTCTTTATGGATGATTTTAGTGTTTATGGAAAAGACTTTGATGCATGCTTAGAGAATTTGGAATTAATTCTGAGAAGATGTGTAGAAACTAACCTTGTGCTTAATTGGGAAAAATGTCATTTCATGGTAAAACAAGGGATAGTTTTAGGACACATAATTTCTGCAAAGGGTATTGAGGTTGATAGGGCCAAGATTGATATTATGCTTCACTTACCCTCCCCTACAACTGTAAGGGAGGTACGTTCGTTTCTTGGCCATGCAGGTTTTTACAGGAGGTTCATCAAGGATTTTTCGTTGGTGGCCAAGCCCATTTGTGACTTATTGCAGAAGGATATTCCATTCATATGGGACAAAGGGTGTGAAGATGCATTTGTGAAGTTGAAGTTGCTATTGACATCAGCACCTATTATGGCGCCACCAGATTGGACGCTACCTTTTGAGATCATGTGTGATGCTTCAGACTATGCAGTTGGAGCAGTGCTTGGACAGAGAAAAGAGAAGAAGCCGAATGCCATATATTATGCTTCTCGTACATTGAATGATGCTCAATTAAATTACTCTACTACTGAGAAAGAACTATTGGCTGTGATATTTGCTTTAGAAAAATTTCGTTCATATCTTTTGAATTCTAAAGTGATTGTTTATTCTGATCATGCAGCCCTTAGATATCTGATGAAGAAGAAGGACGCTAAGCCACGCTTGATTCGATGGATTCTCTTACTCCAAGAGTTTGACATCGAAATCAAGGACAAGAAGGGGAGCGAAAATGTTGTGGCGGATCACTTGAGCAGAATTGTGAAAGAGGAGGAAACGTTGCCACTTCAGGAAACTTTCCCAGACGAGCAGCTCTTTCGAGTGGACACAAAAGAACCTTGGTATGCAGACATTGTCAATTATTTAGTTACTAAAACTTTTCCAAGTACATGTTTGCAGGCAACCAAGACGAGGATCAAAAAGAACGCAAGACACTACATATGGGACGATCCATATCTTTGGAGGACTTGTAGTGATCAGGTTATAAGACGTTGTGTGCCACAAGAAGAGCATAGGCCGATCCTTGCATTTTGCCACAATGAGGCGTGTGGAGGACACTTTGGAGCTAAGAGGACAGCCCTCAAGGTATTAGAAAGCGGATTTTATTGGCCCACGATTTTCAAGGATGCATACACATTTTGTATGACATGTGATAGGTGCCAAAGGACAGGTAACATTGGTAAGAGAGACCAAATGCCCCTAACTCCTATAGTCATTGTCGAAATTTTTGATGTTTGGGGTATAGATTTTATGGGACTTTTTCCTTCATCTAAGGGCTTTCTTTATATCTTATTGGCTGTTGATTATGTGTCTAAATGGGTGGAGGCGAAAGCCACAAGGACTAATGATTCTAAAGTTGTTGCAGATTTCTTGAGGACTAACATATTTTCCAGGTTTGGAGTACCTCGTGTGCTTATAAGCGATGGAGGTTCTCATTTTTGCAACAGAACAATAGAGGCTTTGCTCAAGAGATATGGAGTCACCCATAAGGTATCCACACCTTATCACCCTCAGACTATCGGAATGGCGGAAGTGTCGAATAGAGAGATCAAGAGCATATTGGAGAAAACTGTGGGCCCATCAAGGAAAGATTGGAGTGACAGACTTGATGATGCACTTTGGGCTTACAGAACGGCATACAAGACACCCATTGGGATGTCTCCATTTCGGCTCACATATGGCAATGCGTGCCATCTTCCAGTAGAGTTGGAGCACAAGGCGTGGTGGGCAGTCAAGCAATTCAACATGGAGCTTGACAAGGCTGGACTTCACAGGAAATTGCAGTTGAGCGAGCTTGAGGAAATCAGGAATGAAGCATATGATGCTGCGTGGATTTACAAGGAGAAGACGAAATTGTTTCATGACAAGATGATAAGAGGCAAAACGTTTCATATTGGTCAAAAAGTCTTGTTATTTCATTCTCGTCTTAGATTATTTCCTGGAAAATTGCGTTCTCGTTGGGTTGGGCCTTATATTGTTACTAATGTGTTTTCTCATGGTGCTATTGAAATTCAAAGTATTGAAATAGGAAAAGCGTTCAAGGTGAATGGTCATCGACTTAAGCCTTACTACGAACCTTTTGAGGAGATACAATTTAGAGACGCACCAAGATCCTGATGAGCATGGAGAAGAGTCTAGGCTAAAGGACTATAAACAATTAAGCGCTGCATGGGAGGCAACCTATTTCAACCAAAATTGTGAAGGAGTCATCAACGAGAGTTTGAATTTTCTAAATCCCTAAACTCTTTTTGGTTGAATTGTAAGAATGTGGAATTTGTGAATTATCAAATGCTTAGAAATTACTACATAATTTTTGTGTAACATTGAGGACAATGTAATTTTTTAAGTGTGGGGTAGGGATCGATGTTTCACATGTTTGTTTTTGTTTTTTGTCTTTGTTTTGAGTCATAAAAAGAAAAGAAAATAAAAAAATCAGAAAAATCAGAAAAAATTAAAAATTTTCGTTGCTTTTGTGTAATTTTTTGTTTTGTTTGTTTTGTTTTTGAGTTTTAGTTGCCCCTAAATAGTCTATGATGAATTTATCTTTGAATGCATAGATGATGGTTTTGCATAATCTTGAAAATAATTGTGAGTTTCATGGACTTTGTGATTGGTATGAACATTTGAGACTTGAACTTATTTGTGTAATAAGCATGCATGTTTGTGTTGATTTTGTTCCATAATAACCTATGTGAGCTTTGTTGTCATATACTTTCCTTCTTGAGTGATAAAAATGGGCAGAATTTTTCAAAACTTCATTATTCTTTGATTATTCAATGACTATGTGCCATAGCTTTTAATGAACTCTAGAATGCTAGAACTCATTCTTGACAATTTTTGAAACTATTATTCATGAAATGCCTTGATTTTGAAAAGGATTGAAAAGATCATGTTAGGATTACCACCAATGCCAAATAAAACTTATGCCTAATTTGTGCCCGTCGTGGGACTCCTTAGTTTTAACCCCTTTGAGCCGACATTGTGCCATTTTATTTCATCACCATGATACACTTTCCTTGAGCTTAGAACAGTTTATCCTTTCCATTGTTGTTAAGACTTGGTAAAGTTTAATTGGAATTTGTTATTTGAAGTGATGTTATGAAGTAAGTGTGGGGTGAACTTGTCCAATTGCATGAAAAGAGTGTTGTTGCCGAAATTAAAAAGAAAAGGAAGAGAATTCGGACAGAAAAATGAAAAGAAAAATTGAGCCGAATAAAATTAAAAACAAAGAATATTTCGGCAATGAAGTGAAAAGAAAAATAATTGGATGAGTTCTTGTGGTGAATTTGGAGTTTGTTTTACAATTGAAGGTCTATTAATATCATATTTGACCTTTGTTCATATTCACTATGTTATGGGGAAGAAAAGAATGAAGTTTGGGCCCAGCATGATGAAATTTGGCCTTTGGAGTGATGACATAAGGATTTATTGAATTTTGCTAAGTCTTGGTGACATTTTATCACCACTATCCTAAATGCGAATTCCTTATGCCAATCCCTATTATCACCTTTATGTTGATTTTTTCATGATTCTTGAAATAGGTAAACTTTGATTTGTGGAGACTTTTGTCAAGAGTGAGCATATGGCTTTGGTTCATTTGTGCACATAGTTGTTACATGAAGTTTTTCCAGAAAATTGATTCACAAAGTGCTTTTATTTGATGAAATATGCGAGCTATTTGTTGCCTTACAATCTGTTCTCTTGCATATACTATGAGTGAATTACCATATCATGAGTGAAAAGAAGAGAGTATGCCTAGTGAGAAGGATGAAATCAACATAACATGTCATTGCTTGTGATTTTCGTTTCTTACTTGTTCATGCTTTGATACTTGTCTATGACGCTCGGGATTTACGTGCTTACATTGAAATGCTTAACTTGAAAGCTATGTGTTTTAAAGATCCTGAGACAATCATTTAGGGGCAGTAGTTGAGTCTTTTTGTTTCTGTTTTGCTAAGGGACTAGCAAATGATAAGTGTGGGGTACTTGATAGGAGCACAATGTGCGACGATATTATATGTTTTTACCCTCATTTATGCTTTGTTTAACCCTTATTTGTCTAAGATAGAGTCATAATATAGTTTAGTATTAATTTGGTAGAGTTTGGCGAAAAGTTGGTTAAGAATCCGAAAAATGACTAAGTTTGAGGAATCTGGAAAATAATGCAAGTTGTCTTTTTTGTGATTCTGAGATGAGTAAAAATGCGACCTATCCTTGTCCGAATTTAATGAAATTTGGTGTGCTTATTATTCATATACTGAGGAATGTTGTGTTAAAATTTCAGATCAATCGGAGTTCAGAAAGTCACCCAAAAGATAGCTGCAACTTGGCAGTCCGAGCAAACCAATCCAGGGACTTCCAGGATTTTCCTGGGACTGTGTCCCAACTTCGAAAAATCATTCCCGACGACTCATAAGGAATTTGATCAAACTGTTTGATAGGAGGTAGCTATGTGTGTCTAGTTTCTCTGGGACTTGGAATCGCATCAATCGGAGCTCTGAGGAGGAAGTTATGCCGGATTTACTGGAGTAAGGTCATTCTGCCGGGAAAACAACAACTATCCCGGTTGCACAAGGAAAGCTTTCCTTTGGACTTTTGAACCATGGATCGGATATTATGGACCTAAAGATATGTCCATACTAACTTAATAAGAAGATTCAAGTCCAAGATAAGGCCAAGAAGAGTCTAGAAGAAAAGAATTCAGATAATAAGAGAAAGAAAAAGAATCCTGATTAATTTCGGAAAAATTCCTGTGCACGTCTCTCAACTTCCACGGACTCTCCCGGACAGCTCACAATGAATCATAATTCGATCCTTATATGGATAGAAAGCTACGGGAGTCTAGTTTCCAACCCAACTAGAATCACCTCAATATCTATTTTCTAGATAAAGATATTTCATAATCTTCACTCGAAGGTCAAATCTGCCAGCAGGATAAGTTTGAGAAAAACTAGGTTTTGTAAACCCTAGCTGCCTCCCTTGCCTCTATAAATACCACAACATAATTTTAGAATAATCATCTTCTCTTCCTCACTTAAACTTGCCGAAACTCTGCCGAATTCTCTCCAAAAATCCTCACCAAGAACATAGCCGAACCATCTTTCACCACCTTTCATAAAATCATTCCAATCATCAACACCAATCCACTTGCGGAATTCTTCAACAAGGTTGTCACTTGGATTGTAATTTTCGATGACTTTACTTTCTTTGTATTTATACATTAATTTGTCTATGAGTTATGTATGGATTCTTGGTTCCGATTTTGGTTTTGTTAATTATTCATGGGATTCCCGAATTCTTGTTATATTGTTTGGTTTTCTTGTGTTTAATTACCGAATTATGCTTGTGATTTAATTGAATATGGTATGATGGGCAGTAGGCTTTTGCATGTTTTCTTGATTTAATTAGGTTTATTTCCTTAATTCGTGTGCAACCGAAGGAGATGTCTAGATGCATTCGAAAGCCATGAGTGTTGTCTAGATGTTGAATTCACTTGCCGATTTAATACATGTTGGATCATACGCGAAGTTGGTTTTAATGTGTATTTATCTAAGGGCTAGAGTAATTCTGGAAATTTACATGTCAAAGTGGGATGAGTGACGCCATACCTGCTAACATGTTCCAATTCGACATATTGTGCTTATGTGCTATTTGTGTTTAATTTCTACGCGAAGTGTTGTTAAACCGATTAGTACCATGTTTAGGATTATACGCGAAGTTAATTCTAAATACTTGTGATGTTTTGAATAATTAGATATACCGCGAAGGCTCTAATTAAATTGGAACTTAGTTGATCTTGAATTCGATATTTGCTTGCTGCCCCTTTTACTTGTTTTAATTTCGTTGCATGTGTAATGAGTCTTGTGTTTTGTGATTGTGTGGAAGATGTTGATCAATTGTAAATAATAATTTAGGATTTAAATTTTTAAAAATCAGTAGGTAATTAGATTAAAATTCGACAAACCCCCTTATGTGCAACACTTTGTGTGATTGAAAGCCCTTGATTTCCCCGGATAGAACGATCCCTACTTGTCCTAACTACAATTGACAAAAGAAGGGTATTATGTGTATGAAGTTGTTTTACAGGTACTTTGTGCTTAGATAATGTCTCCATCAGATACCAATGTTTATGTTTTTGTAAGCAAAGGGATTTAAAAAGATGAAAATCACAAAATAGATAGCGATAATGTTGGTCAAAGAAAGGGATAATACGAACTGGGTCATATAACCCTTATGCAAATGGAGACAACGATTCATCATTCAAGACACTCGAGTCATTCCAAAGTGATAACCATGTTGATCAGACCAATCAAATGATCCTTTTAGGGCGAACCCCAAGAGTTTCCATGAAATGATCATCCGAGTCCCTCTTAGTTTTACAGTTTCTCTTTTTTCTTCTTTCATGCATTAGTTTAAAACAAAAACGAGGAGGAGGAAGAAGATCTCTCTGTGTTTACCCTAAGTCATTTTGAAAGAAAAATAGAACAAAATTATGTTACTCAGCGGAGAGGATTCATATATTTGAATGATGAAAAGCAAAGAACAATGCTCCCGCGTCGTACCAGACTTGAATAAAACTCACCCTTTAAACTGGTTAGCTTTGAAAACTTTCAATAAATGACATTAATTTACTTGTATGATTTTGTTATAGGCTGTACGATTTCAATTTGCTAGGTATGTATATAAGCAGTCTTTACAAATTATTTCATACTGGACAATGATTAGCGTGAATAGAGTTTATTCTCGATGGCTAAACTAGATTAGAACATGGTTATACATATTCTGATACATACAGTATGGATATAGTTCTGCTGCAAGATTGGTAGTTTCGGTAAGAGTTAATAGTCTGACATACAACACCACTGCAGAACATGTTCGAAGCGACGACTTTTTGTCGTCGGTTCACCGAAAAAGTCGTCGCTTCGACACCGAAGAGACAACAAGGTTGTCGCTTGAAGTCGTCGCTTCGTTTTCGTCGTTTCGACTTCGAGGCGACCAATTTTGCTATAAAGTCGTCGCTTGGATATCTCAAGCGACAACATCAAAGTTTGTCGCCACATACGAGCGACCAATTTTGGCTCGTCTCCTCAAATTCGAGGCGACAAATTTTGAGTCGTCGCTAACACTTCGAGGAGACGAAGTTTGTCTGGTCGCTTACAGTTTGAGGTGACAAAGTTTGGATCGTCTCCTCACATTCGAGGCGACAAAGTTTGCATCGTCGCTTACAATTTGATGGGACGACATTTGGTTCAAAAGTGGTCGCCTCATGTTGATCTAAGCGACGATCTATGAGCAATATTCGTCGCTTAAATATTTGTTATAGAGACAGAATAACACAATTTCCCTCTTTTTTTCATTTTGAATATGAAGGGAGCGACGTATTTTGTATAATCTTCGTCGCATCAACAAAATCTAAGCGACGAACAATGATCAATGTTTGTCGCTTGAAAGTTTGTTACAGAGCCAGAATAACAGCATTCTGGCATTCTGAACTTGCATTGCATTCATTTGTGAGACCTGCATTCAAATCACATATCCAACCAACAGTTCATTCCAAGCACAAATCCAACATAACACAAACACTATAAATACATTGATTTCATTCAAAACTAAAATGTGTTCTCACAATGTCGTCGAAATGTTCCGAATACATATGTCCTACTCTAAATCGGCATCCATTGCCCCCATACCTTCAGCACATGATGATCTGTCGGCAATCGTCGGAGGGTCGGCGGCGGCGGCGGCATTCGGATTGGTCGACATGCCGAGGGCAGCCTCCATCCTTGCAATACGTTGCAGCATCTCTTCTTTTTCGATTCTGCTTTCTTCTTGTTAGATTCTTCTACGTTCTTCGTTGATTCTGGCACGTTCATTGGCGGCTGCTACTTCTGCCCTCAACTTCTCAACCTCTGAATCGTTGCTGGACACGCGTGCACCGCCTCTTGGTTTTGCCGGGCGTCTTAATGCATCTCCTAGCCCTGCAAAGATCGTAAAACACAAAAAATTATTCAAATTAAATTCTCTTTCGTATCTAAAATAGAAATTGTTATTTTATAATTTGTTCATACCTCGGACTCTCGTCCCCGACTTCCCGCCCAAACACTCGTCCACTACCGCTATCTGTTCTTCGACGGTAGCGGGGCCCGTCGCGTGGCTGCCGCTCTCCACATCAGCCGCTCGGCTAGCACAGAGCTCATCCATCTTCCTATTGACCGTTGCCTGCCAAAAATACCATATTAAGTTAGTTTGTGTTTGTATAGTTATAAATTGAAAGTAAATAAAATTAGAAGCTAAAAACTAGGAATTCTTGCATCTAACTCGTCAGGAAACTCACCACTTTCTCTTGCGCATTCTGCTCTCGCATAAACATCGTAGGCTGTCTGAAGTATCGGCGCCAAACTGCCTCTCTCCTCATTCGCAACGACCCGGTAGCTATAGGGAGTCGTGCCAGAGTGGTGGTTGACTGCACACCCCTTCTCCTTTGCTTTGTTCCGGTTTGCTGCGTTCCGAGCACACATCTTCTGCAAAAATATGCACGATCTATTAGAATCAAAATCGATTATATGAAATTTAAAAACCGATAAATTCCTTTCCGTTACCTTATAATCGTCGTCCTCAAAGTGAACTTTGAGGTACTCCCACTGCTCGGGTCGGTGGATGAACTCTGCAGGCGTCGCCTTTGACACTTCGACGTAGTGCGTGTGGCAGTCGTACTTCCAGTCCTTGTAGATCTTGGCAGCGGTCTCGTCGATGTATCTCCACATGCCTATCTCGGTGGCAGGGAGGTCGTAGAACATCTAGTAAAAAACATTTCAAAGAAATCATTAGAAATAACATATTTCAATATATATGACTGAAAGATAAGAATTTCAAATTATTTGGATCTTTTGTTTTACCTCCAGATAAGTGGTCAGTGCATCTCGGTGCTCCTCAACCAGCTCAGCATATGAAGGCGCAAGCATGGGCACTTTGCTCCGGATGGCGCTCCCGATGTCTCGGGACATCAAAGTCCTCCACTTCAACAAAGCTGGACCCCTGTAACGTTCCGAGTAGTCAACCTTCAGAGGTTTCCCGCCGTTCAGCGACACCAAATATAGGGTCTTCGTACCGGTGATGATGCTAGGCTTGTCCGGGTTCCGTCCATTCACCTTCTCACCCGTTGCCATATCAACAAGCTCTGCCATATCAACCAAACCAAATTAAGACTATGCATAGCTAACTAGAACTTAACCACAATAGGTAATTTGGCATAACAAAAGTGATTCAATATAATCAGTTGAGAGTAACAAAAGTGATCCAATATAATCAGTTCAGGGCTGGATCTGTTGACGTTTGTGAGTGTGAGACGACACACCAGCATACTAGACAGAAAAAAAAAAAAGAGTAAAGAAAAGACAATGGAGTATTATCACAACTGAACTCAAATAGCTGAACAACAATGGAGTAACAGGTATTCCCACAATGGAAGTAAACGATCGATAGATATTAAGCCTTTGTGTTATTACGTCAACCAAGTCTATTCTTTTTCCATTTTACCTTTGATACTAACATTGTTTTTCACTAACCCATATCCATTTAGAAATTTGACTTCAGAAGTGACGATGCAAATGGACATATATTCAAATTTGGAAAAAATGCCATAATCCTATTTTCTAGCACCCGAAAGTTTGATAAAGGCAATTCCTTTGGCATCAGATACAACTGAAGTTATCTGCTTTCTATTCAAAGAATTTTGCTCACTGGGCTTCCAACAGGTAAATCCTTTAGATCATCAACATTGAGTAGATTTTGCACATGTTGCTGAATAAACTGATATCTATCCAAACACACCTAATAATTCTGTCCAGAAAGGATGCACTACAAAAACTTCTTCAAGTAAAGCAGACCATATAATACTGTAGATCAGATCAAACACATATAAAAAAAAGGAAGTGGATGGTAGTCATGGTACGTACCAAGCTCCAACAAGTTCCAAACGCACACCAAATTTTGTACAGTCACTAAGCATTCATTTTTAAACGAACTAAGCTGAAAATTTCCAGATCAACAGTTAACTAATAGAAGAGAAACATATCAAAAACTCATGACAATTGGAGGTCTGAAAATTGGGTAATGAAAAGGAGAATGTGGGCAGAACAGTAGTTTCTAGGAAATTCAGCAAAACTGTACTTCACTCCAAATGAAAGTTCAACTTCAAGATTTCTTTACTTTTGGCTACCAAACACTTTGTAAGAAAGCTTTCATAAACAATACTTTGATTGGCCACTGATTCAAATGGAATAAACCATATACAAGACGCACAGTTAGTACTCCAGGAATTAAACTGGAAGATATTTATCAAGCAGACTTTATTCTATGCCTTCTGTTTAGAAAGGTCAGTAAGCCCATATATGATGCCTAATTTGAGACCTGAACTCGGGTATGCATATGCATTTCTGAATATAATGCAGGCAAGTTATGGGGAAACTATATGTTATGTGGAAACTATGTCAATGTATATATATAAACATGGAACAATAACGAACAATTAATCACTAAGGAATGCAGGACACACCAAGTTCCCAAAAGAAACCAATAGCAAGCTAATCAACAAATGAAGTGAAACATAGTCACATTCTAAAGAAAATTCTCATAAACAAAAAAGCTGCAACCCAGTGCATTCATTCCAGCAATATAGAGATCATCGCCATCAAAACTAATCTGACCCTAAACCCCAAATATGTACTATGGCACTGGAAAAGTAGGTTCAAAGTGAACATGCTCTCACCTGGTTGCAGATTTAGTATGCTAATGACAGCAAACCCATGAAAACAACACCAACAAAGATGGAACCAAACTAGTCCTTGTGATCAAAACCAGGCCAGACAAATTATACATATTGCTGCTATGAAAACTTACATCATGTGCAGTGGGGAATCTACTTTCTGAGCCTAAACTAATCTGACCCTAAACCCTAAACCCTAGAAGAATTTAAGTTGGCAAGAAGAGAAAGGAGAAGAAGAACAGGAAGGGGGTTTGGGTTACAGAATTGGGAAAGAGGAATAACAGAATTGGGGTTTGGGTTACAAAAATTACCTCAAAGAAAGACAGACAATGATTAAAACAGATAATGTTGGGATGCTGATAATGCAAACGTGAAATAACAAATGCATAAATTATTTAAATTGCAGGGGCTTGCATTTATCAGTTAAAGTCACAACTTAAACAAGGAGGTGCAGATATGCTAGAAGATTTGGGGTAATTTTCAATTTCCTAAAATCTCATACAATTGAGGTTACAAAGATTTCTCAAGTTATGGGATCAGTTGGTGAGAATTCAAGCATAAAAGAGAATCATACAATGAAGACAGAAAGATAATCATCACATCTATCACGATTGTCATTACCTTACCTTGTTATTGTTGACATACAGCTTTCAATGAAAATATTATGAAAATGAGAGAAAAAAAAAAAGAGATTTTCTAATGAAGAAACTAAGAAACATATACACACATTTGCTCCTTTATACTTCAAAATAGAGTTACAGAACAGCATCTTTCAAAATCAAAGCATTCACAAATGAAAACAAGTCTGAAGACATGAGAATTCCAAAGTAATTAAGATTATAAAAGAAGATTGTGAGACAAAAACTCGAGCTAAGGTTGCTATGATATTACTATCAAACTAGATTGACCTCAAGTCAAAATTTGCATACACTGCTAATTCAGTATAAGAAACTAGCAGATTCAATATACAAGTCTGTCGATAAATCAGCTTTGATAAAATCTAGGACTCTAAGATACATGAACTCATAAGTAGTACCCTCGGAAACCAAATCATAAGTTGACCAAATCATTTTGTGTGCCACAACCAAAATCGGCATAAATCTCGTAAATTTGTTCCCAAGACTCAAAACTTACATGAAACGAGTTCAACAACATTTCATGTCAAGTGAATTCCAGATTCACAAAACCAATATGAGCATGACAGGTGATTAGAGATGCTTTTAATATATACATGGTAAGCACATAAGCAGATTAGAAACTGTTATATCAATGCATAAACCAATGCTAAATCATTTGAGCATGTAAACCCTAGAGCACCAGTGGATTCCCAGGTCATATTAAGATGATGAACACAAACACAACCGCCCTTCTGTACATTATTATCAGAATCAGATCGAGAGCAGATGAAGTCAGAGAGCAGATGAAGCCAGGAAATCTGAAAAAGGACCATAATATCTAGTAACCAAAATGTATGTGAATCATGCATCATATCATATATTCATCTTCATGTTTGCATTTATTGAAGTTAGCTTTAACAAAAAGTATAGAAAAACAGTTATGAATCCTCACCCGGCTCCTGAGGACCCCTCTTGATCCTAATGCTGAGAGGAGGAGCTCTTTCCTCTACCACACTGGCTGCTCCTCCAACGGCACCGCCACTGCCACCGCTCAAGTCAGCGCCACCTCCACTGGCCCCCACACCCGCCGAAGGATCGGTTTCGGCCAGAGACGGGATGGGAACCATCGTCCCCGCCTCTGCCGCCGTCCTGGCCGATTCCGCCTCCACTGTCGCCGTCGCCTGCGCCGCCGCAGCCGCCATTTCAGCGGCAACTTCCGCCGCCCTTCTCTCTTCTGGCCTCCATCTCCTTCCTCCTCTTCTTGGCACTACAACCGGGTGTCATCCTTCAATCGAAGGGTTAGAGGGTGAATGGAACGGATTTCGGGTTTAGGGTGTTTTTGGGTTTAGGGGGTTTAGGGTGTTTAGGGATGGGAAAAAGAAGCAGAAGGGGAAGAAGCCCTTTGGGGGGAATTAGGTTTCGGTTTAGGGGAGAAGAGGAATTTCGGAATTTGGGGGGAAGAAGAAGAATTTGGGATTTGGGGGGAACCATGGATGAATTCGCGCTACTGAGGAATGGACTGAGTCTCGGTTCATTTAATCAGATACGAAATGACGAATATAGACAAAAGTCGTCGCTTCGATTATTAACCGACAAAAGAAGTCCCAACTTCGTCGCTTCACATTTACATTTGCGACGATAATCAAACGTCGTCGCTTACGAAATTTGAAGCGACGAAGTTATACCTCCCTACATTACTAGTGGGTTAAGACTTCGTCGCTTCAGATAATATGAAGCGACGAAGTTTTAACCCACTAGGTAATGTAGGGAGGTGAAGCGTCGTCGCTTCAAATTTCATAAGCGACGACGTTGGACAAAAGTGGTCGCTTCAATTTTTAAAGCGACGAATTTTGTACAATATTCGTCGCGTCATGTTGACTGAACAGATTAGTTATGTTTATATGCATTTGTTTTTATTTAATTAGAATTTTGTAAATATTATTCAAAATTACTTGATACCGTCAGCATATCATTATTACCATATTACAACATGTACCAAAATTAACTAGTAGTCTTCCTCTTCGTCGTCTCCGCCATCATCGTCTTCATCTTCCTCTTCTTCTTCCTCATCGAATTCATCGCCACTGTCATCTTCCTCACCGTTTGATTCTTCATTCTGTTCGTATACTTCTAAATCGAGTTGGAGATTAGATGCATCAATATGGTAAAATTGTATTGACCCTAGTGTGTCCTCTTGGTAAGGCTCTGTGATTTGATTCCCTGAAGGAGGCATGTTGTCTTCTGTTGCAAGTACTTCGGCACTGTATACATTTCGATGCGACATTTCTTGCACCACCTTCCAAGTACCACCCGCCGCAAGATCGTCCAAGTAGAACACTTGTTTAGTCTTCACAGCAACACAAAATGGTGAACTCTCATAGTAACTAGTGTTAGTATCCACCGATATGAGACCATGATCTACCTTGACGGTGTCAATTTCTTCGTCATCCGGATCGTCAGTGGTGTTGTGCCATATAACTTTGAACAATACGACCGACAAATTGTCTGGATAACATACCTCGACTACATAGTCAAGATGGCCGTAGAAGTGTTGAGACAGGTTTCCAAGCTTCGTGCTTAACATCACCCCGCTATTTTGAGTCACGAGCCTTTGATCTCTATCGAATGACACATACTTGATACCGTTCACGTAGCACGCCTTATAAATCCGAGTGAATTGCGGACCTCGAGCCAATGACCATATTGCCCTGTTAAAATTAGGGTGTCCTGAGCATCATATATTCTCTTGGCCTGAAAAAAAGAAAGTGTCAGTTCTATACTATTAAGTTCACAAATCCAAATTTTAAGAACCATATATTTAGTGTTCGTACAAATTTTAAGAACCATAGATGGAAACTCCTCCTTCGATGGCGCGGGTCGTAATCGTCACCATATTTCGCCGTATACAGCTGTAAATGAGCGTCCATGTAATATTGAGCTTCTTCTGTATCTGTCAAAATTTGCCAGTGAGCCTCAGCCGTTTGCTCCTCTGTTAACCTGATATTTCCGGTGGTATCCATAATACACGGTTGAACTAAATGAGAAACAGAACTAATATTCCATATTGGGGGATTGGGCTCTTCGTGTTTTCCAATTACAGATACGACTTACAGTACGTCACCGACTCCCATGATATGTACCTTTCTGCAATACTCCACTCCGGGTAACGTGTATTACTCATTGACTGTTTATAGTCACCTAATTGCCTGTAAAATGATGAATATGCTTAGTGCACATATAAAGTTAGTGTAAATTTAGTTTGAACAAAAGAAAAATTTTTGGTTACTGCATATACCTTTCCGTCGGATACATCGATGTAAAATGTACTGGCCCTGTAAGCATAACTTGTTCGGGAAGGTGAACCATGAGATGAACCATAGAGGTGAAGAAATGTGGAGGAAAAATCAACTCCAAATTGCAGAGAATGATCACAATCTCATCTTTCATCTGTTGGACATCTGTCTTCTTCAACTCCCTGGCACATAATTTTCGAAACCAATTAGACAATGCTATCAATGGCTTCACGACGTTATTCGGTAAAAATCCTTGGATAACCACTGGAAGAAGACGTTGAAGCAGGACATGGCAATCATGCGTCTTCAATCCATAGAACTTTTTCTCAGATAGTTTCACCTTATTTCACAAACTTCCCGCATAGTCAAGTGGATACCTAACACCGCGAAACCATTCGAATACTTCTTCAAGACGATCCTCTTCAACTAAAAAGGGTGCATGAGGAACCTTTCCCGTCCTCTTTTCAGCTTCCGAACACCACTGACTTTTGCGTATTCCCCTCTTCTGCAAAGCTTCGCGAGCCCTTGGACCATCCTTGGTCTTCCCTTCAATTGAAAGAATGGTGGCCAGGATATTGTCACCCACGTTCTTTTCAATGTGCATGACATCTAAACAGTACCTGTGTAATAACGACGACCAATATGGAAGCATCCAAAATACGCTCTCGTGGGTCCAACATTGTCTGTTGTGGGCTGAGTAAGGGACATGAAAATCTAGATGCTGGCTAAGAGTGGCGTAATTGTGTGACCTAATTTCCTCCAAAATTTCATCCCCGTCCTTATGAGCTGGTCTTTCTCGCCACTCTGGCTTCCCGTTAAATGCCAAACTGGATCGCATTGGTGATTTCTCGTCAAGCCATTTCCGATGTCCTTCATAAACGATTCTCCCACAAATATGCTCCGCCGTAAGCTCATGTAGACAAATTGGACATGCCTTGTACCCTTTCACTGTTGAGCCTGCAAGCATCCCTAAACCAGGAAAGTCAGAAATCGTACACACCAGCGCTACCTTCATCATGAATACATCATTGTCCACTCTGTCAAAAGTAGGGACTCCATTTTCCACAAATCTTTGAGCTCGTCGATCAATGGACGAATGAGTACACTAAGGCACTTTCCTGGAGATTTAGGGCCAGGAATCAACACGGCCAGCATATTATATTCCTTCCTCATACACATATTAGGGGGTAGATTATATGGCATCACAACCACGGGCCACGTACTATGCTGGGTTGTCATTGTTCCAAATGGACTGAAACCATCAGTTGCCACTCCAAGCCGCACATTTCTTCCCTTAATGTCGTCGAAACCTGGAAATGTCCTGTTAAAATGTTGCCATGATTCTCCATCAGATGGGTGCCGGAGAGTACTTTCATCTACTCACCTCTCCTTATGCCATCGCATATGCTTTGCTGTGTGTAGGGACATAAATAGGCGTTTCAACCTTGGAGTGATAGGGAAATACCATATTATCTTTTTTGGAAGGTCATCCGTATCTGGCTTATATCTTTGAGCACTACATATTGGACAAGCCCTACGAGTTTTATTTGCAGCCCCTCTGAATAGGTAACAGTTGAACTCACAAACATGAATTTTTTCATATCCAAGGGAAATATCCTTGATGATTTTTTTAATTCTCGAATAACTCACAGGAAAATTATTTACTTTAAAAAACTTATGCACCCATTTACATAATTTATCAATACTCGTATCCGACCATCCGTTTTCAACTTTAATTTCCATTGCATGTAATGTGGCACTTAATACAGTTTCTTCACTCCCTTCATACAATGGGGTTTGAGACTCTTTCAGAAGCCTTTCATACTTCAGTGTAATCATCATCTACCATGTCATTGAACTGAACTTCAGCGTTTTCTTCAACGACATTATGCGGTGCATCTGCATGGTATCCAGGATAGTATGGAAATACATCTTGTATAATCTCCACAGGCGGGATCACTGAAGGACCAGCAACACTGGAAGCCTGGGCTCTGTCTTGAAGCCACTGTCTTCGTTTACTGATCATTGCCGGTTGACCAAAAACTTCCCCGTATAGGTGCCAAACTGTGTAAGTCGGATCCAAACCATGGTGCAAGCAGTGATGATAAATTTCTATGAGTTTCTTATAATAAGGACCATTTCTGCAAACTGCCCACGGACAAGGGAGAAATTCGATTCCAGCAGTGCGAGCGGTCACAAAGTTGATGAAGTTAACTAAGCCTGTGCTGTAATCAGGGTGTGTAAAGTGAAGTTTCATCCAAGATTTGTCGGGGACATCATCCATGTTTCCTGTCATAACATAAACAGACAATATGCATAAGGTTAGCACACAACATTTATGATACAATCAAAACCTGTCCCAACACTTCTTCTCCTTATGCCTCCGGGTTGGGTCCTATCCCCTTCAGGCGAACACGAGTTTGTTGATCCTTTTGCTATTCATGTGGTTTTAGCTACAGTTTTGGGAAATTTCGGCAGCATCTCCCTACAGTAAACAACCTAATTTGCACTCGAGGAACATTGTAGAGAGACAATGTCGAAACTATATCCCAAAATGTAAACTTAAACCACATGAATAACAAAAGGATCAACAAACTCGTGTTCGCCTAAAGTGTCCAAAAATGGGACAATTCGAGAATCAACAACCCATCTCGATCAACTAGATGCGTTGTTGATTCTCAAACGGGAGTTCTAAGCTGATAAGCACTACAATTATATATAATACGAAACAATAAATTTACACACGGCACCACACTCCCTCACTAAGCCACTCGCATGTTTTAGAAACCCTAACTACCACAATCCACGCACAACACAAAAAAAATACATCGTAAAATTCTAATTTCACTACATTTCACTCTTTCACAAAATTTCATTTTCACTATATTTGGATTTAACTAAATTTTACGGTTTCACTAAATTAAGCTGAAATTCAATTTCATTAATTTTCCCAATTTCACTAAATTTCCCCATTTCACCAAATTTCACTAAATATAATAGTTTCACAAATTAACTAACATAATCTCAATTTCACCAAAATCAACACCAACTCCATCATATATTCAAACACCCAACACTAAAAACAACACAAAGCACATTATAAACCAAATCCAACTCAAGAAATCAAACACTAAATTCAACCAATCAAACCAAAATATGGTGATTCCAATGAAGATGATAGATTATACTAACCTACAAAGCAATTGGAAGAGAACACCCAAGCTTCCGGACCCCGAAATTGACGAAATCAGCAGTTTTGGAGATTTTTCGCAGCTGCTACAGTGTTTTGCCCAATTTTTTCGACCTTCTGTGTTCTATCTAAGCTGAGGGCTTTATAGCAGATTTTAAAAGTTGAAGCGACGAAGATTGTACAATATTCGTCGCTTCGTTTATTCTCGTGCGACGACGTTTAAAACTCGTCGCTTAGTTTCATATCTCAGCGACGAATATTAACAAAGGTTATCAACGTTGTCGCTTACATTTCGAGTCGGGGACGAAGAATAAAGTTTCGTCACTACAGTTTACAATACACTGTTCGAAGGCGACAATATATCAATAGTCGTCGCTTCAATAATTTGTTAGCGACGACTATTGATCAACATTCGTCGCTCACTATTTCTGAAGCGACAAGGTCTATATCGGTTGCTTCAATGTGTTCAGGCGACGAAGTTTGATGTTCCCGTGTCAATCTTCGTCGCTTCATACCTGTTTTCCAGTAGTGCAATATAGATATAGTTCTGCTGCCTTGGTCGTGCTGAATATGTAGAACTACTGGTTTAGCTGGTGCAGTTGATGGTATTGCTAGAATTTCTTAATTAGATCATTAATGTTGTTCTGCTTCTTAAAATCAGTGCATTTTGGAGAAGTGGTCACATAATATTTCAGTTTTTTATAGGCATTCAAGCCGTATGAATAAACTCTAATACTCACTCTCGATTAGTTCAAGTGATATGTTACCAAGTGCCATTACAAATGAATGTTGTTAGACTAGATGAACACAAAATCTTTAATAAGAACTTATCAAAAGAGTACTGAAGATTGCTATACTGTTAATTAGTATATTATCATCATATCTGACATATTAGTGTAATAAGAACCAAACAAAGATCCCAAATCTAATGCTGGTATAGAAATATCAGGCATATTAGTCTAATAAGAACCAAACCAACCTGAAGACAATATACGACATCTTAATAGAAGAGTCTTTTTTTTCGTTTTCTTTTTTAGAATGAAAACACTTTTATTCAAAAAAAATAAAAAATACGATTACATAATCTGGAAAATTTCGGTAAAAGACACAATTTCCCTACTTTCTTAATAGAAGGGTCCCTTAATAGAACGACACTTGGTAATAAAAACACTAATTACCAAGTCATATATATTCAGATTAGAATATCAAGTTTATTATATATATGTTGATATGAAGATGGGAGAAAATATCACTTTGATTAACATTTAATATGGATATACTAACATACTCTTTTGGAATTTTTTTGGTTTTTTTGTTTCTATTCATACCTCCAAAAATGGCACTTTGACCTCTTTGCTTAATGGACCTCAAATTTACTTTTTATATGAACCAAAATGTTATTTACACCTCCCTTAATTTTCCAAAATACTAAAACTCTAATTAAATCAATTAAAAGAATTTTCTTATAGAATCTTCAGTTCACACTTCCAAAATCGGTAATTAAACATGTTTCAATTTTTGAACATTTATTAATTATATTTTACTTTGAAAATTCATTCCAAATCAGGGAAATCTATTGCTCTAATGATCCGAAATTTCAATTTTTTTTTATCTCGATCTATTTTCAATAGACAAAAATTATCATTTGGGTCTTTATTTTATTTTTTCTTCTTTGTTGAGGAAATCTGAGTTTTTGGGTTGATTACATTGTTTGTCACTTTGCTTTGTTTGCTCGTGAATTTACTCAAATATCATGGGTGTGCTAATCCATTGATAACTTATAATTAGAGCATGTTTAGCAGACTCTCTATTTTGACTCTTTAGCTATTTTAGAGAGTCTGTTTAGTTTTTTTTTTATCAAAATTAGGAGCTCCACCAGACTTCTAAGTGGCTAGCCATTTTAACTCTTAGCTATCTCGCTCCTAAATATAGAGAGCGAGATGATGCTCTCTATAATTTAATACATTTCTTTTAGATGATTCTATGTAATATATAACTGCATTTAAGGTAATTTTTTTAAAATTTAATTAGTAATATAAGTTCAAAATAGTTAAAATAGAGAGAACTGATACAGACATATTTCTAAACTAGCTAGCCGAAATGACATTTTCGCTATTTTGGTTAAAATTTAACAAAAAAATGGCTAGCATTGCTAAAGTTGCTCTTAGAAGAAATTATCTTTGTTCCTCCTCAAGATCAGATTGGAAAAAAATTAAATAGAATAAAAATGGAATGGATATGGAAATGGAAATATATTCTATGTTTTCTTTTTCCCACTTGTGAAAAATATTTTACAAAATGTTTTTGAAAATATAACAGAATGGTAATTTCACATGACTTGACAAAGTCAATACTAATTTGAAAAAAGAGGGAGGTTCAAGTACCGTTTTTGAAGGTATGAATAGAAGCTCCCATTTTTTTTCTCCAGTTGATGAAAAAGCTAGCTAGCAAAGAGAAAGGCTGGACCCAGCAAAGACTAGCATGTTTTTGGATGAACATTTTTTGAGTAAATTAGGGAACCATACCTAAGACGTACATTAACTAATTTTCTATATTAACTATATCGAACACTTTAATCGAGAAAAAAAAAAGTACAGTATATCGAACATAGCACTTACAAATATTAACAGGCGGTCCAAACAATCCACACCTCCTCACAATACTGACCCGAAAGTATTATTACACTCGCATTATGCCCATGTTCACGTTCGATGCATGCCTATTAACATCAAACGGCTTAAACAATCCAAACCCTTCCGCTCCTAAACTCACATGGACAGATTTCAATTATTAGCATCTGCACCATACAACCTCTTGAGCCAAATTGTTTCAAATTTGATCAACCCGACACACATACTATTCTTTTAATTCATGTCACTATATATACAACCTAAACTGA